>BSBN01000472.1:13917500-16317500 GCA_027924645.1 Cunninghamia lanceolata | reverse complement strand
GAAGCATCCCAACCCATACAAGGTTTCATGGTTGCAAAAGGAGCACCAATTAGTGGTAATAGAATAATGTTTAGTTAATTTTTAGATTGGTAATTATAAGGATGAAATACTCTATGATATAATTCCAATGGATGCCTATCATCTCTTGTTGGGAAGATCGTGGCAATTTGATAGACAAGTTGTTCATGATGGTAAGAGTAATACATATACTATCAAGAAGGATGGACAGGAATTCACATTCAATACTATGAAAGATAAAGATGAAGAAACTGAAGGCACTTCTAGGGTGTGTCTTGTCTCAGGAAAGAAGTTCTTGAAGGATCTGAAAAAGGATGGTGTTTGTTATGCATTTGTGTCTCAACCGTCACAAAACTTGACAGCTAAAAAGGAAGAAAAGCTGCCAGCAGAAGTTCAAGAACTGATTGATGAGTATGCTGATATAATGATGGAGTTGCTAGATGGACTACTGCCAATAAGAGAAATCAGTCATTACATGGATTTGATTCTAGGTGCAAGTTTGCCAAACAAGGCACTATATAGAATGACACCACAAGAGAATGAGGAGATAAATAGACAAGTTCAAGAGTTGTTGGACAAGGGGTTGATTAGAGAAAGTCTCAGTCCATGCGTCGTACCTGCAATATTAGCACCTAAGAAGGGAGGTGAATAGAGGATGTGTACAGACTCCTATGCAATTAATAAGATCACCATCAAATATAGATTCCCATTTCCCAGAATGGATGATTTAATGGACTATTTAAGTGGAGCAAGGCACTTCACAAAGATTGACTTGAAGAGTGGATATCATCAAATCAGAATCTGTGAAGGGGATCAGTGGAAAACAACATTCAAGATGAAGGATGGATTGTATGAGTAGCTAGCCATGCAATTTGGATTGACAAATATACCCAGTACATTCATGAGATTGATTAATCAAGTGTTGAAGCCCTATCTTGGTAAGTTTGTGATAGTTTATTTGGATGATATTTTAATTTTCAGTAAAATAAAAGAGGAACATATAGAACATATTAGGGTTGTCTTGTAAAGGTTGAAAGAAGAAAATCTAATGGTGAATCTGAAAAAGTGTACTTTCATGAAGAAGGAGTCAGTGTACTTGGGATTTGTAATCTCAGAAGAAGGGTTGAAAATGGACCCAGAAAAAGTAAAGGCAATAGTTGAATGGCCATCACCAAGGAGTACTTTTGAGGCCTGTAGTTTTCATGTGTTAGCGAGCTTCTATAGGAAGTTCATAAGAAATCTTAGTGGAATTTGTGCTCCCATAACTGAGACAATGAAGGGGGTAAGAAAAGATTTCAAGTGGACAGTTACAGCAGAGAAAAGTTTTCAATTTTTGAAGACTAAGGTGATAGAGCAGACAGTGTTGGCACTGCTAGACTTTGGAAAAGTTTTCCAAGTTGATTGTGATGCGAGTGGAACAACAATAGGAGGAGTTCTTAGCCAAGAAGGAAGACCAATTGCATACTTTAGTGAGAAGTTGAATGAGGCAAAAAGAAAGTATTCAGTATATGATCAAGAATTTTATGCTATAGTCCAAGCATTGAAGAAATGGAGACATTATTTGCTGCCCAAAGAATTTGTTTTATACACAAATCATCATGCTTTGCAGTTCATTAACAACCAAGGTAAATTAAATCAAAGACACATGAAGTGGGTTGAATTCTTGCAAAGTTATTCTTTTGTATTGAAGCATAGAAGTGGGAAATCTAATAAAGTAGCTGATGCATTAAGTAGAAAGTGTCTCATAAGGAATGAAGTGCAAGTAAATGTAGTTGGTTTTGATGCCATGAAAGAATTGTATGAAGCTGATATTGATTTCAAGGAAGCGTGGAATTCTTGTAACAATCCTCTTGAGAAGGATAGAACACCTTGGTTAGACTACTTTGTTCAAGAAGGTTTTCTATGCAAAGGATGAAGATTATGCATACCTCAAGGTTCCATGAGGGATAACTTGCTGAAAGAGAAGCATAGTGGAGGTTTAAGTGGGCATTTTGGTGTGGATAAAATATTGGCATTGCTGAGTGAAGCATATTTTTGGCCAGGTATGGCTACAGATGTGAAGAAAATGGTGCAAAGATGCAGAGTGTGTCAATATGCCAAAGGCATGAGGTAGAATACTGGGTTGTATCACCCATTACCTATTCCAGAAAGACCATGGGAACACATCAACATGGATTTTGTTTTGGGACTTCCTCATACACAGAGAGGTAATGACTCTATTTTTGTTGTTGTGGATAGATTTTCCAAGATGGTACATTTTATTCCCTGTTAGAAAAGTGATGATGCTTCCCATATTGCTACTCTATTTTTCAAAGAAGTTGTAAGATTGCATGGTTTGCCCAAGAGAATTGTGTCTGATAGAGATGTTAAGTTTGTTGGTCATTTTTGGCGTACTCTATGGAAGAAGTTGGGTACTAATTTGGGTTTTAGTTCAGCATACCATCTACAGAGTGATGGTCAAACTAAAGTTTTGAATAGAATCTTGGGAAATTTGTTGAGATGTCTTGTTGGAAAGAAGCCAAACCAGTGGGATATGGTGTTGGCCTAGGCAGAATTTGCTTATAATCAATCAGTGAACTGAAGCATAGGAAAGAGTCCTTTTTGTATAGTGTATGGTTTCAATCCTAGAGGAGTAGATGAACTTCAGGATAGGACAAATTTAGGGAGAAAGAGTGTTGTAGCAGAAGATTTTGCTGAGTATATTCATGATTTACACAAGCAAGTATAGGAGGATTTGGCAAAAAGTGTATCCAAGTATAAAGAACAAAGCTGATTTGCATAGAAGAGAGCTGGAATTTAAAGTAGGAGATTTAGTCTTGGCACACTTGAGGAGAGAAAGGTTCCCACAAGGAACATACAATAAACTAAAGTGGAAGAAGATTGGACCTTGTAAGGTCTTGAAGAAGTTTCATCCAATGCATATGAAATAGAACTACCACCTGGCATAGATATTTCACCCATATTCAATGTGGCAAATTTATCAAAATATTATGAAGGAGAATCAAGTATGCAAAGAGAAATTGTTTTAGATGTATAGGATGCAAGTGACTAGATTGATCAAATGCCTGAAAAGAAGTTTGAACAAGTTGATCAAGTGATTGATTCCCCTGTAGCCAAGAAAACTAGGGGAAAAGAGTATCTTGAGTATCTTGTCAGATGGAAGGATAAACCAGTTGAAGACTCAACTTGGATGACAGCTGCAGAATTGGATAAATTTGGTATTACACTGCCAAATTGGTCAAAATGTTCTTGAGTCCCAGCCTCAAGGAACATTTCTCTTACCCGGTGTGTCTGATGTAGGAGCATCCAGGTGGACATACTATCCGCATCACCCAAAAAATGTCTAGTTTAGTTTTTCTAATTTTTGGTGTGTTTTGCAGAGTCGTTACAGTTCTTGTTCTAGTTTGTTGTCGACAAACAAAGGGGTCATCTTTGTTTGAATTCAAATATGTGATTGATGTGCTTTTGGCAGGATGAGAGAGCATCGGTGGGAGAACTCATTGTCAGCAGGAGCCCTTTTGGTGTCTCTTCGATGTTGTGAAAGTTCTCATTTCGGCGTGACCTGTGGAGATCGGCCAGACACTTAAGATAGTCTCCTCGATTGCGATAGCATTCTAAATGTCGGCGGGACTGTGCATCTTCAGAGTGACTACTTGGATGGTCACTTCGACATCCTGAAGTCCCTTTGGCATTCGACAGTCGGCGGCTTATCGTCCAGACTCAGAATTCAGTCTCTTCAATTGAGCGAAGTTTAGCGTAACAAAGGATATTGGAGTGACAGGTTAGGGAGTCTCTTTGACATCCTGAAGGTACTCAGTGGTGGGGTCTTCTATGCATTTTTTGGCGAGACCATGCTTATCGATATGACTCCAAATGCAGTCTCCTTGACATGGATAACTTTGACCTGTCTTTTTGTTTACTCGTCTTCCTTGGTGGGACCTGAGTTCAACCATGTAAGTACACTTTGATTGGCCTGTGAATGTAAAGGACAATTTGGCACATATTTATAATATCTAATTGGATCTTGGACAGTCAAGTGGATCCTTACAAGTAGAATGTAACATTTAGAGCCACCTATAGCACATACTAGAGCAAAAAAATGATCTGCATGTAGTCTGTAACACAGAGATTAAATACTGGAGTGAACGTGGGGAATGCATGCAAGAAAGAAACTTAAGTCTTTCATTGAGCGTATAGCCATTATCTGGTGGATGCATAATAAGAGGAGTTAATAGAGTTAGTGGAGAGTGGGGGAAGAGAGTTGAGAAGGAGAGAATGCCCAGAAAGGAGAAATTTGGCCTCTGTAATGTATCTCTGAATATAATCTTTAGATGACCCTCTGTAATGCACTCTAAATTTTGATATCAATAAAGAAGTGTGTTTTCTTTTATGTCCCTAGTGTAGTTTTTACTGCAAGATTGGACAGCCTGGTAAGGCTCTTCAGACTCGACTGCATCATAGTATTTAATAAAGGATCCATAAGACAAGGTGAATAAACAAAAGGAATTAAATCCACAAGACAGGTTGGATAAGGAGGCAATGAAGAAGTCTCAAAACACATATGTGGGAACTCTCATCAAATATGTAAACAAGGTCCTTGAGGAAGGGATAACAATATGTAATGTGAGCCTCAACAAATAGGTAACCCAAGGTTGCTAAAAAAAGAATCCCAAAGATGTGGCTCACTAATGAGGAAAGATCCTATATGAAAACACTGTCAAAAGAATCATCACGAGTAAACAATGATGATGTCGTCAAGTGACTATCCTCAAACTTTGTGTCACTATCACCATAATCATAAGTATTATTAGAAAAATATGTGGCATCCATGTGAACATCAAGCAAGGTGTCACCAAATAGCTACAAAAGGCCCTACCAAGCAATATAAAGACACCCAATGCCACTAATATGATGTTCAAAACGTAAGGGAGGTAAGTATAAAATATTACAAAGAACTATATCATGATTATTGAACCACTCAAAATATTTGAATGAGTTGGTTGGTTGTGGAACCTATCCCAAAAGATAGGGAAGAAGACTTTGTCATTTCAAGAAGGCTTCCATATGCACTCGTGATGAGGCATATTTAGTTCCATTGAGGAGAATTTCAAGATGAGTGTGCCATTTTAGCCACAAAAACACAATGCACATTGAAAGCAAATTATATGAATGTTGTACCCATAGAGAAAGATGTTGCAGAACACCTCAAAGAACTTAGTGTAATAAACTCCCTAGATTATGTGATTTTATTTTAGTTTGTTTGATTACAAAATCTTATAAATGAATTGTATTAACTTGCCAAAGAAAATGAAAGGATTGGTGCTTTATAATTGAGTGCATTTACCATGAACCCGTCAAAGATCCCCATTAATTAATTTGATACACCCCCTAAAAAATACACTATGTGGAACTTTATTTTAGTGCAATTTTACAAATTGAAAGCCAAAGTTTTATAAATAGGTATAAGAGGCAAAACTTGTCCTTGATTCCATGACAATGAAAGCAATTAGGAGTTTGAAAGTAAAATTCCACTAACACTAAGAAAAATTAGATAAAATAAATTGTACCATTGCGTAGAGCTCAAAGAGAGCTTTTCAATAAGGCAAAAAGTCAAAAATAGATACTCTAGGGTGAGTGTTAGGGGAGAGAGCCCAATAGTGGTGCACCCTAACTTTATGGGTTGATATGACAACATATGTGCAACATTGGCACTAAAAAATTATGTCACCAAGCACACCATCATTATGACTGTCAAAATTATGGCATCATCATGCTTTTTGTTGAGATGTCATAATAGACCCAAGAACCAATAATTGTGCATTAAGTCATGTTGTTTAGTATACCAATGTGGCATCATATGATTTGTTGCTTTTTGAATTTAGTGAGCACATTGTACTCAATTATCAATATTGGTTGTTCAATTATTGAGTCCTCTCTTACAACTAATATCATACTATTTAAAATATTGAGCTTTCAATGTACCACTACTATCACAACTACCCGACACCACTATTGGACCTTCTCACCCATATTGATTTTCATAAACACTTAGAAAAGGCAAATAAACATTACCAAGCAATATTCTCTGAAAATATCCTGGTACAATTGTAGAGTGACTTGTTGCCCCTCAGTGGTCGTCCCTGATGACAAATACACAACTTGGTATGTGATCAGTGTGATATGATACATTTGATGACAAGACAGTGTGATGATAGGACAATGTGAAAGTTTGATGATGTTTGATATACGGTGATACAGGTTGGACAAATGGGTTCATCTGAGTTGATATATATTTACATTTTTGTTCATGATCAGTTGATATACTATGGTCTTTGGTGGTTGATGGTAGACTGTGCACATCATGCTTATCTTGACACATTGTTTGATCAGTTGATAGTTGATGGTATACATGTTTGTTCATGATCAGCTGATATACTATGGTCTTTGGTGGTTGATGGTATATTGTGCACATCATGCTTATCTTGACACATTGTTTGATATACTACATGCTCATTATGATAGTTGTTGTAAATGGTCATCTCTATATAGTTTGGCACATGGTCTTCTGTAACAGTTTGGCGGATTGTAATACTATCATGTTAGATTGAAATAAGGCACAAGTTTTGGTTGGCATGAACTTTGATCACATTTGCATTAGAGGACTATAAAGGCATACATAGGCACACTTTTTATATGCATATAAAAGGAGAAGGATATTTGTTATAAGAGGTTCATAATATCTTGTATTGAAAATCTTGTGTTAAAAGTGTTCACCATGTATTTCCTAATGCACAAAACAAAATACTTTGCAAGGTTTATGTCATCGGGCTTCTTTATGGTGTTCACCTGCTGGGCAGGTTGTCGGCACTTGCAAAAGGTTTGTCATCAACATGTTGAGCAATATCCACTGAGCTAGTTAAAACAAGTTTGAAAAGTTTTATTATTTAAGGATTCTACCTATCTTTCTATGGTTTACCTAGAGCACCGGTTACACGAGGACAATATTTGTGTTGTGGGTTGTTGCTATCACTAATGTGTTTTATTCTCATGTTCTTTCACTCATCATGTGTCATTCAATTTTATAGTTATTCTAAGTCAATTTGATCTGCATGAACACATATTCATATATTTTGTTTGAGATGATATCCTCTGTTCAGTCTCATTATGGTCAATCAAAATTATGCAAGTTACATGTTTGAGTGTCTAACATGCAAACATCTTTACTCCTAAGATTGATGTTCTTGTTTGTTTCATAATATGCATTCTTGACATTAGTCTACCATGCCAAAGCTGTTGTGATTTTTTAAGTTCTTAAGATTAGTATACCACTGATTCACCCCCACTCTCAGTGGTATTGTACTTCAACATGACTGGGGTGGATGGCACTATCACCAATGCTAGTTGCTATGATGGCCATTCAAGACTGGTCAAAGAGGCAGTTTTGCTCAATACAATACATACAATGTATGGGGCTTAACAAAAGGATACAAGTGAATGACCACATGATAAAGGCATGCAAGTGATTGTATGGTGCTTCACAAAGGTACGAAACTTTAAAAAGGCTTTATTAAAGATACAAAGCTTTAAATGTATACGTTTCCAATGTATACAGACGCTCATGTTAAAAGATCAAATTATCTATCCAACCCTCAGGATGCACATTTGACCATATTTATTAATTAATTGAAATTCACAATCATTCACAAAGTATTGTGAATTTCAATTAATTAATAAATACGGTCAAATGTGCATCCTGAGGGTTGGATAGACAATTCGCTCATTCTCTGTAGGTTGAAGGTGTTTTTTTTTGGCAAGGTCTTCTTTAGTCATTGTTCTTTGTTTGAATGTCACTCTTTAAATGAGGTCAAAGTCCTCAATTTTTGCCAGTCTTCAAAACGGTTTTGATTTCATAGTTTCACCATCAAAACCACTTCCCATTTGCACAGGAGGGCCACCAGCTTTGGCATCATCAACCATCTTCTAACGGTTGACTCGCCTATTGCTATGCCTTTTAACAATTGACATTCTATGTAACAGTTAGCATTTAATGTTAATTGATGTTAACTATAAGTGTTAGTCAATTGTAACTACTAGAATAAGTTTTCTGGTTACATTAACATTATTTGTTAGGGTTTGATGTAATCATGACATTTATTGTCAATGTCACAATTTTTGTGACCACTAATAGTTAATGTTAGCATCTAATGTAACCCTCCCACAAAGTATGACTGCTTGCAACTAGTAAACCACCAAACTCAAGATTTTACGCTAGAGATAACCTTGACATTTTGTGCCAAGAATTGAAAAGCTTTTGGTTAAAACTGTGTATAGCTTTTTTTGCATCAAAAAAAGCTATACACAGTTTTAACTAGAAGCTTTTCAATTCATGTCATGGATTGTGGAAATATCATGTCCTTAATCTTGTGCCAAACTGACCACCAGAGTGCTCTTCACTTGTCAAAGGACAGCCTTTTTTTCATTTTGCCATAACTTTCACCCACAGAGGCATTTTTTGGCAAATTTATAGTCAACGGGAATGTATTTATGTACTCTTTGACTTAGCATCAAGACAATTTGCAATTTGTGTCATTTTTTATTTTTTTTAAACACCCAAACTTCATTGTAAACGTAATTTTCGATAGGGCATAACTTTTACCCACGATATCAAAAATTCATGATTTTTTTTTAAAGTGCGCATAGAATTTTGCATGGAATTCAAATTTAAGATTTGGATAGCCCATTTTGTAAAAATAATTGTAAATTATAAATGGTCGATTTGGCATCCAATCTTAATACAAGTAATTTTTTCTTACGTTTTTTCTAGAGGGCTTCTAAACAACAAAATAATATCAGGGGATAATCTATCTAAGTCACTAAAATGGAGATAATATATCATCTATCTATCATTACTTTAAAAAAATGAAACTACAAGTCCTGACACAATGGCATCCTAAAGCACTGCTGATGGATCCATGTATTGCCACATTTGTATGGGCTTATTCTTGAATCAAGTACATTTTGGCAAAAAACTATATAGGGAAATAAAAATGATCATATCTTAGGATTAATTGGTTTAAGTGTTGGGAACCACACATCGTAGGCTTTATCACATATTCAGTGCCCTTGCACTCTTTGGACCACACTATGGGAAATGTATGGAGATCTCAATGAATCTCCATTCCCAAATGATCCCGTTATGGACATACTTCTTTCCCTTGATGATGTTGATGATCCTTTGTATGACAATAATATTGAAGAGAAACTTGTTTAGTGGGAATGTCTTGAATGTGCTGATGACACACAGACATATCCTCTTGCTTCTCCTCTATCTCCACCTTCACCTGATGCTACATTCGAATCCAGAGTTTTCTCATGTATGGCTTCCAATGAATCTATGCACCAAGGTATTGATATCATCTTTCTAGATCCACCATATTGGGATGAATATCTACAAACATATCATCTTTGTTTGTAGAGTCTTGCATTGTAGATTTAGAAGACACCATTGAGGACATTCATCTTTTATTTGATTACAGCTTTGATGAAGTTGCATCACCTTGTCTTCTTCAGATATGATTGCTCTTGCTTTGCCTACGTCAGCTTCTATAGTGACATTCTACAGATACTTATGAGTCCACATATTTAACTTAGTCATCCTTGATTTTTACATCCTCTACAGAAGTATCATATTCTCATCGATCCAATTATCACCATACATCTATGGTCCTTGTGGCCTTTGTTCATGAATCTTATATGGTACTTGATTTGTGTTAGCATCATTTGTCACATGTTAGCATTGGCTTCAAGATACTTGAGCATCCTATGAAGACATCATGGGAATCATCCGCGTCTTTGAGTCATATGAAAAATTCAAAGACTTTCATTCTTCTTCCTGCATGTTCCTATCAAGAATGGGAAGATCACTTGCACACTTCTATGGTTCTATTTCTTCCTAAGAGGAGAAATGTGGTTTAATGTTCGTGGATCATCTTCAACATCCAATGTCAAGCTTCTACCAGCACTACAGGAGGTATTTTGAGGGGAGGCTACATGGTTAGTCTTCTCATATCAATATTGGGAGAATTCATTTCTTCACATGGAGTTCATTCCTTCTCACTTTTTTGGGGGGTCGCATTGACCTTCTCTCTTTTCTCTCCTATGGGGGGGAACATATATAGTACATTAGTGTTAGAAGAAGTCCTTGGGGGGTCATCACAAGTCCTATCTTCTTCTTCTTCATTTGTACATTTTTTCATGTATCATTTCTCTTTTGAAGAGGAGTTTTATTTCCCACTGGGTTTTCTCCTTTTCTCTGGTTTTGAGAAACTCATTTGTACATGGGTACCTAACATGGCCTTGTAGCTGTGACCCATCATCTTTGTATCACTTCTCCCTAAGTTGCACTTAAGGGGGAGTTAGTGTAAATAAGGTCATATTATATCTAGTTACGATATCACCTTTTTAAGGACTAATGTATTCACACTTAGCTTAAGTTTACTTAGCTTTTTTAGAGTTTGTCTCACCTCATGTAGTGAAGACATGCATCCTAATTCTTATGAGACACCTATTGCATGTGTACTTGCCACTTGCATGAGCACTTGTCACTTGAACTCACAATTGTCGCATCTTAGGAGGGTTAGTTAGTCGTGTTCAATTATCATATGTTCTCTCTCATGCACATTCATACAAGACGTCTATGAACATTCTAATTATCTCTTGAATATATCAATTAGGCTTATTATGTGCAAATGTCGTTTGTGGAAGTTAGTTTGGTCTTTGCTTGTTGATAATGGCTGCTCCAACAACTTTTTGCTCCCCCATCTGAGCTAAGACCCCAAGGGCAATATAATTAAGATATTATTAATTATTAATTTATATATAAATTTTTTATTTATATATTAAATGTTGGGAATTAAGGTGTCTCAACCTTTGCAAATTCCTAGCATTTAATATTTGTTTGTATATGTATTTATTGGCCTATTTTGTATTTATGCTTGCACATCTTGTTTTGTCATATAGTGTGAGGTGGCATGGTGACATGTCATCCTACTTGTAATATGACTTGGATGGTCAAGTCAACACATGAGAATGTGGGTGTTCCATTTGAGGTGGCACTAATATGCCATGTGCCAGCATCTTGAGGTGTGTGTAAGGAGTTATTATGTATGACGAAATCTATGACATGTAAGAGCCAAAATTAGAGATTTCTATGACAAGTGAAGACAAGTGTCGGAGAGTGTCTTTGCATGTGAGGAAGGCATCTTTGAGCACCCAAGTTTGACTATGACATGTTGTAAGAGGAATATGTTATTATTAGTCTTGTATGACAGATTCTCTTACATCAGTAAATGATGTTATGTTTGGCAGATTCTATGAAAATTGTAAGATGTGTAAGAGCATTTGTCATAGCCTATTCTTGGTTGGAGTGCTACACATTGAGAAAGTTAAAATTGCATGTTATGACAGTTGAATGGAGGTTGTTTGCATGTTGTACAAGTGTCCCAAGGCATTGGATTTTCACCACGAGGCCAAGATGGACGTCTACCTCTAGAAGCTTCCCATGTTGGCCTTGTAAACTCTATAAATGCAGGTGCTTGGAGTTGGAGTTATGTAGTTGATTTATAGGTACTATTATGCTGCTGGAATTTCTCCAGAACTGACATCTTGAAAAATCCTAAAAGAACTTGCATTGCAAGTGTATTGTAATCACCATTAGATTTGATAATACATTATGCAGGTTTTGGAGTGTGGGGTTTTTCACCCATAAGGGTTTTGCCCACATATATTTTGTGTCTCTTGCATTCTACTTCTTGTATGTTGTTTAATCTCTCTGTTATATGTTTCACATATCTATAACTATAAGGATCTAAAAATTTGCATACTATTCCTCTCATTAGTTTGGTGTAGGAAGTGTTTCCGCGTACCTTGCTTCCTTTCAGTTGGTATTAGAGATTGATCACCTTTGATCCTAGTTGTTGGGTAGGGGTTTTTTGTACTAATCTTTGATTGAGTGGAAACTTGTGCAGAGTATTGTGTGATCTTGTTGCAGGAAGGAGATGGCAGGCACATCCTGAAGGATAGACTTGGAAAATTTTAATGGCAGTAATTTCAAGTTGTGGAAACTCAAAATGGAGGACATGATTGTGGATCGAGATCTATGGGAAGCTATATCTGGCTCAAAACCAATGGCAATGGCTCAAGTAGATTGGGATCTCAAAGATCGAAAAGCTAAGGCTCTTGTAAGACTCTGTCTTGTTAAATGTCCATGAAGAGAAGACTACGAAAGACCTTTGGAAGAAGCTCGGAGATGTTTATCAGGCTAAATCTGTGGTGAACAAGTTATTCTTGTAGAAGAAGCTTTATTCTCTGAGGAAGGAAGATGGAGGATCTGTTGTAGATAATTTAAATGTCTTTAACATGTTGGTTGCTCAGTTGACTTTCATTGGTGTGAAGATGGAGGAGGAGGATCATTGCATGACCTTACTTTGTTCTTTGCTAGATTCATGGGACCACCTTGTCATGGCCATTGGGAGCACTACTACCAGCTTCAAGATGGATGAAGTGGTTTCTTCATTGTTGTCTGAAGAGATGTGGAGAAAGTCTTCTGAGTCAGCTAAGAAGGCTCTTGCAGTTCATGGTAGATCCAAAGATAAAGGGAAGAAGAAGGACAAGAAAGCAGAAAAGGGTAGATCCAAATCCCGTGAGAGATCTAAGTCTCCTAGAAAGTCCAAGGCACTATGTTGGAACTATGGCAAATCTGGACACTTCCAAAAGGAGTGTAAGGAGGAGAAGAAGAAAAATAAGAACTCTGATTCAGTTTCTGACAAATCTTAAGATGATGGTGATGTTTTTGTTGCTGCCTTAGCCACCCATGCATAAGAAGATGTGTGGTTGATAGACTCTGGTGCTTCTTTCCACATGACCTCACATCGAGGTTGGTTTACCAAGTATGAAGAATTCGATGGTGGGAAGGTGTACCTCAGTGATGACTCTCATTTGAAGATCATTGGCCGTGGAAGAGTCTTGATCTAATTCCCTGATGGATGAGTGAAGGGGATCAATGGCGTACTGTATATCCTTGGTTTAGCACGAAGCCTTCTTTTTGTAAGTAAGTTGAATGATGTGGGTGTGTAGGTTGTCTTATCGAGTGGAGGATGCAAGATGACGAAAGGAGCTATGGTGCTTGTTGAGGGTACTCGGAGAGGTACTCTATTTCAGCTAGATGCATGCAATATTAAGTGCAATAGTTCTTCTATTTCAAAGAAAAGAGCTTCAGATTCTTCATCCTCACCATCAGAAATAGAAATGAAGAAGTGTGTTGCATCAATTTTTGATGGTCGTGCTTTCTGGGTACCTAAGGGTGATAATACTTTAGAAATGAAACTTCCCCCTAAGAAGACAATGTTGTGGCATGAGAGACTTGGTCACATTGGTGAGAAGGGTCTTAGAGCCTTGAAAAACAAAAAACTCATCGAGGGGTTAAATGATTGTAATCTTGGGTTCAATTTTTGCGAACATTGTGTATATGGAAAGCAAAACTATGTTCAGTTTTACTTTAGTTCTCACAAGTCTTCTGGTGTGTTGGATCTAATGTGTTTAGTCCTGTGAATGTTCCTTCGATTTCTATATCATTATATTTTGTATCATTCATTGATGATTACAATAGGAGGACATGGATTTATTTTCTCAAAAGCAAAACTAAAGTCTTTAGTCGATTCAAAGAGTCTAAAGATTTTATAGAGGATCAAGCTGGTAAAAAGATTAAGTGTTTGAGAACTAACAATGTTGGTGAGTTTTGTTCGATAGATTTCAAGAAGTTCTATAAAGAACATGGAATTGAAAGACATAAGACAACTCCATACACCCCTCAGCAAAATGGAGTTGTAGAGAGGATGAATAGAATGTTGATGGAGAGGGCTAGGAGTATGCTTAGTGGAGCTAGCCTTGAACAAAAGTTTTGGGCTGAAGCTATAGCCATTGCATGCTACCTGGTTAACAGGTCTCCTACTTCAGTGCTTGTTAAAAAGACACCCATGGAGGTGTGGTCTTGTAAGAAGTCTTCTTTGAGACATCTTCATGTTTTTGGTTGTGAGGCATATGCATATGTGCCTAAGGAGTAGAGGTCAAAACTAGAGAACAAGGCAGTTAAGTGTATCTTAATTAGCTATGGTGTCGGTGTGAAAGGGTACAAACTTTGGGATCTTGTGCTCAAGAAAGTCTTGTATAGTAGAAGTGTTATTTTTAAAGAGGTAACTCCTCCTGTTGTTTTACAACCAAAAGAAAAATAAAAGAAAGAGGATGTGGTTCAGTCACCTACTATCCCTGAGAAGACTGAACCGAAAGACCCTATTAGACCTAATGATGAGGAGAGCTCTAGCAGCTCTGAAAGTTCAAAAGAAGAGGAAGAACCTCCACTTCAGCTTTTGAGGAGATCTACACGAATCAAGAAGCAACCTAAGAGGTTTGGTTATTCATTGCTTTATTCTAGTTGTATTTTTGCCTTGATTTCTAACACTGATGAGCCTAGAACTATGAAAGAGGCTATGGGTATGAAAGATGCAAGTTCCTGGAAGGAGGCCATGAAAGAGGAGATGGCTTCTTTGGAAATGAATAAAACTTGGAACTTGGTGCCTTTACTTGAAGGATGGAAACCTATTAGGTGCAAATGGGTGTTCAAAAATAAATTTGGTGCAAATGGTAGTGTTGGGAAATATAAGACCAGATTGGTTGTGAAGGGGTATTCTCAGGTGGAGGGAATTGATTATGGTGAGATTTTCTCTCATGTTGTGAAGTTGACATCTATTCGATTCCTGTTAGCTCTTGCAACAACGTATGATTTAGAAATGGAATAGATTGACGTGAAGACAACTTTCCTTCATGGTGACCTGGTGGAGGAAATCTATATGTCATAGCCAGAACACTACGTGGTGAAAGGTAAAGAAAATTTGGTTTCTAAGTTAAGAAGTATTTGTATGGTTTGAAACAGTCTCCTAGGATGTGGTACCAGAAGTTTGATGCCTTTGTGTTGAGTATTGAATTTCTGAGATAGAATTCAAATCATTGTGTTTATTTCAAAGTTGACAATGATCACATTCTCATTATTGCATTGTATGTTAATGATATGTTTCTAATTGGGAATGGTAAAAGTTTGATTTTTGATTTAAAGTCGCAATTGTCAGCACAGTTTGAAATAAAAAAATTTAGGGGCAGCCAAGTAAATCCTGGGGATGGAGATCAGAAGAGACAAAGAAAACAAAAAACTTTGGTTAGGCTAGAGTAAGTATGTTAACATTGTGTTGGAGAGATTCAACATGGTTGATTGCAGACCTTTGACTATTCCTGTTATGATGGGGACAAAGTTATCTGTTGCAGATTGTCCAAAGTCTCCTTCTAAGACATAGTATATGACTAGAGTTCCTTATGCTAGTGTGGTTGGCAGTTTGATGTATGCTATGGTCTGTACAAGACCAGACATTGCCCAAGCAGAGGGAGTCCTTAGTTGATTTATGGCTAATCTTGGATGGGTACATTGGGATGCAGTGTACTTCTGAGTATTCCCTATGTTATCATGGTTATCCTACAGGACCTCAACATTCTGTGAGTATTCATGGATTTGTGGATTTGGATTGGGTAGGTGACATTGATAGTAGGAGATCCACCAGTGCTTACGTGTTTACTATGTTTGGTGGGGCTATCAGTTGGATGAGTAAGCGGCAACCTGTGGTCGCTTTGTCCATGACAGAAGCAGAGTACATGGCAGCTACTCATGCTTGTAAGGAAGCCATTTGGCTTAAGAAGTTGTGTTCAGATATTGGTTTGATGTAGGACAAATTACTATCTTTTGTGACAGTCAGAATGCCATTTGCTTAGCAAAGACTTCTACTTTTCATGCCAGAACAAAGCACATTGATGTTCAGTTTCATTTTGTTCATGATATGGTAGAAGATGGGAAGGTAATATTGGAGAAGGTTGACACTTTGAAGAATGTTGCAGATGCACTGATGAAACTTGTGGGCACAAATAAGTTCAGATGGTGTTCGGAGTCTATGGGCCTCTTGGCCCCTGGAAGTTAAACCTTGTCATTTTATTGGCTCTTGCAAGGTGTTCGACAAGTGGGAGGATGTTGGAAATTAAGGTGTCTCAACCTTTTCAAATTCCTAGCATTTAATATTTGTTTGTATATTTATTTATTGGCCTATTTTGTATTTATGTTTGCACATCTTGTTTTATCATTTAGTGTGAGGTGGCATGGTGACATGCCATCCTACTTGTAATATGACTTGGATGGTCAAGGCAACACATGAGAATGTAGGCGTCCCATTTGAGGTGGCACTAATATGCCATGTGTCGGCATCTTGACGTGTGTGTAAGGAGTTATTATGTATGACAAAATCTATGACATGTAAGTGCCAGAATTAGAGATTCCTATGACAAGTGAAGACAAGTATCGGAGAGTATCTTTGCATGTGAGGAAGGCATCTTTAAGCGCCCAAGTTTGACTATGACATGTTGTAAGAGGAATATGCTATTATTAGTCTTGTATGACGGATTCTCTTATAGTAGTAAATGATGTTATGTTTGGCAGATTCTATGACATGTGTAAGATGTGTAAGAGTATTTGTCATAGCCTATTCTTGGTTGGAGCGCTCCACATTGGGAAAGTCAAACTTGCATGTTATGACGGTTGAATGGAGGTTGCTTGCATGTTGTACAAGTGTCCCAAGGTGTTGGATTTTGACCATGAGGCCAACTTAGATGCCTACCTCTAGAAGCTTCCCATGTTGGCCTTGTAAACTCTATAAATGTAGATGCTTGGAGTTGGAGTTGTGTAGTTGATTTATAGGTACTGTTATGCTGCCATAATTGCTCTAGAACTGACATCTTGAAGACTCCTAAAAGAACTTGCATTGCAAGTGTATTGTAATCACCATTAGATTTGATAAAACATTGTGCAAGTTTTGGAGTGGGGTTATTCACCTGTAAGGGTTTTCCCCACATATATCTTGTGTCTCTTGCATTCTACTTCTTCTTGTATGTTGTTTAATCTCTCTGTTATATGTTTCACATATCTGTAACTGTAAGGATTTGAAAATTTGCATACTATTCCCCTGATTAGTTCAATGTAGGAAGTGTTTCCATGTACCTTGCTTCCTTTCATTAAATAAGTATAATTAAATTAATATTATTTATGAATAATATATAAATATTGTATTTTTAACGATTAATTTTAAAATAGAATATAATGTAAAAGATATATTTTAAATATTTAAACAATATTTTATTATTAAATATTAATTTGACATGTAAATGATTGTGGAATTTAAGTTAAGGGTTTTTTAATGAATGTACTCATTTCACTACAATTCACCCTTTGCTGTCATTGTAGTTACCCTCTCAATGTAATACATTTATATTAAAACTTTAATTTAATTTATATTTTTTTCAATATACATAGCAACTTAGAAGAAAAGACCAATGTAAGGATGGTAAATTGAAAGAGAACAAAGTACATTTAATTACAATGGAAAGTTGAGAGAGGCTTGAAGACTATACAAGTACTTTTTTGATACAGTTTAGATCAATTTGCTCGTCCAAGCATGTAATATATTTGTCAAGAATTTTATTTTGGAATACAACTTTCTCAGACACCCAGAGGGTCCTATTGAAAGACATGTTCACGAGAGAAAATACAACATTGATTTTTGACATCGAACAATATGGATCCTAGTCCACAACTACCAAAGCTTGCAAAATTAATACAAGTAAAGAAAATTATGATAGTTGGTGTCAACCCAATCTTTTAAGTAACACATGATTAGAGGTTAGTATAAATTTAAAAGATATAACATAAGCTTTCCACAAAAAAAGTAAACTAGCATAGTCTTAAATTTATATATTTAAAAGATGTCATTTTAAAGATGCGTATCTAACTTATATGACAAATCTAATATAAATTCGGAAGTGATAGCTATATTAATAAATAATATTAACAAATTAAATATCAATAAAGTATTATAATATTAACAAATGCACGTATACATCCAAGTGCCCAAGTATTGTTGATGATTCATTCAATCTTTTCCTTAGCATCTTTTTGTTCTAGAATAGTTTCCTCAATGTAGTGAGTATATCCTTCTTGCATTAAAGCATTCCAAGTATATTGTTTCCATGTGGCATAGTTGTATGGAGTTAAATGAGGAAATTTAGAATGACCCATGGCAAGAGCACAAATGAAAACTCAAAGAGAAGATGGACACAACCACTCAACACACCCCCAAAATCTACTCAATCAATGATCACCCCAGCAAATTATGATCTTGACACTTTATACTTAGTGTTATTATAATTGCCACTAGCCAAAACAACAAAGTGGTCTTTTGATCTTGGTACATGCAAATGCCAAATTTGACCTCAAACTAAAAGTATAATTTCCATGTACAATTGAATTAAAATGATTACAAATATGAGAAGTACACAAAAAAAATGCACTTTTAAAAAATAATTCACCCAAAAATGTTACCATTTGAGCCCAAACGGAGCCCCAAAAGTTCCCAAAATGAGAACTGCTCAACAATAGGTGTGGAAATCTACAATTTATAGAAAAACCAAGCACCAAAATCAAAATCCATCTGTACCACTATGAATCCTACAAAGTTCTACCCCAAATAAAAAAGGAGCAAATATGATTGAGAAAAAGGCCTTTGAATTCTAAGTGTTAAAACCAAGCTGCCAATGGAGAGGGGTTTGGCTAGGAGGTTAAAAATCTAATGATGTCACCATGAAATCATGCTGACATGAGCATCATGGTGACAGAAAATGCCCTTGTCTAGATGAAATATTCTTCTAGTTTCCTAAACTGTCATCTAATTTTTGAAAACTGCCTTTTGATTGCGAAAACTGTCATTCTCAAAAACCACCTAATAAGTTGGTAGAAACTTCTTATCGGTATGTACGAAGTGGTTTAAGTGTTGATTAAGCAAAATATTCTGCAAATATCCTATCACCAAGCTGGTTCACATTTTGTGTGGTTTCAAAAATATCGTTGGCTTTATTGTTTGCAAGTTGTTGGTGATGATGTTAAAAAGTCATCGATTGTTTAGAGTTGTTGGCAATTGTTAGGTGGTGGGGCCTACAATGCACATGGAACCCCCATAATCCTTTGTGAAGGCCGTGGGTAGAGGGTAGCTTGCACACGCAAGGTACTTTGTACGCGTGTAATAGTTTTTTTTTTAAATCCATATTTTTCAATCAAACTCGTAGATAATATTATTAACTTGTGGTCAGTAGAATATACCACCATACTGCCTGCACAATAACCTACACCCTAGATTCTATGGAAGATCATCCCACAATAATGGGTTACACTTTTTGGCCAAACTTGACATTGAAATCAACATTTTGAACTAAATCTTCACTTTTTGACACCTATAGCCACTAAACCGTTAGGAATTTGAAGATGATACGAACTAGAGATTTGTGAGATTTTGTTTGTAGATTCTAAATATATATTTTTTAAAATATGTGGAGTTAAATTGTAAATTTTTTTGTATCTCCTTTGATAACCAGTTTTTTTTAGTAAAAAACATTTTTTTAAAGTGACATGTATTATGTCGCACATAACTTTTTTTCTACAAAGGATAAAATTTTGATTATTTTGAATTTAGATTGGTAACACCGATATCTAGAGGATGCATTTGGTTTCATAATGTGTTTTTGAAATTTTTTTTAATTAAGTTTTGAAGTCAAACCAATTATAATTTAGACATAGGTGTATTCTATCCAACATAACTTTTTTTGTATGTATCATAATTCAATTTTTTTTGTTGGAATAAGGACATCAACACCTAGAGGACATGTATTTTTTAAAAAAAATTCTCTATTTTGCTATTTTTTCGTATGTGTGAAACAAAGACCTTGATGTTCATTGAAAAACCTACATTCACAAGAAATAAAAAAATAAATATAATATCAAATTAAATATATTTAGAATTATACTTTTTGGGAAGCTTATAATAAGGACTACATACTTACAAAACATAAATTTTAAATGAATTCATTTGATCCCCCAAAAGGTAAATCAAAAGTGGTTTTTTATCAGCATTTTAATAGGTGTAGAGGAGACTCCATTATAGGTATGATTTAAAACTAGCGGGGTTCTATCCAAGGGGATTTGAATATAAGGGGGTTTGATCAAAACCTCTTCAATTAAAATCCTTTAAATGGAACCTTTCAAGGCTTAAATCATTTTATTTTCTAAAAATATGTGATTTCAACAAAAATCAGGATGTCCCAGAAAGTGTAACCCATTATTATGGCAGCACCTTGGAATATTCTACTTGAGCAAGGGATATTCCCTACAATCCATATGGTTGAGGAGGCCAAAAAAATTTCTAATGGCCTAGGGCAAAAGTGTTTGATTTTAAAAAATTGAAAGTCAATCTTTAGATTCTTGGGCCTTCTAGACATGATGAAAGGTAAAATTTGACCCAAAATGCTCCAAAAATGAAGCTACCTCTTGGATCTCATAACCACCTCCTAACTTCAAACCCTTGTAGATTTGGCCTCCAATGTCTAATTTAAACAAATTAAAAGGCTAAACTGATTTTCTTGAACACCCTAAACTCAATGGTGAGCTTAGATTTGCACCAACATACTCCAAAATGAATCTGTAATACAAAGCAATAAAGAAGAAACCCTCCCAAATCTTGTATTTCTATCAATTTTTTCTGATTCTCTAGGTCATCATATGGTGCAAGAGAAGAGCATGCTCAAATTTTAAGATCTAACAAGATTTGCATCCTAGATCTTTCAAAAGACTAACCAAAGACACTATACAAGATTTGATACCATGTAAGATTTGGCTATATAGATAGCCACCCAAGTTCTATAGGCTTAATGGAAAGCACAAAGAAATGAGAAGATCAATATAACAAGAATAAACTATATTCCTATTAAAGAATGCAAAATAATGTATGAGATACAAGAGAAACCCTTGGTTATATAGGCCAAGGCGAGACATAGGACAACATAAGATTATGACAAGTGTCTTAATCTTGTGACATGAGACATAAAGTGAAAATGCCATAAGTAACGTAAGTGAAAAGAGTGTGAAAATGACCTAAGAGTGAAACCAGTTAGGGAAATAAACCAATTCACACCAACAAATCCTTACAATCTAAAGCCATCAAATTTATCCATCATCCCACATCATCAAATCTCATAAAAAAATCATAATCAAAATCATAAAATGATGAGTCCCCTTGTTAGACCCAATATAAAAAAAATGATGATGATGATGATGATAGTCTTGCTGATCAAGATGAATATCCCATTGATCCCCTTGATGAGGTTATTGTAAGCAAGCTTTCCATAAGCTATAATCACCCAATCATGCATAATCAAAATCCTTTTGACCAAGAACTACCTTAGCTATCCTACACATCCTAAATGCATATCTATTGGTCATCCCTATGGCACCTTTGATAAGGAGAACACCCCTCTAGCCTCCACTTCCTATCCAAACCCTTCATCCTCAAAATCCTTGCAATCCAACTCATACCATCAATCCAACCATCAATCAATTCAAACTTCCAATCCACAATCTAATCCTACCACATCCAAGCCATCCTTTTCAAAATTTCTCCAAGGCCTCCTAGGAAAGGATCTCAAACAAAATCACAAAAATAAAATTATGGAGCCATACAACTCCCCTCATGACACTAATCCCATCATCCCCACAAGTCTACCCATGTGGGAACATAAGCATCAACCTTTCCAAAGGTCCATCCAATCCATCAAATCTAAAATCCAAAAGCATCACAAATCACTCACCCATCCATGTGCACAACAAGAGTAGTATATTTATACACTAATCAAAGCAAAAAGACAATCCTCTGTTGTATCATCCAAGAAAATCTGGCCATGTCAAGAGCTTGTTCTAAAGCATGCCCAAACATTTCCTCACCTAAATCAAGATCCAAGCATCCAAACTAATCTATTTCATGATCCCATACCCACTCAAAATCCAAACAACCATATCAATACCATCCCTGCACCCAATCCTAACACCTTGGTTCCACCACCTTTATCTAATCTTTCTCTCTTGTTGAAGAGAAACTTGCAATTATCATTAATTCCTCCCTATCTAAAAATGGATTCAAATCTTGTTTCCAAAGCAATAAATATCCAATCACAAATCAAATATGTCAAAACATACATTATCAAGGCAACGATTTAGTCCTTCATGAGCAAGGAATCTTGGAGCCTACACATGTCAAAGAAAATCAAGACTTTTAGGGCATCGACTACACATCTCATGGATAACATTCTAAAGACATTGGTAACACCTTTAAAAATCTTGAGGGAACTTCTCCCTCCATCAACAAAAGTTCCTTCTATTGTTCCTACAAAGAGTTTGTTTCCATCAATCCTTTCATTGACACCAATATCCCTATCACCAACCTTAACCATCCATCACCAAAATCCCTAATCAAGACCAAAAATGCCCACATCATTGGACCTATTCTAAAATGTTGAAGCTATCACCCAACTCATGAGATTCCAAGATGACATCTCCTCATGGGACCACAATATCGAATTTGGATGTATCCAAACATGAAGTAAACAATCCACAAAAACCAATGACTATCATGTCATAAAGCATCAATGTGCAAAATCAAATCAAAATAGAGCCAAAATGCCACATGCACCCACAAATCAAAAAGGAAAACAAAAAACAATGTGGCTCCCCAAGAAAAAAGAAGAAATAAATCAAAGAGAAGCATCCAAATCTACATCCCCTCTTATCCCCAAATCTTGACAACCTAAGTCCAAATTCTAATATCCCCACCCTAAGTCTAAAAATCCTAAGTCCATTTGGGTCCCTAAATTCCAAAATTGGCCATCCCAAAATCCTCCATCCAAATCCTAAAATCAACAATACAACAATCCCCCATCCCGATCCCAAAATATAAAGTCAAGCATCCCCCTAATCTCGAATCCCATATACCCAAAAGCCCAAATCTGCATTTACAACTTCACAATCCATCATGGTGTGTGCAATTGTTGGTCTTGGTTCTCCTTGGCCCCATGGCATTTCATCATGCCTCCACCATCCCATCCTTCTAACTACCCTTTTTTCATAACCCAGTCTATTACCCAACATACATCCATAGTTTTACCCCTTTAATCCAAGCCTTTGCATAATTGTTATCCCTTCATCCTTCATCCAATCTACCTTCCATTTGATTTCCACATTGGAGATACAATGGTACCATGTTTATACTTTGGAGAATCTCACTTAGTGATCAACAAGGTTTCTACCAACATATATGAATGTAACACCAACAACATGGTCTATATACAACAATTATTTAGAATGGAATATTGTTATCTTAGTATGAAAACAAATGCTTGAGTACCCCATTCCTAAATGCCACTTCACCCATCCATCCTAATCCAAATACCATATCCAAATTCACCCATCCCATCCTAGCATTAACAAAAGTCAAAAATATCAAAAAAATCAAAAAAATGATAAATAAACAAAAAAGCAAAAATATCCTAAAATTATTTAAAAAATCAAAAAAATTAAAAAGCAACAAAAAGTAAAGAGAAAAATCATCCAATGGTTAAAACTATTCTCATAGTACCTTGGTCAAGTACCATGATGAAAACCCATCCTTAGGTATCATGCATAAATCATCCATCTATAAGCACCCTAGACTTGGAGGCAAGCCTCACCCGTCCTACCCATCCATTATATCCACTTCTCCCATCCTATCATACCCATCCATTATATCTACATATCTATCACATCATCTTCCCAATCCATTTTCCTTCCCACTTTTGACCTTGATAAGGATAGGGACATAATGTCAAAACATGCTTTGGACACCTCATGGTATACCCAATATCTTGCAACACATTCTACCGTATAGATCGTCACAAGCATTGTAATGCAACATGATGAGTGACATATCTAGAGTGGGGAATGTTATTCTTATATGATGCAGTCCTTGGAGATTGCATTATAAAACTCTCCATCCATCCATTATGAATCCCCCATCCATTCCATCCACTATTGACAATCCCTTAATCATTCCATCCCATTCCACAATCCCTTGTCTCTAGACTTGGTTTTCCCTTGTCATAAGTTACAAGAAAAAGGCTATCCAAATTTAATCCAATGCAATCATCCCAAGCAATCCCTAGGAAATCCATCCAAGCATCACACACAAATCCTAATCCACAAAAATCTTGCCAAGTAATCTAACCAATTCCTCCCAAAGCGTCCATCGGTCTTCTTCCTCACCTTGCTCCAAGCCTTAATCAACTCCAATCAAATCATCATTAGGATATATCATTCCCAATCCTCATGTTGTTCTTAGGATATATCATCCCACATCAACAACACTATCATCATCATCAATCAACATTTAGCTTTTCATATTAACTAGGGGTAACATCTTTGTTGGTCTTTGTGATCGTTTATGCATGCTTACTTGTGTATATTATCAATTTGTCTTGCATCTATATCAGTCCTTGTTGCATATCACCACAACATCATGGTCTTCCATATCATGGTGCCATATGACATATTATCACTTGTGGCCATTTTTTTGGGGTCAGTCCTTCATGCAAATGGCACAACGCAATCATGGTCCTTCATACCGTGTTGCATAACATCATATGTTATTATCAAACACTAGGTTGCTCAACCAACTAGCATGCCTACCATCCACCCCATCCATTCACATCTCCCTCCCCTCCATCTCTCAACCAATCTTCTCATCCTCAACATTTATCATATACCTACTTCTATCTATCTCATTCATCCACGATTAACATCCAATCTTGTATTCTTATCTTTCTTTCCCAACATCTTTTTCATCTATTTCAAGAGCACACTTGTGTTCTTCAAATCTGCCTATCCTCTCAAGGGGGCATACTTACCTCATTCCTCTTTGTCACTCACTTCCTTCTAATGACTGGGATATCTTTCCATTAATCCCATCTCTCTGAAAACCTTTATACTTTATCTTTCTTTAAAATGGTGTTACATCTCTTAGTTGCAATACTATCTCAAAGAGGGGAAGAATGTAGACACATAAAATTCACCACCACATCATAACTAAATTCCTATCATTAATCGCCTATCTATTCTTGCATTAATTAATTAAATAAATTAATTAATTAGTTATCCCTCTCCCATCAACTAATTAAATAAATTTTATTTAATTAGTCTATCCTAATGAGTTAATTAAATTTAACTAACTAAGCTAATGTCCTAATGTTAGTTAATTAAATAAATCATTCTATTTAATTAACTAAGCTAAATCCACATATCTATTTTTTCTAATTAAAATTTTCATTCCTAAAATTAACATCATCAATCCTAAATCAAAACTAATATTCAATCCTAGCCATTCACTTAACCAATATAATTTGCACCCTCTATTTCACACATGTGATTCTCACATGTGTGAGACCAATTACTTGTCTTAATCACACATCCCCATGTTTCTTCTCACACATGTGTGAGAGATTGCACAAGGTTCCAAAAAGTAACTTTTTGATCTTCACCATCCAATTTAAATTTATCAAATTTTAACCATCCAAATATTCTCAATCCAAACCCTCATCATGTGCATCAATCACCAAGTTCAACTTGGTGGCTTCTCATGCAACCTAATCTCTCAATCAACCTCATGAATTGATCTCTCAAATCAATCTCAACCATTGATCCTCTTCATTAAAAATCTATAAATGCATCATCCCTCAAGCCATTTTCATCAATCAAGTGGAAAGCAAAGGCATGTTGTAGGTTTGAACAACTACATTCAACATCATCTCCATCAAGAACAATCCATTGGAGCACATCTACTTAATCAAGGTTTGAACATGAAGCTTATTTGATTTTATCATGTAGTTAGCATTCCCTTATTCTCTAATCTTGAGTTGAATTAAGGTGTGAAATTAGGATCTTAGTATTTTTAAGTTTCTTATTGTTTTACATTTTAATGTCTTCAACTGGTCTCCTCATCAATGACATAAAACTTGATTGGAAGGGTTTTGGGACCCAAGGTGATTGTTCGATTGATTTTTCCCATATTTTGTATTTTTGGATTATTATGGATTCTAAGGATAGAGGTTTCTTGTGCGATGTGAGTTTCATCATAACCCATTCTTTGAAGGAGAGAGAAACGAAGGATGTTGATTGCAACCCCATCATCTACTAAGATATTTTTAATGTAATTTTCAAGAACTTATGTTTGTTTATAGGTAAAGGGGAGGATTACCTCATTTAGTTATGTCATCATTCGAAGCTAATTTCTCAAGATTGAATGTCATTTCATCGAGTTTTCCTTGTGAAGTATTTTGGACAAGATGCCCAAGATCTAGGACATTAAGGATAGCTCTTCCATGGGTAGGAGATTCTCTGAGAAGATCCATTATTTGTGAAAAGACTAAATCATTTGTAATTAGATTTTGGTATCTTTATTCATGAGTAACACAAACTTCCCAATCTTTTTCTAATTCCATCTGACTTAGTGTGCTTTGATCAAAAGTGAGTTGTTGATTTTACAACTGAGTTTTATCTCCTTTGTTTTCTTGGGATAAAAGGATATTCATGAGTTTTTTTTGGATAACCAAAGAGAGAGATTGAAACTATATAAATTCATTGGTTAAATGTTTGTGCCAAAATGAAAGCTAATGAAACACTCCTTGGGAAGTCATGACATTAATTCATGGCAAGGAGTCTATTTAAGTTGTGTCAGAATATTATCCCATGACTTTTTATCAACCTCCTTATTGAATTTAGAGATTCTGGAAATCAACTGTGTAGTTTTTTTGCATCAAAAGCTACATATAATTAATTTCCTAAATATCTAAATTCATCTGTCATGGACTATGGAAATATCATGTCTTCAATAACCTTTTTATTTTCAATTTCTCGATAGATAAATCTATGATTGCGGCAATGTCTTTGGACACCTATGGTAAAGTCCAATGGCTTAGGGGAAATAAAAGGTGATCAAATAATGAAGGTGGAGTGAGATGCCATAGAAGACACTTATAAGTTGACAAAGACATAGAGAATGACACAATTGACACTTTGACAGTTACAAACCACAAAAAAAGACTAAATAATTCCATAACTAGACCTAGCAAGTCTCACACC
Source organism: Cunninghamia lanceolata (assembly GCA_027924645.1). Lineage (NCBI taxonomy): Eukaryota > Viridiplantae > Streptophyta > Pinopsida > Cupressales > Cupressaceae > Cunninghamia > Cunninghamia lanceolata. Next base: position 16,290,298 of record BSBN01000472.1, on the reverse strand, counting down.
CTTAACCCTTGTTATAGTTTTATGTTTGTTTGATGGATTGAAATACTATGTCTAAGCTAGACTTTATGAAAGGGTTCAAGTCTTTCAAAAACTCACCTTAACCTTTTATAAAAATACTATTAATATATTCCATAAATAATTTTATTTATTTTTTGCTCAATAAGTGCTACCAGTGGGGGGGTAGCTCCCTTTGTATTTAAAACAAGAATTCACACAAAAATGACCATCTTGAGAAGCTCAGAGAGGGAGCCAACTCAAAGCATCAGACCCTACATAGGGGTGTAAACATAAAAACTTAAATATCCAAGTCTAGCCATCACCTATTAGAAGCCAATTTTGAATGAGAGGGCGTGAGCATTTTGTGGCTAGCATCAGTACCTTTGTTGGAGCCTTTCTTTTTCTTTTGAACCACCTTCCAATCATCAACACTCCCATCTTGAAGAGGTTGAGAAGTTTCAGGAGTTGTTGTAGATTTCTCACAGCGAGCCAGGGAAGTTTGTTGACCAATTCCTTGCTCAACTTGTGGATGCTCTTCTATTATTCCTTTAGCTTGTTGTGAAACATGTCGGCCCGAGAGATTGTCATTTGGTTTGGACTGCTCACTTGAAGTCTCTAGTGCATTTGCTGTGCTCTCAACAGTGTAATGCTGAGGTGTAGCATCTTTCCACCACGAGCCAGGACGCTCTAATTTAATCTTGGCAGTGGGACAGTTAGCAACCATGTGACCTATTTTATAACATCTTCTGCAATGAAAAGGCAACCCTTCATAATCCAATGGCTGGATCCGGCTTCGACCATGTACCTTAAAAATGATTTCTGTCGGGAGGTCATTAGATGTATCTAAATCCACCAAGATATGGGCAAATGTTGTATGCATGTAATCAAAAGAGTCATTATCTGTTACGAAGAACCTATCCAGAGTGTTTCCAATGGCTTCAAAGCATGAGTCAACCCAGAATTGAAGAGGATGGTTCGGAAGGTGGACCCATATAGGCATAACAGTGAAAGATTATGTTGTGGGGTTGAAGGCAAGGTGCCTTGGTTTTAACATGAGCAGATGTTGTCCCCAGACCTAGATTGAGTAGAGGATGGTATTCTGGTCTTCGGTGTTGTCAAAAACCACCACAAAGAACCCTCCTTTGCAAGGATAAATTTCTAGATTTTCTTTCAAAATGGGCCGCCATGATTTAGTAATCCACCGCTGTAGATCTAGAAGGCTGGGCCAGAAGCGATTGAATCTACTAATCAACCCATTCTCTGCGAATAATTTTTTGTTTTCTCCTATTTCTTTTTTAGCCTCATGACTTAGGGTTATTTTTAAGGGCTTCTAAGAGCATTGGAGAGATTTTCCAGTATGATCATCATGCTCTCGGCGGATCAATGAGTCATTCCCACTGTTGCTATCCTCCAATGATACCTATGTGCCCAGGTCATCTTGCTCCATGGCCTCATGGCAATTCTGGATTGCGCTAGAGGATGACAATTTGTTTTTCCTGCAAGAAGACTGAGGAGAGATGGGGGCAGATGAGACATCTAGGTGCTTGAGCCCAAAAGCCAATCCAAGGCGTTGAGTGCTGCCATGGCTTGCCGACAAGAGGCCGTAGTTGGGGGGCTACTCGTGGGGGAGTCTGGCCTGTGAGGCCAAACCTTGGCCGGAGACTCTACAGAATTTTTTCCCCCTATGCCAAACCCATTGCCTATCCTTGAGCTTTGTCGTAGTTTCTCCAAGCATGATGCAGTCCATGAAACCCTAGCATCAGGAGTTTGCAGGAGCAAACTCATATCGGAAGCTCTTTCCATAAATGATTTTATATATAAAATATAATTTGAATAAAAATAAAAATGTATTTATATTAAATTAAATTATTGATTTTTGCTATATAAATATTTTTAAAAATTAAATAATTTATATAATTCAATAATTATTGATATATTTTGTAAATAAATTTAGAAATAGAGTATTAATCTTAGAAATAAAAGAATATGGTATCTAAATAAAATTAAGAATATAGATAGAAGAGAGATAAAAATAAATGGTTTTATTTTAAAATGTATTTTTAGAACTATTTCAAAAAGAATTTATTTTTTTATAAATAAAAAAGTATATAAACTCTTCATATAAAAAGATAATAAAATGTTTATTTGTATTTAATTAAATTGCTATTATTATTTTTTATGGATGAAATTGGCTTTAGGGAGCCATACCCTTAAAAGAAAATGAAATAAAATATAATTTTATAACTGGCTATTCCATTAGAGGGCCCCTTGATATAGCTTCAGTTTTACAAAATTCTACCTAGATGATATGCAGAGATATATTCTACTTCTATCATCTTATCTGCCTATTACATATAACAATGAATTGTATATTTTACATCTAGATCAGGGAAAATTTGAGAAAGACCACATATAAATAGAAAGAACACTATATCTACCATGCTTTACCCCTCTGTATCAATTAAAACCTAGAAATAGCATCATTCAACATCATACCATATTATTTTCATCTTGACTTATTTGTTGAATTAACCGGAGAAGCCCCATGAATGGGGGAACCATTAATCCTTGCCAATTTTTTTGCATCTCACCATCACAAGCAGTGAAAGAGTTGTCCTCCAGTTTTTGTTTCCTAGTGGCATTATTAACTACTTCAGTTATAGAATCTTCAATTTTCCTTGTAAGTGCTTCATAGGGCATCTCTTTATCCCGAAAGATTCACCTATTCCTCTCCTTCCAAAGTTCGCATACGATCATTGCTGGACATACTGTCTATAAACTAGAAAAATAGCCTTTTTATGATTCTCATCCAAGCATTAAAGATGGATTATCGGAGTGGGCTTCTCTAGTTCAGCTTATTCACCACCTTTTTCCAACATATATCTATATATCACATCTTAACAATATGTGATCACTTGATTCTTCTGCTTCTTTACACATCGCACATCTTGTCGGGCCATTGAATCCAAGTTTTTGTAGTCTATCACCTGTAATTCTCCTTTGTATAGCGGCCCACACAAAGACCCCCTGCCTTTAGGAATCCTTTCTTATTCCAACAGAGTTTTAGGGGCCAATCTTGTTTTTTTAACTGCTACCTCTTCCAATGTATATCCTATCTTCACATTATATTTTCTAATTTTGGAGCCACACCACTTGATCCCATCCCCTCTCTCCAATATCATTATTCTCCTTTCAGCTAGAATTTTCTGCAATTGATCTTGTTGTTCATTTGAAATTCCCAATCCTAGCCATGATTTCCATTTCAATTCAATGATCCCATTCATTTCTGTTTGTTCCACATAGTCCCTGATATGCACTCCCCAGTTGTTACTCATAACTTCCTTAATTTCTTCCAGACCTCTTAATTCCTTCAATGTTGGGAACCCATTCCAAGAGTCCTCCCAAAACAAAGTCTTTTTTCCATCTTTCACTTCCTATGTTATGTGATTGGTAATAGTTTCCTTGCTTGAGATCATAAAATTCCATATAGCTGAGCTCGTTGGAGGATTGATTGTAGTAAGAATTCTAATGGGATTGGTAGAGTCCAAGTATTTATGTTGCAAAACTTTGGCCCATTTTTGTTGCAGATTATAGTACAAATTCCAAACTAGTTTAGCTTCTAGTGCTTTATTTAATACTGACCATTTTCTCAACCCCAACACCTTCAACATCTTTAGGTCTACAAATCTTCTCCCAAGCAATGAGTGGGGATTTCTTTTGTTCAGACATCCCTTACCAAAAGAATGATCTCATTATCTTTTCCAATAACTCACAAATTTTCTTTAGCATTTTAAAACATGGCATGGTGTATACTAGGATTGCAGAAATCACAAATTTTAGCATTATTATTCTGCGAGCCAAGGAGAGCCACTTACATTTCCATGATGCAACCTTGGAATTGTAACTAGAAAGTAGAGAATCCCATAATTTTGATTTACTTGTCCCAACAAATAAGGAGATGCCTAGGTATCTTTCGAAAGGAGTTGACTTATCTTGAAGCCCAAAATAGACGTCACCTCCCTTTGCTTCCTTAAGTCTGTGTTAAAGAAAAATATTTTTGATTTTTTCCAATTCACACTTTGCCCAAATGCTTGGTAGTATTTGTCTAGGGTTTGTTTTATTGCTCTAGCTTCTCTCTTGCAAGCCACCCTAAAGAGGATAGTGTCATCTGCAAACTACTGATGGGTTGTTGCTTCTAGACTCTGCGTAATTTTGATACCCCTCCAAGAACCCCTCTCCTTGTCTGCTTGGATACTTCTGCCAAGAGCCTCGACCATGATGATAAATAAGAAAGGAGACAATGAATCCCCTTGTCTTATACCATTTATTGATGAAAAACCCCTATGGACTACCATTAATCAAAATTGAGAATCTTGGATTAGAAATGCAATTGCTGACCCACCTTATCCACTCCTTGCAAAAACCAAATCTCTCCATTACTTCCAAAAGAAACTTCCTATTAACTTGATCATACTTGCCTTTATGATATCTATCTTTAAAATCATCCTTTCAACCTTGGTTTGCATGACAGTATGAATATATTCATGTGCTAAAATAATTCCTTCAACAATAGATCTTCCCAGGGTGATTCCACTTTGCTCATCTTAAATGATCTTAGGCAGTAGAATTTTTAGTCTATTTTCCATTATTTTGGTAATGATCTTGTACACTGTATTGCATAAGGAGATGGGATGATAATCATCCAAGGTTTGGGTAAGTGCAAGAAGATGATTATAGATTTCATGGAAGTCTTCTGTGGATGGAAAATGCCACTTGGAATGGGTACCCATTTTGAAAATAACGAGTGCCCGTTTAGGAACGGGAGCTCGAGCCTAAACAGGTGCCCATTAAGAAACGGGCTCCCGTTTAGGATTAGGCATCCGAAGAAAAATGTTATGAAATGGGTACCCATTTGAAACGAGTACCCATTTTCAAAAAGTATTTATTTTTTTGAAACATGCCTATGACTAATTTTTTTGATTTTTTTAGAAATGGGTACCCGTTTATAATAGGAACTCATTATGAACAGGCACCCGTTTATACATTTCTAATTTTTTGAAATTGCAAACCAATGGATTTGCATTGGTTTAGGCATAGAAAACCAAGCCTTAGCTTTGGACCTGCAACTAGGAGACCATGAAAACAAGAGAAAAAACTAGTTTCACCACTATGGTTGATGGCTTTTTTTTCAAAATCTTTTAACGAGATTAAAATCCATTGTAGATCTGAATGTCTAGTTTTCAAATATGTAATCTTTTATACTATTGGACATAATTTTCTATTTATTAATTATTTTTTAAACAAAGAGACTCATAAACTTGAAATAACCTACGTTACTATTTTTTTAATAACTTTTGATTTTGAAAGTTTCTTGAAAAAAAATTATCTAACCAATCTAGACATCATTCTCTACATGATGAAATTTTTTTTTAGTGAATTGATTAGTTTAGCTCAAATTATGCTGGCCATACACAAGGGGTTTTAAAAAACACTAATTAGGGCCATTAAAAAATTAATAAAAAATATGTATAAAAAAATTACAAAAAATATCCTGACCAAAATTCAACATCCTGTGCATCTTTCCACAAAAGGAATTAGAAAAATACCTTCATTTAGGTCAAATTATGTTGGTCATACACACATGCATGCTTTGGCAAAAAATAGGGGACTTTTAAAAAGCCACTTTTTGTACATCCTATAAAAAATCAACTTTCTTCATCTGGGTATTAGAAAAAATTACATATTTGAAAACTAGAAACAAAATCCTACATTTCATATTTTTATATCATATTAATATTGTATGTGCAAGTGCTTCAAATTTTTACTCCAATTATGACAAAATTTGAAAAACAGGAAAAACACTTCCACTTTTGGGCCAAAAAGTGAACTCATCTTCTTGCGCTTACCCGTTTCTACTTCTTTTTTGGTATCAGAGCTACCAGGGTGTTGTTCATAACTTTTAGCATTGTTGTATTCTTCCTTGATACCTCCACAACCGCAACCAAATCTCCACCAACTATACTCCAAAAGGATTGAAAAAAGATTTCTAAGAGTCCATCTGGACCAGGGGCCTTATCAGATCCTAGATAAAAGTGGTTATTTTGACTTCTTCCCTTGAAATGGGGCTCTTCAATAATTCATTTTTCTCTTGGCTAATGATTGAAGGAATATTTTTAAGCACCTCTTCTTTGACAGTAATGTTTGTAACTTCTTCTTGATTAAGTATGCTTTCAAAGTAGTTTACTGTCGTTTCTCCAATTTCCTTAGGGTCTTCCACCACACCATCTCTCTTCTTGATATAGATGATCTTATTCATGCTCCTCTTTATCTTAGTGGTGTTATGAAAAAAATTGTGTTCTTGTCTCCATCCTTGAGCCAACATTCCCTAGACTTCTGACACCAAAAAATCTCTTCCCTTTTCAACACTTCTATATACTTTCCTTTCAATTCTTTCTCCTTTTGAAAGGACAACTGATTCATTCCATCTTTGATGACAATTTCATTTAGATTTGTAAGCTCCTTTTCCAATCTCTCTTTCTCATAAAAAATATTTCTGAAATGGACCCTATTCCACTCTTTGAGTTGTTCCTTGATGAATCCCAATTTCTTATATAGTTTGAACATTTTAGTGCACTTGAATTTTGGGGTCATTTCCCACCATTCCTCCATCTTCTTGGGCAACTCTGAATCTCTCAACCACATATTCTCAAATTTGAATGGACATCTTGGGGGAGCATAGTCATGATAGAATTGCAAAAGGATTAGGAAGTGGTTAGATCCTATGAATGGGAGAATAGAGGACTCATATGTTAATAGTTGATTTGCCTTCTATTGGTCCATGTAAAGTTCCCATTCTTGGGACTAGCATCCAACAACTAATTATTATTGACAAACTTTTGAAAGGCTAGTTGAGTTTGTGTGATCTTTGACATCCCTCCCTATTTTCTAAATTATCTAATGTAGCATTGAAGTCTCCACCCACAATAAATAAGCTTTCACCAAGAGATTGTATTATTCATGCAATCTAATTCCAAAATTCCTTCTTTCTTGTGGTGTTGATGGGTCCATATACATTAATGAAGAAAAAATCATAATTTAATGGCAAGAATTTAACTTTGGTTACCTGCCAAGACTAGCTTGTTTGTACTTCTACTACATCCATGTCCTCCGCTGCTCCTAGATCACACCTAGACCACTCGAAGCTCCAATAGCCAAAACAAAACATCTTTGCCACTGATGCCATTTGGTCATCAAAGATTTGGTATCCTCCCTATCCATCTTAGTTTCTTGAATCAATAGTATATTTGGTTTAGACATATCAATTTGGTGCTTAATCAAGTGCCTTTTGTTAGGGGCGTTCCAACCCCTAACATTCCACGTTATGATCCTTATGGATCCTCAGGAAGGGGGCCTCCCTTCTCAGATCTCAACTTCATTTATCCTTTGGCTTTGCCAGCCATCTCCAATTTGACTCTATTTAGTTTTCTACCCCTTGATCTCTTTTCTCCCAGTGTTGGTTTGTTTATCTTGGACATGGTTTGGCTAATTGTTCTTTCCTCCATTTTATTATATTCCTCCTCTGAGAATTCACTATTGACATCCGTACTAGATTCCACGTTATGATCCTTATGGATCCTCAAAAAGGGGGCCTCCCTTCTCAGATCTCAACTTCATTTATCCTTTCTCTTTGCCAGCCATCTCCAATTTGACTCTATTTAGTTTTCTACCCCCTGATCTCTTTTCTCCCAGTGTTGGTTTGTTTATCATGGACATGGTTTGGCTAATTGTTCTTTCCTCCATTTTATCATATTCCTCCTCTAAAAATTCACTATTGACATCCGTACTAGTTTCTACCTCTAACTGTTGAGTTTTCAGAGGTAAATTTTCTTTGTTATCAAGATCCGTGTTACATTCGAATAATTCCAAAGCCCTCTCAAAGTTTGACATACTGATCAAAGCTTTTGTATTATTCTCCACTTGTTGATTCCTAGGTTCACCATATTTAATAACATGTTTTCTTCTACATTCTCCACAATCCTTTCTTGCTCCTCATTACCAATATTTGTAGAGTCACTTTCATTGTTCTCCACTTCTTCTGATCTTTCATCCTTCTTATTCTTCTTCTCTTTTGAGAAACAATCCTCCTCCATGTGGCCATTATGCTGACATGTCTTACATTTTTCTTGGAATTTTTCATTTTCAATATTTTGCCTCCATATCTCTTGGCTAGATCTAACTTCCACTTCCTTTGGGGGTGGAGATTTGAGATTTACAATACCACATATTCTTGCATACATTCCATAATCGTGATCCTCCAGATTTTCTTCAGCTTTTATGAAGGATCCAATTTTATCTTCTATGCATTTTAATATCCATGGGTCCCAATATTCTGATGGCAAGTTATATAATCTAATCCACATCGAAGTTTCTGATATCTCATGTTCCAGGGGATTAAAATTTGGTTCCCAATCCTTCAAATAGAGGCCAATCCCACCCATTAAATAAGGCCACTTATTTAATATGTGTTTCTTCTTCTCTCTAGATGGGCATTCAACCAAATAAAACCCTTTAAGTAGTGTTTTCAATTTGATTTCCTCCCCCAATGACTCTCACACCAATTGTTGATTCTCCTTTTGGCCAACCATTCACTAGCCCACTTCATAAAGAATGTGCACTCTTTCAATTTCTCCACTGAATTTTTTAATTCTTCACATTCCATGGCAAAAGAATACAACTTAAATGAGGATTAGGGTTAAGAGCAATAATGCTCGCACTTGTGGCATGTTGTGTCTCTTTTGGTTTCCATGTCTTCTGTTCTATTGCCTTATGCCCATTTTGATCCCTCTCACCTGACATTCTCAAGTTTCTTATGTTTGATCTCTATTGGTTCCATCCTTTTGAATGCCATTTTTCTTTAACCACATCCCTTCCATCAATGTGCCATGGTTGTTGTCTCACTATCTATCTATGTTGAATGCCCAGTCATCTGCCATAGTAAGGATTAGCATTCCAATCCCCGAATCTATTGTAGCTTCGCTCCTCATTCTACTTTTCCCATCTCCTTACTTTAAAGTTTTCCCTATCATGGTCAAATTTGTCGAAACTCCAATCTTCCGTCAAATTTCAATTGCAAGACATAAATTTGATATTTTTTTAAATTGTTATTATTTTTATATAAATATTTTTAAAACTTAAATACTATATATAATTCAATAAATATTGATATATATTGTAAATAATTTTATAAACAGAGTAATAATATGTAGAAATATAAGAATATAGTGTTTAAATAGAATTAAGAATATGAATAAAAAGAATATAAAAATAAATTATTTTATTTAAAAATGTATTTATAAGAATTATTTGAAGGGAATTGATTTTTTTATAAATAAAAAAAACATATAAAGTGTTTATATAAAAAGATATGTAAAAACTTTATATATATAAAATTCTATTTCTCTATGTTAGTTATTCTATTTGTGTTTTGAATTTGTTTTTAATCAACTACAAGAAAAAACTAGATAAGATGAATGATATATCATCGTCTTCTACTTCCTTTCATTATCCTATCTCTTAAAAGTATTTTTCTATTAAATCTATAGATATTCCTACTAGTAAAGATAAAAAACCAACCTAGTTTAACTCCATTATTTATGATTATGTATTTAAAAAAATAACACTCCCTCTTTATTTATTTTCCCTTAAATCAATACCACAATCTTAAATCACTACAAAATTTTAGTACAAAAACACAACAATAACCACCCATAGCAAAGTAGATAACACTAGATTGAACATCTACATCTAGTATTATTATATATGAAATTTTGAATCCTTTAGTCCTCTTTTTGGCCTTAGCCTTTGCTCTATTTAAGTCGTCCAATTGGTTTTCTTTGCATTTCACAATAGAATTTGTGAGTGTTTCTTTCATTCTAGGATCAACAACAAACAAAGAGAATTTAGTTGGGAAGGACTCTTGTCACATAATTTTAAGGGGAAGGGACACAAATGGAGTTTAGGGCTTACTAGAACTCTATGGCTTCAAGCCACCTATCAAGATTGCCAATTGTTGGTCTCTTTTATTTCATCTTAGGCAATTTGCTATGTGTTGTGTGATTTTAGTCTCAACTACATGCTTTTCTATTTCAAGTGGTCTTTTGTGTTGTATTGTTTGTTGTTGTAGCTATTTATTTCCAACCTTAGTGTTATTGATTCTTGTTAAAGTTTCATGTTTGTTTGATAGACTGAGATAATACATTTAAGTGAGACATTAGGAAAGGGTTTGAGCCTTTCAAAAGCTCACCTTTATCTTTTATAAAAGAAAACTATTAGTATATTTCATAAATAAATTTATATATAAAATATAATTTGAATTAAAAAATAATAATTTTATATTAAATTAAATTATTAAATTTTTCTCTATAAATATTTTTAAAAATTAAATAATTTATATAATCCAATAAATATTAATATATTTTGTAAATAAATTTATAAATAGAATAATAATCTTATAAATAAAAGAGTATACTATCTAAATAAAATTAAAAATATAGATAGAAGAGAGATAAAAATAAATGATTTTATTTAAAAATGTATCTTTTAAGAACTGTTTGAAAAAGAGTTGAATTTTTTATAAATAAAAAAGTATATAAACTTTTCATATAAAAAGATAATAAAATATTTAGGCAGAGGATATCAATTCAATGCAAATAAAGATTAAATAGAGGAATGAAAAAATACACAGAAATAGTAACATCGAGAGACAAGTTTTAATGTGGTTCACCTAAACTCGAGCTACATCCACCAACAGAGAGTCCAATATTATTATTCAGTAAATCAAACCGATTACAACCAACAATCCCTACAACTCAATACTGTTGCAAATGCTACAATACAATATATCAAAAAACCCTAACCCTTAGTCACTTTTATCAAGCCTTATGTCGGTTACAAAATAGGGTTTTTTATGTCGGTCCAAAAAAAAAATTTGGGGGCTGCGCCCCCAAACCCCGGTGAGGATACATGGCTAGTGTATAGTACTTTCCTAATCAGTCACCACCTACCAACAATCTCCCACTTGGAGACTGATCAGGCTCCACACCAAACAATCTCCCACTTGGAGACTGATCCTGGATGACACCACTGCGCGTGCAGCTCCCACTGGAAATAAGCACCTTGGACTCTATTGTTCTAATTTTATTGTTTCAGTCTTGAAGACCAACTGAAGCTAAAGAGGAGCTCAGCTTCTCCTTTGTCAATGTCTTTGTAAACATATCCGCTAGATTTTTATCTGTATGTATCTTTTCCAGCCTTAACTATCCATTATCCAACATCGATCGAATAAAGTGATACTTCAACTGTATGTGTTTGGTCTTTGAATGCAAAGCATAATTCTTTGCAAGATGTATGGTACTCTGACTATTTGTATACAAAGAACTATTAGCCTATTGTTTGCCCAATTCTTCCATGAAAGATTGCAGCCATATCATCTCCTTGCTTGCCTCTGTTGCAGCTACATACTCTACCTCCGTGGTGGATAAAGCAACCACCTTTTGCAACCTAGAAATCTAACTCACCGCTGTCCCACCTACAGTAAAGACATAACCTGTAGTACTCCGCCTGGTATCAATATCACCTGCCAAATCTGAGTCTACATAACCTGCTAAATCAGTATTAGAGCCCCCAAAATATAAGTGTTTATTAGATGTACCTCTCAAATATCTAAGAATCTATTTTACCGCATTCCAATGCTCCAATCCGGGATGACTCATATACCTGCTTACGACTCCTACAACATGTGCAATAGTTAGTCTTGTGCATACCATGACATACATTAAACTTCCTACAGCTGAAGCATATGGTACTTTAGACATTTTGTCTTCCTTCTCTTGTGTCATTGGACACATCTCCTTAGTCAATTTCAAATGACTAGGCAAAGGTGTGCTGATAGCTTTTGCATTCTCCATATGGAATCTCTACAACACCTTTTCAACATAAGCAGCCTGAGATAGAGTCAATTTTCTATTCTTCCTATCTCTGCAAATTTTCATACCAAGGATTTGTTTTGCTGCCCCCAAATCCTTCATAGAAAATAAATGTGCAAGCTACTATTTTAACTCTCTTATATGATCCATGTTAGACCCAGCTACAAGCATTTCATCAACATATAAACATAAAATAATGTAGCTATCATTATCCAACCTCTTAAAATAAACACAATGGTCAGAATTACATCGACTGTAGCCTTGCTCAGCCATAAAACTATCAAATTTTAGATACCATTGCCGAGGTGCTTGTTTCAGGCCATATAAACTCTTCTTCAATTTGCACACCAGTTTCTGCTTACCTTTGACCTCAAATCCTTGGGGCTGTTCCATGTATATCTTCTCCTCCAAATCACCATGGAGAAAGACAGTCTTCACATCTAGTTGTTCCAAATGCAAATCTTCAGCAGCCACAATACTTAAAACAGTACGAATAGAGGTCATCTTGACAACCAAAGAAAAAATCTCATCAAAATCAATGCTCTTTTTCTGTGCAAATCCTTTTACTACTAACCTGACTTTAAATCTTTTTTTACCTCCATCTTCCTCTTTCAGCCTATAAACCCATTTGTTTGGTAAAGCCTTTTTACCTGCAGGCAACTTACATAATTCCCAAGTCTGATTTTTCAACAAGGAGTCCATTTCTTCTTTCATTGCAAGCTCCCACTGAACCTATGTATCAACCTACATAGCTTCATCATACCCTTCTGGTTCACCAGCATCTGTTAACAAAATAGAATACAAAGAGGAAGAAAACCTTTCAAGAGGTCTACTTAGCTTTGTTGATCGTCTAACATTCACTGGAGTTTGTAGTATTTCTTATTGTTATTGCGGAGCATAAGGAACCATTGGAACATCACTATTTGGAGCATCATCCAGCACCATATAATCCTTTTCTTTCTTCTCATGCTACTGCAACTGATCTTTGTACAACACCTTCTCATTGAATATAACATCCCTGCTTCTCACAATTTTTTGATTTTCAAAATCCCAAAGCCTATAACCAAATTCATCAATGACATATCCAATGAAGGTACATTTTTTTGATTTTGTATCCAGCTTGGTTCTATTTTCAGAATCTACATGTGCAAATGCTTCACATCCGAAGGTTTTGAGAAAAGAATAACTCACCTTCTTGTCTATCCATGCTTCCTCTAGAATACCACAGCCCAAAGGAACTGAAAGACCTCTATTAATTAAATATACAGGAGTGTTGACAGCTTCTGCCCACATGTTTAAAGGCAGCCTAGCATGCAATCTCATGTTCCTTGCATGCTCCATTATTGTCCTATTCATGCGTTCAGCCACTCCATTTTCCTATGGAGTCCCTAGAACCATTTTCTGCCTATGAATTCCATTAAAGGAACAATAATCCTCAAATTCTTTGCTACAATACTCACCACTATTATCAGATTTGAGGCATTTTAATCTTTTACCTGTCTCATTCTCAACCAAGCTTCTCCATTTCTTAAATGTTTCAAATACATCAGATTTCTGCCTAAGGAAATAAATCCATACCTTCCTAGTTGCATCATTTATGAATGTAACATAATACCGAGAGCCAGCAAGAGAATATACCTGAGCTGGTCCCCATACATCTGTATGCACAAGCTCCAACTTTTTATCTTTCTTTTGCTTCCCATCCTTGAGAAAACTAACTCTCTTTTGCTTTCCATATACACAACTTTCACATAAATCCATATTAATACATTTTAGACCTGGTAAAACTTTCTTAGAATGAAGTACCTTCATACCTTTTTCACTCATATGCCCAAGTCTATTATGCCACAGTGTTGTCTCAGAACTTGCAGCAACTGTTCCTGAACCTGTTTGTTTTTTCTCTACAACAGCTAAAGTAGAAGGAACAGTATGCCCTGTACAAAGATATAAGGTGCCTATTTTCACACCTTTTGCTACTATTAAGGCACCTTTTGAAACCTTCCAATTTTTATCAGTAAATGTAACAATGCAACCTTCTTCAGCTAGCTGTCCTACTGAAATTAAATTCCTACTGAGCCTTGGAACGTGCCTTACCTCTTGTAGTAGCCAATGATTCCTATTCTACAACTTAATCTTGATTCTTCCCTTTCCAACAATCTGACAGGGTTCCTTATCTCCCAAACAAACCAGCCCAAAATTCCCTTGGACATAATCAAGAAAATAACTTCTATGGGGTGTAGCATGAAATGAGGCCCCTGAATTTAAAACCCATGAATCATCAACATTATCTAGGGAAAGAATCAAAGCATCGTCTTTAGATTTATTACTTACCACATTTGCCTCCTTATTTCCTTCTTGTTTGTCTCCTTCTTGAATCTTCTGAGACCAGCAATCTTTTTTCAGATGACCTGGTTTCCCACAATACCAGCAATCCTTATGTCCTCTGGTTTGGGACCTCTTATCCTTTGATTTTCCTCGTGACTTCCCATGACCTCCAGAACCTTTTCCTCTCTTCTTTGATCTGCCCCTGCTTTTTGCATTCAAAACACTACTTGATGTGGACCCTCCTAAGTTTTTCCATCACATTTCCTCGCTAAGGATAACACCAACAACATCATCAAATTTCAAAGTGTTTGAACCAGAGGCAAAGTTACTTACAGCCATTACCAAGCTATTCCAGCTTTCTGGCAAAGAACATAAAACCAAGAGAGCCCTCACCTCTTCATCAAATTTTATTTTTACAGAAGTTAACTGACTCACAATCGTATTAAACTCATTTAAATGATCTATCACAGATCCACCTTCAATCATTTTTAGATTAAACAAACACTTTATGAGAAATACCTTATTTGAGGTTGAGGGTTTTTCATACAATTTAGCCAAAACTTTCATCATTTCATCTATTGTCGTCGCTTCTGTTATATTGAACGCCACAGATGGTGTCAGGCACAACCAAATAGTTTCCAGTGCCTTTCTGTCCAGAAGATTCCAATCCTCATTCGTAATTCCTGTCAGTTTCTTGGATACTCCTTCCAATGGCCTCCATAAATCCTTCTGATAGAGGTAATCCTCCATCTGCATCTTCCATAACTGATAGTTCTGCCCATTAAATTTATCGACCTTCAATTTACCCTCATCCGCCATTGCTCCCACTCAATCGTGAGACTCCCACTCAACTATGAGACCTTTTTGCAGATGATAATTGAACACAACCCACTCTGATACCACTTGTTAGGGTTAGCCGACAGAAGATATCAATTTAATGCAAATAAATATTAAATAGAGGAATGAAAAAATACATAGAAATAATAATAGCGAGAGACAAGTTTTAACGTGGTTCACCCAAACTCAGGCTACATCCACCAACAGAGAGTCAAATATTATTATTCAGTAAATCAAACCGATTACAACCAGCAATCCCTGCAACTCAATACCGTTGCAAATGCTACAATACAATATATCAAAAAACCTTAACCCTTAGCCGCTTTTATCAAGCCTTATGTCGGTTACAAAATAAGGTTTTTTTATGTTGGTCCAAAAAAAAAAATTTGGGCGCTATGCCCCTGAACCCCCACTCGAGGCCCGGGCCGCCCTGGCCCCGAACCCCGGCGAGAATACATGGCTAGTGTACAGTACTTTCCTGATCAATCACCACCTACCAACATAAATTACTATTATTTTTGTATAAATATTTTTTAAAATTAAATAATATATGTAATTCAATAAATATTAATATATATTGTAAATAATTTTATAAATAGAGTAATAATATGTGGAAATATAAGAGTATAGATAGAAGAAAGATAAAAATAAATGATATTATTTAGGAATGTATTTTTTAAGAATTATTTGAAAAGAAGTAGATTTTAAAGAAAAAATTAAGAATATAGATAGAAGGAAGATAAAAATAAATGATCTTATTTAAGAATATATTTTTTAAGAATTATTTGAAAATGAGCTGAATTTTTTATAAATAAAAAATGCATATAAACTGTTTATATAAAAATATATTTTGGTATTAAAAAGAATTTACCATTGAAAAAAAAATTATACATATAAAATTGTATTTCTCTATGTTTTGTTTGTGTTAGTTATTGGACTTTGTGTTTAATTTATTTTCAATCAACTACAAGTAAAACTACACAAGATGAATGATATATTATCTTCTTCTACTTCCTTGCATTATCAGATACAGGGAACATCTCATCTCTTAAAAGTATTTTTCTGTTAAATCTATAGATATTCCCTTAAATCAGTACCACAATCTTAAATCACCGCAGAATTTTAGTGCAGAAACACAACAATAACCACCGATATCGAACTAGATAACACTAGATTGAATGTCTTCATCTCAGTATTACTATATTTGAAATTTTGAATTCTTTAGATCAGTTTTGAGGTCTGTTACAGGTAGTTTATCTTGGATTGTTTATTCACAGGATTAAAGGGGTATTCTAATATTGATTGATATAAGTTTTGGGATCCAATTTCTTAGATTATTTTGAATTTAGGATTTGGTATAGTCTAGAACTTATTTGTGGGAGATAATTCATTGTGAAGGGGAGCTCTGTTTCCAATAATTTCATTTGGTTGTCTTAAAATGGCTAGGATTTAGGTTGAGTTTCATAGGAATGTTGTTTCTGGGACTGGTTTTTGCAGAAGGTTTGGGATATGGGTTTAACTTTATATTTGATAGTATTTGTTCTATTTATGATGATCTGTTTAGAATGATTTCGTTTGGTTTGTCTTTAATTAGGATATAAGTTGGGTAGGATTTTAGTAGCTTAAGTTGGATTTTTGTGCTATGTTGGATATGCTCATTCTTGGATTTTATTTGTAGAAATGGAGCATAGAATGGAGGGTATCTGTTGGAGAGAATTGATACACTGTTTATATATGCTCTGTTTTCAATGGATTGCTTTGGTGCCTCTCAAAATGATCTGGTGTAAAGTAATTTGAGATGAGTTTTTGAACTTGTTAGGGATGTTGTTTCTTAAAGTGCTTTTACACAAATGGTTTAGAATTGAGGGCAATCTGGAGGCTATTTCAAGGAGAGAACTCAATCTTATAGGGATGCTCTATTTACAATGATTTCCTTTGGTTTGTAGGATTTTATTGAGATACTTTTGAGACCTGTTACGGTATGTTGTTTCATCAATAATGGCATAGAAGAAGGCATTTGAGGGAAATAATTTATTTTGACAGGGATGCTTTGTTGCCAAATGCTTCTTTTGTTTTGTCTTAGAAAGATTGGAGTTTAGGTTGGGGATTTGCGCATATTTAAAAATTTTACTAGAAATGACTTTGATATGTTTTTTGTACTATCATGAGCCTATTTTGCATTAAACCATAGGATATGAGTTGTAGCGGGAGAACATTTCAATAAGTTTTGAGGTCTAGGTGGCATGTATAAGTAATAAGGCTATTGCCGCTTCATATTGTTTCTATGGTACAATGATCTCCTTGGTTTCCATCAAAATTTGTTCTCCATTTTGGCCTTGATTCTAATGAATTTCATCCAAGGGGACAAGAACTGTCTCTGTTTCCTTGTTAATACTAGTTTATTTTTTGTGATAACAACTAGTGTGTGAGATATTAAGAAATGAAGGAAGATCTTGTTTACATGTGAATATTGGACATAAGCTTGAACACAAATTTTCAGTAATGATGATATTCTTTTGTCATGGTTGTCATGAATTTCTTCGTTGGCAGAAAATATTCTAGTGGAAAATTTCTGGAACAAGATCCTGCTTTGTTTTAATTTTTACTGTGTATGGATTTTAAACTTGGATCAATGTTTAGTTAAAGCATATATTCTTATATATAAAAACAGGTTTTTATCTTTTTCTATTTTTCTCTGTATTTTACTATTTTCTTCAATGTGGTTAATATTTCTATTTATATATGCTACCATGGGAGAATAGTTATCATGTATGGGTGTTTTTTGGGATTCCAGCTGGTGCATAGGGTCACAGAAGCAGCTATAGAATTGTTTATGAAAGCAATCAATGAGGGAAATGAAGCATACACTATTCTGAAAGATACAGTTGACATCATTATCAAACAGAAACGGAACAAGCCTGCAGAAGCCATTGAGGATATCATGTTACTGAGAAATCATTTCTCAGATACAGATCCGGGTTTTCAGGGTAATGCCCACGAATTACTGGACAATGCGCTGTTGGAGTTATACTCGGTAAAACAACTTGAAACCCCCAAGACTTCATCAAATAACTTAAAAAAAAAAAATGTTTAGTTCTGGTAAGGTTGAATTTTTGATCTATTCTTAAACATCATCCACTTCAACAACCAAAGGTAAATTTTGGCCAATAAAAATAGGACAAATATTTAGGGCTTTTTGTTGTGGATGAGGTGTAAAATTGCTATTAACTGTTTTGATAAAGATAACCGGGAAGGGCCCGAACCCATTACAAAAAGCCAAAAAGGCAAAAGAAACAAGCCACACAAGGAGAAAACCTAACCTCAACGGCAAAGACAGCACCAACAGAACCAGCTGCTACGAATCTCACAAGACATGAGACTAGCCAACAGCAAAGTTCACCAGAAGGACCAAGCCCGACACAAAAGAGGAACACAAGAGAACAGACAAAAGACCAGCCGCAGCACCCCACACAGGGGGTGAGAAAGGCACCAGGCAAACCAACACTAAAGAACCACTCAAGGTGGTTTGAACCCAAACCTCATTAAAGAGCTTTGTTTAGTTTTAGATCCTAAAACAGTACCAAAAGTTTTGAATAAATCCCACTGCTCACCAGCATAGAAGGGATAGTGCGTTGCTTTTTAGAGGAAGATTCAACATCAGTGGGCTCCCCATTGTCATTTTCCTATAAACATTGCTCCTGCCTGACTTCTGCAGCTGATGGAGCCTTCCAAACCTCAAAATTAGTTTTAACAGTGTCTTTGTCTTGTTGATACGAAACCCCGCAACCTGCAAAAGCATGTCCTGACTTGCGGCAGCTAAGACACATCAATTGAGATTCCTCATAGGTGAAATTTTGCACCCAGTCACCCAATTTTGAAGAAAGCGTGCAAGAAGAAGGGAGCACTTTGTCAACAATAGTATTGACACACAGTCTAGCATGGGTAAATCTTTTCTTGTATTTGGTCATCTCATCAACATTAATGAGATCCCCCATGGAGTTAGCAATGGCTGTCCATACTTCCTCATCCCAGTATTCAAGAGGTAACTGTTGTGACCAATCCAACATCGCCCCGTCCAAGCGGGGACCCCCGTTTCATGAGTTCTTGACTCTGTTTCATGAGTATGCCTTGCGTGAATGGAGAGTTGGCAACGTAGAGGTGGTTCTGATCAGGACTATTGAATGTTTTAAGGTGGTCAATTTTCTTGTGAGGATTAAGCACAATACTTACCGTTGAAGCCGAGGTTGTCCAAGACCAAAATTTGAGGTTTGGTTTGTTGGGGCTGTGAGGACCAACATATATATCATCGCTTTCAAGCTTTGTTTCAATTTCCAAGACTGGCGGCGGTGCAAGTGTATTTGAATTCCCCATAGGAGCAAGTTGGTAGAGCGATGAGTCAAGCGAAGAGTGGATTCGTGTTTCAAGTCTAGAGTCCGCTTGGGCGGACATCTTCAAGGAGTAAGGATTGCTCTAGAATGGCTCGACACTCCCAAATTGTCTGTTTAAGTTTCTTTGGCAGACTTTACTAAGCTATTGGCATCATTTATTTTATTCTTTGGCAACTGAAATGTCTGCTTGGGCGGACTCTAGCGTTCTATTTGCAAAGGAGGTGGACATCTTTAGCATGTTGGGATAATATGAATTTGGCACAACACTTCCCAATTGTCCGCTTAGGTTTTCTCTGGCGGACTTTATTGAACCATTGGCATTGTTCGTTTTATGCCTTAACAATCAAAATGTCTGCTCTGGGAGATTCCCTCGATTTGGTTTACAATGCGCATACTCACAACGCATGGTGCGGCGGACTCTAGCAACTCCATTGCAATCTTTATGACATTCACGTAAGAGTAAAAGGTCCGTCTGAAGCGCACAATTATGATCAATTTGCAGATTCTAAAACTTACTTTGTGCACCGCTTCGTGATTTTCTCAAGATAGAGGAAGATATATGTATTACATGCCATAATAAGCACTCATCACCTTCTGGCGGCATTAGTAGTCTGCAGAGAGTGTTCATTAATTCGCCTAGAAGCATATCAAGGGCTATTTTATTTTTCCTATAATTAGTATATTCGATGCAGTGGTTTAAGTGCATTTCAGAAGACAAATTTGGATTTCGAATATTTTACACTGAGAAAACTGAGTTGTCAAATTGCAAAAGCGGTAAAAAATTTGAGTATACGCAATCATTCCTCAAACACATTGATGTTTAATGGGACCACTTCAGACAGTTGTCAAAAGCTAATTTACAAAAGGTGAAGGAATTGGAAGATTTAGGTATATGCATATTTTTACATTGGCCTGGGTGCTATAGCAATTAGGTTGGTTTTGGTTTCGCTTAGTTCATTCTGCCACCATCGTATTATAATCAGGTTTTCTCTGCATAAACCTCACTTAATGCATTGAAGCAAAGGGTTTTGAATTTATAGACGGAGTTCATAATTTGCATGGGCTTTGGAATCATTTACATCTATTCGAGGTCCAGCATCTTTCTCAATTAAACATGCTTGCGCTCGTTCAACATTAGGAGCAAAGTCATCGGGGTAAGGTGTTGGGAACGGGTTTCAGTGACTTAAACTGAGGTTGAACTGTAGATTGAGGTCCTTGGGGGTTTAATCTAGTTTTATTCTTTTGCGAGGTTGGCTTTATAAAGCAGGGTAATTCGAAATTGCTTTTATCCCGCATGCTTTATACAGTATGTTTTGTCTTATGTGCTTGTCTTTTATGCATTTTTTAGCAAGCTAATGTCTGAAACTTGTGCAGGTGAATGATGAGTGCGAAGGACAGACAGACCCTGACGAGGAGTGATTTGAAGAGAACGTGGCCGGAAACAAGAATCACATTGAAGTGGTGAAATCTAGGTGACACTAATCTCGGGAAGACCAACATGGAGGAAATTCGACAAAATTTTCACAAACCCAATCCATCGGATCTAATCAGGCAAATGTTGAAGAACGGGATTCTGCAAGCTGCTTGTTTCCCGCCAGCGATGCTGTGTCCAGAACTGATGTTAGAATGCGCCAAGCATTATAATCCTGAAAAGAGATGCATTATGACTAGAGAGGGCAAAGTACTAGCTTATCTGAGAAAGGAGGTAACCATAGAAGCTTTTGACATTCCCTCATACAAAACTACTACATTTTGCGACAAGGAGTCTGCCTTGCAACTTTATTTGGCTGGACCTGAGAAATGTATGGAGGTGATAAACAACAACTGGTTGGTGCAACCAAGGCCGCATGTGAGTAAGGTGCCTAAAAAACTTCACAAGTCTGACTTTCATGAAGAAATCAACTATATGGTTGTGTTTTTGAACCGCATCATGGGCTGCCCACAATCGGCAAATTTCAAGCCCTGGATGTTCTTCTTCATTGAAGAAATTATAAGTGGAAAAAGAATGATAGATTGGGCTGAAATGATCAGTAGCAACATCAATGATCAGTTGAAGGGTTTGCAGGAGACAAAAACATTTTATATGAGTTCATATGTCATATATATGTTTGCCAGAAATGAGAGATACCCAGGACTGAACTGCAAGGGGAGAGTTGGAAATGGAGATGGACAGTTCAAGGTTTATGACTGCTATCCTCAACTGCACTTGCAAGCTATATCTCATTACAGAAGGTTTAATGATGCCTTTTCCATGCAAATTGTCAGATTGTTGCAAGGCAACACATGCACGAGATTGTCGAAGGAGGCCATGAACTTCGCAGGAAAATACGGAAAGTGGTTTATTCAATTTCCAAGATTCACATACATCCGTGTTGAGGGCTTCTCATCATTGCCTTACAGATTGCCTAGATACCCCATTGACGGAATGGTGTTGTTGGAAGTAACATGATAGCTGGTTGCATTCGACAAAGTTCAGAGAAAGAGGAAGAAGATCACAACGAAGTTTCCAATCAGCATCGGGAGGCTTGAGGCTTGCATGTCATTGCAAGCAGCTGAAAATTCAGAGATAGAGCTGCAAGCTTACAACTTGGTGTGCCACAATGATGCACACAGTAACTTTGATCCATTTGGCACAGTCAGACAGAAATTTGGGAGCAAATAGGAGCACAGGCCGCAGCTCGAGGATCATTGGATAGATGCATATGATGACATAGAAATAAGAAAGAAAGGTTGCTACCGATTGTCTTTGGATTTGGTAAGAGCAACAAGAGTAATCAACATTCTGGATCAGTTTGAAGAAAATCACAAAAGACTTTCACAAAGTTCGTATGAAGAAAAGAGGGACAGGCCCTTCACCATCAATTGGTCATAACAGGAAGTCACATGCAATGATGATTTGATGATGCCAATTGTAGCGCATACCAGAAAATATGTGGACTTCCAAATTCGAAGGCTCTAAGAGAAGAATGTCCAATTCACTTACAACTTGATGGGAGGAGTTAGTGTGCATCAGTCCAAGGATTCTTCAAGTAGTGAGTCAAGCAGTGACTCCAGTGATTCCAGTGATTCAGAGGGTGAAGGTGCTGATCCACATGAAGATATTCAACCAAGTAAAAAGGCAAAGATTGATGATCAGAAGGCAGCTAGTGCATCTTCAAGGCAGGAGGGTAATGGTATAATAAACATTGAGGAAGATGAAGTGAGACAAGATGAACAGATAGCTTTAGAAGTACACACTGATCAAGGCATCAAACAAGGTAATCAAATTGGTGAGCTTCTGTCAGGATCATCTAAGGAGCAAGAAGTGGTCATGATAGAAGTAAAGGCTGAAAATCAAAATGACAAGGAGTTGTATGAGTTTGATGAGGAGGCTCTTCCTACTGTTCAGCAGAAGGGAGTTCAGGAGGAAAATCAAGAAGACTTGTCTGACTTACCAGAGTGGCTAAGAGATCGAATCAAGGAGAAGTCTATTATTGAAAGGGAACCCATCTTAAGTTTGGAAGACTTGCTAAGCAGGGCCAAACCTGACAAAGGAAAGTAGAAAATTACTAAATTCTCAAAGATCACAAGAGGCAGCTCAAGGTCAAGGCAAGTGCATATTGCTGTCCCAAAAATTAGTGTAGAAGCAGATGACGGTGTCCCAGGTAGATATGACATCAATACTTTTGATTTGGGACCAGCCACGGCAGAACAAGAGATAGAAGAGTTGGAAGATTCTGTTGCAGTCATCAAAGAAAGACTACGAAAGGAGCAAGAACAGAGGATTCAGTTAGAAAGGGATAACTTGGCATTTCAGCACTATATTCAGTAGTTGATGAGGCCAGTAAGCCAAGATAAAGAGATGGTTACACCACCTGCATTGCTTTCACAGGAGTCTGTGGCACATTTGGAAGAAATGAGGTCCTCATCTCAAGTATTGTAGGATTGGGCAGCAGATTTCAAGATCAAAGCTGACGGGTTCGTAGATGAAATTGTGAAGTTGTACAAGGAGGCTGCTTCAACATTTGATAGAGTTCAGAATATTCTAATTACTTGTGCGAAATTCAGAAATGTAAGGGAAGAAGTTATGCCTCAGTTGAAAAGGTTGATTTATACTCCAAGTGCCACATTGTTGGATGAAGGAGTGATTGAACAAGGTTCAACATATAATTTCCATTCCTAGTATTGTGCACTCGGCATAAAGGAGCAAGTTCTGGGAAAGATTGAGAGTGACAGCACTCGAACAAGAGAAGTACTTCGGGAAGTGCAAAACAAAATTCTTGTTTTCATAAACAAGGTAGTTGATTCCAATGGAGCAATTGATGAATACTTGTTGAAAGACAAGATGCGTGCAAAGTATTTTCAGCATACACAGGCTATTTCTAGGGAGTTGTTGGGTGATATTTACACACTTTCCACTTTCATGGGCATGTTTCAGACATCCATGGCTGGTTGGGAGATGACAGTTGCCAAATGCACAGAGGAGCTGCAAATCATAGAGGGCACCATTCAAACTCTGCCAAGTGTCCCTATGGAGGTGGTTACACGTGTCATCACTAGATTTGTCGAGTTTACCACAAAAAGGAAAGGTCATAAATGAGGGTACTCCACTTAGTGGGTACATCATAAATGCAAGGTCCATTTTTAGTAAATTTTGTAACCACTTGCCTGCGTGGCACAATACGGGCCCTCAATTTCAAGTTTTAATCTTGGTCATCCATTGAATTTTGAGGCCTATATAAGCCCATTTTGTTCTCATTTGTAAAGGGGGAATGCTCTGAGAAATTGTTGCTCAAGACTCTGCTGAAATAAATACAAATTCATTGCTGAAATTTTCATGGTGATTTGTGTTGTTTCAAATGATTGCATGGTTTCTAAGTGTTCACTCATAGAATAAGATCAGTTTAGTTTATTTTCAATGAGTTAGTTTTATGTTTTATGGAAATTGTTGTTGCTGATTCATGTTCGGTGTCTCCATAGTTCATACCATTTATAATTTTTCGATGGCATATCGTAGTGCATGGTTAGTCTGAACATTACCTGAGCTTAACTTCAATTACTTTGTGTGCAGAAGTAATTTGAAAATCTTACTTTTCCCTTAGAAGATAGCATCACCTTTGTGTAGTTGTTACCTTATGGCGAAGCAAAGTGTGGTTGAGATTTCGGTGAATCAGTGGTGATTGCTTGCATTTAGATTAGAGTCTTCTAAATCCATTTCCTTTTGCTTTTTCTTTAATCCTGTTAGATTTAGATTCAAGAGCTTCCATTGTCATATCTTAAGTTGTCGTAGACTTTCGAAGAAGCTATGTTACATGTTATCCAAGAGAAATAAGTTTCCTATTGTTGAGCATTTACGTAAGTCCCTTTGTGTCAAAGAGTAATTTGCATCCTACTGCTAAGTTATCCCAAGTCTCAACACCAAAAGTAACTAATCAAGAACCTTGGAGTCTACTCATCTAATCACTTAGCTTAGCGTTTGAGGGATTTTTTTCAAGAGAGGATCGAGTACACCAATATTTTATTATGTGTTGTATGTGCAAGGAAAACACATCAACATAATTGGCACTAGAAGGAGGGCCTCTCTTGGAATACAAAGTTAGACACACTGGAGCGCATTGTTTCTTTTTCACCTGAAAGCATCAGAAGATTCTAAGGTCTACACCGCAAACTTCAAAGGAGTTGGTTGAGTTGGATTTGAATTCCAAAACCAAGCACAATAAGAAGACAAATCCATCAAGTGAAGGATCACCTAGCGTAGAGCTCATCGTGAGTTTGTTTCAAACTCCACCACAAAATACAAGAATTGCTCAACCAAGTAATACACAAGGAGCTAGTCAAACAATTCCAGCACAACAAGCGAACATTCCAATGGCTTGGCTTCTGGCAAATGCTTCTCCTCTTGTTGTTTTCACGAATTACCTTGAAATGCCTGAGTCCTGAACAATTTTGTTCCAAATTTTAGATCAGTAATGTGAACAGGACAACAAAGGAACATATTAAGATTTTCGAGGATACTCTTCGAAACAGAAGAATTGAGCACGAGGATGTAGCATGTAGATTGTTTCCTTATTCACTGGGTGAAGATGCATACTTTTGGTACATTCATCTACCTGCAGGTTCCATCAATAGTTGGCAAATACTGAAAAACACCTTTCTGGAAAAGTTTAAGATTCCTATCACGCCGTCAGAGCTTTACAAACAATTTGTTGATGTCAAGAGGTAAGAGCATGAACCCATCAGTTCTTTCAACAATCAATTTCATAAGGCTTATACAAGGTTGCAAGCTCCGTATAATGTCAATGATGCAATGGTGAGGGAAGTATATTATGCAGCACTAGATCGCCTTACTTCCATGTTTGTGAAGAGAGCAATTGCACCTCCAACTACTCTAATAGAAGCCTATGCCGAGGCTGTCAAAGTGAATACTGACTTGGGCATGAACACTCAAGAGCCACTTAATCACCTGGGACATGCAGATATGCCAAATCAGATTCAGGGAATCAACCAAGCTTTGACACAGCATACTCCTGTAATGAATCCAATCCCGACACCTAGCAATCAAATGGTGTTGCATCTAGGAGCACCCATTTCACAAGCCTCACCAGTGCAACCTGTGTACTTACAAGGGTCTTCATCCTCTACAAGGACTCAGGAAGAGAAGGATGAAATGAAAGAGTTAATGGATCAAGTGAAGAGATTATCCACTAAAGTTACCCATCTGAGAAATCAAAATAATCATTTACAAAATATGCAAAGGAGTCTTCAAGGAAATTAGAGGGATCATGGAAATCAAAATGGATATCAAGGAAATCAGAGGGACCAAGGAAATTATCAAGGTTATAATCAAGGATTTCGAGGAACAAATCAAGGGTTCCAAGGACAAAACAAAACATGGAATACATCTCCAGACAATGGGAATGTTCGCTCTCCATTGGAAAACAATTCAAATTCAGATTCTAGACCTACAGATAAGGTATTCTTAGCTGAGGCAGATTTATCAAGTTGGTGTCGATTGCATAACACAAATCAACATTCTGAGTTGCAGTGTACAAAGTTCAAAATAGATGCAGATATATTCCAAAAGGAGATGCAAAGCACACAAGCTCAAGAGGTTCCTCAAGCAACGACATGATATGAGATTGTTCCTACAACAAGGTATGACCAAGCATTGATTATTGAAGACTTCAAATTTCCTCCTATGATGGATTATGATACAATGGAGTACAATGGAAAGTTTCCTCCAACATCTGCAAATGGACCAATTGAAAATCCAGATTATTACTCTCCATTCAGTAATGACTTTCAAGCTGAAGCAATAGGGGAAGTACAAGCATTTCAACAATCAACTGGGAATCCACCCCTAAAAGTCTATCAAAGAAATCATCAAGTACATGATCCATTAACCACTTTAGTTCCTCCAAATAATTTTCAAACTCCACCAAATCCAAATGCTAGTAATAATCCAAATTTTCCAAAGGATTCACCAAAATAAAGACAAAGGGATGCTGCTCAAAGAGTCACTCCAACGCGAGAAGTTCAGTCACGAGACAATCCACAAGGAGCCAATCTTTCGCAAGATGGCGCCGCAATAAATGATGGACTGAAACGTTTAAGTTTAATTGTTACTGAAGAATTCAAGAAAGTGAAGGTGAGTATGCCTTTGGTTGAAATGATGAGAATCCCGGAGATCAGAAACACTGTTTTAAATAGCTTAAATGATACATCTACTCCAAGGAATGTTATAGTGGGCCCTTCTAACTCATCCAATGTTCAGAATGCACATGTTGTGGAAAGTGTGCCAAAGGGCGCTTCTCCATCTATGAACTCAGTATGTATAGCCCAAGACTCTACAAAAGATACAAAAGAAGGAAGTATTGTTAAAAATGAAAAGATTGCAAAAGATCAAATTACACGGTCAAATGATATGGCAAAGAATGCACATTCCAAGTTACCAAACGAAAAGTCTGTAGTTTTCTATCAAGGAAGAGATGAGCCTGCCCCATTCCTATTATCAGTCTGTATTTTCAGGAAGATGTTACATAATTGTTTGATGGATTCAGGAGCATCAATCAACGTAATGCCACTCACCATATGTAAAAGATTGGGTTTGATTCCTACCCCAACCACAAAGAAAGTTACACAACTGGATAAGACAGAAGTGCCCGTGGTTAGAGAATTGAATAATATACACATGTAGTTGTCATCTGATCCAAGAATCTAGAGCTACATTGATATATCAGTTGTTGATATCCCAGGTGGATATGGCATGCTCCTGAGCAGAGACTGGTCGAGAAGATTGAATGGGTATGTAGCTACTGATTTCTCACACATGTGGCTACCATGGAAAGGAATTCCAAATCAAATCAGAATTGATAGTACTCCAAGATTGAAACTGATGATCACAGAATATGGCGAAGACAATGAGGTCCTGTTCCTAGAAACTGATCTTGGAAATTACAGGCCAAATACAGAAGAAGTCCTCATGCTACAAGGTTCAAGAATGAAAGAAGATGAAGGTCAGAAATCTTTCGATGAAATTGAAATTTTGTTAGATCACAATTATGGGTCTGCTTCTGATGAAGGAGATGGTACATTTGAAAATTTCTGAAATTTTGTACTCAAGAATGTTCAGCAAGCAACAGAGTTGGGTCAGCAAGCAAATGTCAAAGATTTGTTATTACCTAACTGGTGCCGGATACATAGTGCTTTTCATTCTGAGTTTTCCTGTGCTATGTGTAAAGTTGCCTTAGAACAAGTATACAGGAGAGTTCCGCAAGCTGCAAAACCAGAAATTCTAGAAGTACAAAAAGAAGATAACCCTATGGAATTGCCCATTGGAACTGAAATAATTAAAAAGGTTGAAAAGAGTGACGATCAATTGAAGAAGGATTTAATTTCACCAAAGATTTCCAAGAAGGGTAAGAAAAGAGAAAATCCAAATAGAGTTTCAATTGATCAAGAAGGAAATCAAGTATGGATTTTGCATTTTGATGGGTCCAAGTCGAAGCAAGGAGCTGATGTTGGGTTCAAGTTAATCAATCCATTAGGCGAATCATTCCTGGCTGCACATAGACTGCAATTTCCATGTACAAATAATGTTGCAGAATATGAATCATTAGTTCATGGGTTATTGATGGCTATCAAGAAAGGAGCTAAGATTCTACATGTTTATGGAGATTCTGAGGTGATTGTCAGGCAAATAAGGAAGAAGTATGTTTGTCATGATAAGAGATTGAAAAGGTATATAAATCGTGTTTGGGATTTGATTGAAAGTTTTGATGCATTCAACATCAAATCAGTTTACAGATCAAAGAATCAAGTTGCTAAATCCCTAGCACAGGCTACAAGTTCACTTACACCACGTGCCATGAATGGGTTAAAGAAGTTCATCGTAGAGTTGGTCTTAGTACCATCAGTTCCTGATAATGTTACAAATTTTCAGGTGTTCAATGATGATAAACACATTGGATTTCATCACAAATTCTGGGGTTTTTGAAGCTCAAATCATAGATGAAGAAGATTTGGAACAAGCAGAATTTGATGCAGAGGGTGTCTTGAACCTGAAGAATAATACAATACCACGAGGAATGATTGAGTTAGAAAGACTCTTTGATTCAGATCAATTGAGTGCATTGAGAGATCATAAGGTTCAAGGAGATAAATGTGAACCTATCAATATGGGAACAGACGGTGAAGAGAAGAATGTGTTCATAGGAAAGGTGTGTAGACTTGAAGAGAAGGAAGGTATACTCAAATGCATGAAAGAATTTTCAGACATTATAGCATGGAGCTATGATGATTTAAAGACTTATGATACCTCAATCATTACACACACCATTCCTCTAAAACCCAACAGCAAGCCATTCAGACAAAGGCAGAGACCTGTCAATCCACTTTTAGAACCATTGATATACAAAGAGGTAAAGAAGTTATTGAACGCGAGGATAATATTTCCAGTAAGGCACTCAACGTGGGTCGCCAATCTTGTTCCTATTTGTAAGAAAAATGGAGAGATAAGGTTGTGTGTGGATTTTAGGAATTTGAACAGAGCATCTGAAAAGGACAATTATCCACTGCCTTCATTGGATGAAGTTTTGCAAATCGTAAATGGTTCCCAGATGATGTCTTTCTTAGACGGATATTCAGGATACAACCAAGTTATGGTGGAACCAGAAGACAGATTGAAGACTACTTTCACTTGCAAGTGGGGAAATTATGCATATAGACGAATGCCATTTGGACTGATTAGCGCTGGAGCAACCTTTCAAAGAGCTATGGACAATGCTTTTCATGATTTGATTAGAAAATGTATAATCATATACATGGATGATCTTACGGTTTTCTCTTGCAGAAGGGAAGATCACATAGAGGATTTGAGGAAAGTATTTCAAAGATGTAGAAAACATGGAATCTCACTGAATCCAAAAAAGTGTATGTTTGGAGTAACAGAAGGCAAATTATTGGGACATGTGATTTCAGAGAAGGGAATTTCAATAGATCCAAGCATAATAGAGGCTATTTCCAAGATTGATATGCCTGCAAGTAAGAAGAAGCTGAAGTCATTCTTTGGGAAGATAAACTTCATCAGGAAGTTCATTACAGGATTTGCAGAGATCATTAAGCCATTGAACGACATGTTGAAGAAAGATGCAAAGATAGAATGGACAATTCCCACAAGAAAAGCATTTGAAGAAATCAAGCATGCTATTGCTGATGCTCCTATTTTGATAAGTCCAGATTACACAAGGCCATTTTATCTATACTCTTTTGCTTCGGAGCATACGTGTGTAGCAACTCTCACTCAGAGAAATGAGGAAAAAGATGAACACCCAATAGCCTTCATGAGTACACCATTGAAAGATGCTGAACTGAGATATCCCAATGTGGAAAAGCAAGCTTATGCACTGGTCAAAGCAATTAAGAAATTCAGACATTACATTTTGAGGAGTAAAATATATGCTATTGTTCCAGATGTGGCAGTCAAGACCCTGCTTATGCAGAATGAATTGGGAGAAAGAAGAGGCAAGTGGGTTGCCACTATTCAAGAATATGATATTGAAATACAACCAATGAAGCTTATTCGAGGACAAGGGCTGACTCAAACGATTACAACTGATGGACCAGGGTTGGTGCAACAAGTTTATACTTGAGGATGTATCACCTAACGAGTGGTACAATGACATTATATATTATCTGCTAAATCAGAAGTGTCCAGTGTAGATGAATTCAACCTAGAAGAGAGCTTTGAGAATAAAAAGTCAACGTTTTATGCTCCAAGGGTTAGTCTTGTTCCGAAAGAATCATGAAGGGATATATCTAAGATGCATAGGAAAAGACGAAGCAGGTCAGATAATGGAACATTTTCACAGCAAATTGGGAACATGTCATGGAGGTGGTTTAGCTACAGCACACCAGA
The DNA here is from genome assembly GCA_027924645.1 of Cunninghamia lanceolata. Classification (NCBI taxonomy): domain Eukaryota; kingdom Viridiplantae; phylum Streptophyta; class Pinopsida; order Cupressales; family Cupressaceae; genus Cunninghamia; species Cunninghamia lanceolata. The sequence goes on along the minus strand of BSBN01000472.1, from coordinate 16,259,372 downwards.
TTCTGAGGGCAGGCTATTATTGGCCCACTTTGTTTCACGATGCATATGACCATGTCAAGAGATGTCACACATGCCAGGTAGCTGCTTCAAGGGAAAGAAATCCAGCCATGCCACTTCAATCGGTGATCGAAGTAAGACCTTTTGCTCAATAGGGTTTAGACTTTATTGGTATGATTAACCCACCTTCCTCAGCACAACACAGGTATATTCTGACCGCTACTGATTATTGCACCAGGTGGTCTGAGGCTCATGCTTTAAAATTTTGTACTTCTAATATTGTGATTAGATTTCTTGAAGAAAATATTATCACTAGGTTTGGATGTCCACATGCACTTGTTTGTGATAATGGTCCTGCTTTTACTTCACTGAAATTTTCTAACTGGGCTTTTGAATTCAGCATCACACTAAAATTTTCGTCAAACTATTACCCACAGGGGAATGGCCTAGCAGAATCCACAAACAAAAACTTGCTAGGTGCAATTAAGAAACTACTGGACAAAAACTTGAGAGATTGACATACGCAACTTAAGTTTGCTCTTTGGGCAGACAGGACAAGAATAAAGAGTTCCCTAGGTACATCCCCTTATCATCTAGTTTATGGCCAAGATCTTGTATTCCCAATCCAACTGAGAATTCCCACATTACAATTTATGCAAGATTACATGGAAGAAAATGACGGAGTCCAAACTAGGTTGTCACAACTGCTCCACTTGGAAGAAAAATGAAACATGGCACTTGAAAAATTTGCAAAACATCAAGGAGTTGTGAAGAGATGGTTCGAAAGACAAGCAAAGATCAAATCTTTTCACATATCTAATTTGGTTCTATACTGGGACAAAGCTAAAGAAAGAAAGGGTGAACATGATAAATTTGATAATCTTTGGAAAGGTCCTTACCAGATCGCTGAAATTTTGGGAGACAATGCTTTCAAATTAAAAACACTCACTGGAGAATCTGTTCCATTGCCCGTCAATGGGCAATTCTTGAAGCATTATTTCCAACCCTAAGTTCCTTCAAGGACTTATTTGTACATAGTTAAGATAGTTGTTTCCTGCTTTCATAGATTAGTTTTAGGTTAGGTTCGCTGCATTTTGGGCTTGTTTGCTTTTGCTGCAGTTTTTAGCTTCCCTTGGGGTCCCATTTTGGGGTGGTATTTTCAATAAGGGCACATTCTGGTGGACTTTATGAGGTGATGTTGAGTATATTTTGAGAATAAATATTCATGAGATTCTTTGAGTCAGAAGGTAATTTTCTTTAGTTTATCTATTGGTTAAGATCAATACTTGACTAGAGAAGGGAATCATGCATTGTATTTTGACATGAAGGTCTTTGATTATATGTTTAAAATGTTTAACCTTTAAATAAATGCTTTTTTTTTCTTTTGATAAGCTTGCGTCAGATGGATAGATCCATTGCGGACTCCATTGTTGGCGTTCAGTAGCATGTTGCTTGTCTGGGAAGATAAATTGACTGTTTAGAGCGACTTGAACTATTTTGAGATCTTATACCTTTTTCACGCATTTAAAATCTAGAGGTACCTGAGTAAATCTTTGTGATCTCGCATTAAGTGAAAAATCTAAAGGTCCACCTTTGCCGCCATCGTAAGTCCACACCCAGCTAGCTGAGTTATCACGTAGCGGTACTGCATTGTACTCTACCAAGCAAAAGCATGTTGAAAATCAAAAGAAAAGAAATGAAAAGAAAATCACAAATCACACACTATAACTCAGTTAGATGGACAATCAAGTAATCTTTACTGGGGCTATGGACGCCTGACCGGCAGTAGGGCTCTGCTCAAGTGGAATTACGAGACAAACCCGTTGGGGCTATAGATACTCGCTGGTAGCGGGGCCATGTCTAGGTAGTTCATGAGGTGTGTACTAATCACGTAGCTTAATGTGGAGGAACTGAGGTGATCTTAGTTGCTGATAGATGGGAATGAATTCAATGGCACACACTTGGATCTTTGGAATAAGAATGGTTGTCCTAAGCTTTTGATTTTGACACCTTGATTAAGTTTTCATGTTTATCTGACCGAATATGTGGGTGTACGCAGGGATTTTGAAGTTTAGATTCTTGCTTATCTCTAGAACACCTGAAGCAATTTAAATGAAATGTTTATCTTGTGAAACAACAAAGATAAAATAGTGATACAATTTATGACTCTTTTCTCCTTTTGAGTATGTCTCTTAACTAATGGGGGGGCTTGAGGGGGTTATTTGATGATTTAGGGTTTTGAACGAGTCTTTATCCCTGAAATGTTTAGGAACATTTCTCTCGTGGTGTCGCCAGATGTTGTGACCAATCCAACATCGCCCCGTCGAAGCGGGGACCCCCGTTTCATGAGTTCTTGACTCTGTTTCTTGAGTATGCCTTGCGTGAATGGAGAGTTGGCAACGTAGAGGTGGTTCTGATCAGGACTGTTGAATGTTTTAAGGTGGTCAATTTTCTTGTGAGGATTAAGCAGAATGCTTATCGTTGAAGCCGAGGTTGTCCAAGACCAAAATTTGAGGTTTGGTTTGTTGGGGCTGTGAGGACCAACATATATATCATCGCTTTCAAGCTTTGTTTTAGTTTCCAAGATTGGCGGCGGTGCAAGTATATTTGAATTCCCCATAGGAGCAAGTTGGTAGAGTGATGAGTCAAGCGAAGAGTGGATTCGTGTTTCAAGTCTAGAGTCCGCTTGGGCGGACATCTTCAAGGAGTAAGGATTGCTCTAGAATGGCTCGACACTCCCAAATTGTCTGTTTAAGTTTCTTTGGTGGACTTTACTAAGCTATTGGCATCGTTTCTTTGGCAACCGAAATGTCCGCTCGGGTGGACTCCAGTGTTCTATTTGCAAAGGAGGCGGACATCTTCAGCATGTTGGGATAATATGAATTTGGCACAACACTTCCCAATTGTTCGCTTAGGTTTTCTCTGGCGGACTTTATTGAACCATTGGCATTGTTCGTTTTATGCCTTAACAATAAAAATGTCCGCTCTGGGAGATTCCCTCGATTTGGTTTACAATGCGCATACTCACAACGCATGGTGCAGCGGACTCTAGCAACTCCATTGCAATCTTTATGACATTCACATCGGAGTAAAAGGTCCGTCTGAAGCGCACAATTATGATCAATTTGCAGATTCTAAAACTTACTCTGTGCACCGCTTCATGATTTTCTCAAGATAGAGGAAGATATATGTATTACATGCCATAATAAGCGTTCATCACCTTCTGGGGGCATTAGTAGTTTGCAGAGAGTGTTCATTAATTCGCCTGGACTCATATCAAGGGCTATTTTATTTTTCCTATAATTAGTATATTTGATGCAGTGGTTTAAGTGCATTTCAGAAGACAAATTTGGATTGCGAATATTTTACACTGAGAAAACTGAGTTGTCAAATTGCAAAAGCGGTAAAAAATTTGAGTATACGCAATCATTCCCCAAACACATTGACGTTTAATGGGACCACTTCAAACAGTTGTCAAAAGCTAATTTACAAAAGGTGAAGGAATTGGAAGATGTAGGTATATGCATATTTTTACATTGGCTTGGGTGCTGTAGCAATTGTGTTGGTTTTGGTTTCGCTTAGTTCATTCTGCCACCATCGTATTATAAGCAGGTTTTCTCTGCATAAACCTCACTTAATGCATTGAAGAAAAGGGTTTTGAATTTATAGACGGAGTTCATAATTTGCATGGGCTTTGCAATCATTCACATCTATTCGAGGTCCAGCATCTTTCTCAGTTAAACATGCTTGCACTCGTTCAACATTAGGAGTAAAGTCACCGGGGTAAGGTGTTGGGAATGGGTTTCAGTGACTTAAACTAAGGTTGAACTGTAGATTGAGGTCCTTGGGGGTTTAATCTAGTTTTATTCTTTTGCGAGGTTGGCTTTATAAAGCAGGGTAATTCGAAATTGCTTTTATCCCGCATGCTTTATGCGGTATGTTTTGTCTTATGTGCTTGTCTTTTATACATTTTTGAACAAGCTAATGTCTAAAACTTGTGCAGGTGAATGATGAGTGCGAAGGACAGACAGAACCTGACGAGGAGTGATTTGAAGAGAACGTGGCCAGAAACAAGAATCACATCGAAGTGGCGAAATCTCAATGACACTAATCTTGGGAAGACCAACATGGAGGAAATTCGACAAAATTTTCACAAACCCAATCCATCGGATCTAATCAGGCGAATGTTGAAGAACGGGATTGTGCAAGCTGCTTGTTTCCCGCTAGCGATGTTGTGTCCAGAACTGATGTTAGAATGCGCCAAGCATTATAATCATGAAAAGAGATGCATTATGACTAGAGAGGGCAAAGTACTGGCTTATCTAAGAAAGGAGGCAATTGCAGAAGCTTTTGACATTCCCTCATACAAAACTACTACATTCTGCGAGAGGGAGTCTGCCTTGCAACTTTATTTGGCTGGACCTGAGAAATGTATGGAGGTGATAAACAACAACTGGTGGGTGCAACCAAGGCCGCATGTGAGTAAGGTGTCTAAAAAACTTCACAAGTCTGACTTTCATGAAGAAGTCAACTATATGGTTGTGTTTTTGAACCGCATCATGGGCTGCCCACAATCGGCAAATTTTGAGCCCTGGATGTTCTTCTTCATTGAAGAAATTATAAGTGGAAAAAGAATGATAGATTGGGCTGAAATAATCAGCAGCAACATCGATGATCAGTTGAAGGGTTTGCAGGAGACAAAAACATTTTATATGAGTTCATATGTCATATATATGCTTGCCAGAAACGAGAGATACCCAGGACTGAACTGCAAGGGGAGAGTTGGAAACGGAGATGGACAGTTCAAGGTTTATGATTGCTATCCTCAACTGCACCTGCAAGCTATATCTCATTACAAAAGGTTTAATGATGCCTTTTCCATGCAAATTGTCAGATTGTTGCAAGGCAACACATGCACGAGATTGTCGAAGGAGGCCATGAACTTCACAGCAAAATAAGGAAAGTGGTTTATTCAATTTCCAAGATTCACATACATCAGTGTTGAGGGCTTCTCATCATTGCCTTACAGATTGCCTAGATACCCCACTGACAAAATGGTGTTGTTGGAAGTAACACGACATGTGGTTGCATTTGACAAAGTCCAGAGAAAGAGGAAGAAGACCACAACGAAGTTTCCAATCAACATTGGGAGGCTTGAGGCTTGCATGTCATTGCAAGCAGCTGAAAATTCAGAGATATAGCTGCAGGCTTACAACTTGGTGTGCCACAATGATGCACGCAGTAACTTTGATCCATTTGGTACAGTCAAACAGAAATTTGGGAGCAAATAGGAGCACAGGCCGTAGCTCGAGAATCATTGGATAGATGCATATGATGACATAGAAATAAGAAAGAAAGGTTGCTACCGATTGTCTTTGGATTTGGTCAGAGCAACAAGAGTAATCAACATTCTGGATCAGCTTGAAGAAAATCACAAAAGACTTTCACAAAGTTCATATGAAGAGAAGAGGGACAGGCCCTTCACCATCAATTGGTCGGAACAGGAAGTCACATGCAATGATGATTTGATGATGCCAATTGTAGTGCATACCAGAAAATATGTGGACTTCCAAATTCGAAGGCTCCAGGAGAAGAATGTCCAATTCACTTACAACTTGATGGGAGGAGTTAGTGCGCATCAGTCCAAGGATTCTTCAAGTAGTGAGTCAAATAGTGACTCCAGTGATTCCAGTGATTCAGAGGGTGAAGGTGCTGATCCACATGAAGATATTCAACCAAGTAAAAAGGCAAAGATTGATGATCAGAAGGCAGCTAGTGCATCTTCAAGGCAGGAGGGTAATGGTATAATAAACATTGAGGAAGATGAAGTGAGACAGGATGAACAGGTAGCTTTAGAAGTACAAAGTGATCAAGGCATCAAACAAGGTAATCAAATTGATGAGGTTCTGTCAGGATCATCTAAGGAGCAAGAAGTGGTCATGATAGAAGTAGAGGCTGAAAATCAAAATGACAAGGAGTTGTATGAGTTTGATGAGGAGGCTCTTCCTACTGTTCAGCAGAAGGGAGTTCAGGAGGAAAATCAGGAAGACTTGTCTGACTTACCAGAGTGGCTAAGAGATTGAGTCAAGGAGAAGTCTGTTATTGAAAGGGAACCCATCTTAAGTTTGGAAGACTTGCTGAGCAGGGCCAAACTTGACAAAGGAAATCAGAAAATTACTAAATTCTCAAAGATCACAAGAGGCAGCTCAGGGTCAAGGCAAGTGCATATTGCTGTCCCAAAAATTAGTGTAGAAGTAGATGACAGTGTCCCAGGTAGATATGACATCAATACTTTTGATTTGGGACCAGCCACGGCAGAACAGGAGATAGAAGAGTTGGAAGATTCCGTTGCAGTCATCAAAGAAAGACTACGAAAGGAGCAAGAACAGAGGATTCAGTTAGAAAGGGATAACTTGGCATTTCAGCACTATATTTAGCAGTTGATGAGGCTAGTAAGCCAGGATAAAGAGATGGTTACACCACCTGCATTGCTTTCACAGGAGTCTGTGGCACATTTGGATGAAATGAGGTCCTCATCTCAAGTATTGCAGGATTGGGCAGCAGGTTTCAAGATCAAAGCTGATGGGTTCGTAGATGAAATTGTGAAGTTGTACAAGGAGGCTGCTTCAACATTTGACAGAGTTTAGAATATTCTAATTACTTGTGCAGAATTCAGAAATGTAAGGGAAGAAGTTATGCCTCAGTTGAAAAGGTTGATTTATACTCCAAGTGCCACATTGTTGGATGAAGGAGTGATTGAACAAGGTTCAACATATAATTTCCATTCCTGGTATTGTGCACTCAACATAAAGGAGCAAGTTCTAGGAAAGATTGAGAGTGACAGCACTCGAACAAGAGAAGTACTTCGGAAAATGCAAAACAAAATTCTTGTTTTCGTAAACAAGGTAGTTGATTCCAATGGAGCGATTGATGAATACTTGTTGAAAGACAAGATGTGTGCAAAGTATTTTCAGCATACACAGGCTATTTCCAAGGAGTTGTTGGGTGATATTTGCACACTTTCCACTTTCATGGGCATGTTTCAGACATCCATGGCTGGTTGGGAGATGACAGTTGCCAAATGCATAGAGGAGCTACAAATCATAGAGGGCACCATTCAAACTCTGCCAAGTGTCCCTATGGAGGTGGTTACACGTGTCATCACTAGATTTGTCGAGTTTACCACAAAAAGGAAAGGTCATAAATGAGGGTACTCCACTTAGTGGGTACATCATAAATGCAAGGTCCATTTTTAGTAAATTATGTAACCACTTGCCTGCGTGGCACAATACGGGCCCTCGATTTCAAGTTTTAATCTTGGCCATCCATTGAATTTTGAGGCCTATATAAGCCCATTTTATTCTCATTTGTAAAGGGGGAATGCTCTGAGAAATTGTTGCTCAAGACTCTGCTGAAATAAATACAAATTCATTGCTGAAATTTTCATGGTGATTTGTGTTGTTTCAAATGATTGCATGGTTTCTAACTGTTCACTCATAGAATAAGATCAGTTTAGTTTATTTTCAACGATTTAGTTTTATGTTTTATGGAAATTGTTGTTGCTGATTCATGTTCGGTGTCTCCATAGTTCATACCATTTATAATTTGTCGATGGCAGATTGTAGTGCATGGTTAGTCTGAACATTATCTGAGCTTAACTTCAATTATTTTGTGTGCAGAAGTAATCTGAAAATCTTACTTTTCCCTTAGAAGATAGCATCACCTTTGTGTAGTTGTTACCTTATGGCGAAGCAAAGTGTGGTTGAGATTCCGGTGAATCAGTGGTGATTGCTTGCATTTAGATTAGAGTCTTCTAAATCCATTTCCTTTTGATTTTTCTTTAATCCTGTTAGATTTAGATTCAAGAGCTTCCATTGTCATAGCTTAAGTTGTCGTAGGCTTTCGAAGAAGCTGTGTTACATGTTATCCAAGAGAAACAAGTTTCCTATTGTTGAGCATTTACGTAAGTCCCTTTGTGTCAAACAGTAATTCGCATCCTACTGCTAAGTTATCCCAAGTCTCAACACCAAAAGTAACTAATCAAGAACCTTGGAGTCTACTCATCTGATCACCTAGCTTAGCATTTGAGGGATTTTGTTGAAGAGAGGATTGAGTACACCAGTATTTTATTATGCGTTGTATGTGCAAGGAAAACACATCAACAGTAACCCTGGGAGATTTATCCAAATAGGCACTCTCTCAAAGCAAACTTTTCCAAGGTCTAGCCCTGGCTCCCAGCTCTTGAGAAACAAGCAAGATCTACCTAAGAACTGTAGACCACTCTTAAGGATCTACAATCTGTCTTCATCAAGCAAGAAGGAGAACAGGAAAAAATCCTTCATCATCTCTGTGATTTTTAGAGGGCCACTTAATTTCCATTTTCTTACAGTCCAAGCCCTAACAACAGTTACATTCGGCCTGTAACCCAGAAATTTCCCAACCAGGGCTTTAGTCCATCTGTTGGAAGATTTATCTAAAACTGAATCAGGGATGAAAATCCGCCCCTCAGTAGAAGTGCTAGAAGAATCTGGGAATAAGGGAGGGGCACCAGAAACTGCAGCAGCCCCAGGGACAGCCTCTGAAGGAGGAGAAGCCACCAATCTCTGGGGATCCTCCTCAGCAGATCTGGGTGGGACTCTTCAGAAACCACACCATTTGAATGTTCTCTGTCTAGCGGAGAAAGCAAAACATTTCTAATAGGGGAAGAACCAGCAACAATCGAGGGGGAAAGAAATCCCTGTCTCAGCACCTTGCAAAGCCCTCCCACACTGTCTACCTGACCAGGGGGCTTAGCCCTAGCATTAGACATAGTTCTTGAGCCTCCAACCAAAGCGCTAAGAGACTCTTTTCCTCAGCTTTTACACCGGGAGTGTTCCAACCATCTGCCTGACAAGACACGGTACTCTGAGCCTCCACCCAAAGGGCAAAGAGACTCTCATCCTCAACCTCCTCATAGGGAAAGAACCAGCCATTCTTATCCTCTGAGAAGCCTCCTTCATCATCGTCCTCGTCGTCTTCCGCTCCTTCCTCATCGCTCTGAGCACGCTCTCGTTCCCCTACTCTCCGCTGCTCTCTGCCACTCCCGTTCGCTCCGTATTTCTTTAAATTGCTATTAACTGTTTAACCATTGAAGTGGATGATATTTAAATAGAATGGAATTTTTCCACATTTTGAGACAAAGTCTTCTGTGTATTGTTTTTTTCTCATTCATTGATGTGGAGTGCCAGTATATTGTTTTGACAATCTTGTTCTTGCAGAACTGCGAAAGGCTAGATAAGCAGATTGAGTTACTGAAACATAGGCTCATCAGTTTGATTGTTGAGAAAAAAACCAAAGTGATTCATTGAGAAAAAACAGAAATTTCTAAAGAACAACAGACTGCACAATTACATGGAAAGTTGGGATGGGCTTATCTACAAATATCCAAGTATAATGAAGCAGAAGCTGTATAATGAAGCAGAAGCTGAATGCAGGTAGAGTGGTCAAAATATTATCAATTTACGGATTAAGTTTTTTTAATAATATGTTTAGTCTAAACCCTAGTTTTCCCACAATGATGGTTTAAGATTGTTGCTGGTTTTGTGAATGCAGGAAAGCCATATCAATTGAATAAAACAATGACATTGAACAAGACAATTGCAACAAGTACAATCTTGCTGTGATTTTAATGCATCAAATTGAGCAGAAGTTTGCTGAAACAAAAACCATTCTACGGGAAATAAGGCCTCCAATTGGTCCCCAGCGACAACGTGATTCTCAATTTAAATTTTTTGTTAAAGCCCAAAAGACGTTGAGAGAGCTTGAAGAAAAACCACAAAACTATGATTCCCTTAAGGAAAATTCTTCCGTTGAAAGACAAAGAGCCTCTGTTTATCTATCACAACACTTTCCTGAAAACCCTAAAAAATGAATCTGGAAAACCAAAATTCGTCTTTGTGGATGCCCAGGATCAGTTAACAGCTGAATTTCATTGTGAGCTTCCACACAATGACTACAATTACACGATAGATGGTCTTGAGCATAACAATATGAACCAAGACGCTAGCATTAATGTCTCAGCTTCCTCTGAGAGCAAAGAGATTTTAGAATTGAAACTTCCTACAGAAGAGTTTTTTGAGGCGATAACCAGTCAACATGAAATAATGCCTGCAGAATTGAAGTTGAAGATCGAGTAATAGAAGTTAACTAGAGATGCATGCTTCCATGATAGTAATCTTTGTAGTGTTTGTTTTTGATTGATTTCAGCTGGAAAAGAGGGTCCCAGTCCATTACAAGTAACAGGAAGGACACATTATATCAACATTACAATATATAAGATATAATTGCATCGAGCTGTCTAGAAAACAGAACACTGGGCCAAAAAAACAAAATAGAGATTAGACAGGACAGGAACAGCCAAAAGAAAAAAACAACACATATAGCAACAGAAACAGAATTTGCTTCCTACTTTCCATGATAGTAATCTTTGTAGTGTTTTGGAACATTAATCTGTGGAGAAAAAAACATTCTATTAGCACATTTATTTTATAGATGGTTTCCAATTGGCTTTGTTTAATAGCCTTTAACTTCATTCTTAAAGGTTCTTTTTCCCCACTTTAAAGTGATCCTAAGACTTTTAAATGGGATAAAATCTATGGCAATGTATAAAGTAATTTAGGCTAATTTCAACGATGGGCTTTTAAACAACTAATGTTATATGGTGTTTAAAGTTTAATTCTACATTAATAAATTTTTAAATTAATAAAATTTAAGTTAGAGGTGGGATTCATTTTACAGCTTCCTTTCTTATCACCTTTATATTTAATGTGATGTATTATTATTTAGTTGTATAAGAAAGACATGTTTTAAGAAGAAGAATTTACAAAGAATTTTGAAAATTCTTTCACGAATTTATTTAATTGTTTAATAGTTAAAAAAAGGAGGGTATAAGTTGTCTCTTTTATATTTTTTGTAATAATAAAATGTTTTGTCCATTTGTAGTTTAAAAATTATCTATTTTTTTATTATTAAGAAGCATATATTATTAACAATCACTAATTATACAAAAATTTTAGGTAGATGACATCACATCCTAAGAAAGTTCATATTAAGTTTGTGTTCATTGTAAAACGAGCATTTACATCACAAGTACAAAGATTTCACCAATTCCTGTGGTATGGGTTATTTTAGAGAAGAGCTATGTGTAGTGAATTCTTCATTGTAGGTCCCAGAATCATTCTGCCTTGGTTCAATCCTATTTGTTATGGCTCACAACTCCAATGGACTGAGTTCGTCTTCAAAGATTTTAAGGTTTTGTGGCACAAGGAAATTCTATAGAATTCCCAGGTTTGAATGAGTGCATGTTGTCAAATGGTGCAATGTTGGATCTAATCTAATGTGCATGGGTTTATCAATGTAGTAGATGTAAATTTTGATGTCAACTCCCGTTATTAGTCCATGTCACCTAGTGGGTCCATTCCTATTAATACTATGCAAATCAAATATATCAAAAGAAAGATCCACATCATACTTAACTTTTGTTTAGGCCACAGTGGTCTCAATCAAGTGTTGCTAGCGAGCTCCTAGGAGTTTTTAGGAAAAGGAAAAGTAATTTCTCCTTGGGATAGCATGAGTCATCCAATCTACTAGGACAAGCTCCATCCGATGGCTCATGGGATGCATGGCCATTCTTTAAGCATGTCTTTGCTATGATATCTCTCAGTGGCCCAATTTTGATGCGTACAATTCCTCCAAGATCTATTCAAGCGATTCCAATACTCAGAGTGATTCATACAGGATACTACAACTTGTATGAATCAAAATTCTCTTGTGGGTACTTCCCAACAATCAATTCCAATGGTTTCCATCCTTTATAGTGGCCAAGATAGGAAGATCACCTACCTAGAGTTAACCAATGTAGTACTTAGTAGCATAATTCATTGATCCATGTACTTCCTTCTCTTCCAAAGTATCTCAACCACTAGAAGGAGCATTGAAGGTACTAAGTTAACAGAGCAAGTGTTCTTCCTCCCACATATCCTAGATTTGAAATTTAAACATTTTTACGAGGGAAATCCCAATTGTGGGATAGATATTTTGTATAAATATGGACCCATGTGTCCCTTCCTAGTTTAGATTCTATTTGATATAGCTAAGCTATTAAGCTTAATGCATGAACTCTATCTCACCCCTTTTTTGTAATTACATAGGGGAACCTCTATGCATGTGTCATGATTGGTCATATAGCATTATATGTAGTTGTTCATTGTTCTTAGAAGCATTCATATAAGAAGTTGTTACTTTGGAAGTTTTGGTTCTTGTTAATGTCTATGGGTTGACTTATGCATGTGTGCTATATTTCTAATTTCTCTGTTGAAAGAGAAGTATGGGCCATAGTATGAGGTAGAAAGCAAGAACAAGTGAAGTAGGTAGAAGAGTGAAGTGTTGTGAAGATACATAAGAAAGTAAGGGTTAAGGGTTAAATAAGTGTAGGGATAAAATAAATGAGTCCTATGAAAGGTTGCAAGAGTGTTATAATAAAATAGGAGGTATAGGAGGTTAGGTAAGAGGCTAAGATAGCTGGGTGAAATAAGAAAAGGAGTATTGTGAAGTTTTGGAAAGATGTTGTGAGGTTTGGTGGAGTAAGGAAGATAAATAGATGGGAAAAACAAATTTGAGGAGGAAAATCAAGAAGTGGGATGAAGCATAATTGACTAAGATGGAACACATCTGAAGGCAAGATTAACAAAGACAAATAGATAGAATGCTACACTGAAGGAACACAAGTTAGATTCACCAAATGAAAGGACCTTATACATGCATAAAAGCACCCTTACTTGACCTATCCTAATCACACATGTGCTTAGATTGATGAAAGATGAGACAAAGCTTATAAACATGAAATTGAAAATAAAAATTCAAAATGTTGAGTGGAAATGGGACTATAGAAAAGACCTTTTGCACTTGGAATATGATTATGGGAACATTGGAAATGGATTCCCAATGTTAGGAGATTGCAAACCCAATTTTGCTAAATTCTAACACTCAATCAAACATGCCCCTTGTGTTTTGTGGGGGTACCCTTAGGGGAACCAATGGGGGCACAAAATATCTTTGTGTGAGAAATGGCTACATTTTTTATGGATTTCTTAGAAATATATGTTGATCATTTCCTCTAACTACACCAAATATCCAATTTACACACATGCTTATGTAATTGGCCTGCAAGTGTACGTTTTTGTGTTGAAAGAAAAAAAAATGGAAAGGTTAAAGGGGAAGCTACCTAGTTTTGTGCCTTGCACACACATCCCTTTTTCACCTCTTGGTCAAAATGTGGACCCCCTTGTTATTTTGAGTTTTCTACCTTGTTTTGGTGTTTTGGTTTGGCCTTCTTTTGCTTTTTCCTTGTCTCAGTGGTTGATCTAAATTGGTTTTGAAAAATAAATATAAAATTTAAGTCATGAGCCAAGCCTTTATGAAAGTTCTAGTGTGTTTCCAGTGAGAAATCTACATTTTTCTAAAGTTTTGTGGGTTTGTGGAACTCTTCTGGACTTGTTTATGACTTCTAGTTTGAAATCCCAAAGTCCATCAAGATTCCACATCTATCCCTTCTTCATTCTCCTATCCCTTTCAAAGTAATTCTTTGAGATCATGAAGTTGTGGGTTTGCAGGATTTCAAGGGACTTCTTCCATCTTTCACTTTTGTTTGATGTCCAGATAGATGGGTTAGTTCCCCAATGGTTTAAAAATTCTAGGGATAGTCTTTGTGGGATTTCATTTAACTTCTTCCACTTTTTGATCCTCATGTCATTGCACTCCCCACCATTCATCCTCCAACTCCACCTAGCATATTTACTTTTAGTAATGGCTCCCATGTGCAAATCAAGCCCTTTATAAAACTTATTTTCTCGGTCATTCATATCCTTTGCAAAGTGATTTTTAAAGCTCTTGCAAACCCTTGCTATATAGAATTATGCTTGTTGTGCTCTCATGGTTGAAGTTGTCTCCCAAATTTCCCATAGCAAAAGTTGTGCAAGTTATTGAAGAGTTTGGTGTCGTGCTCTTGATACTAGAAATTCATCAAGGGGAGTTAGGACACATTTTCAAACTAGATTCTCGTCTTGTTCTACAAAAATAGTAAGTTGAATCTCCTAAATCTTTACACCTCTAAAACATGTGAAAATTTGACATCACCAAATAGAATTCCAAGAAAAGTGATTTGTGAACATTTAAATTTAGGATGGAGATAATAAAATTTAGGTTTAAAGAATCTTCTTCTTATGAACCCTAGGTTTTGAAATCACTATGTGTGTTCAAAAATTAAAAAACCATCCATTAGAACAAAGGCTTAAACCTAAGATGCGTTATTAATCTTGATAATGATTTATGCCCTAGTACAAATGTTTGATGTCGCTAAGTCATGAAAATGTCTCGATCACCATTGGGATCCCACAAAAATTAAAATGATTAACTTAACACTATTTGATGGGCCAATATGATCATGAAATTTTCTTGGACATTTGGACTTCCAACGTTTGTCCAGAGTCCCCAAGTCCTAATGATTCCTGCATTTCCCATCAAGTTTTAAAACCTTTAGAACATTTGATAAAAATGAAGCAACTGTTTAACCAAAAGCTAATAGTTGTAGATTAATTTTGGACCTCTTCCTTTCCCCATCAAGGTATAAGAACTCTAGAGTGCCATGGTGAAACAACTATCTAAGTGTTGGGTGAAAAAAAATTGCATAATTATTTTGGACTTACAAACCTCTATCCTTTTAATCCAAAGTTGCAATGTCTTGATAATCTCTACATTTCTAACAAGTTAAAAACTTTCAAGTGAGGCAAATATATGATAGTAGATTGTAGATTTTTCTTGGATTCTCAGACTTCTGACCTTTTAGTCTAAAGTCCCAATGTTTGGTTGGAACCCACATTTCCATAAATGCTTACATTTAAAAAGCTTCAGAGAGTCTTATTTATTTTGTGGCTTTTTGTAGGACTTCTTCCTTTCCTATTAGGAATAAAAGATAAAAACATTGCAAATAAAATTCTGAAAATAAGAATGCAAATTTGAAATTAAGACTTAATGTTCATGAAAACCCATTCATCCAAATACTACTTAACTATAGAATGCCAAAAGGAGATTATGGAATCAAACTAGAAACATAAGAAATCAACAACACCATGAAAACATCACAGTATATAAAGTGGAGAAACCCTTTCAGGAAAAAAATCCACTAGAGAAAATAGGACAAGTATGTATTATTATTCAATGTACATAATACAATATCTACACACTGCCACTCCAAACTCTGACAACATTCTGGAAGCATTTGTGTTCTTGTGAAAATAAACTCATATTAAATCCATTATCTCATACTCTCAATATATAGGCAAGGAAGATGCCAAAAACACAAATGGTTTTACTAAAACAATGTGTGCCAAAACCATGGTATGCTACACAAAATCCCACACCCAACTCATAGAGTATCTTCCAAGAATAGTAAATAATATAACTTCACATGAACTCAATCAATGAGTCTCCAATTAGAAATTTAATCATTATAGCATCTATGAGAATGTAACTCCTACATCCTCAAATGTAGCACTCCAAGATGGATTTTCCAACTCATGTTTCACAGTTCAAGTTTCAATTCCTCAATCCTAGTGCCAAGAATTGGGAAAGTTCCATAAATGAGTCCAAAGTCATAAAATAGTAACTACCACCATTATGCTCCACTTCCTTCATGAATTAAAATGACAACTAGTTCTAAGAATCTAGGGAATCTAAATTACAAATTAATTATTCCAATTACATCCTAGGTGCCCAAGTACACTTTCCAATAATGTTGGAGACACATAAAAAATCATACATAGGATTTGCAAGGTAAATGGCACCTTGATCCTAACATTCTCCCACTTGACATTATACATTGCAAATGCACTTGGATAGGAAATATAAATAAAATTAATCATAAGAAACAAGGCCCATGGCCTTTGTGTAGCAAGAGAACTTTTCAATTTTCACAGACTTGGTAAGAGAATCTGCAACATTCTCCCAAGTGTCAATCTTCCTTAACATAACTTGTCCATTTGCAATATTTTCTTGAACAAAGTGGTATTGAACATCCACATGCTTTGTCCAAGCATGAAACAATGGATTCTTATCCAAACAAATTACATTCTGTCTATCACAACCTATCTAAATTATCCTGCAATCAAACCAATACCTACACACAATCTTTGTAACCAAACCACCTCCTTGAAGACATGGGCAGAAACCATATACTCTACTTTAGTGGTGGATAAAGCAACTATAGGCTACCTTTTACTCATCCAACTCACTGCACCGACAAACAAATAAAAAACATAGCCACTAGTGGACCTCTGACTATCCAAATCACCGACCCAATCTACATCAACAAAGCCCTATATGTCCAATGTCTTATCCACACCGTCAATACCAAAACAAACCAAACAATAATCAGAAGTACCATGAAAATATCTAAGAACCCTCTTCACATAATTCTAATGCTCTCTACTAGGGTTAGACATAAACCTACTCAATACTCCCACTACTTGGGCAATATCTAGCCTAGTACAAACCATTGCATACATTAGGCTACCAACTGCACTAGCATATGGCACATTAGAAATATCTTCATAATCCCCACATGTGGGACACACATCTAAAGTAAGCCTAGTGCCAACTGGTAAAGGAATTCCAACTAGCTTACATTCCTACATGTATTAAATCTTTGCAAAATAGTATTCACATACTTACTCTGTGACAACCAAAGCTTTATGTGTTCATGATCCCTCCTGATTTCCATACCAAATATGTAACTTGTTGCCCCCATATCTATTTCATCTCAAATACACTTGAAATTAGAGCTTTCATCTCACTAATCATACCCTTGGTGTTACTAAAAAATAACATGTCATCCACATATAAGGAAATAATTAGTATATGGCCATCAATACATCTAATGTAAATACAATGATCGTCCTAACTTATTACAAAACTCAATTTCAACACAAAGGAGTCAAATTTTTGATACCACATCTAAGGTGATTGTTTCAAACTATAAAGAGATTGTTTTAACCTATAAACCAAGTGTTTCTTCCCTTTTACCTGAAAACCTTTAGATTGTTGCATATTAATTTCCTATTCTAGATCCCCCTACAAAAATGCAGTTTTATCATCCATTTGTTCTATTTCAAAATCATAAGTAGTAGCTATTGATACAAGAAATCTAATTGAGGATAATTTAGCAACATGAGAGAATATTTTACCAAAATCAACTCCCACTCCCTCAGAGTAGCCATTGGCCACTAGTATGGCCTTGTACCTTTCCAATGAACTGGTTGCTCCAAATTTCTTCTTATAGAGCCATTTACAACCAATAGCTTTCCTACCTTTGGGCAAACAAACAAGATCCCATGTGTCACACAAATTTAAAGCCATCATCTCCTCCTACATGGCTTGTTGCCAAGACTCACTATCATTTAAAAGAGTAGCTGGGTGTATGCACAAAGGAGTTTGTATGCGAAAAATAGTCTTCAAAGTGTGAACACGTTCAAGGAAAGTCTCTCCAAGTAAGTGCAAGGGAGAAATCGACACTTTCACGATGCCACCTCCCTTCCAAAGACAGCGTGAAGCAAATTTGGAGGGCCTAGCAGCCAAAGAAGGTAGGGTTTGTTTAATTTTTGTTAGTTTGAGAAGAATTTTTGACTTTTGTAATGTTTGATTAGTTTTTTATTTGCATTTACAGTTAATGAGGCAAGAGAAAACCCAAATCCAACTGAGGAGGGTCAAAGAAACCCCCAAAACCCTCCAAACTCTCAATACCCACCTTCACATCCTCACAATGTAAGGGATAGTCAAGAAAACTACCTACGGATAATAGAAGAAAACAAGAAACATCTTCAAACTCTTATTCAAATGCTAAATAATCTAAGTGCAAGCCCAGATCATAGGAGAGCGCTTGCGAAGTCACTAGAGGAGATTGTTTCCCACACTGATTTGGTGACAAAACAAATCACCGAATTTCAAGACTATAGGGAGAGGTGTTGGCAATAATATGCCAAAAAATTGTCATATGAACAAGTGAAGAATGAAAAAATTACAATATCTCAATTATGTACACTTTATTAATCCCAAAATTAGCCAAAGATTAGAAGAAACTTGCAAATGGTTCCCTATTCATTGGTGTAGGAATGAAGAAATATACCAAAACTTTTGGGATAGATGGTACATGGTCTTCGATGAGCGCCCATGCAACAATGATGAGGTGCCATAATATTTCTTGAGGAAACTCCATTGCGAGTTCGTCCTCAAGAATATTCCCAATTATTTTGACATTCGTGAGTTCCAGGGTAGAGGTGGTGGCTCTACCCAAGATAGAGAGGGGGCTCAATGAGATGAAAACCGTGTACCTATACCCCTATTGAGGCCAGAGCGTAGGTCACTCCCTTCGACTTTGAAGGAGAGTGTTGAGGTGGAGACATTGCATTCATTGACTACTCTCACACAGTCTCTATCACAACATGCCGATGATCTTACCCAAGCCGATGAGGGTGAGAGCAGTAGGCGTGATTTGTCCCCACATTTATGCAGTTCATGTGGGAACCTATGTGATTATGGGACGCAGGATGCATGGCAGGACTCTCAGTAGGACGCTGCAATGCAGGGGCAACATCCATTGATGGAGACATCCATATTGGATGAGATTGTTCTCACCGACGATCTCTTACAACATACATTTGGTATTGACTCTCAGGTAAATTTTTACAAGTTTCATCTTGATTTAATATATTGTTATTTGAAATTTGTAATTAATTTTATATGACTATATATATTATAAGTAAAAAATAATGTATGTAATTGTCTGTGCAATGAAATTCCAGGGTCAGAGTCTTCATCCTGCCTCCGTTAGCCATCCATTAGCGGGTTATGAGAGGAGGTCAAGTCAGCAGGTATGTAATTTATCACATGATCGTAATTATTGTAGATATGTCAATAGTAATATTATTTTGTGACAATTTGATGATTTCAACAGTCACCGACACCTCCACGGTTTCCTTGGTCCCTTGGACACAAATCCACCACTTATACAGAGGTAAATTTAACTATTTTTAATCATTATGCATTTTTAAAATAATGTTATGTATTTATTTTGGTCGAATAATCTTGAACTTGATTTTCAAATGCTTAATATGGAGACTCCTTATCTTTGTGAGTCAGCACAGGTAGGCATTACTACAACCATGATGTCTTCAAATCCTTTGACTGAGGTATGAGCCAATAACATGAAAATTTCATAATTTTGTATTTTTTGTTTTATCTCATGTCATTTGATGTACATAAATGATATTTATGTTTAGTCAATTTTGCTTCTTGATGCTTCTCACAGGAGGTCACAACTCCATCCTATGCAACTACGGACAAAGAGAGAGACAAGATGATGGAGAGTGATCATCGGATGGCGGTAAGTGATCGATTACATATGTGATGTTATATATTTCATGTACATTTTCTATAGTAATGTACATATTGTTTGATTGTATTAACAGGTGGAGTTGGATGAACTTCTGTCGAAGAGGTCTACTCAATGGCAGAGAGAGGATGAGTCATGGATTAGCTCTCCATCTTCACGGTCAAGCAAGGGCCATTGATTATTTCATAAAAGTCCATAGGAAACTAGTTTTTGGGACATTTTTTGTATGCCTAGATGGCTTTGTATACATACTTTTGTATGTTACTGATGTATATTTTTGTATATATGCCTATATGGCTTTGTTTGGACATGCCTATATGGCTTTGTATATAAACTAGATGTTATGTTCATGACATTATGTATATGACAGTTTATATTAAATATTTAATATGATGATCAATTATTGTTACAGGAATTTGGTTTTACACGTGCCAATTGCATTTGCTTGAAAGTTTATAAATCATTTTCAAATAATCCATTTTGTGCATATATTGCAATCATTGCATTCTGTGGGACTGTGCATTTCTTTCAACCATAATTTCAAACAATTCATGTGCCTTGTCTATGCTTCCATACTTTCCATACATGTCTACAAGGGCAGTTGCAAATACAATACATGTGACAAAAATCCTATATCATTTATGCTTTGATGGTTGTCCACACCATGTTCCCCAAATCCCATTCTAGCATAGGCAAGAGGAAGTTGGATAAGGTTGTGCAATTTGGTTTTAGACGTGCCAAAATTTGCGTTTGGTTGAAATTTGCTTTTGTGCATTTGCTTGAGAGTTTTTAAAGCCTTATGAAAAATCCATTTCGTGCATATCTTGCAATCATTGCATTCCATGAGACAACATTTCTTTGAGGCATCGTGTCAAATAGTTCACGTTTGTTGTATATGCTTCCACACTTTGTATACATGTCTTGCAGGGTACTTACAACTACAACATTTGACAAAATTCCTATATCCTTTTATACTTGATGGATGTCTATATACTGTGTTCCAAAGATACCATTTCTAAGGTTTTAGAATTTGGTTTTACACTCGCCAATTACATTTTCTTGAAACTTTCTAAAGGCTTATCAAAAAATCCATTTTGTTCATATCTTGCAATCATTGCATTCCATGAGGCGACATTTATTTGAGGCATCATGCCAAACAATTCACGTGCCTTGTCTATGCTTCCACAATTTGCATACATGTCTCTGAGGGCAGTTGCAACTACAACATCTAACAAAATTTCCATATGTTTTATCCTTTGATGGATGTCCATTTTGGCATAGGCAAGGAGGATACTGGCTAAGGTTGTGGAATTTTGCTTTACACCCTCCAATCGCATTTGCTTGAATGTTTCTAAAGCCTTATCAAAAAATCCATTTTCTTCATATCTTGCAATCATTGCATTCAATGAGGCGACATTTCTTTGGGGCATCATGCCAAATAGTTCACGTGCCTTGTCTATGCTTCCACACTTTGCATACATGTCTACAAGGGTAGCTGCAATTAAAACATGTGACAAATTTACTATATCCTTTATGCTTTGATGGCTGTCCATACGCTGTTCCAAACATTCTATTTTGGTGTACAGATAGGGATGATGCTGGCAAAGGTTGTGGAATTTGGCTTTACACATGCCAATTGCATTTACTTGAAAATTTATAAAGTCTTTTCAACAAATCCATTTTTTGCATATCTTGCAATCATTGCATCCCATGAGAGGACATCTCTTTGTGGTGTTGTATCAAACATTCTACGTGCCTTGTCTATGCTTCCACACTTTGCATACATGTCTCGCAGGGTAGTTGCAACAACAACTTTTTGACAAAATTGCTATATCCTTTATGCTTTGATGGATGTCTATAATGTGTTCCACCGCCAATTGCATTTGCTTGAAAGTTTCTAAAGCCTTATCAAAAAATCCATTTTGTTCATATCTTGCAATCATTGCATTTAATGAGGTGACATTTCTTTGGGGCATCATGCCAAACAGTTCACGTGCCTTGTCTATGCTTCCACACTTTGCATACATGTCTACAAGGGTAGCTACAATTACAACATGTGACAAATTTCCTATATCCTTTATGCTTTGATGGTTGTCCATACGCTGTTCCAAACATCCTATTTTGGTGTACAGATAGGGAGGATGCTGGAAAAGGTTGTGTAATTTTGATTTACACATGCCAATTGCATTTACTTGAAAGTTTCTAAAGTCTTTTCAACAAATCCATTTTTTTTTCATATCTTGCAATCATTGCATCCCGTGAGAGGACATCTCTTTATGGTGTTGTGTCAAACAGTCCACGTGCCTTGCCTATGTTTCCACACTTTGCATACATGTCTCGCACCTGGGTAGTTACAACTACAACTTTTGACAAAATTGCTATATCCTTTATGCTTTGATGGATGTCTATATTGTGTTCCAAAGATACCATTTCGAATGTTTTGGAATTTGGCTTTACACCCGCCAATTGCATTTGCTTGAAAGTTTCTAAAGCCTTATCAAAAAATCCATTTTGTTCATATCTTGCAATCATTGCATTCCATGAGGCGACATTTCTTTGGGGCATCATGCCAAACAGTTCATGTGCCTTGTCTATTCTTCCACACTTTGCATACATGTCTACAAGGGCAGCTGCAATTACAGCATGTGACAAATTTCCTATATCCTTTATGCTTTGATGGCTGTCCATATGTTGTTCCAAACATCCTATTTTGGTGTATAGATAGGGAGGACCTTGGAAAAGGTTGTGTAATTTGGCTTTACACGTGCCAATTGCATTTACTTGAAAGTTTCTAAATCTTTTCAACAAATCCATTTTTTGCATATCTTGCAATCATTGCATCCCATGAGAGGACATCTCTTTGTGGTGTTGTATCAAACAGTCCATGTGCCTTGTCTATGCTTCCACACTTTGCATACATGTCTCGCAGGGTAGTTGTAACTACAACTTTTGACAAAATTGCTATATCTTTTATGCTTTTGATGCCATCCTAGCTCAACCATACGTCAAATTGGCTCTTTACCTTGAACACTTGCTTACAACATATCATGCTTTCATTATTCACATGAATTCTAACCTCCATGGTCCTTTAATATGACATATATCTTGTCTAGAATCATGCAATAGAATATATGATCTCAACTTGATATGTTCATGCAATGAACTGAGTAATTCATCTCTAGAACAAAACCAAATCTTGATTGGAAGACTTATAGAAATTCACCATGGTTTGAAAACACTCATACATGCTTAAATTCATTATACCGACCTTATCCATGCATGGGCAGAGCTCTGTGATCAGTATAACATGTACTTGCTTTGTAAGTGGTCTAGGAGCTTATAGCCCTTCTCAGAGACTTTTTATGTAATAACTACCTTAATACACCTGATAATTGAGATCTGAGACTTGATTTGGATACCCTTTTGGCCCTTATTAAACATATTTAAAACTTAGGTAGGATTGTTTTGTACGGAATAGATAAAACTTGGACTATTACAGTCAAATTAGGCATATTTTAGGGACTGTTTTGTAACAACAGAGACCAAATGGATTGATCAGGCCCTAATATTGATAGGGAAGTTGTAAGTAGACATATCTAACAGGTATAAACACTCCCCTTGCAGATATCACTCACCCAACACAAGAGATCTCAAAAATACACTAAAATAGGATCTTTTTAGGCCAAAAAGAATAAGGCTTTCTCAAAATGGAACTTGTACGTGTGACCAACCTATGAAATCTTTCCTTTAGCTCTATATATACCTGCATATGGTGTCCAGCAAGTTTTAGAGGATTTGAATGGTGGAATTGGGAGAAAATCAAAATTTTCTAAAACTGCCCCCTCAGTGGCCGAGAGCACTCAGTTTGCTATAAAATACAAATTAAATTATTAAAAAGGGTCTAACTCATTGGATTAGTTCTGTGCACGTGTATTATACCTCATAGAATCATCACAGTGCTCAAGTTAAGGATCTAAGGGTATGTATGGAGTTTTAGCCAAAAATACAAGAAAAATAAGAAAACATGCAACAAAGTATACACAACTATAATTACTTTCTTATTCCTTCAATAAACTCTAAATACAATTCCTTCACACCTTCTCCACACCTGCATACCTCTCATATTGTCTTCTTCAATAGATTATATACCAAAAAACTAGTCTTTACTATCTTAGGCAACCTCTAAAGTTGCTCCTAAACAAACTCAACCTCTCCTAAAGTTATTCAACTGCTTCCTTGAATAGAAAGCATGTTTATATCCTTAATACCATGCAGACTTCATCCCTATAACTTTGGATTTTAAACTTATAAGCTTTATCCACTCATCCCTATCCACCTAGACCTAGTCAACTTACCTTTTTTTACTTCTCACTACACTCATTCACCTTTTGACAACATTTTAGATTTCTCATCAATTCAACAAATAGTTGACATATTCCAGTTTCATTTAAATTCTCAAAGAATGATTTCCATATCTTATTCACATATCTCTGGCAAGTGCGCTTGGGAATCTTATCCTGCATGGGATTCAACACATTCTCATCGATATCGATTAGAAACTTAGGCTTCCTATGCAAAATTCTAGGAGGCATTTTAATTGGTAAAGTTGACTCAACATTAGGAATTTCTTCAATATTTACTTGAGATGGGATAGATGACGTACCTTCAATTGGAGATGAAAAAGATGAAAAGGCTTGAAGTTGAGATCGAGAAGATGGTGTACCTTCAACTTGACGTGTGAATGATGTCGTGCCACCAAGTTGAGAAGAAAATGAAGATGTACCTTCTACTTCACCTGTGAAAGATAGAGTGTCTCCAATTCAAGAAGATAATGATGGTGTTCCTTCAACTTGACCTGTGGATGATGGAGTGCCTCCAACTTGGAGATTCACTTTCCTCATTGCATGGCAGTTTTGCATTCATTCCCTTTGTGCCACCAATTCCATCTCTCTCTTAGCTTCATTAGATGTGTCATGTTCCTCTTCAATTGGCAATGGTGGAATGTCTTCTTGTATGGTTGACAATTTCCTACTTTCCTGAATTCACTTCATTCTTTCTCTTTTCCTCTCATTCTCAGCTTCACTCTCTTATGGTGTTAGAGTCTTTGCTCGTTTCCTCGACATGATGATGATTTCTACAAGCATGATGAATAAGTCATAAATGACTGATCAGCATTAATAAAACAGTCATAAATGACTGATCAGCATTAATAAAACAGTCATAAATTATATAAGTCATAAATGACTGATCAACAATGATATAACAGTCATAAATGACTGATCAACCTTCATGCAACTTCTAAAAATTGTGTTAAAATGACTAGATTATGATTGTCCTCTCAATATCATATCATATTAGTCATAAGAACAATTGGGTCTGTCTTTATGCTATAAGGTTATCATGAACAACATTGAAATGGTGTCACATGAGATGCAAGAACAATCATGAGTACTATTTGTAGGATTGTACAATCAACCACACTTATTGCAAACCAATACTAGCACACATGTATGTGATCCATGGTTCCACAAGTAAGACATTGTAGGATTGTCTATTGACTTAATTATCATTTTCATGACTAGAAACTTAAGAGTAAATTTATAGTTCTACTAATTTCATAATGACATGTTATAGAACCCCTTCCAATTATGCATAAAATTTGTTTTTTTATGGAATATGTTGAGAAACAGATTCAACTTTGGTTCATGAATTATGATTACCTTGATCATTTGTAGTATTGGAAATGAGGATTCCATCAAAGTGTATACCAATGAGAAAGTATCATTCAAATATACGATGCAAGAGAGTGGACATGAAGCTACTGCAACACCATTCCCATAGTTGGTAATAAGCAAGAAGATATCAATTGTGTGATGTTGTTTCATCCAATGAAAAGTTTTGGATATTGTCTACAACACAAAAACTCTTAAATCCTCTAGGTGTATAAGCTTAAGGAGATAACTAGTGCTACAAAAACTCATCCAAAATTAGGAAGTGTATTTTTATGATCAATTTCTTTCCCATATGCTAGATCACAATTATGTTTTGGATGATAAGATTAGATGATGATGTGACATGATTGGTATTTTTCTTTGACAAAAAAGACTTTTAAAAGTCTATGGTGTCATATTGAATTTCTAGAATCAATTGTGTTTGTGAACTTTTTTAGAATCTCGAGACAATGCCATAGACTTTTTCTTCTAAACAGTAGTCAAGGCATCTATTCACAAGGTAAGAGATGACAACATGATGAAAAGGACTGATCTTATAAACAGATTAGAATTGTCAAGCACCTTAAATGGACTATCAACACAACTAGGACTATCATGACAGTCAATAGGAACATCAAATCGGGTATGAAGATAATTTGATATCTTGTCAAGGTGTAAACGAGGGGTTTTCTAGGAATCATAAATGTATAGGACAGTTGTTGTAGCCTTAGGAATATCACATGACATTGTTTGAACAGTAGTCCAAAATAAGAACGATCAAACCCTAGGAGTTTCATAAGTAAATTGGTGCATTACAACATGGCAATCACAAGATCATTGAAGGATAAATGGTGAGATAGGTTATTAAAGAAAAATATAATGATGAGAAGACGAGAAGATGAGAAGGAAGAAGAATATAATGATGAGATAGGTTGGACATTGTGCTATGGCATGGAGATTTATTACAACCAATAGTTGCTATGGTAGCAATTGTAAGATGCTTGGTGAAGAACTTGCTATTGCATCATGAGCTAAGTGAGTTTCTAGAGCATGTATGGTAGTGCAAGGGCACATGTGGCAGTGTTGGAGTGCATGTAATGACAATTGAGAACATGTACATATATTTTCTAGAGAATGTTTTGAGGTATCAAAGTGATAAGAATTAATTGCTAGAGTTTGTCTTTGTTATCACAAGCCATAGTTTGATTTTGGTTGCAATGTATGAAGACATACATACATGGTTCATGTGTTTTGGTCAACAACTTTTGACTAAGTATGAAAACATATTTAAAGAACATATCTTAGAACATAAATAACATAAATAACATAAAGACATAAAGACATAAAGACATAAAGAACATAAGAACATGTATAAGTGAATTAAAATGGACATAACGTGAACATACCTTAGAATTCGATATTGGAGTTGACCAATTCTCCAAAATATGGCTTTGAAATCCTCAAATTCTTCTTTTTCGCAAGTTTGATTATGAATTTTATATAACTCTAGAATAGGATTAGTGAAATTTATGGAAAAAACAAACATATATCATCAAATTCAATCTATATATCAATGGTAATTAGCTTTGAAACAATATCACACATGAAACATGAAACTTTAGGTTTAAATAATCAAATTTTCTCCAAAAACATGCAAAATTAGTTCTTCTACGTTGCAAAAACAAAAAAGGTGGTGGATTGATCTAAAAATGATTCTTAATATGTCAAACAACATGAAAAGTGTTTTCTTGTCCGATATATGGCATGAAAAGCAGGAGTAATAGTCATGTGGGCTCTGAATCACTGATCCCACATGCTTTTTTCCAGTTTTTCATGCTTCCCATAATGCTAGCACGTTTTGGGAAGCATGAAAACATTAAGCTTCATGCATGCAAAAATCATAACCTTCTCAATGTTGGTGCCAAAATCATGGTTTAGGATGTCATGCTCTCACATAAAATATATTGTAACTATGCATGTAGTGCATCAAATAGGTAATCAAGTGACGGTCAAGGAGTATCCCTAGAGTCAAATATCCATATGGTTATGAAATAGAACTTGTCTATACTAGGAGGGACAAATGTAACCTTGTATCTACATAGGAGAGTCTCTCTCTCTCTCTCTCTCTCTCTCTCTCTCTCTCTCTCTCTCTCTCTCTCTCTCTCTCTCTCTCTCTCTCTCTCTATCCTCCATCTCTACAACTCTATCTGCCTCTCTTTCTCTATATCTCTCTCCCTCTCTCTATCGACCCCTTGGGATGTGAGGGAGAGAAATAGATAAAGAGGGAGATAGAAATAGATATATATAGAGAGGGGAGATATAGGGAGATAGATCTAGCGAGAGAGAGATAGATAGGGAAATATAGAGAGAGAGAGAGAGGTAGAGAGGGATATATTAAGAGATAGGGTTATGGGGAGAGATAGAGATAGGGAAAGAGATGGAGAGATGTCCAGAGACATAGGAAGAGAGATTTCAAGAGGTAGAGGGATGGGGAGAGAGATAGAGAGGAGGAGAGAGATAGAGAGGGAGGGAGAGAGAGGTAGCGAGGGATAGATTAAGAGATAGGGATATGTGGAGAGATAGAGATAGGGAAAGAGATCAAGAGATGTCTAGAGACATAGGGAGATAGATTTGAGGTAGAGGGATTGGGAGAGTGATAGAGAGGGGGCTGTGAGATAGTGAGGGAGGGAGAGATAGAGAGGTAGAGTTAAAGAGAGGGGATCTAAAGAGAGAAAGATAGAGAGACAGGGAGAGAGAGATAGAGAGGCAGATATAGTTAGAGAGAGGGATAGAGGAGGCAGAGATATCTCTCCCAAGCTTGGTCTCCTCTATATCTCCCTATCAGTCCTCTCTCTCTAAACCCTAACCTAAACCTCTAAACCTTAACCCCTAACCCCTAAACCATAAATAATGCTAAAAATGAGCAACCTTAAACCCCTAACCCCTAAACCATAAACCCTGGAAGCAACCCTAAACCTCTATCTCCCTATCTATCCCAATCTCTATCAGTCCCCTCGCTCTATCTCTCTCTAAACCCTAAACCCTAACTCCTAAACTCGAGCAACCCTAAACCCCTAACCCTAAACCCTAACCCCTAACCCCTAAACCCCTAAACCCTAAACTTGAGCATCCCTAAACCCCTAAACCCTAAATAATTCCCCTAAACCCTAACCCTAAACCCTAAACCCTAAACCCTATTTACTTGAGCAACCCTAAACTCATGTAAACCTCAAATAATGCCCCTGACCCCTAAACCCTAAACTCGAGCAACCAGGCTAAACCCCTAAACATATAGTTCAATAGGGGATGATGGAGGATCACTGGAAATAGATGTTGAATTCTTGGATCTTGATTATCATTATCCTCATTGTGATGTGATTTGATAGGATCCGAGTTATTTGTTTGATTATCTATGTTTTCTTGGGGACCAAGTGTCTCATCATGGGATATTGATGGATAATGAATATGACTAGTGGGATGATGGATAGGGCTAATGGGATGATGGATAAGAGTGATGTGGGTTACTTTCTCATGGATAAGATCTTGATCACATGGAGGATAAGCATGGATAGCGCGATATTAGATATGGATAGGGTAAGTGGGGATGCATTGATATTCATTGGATTGGGGAGTAAGAGGTGGTGATGGGGGTTCACTAGGAGATGTTGGAGGATCAATGATGGGATTGATGTAGAGGGGTTGACCATGAGATGGTAAGGGATTCGGGATGGGATTAGATGGGATGTTTAGATTTTGATTAGGATGGGTGGTTGGTGTTTCCACATGCTTTGGACTAGGCTCTTAACATAGCTATTGGGTTTCTTAGATGGATGTGATGGGTTCTTGGATGGGATCAATGGATGTTTGACAACATGGATAGACATGATGGGGTTTGACTTGGACTTATGGTAGGAGACTCTTCAATGAAATGGATAGACATAGGAGTGGATGATGGTGTTGGAGTGGTAGACACGTTATTAGGAGGTTCTTTGTTAGGCTCAAGGATAAGAATTTGAGTACATGATGTTCTTAGATTCCTTGCTAATAGTCCTTGGGTCACATCCTTCATGACTTCATGGGTTGATGGACTAGGATATGCATATAGTTGATGGACAATGATGGAAGATGTTGTGGGGTTAGGATTAGGATCGAGTGAATGGATATAGGAGCCTGGGATGGATTAGGATTGGGAGTGTTAGAGGGGGATGGTATTGGATCAGTGGATTTGGATGGCTCCATATCTTTGCTTTTATTTTTGGATTTTGTAAAGAGTCTTTGGAGAAATTTTTTCAAGTGTTCATGGGTTGATGGATTAGAGCTTAGAATGTTTGATGGTGGATGGATAATAGGGATTGATGGATTAGGAGATGGGTGGACTAATGCGCTAGGATTAGGAGGATTGGAGGGAAATTATAAAATAATTCCCCTTTAACCCTAACCCCTAAACCCTAAACTTGAGCAACCATAGAAACTCATAAACCCTAAATAATGCCCCTAAAGGTCTGAGAAACCCTAAATATTCTCCTAAACTTGAGCAACCCTAAATAATGCCCCTAAACCATAAACTTGAGCAACCCTAAACCCCTAAACCCTAAATAATTCCACTAAACCCTAAACTCATAAATGCAACCAACCCTCTCTCTCTCTCCTTATCACCCTATCTCTCCCCTCTCTCTCCCCTCCATCTCCATCCTCTCTCCCTCTTCCTCCCTCTCCTCTCCAATGTCGACAAAGAATATGGAAACAAGAAAACTAGGGCATGCAAAGAGGGACAAGGATATAAATTGGGATGATGAAATGAAAACAAGATAATTTATGAAATTTCATTGGATGGAAAGAATGATGAAGAGAGGTAGAGAGAGGAGGGAAGTAGAGAGTGAGAGAGAGGTAGGAGGTAGAGACGAGAGGGAAGTAGAGAGTGAGAGAGGGTAGGAGGTAGACAGAGGAAGGAAGAAGAGAGAGAGAGAGGGTAGGAGATAGATAGGGGAGGGAAGCAGATACTAAGAGAGAGGGTAGGAGGTAGACAAGGGAGGGAAGTAGAGAGTGAGAGAGAGGGTAGGAGGTAGAGAGGGGGGAGAAGAGAGTGAGAGAGAAGGTAGGAGGTAGAGAGGTGAGGGAAGCAGAGACTTAGAAAGAGGGTAGGAGGTAGACAAGGGAGGGAAGTAGAGAGTGAGAGAGAGGGTAGAAGGTAGAGAGGGGAGGGAAGCAGAGACTCGGAGAGAGGGTAGGACGTAGAGAGGGGAGGGAAGTAGAGAGTGAGAGAGATGATAGGAAGTGCAGTTGCCCTTGTAGACATGTATGTAAAGTATGGAAGCATAGACAAGACATGTCAATTGTATGACGTAACACCTCAAAGAGATGTTTTGTAATGGAATGCAATGATTGCAAGATATGCAAAAAAAGGATTTGTTGAAAAGGCTTTAGAAACTTTCAAGCAAATGCAATTGGCATGTGTCTAGCCAAACATGCTTAGCATAATGCGAGCGCATTATAACGCGCTCACATTATTGATTTCACATAACGCGAGCACGTTATAACGCGCTCGCGTTATGTTGTGCTTTCTTTGATGTGTTTTTACCAATTTTTAGAAAAATCTGGAGATAATCTGGAGCGTGATCTCCATCAGGATGACACTTTTTTCAATGAAAACTCAAAAAAAATACCACCATAATCTTAAGCTCTTTGTTAGCTATCTAACCATATAATTGTTTTCACATTTTGAGTATGTTAAGGGTTTCATCTTTAATTTCTTTTGTTAGTGTGTCCATTTTTTTGTCAAAAACTAGTGTCTAGTATTTTTGACTTTATTTTTAATCGTTCATCAAAATTTGAAATAAGTTACATTTTTAGAAACTAGACTCCATTCTACACATATTCAAAAAAATTTTGATTTTCAATTAGTTTTCAAAAATTTTAGGGGGGAGCATGCTCAAATTTCTATTTTTCAGGATGTGTCCACTTTGAAAATTATTAAAAAATCAATTATTCATGAAAAAATTATCATAAAAATTAGGGATAAACTACATGGTGTTAGCTAATTTCTCACTTGACCGATTATTGAAATACTAAAAAAAATTTCTCACTTGACCGATTATTGAAATACTAAAAAAAAGTTAACATTTTAGGGGGAGCACACCAGACGCTATGTTATGTTTTTTTGAGAAAAAACATGACCAATTTGTGTGCTCCCCCTTTTTGAACCCCTTAATTTCAACCATTTTCAAAAAAATTAGTAGTTTAGAAACTAGATTCGGAGCACTACGACTCTTGTTTTTGTTCCATCTTCAAATTTTGAGTGTAGCTATCTTCAATTTCTCATCCAACATCATTGTTTCCTGATTTTAGAAAAAAAAGTGGCATCTTAAGACCCCATTTTGGTCCCTCATCTTTGTGCACTTACCCAACTTCCATATAGGATCTAGGTTCATCATTAGTACTTAACAAAGCAAATACACAACATATACCTATCAATAGGATTCCATTTTATTGTGGATCTTCTCAAGTGTGGAGTATGAGATTATTCCTCTTGTTCTTATGCATGCTCAACCTCTTCACCTAGTCATCCAGCTCAAAACTCCCACTTGAACCCTCTTCTTCCTCTCCATCCTCAAATCCATCATTATGTTCTTCCACATGCGCACCTTCTTGCTTCAATTCAAAATCTATTGTATTTTTCCCTTCTTTCTCTTTTGGTTGTTCAGGAACATAAGTAAATTTTTTCTCCTTGAAAATAACATCTCTAGAAAATATAACTTTCAAGGTTAGCGGATTCCAAAACTTATAACCCTTAAAATTCTCACCATATCCAATGAAGATGCATTTTCTTTAGGCACATGAAAAAAACCTCACAACCAAAAACCCTTAAATGTGAAACAAAACATTTCTTACCTATCCACACTTCATAAGGTGTCAAATAAAGAGTCGTGCAAGGAGATCTATTAAGCAAGTAACAAGTAGTACTCACAGTTTTTGCCCAAAAGCATATGTCCAACTATGCACCACTTCACATACTTCTGACTCTTTCCATCAAGGTTCAGTTCATCCTTTCTACCACTTCATTCTATTGAGGTGTGTACAAAGTATTCTTTTGCCTAATTATACCTACATGCTTGCAAAATTCATCAATTTTCTTAGAACAATATTCCCCTCCATTGTAGTGTTATAATAATAGTATGTGTTTTGTAGCTGAAATTTGTTCCTTAGATTAAATATGTGTTTAATATTGATGATAAAATAATTTATTAGTAAATAGTCTTGATAAATTGATTAGTTGATTTTGAGTTTGATTTAATATTTGTTTGGTAAGCATACACTACAATGGAGTGAATAGTGAGTAGCTATGGAGTAGGGAGAGTAAGGGAGAGGTTGATCTTATGAATATAGGATTGTTGTTCTTTGAAGCATTTATAGAGATAGAAAATAGTTTCATGACACTTGTCTGGTTGTCTTGTGGGCATATGAATAAATAAATCAATGATAAAGTTATCAAGCTTAGGGAGGGGCTGGTAGTCATGATGAATATTGATTAGCATCTCATTATCATACACAAATTTGACACATTGGTGGATATTTGAGGGGATATATTGGGTTTGTGTGAGCCAAGGGTATCCTAGATGAACTCCAAATTAGTTAGAGGTGGGAGTAATATGACATAAAGTGAGTAGTTCCTACAACCTAATTTGAATGGGGAGAAAAAATCAACCTATTTTGTCAATAAACGTGACATTAAAACATTTAAGTGCAACAACTAAAGTAACATAATAATTTTATTAGAGATGGTGGTTGAAGATTAATTCTTCAACGTAAACATTGAATAAGAAGTTAGGTTCAATGAGAATTGCTTGCACCAACTTAGCAGCTATGTACCCTTCCACATAAAGAGGTCCATGGTAGCTATTATTAGGGATCTCATCAAAAGAAAATGTGGTAGGAGGAAGATGAGAAGAGGAAGGTTGTGCATCAAGAGCACAAACATAGTCATTTAAAGACAAGGAGGGGGATCCTTAGGGGGAAGAGTATCATAATTGGTAGAAGCCTAAAGAATGGAAGATGGATCAAGAACAACTTAACCTCCTAAATAGGATCAACATGATTGGGTTAATGATGTTGAGGGAATGGGTTAGTGCAAATATGTAGATTTTGATTGGGAGATATATGCAACATGTTTATTTCCATGATCATTGTGTTCATCAACATGAATGATACCCATGCAATTGTCATTTTCATGGCCTTTAACATGATCGTATCTATAGAAATGATTAAGGTCATAGCCACAAACTAAGGTAATATATATATCAAGAGTAAGAATGGGGGGAGAGTGATAAGGTTACTCAAGGGAAGTTGGTTAATGATGATAGAAGACAATGGATAAGGCAAGAGAATTTATTGTAAATTTTGGGGTTTGAATGTGATGAAATTAGTGGAGAGAGAAGAGATATGAACTTGCTTAACATTAGGCTTGGGATAGGATTTAAAAAATATGGGAGGATTGGGTTTCTTAAAGAAAGTTTTGGAGAATTTGGAGGAATATGAAGAAGGGGTGGAGGAGGAAGGAGATGAAGATGGGGGAGAGGGATTATAAGCAAGGAGGTTACCATTTAAGATTTTAGTGTCATAATCACTTAAGATTGTGCATAAATTAGAAAATGTAGAATAAAAATTGAATAAGACTTTAGTTTTAATTTGCAACAAGAGATTGGTGATGAAGAGATGTTGAATCTCATCATTAAGAAGTTGATAATGCATTTTGGTTAGCAAGAGACTAAAAATGTTAAACAAAGTCATTGACCCATTCATCCTACCCTTGCTTGCATTGAACAAGGTCAAAAAAATGCTAATTTTAATCCAATATTGCCAATTCCAGTCTCTTTTTCATTTATTACAACATTTTACTCCTTTCTATTGTTGCTCTCCACATAGAATTGCCATGACACCCATCATTACTTTACATCCCAAGGTTTAGTTTTATTTTAGAACGAAATAAGTTTATATTTGATTGGTTTGACATTCTAAATGATTTAAAATTTTAAAATAATTTTAATTATATTAATATGAATACTAAAAGACCACCCAAAATTAAATGATTTAAAATTTCAAAACAAAAAGACCTTTATTCAATATATATTTAAAAAATAATACTCAATACTATAAAATTAATATTATAAAGTATATAAGATTATATATATCTTTTTTTACATTTAATCTTT
Source organism: Cunninghamia lanceolata (assembly GCA_027924645.1). Lineage (NCBI taxonomy): Eukaryota > Viridiplantae > Streptophyta > Pinopsida > Cupressales > Cupressaceae > Cunninghamia > Cunninghamia lanceolata. The sequence continues at coordinate 16,224,978 of BSBN01000472.1, read as the reverse complement.
TAATATATTTTAAAAAACCCTTAAAATTAAAAAGATAATTTTAATAAGTCATAATCACATATAAAAGTAAGGAAATACTAAAATGAACTAAAACAAACATAATGTAAAAAAAATATTTTAATTTAATGGAACGCCCTTAACATATAATCTTCAATATTATGTACTCTCCATATATTGATGGTATTTTCATTCAAAATTAATATGTTAAGTATTTTACCAAATTAGTTTTCAAATTAAATATCCTCAAGGATTAATAGTTAATAATAATATAAATATTATTAAATTATACATCCAACATAATTTTTATTTTAGAGCCCAACATAATGAATATTAAATGTGATGAATTTTAAAAATAAATTTAATGTTTCTTTATTTAATCTTTAAATATTTTTTAGTAATTAAAATTTAAATACATATATATTTAAAATTGATATGTATTAATATTTAATTTTAAAAAATAGAACCTTAATATTTAAAATATAATATTAAAATTAGTATGCATATACAATGAATAAAAATTAAATAATTATATTAATATGAATATTAAAATACCACCCAAAATTAACTGATTTAAAATTTCAAAACAATAAGACCTTCATTCAAAGTATAATTAAAAAATAATACTCAATACTATAAAAATTAATATTATAAATTATATAAAGATTTTTTATATTTAATCTTTTAATATATTTTTAAAAAACCCTTAAAATTAAAAAGATGAAAAGACTTTGGATAAAGACTTCTATATTATATAAATATGTAAAACAAAAGTGTATGTGAAGAATATTATTAATTTTAAATTAAATAAATTCTTATTTATATGATTTTTTATAAAAATAATAAATTTATTTAGTGTAACTTTCTATAAAAAATTATAAAATCACTTAAGACTTTGGATAAAGACTTCTATATTATATAAATATGTAAAACAAAAGTGTATGTGAAGAACATTATTAATTTTGAATTAAATAAATTCTTATTTATATGATTTTTTATAAAAATAATAAATCTATTTAGTGTAACTTTCTATAAAAATTATAAAATCACTAAAATATAAGATGCCTGTAGTATAGATATTAGTTTGGAGCTATTTTATTTATTTAAAGTAATTTTTTAAAGTTTAGAACTATTTTATATACTATAAACATATTTTATTTTATCTACATTATTTACTATATTGAGAAACATTCTACCAAGGCATAATAAAAATAAATATTTAATAATAAACACAATTCTAATATTAATAAACATTATAGATATTAAATGCATTAGAAAATGATCTTAAATGATAGTGACTAAAATTTATTATTGAAGTTTTGGAGTAATTAAACCTCTTACAAAATATGAGAAAAAAAACATTTTTGTTTACATATGAAGTTGTAACATTATTTATGATTTGTCCTCTATCTATATTAATATATAAATTAGGTTATTTTCATTTAAAATATATATAATTTATTAATTAATTATATATAAATATTGTTCATTTATAATAGACTATAAAATATAATATCTAAATTGAAAATAAATTTTAACTAAAATTTTTATTCATGTTTAAAATATTAATATTAAAATTATATTTTTTTTCATAAGAAGAGTCAAAACACTATACTAAGGTCTACATTTTGGCATTTATCCATAATACTACTTGAACATGGATACTAGAGACTATATTAAATTAAATAATCATATGTAACACAATTTGGATTAAGAAGAATTATATTGACATCCCTTGTTAACAAAAGATTTTCTTTCATATGAATATTAGTATTAATAATCATATTTAATCATTTAGTATGTACATTCTACATAATCTTATACAATTCACTCTAATTTAGAATTTACTTGATTTAACTAGTCTTTAAATCCCACATTTATATTTTATTAAATTTAATTTACAAATGACTTTAATATGTTTATAATAAAACATATCATGTCCAAATATAAGTACATAGTGGGAGAATTAAAGTATGTGGCTATGGTTATGAAATATAATAGTGCTACATAATTTAAGATATATTAAAAACAAAAAAATAAAAGAATATTCTTTATGTAAAAGTTCTTTTTTTGTTAAGATTATTTTTACAAGGACATAAGGAAAACAAAATTGCATGGCAAACATTAATAAGTTTTTCTTAAGAGCTCAAATTATTAGCCAATCATAACACTCATAATTAATTTTTTGAATATCTTTTGTTAAAAATTTTACATATAAACTTACCAAAAATTTATATTTGTTCAACATTCAAAATAATACTATCTTGTAATTGGTTTTATTTTACATAGATTAACCATTAGATTAAAAAAACTCCTTACAAAAATAAAGTATTATAAACCAAAGATCTAATACTTAAGACAAATAGATTTTTGAGTGGTTGAAAATGATTTGTTAAATGGTTTTTATATATATAAAAATATAATGGATGTATGTTTTTCCATAGGTAGAGCTCACGGGTGGCATGCTACATTATTAACCAAGAAGGGAGGTAAGAATGGATTGTTAGAAAAAAATTTCAATTAATGATGGGGGGTGGAAATGTGTTTGGTAGAATGGTCTATGTATCGTTGCTTAGGTATAAATATGTGCCTAAGTTCAAATATCTTGTTTATAAGAAGCATTAATATCAATAGAAAATATTAAAAAAATTAATGAGGACAATTTTTTACAACAAAGTTTCACTAGAGTTGTTATACACATTTCATGTAACATCTTTGTGATGCTTTGTGTATTTATATAATATAATAATATAACTTGTTCCTTTTAAATATAAGTATAAAATTTTTTTGAGAAAAAAAATAAAATTTGCATTTCATAATTGTACATGGCATTGTTTGATAGGGTTATTCTCCTTGGTCATTAAGGGTCTAGTTATGAGCATATAATTTCTAGTACTAGTTACAGAGTTATAATTTCATAGTGGGTTCCATAACCACTCTTCCACATAGTCCTCCGAGCATTCTATTTAAATATTATCTAGTTCAATGATCAAACACCCAATAGCAATTTAACATCTCATCTAAATCAAAATATGGTAAATAATTGTCCTATTTTTATTGGCCAAATTTGACATTTGATTGTTAAATTGGATGATGTTTAAAAGTCCACCTTGAAGTATAACCTTTCACTTGACTATCAGTTCAAATTTGTTTACATTTATCTATCTTAGATGCTTATCAATTACCAAAATACATAGGGGAGAGGACCTAGTAGTTGTGCACCCTAACTTTGTGCCTCTTAAAATCATATGTGGCAATTTCAAATTGCTTTGAATTTTTTACAACTTGGCAAGGCCCTCCATATAACTAAGGTTTTAGGTCCACATCATTAAATATGATGCCACATCAACATGCTTTTTTGTTGAGGTGTCCAAAAAGACCCCCAAAAAGTTAGACCGATAGTTGTGCATAAAGTCATGTTTTGTTTGTGCGTCGATGTGACATCACATGATTTGTTGCTTTTTAGATCTAAAGAATAAATTTCCCTCAATAATAAGTACTTATAGTCAACACTAACAACTTTGAAGTTACAACTACTAGTACTATACTTATAATTTCATAGTGGGTTCCATAACCACTCTTCCACATAGTCCTTAGAGCATTCTACTTAAATATCATCTAGTTCAATGGTCAAACACGCAATAGCAATTTAACACCTCATCCTCATCAAAATATGGTAAATAATTATCCTATTTTTATTGGCCAAAATTGACCTTTGACTATTAAATTGGATGGTGTTTAAAAGTCCACCTCAAAGTATCAACTTTCACTTGACTTTCAGCTCAAATTTTGTTTACATTTATCTATCTTAGATGCTTATCAATTACCAAAATACATATGGGAGAGGACCTAGTAGTTGTGCAATTTTTACAGCAACTTACTTGGCAAATCCCATGCATATAATTAAGGTTTTAGGTCCACATCATTAAATATGATGCCACATCAATATGCTTTTTGTTGAGGTGTCCAAAAAGACCAAAAGTTAGACCGTGCATTAAGTCATGTTTTGTTTGTGCGCCGTGTACGAGTCAAGGACAACACTGAGAGGGGGGGTGAATCAGTGTTGTGTGAATTTTCAAATCTTTTTACAACTTCTTGCAAACTTTCTCTTACAGAACAAATAGAGAGGAATACATTAATTATTTGTGCACAAGATTAATAATGAAGGATGTGAAAATAAGCAAAGAACTAATATACACACATACAGATGAAAAAACAACATTAAACATGACACATGCTTTTCACGAGTGGAAAACCCTTCTTGGTTAAAAAACCAGTCAAAACTGCGTCATTGGCTTAAGTGAAAACCTCACTGGTTACAATGTTTGGAAGCACCAACTTCCAGGAGCACCAACCCCTAATTCTTTTGAAGCACCAACTTCAAGGAGCACCAACCCCTAATATAGAACAAATTAAAAACTCAAAGGGTTTCTCTGTTTCAATACAAAACATTTCTTCTCTCCCATGTGTCTGTCAAATGGCCATTCTTTTCATCAACCCAAATCATATACAAAACTCAGATATTCAAAATCAACCCTGTATCCTGATCCACTCAACAACACTGCATATCTATTATGTTTCATCAATGTTTGTTTATATATTTGCATCAATGCACCTGAAAAACCATTGTATACAAATTTGATGTCCTTTCACCTTCAAAACACATTTTCATTATCCTCTTATCAAAACCTTTCATCTTCTCTGAAAGAAAATAATATCTGATTGCATCAAATAGATCTCCATTATGTATTCATCATAATATATTTTGAATTTGCCCCTGTAATAAAATCTCTGTCCTGATTTTCATCTTCCATAAAAAAAAACCTTCATGCATGATCCTTCATATTCCTACAAAAAGAATCTCCAATATTGCCCCTGTCAAAAATAAAATCATTTTGCCCGTGCAAATTCAATCTGCAAAAATAACTCCACCAATTTGTCAATCAAACTTCTCTGCAACATTATTGGCAAGATCATTTCATATTCTCTAACATTTCAATCAGGACTTGTAGGAGAAAAATAAAATCTCTTTGAATATTTAGTCTTTTCATTTTCATCTCCTTCTCTACAAATTCCTTCAAACAAATTTTCATTATCCTCTTCAAATTCTTCTCCAAAAATAATATCTTGAAAAACATTTTCCAAATTCTTCAAAAACATCTTCAAGCTATATAAAAATAGCTCCCATTAAAAATAATGTCTTCAACTGTTCATATTCCCTGTATTGAAGACTCCTTTTTTAAAAAAGAAAAAACAACTATATGAACTTTCCCTTTTATTACATATTTAAATCCTTAAAAGGAATTTCCTTCTTTAAAGCTATTTAATGCCTTGAAAAGCCCGTAAGAGAAATCTTAAAATTAGAAAAGAAAAAAATCTTTATAAGATCTTCTTAAAAGATGCCCAAAACTTGCCTTAAAAATAGCCTTGAGAATATCTCATAAAAAAATCAATTTAAATGCTATTATCATGAAACTGCCTACATGGGAGATAAGGAAAGGTTTCTAAAATTGAAAAAAGCCATAAATATGACTAAATAAATGGGCTTCCTCCTTTGACAACGAATATTCAACAAGTTTCTAATAAATTGAAGCTTTTCCATGAATAAAGCTTTTCATTTATAAAGCAAATCAATGCTTTTTCAACCACCTTGTAAGATCATTTATTCCTTGAAATAAGACTCGAATCATTTACCATGAGCTCATTTCACTTAATAAATAAACTGCTTCACATATGAAAGAGACCACTTTTATAGGTTGAAAGGTAAGAAAAGGATCAGTTATGATATATGTTAACTACCCCTTTAGTAGGTGAATTTTAAGTGATGTGACCTGCAATTTCAAGTCAACACTTAAATATAACAAATACCCTCCTTTGATACGTATGTGAGCATCAATGTCTTAGCATCAACAATTCATGCAATCAAACTGATCAAACAAATCTTGTGGATATAGAAAGATGATCAATCAACTCACAACTGCAACTGAGATCAAATGAAGACTATGCCACTGAATACTAAGATCATACCAACATCTAGAAGACCATTCCGTGCTATTTGTATCAACCACTGTCACTTGTAAACAACATGATGTTATTGTATACAAGCAAGATCCCACTGTCAAAAATGATTGTGAAGACAATCTTTGTAAACCAAGTAAACCATGAATCAAGATCACATCTCATATCTTGTCTTGAGCACAACCTGACAACCTTGACTTGAGCATGATAACAAGATAAACACAAACACTTTACCATACTGAACAAACTGATGATGTCACTTGCTCCTATCAACAACAATGGCAACTGAACATACTTTTGACATCAATGACAACTTATCACCATCATGCCAATGTGGCATTACATGATTTGTTGCTTTTTAGATCTAAAGAATACATTTCATTCAATAATAAGTACTTATAGTCAACACTAACAACTTTGAAGTTACAACTACTATTACTATACTTATAATTTCATAGTGGGTTCCATAACTACTCTTCCACATAGTCCTTAGAGCATTCTACTTAAATATCATTTGCTTCAATGGTCAAACACCCAATAGCAATTTAACACCTCATCCTCGGGTAAGTGCAAAAAGATGGGGGGCCAAAAAGTGGCCAAATTGTTTTAAAAAAAAATTAATGCATAACGCGAGCGAATTATAGCGCGCTCGCATTATGCTTTGGTAATGACGAGCCTAAGGCTCATCAAAACCAAACCATAACATGAGTGTGTTATGACTTATTATAAATTAAAAAAAAAGCTTATCATCTCATTTCATTTCTTTTTTCTCCTTATACCCACAGCCTGCAAACCCTAGGAAGTGCGCTCACATTTTGAAAAAGTCAATTCAACACCAAAATCTTACCAATTTGTCACCAAAATGCTGCCACGACGTTGAGCACGCCAAAGGAGTGAGTTTTATTTATTTTTTTGTTTGAATTTGTTTCTAAATAGGTAGGTTTGAGTTGATTTTTGATGTAAATTTTATTAATTGTCAGGAAATGTTAATGCACCTCCTCCTCCTCCTCAAAATCCACAAAATCTTGAGGAGGAAATACCTGCGGAACAACAACCTCCTCCATCCATTCGTCGACATGCCCCTGGAACACAAGAAAATATAATGGGGCAAATTGAAAACAACAAAAAAGAAATTGAAGACATAATTGGAAGGTTGAAAGATCCTTCCACTTTAACCTTGCATAGGCCCATGCTTGCTGAATCTCTTGAATCTATGTTGTCAAATGTAGATTCAATTAGCAAGCAAATATCTAATTGGACAGATAAGAGGAGAGAGTTTAGAGACTATTATGCAGACAAGCTATCATACCAAGATGTGAAAAAATTACAAATTACAAAATTAGACTTGTGTTCAATTTTCACAAACCCACAAACAAATCAACCTCCACCCATTACATGCAAGAGGTTCCCTATCCATTGGTGCAACAACCAAGTGATAAGGGACAATTTTAGGTAGAGGTGGTGGATGATTTTTGACCATCCTCCATGCAATAATAATGAGGTCCCACAATACTTTTTGAGGAAACTCTACTGCGAGTTTGTCCTCAATAAAGTGCCAAACTATTTTGATATGCGGGACTTCCAGGGTGGAGGTGGGGGGTTAGCACAAGATAGACCAGGGGCACGTGTTGACCCATAGTGGGCAGTGAGATGAGTAATCAGAAGACTAGCCCATGAGCATGTTTCTATCCCTTCCATTATGAAGGAGAGTGTTGAGGTCGATACACTTCAGTCCATTAGTGTCTTGACCCAGAGCATCATAGAGCATGCTAGTCCTATAGCACAGAGTGGGTTGGGAGATAGTATGAGGAGTAGGGTCCTACCCCATGCTTGTCAGACTTGTGGGTTACCCTGTGGTTATGACATGCAGGTGCATAGGCTACATCTGCAGCTGAATAGATGGTGATGACAGATACCCTCCTGAGTGAGACTTTCAGCCTTGATACTCAGGGAAATATTAGCAAGTTTATTGAATTTAATTTATTAAAATTTATTTTTGAAATGCAAGATTAACTAATTTAGTTTGATGATTTTAATAAAATTTTAGGGTCATAGCGTTGATGCAGTTTTCAGTGGTTCTCCACCTGCATATTACACTAGATCATCTACTGTCGGGGTATGTAACTAGTAAACAATTATAAATATTACATGTGAATAGCATCGTTATATGAATGGTATTCTAGTATCTAATTTTGGATGTTGAATAGGTTAATACTGGAGATTTCACAGCAACACTTACCAGCGGTGGTGGACTTCAAAGCTTCATGGAGGTAATAAAATAAATAGTTTAATGAATGAATTATACTTACTAGATTTTTGTATGTGACTTGTGTGCTTTATTGTACTTCCATGTTTAGATGAACGTGTGTGTATGTTAGGAGTCATGATTTGCATCACTATTATAGTTTTCGTAATTGAATAATGTTGTTTTATTTCTAGATGATGCAGGCTGCGGAGACACCTCCCGATGTTCATAGGGAAATGGAGCATGGTGTGACCTCTGCAATTCATAGCTCTATGGCATTGATAGGGGTATGCGGCAAATTAGTAAATTTCAATTTACATTCATTGTTGTAGTTGTTTATTTTTGAAAAATTAAAAGATTATTGATTTGAAGTTTAATTTCTATCTAGATGGTTTCTATAGGACATGACATCACCACGGCCTAATCCTACTATTGAGGTAAGTGAGGAGATAGATTATATGGTAGCGGGAAGTGATTATTTTGTTAAATGTTTCATTTTTTATAACATGTAATTTCTATATATTAATGTCTATACTTTTTATTGTAACAACTAAAGATGCAGGAAGAACTAAATAGGAGGAGCAACCCTCGGGTTCGTAGTAGACCACCCACATACGCGTCTCCATCCCCTAGAAGATCAAAGGCTGCCCGTGATCTATTCTCTTCACCAGCCAGAGGGGAATGACTTTTTATTGTGTTCCTTTGTTGTATGCCTATATGGCATTTGTGGACATATATTTTGTATTGCATATAGTTGACATTGTATGCCTATATGGCATTCTTGTAAGCCTATATGGCTATTTTGTATATATGTTATACTTATATCGACAAATATTGATGTATGCCTATATGGATATTTGGTTAATACAAATCTTTTTTATTGATGGCGTCCATACTTGCATTATAAATCTACGTTTGAATGGATATTTGTAGATGGCTACTTCAAATATTTAAAGTCCAATTGTATTACATAGGATGTTTGTTGATCCAATAAGCTAACTATTGTTATTCAAGTATCACCTAAACCTCATTTTGGAACTAAAAGATAAAAGTTGTATCTAAAAAAAAAAAATGAATCATCATGTTGAATAGAAAATATTAATATTCTTTACGAGTTGCTCAATTGAAAATATTCAAATGAGTATGCTGATCCATATTCTTTATGAGTTGGTCAATTGAAAATATTTCTTAATTTCTTGTTATTATACCATATTGGGATGCAAAGAGTATGTTTGTTGTTTTCAATAAGATAGTCCAAATCATATGCTTATGAGCACCTGATGACCATTGTGGTTATTAAATGTAATTCCTCTTGAATATAAGGTGAGGTTATGAGATTACATTGAGTCTTACCTAATTTTAGTATACAACATAACATTGGGGCTATAGGCTTCCATAAGTCATACCTCGGGGATTTTCAGTTTTAGGCACAAATTTTCTTTAAGACCTTAGGCTCATTTCTCTACTTGCACAACCTTAAAACTCCACCTAGAATTCAAGGCGCCTTTCATCATCCAAACAACCTCAAAATTGCGCCTTGATATTGAAAGGATGTTTCAAAGTATAAAGGAGGGCGCCTTAAGGGAGGCAATTCATCTTGATTATCAAAGTTGATCAAACACATCAAACTGAGCATCATACCTCTAGGCACATTTTTTCCTCTCTCTAAACTATCCATTTTGGCACCTTGATGTAAAGTGAAGTCTAAACTTTGTGAAGATTGCGCCTAGAAAGATATCACCTTGGATATGTGCCTAGAGTCATCCTAGATCATCCATTTGCACCTAAGGGTCAATATAACATAATATAACTTAGGAAGACTTTGAAAATCGTCAAAAGAAGCCTAGGCACCTTTTCTTGTCTCCACCATCCATTTTGGGTGCCTAGAGGAAAATGAACTTCAAATCACTTCCAACTGTAGCACCTAGTGTTAGAACCTTCAAAATGACTAAATCTTACCAAAGGAAGTCTAGGTGCCTATTGTCACTTGGATCATCATGAATGAGCACCTAAGTGGAAGGAGAATAAGCATCTTGTATGGAGGCGCACTTTTGTGTCTAAATAACCTCATTTTGGCACCTTGAAGGAAGATGTTCTAAATCCTAAGATCTAGCGCCAAAGTGTAAAATGGTCTCCTATAGGTTTGAACAAGTGATTAAAGCCATCAAATTGCCAAGAAATGAGCTAAGTATACTAAGGCACCTTTTCTTGTCTAAACTATCCATTTTGGCGCCTAGGAGGAAGGAGATTCAACATCATGAATCAAGGCGCCCTTTGCCATCAAAACAACCTCACATTGGTGCCTTGGAGGAAATCAACTTAAAACTTGCGCCGTGGAGCAGGACGAAAGTTACACCCCTTTGCAACTTTACATTGCCTCCTTCTGATGATTTTTGGGGCAGCAGAAAACTTTCCACCACGGGCAAATGCCTTAGAGATATAAAAAACTGAGAGAGGTTATTGTAGAGGCACTCTACATGATTGTGTTGCCTTAGACGGAATGTTTCTAAGTGACACATTTTTTGAGTAACATCTCGTCAAAGATTGCTGCCTTTTTACACTTTAGACTCTTCAGGGATATCGTCGATACAATGTAGCTCAGACTGTTTCGACATGTTTGGGTGAAAAACAGGACTATGCCTAGCGTAAATGTACCCATCCAGATGCGTTGGAACAGTTAGTTTAGTCGCATCAGGAGCAGGATGAAAGTTACACCCCTTTGCAACTTTACATTGCCTCCTTCTGATGATTTTTGGGGCAGCAGAAAACCTTTCACCACGGGCAAATGCCTCAGAGATATAAAAAACTGAGAGAGGTTATTGTAGAGGCACTCTACGTGATCGTGTTGCCTAAGATGGAATTTTTCTAAGTGACACAATTTTTGAGTAACATCTTGTCAAAGATTGCTTCTTTTTTGCACTTTGGACTCTTCAAGGATATCGTCGGTACAATGTAGCTCAGACTGTTTTAACATGTTTAGGTGAAAAACAGGACCATGCCTAACGTAAATGTACCCATCTGGATGCGTTGGAACAGTTATTTTGGTCACATCAGGAGCAGGACAAAAGTTACACCCCTTTGCAACTTTACACTGCCTCCTTCTGACGATTTTTGGGGTAGCATAAAACCTTTCACCATTGGCAAATGCCTCAGAGATATAAAAAACCGAGAGAGGTTATTGTAGAGGCACTCTACGTGATCGTGTTGCCTTAGACGGAATGTTTCTAAGTGACACAGTTTTTGAGTAACATCTCGTCAAAGATTGCTACCTTTTTGCACTTTGGACTCTTCAGGGATATTGTCGGTACAATGTAGCTCGGACTGTTTCGACATGTTTGGGTGAAAAATAGAACCATGCCTAGTGTAAATGTACCCATCCGAACGCGTTGGAATAGTTAGTTTGGTCGCATCAGGAGCAGGACAAAAATTACACCCCTTTGCAACTTTACACTGCCTCCTTTTGACGATTTTTGGGGCAGCAGAAAACCTTTCACCACGGGCAAATGCCTCAGAGATATAAAAAATTGAGAGAAATTATTGTAGAGGCACTCTACATGATTGTGTTTCCTCAGACGGAATGTTTCTAAGTGACACGGTTTTCAAGTAACATCTCGTCAAAGATTGCTGTCTTTTTGCACTTTGGACTCTTCAGGGATATCGTCGATACAATGTAGCTCGGACTATTTCGACATGTTTGGGTGAAAAATAGAACCATGCCTAGCCTAAACATACCCATCCAGATGCGTTGGAACTATCAGTTTGGTCGCATCAGGAGTAGGGCACCAAAAATGCAAAAGTTGCTTTGTGCAACTTGACAACATTGACATTTTTTTGCAACAGGACTCAAAGACTCAAACTGACCCCAAATGACTCAAAGTGACTTAAAAAGAAATGAAATAGTTTTAGAAGACCTTATTACATACAATTGACTCAATCAAAACAAAATTTCATTTTTTGACCCCTCTTGGAGGCATGACAACCTAGGTGCCCCTGCACCATTAGTGCAACTGAAGGACTATGGTGGTGGCATGAAACTAGAGTGAGTTGACATTTATTTTCATCTAGTTTGGCATCTTGAAACAATTCTAGAGTAGAGTAAAACTCATTTTCCTGAAAATAGTTTAAGAAACCCTTATCTAGGGTTTTGGTAAGAATCATGCATTTTTTAGCCATTCCACTGATTTGATTCACTTTTGATCAGTGGAATGGGTTGTAGTAGGTTTGTTCTAGTATGCTATGATGAGTTATTGGTAGGAAATATGAGGAGAAGTTTTCTTTGAGGAAACCTAACAAAACCACGTGTTAGGTGATGTTTAGAGACATACAGAAGGAACCATAGAGGCATTTTTGGGAACAATAGATTGTAGGAGGACAAAACCCACAAAATTCATAGTTTTGGCATGAATACTAAGTGCTCAAGTCATTGGTTGAGTTCTGTGTGTGAATTTAAGGGGGGTCTCTTTGTATTTTAGGCCTAATTGGGGCTCTAGGTTATTGAGAGGAGTTATAGGTTAGGGTATATCGTCCAAAACAACCTATACCCAGTTTTGGATATGTGATAGGGAGTCCAAATGGGTATCTACTAATTGTCCAAGTTCTATGTTTGAAGATCTATATCAAAAGTTATTAGGACTGTTCTCTTTTTTTAGGGCTACAAGCCATTTCTTGGGTTTGTGAAGGAAGTGTTAATCCTGGGTTTGGTCTACCTTTGGCAATGATTGGAATGGGTCCCATAGCATTTGAATCACCCTTTCCATGAAGAATTCAGAGTCTCTAATTGTTGTTCCCACTTTTGTATAATGATCATGAAATTTGGGCTTTAGAGCATAAGGAAACCTTGTCTAGTTTGCCATCCTCCAACTATCCCATTGCCTCTACATCACAATTAGAGACACCTATTATCTAGTTAGAAACCAAGACACCTAGAGACACCTATATTTTATACATTACCTAGATTTTATACATATTCTCAGGATCAACTTCATCCATCACTTAGGTCTAACCCCATGAAGCATAACATGATGATGTAAAAATGTGTATATGTGTAAAAGTACAATAGGAAATAAAAAAAGACAAACCTTACAAATTAATGTGCATACTTACAACTCAATATAACATGACTTTACAAAATCAATGTGAATACTTACAAATTAATCCAATGAGCCATCTGGATCTTCTCTACTCTTTATTATGTCAAGTATTACTTCATGGTCAAACTCACACACCTTCCACAAGATTTTGTTCAAAGGTCTACCCTAATACTGTATCAAATGAACATTGGATGCCACGACAAGGTTTGAGTAATGAAGAATCTTCCGATGCATGTCAAAGTCCTGAAACAACCAAACATTAACACTCTTATGTGGGTACCTTCTAAGCCATGTTCCAGTAATAACCACTGAGCCTGTAGGGTATTCGATATTTTCTCCATTTGCAATTGGGGCCTCCGATTTCTTTTGGCCTCAACACAATGACATAAATAATAATATGTTCCCTCTTCATTATCTTCATCTGCAATAACTGCATATACGTGCCCTACATTGATATGTGTAGCAAATTAGATGAAATTAGTCAACATTACAAAAACACTACAAAGTAAGATGACATTAGGAATTTCAAAAACTATGCAAATAGATATATTACCTGGTTGAACTAGATCTGATGTGTGGTCAAAGGCAACTGATGATTCCACCTGTGTTAGTTCCAGTGCCGTCAGGGGTCGATGCGTGTCAAGTGGGCTAAGGTAACTTAACTGCCATTCGTCAACCCACTCCTTTGACTCGCACTCATCCCAGGCTTGAATTGTACAGAAAGAACAAAAGCATGACATCTTTCGCGTATGGATACTCCATGAACCTGCAATTGAGCTTCTGAAAGAGTGCATCTCATTTGATCCTGTCAGTGTGCAACAGTCCTCATATGGTGCAATGTTAGTATCATCTATCAACCAAAAAAATCTACGAACTAAAGACTTACCTTCATTACCTGGAACCATGGAAGCATTACACCACTCGACAATCAATTTTGCATCTGTCAACTTTGCATTGTCTTTATACTTTAACTCTTCTCGTGCTATGGCTCTTTTGATACATGCTTCTGCACCATCATGCTCCCCCTTTCCATGCTCGGCCTCACAAAAGTTCCACATATCCTGAATACCTGTAAAATTATGCCTCCTACTCAGCCAATAGAAATTTTGTGAGTTCTTGAATTGTGACGCACAGTTATCTAACCATATGATATGCTGACTGAACGATATGCCCCTTCTAGCCAAATCATTGTAGAACACCTGAAAGCAACCTTGCACAAACTCCATAGAATGTGTGCAATCATTACTAATATAGAAATTATACTCCCTTATGATCCTTTTGTCATCCTCTGTACTATCATTCGCATGGATGAATGCGATGTACACAAATATAGAAACTTGTGTGGAGTTGTAATATTGTGATTGCACCTCATGTTGTGGCTGTAGACTGTAGTTCTCTGCAAAGTCGACGAATGAAACAATGCTACCAACCGGAAATGTGTCCTTGCATAACTTGAATTGCAAGTCCAACCATCGAGCTCTATGGGTATGTCTTGCATACTCATACACTATGCTATCATGAAATATAGGCATAAACTAATACACTGGAATCTTTTCAATAACCAATTCACACCTCTTTGCTTCTTTACCATCTTCTGTATTGTATGCCATTGTTTTATACTTGCCAAACTCTACTAGTTCGTTTCCAACCGCATGTGTTCTTTCCATATGTTCACATATTGGCAAATGTTGCAAGCCACCGCAACGATGACATGTGTCATCCAAGCATAATTTCTTGTATAATATTTGACCTTCCTCTCTTTCACATAAAATTCTTGATATGAAGTCTCTTGAAGATGTTGGTGGGGCACATATGGCACAACCTTGCAAAACATTGTTAGTATGCATATCTAAACATATAGACCTATAAACATCAAAATGGTTAGAAAATTCAATATGTAATCTACAACAAAAAGTAGTGCATGTGTGATTTATCTTGACATAGAAAGGTTTTAGCATTTCAAAATATCTTTGACAAATTTTAATTTGAGGATACTTCTCTAAAAATTTACCATAAAACTGTGTTTGAGTCTCATCCAAAAAATGCTTTGGATGTGGCTCATGGTTCTGACTACCGATTCTCCTTCTAACCACATCCCTTTGATTCAAAGATACCCTTGTGTAATTCTTCTAAAAGTCTTCAATTAGTGATCTCAATGCTTCAACAATTGGTTTATCTTTTCATGGTAGTCTCCCCGAGAACACCCATAATTCATTGGCATTAGTGTCCTCAATTCTTTGGCGTCTTCCAATGGCTCTTGATAAAGTTTTCCTATTAATTCTCAATTCTTGACTTGTCTTTCTAATGAGACGAGCTTTCCTCGTTTGAGTACTTACTATAGTCGATGTAATCACATGCCGTGTTGCATTACTATCTTTTGTGCATGAGGTGTTACCCACACTCTCATACGCACTCATTAGATTCTTGACAATAGATTTTTCACTTGAAGCCTTTGATGTTCTCAACCCAAGAATCTTCATGATGGACCTATACTTTATACTTTGCATCATTTCAAGAAATAGTTGACATCTTGCAGTCTCATTTAACTTTTCAAAGAACAATCTCCAAATCTTATGAGCATATCTTCTACAAGTGCATTTTGGAATCTTACCTTCCATTGGCTACAAAATATTCTCATCAATATCAATCAAATACTTTGGCTTTCTATGCAAAATTCTAGGTGGTGTTAAGTTAGATAAATTCATCTCAACATTAGGAATTTCATCAATATTTAAATGAGATGGGTTATATGGCATACCTTCGATCGAAGATGGAATAGATGACGTACCTTGAGGTTGAGGTGGGAATAATGGCGTACCTCCTTCATACATGTGAGTGATGATGTACTCTCAACTTGAGATGTGGTAGATGGTGTCCCTACATGTTGACTTGCGGTAGAGGACTTGTCTCCAACTATGGTATTCAAATCTCTTGTAGCACAAAGTTTTTGCATTCATTCTCTTTGTGCCGCCAATACCATATCTCTTTGTGATGGTTGTGGTTCCTCTTCAATTGGCATGTCTTCATTTATCATGTCCAATTTCCTCTTCTCACGAAGTTCCCTCATAGCCACTACTTTCTTTGCATTCTTAGCTTCTATCTCTTCCTGTGTTGGTTTAATTCTTGATCGTTTCCTCAGGATGATAGAGAATTTGTCTGTAGCATGATAAAGAGACCAATATTAGTTCCTAAGAAATGAATCCATACAAATAACTAAAATATATGTCATTCAACCCTTCATAGTCAATGTACATACAATCATCATGTAAAAGAGTAAATGTCACTCAACCAAAATAGGTACAAAGCATACAAAGAAAATTATTGCAGCCATGAAAAGAGTGCATGGGACTTCATGCTTGAAAAGGTTGAGGCAGACCCAGTTTGACATGTTTGTTGTTACTAGGGCTACTAGGATTTGGAATTGAAAAGGTGTTTTGTTGGTACTAGGGATACTAGGATTTGGGTGGCTTGTGAAGGAATAGACAACAATTGTTGTGTCATGTGCATGTACAAATCATCATGAATAGGTGCATAAGGAATGTCCTAGCCCAAGATATGTGCATACAAATCATCATGTCATGTGCATACTTGTATGATCTTGTCACCTATTCATTTGTATTTTAACTTGTTAATATGACAAGATAATAGTGGGATTGTATTTTTATTATGTTGTAAGCATTTATTCTTGTATAGTTTGACATCATGGTATGTTAAGGTCTGTTTATTACACATAATTATTAAAGAGCCCAAGTGTAGAAAATATACATGGCATCATGTGAGATTGTAGGCTGCTTTCTTGATTGGGAATGTGTCTATTTTAAACATGTATGATAAAGCATGATAAAGTAATTCAAATAGAATTAAGGAAAATGTAAAGAACATGCATGTAAAGACTTGACATACCTAAAAAATGAAGATTCGAATGGAGAGAGTACCCAATTATGTAGTATTTTTTTCTTCTTGCATCAAACTCCTCAACAATTTGAGTTTTTCACCACTTGCTTCCTTTTCAATATTAAATTGAATAACACTCAAATATAATTACTAACAACAATACTATTAACCAGTCTATAATGTTAAATTCCTAAAATTGAATCATAATTAACATTGCAACACTACAAAAATTGAAACTTGAATAGATATATATCAAACTTGATGTGAAAACTATGTTATTTCCTCCTTCTCAAGTTGGAAAAGCAGAAAAGGTGGTGGAAAGATCATGCAAAGGTGGTAGAATGTGTAAAAAGTGCATGTGAACTTCCCAACAGCATGAAAGCACTTCTTTTTTGTCGGAGCATGCGTATAATCAACATGAAAATAGAGCATGTGGGCCTGGAACACGGGGGTCAACACTTTTTTACCATTTCTATAGAAGGACAAAATGCGAGCGCATTATAACGTGCTCATGTTTTGTCCTTCTATAGATTGATCCATAAATATTTGTGCCTATCTCACCTTCGATAGCACCTTTACAATATCTCACCTCTAGTTCTATTAGCTCATGTTCTATATCTCACTTATCTCTCCCCCTCACCTCTCTACCTCTCCCCTCTCTATGTCTCTCAGTCGCTCCTTGTCTACCTCAACCCTAAACCTTATCCCTAAACCCTAATCCCTCAACCCTCAACTCTAATTCCTCATCCCTAAACCCTAAACACTATCCCTATTCCTAAACCCTAAACGGGCTCGATACTATACCTTAAACCCTAATCCCTTATCCCTAAACCCTCCAACCCTATCCCTAATCCTTATACTCTCGACACTCTACTTTAACCATAATCCCTCAACCCTCAAACCTTAATGTACTCAACCCTCAACATCAAACCCTAATCCCTCAACCCTATCCCTAAACCCTAAAGCCTAAAGCCTTGACCCTCAACCCTCAACTCTCAACATTAAACCCTAATTCATCAACCCTAAACCCTAATCCCTCAAACCTAAACCCTATCCGTAAACCATCAACCCTCAACACTATACCTTAAACCCTAATCCCTATCCCTCAACCCTTAACCCTTAAAACGTAAACCTTATCCCTGCACCCTCAACACTTGACACTATATCTTAAGCCTTAAACCCTCATCCCTAAAGCCTCAACCCTCAATCCTTAAACCTTCAACCCTAAACCCTATCCCTAATCCCTCTACCCTCAACACTCAAACCCTAACCTCGACATTAAATGCTAATCCGTCAACCCTAAACCCTAATCCGTCAACCCTAAACCCTCAACCCCTCAACACTATACCTTAAACCCTAATCCATCAACCCTAAAACCTAATCCCTCAACCTTTAACCCTAAACACTATCAATAAACCCTCAACCCTCGACACTATACCTTAAACCCTAATCCCTCAACCCTCAACCCTAATCCCTCATCCCTAAACCTTAAACGCTATCCCTATTCCTAAACCCTCAACCCTTGACACTATACCTTAAACCCTAATCCCTTATCCCTAAACCCTAAACCCTATCCCTCAATCCTTAACCCTTAAAAATTAAACCCTAAAAGCTATCCATAAACCCTTGATGCTCAACACTATATTTTAAACCCCAATCCCTTAACCCTCAGCCTTAAAGCCTCAACCCTCAATCATTAAACCTTTAACCCTAAACCCTATCCCTAATCCCTCTACCCTCAACACTCTACTTTAACCCTAATCCTATGACCATCAACCCTATCCCTAAATCCTCAACCCTCAACTCTCAACATTAAACCCTAATCTGTCAACCCTAAACCCTAATCCCTCAAACCTAAACCCTATCCCTAAACCCTCAACCCTCAACACTATACCTTAAACCCTAATCCCTATCCCTCAACCCTCAACCCTTAAAACTTAAACCCTATCCCTGCACCCTCAACACTTGACACTATATCTTAAGCCTTAAACCCTCATCCCTAAAGCCTCAACCCTCAATCCTTAAACCTTCAACCCTAAACCCTATCCCTAATCCCTCTACCCTTGACACTCTAACCCTAACCTTGACATTAAACGCTAATCCGTCAACCCTAAACCCTAATCTGTCAACCCTAAACCCTATCCCTAAACCCTCAACCCTCAACACTATACCTTAAACCCTAATCCATCAACCCTAAAACCTAATCCCTCAACCCTAAACACTATCAATAAACCCTCAACCCTCGACACTATACCTTAAACCCTAATCCCTCAACCCTCAACCCTAATCCCTCATCCCTAAACCCTAAACGCTATCCCTATTCCTAAACCCTCAACCCTCGACACTATACCTTAAACCCTAATCCCTTATCCCTCATCCCTAAAGCCTCAACCCTAAATCCTTAAACCTTAAACCCTAAACCCTATCCCTAATCCCTCTACCCTTTACACTCTTCTTTAACCCTAATCCCTTGACCATCAACCCTATCCCTAAACCCTCAACCCTCAACCCTCAACTCTCAACATTAAACCCTAATTCATCAACCCTAAACCCTAATCCCTCAAACTTAAACCCTATCCCTAAACCATCAACCCTTGACACTATACCTTAAACCCTAATCCCTATCCCTCAACCCTTAACCCTTAAAACTTAAACCCTATCCCTATACCCTCAACACTTGACACTATATCTTAAGCCTTAAACCCTCATCCCTAAAGCCTCAACCCTCAATCCTTAAACCATCAACCCTAAACCCTATCCCTAATCCCTCTACCCTCGAAACTCTAACCCTAACCTCAACATTAAACACTAATCTGTTAACCCTAAACCCTAATCCATCAACCCTAAACCCTATCCCTAAACCCTCAACCCTCAACACTATACCTTAAACCCTAATCCATCAACCCTAAAACCTAATCCCTCAACCCTCAACCCTAAACACTATCAATAAACCCTCAACCCTCGACACTATACCTTAAACCCTAATCCCTCAACCATCAACCCTAATCCCTCAACCCTCAACCCTAATCCCTCATCCCTAAACGCTAAACGCTATCCCTATTCCTAAACCCTCAACCCTCGACACTATACCTTAAACCCTAATCCCTTATCCCTAAACCCTAAACCCTATCCCTCAACCCTTAACCCTTAAAAATTAAACCGTAAAACCTATCCATAAACCCTCAACACTCAACACTATATTTAAAACCCCAATCCCTTAACCCTCAGCCCTAAAGCCTCAACCCTCAATTGTTAAACCTTCAACCCTAAACCCTATCCCTAATCCCTCTACCCTCAACACTCTACTTTAGCCCTAATCCTATGACCATCAACCCTATCCCTAAACCCTCAACTCTCAACATTAAACCCTAATCCGTCAACCCTAAACCCTAATCCATATACCCTAAACCCTATCCCTAAACCCTCAACCCTCAACACTATACCTTAAACCCTAATTCCTCAACCCTAAACCCTAATCCCTCAACCCTCAACACTATATGTTAAACCCTAATCCCTCAACCCTAAACCCTAATCCCTCAACCCTAAACCCTAAACCCAACAAAACTACTTTGCCTAATGTTAGGTTGTTAAACCCATCATTTTTGACACTCTTCTCTTAAAGATATCTGAGTTGCAAGAATATGTCAGAAAAATGGCTATGAACTTTTTTAATGTTAGTAATGTTATATGGCATATTTTTCTGGCCCATCTGGGGTTCATTATTCTAATAGGTGTACACACTATGAGAAAAGCTTTGCGTATGGTACATCCACAATGAGTAATTAATAGTTGAAATCAGAAGGATGATCATTATGAGAAAAGCTTTGCATTGGGGTACATCTATGTTTCTTGCTGTCCACCCCGCACTTAGGGGAGGTATATTGTTATGAAATATGCAAATAATCTCCCATTGTTTACTAGCTCTATCCACAAGAACTACTAAACTTTTTTCTCTTGGTAATTGTAGAGGACATTCACCTATTTTTGGCAACTCCTGCATTCCCAAACCATTACAAAAACTAAGTTATTTTAACCCAATAAATAGCTGATTGCATTGATTTAATACTCTACTATATTAAAGCTTAGCATTCACACAAATGTAGATGTTCATATTATAGAAGACTACATTATATTAGACTATTAGAGATCCCTCAGAAAAATGTAATAACAAAACTGCTTTGCCTTATGTTAGCTTACAATTAAACCCATTCTTTTTGACACTCTTCTCTTAATAAAGTAAGAGTAATAAGAATAGAAGGCAGAGAATTTGATCTTACTAGTATGCATGGTCTGTTTACATTCCGTGACTTCATTTTCATTGAATAAAAAGGTAAATATCTGATTTGAAAGGTGGGGCAGAGTTCACTGTCATGTGCTTTTCTAGATGATGGGGTCCATAATGTCTAGGGTTCTTCAAAGAAAGGCTTGTAACATAATTAAGTTTTTGTTATACCAATCCTCTAGGTAAAGCTACAATTCAAATGCCTACTTTGAAAGTTGAAATAAATTAAATTAGACTTACAATTTTGATTTTCTTCCATTGCTTCAACAACATTATTGTTTTCTTCATCAGAAACCAATTCAAGATCAGCAACTTGCTGCCCATTGGTTGACTTGAATTGCATCCTTTGTTAGAAGAAGGGCATTTTTTATCTATATCAATGTTGGTATTCATAAGCTGAAGGGCATTGATATTTTTCACACCTTGTTCTTTGAAATATCTTAACCTTAAATTATGACTTGGATATGTACTTGAACACAACGAAATCTCCAATTTCCAGCCCATGATGATTCACAAAATTTTTCCAACCCTACCTAAATTCTAGTTTATTTATGGTACCCCTTAATTGTACATCCCACTCCTGCCCACCTGGGCCTTGAAGAAGGAGGCACACCCATTAAACCAACTCATTCGACAACTTGCTGCCCATCGGTTCACTTGAACTGCATACTCTGTTAGAAGAAGGGCATCTTTTATCTGTATCAATGTTGGTATTCATAAGCTGAAGAGCATTGATGTTTTTCACACACCCTGTTCTTTGAAATATCTTAACCTTAAATTATGACTTGGATATGTACTTGAACACAACAAAATCTCTAATCTCCAGCCCATGATGATTCACAAAATTTTCCCAACCCTTCCTAAATTCTAGTTTATTTATGGTACCCCTTAATTGTACATCCCTAAACCCTAATGCCTAATCCCTTAACCCTAATCCTTAATCCCTAGTCCCTAAACCATAAACCCTAATCCCTAATTATAATTTATGGTACCCTAAACCCTAATCCCTTATCCCTAAACCATAAACCCTATCCCTAAATCCTCAACCCTCAACACTTAAACCTTAAATCCTAAACCCTATCCCTAAACCCTCAACCCTCAAAACTATACCTTAAACCCTAATCCCTCAACCCTAAACTTTCAACCCTAAACCCTATCCCTAATCCCTCTACCCTCAACACTCTACCTTAACCCTAATCCCTCAACCCTTAACCCTAAACGCTATCCCCTAAGCCTCAACCCTAAACCCTAATCCCTCAAGGTCCTAAACTCTAATCCCTTATCCTTAAACTCTAAATCCTATCCCTAAACCGTCAACCCTCAACCTTAAACCTTAATCACTCAATCCTTATCTACCCCTCTCCTCCCCTATCTGGCTCACTCCCATCTCTACCCTCGACACTACACATACATACATATAGGCGTACATAGATGCATACATACATATAGGCATACATACATACATACATGAATAATAACCTTGAACATAAAAAAATTCAAGGGGAACATAACGCGAGCACGTTATAACGCGCTCGTGTTATTTAAAACATGACAAGCAACACAAACTTTTGCGGAAAAGGGAAAATGCAAAGCAAACAATAACGCGAGCGCGTTATAACGCACTCGCATTATGTTTTACTTTGGGAATCCCAAGCATTGGGCTTGGGATGTGCTTTGGATTTCCAACCCAAAGGCTTGGAGTGCCTTTTCAACATCCACAGACGTGTTTTTCCATATTCTTCAAGATTTCACATAATTTCGTTCGTGCTAACCCTCATATTTGCACGTGTTTCAAGGTCAAACAAATCAAACACCTGGGTAATGTTAGGCTTTCTCTTAGCTATTTGACGATGTGATTTTTTTCACATTTTAACAATATTAAGCCTTTCATCTTTAATTTCTTTTGTTTGTGTGTCCGTTTTTGGGCAAAAACCACTATTTGGTCTTTTTTTCATTATAAATTAACTATTCATTAAAATTTCAAAAAAATTACATATTTAGAAACTATACTCCATTCTACACATTAAAAAAAGAAAAAAATAATTTTCAATTAGTTTTCAAAATTTATAGGGGTAGCATGGCCAAAATTCTGTTTTTTAGGATGTGTCCACTTTGAAAATTAGTAAAAAATCAAATATTCATCAAAAAATTATCAGAAAAATTGGACATAAACTACATGCTATTAGCTAATTTCTCACCAAAGTGATTTTAAAAATACCAAAAAAAAGTTGACCTTTTGAGGGAGCCACAAAACATGCTATGTTATGTTTTTTTGACAGAAGCAACACCAATTTCTGTAGCTCCCTCTTTTGAACCCCTTGATCTACACCATTTTTAAAAAAAAAGTAGTTTAAAAAGTAGACTCAGAGCACTACGAACATTGTTTTGGTTGCATCTCCAAATTTTGAGTGTAACTATGCTCAATTTCTCATCCAAGGTCAGCATTTCCTGATTTCAGAAAAAAAGTGGCCACTTAAGACCCCTTTTTGGCCCCCCATCTTCTTGCACTTACCCCCCATCAAAATATGGTAAATAATTATCCTATTTTTATTGGCCAAAATTGACCTTTCACTGTTAAATTGGATAGTGTTTAAAAGTCCACCTTGAAGTATCAACTTTCACTTGACTTTCAGTTCAAATTTTGTTTACATTTATCTATCTTAGATGCTTATCAATTACCAAAATACATACGGGAGAGGACCTAGTAGTTGTGCAATTTTTACAGCAACTTACTTGGCAAGGTCCATGCATATAATTAAGGTTTTAGGTCCACATCATTAAATATGATGCCACATCAACATGCTTTTTGTTGAGGTGTCCAAAAAGACCAAAAGTTAGACCGCGCATTACGTCATGTTTTGTTTGTGCACCGATGTGGCATCACATGATTTGTTGTTTTTTAGATCTAAAGAATACATTTCATTCAATAATAAGTACTTATAGTCAACACTAACAACTTTGAAGTTACAACCACTAGTACTATACTTATAATTTCATAGTGGGTTCCATAACCACTCTTCCACATAGTCCTTAGAGCATTCTACTTAAATATCATATGGTTCAATGGTCAAACACCCAATAGCAATTTAACACCTCATCCCCATCAAAATATGGTAAATAATTATCCTATTTTTATTGGCTAGATTTAACCTTTGACTGTTAAATTGGATAGTGTTTAAAAGTCCACCTCGAAGTATCAACTTTCACTTGACTTTCAGTTCAAATTTTGTTTACATTTATCTATCTTAGATGCTTATCAATTACCAAAATACATACGGGAGAGGACCTAGTAGTTGTGCAATTTTTACAGCAACTTACTTGGCAAGGCCCATTCATATAATTAAGGTTTTAGGTCCACATCATTAAATATGATGCCACATCAACATGCGTTTTGTTGAGGTGTCCAAAAAGACCAAAAGTTAGACCATGCATTAAGTCATGTTTTGTTTATGCGCCATGTGGCATCACATAATTTGTTGCTTTTTAGATCTAAAGAATACATTTCATTCAATTATAAGTACTTACATCAACACTAACAACTTCAAAATCACAACTACTAGTACTATACTTCTAAAAATATTGAACATTAAATCCGCAAAAGGATGCACAACTATTGGAAGATGCTCAAATAGTTGCTCAACTACTGAGTCTGTTAACAATGTGTTATAAATGCCATGGGTTTTTAGTCTGAACAATTTTTATATCCATCAGAATTAGGTATACATTTCTTGAAGCAATATAAAATCAACGTTATCTATCTTAAATGCTGTACCTGTATTTTTTATCTGTAAATGCGATCTCAGTATTATCTTTTTCAGACATTGACGTGCTGTTAAAATAATTCCCTGTAAAATACGGTTTAAACCCTACCCACAAAAAACCCAGTCCACAGACAATCCCTTTAAAGGTCTCAATCTATTTCAGATGCGTCAGTAGCCTTGTCAGTTAGTGTACGAATCCTTCATAACTTCTCCGTGGCTCTGTACTTTTTTTTGTCTCGGCCTCGTTTTTGGACAGCAGTGAATAAGGGCAGTTCTAAGATGTAATCCCTACCTCAGACATATCTTTCATTGACTGTTTTCTTCTTCAGGCGTGCCTCGCACCAGACTGCACGCTAGCAGCTCCAGTCGGTGACCTGTCATTGCATGATGATAAATCAATTGTAAGAGGATAACTTACGCCCGCTTAAAAGTCAGGCGGGTGGTCTCGTGCTGCTGCTCACCTACTCCATCTGCAGCTCCTGTGACTCTCAGATTGCCCATTACTTTTCTAGATTGATATCCACCACTTCTGTCTTGTTTTGTGATCAACCCTGACGTGGGTATGAATTACATCTGAGTAGATATCCAATTCTGTGGAATTGACATGACTGTGTTGTGTACTGCCAAATGTGTGTTCATCAGAGTGGTTCAAATGGTTCCTAATTTCTATAGGGAATTTCTTGAACAACAAAGCAAATTATGAGCAAACAAAGCAAATTTAAATAGGGAACTCTTTGAACAACTTTGTTGTTCAAGGAGTTCTTTATATAAAGAATCAATAATAAAGAAATTAGGAGCCATTTGAGCCATTCTGGGGAACACCTTTGGCAGTACATTAACATTTTTTTATCTTCAAGAGTGGTTCAAATAGATTCTAATTTGCTTTGTTACAATTATGAAACTAACTAAGCAAATTAACTAAAGAACATAATTTTTTCTTTTTAAAAATTTCTTTGGAACGGCATTATTAGAGTAGAGAAACCAAGTAAATTGCCAAATTTTGCTGCTGGTCGTTAGCTCTAAGAATAATCACTATTGATTAGCAATTTATGGCCTTTGGAATGGCATCATTAGAGTAGAGAAACCAAGTAAATAATGGCCAAATTTTGCTGCTGGCCATTAGCTCTGAGAATAATCATTATTGATTAGCAATTTATGGCCTTTGGAATGGCATCATTAGAGTAGAGAAACCAAGTAAATAATGGCCAAATTTTGCTGCTGGTCATTAGCTCTGAAAATAATCAATCTGTTGATTAGCAATTATAACTAAGAAGAGGTAGTTGGGGCTGCAAGATTTTTTTTTTTGTTTTTTAAGTTTTGAATGGGTTGATTTGTTAAGAAGAGGTGGTTGGGGGCTGCAAGTTTTTTTTAAAGAAGTTTTGAATGGGTTGATTTGTTATTAATATTGTTATATATATGGATGTAGGTGAAATCCTTATTATTGATGTAGGTGAAATCCTTATTATTGATGGGGTGGGGGCTTGAAAGCAATCATGTGTATGTCTTCTTTGTTACATTTTGACCTTGTTTTTAAGAAGATGGAAAAGATAGCCAACTCAAACTTAAATTTGTTTATTTCGTATTAAAAAACACTTTGGTGAGTTTGTTGAATGTCCTTTATTGCATTTTATTTTGTTGAATGTCCTTTATTGCATTTTGTGAAAGCCTCTGACATCTATCTTTTAAATTCATTCATTAGGGAAAAAAAATAAATCAAGATTAGTAAAATCTTAAAATAAAATAAAATTGTATTTGGAAAAATATTGAAGAGTTTAAAAGACAAAATTAAACCCTAATAAATATAAGTCTATAGAAAGTGATTTGTAAGTTACACAAGGAATCTTGAATCTTATGCTTTACTCATTAAAAAAATATTGCAAAGCTCAGTCTTGTTAACCCTAACTTATTTAGCATATTAGGGATATTGTTATAATTCTAACTTAGCTTCAACATTAAAGAGTCCCATAAACATTTTTCAAGATTTAAATTAGTTTATGATTATTGATTGTTACAATCATACATTTTAATTGTGATAAAATCATTTTGTGCCAACATATTGACTAATTAGATCATGTCAACCATGGATTCTAAACATTCTACATATGAAACTTTAGAAAGAACTAATCAAATCTCATTAGCTAAAGTTTCTTAGTTAGCTTCAGAATTGTAATAACTTAGGTAACAAGTTGAAGACAAAAAAGTACCCCGAGTGTCCATCTTACTAGTAGTGATGACACTCCCAAACAAACAAGTAGTAGTGAGTTTACACTAGGAAAGAAAAAGAAAATTAAGAAAATTAAAGCTAACCAATCAAAATGAATAGACACAAAACACTTGATTGAAAAAAATCTAATAATAGTCCAGCTATCAAAATAGAATTCAATGAATCAAATGCGAAAAGTAAAAAAAAGTTAGCAATGAATTAGATAAATTTTTTAAGAAAGTTAAACTCCCTAAGTATAATGGAAAAGTGGGAACAAGTGAAATAGCTAAATGATGGTTGATTGACTTAGAGTAGTATTTTGATTTACATGGAACTAGTGATATTTAAGAAAAACTCGAACTGCCACATACCAACTTAAAAATTTAGTGCATTAAATTTGTGGCAGGATATCACTCGAATCCTAAAATTAAAAACCTAGAATGTTAAGTGGAAGAAATCTAAGGATTTGTTTAAAAATAAATCTCTTAGATTATTTTATTTAGGAGAGAAGAAATGAATTATGAGTTAAAACAAAGGCGAAGAAACATTAATTAGTACAACAAGACTTTGAACTATTAAATCGCTTTGTATCATTCATAGAAGGTAGAGATAGAGTAATAAGATTCATTAAGAGATGAATATAAAACAAATGTATGGTGTGGTAACCCTACATGTATAGATGATGCAACACATGGGGTTGAGAAATTTGAAAAGCAACATACTGATACTAAACAAAGAAAAGAAGAATTAAGGAAAAACATAATTCATACCATCCAACACATAAAAAATGATCAATATCATTTAAATCAGTGAAATGTTTAGTGGTACTACAAATATGTCAAATTAGCCTAGTAATTATAACAATATTCATCAATTCCAGAAGAAATCCTCATTTGAAATCAAATGTTAGAAATATGGAGGAAACCACTTTGTGAAAGGATGCACACAAAAAGTAACTTTTTCACATCAAAACAACCCTACTAAATCTAAATAACAACCCAAGATGAAAACTCACACTGTGGCTGATATAGGTATAATTTATTGTCAAATTTCTGTAGTACATATTAAAGGAAAAATAAATGGGCAAGACATTGTTTTTCTTATAGATTCTGCTAATAGTCATAATTTCATTTCTTCTAAGATAGTTTTCAAACTCAATCTTTCATCCAAGAATATTGATTCTATAGAAACTAAAATGTCTAATGGTAGAATTATTAAACATACTAGAGCTATTATTGAAAAATTATCTTTTCAGTTAGATAATTTTGAAACATAAGATCATTTTCACATCTTAAACTTAGGAAAATATGATGCTATTCTTGGAGTGAGTTGGTTGGAAAACAATAATGCTTTCATAGGGTATGGAAACAAACAAGTTCTTCCAAGATCAAATACGAGATTATATAGAGTTTTATAGGGGAAAGACAATCTCTCAATATTAAAACTATTTCTACAATTTAACATACACATAGTGCATGTAAAAATTATAAATTTTTGGTGCTATAGTAGGTCAACAAGGTGATAAGTTCAAACTAGATACTAACAAATGTTAACCTCATTGTACAAGAATTAATTAATATTTTTCTTGATGAGTTAAATAGTTTAGCTCCTTAAAGATTAGTTGAACATGCAATTGATTTAGTTCGAGGAGCCAAACAAAAATTGAAAGCTCCTTATTGTCAATCCATCCCTTAGTTAACTAAATTAAAAGTTCAATTAACCTAGTTACTTAAGGAAGGGAAAATTAGATCTATTTTTTCCCCATGAGGTGTGCCCATGTTATTTATTAAGAAGGATGGAACCATGAATTTATGTATTGATTATTAACAACTTAGTAAACTTACCATAAAAAAATAATTATCCTTTACCATAATTGATGATCTCTTAGATCAATTAAGTGAAGCCACATGATTTTCTAAGATTGACTTATGATTAGGTTATCACCAAATACAAATTAAAGAATTTGATATTGCTAAAATTGCCTTTCATACTTGATGTGGACATTATGAATTTGTTGTTATGTCTTTTAGTTTAACAAATACTCCTGTAACATTTATGACCTTAATTATGAATTTGTTGTTATGTCTTTTAGTTTAACAAATACTCCTATAACATTTATGACCTTAATGCATAATGTATTTCACCCATTTTTGGATGTATTTGTAATTATTTTTCTAGATGATATCCCCATCTATTCTAAAAATGAAAAGGATGAACACCATCTTAGAATAGTTCTATAAACTTTTAAAAAATGTAAATGATATGCTAATCTTAGTAAATGTGAGTTCTTTAAATTTGAATGTGTTATCTTGGCCACATAATGTTCAAGAAAGATATTTCCCCTAATCTTGAAAAGATTAGAGCAATCCAATAATGGCCTATACCATGGATGCACATGAAATTAGAAGTTTCTTAGGATTATTACCTGATTCTATCATCAATCATTAGAAACTATTCTAAGATTGCAACACCATTAACTTTAATTTAACAAAAAATATTGACGTTATGAGTGAATCCTTGAATGTGGTCAAATTTATTTAATAAATTAAAGTCTTTATTAATGTATACACCAATCTTAATTACATTCTCAATTTTAGAAAACCAAGATTATAGTTGTTACTAATGCTTGTGGTATAGGCATGGGTGGTGTATTGATGCAAGAAAATCAAATGGTTTGTTATGAATCCATAAAACTATACATGGAGAGAAAAATAGCCTATTCATAATATAGAATTACTTGGTATTATTCATGCTTTAAATTTTTGACAATATTATTTGTTGGGAAATAAATTTATCTTGAAAATTGATCATCATAGTGATTAATTACCCAACCACAATTAAATATGAGGCAAATAAGACAGATGGAGATATTGACATAATATGATTTTTTAATTCAATATGTTCTAGGCAAAGAAAATGTAGTAGTTGATGTTTTAACTTTTGAAAGAAGTCAATTTGAACAAGACAAAATATTGAATCTAAATTACCTTTTGGGGTAATTCTCCTTGCATAGTTTCTTGGGTCCCACCAACTTTATTGACCTTCTCAAAATTCTCATGGTTATCCTCTACCACAACATAGATCTTGGGGATGGTCCCAACACTCTCGTCAACCCTTTACTTCTTCACAACTATGTGGTTGGGGTGATTCTAATAGATTGAATGATAGATTTCCTAACTAGCATTGGCAAATTTTTTTGTTAGGAATGATAACCCACTTGTAGATGATGCTCACTAGAAGTAGATAGTTGACAATGTTGTTAACACTGGCTAGGAGCCCCCTTTAATTATCATGACTTTGCAATTGGATGGAGCAATCTTGAGGATCATGATCCACCACCTACTAGTTTTATTGTTCTTGATGCTTAGTCTACAATTATTGTGCATATGAAAACATTAATATTGTTGATGTTTTAGGCTTTGCCTGGCTTGTACTTCACAATGTGATTCCATTCCACCTACTTTTTTTTGAATATGGTGTAAAATATTTCCTTTATAAGATAATATAATAGAACCTTATTTATTAAAAAAATTACCTTTTGATGATTATTTTGCAATCCCTTTATAATGGGTTACCAAATAAATCTTTAACATACATCTAAATGCTTGACTTGAATCGTTTATGTTTGGAAGTAATGGGGACTTATGCATTATAAAGGAAGACTATGTATTCCTAATTTGACTATGTAAAAGATTCTATGACATACCTATATTAGGTCATCTGAGTTTTCATAAAATATATGTTTCAATTAAAAATAGTTATTTTTTCCCTAAGATGAAATTAGATATTTGTACATATGTAAAATAATGTTTGAATTATAGACCCCGAGGTGTAGACTAGTTGGTCGAGCCTTTGAAAGACATGAATGATCGACGCAAGTTCAAACCTCGTCCGATACCCAATCTAGTTTATCCAGTCGCACCCAGGGTGGGTCCCCTGAGGGTTTTCATGCGACCTAGAGGATTAGTTTTGGCTCACCCGGACTGACTCAGAAACAGGGTCACGGTCGCTGATCCGGAGACACCTTTGAGGTAACAAAAAAATGTTTGAATTACAAAAAGGTTAAGGCTAAATAATGTAAACAACTTGGTCAATTACAACCCTTGTCTGATCCTGATTGGAAAAGGGAATTAGTTAGCATGGATTTTATTTTTTGTTTACCTCATACATGTAAGTGTCATGACTCTATCTTTGTCATGGTTAATAGGTTGACTAAAATGGCACAGTTTTTTCTTATAAAAATTAAATCACCTTCTTTTGAAATAGCTTATTTGTTTGTTAAGGAAATAATTTGATTACAACCTGACTTCATATAAATAGAATAGTCGGTCCATAGATCCAAGATTTACTTCATTATTTTAAAATTGACTTTTTTCTGAGCTTGATACTAGTTTAAGTTTTAGTGTTGCATATAATATTTAGTTGGATGACAAATTGAAAGAATTAATAGAATCCTTGAGGATATGTTACATATGTATGTACTGTAGATAAACCTGAAACTTGGAAAGATTATAATTTACATTTAATTGAATGTGCATACACTCAAGGATATCATTCCATAATTAAAATGTCACCTTTTGAGGCTATTCGTGGATGAAACTGTAACATAGCCATATCTTGGTTAGACCTTATACATTGTAATTGGTACAAAAATGTAAATTTGTAAGAAATAAAAGAAATTATTAATAAAGCTAAAAGTAACATGAAATTTGTTAAGAATCTAAGTTTGAGATAACAATAAAACATTAAGTTATGATCAAATATAATTTAATATGCTATAATAAATCAATAATCAACAATAATAAGAGTAGAAATAGAGTTATGGCAGCCAAAGATCATCCATAAAATAAAGAACGCTAATACATGTGGGAAAACCCTCTTAGGTTAAAAATCACAATCAAAGAGAGCATAAGCTTGTATTAATATACAATAAGGAAATATATAATACATTTAGCTTCTCCCTTCAATCATTGTCTACTTCAACTTGTAGTCAATCTGAAAATATACCATTGCTTCAAAATATGATGTAAAACTATTATCCCAACCCATCATTTTATAACAAAATATGCTAGGGAAAACCACTAGGATAGTAACCCAACTTGTTGGTGTAATTACTTATTTATTGCACCTTGTATTTAAGTTTACTTAGGTAATTCCTATTTATTTTTTTAGGTACATTAGGAAATAATACCACATGTCATCTCCTTGATTGATGGGAGCACATGCCTCTCTACCTCATTTAAATCTTTGATCGACGGTAGTTGTGTGCCACATCTCCCTCATCAAGACGAGTTCTCTTGACACCACTACTCGTACATGGTGAGTCATCCTCCAATTAACTAATGCTCACTCAACCTCTCTGGGACACTTTTTACCTTGGATCATGCATCCTATAGCCTATATATATGTATTCATTTCCTTCATTATGATTAATTAGATACAAATATCAAAATTTTGTGTGTCTTGTCTCCTATTTTACTCTTAAAATTATGTGACCATAGTAATGCTATTTTGGTTATTTGGAGATTTATTATTGTATTTCATTATTAAATCTAACATGGTATTATAGTAGGGTAGTTTATGTGTCAAGTAATTTCATCTGGAATAGTTTTTTTAGTTTCTTTCACTTAGGGTTTTTAGTCTTATAAATTAGGTTTTTTTAGATTAATCACTATTGGAGGCCTTTAAGAAAGAAATAGACTATTCCATTGCATTCATAATGATTAATTTAGTTAGGATTGAATTTTATTTTGTCCAAATCATACACCATATAGTTAGCTAATAAAAATTTTACCTGTAGGTTTGATTTGACATTTTACAGGTTTCATGCATTTTGACACAAAATGGACTTCACCGTTATGTATGATAGGCATCATAACTTATAAATCATCTACTCATTTGTCAAAATCAAAGAAGGTGATCCCAAGGGGTGTGAAAATCCTTGGTTGGGCACATTTTTCTATGTAGTAGTACAACTCTACATAGTGCTAATGGACCAGCACTATAGGTCATCACTATTGCACTAGCACCACACTTTCATCACATCTCTACTGCACCACTCTTTCACCATCATTGTTCCACCCTACTGTAACATCACCATTGCCCCGCCTCCGCTAGTCACCACGTTGCCAATGTGCCACCACCACATTGTTTCTCATCTTGTGCTTCACCTGTACACCACCTACATGCTATCACAACCACAACCTCCATCACTACACTATTACCAAGATACCCATGCACTACCATCCTTTAACATGTGTGCCACCAACCCTACTTGCTCCTCTCCATTGGCTTTTTTAACCAGATAGACAAATTTGGAAGCCTCGTTCTTAGCCACATGAAAGTATTTTTTATACAATGTTTTTTGAAATGTGGTAGAATTTTATGCTCTGCATATTGCTTAGATTGGTTTTCAGAATTGACTCTTGATTTTCTAGAATTTGCATTTTCTCAGAGATTTCATTGTTCAGTCATGCTTTTTGGAGCTCCAAAAGCTCATAACTTTCACAAATGAGCTTCTTTTTGAGTTTTATTTTTTTTAAAGTTGGTATTTTTTAAAATCTCTACATAATGGTGATTTTTTTTGTTTCTATTCTATTAGGACATATTACTTTTAGTATTTTGGCCACTTTTGGGCCCTGTAAAACTCTATTAATTTGTTATCTTGCATTATACAATGGACTAAAATAAAGTACCAAAACTATATTTTAGCCCAAGGGTTCTAATTTAGTGAAGAATAGGGTTTGTGGGTGTCATTTGCCTTCTAATTTTTTTTTGTGTTTCTTCTTTGTACATGGTCCAACATGGCATATTCTACTTCTCACATTCTAACATGCCATTTAATTACATTTCTTGGAAAATTAAAATGCAAATAATCATACAAAGTAAAGGCTATTCCAGTGCATCATTAAAGGAACATAAACATAACCAATAGATGAACCAACTAAAACAAACTTTCTTAATGAATTAGAGGAAGCATTTGACACACTATGTTTAGTAATCTCTTTAGATCTTTTATTAAATGTTGAGTCACTCACAACACCTAATGCGATTTGGACAACACTTGATGGTTTATATGGTAAGAATAATGAAGCGCACAATCATCAATTAGAGAATGAATAATTATTCTTAATCCTATTGGTTTTGAGAGAATTCAAGACTTTGTAACATATGTGAAGTCTCTTTGACTCAAATTAGAACAATGTGAAATTACTAAAATTGATGCAAAACTAGTTGTTAGCATTCTCTCAAATTTAGGTCTTGAATATTTTATCTTTCTATCTACATTCTATGCAACTAGAGATGCCTTAGGGATTGATTTTACCATGCCCTCCTTTCATGTGTTTGTAGAACATCTCACATGTGAGCAGGATAAGTTGATTCAAATAGGGGCGCTATCTAGTAAGTCTTCCAAGTCCATTGCCTTGATTTCCAACCAATCGTAGAAGAGTCAGAAAGGACCAAATGCTTCAAGAAAATAGGAGAAGAAACCAAATACATCTACAAAGAAATTCTCCTCCACTGCTCCAAAATTATAAGGTTAGTCAAAAGGGGGGTAAGTGTGGTTTTTGTAAGAAAGGAGGCATGATGCATCTAAGTGCATGAGAAAACAAATTGACTCACTCACAAAGCTTATAAAGAAGAATACAATAAATGTTCCCAAGTCCTCTAGTGCATCTCCCTCCTCCAACATAGGAAAGGGAAAGGTAAAGTTCTCAACCTGTTGCCTCTTCATCATCTCTACAAACTTGGATATTCAAGATTCAGGGTCCATGCACCACATGGCTTTATCTAAGGATCACCTCTCTACACTTGAGTCATGTGCTACTCCAAATATGTATGGGGATGATTCTCTAGTGGATGTTGAAGGGTTATATAATTAGTTGACATGGATGGAGGGCAATTCAACAATATTTTTTCTGTACCTTCCTTGTCTTCAAACTTACTTTCCATCTACCAAATCACTCATACAAGTTTAGGGAAGTGAGTTGAATTTACTCCAAACAAAATCGCAATTTTGGATCTTAAATATGATTCCCTAGTTGTCCTTTAAAAGGTAGAACATAAGGCATGCTTGTATACCTTTTCACACTTTGTGCCTGATTCACCTTCCAAGGCTCTTCTTATTCATTCAGATGATGTGGCTAAACTATGCCATGAGTGGTTTGGTCACCTGAATTACCGCTATCTTTTGTAGTTAAGTAGTCATGAAATGGTTATAAGACTTCCTCCAATATCCTTCTCTGATGGTGTATATCATTGTTGTGCCTTAGTCAAGCATCCTAAAGAGAAATATGACAAATGAAAGGCTAAGAGAGCTTCAGAACCCCTAAGTTGAGTCATAGTGATCTTGATGTAGGAGCATCCAGTGGTGTAAAGGTAATCTTGCATCACCCAAAAAGATGTTGATTTAAAATCATTGAAGTTGTTTTTATTTCTTTCCATAATTAGTATTTATGGTTCCATAATCTCTTGAATAATGATGTAGGACTTTTAGTTTTTCCAAACTGCTAAAAATAGCAAACTGCTATTTTTGGAAAGTTTAACTGTCATTTCAGGAAAGTTTGCATTTGGGCATGGATTGAAGAGAAAATTTACAGGAAGCTTTGTAAATGAAATATAAGACCTTTGGCGAAGGAATTAGGTAAAGATCATTTGTGAGCTGAAAGATATTAAAGTTTTCATTTTCTGAAAAGCCCCTGAGAATTTCCAAAATCAAATATGAGGCACTAAAATGTGCCATAATGCCCTAAAAAGTTGATGGAAATCCATTTACTAATTTCCAGCGTGATAGTTCACTTCACGATCTTTCTGGCGCTTAAAATAGTTCGTCAATCAGACACCTGGATCAAAAATTATGCTTCTCGAAAGTTGACCTACTTTTGGAGGGAGTTTCAAATTTCAAAATTTAGCTGGAGGCCACCAAAAAGGGCTATTTATGACTATTTTTGGGAACCCTAGGTAGTAGTAGAGTTAAGAGGGAAAGTGTAGAGTCAAGAATAGGCGGGAAAACAAAAACCCTAGCTGATTTGGGGTTACATAAGGCAGAAGAATCCAGAGCCTGGTGATAGGTAGATGTAAGGTGTTGCAGCTTGTAGAGGATTGATTCCTTTGATTGTATTTGAGCTTCTATAATGTAATGAGTTGTCCAAATCAATAAAAGAACATTCTACTTTCAGTGTACAATTTCTGTTGTTGTGTGTTTTATGATTTACCCCCTTCATCAAGTGGTATCGGAGCAAGGATTCCTGAGTGTGTAGACAGATTGCCGACCGTGAGGCAGCTTGCACCAGGAGCTGAGGTTGTGGGTTTTATGTGAAGATCAAGATGCATCCACGAAGAAATCGTATTGGGAGGAATACTTTTCTGGAAGAGGGTTTTAGAGCCCTACAAAGGTAAATCAATGCATTACAAGAGGAGTTACGAAGAGGGTTTGAGACGAGAATAAGAGAAGAAAGCGAGGATGAAGCTGAAGAAGAGCTATCTGAGGAAGAACAAGAAGCTGCAGGAGACAGAAGTTAGGTTGTTGAGAGTCATTTCTAAGATTGGAAAGAGGCCCAAGATCGAAGTTTCTACATATTCTGGAGATTTGAATCTGGAATAACTTATTGATTGGATCAATGACATAGAGGAGTATTTTGAGTATGAACATGTGGAGGACCCAGATTGGGTCAAGTTTGCAAAAACAAAGTTGAAGGGCCATGTCAGTATTTGGTGGAAGGAGGTCCAGTTAGAGAGGAATAGAAGAGGAAAGGGAAATATCACCAGATGGGATCAAATGGTGGAGAAACTGAAGAAGCAGTTCATTCCTGTGGACTATGAGATGGAGTTGCTGAAGAAGCTGCAAGGACTGAAGCAAAGTAACAAGTCTATTAAGGAGTATACAGAAGAGTTTTATAAGATTACTATCAAGACAGGCCATGCAGAGGCCAACAAGGAGAAGGTAACCCATTACATTAATGGGTTGAGGCCAAGTATTCAAGAGGAGCTGAGCCTGGTCAGAATGACCACCATAGAAGATGCGTACCAATTTTCCCTGAAGGTGGAAGAGAAGCTAAATAAAAGATTTGGCAGCAAGCAAAGGGGAAGAGGTCAAGGCAGAAGGATTGGTGGAAGACCTTATGGAGGCTGAAATGAAGATCTAAAGAAAAATGAAGAAGCTGGCACCAGTCAAAATCAGAGAGGAGATAATACCTACCGCCCTCGTGACCAGAATAATGGTGAACAAAGAGGAAGAGGAAGAGGCAGATCTAGGCAAGGACCTAGAAGAGGACATTTTAGGTGAACCTATTTCCAATGTGGAGAAGAAGGGCATCGAGCATACGAGTGTCCACAACATCAAGGAAGGATGAATAGAAGACCTGAAAGTAATGCACGAGTTGCACATGTAGATGAAGATGCACAATTTGAGCGTTCTGAAGATGCTGATAGGGGAGAAACCCTAGTTTTCAAAAGAACTTTGTTGAATGAAGAGAAACAACCCAATCAAAGGAAGAGTTTATTCCGCACAAGGTGCAAATGTGAAGGTAAGTGTTGAGATATTATTATTGACAGTGGAAGCACCGACAATCTTGTTTCAGAGGAGATGGTTAACAAGTTGAAGTTGACAAGAAGAAAGCATGCACATCCATACTAGATTGCATGATTGCAGAAGGACCATAGAGCTTTGGTCAATGAGCAGTGTTTAGTGAAGTTCAAGATTGGGGACTACCGTGGTGAGGTGCTGCACGTGATATCATACCGATGGATGCATGCCATATGCTGTTGGAGAGGCCATGGCAGTATGATAGGTGCAATGTCCATGATGGCTATGCAAACACATATTCCCTAACAAAGGATGGAGTTCATCATAAGTTGAAGCCCTTGAAGGAGGTGGAAGAAAATGTATGTAGTACTGCCATAATTTGCTTGGTAGATGGTAGGAAATTTTTGGAGGGTATGAAGCATGAGCGTCATTGCTTTGCATTGACTCCTAAGATTAGTCAAGAGAAATGTGAAGATGTACTAGCATAAGTCTCAGATCTATTGGAAGAATTTCATGACATTGTCTGTGATAATGTACCAGAAGGTTTACCACTGGTGAGGAATATAAGTCACCAAATGGATTTGATAATAGGAGCTAGTTTGTCGAATAAGGCAGCCCACATAATGACTCCAATAGAGAATGAAGAATTGAACAGACAAGTTAACGATTTGTTAAGGAAGGGACTGATAAGGGAGAGCCTAAGTCCATGTGTAGTACCTGCAGTACTAGCACTAAAGAAAGATGGAGAGTGGAGAATGTATACAGATTCCCAAGCCGTCAGTAAGATCATGATCAAGTATAGATTTCCATTGCCACGAATGGATGACATAATGGATTGTTCGAGTGGAGCCAAGGACTTCATGAAGATTGACCTGAAAAGTGGGTATCATCAGATCCAAATCAGAGAAGGAGACAAATGGGAGACTGTCTTCAAGACAAATGAAGGTTTGTATGAGTGGTTAGTTATGCCATTTGGGCTAACCAATGCATCAAGCACATTCATGCGGCTCATGAACGAGGTATTGAAAGAGTTTTTGCAAAGTTTTGTTATTATTTATTTAGATGATATTTTAATTTTCAATAAGACTTGGGATGAGCATATGTTGCATATCAGAAGAGTTTTGGAGAAGCTAAGGGAGGAGAAGTTGTTGATCAATATGAAGAAATGTAGTTTTGCAAAGAAGGAGTTGGTATACCTGGGATTTGTTGTCTCAGAGGAAGGTCTTAAGATGGACCTAGAGAAAGTGAGGGCTATCATTGAATGGCCTATGCCAAGGAGTACTATAGAGGTATGATCTTTTCATGGTTTGGCAAGTTTTTACAAAAAGTTTATCAAAAATTTTAGTAGCATTTGTGCACCCCTAACTGAGACAATGAGAGGGGATAGAAAAGAGTTTAAATGGACTATAGGAGCAAACAAGAGTTTTGATACATTGAAGTAGAAAGTCACAAAGCAACCTGTTTTGGCACTTCCAGATTTCAATAAGGTATTTCAGGTATATTGTGATGCTAGTGGTAGTGCTATAGGAGCTGTTTTGAGCCAAGAAGGTAAGCCCATTGCCTATTTCAGTGAGAAGCTTAATGATGCCAAGAAAAAGTATTTTATTTATGACCAGGAGTTTTATGCAATAGTACAGGGTTTGAAGAAATGGAGACATTATTTGTTACCAAATGAGTTTGTTTTATACATTGATCATCAAGATTTGCAGTATCTTAATAGTCAAGGAAAGTTAAATCAAAGGCACTTAAAATGGGTTGAGTTTTTACAGAGTTATACTTTTGTTTTGAAGCACAGGAGTGGGAAGTCCAATAGAGTTGCAGATGCCTTGAGTAGAAGGCAAAATTTATTGACAGAAATGAAGATAGAGGTTGTTGGGTTCGATGAGCTCAAAATTTTGTATCCTAAAGATCCAAATTTTGCAAAGGCTTGGAAAGCTTGTTTGGAACCTGTTACTTTAGATAGGACAAAATGGTTGGATTTCATAATCCAAGATGGCATGTTGTTTAGAGGAAGTCAGTTGTGCATTCTAAGGAGTTCCATGAGAGAGAACCTAATTAAGGAGAAGCATAGTGGGGGATTAGCTGGACACTTTGGTTGAGATAAGACCATTACTATTTCTGGTGAGAATTACTATTAGCCATAGTTACAGTAAGATGTGAGGAAATTTGTGTAGAGTTGTAGAGTGTGTCAGATGGCAAAAGGAACAAGTCAGAATACAAGACTATATCAGCCATTACCTGTACCAGAGAAGCCATGGGATGATATTAGTATGGATTTTGTTCTTGGTTTACCAAGGACACAGAGAGGACATGGTTCCATTTTTGTGGTGGTGGACAGATTCTTGAAGATGGCACATTTCCTTGCAAGAAGACTAATGATGTTGTTCATATTGCAGAGTTATTTTTTAGGGAGGTAGTGAGACTACATGGTCTACCTAAGAGCATAGTTTCAAATCAAGATACCAAGTTTGTTGGCTATTTTTGGAGGACATTGTGGAAGAAGTTGAAGACAAATTTGAAGTTTAGTTATACACACCATCCACAGACCAATGGCCAGACGGAAGTGGTGAATAGGAGTTTGGGTAACCTGCTACGATGCTTAGTAGGAGACAAGCCCAAGGGATGGGATTTGATTTTACCACAGGCAGAATTTGCTTACAACAATTCTGTCAATAGGAGTACTGGTAAATCACCATTCTAGATTGTATATGGCAATAGTTCAAGAAATGCTTCAGAGTTAAGGAAGCTAGACAAAGGAGAAAAGACAAATGCTGAAGCTGAAGACTTTGCATAACACTTGAAGAATTTGTATGAAGAGGTGAGAAAGCATATTAATAAGATGAATATTCAGTGCAAGGCTAAGGCAGATCAGAAGAGGAGATATAAGGAGTTCCAAGTAGGAGATGAAGTCATGGTTCACTTGAGAAAAGAAAGGTTCCTAATTGAAACATATAAGCTAAAAATGAAGAAATTTGGACCATGCTGAATCTTGAAGAAGCATGATTCAAGAAATGTATATGAGGTAGAGTTGTCGAGCGGGATCAATATTTCACCTGTGTTCAACATTGTTGATTTAACAGAATATCATGAAGGTGGCACAAAGGATGGACCAACAGAATAACAGTGGAGTATTCCGGCATCTACTTCAATGGAGGAGATAGAAGAGATCTTGGATAGCCATGTGGGAAGAAGTACTTAGAACAAGCAATATGAAGGATACCTGGTGAAATGGAAAGGAAGGCATGTTGAAGATTCTTCTTGGTTGTCTAAGATAGAGGTTGACTGTTTGGGTTTTCCTCAAACAAACACTTGAGACGTGACAGGGTCACTTCTCAAATTACCCTGGGTGTCTGATGCAGGAGCACCCAGTGGTGTAAAGGCAATCTTGCATCACCCAAAAATATGTTGATTCAAAATCATTGAAGTTGTTTTCATTTCTTTCCATAATTAGTATTTCTAGTTCCATAATCGCTTGAATAATGATGTAGGACTTTCAGTTTTTGCAAATTGCTATTTTTGGAAAGTTTAACTGCCATTTCAGGAAAGTTTGAATTTGGGCACGGATTGAAGTGAAAATTTACAGGAATCTTCATAAATGAAATATAGGACCTGTGGCAAAGGAATCAGGTAGAGATCATTTGTGAGCTAAAAGATATTAAAGTTTTCATTTTCTGAAAAGCCCCTAAAAATTTCTGAAATCATATATGAGGCACTAAAACGTCCCATAATGCCCTAAAAAGTTGATGTAAATCCATTTACAAATTTCCAACATGATAGTTCACTTCGCGAGCTTTCCGACACTTAAAACAATTTGTCAATCAGACACCCGGATCAAAAGTTATGCTTCCCGAAAGTTGACCTACTTTTGGAGGGAGTTTCAAATTTCAAAATTTAGCTACAAGCCGCCAAAAAGGGATATTTATCACTATTTTTGGGAACCCTGGGCAGTAGTAGAGTTAAGGGGGAAAGTGTATAGTCAAGAATAGGTGGGAAAATAGAAACCCTAGCTGATTTGGGGTTACAAAAGGCAGAAGAATCCAGAGCCTAGTGATAGGTAGATGTAAGGTGTTGTAGCCTATAGAGGATTGATTCCTTTGATTGTATTTGAGCTTCTGTAATGTAATGAGTTGTCCAAATCAATAAAAGAACATTCTACTTTATGTGTGCAATTTCTATTGTTGTGTGTTTTATGATTTACCCCCTTCATCAGATCTTATGGGTCCCTTTCCTAGTTTATCATTTAGTAAATGTTCGTATCTACTCACTTTAATTGATGATTCCTCATGCTTCACGATGGTTATTTACTTCACAAGAATAATGAAGTGTTTGGCAAGTTTCAACACTTCAAGGCCTTTGTTGAGAAATAGACAGGCAATGACATCAAACTCCAAACTAATAATAGAAAGGAGTATGTCAACAATTAGTTTGAGGACTTTTATTTACTAAAGGGATTGATCTTCATCACATTGTTCTGTATAGTACATAGTAGAATATAATAGTAGAAAGGAATGATAGATCCTTGAAATAAATGACAAACTTCATGATATAGTCATGATCATTGGCACCACAATATTGGGTTGAGGTAATGAATTATGCTAACTACATATAGAATCACACTCCAGACAAAGCCTTGGAAGGAATCACTCCACTTGAGGCTTGGAGCAATAAAAAATTGTTATTAAGCACCTAAGAG
Source organism: Cunninghamia lanceolata (assembly GCA_027924645.1). Lineage (NCBI taxonomy): Eukaryota > Viridiplantae > Streptophyta > Pinopsida > Cupressales > Cupressaceae > Cunninghamia > Cunninghamia lanceolata. The sequence goes on along the minus strand of BSBN01000472.1, from coordinate 16,182,270 downwards.
AGTTTGGATATTGAGCTTGGGCCCACATACCTTTAGAGAAATGCAATGTCATGTAGCCTCAAAGTAAGCCTTATATATTTGTTGGTTAAAACGGTATTAACTTTTAGATCCCGATACCAATGATGTGATCATTTCTCGAAGTGTTAAGTTTGAGGAAACTCCCCCCCTACTATTGACACTTCTCATTCATCCTTCACACAAGGATATCATCCTAATAATGATTTTGATTCTGAGATAGAGGAATCACATCCACTATTTGCACCTTCTAATCCAATTTCTACAGCACATAGGCTTGTTCCCAATACTACTCTTCCACTTTGGACCTGTTAGACTTTACAAGTAGTATGTACATTAGTTGGGGATCCATTAGATACTAAGAGACACAATCATAGTATTAGGATATTCCTCATGCATATATAGCCCAAGCTTATGATCCATAATCATTTCAAGAAGTAGCACCTGTATTGTTGAATGTGATTTAGCAATGGAGGAAGAATACTCTCCCTTAATTAGGAATCACACTTAAGATTTAGTTCCTCTTCCAAAGGGAAGGAAAAAGGTTTGATGTTGTATGTAGGAATTTAGAACTTAAAATAGAAAATAAACTTAAATGAAATGCTTCCTATTCTAAACTCATGCAAACCTTGGATAGAGTGGATGATAGAGTACAAATAACAAAACTCAAACATGAACACATCTACCCAATGTAGACTCTATGATAGGTGGATTTTCTCTATGGATTTTGAATGTGGATGCTTAAAGATTCGTGCAACATTTCTGCAACATGTACTTGTAGATAGGATAAAGGATAAATATGATAGATATTCAAAAAGTTTAGGCATCCAAAAGTTTAGGCTCAAAAATTTCAAGCATCTAGAAGTTTAGGCTCAAAAAGTATAGGCATCCAAAAGTTCAGGCAATCCAACCTGAAGCTTGAACAAATGAAAGGAATTTATAGATGTTTGGTTGAGGATGTGAATAGTTAAGATCTAATAGTGGATGAATAGTGGAGATTGAATGAGAGTGAGTGGAGAATCTTCCTTGGCTAAGAATAGTTAGAAGGAATCAAGAGAGTTATGACACCATCTTAATGGGATCTAAAATGGGTGAGGGAGATTAGTTGTTTTTATTTATTAATTTTGACCAATTGGTTGGGCATGGGTAAAAAATAGAGGGGAACCTTGGAGGGAGTTATGACAGAATATGAGTGGATAATTAGATTTATTAATTTGGAGAAAAAAGGAAAATAGATTTATTTATCTATCTTGGAATAAATAGAATTAGTATTATCCTAATTAACTAAATAATATGAATTATTTAATTAATTAGTGGTGGTGACAATAAAGGGGAAATTAGTAAGATAATAAAGAAATGTTGACATGGTATGAAAGGTTAGGTGCTATGTGATGGGAATTAGCTTAATTAAATAAATGTGATTTATTTAATTAATTTGGTAATGAGAGAAATGTTAAAGGATAATTAGTGTTAGGATGATTGTGATTAGAATGTGTTTAGGAAAGTGTTGAAAGTGATGTTAGATGTGATGTTAAGTGTGTTGATTTTAAGTGTCTACATTTTTCGCCTCTTTGAAATGGCGTTGCGACTAGAAGAAGCAATGCCATTTCAAAGAAAGTTGATAGATGCTATCAAGATGACATTAGTGAGAACATGCCCCAAGCATTGAGATTTTGATTATATGCTTGATTGCTGGATTAAAATTGATTGATTAGGTTGATGGATGATGATTGGTTTTGATACTTCAACACTTGGAGGGATTTTGGATTTAGAATGTCAACCTTGATTTTAGATGATTAGGTTTAGGGATGCCCCCTTAAGAGGATAGGCAGGTTGGAAGAACACAAGTGTGCTCTTGAAATGGATGAAATAGAGATGAGAAGATTAGGGATGGATGGAAAAGAAATACATGAATAATAATGAGGGGATTGGTGATAACAGATAGAGTTAGTTAAAGGATGAATGTTAAGGATGAAAAGGTTAGTGGAGAAAAATAGGTGAAAGTTAAGATTAATGATGAATGTTAAAAATGGAAGAGGATGAAGGATGATGAAAGGGTTATTTTAATTAACTAGGAGAGAAATGATGGAAAAAGGATAGGTGGAATGGATATGAGAAGGCGTGAAAGATAAAGTGAATGCTTATGAATATTGCACAAAATACCAACTATTATGAGCAACCTTGTGTTTATTATAGCATAGACATTATGCATCATGATATAAGGGATCATGATGATGATGTTCCAAATGCATAAAGGATTAACCCTAAAAGATAAATTTACAAGTAGGTAGATGACATTTGGCACCATGATATGAAATAAAAAAGATAAATCCATCAAGCAAGCAACACACGCAAGCATAGATACAAGAATACGAGACAAGATTTTGCCCCTAGTCAAGATAAGAACTTGATTTTGATGATGATGATGATTGGTAGATTGGGAATGATATATCTTGATGATTGGCTTTGTTACACCTTCAAGCAATGACATACACAATGGAGGAAGATGAGGGAACGATATATCTTGAAATCCGTGATGATGTGCATAGAGTTGAGCAAGACCAAGGACAAAGTTGATGAGTTTGTTTGAATTTTATAATTGATTTGGATTGTGTTCATAGGATGCTATACTAGATAGTGCAATGGATTTGGATTACTTGCGTTTGGATGGATTTCTTTGTTAGGATCAAAGTTGGATTTGGATTGCTTGCACTTGGGATTTACTTTTGGGTAGTCTCTTGATCTTTGTTGTTAGACGAAATTGGTTGTCTCTATATGATAACCAATGACAATGGAACAGCAAGTCTAAAAGCAAGGATGGGAAACAAATGGGATGAAAAGATTAAGGGATTGTGGATGAATCCTGACAGTTGCAAGATGAGGATCTCGAAGGACAATGTTGCAAAGGAAAAACCTTCCCTACTTTATAATTTCCTTTAAGGATGTTCTACTAAAGGGATATAGTAAACTGCATAAGTCATAACAAGATGCTTTAGAAATTTTTCTATAGAAGGATTCACTATGTCTAGAGTTCATCAAAGCATGTTTCAAGTTTGTGCCCTAATCCTTATCAAGATCAAATTCAAGTATGGACGACAGATGAGAATGATGGCAAAGATATATGAATATGATGGATTAGGATGATATGAGAGGAATAGGATGGGATAGATGAGACAACTTATCCCCAAGTGTAGGTTTGATATACAGCCAACTTACACATGACACCCATGAATGGGTTTTCATCATGGTACTTATCCAAGGTGCTATGAAATGGCTTTCACCATTAGACGAATGGATTTCTCTTTACTATTTTGATTTTTTTTTATATTTTCTCATTTTTAATTTTTTTTTTGTATTTTTTGATTTTTTTCATTGTTGATTGGATGGCATTGAGAGATGGATATTAAAAGGGTCTTCACATGTCCCTTCCCATCTAATATAGTTTATGTAGATGCTCTCATCATAACATGCCAGTAGTGACCTTCCTGAAGTAACTGCTTCATCAAGATTAAAGCACTCTTGTATAATCCATTGATGTTTGTGTTCTCCTCATTGATAATGGAGTTGGCCTTATCTGAATGTTTACATCTTGATAGGGTACCATCATAGTAATTATGATAAAGCATTGCTACCACAATGTGATGGATTTGGGATGTGGATTTTTTAGATTTAAGGCATGATTTTGTATTTGGATGGATGATGTTGGATGTGGAATTATGTGATTGAGATTTGAATAAGATTTAGGTGGATGGAATGGTGATTTAGATTGGATTGGAGGATTCTTGACTTGCCATACTTGGGATGGTGGATTATGGATTGGATTTTGGATTTTGGATTATACAAGTTGGAAGGTAGTGGACACCTATTATATGCAGCATTCTTTCGACATGGCTCCATATTTTGAGTGATTGATGGATTAGGATATTTAGGACCACCATTTTTATACAATATGGAGGGTGGTGGATACCTATTATATGCATTATTCTTTCAATGTGGCTCCATAATTTGAGTAATTGCTGGATTAGGATATTTTTCTTCACTTGATTTAATTGGTCCACTTTTATTTGGGACCCATATTACTTTAATATATTCCTTTTTTTTTGGATTGATTCACCTTTGATGCTTGATTTGGATCTTTTGCTTTGTATGGCTTACAAGTTTGTTGGTCCCAATTGATGGGTTGAAGATGTGGAGGATAAAGTTTAATGGCATGGATAGTGGAGGTGGAATGATTGTTGGTAGGAGGCTTTTTGTAGGGGCTATGAATAGTCCCTCTCTTAATGCTTTCATTGGATAAAGTTGCCTCAGTAATCGTTGAAGTAACACTGACACCATTAGATTGCTTAGATAATTGAATTTTGATGCCTGAACCATGATTGATGTGGATTGGGATAGGTTCTAAGATGCCCTGCTCATGAAGGACCAATCTTTTTCTTTTATAATCTATGATTTTACATATCTTGTTTGCTATAGGATACTTGTTGTTTTTGAAGTATGATGCTAGCCCATTTGTGTGTTGTTGAGAACTATTACAATTCACTACTATCCCATCTGCAAGAAAGCTTGACCGGATGAAGGTAGTGGATCCTAGTTGATAGGATGCTTGTGCTTTCTCATTGTGTACAATTGTTGTGCCTTGATCATTTCTTATGCTTTTTGTGTCTTGATAATTTGAATGCTCAACAATAGCTTTCTCATTGATATGTTTAATATGATCAATACCATTTACTTAGCTCGATGTGTTCATGGGGAACAAGTGTCTCACCATGGGAGGTGGATGTTGTTGGATGATGAATAAGATTAATATGGATTTCTTGACCATAGATATGATCTTGATAATAGATAATATCTTGATCATAGAGAGGATTAATGTGGATATTATGATATTAATTATGGATAGGAGGAGTTGGTATACTTTGATCTTGATTTTTTTGAGGACACGGTTGACCATTCTTTTGGACAAGTTATTGACATATCTTTAACTGCTTCTTGGACAAGGGGGATGTACATTGTTTGGCTTTGATATCCCCAAATTAGTGATTAGCTCATTAATACAATCCTTGATTGCTACATATTAACTGGTGAGAGGCCTTTGACACTTATGTGTTTTATGGATCTTGTGGACTTTAGACCTTATGGATTAGCCTCATTTGATTTCTCACATAGGTTAGCTTGAGAATATAGTACTCTGGGGGATCTTGATTAGGCATGATAGGTTTTGGATTGATAATGTTTTTTGCATGATGGTACTTGATGGATAGGCATGGTACTAGGAGGCTCTTGTTCATGCTTAAAAATCTTGGGATTGATAATATCATTGCATGATGACACTTGATCTTGGATGAGTATGTTGTTAGGACTTTTATTGCATGGTGGTGTTTGATTTTGGAGGGTACTATGTGACTTTTGGATAGGCTTGGTAGATATGGGCTCAATGAATTCATATTTTATAGGTATATGGTTATCCTTTGCTAAGAGACCTTGGATAGAATCCTTCATGGGTTGCTTGGATGGGGTTGGATTAGGTTGATAAGTGGATGGTTGATAGGATTGGGGATAATATTACTTGAATTGATGGGGTTGGTGGTGGGATGGATAGGATTATTGGTGGAGTTGATAGGATTGGTGGTGGGATGGATAGGATTGGTGGTGGGATTTATAGTATTGTTGGTGGGGTTGATAGGATTGGTGATAGGATTGATAGGATTGGTGGTGGGACTGATAGTATTGGTGGTTAAATAGCAAAGGATGTGAGGATGAAGGATTAACATATGAGGTGGAGGTTAGAGGAAAGGATTTCAAAGGTTGTGAGGATGGAGGATTTGCATAAGATGCAGAGCCTAGAGTGCTTGTCAAAGGCAACATAAGGATGAGGATGACTTATGGAAATTTGATTTTGGTTCATGGTGTAGCTAGTACAAGTACATTCTTGGTTTAAGGGATCCTGATGGTTATAGGAATTCATGAATCCATGATTGAGGCTATGGGAGAATTTGCTCATGAAAATGGCATCTAGATAGGCATTGTCATGTTCAACTCTACACAAATCATAAGGTTCACTAGGATATTATTCTTGATCTACTAGGCTACCATCATCATTACTATAGTTACAAGACTCTCATCATCATCATTACTATAGTCTACAAGACTCTCATCATCATCATTGTTAAGTTGAGGACCTCCTTTGATTATGATTGTGGGTTGCACACGGACTTCGTGAAATGGGGTAGGTAGAGGAGTTTTAGCTTGCATAATGAAGTTTCCAAACTAGGGTTCCATGATGGAGATGATTAAGGATGACAAATGGCTTGGATTGCAAATTATTCATCTCTTTGGATTTTAACACAATATTTTCAAGTTTGATAAAGTCAAAATGTGTTTGGATGAAAAGGGATATTCGTGGGTTTTGACAAGAGAACACTTCAAGCATGTGAACAAGCCTATTTTATTCAAGTGTAGTATCGATCTCCATGGGCCCATAAATATACTGTCTACCAAGCTATGGATAGCTAGAGAATGCAAGATCATGTACCATCTTTCCATACCTTACCATGGAGGCCAAGGCCCTCCCATAGTGAGCTTTATCTCTACAAACTCAGAAGTGCAGTGTGAGTAACTTCCTGGGGCTAACTACTTATTGGTGCACCATGAAAAAGATAGCCAAAAGGTCTTATCTAGGCTATACAAGCAACTAGGGGATGTCCTCATTATATGACAGGTACATGAGGCCAAATTCTATGAACTTTTGTGTTGTCTAAGGTGTGTGCTTGCTCACTTTACTAAGTCATGTAGGCTTGACATGAGCCCAAAATGACAGCTCCACTTTTGAGGTACAACTTTTGCTCTCCCCCTTTATATACCCCATCAGAACATGTGGTTGAGGTCATTCCTTAAGGTGATGAAATCCTTAGGTAGGCCTACTAAATGGAAAGAAACTTTGGTGCTTTTGATCCCTAAGATTGCCTTGTAGTGTGAAGGGAGAGCATACACACACTAAATCCCTTAGGTTTGAACACAAATAGATAGACCAAACTTAAGATTTTGATCTCCAAGATCACTTGAAAGTGTGAGGAGAGAGCATACACTTAAATATGATAAAAAAAAATAGGATACAAGATAAATTTCCTTTAAAAAATAAGTGTGACCACTACAACAAATCCCTGTGATTAGCTCCCTTTTTTTCTCTGTTTTTTGCTTCCACCCATTGTTTTAATGTATTTTTTTCAATTTTTTGAAAAAGTTAGCGCTATTTATTGGGGTGGCACTATTTTTGGAATTTTTTGTGCTGATCAGAACAAGTAGGCGCTAAATTAGGCGCAAGTTAGCGCCTAAATTAGGGCCCAAATTAACGCCTACATTAACACCTAATTTAGCGCCTACTTTAGAGCTAATTAGGGTTATTTGGGTTTAGGGGTATTATTTAGGGTTTAGGGTTTATGGTTTTGGGGTTAGGGGTTAATATTTAGAGGTTTAGGGTTTAGGGTTTAGAGAGAGATAGAGGACCAATAGGGAGATATAGAGGAGACCGAGGGGAGAGATAGGGAGATAGAGAGTGAGGGACATGGCCAGAGACATAGGGAGAGAGATTGAGAGGTAGAGGGACAAAGGTGATAGGGAGAGGGGAGAGATAGGGAGATAGAGGTTTAGGGTTACTTGGGTTTAGGGTTTAGGGGCATTATTTAGGGTTTAGGGTTTATTGTTTAGGGTTTAAGGTTTATAGAGAGAGAGGAATGATAGGGAAATATAGAGGAGACTATGGAGAGAGATAGGGAGATAGAGAGTGAGGTACAGGGCCAGGGACATAGGGAGAGAGATTGAGAGGTAGAGGGAATATGATAGAGATAGGGAGATAGAGGTTTAGAGTTTCTTGGATTTAGGGTTTAGGGGTTTGGAGAGAGAGAGAGAGAGAGAGAGAGAGAGAGAGAGAGAGAGAGAGAGAGAGAGAGAGAGAGAGAGAGAGAGAGAGAGAGAGAGAGAGAGAGAGAGAGAGAGAGAGAGAGAGAGAGAGAGAGAGAGAGAGAGAGAGAGAGAGAGAGAGGTCAGGGTTTAGGGGCATTATTTAGCATTTATAAGTTTAGCATTTCTCAAGTTTAGGGTTTAGAGTTTATGGGTTAGGGTTTAGGATTGCTCAGGTTTAGGGTTTAGGGGTTTAGGGTTTAAAGAGAGATAGAGATAGGGGACTGATAGAGATTGGGAGAGATAGAGGAGACAAAGGGAAGAGATAGAGGAGACAAAGGGGAGAGATAGGGAGATAGAGAGTGAGAGACATGTCTAGAGATATAGAGAGAGATTGAGAGGTAGATGGATGATAGAGATAGGGAGAGATAGGGAGATAGAGGTTTGGGGTTGCTTGGGTTTAGGGTTTAGAGAGAGATAGAAGACCAATAGGGAGATATAGAGGAGACCGAGGGGAGAGATAGGGAGATAGAGAGTGAGGGAGTTTAGCATTTCTCAAGTTTAGGGTTTAGAGTTTAGGGGTTAGGGTTTAGGATTGCTCAGGTTTAGGGTTTAAAGAGAGATAGAGAGAGGGGATTGATAGAGATTGGGAGAGATAGAGGAGACAAATGGGAGAGATAGAGGAGACAAAGGGGAGAGATAGGGAGATAGAGAGTGAGAGACATGTCTAGAGATATAGAGAGAGATTGAGAGGTAGATGGATGATAGAGATAGGGAGATAGGGAGAGATAGGGAGATAGAGGTTTGGGGTTGCTTGGGTTTAGGGGCATTATTTAGGGTTTAGGGTTTATGGTTTTGGGGTTAGGGGTTAAGGTTTAGGGTTTAGAGAGAGATAGAGGACCAATAGGGAGATATAGAGGAGACCGAGGGGAGAGATAGGGAGATAGAGAGTGAGGGACATGGCCAGAGACATAGGGAGAGAGATTGAGAGGTAGATGGACAAAGGTGATAGGGAGATAGGGGAGAAATAGGGAGATAGAGGTTTAGGGTTACTTGGGTTTAGGGTTTAGGGTTTATTGTTTAGTGGTTAGGGGTTCAAGATTAAAGGTTTAGGGTTTATAGAGAGAGGTGAATGATAGGGAGATATAGAGGAGACTGAGGAGAGATAGGGAGATAGAGAGTGAGGCACATGGCTAGGGACATAGGGAGAGAGATTGAGAGGTAGAGGGATGATAGAGATAGGGAGATAGGGGAGAGATATGGAGATAGAGGTTTAGAGTTGATTAGATTTAGAGTTTAGGGTTGCTCAGGTTCAGAGATAGCTAGATAGAGAGAGAGAGAGGAGACAGATTAGGAGAGATAGAGGAGACAGAGGGGAGAGATAGGGAGATAGAGAGTGAACAAGATGTCCAGAGAAATAGGGAGAAGGATTGAGAGGTAGAGGGACGATAGAGATAGGGAGATAAGGGAGAAATAGGGAGATAAGGGAGAGATAGGGAGATAGGGGTTTAGGGTTGCTCAGGTTTAGGATTTAGGGGCATTATTTAGGGTTTAGGGTTTATGGTTTAGGGGTTAAGGTTTAGAGGTTTAGGGTTTAGTGTTTAGAGAGAGAGGACCAATAGGGAGATATAGAGAGTGAGGGACATGGCTAGAGACATGGGGAGAGATATTGAGAGGTAGAGGAATGATAGAGATAGGGAGATAGGGAGATAGAGGTTTAGGGTTGCTTGGATATAGTGTTTAGGGGTTTGTGGTTTAGGATTTAGGGTTTTAGGGTTTCTCAGGTTTAGGGTTTATGGGTTAGGGCTTAGGGCTTAGGGGCATTATTTAGGGTTTATGGTTTAGGGGTTAGGGGTTAGGGGTTAGGGGTTAGGGTTTAGGGGCATTATTTAGGGTTTACGGTTGCATGTCAAAAGAAGTCTCTCTCTCTCTAAATCCCTCAACCCAAAATAATGCCCCTAATCCCTAACCCATAACCCCTAAACCCTAAACTTGAGCAACCCTAAACCTCTATCTCCAGGTATCTCTCCCTTATCTCCCTCTCTATCATCCCTCTACCTCTCAATCTCTCTCCCTGTCTCTCTAGTTATCTCACTCACTCTCTATCTCCCTATCTCTCCCTCTGTCTCCTCTATCTCCTCTCTCTCTACCTATCTATCTCTCCCTATCTCTTGTCTCTCTCCCCTATCATTCCTCTATCTCCCTATCTCTTTGGACATCTCACTCACTCTCTATCTCCCTATCTCTCCCCTCTATCTCCTCTATCTCTCCCTATCTGTCTCCTCTCTATCTCTCTCTATGTAGCTATCTCTCCTGCAACATTGTGAACATGAAATACACCCTACCTACTTCCATTCCATCGAGTTGGAGGCCTTTTCACCAGTGAAATGGAGAGAAATGCATTATTTTTAGTGAAAGCACACCCTTGTAAGGGTTTCAAACCACTTTTAGTAAATCTGCCCTGGCTCGCTTCAAACTTAATGAAATCAATTGCAAAGAACAAGGATTCAAGGCACCATTAATTCCAATCAATGTTTGACTACTTCCAGGTCGTACAGAGTCATACAATATAGTTTAGCAACAAATTAGGCTTCTAAAATGCAGAAACATGGCACCTTGTTATTCAAAATTCAAATTTTTACAACTTCTAACTCTTGTTCCAACATGTCCCACCAAAAACCAAAGCCTAACCGTTCAACTTCCCCAAAAATGCAAAAATGTAAAATTTGCTTTGACAACTTTTTGCAACTTTTACAAATTTCACCAAATTGACTCCAAAATGACCCAACCGACACACAAAGACATAAAACATGGTCTTAAAGACCTTATTACAAAAAAAATGACTTCACCACACCAAAATACTAACACTCTGCAATTTTTACATTAAAACCCAAGTGCCCTGCACCACCTTGGTATCTTAAGGAGTGCTTCCTTGAATTCATGTTGTCATTCTACTAAGTGATCCACATGCATCTTTGCCATCCTTCCTCATGATGCTGCCATTCTTTTAACATGTAAGAATATTTTGATGCATCTTGGTAGGCATCTTATAGATGTAGCACATCCTTGTAGAACTCCTTTTACACCAAGGTCAAGTCATCATGGATTTCTAATGCATATTCCATGAAATCACCTATGGCATACCTTGCAGCCTTGTAGTATTCCACTTGATGTTTCAAGTGCTCAATTTCCTTCTTATGCCCTTCCATTTCTTATGTCATTTTAAGGATGTTTGATTCATTTGCTTGTGTTGTGGTTAACCTAGTCATAGCCCTAGCTACTAGATCCATATCATCTACATCCATTACCATTGCTTCCATAGCTTCATTAAATCTCAAGAGTATAGTATGACATACAACTTCTTGATCAACAACATGTTAGGTACATGCTTGGGAAAAGTATGGGGTGCCTTTGCTGTGCCATAGATCTTCCTATATGTTAACAATACATATAGGGAGTAATCTTTTAGGTTCTCCAAGATTCTGATCATGTCTTCAAACAACCTAGGGAACCTTTTCTCAGATAATAGCTCATGCAAGGGAGCAATGAATCAGTCACAGATGTGCTCATATTTGGATGAATATTTTTTGCTCCCATCAGTCCTAGCAATAAACATGGACAAAACGACATGGGATTCTCCATGTCTAATTCATCCCCAAAGAATTTATTAGCTGCACAAATAATATAACACAAGTAAGAGGTTGCATAGAATTTTGGATTTGTGCCCACTGGAGGAGACTCGACTCTCGTTATTTCATTGCGCAAAGTGAGTGAAAAAATGACTACCTAGTTTAAAATTGGCCCTTCTTTAAGTAACATATGTAGCAATGAGACTTAGGATTCTTGAAAATGAGAAGCATCCTTCTCCCCATACAACCTGCTAACTAGGGCCACTATGTTTTTTACTGAACCCTTGAGGCTGATGGAAGGGTACCATTTAGTGTTCCTAGAAGTTAATTGTCTAACTCCTCCTCTTGAGGTTTAGGCTATGTTTCAAGGTTGAAAACTAGGCACTTTTGTTGTAACATCCACTTCTAGGACCCATGGGTGATGTGGCACAGGGCCTTGAACCACCACATAGGTCTTATAGAGAGAGTGTTTGGTGTAAAAGCCAAACCTAAGTCCTATAGAGAGAGGGGGTGGCGCTAGACTCCAAGCACCAAAAAACCATAAAATAGTCCTCTCATGCATGAACATGTGTGCCCAAATGCTAGATCAACCCCACACCTATGGAAGATGAAGTGCCACTCCACATAGAAAAGTAATAAAGTATCTCGTGTGGGTCAAGTAGACCAAAAAATCCATGCATGAACCAATTAACAACCTCCATGATGCCTCAACATGTGTACAAGGGTGCTATGTCATCTTTGTCATGCCTCAACATGCACCAATGTCAAATCAAGTCCCACGTGTGGTGATGAGAAGGTCGATCTATGTTAAAAAGTGATGAACAAACATGTGTGAGCCAATGGAGACCAAGTGCTCCATGAACTAATCTCATATAATTTGTAGTAGACCCAACAAATTTAACATGCACTTCTTGAGGCAAAAGGTGATATTCAATTTTAAGTTCCTCAAATATTTCCTTCATTTTCAGTAGCAAATCAGATCTTCTATTTGACTTCTCCCCTATGTTATGATAATTCATTGTATGTTTGAGGAAAAGGCCCATTCTCATTCTACTAATGTTCTCAATCTCCTTAACGAACAAACTATACTCTGGGTGGCAATGACGAGGCTTGCTTTCAATAGAGCTGCATGAACAAACACAACAGTTAAATATTAAAACAAGTTATGGAAATATTTATCTCATAAATAAGGTAAGCTAAGCTAACTTGACTGGCCTTCAGGGCAAAATGGATCAAAAGACCTATGAGAGTTTGTTTATTATTTCTATCACTACTTAGTTTTAAGAATAAATTTCCAAAAACTTTTTAGGGATATCCCAATTAAATATTTCATATGTAAGGCTATTTGCAAATGTATCTATAACTATGCTTAATATTATTAGCATTGCTAAAGAAACAAACAAACACAAATAAAAGGACCTGTTGGCTCCCGAATCAGCAGAGGGTTTGCCAGTTCCAATGCAAAGGCAGATTCGGTCAATAGATACGGGAGGTTGCGTGAGCGGCCTCCCCTTCACTTCTGGTTCTGCCACACCAAGGGGGGTGTCCCTATTTGCTAAAGATGTAACATTGACTTGCCCTATGACAGGAAGATTTAGCTTTGTGATAACAAGCAGAATACTCTCATTTTAGGACCAAGATTTGTGTGACAAATCACAAGGTTAGCAACATTCTTGGACATGTTTGTCTAGTTAAGGATGAGAGTATGTAGGGGTTCCTAATCCTACTCCTACAACTAATAGGTTGGAATAGTGGAATGGTTTGAATTTGATGGTTTGGATGCAAGACAGGGACTTTGGATCATAATTACTAATCCAGGAGCAGACCGGTGCCTATCTCAGGGCAAGGAGTCAAATAGACATATACATAAGAATGGCTTGCAACTAGCATTCAAGTTTCAAGGGGTTAGGACTGATGCTTGCCTTACAAACATCACCCAAGGATAAGTATTTGACTATCCATACTTACAGATATCCCAGCTGACATACACTCTTCTCCATACCTTAACCTAAAACAGTTTAATCCACTCCTTGAATGGAATTTAGAGATCAAGTATGCAATAAATAAATCTGTATTCTAGAATTTGAGAAACCCTTAGCAACCAAATTTAGAAGAAGAGATGCATACAACAAGTGGAGACAAACAACAAAACACATGCAAGAAGCATTTTTCATATAAAATTGACACTGAAACTGAACATATGTGCAAGATACATCACAGATGCAATACATAAACTCTAGAATGAGATAAAACAACTGAGAATCATGCCCTATTCTTCATTATTTACACAAAAATGCCCAGGTCTTCAACAACCACAAAAGAGTAACACAGTTTTCTTTTTATAGCAAAACCGTGAACTCAACAAAATTAACTACAAGGCTAATAAAAAATTCACCAGATACAATGCATCGTGAGAAATGGTGCCCAAAATAATAAATGCAGCAGGGGACAAAACGGGAAGAAGCAAGAGAAGGGTGAGGAATGGTTGAGCTCGAGCCCTGTGCCGTCGTTGGAAGACTCCCCGTCACAAATCAAGTACTTGACCATTCAACCACCGGCCCATGCTGCGGCATTTCTGCCATTAATGCTTTAGCTACCCGTAGCCTCTTCTGGAATGCAGTAGCAGACACATCTGAAGTTTTTCCCACTCAAAAATGGGTCGCAGACAAAGAAGACCATCACTCTAGCAAAATTAAAACACAGCCGTCAATCACCTCCCCATCGCTGAGATCTGCGGCTCAAAACACCTTTGAAAAGTCATGAGCCAATGATATCGTGCCACGTAGACCTTGATCCTCCATCGCTGACTTTTCACCTTCACCATTTTGCCTTTTCACCCTTGTATATGCATGAACATATGCATATACAATCACCTTATATACAAGTCGGACCCCAAATTTTATTAGAACAATTTGAGAACCGGTTCAGATCCAGCTTGTAGCTTAACCGTTTGTATATCGGCATGTACAAACACCACATACATGCATGCTGTGGACTTCAAACCATTATGCATCGGAATGTACCTCCCTTTGAAGTCTGGCTTGTATCTCTTTCACTGCATATCGGCTTGTATATCAGTATACACAAGCGCCTTATACAACCTACGGACCTGAAATATTTATTCACTACATTTTATTCCTCCTTCGGGTCTGAAATGCATATCTCTCCTTTTGCATATCTTTGAATGTATAACTGCATATACATTCGCCTCATACATACAAGGCGGATTTCAAATTTTAATGAGGCACTCGAAGTTGTTTTGAAATCTGGCTTGTATCTAGCCTTTGTACCTTTGCAATGTATATCGGCACATACAAGTGCCCAATATACATTTAGCGGACCTGAAATATTATCAACTTCATCCGATTTATCCCTCGGGTCTGAAATGTATGTCTCTCCTTTTGTATGTCGGCCTGTATATGCAAACATACAAATCCCCTAACATAAAAGCAAGGAATCTTTTAGGATATGTGATATAGATTCCCTCTTGTATGTCACCAATGTATGTCAAACATACATTCAACCTTGTATCTGCCTCTCCTATATGCCGAATATACAAACCTGTTTGTATATGCCTGCGGGCCCTACCACATGTATCTCCAGCTGCACTGTAGCAAATGCATCTGCGCCCTTGGTATTTTTCAATGCACCTCCACATGCAACCTGATATACAAAGTGGGAATATTCCCAAGAATCTGCAAAATATTCCCCCTTTGTATATGCATCATTTCAAGCCTGATATGCATGTAAAATGCATACAACTCACTTTTCAAAGGCCGATTAGGATTTTGCAAGCCCACCAATGCACATTCTGACCTGTATGTATATACAAACACCTTTGTACATACAAAGACACTTGCACTTAGCTGATTTTACACAATTTTACCACTGTAGAGGCTGAAAATGTTAGAATTGTTGGATTTTTGGTAAGGTGCCTGCATATTTAAATGCTTGAAACCGGACTGCTCATGCAGGCGGTAACAAGACCTGCCTATTCTCTCCTTAAGTGCAGCAATTTTTTCCATAGTAGTAGTAGCATCCACAAAGAAATCAATGCATTCTCCCATATTTGAACTATAATAGTTAGTGATTGGTTTTGTTGATAATATAGAGTTGGGGTAGTATACTTTCTCATTATCATTGTACAAAAATACTATTGTGAAGATGTTCATTTCTTCTACAACCATCTATATTGTTGAAAAACCAATTAGTCGTATGGTGTAGAATTGAAAACTTACACTGATTAGCTAAGACAATATGTTTGTTCAAGTAAAATAAGATGAATTTAAAAAATAAAAATAAAAGTGATTGTTTAAGCTATATCTTCATATCTAAGCCCCCTTTACAGAAGAAAGCCAAGGATAATTTCACTAGCTCCCTTTATCCCAGGTCATTTTTTAAATGATATTTTTAAACTATTTTTGGGATATCCTTCATCTGACAGATGGTTGAGAGTAGTACAACATCCATTGGTTGTATTCTCTATGTCATGGGTGAAATATTTTCTACTTTTCTACTTTTTCTTTTATAGTTCATTGTTGAATTAGCACTCCTATTATCTACTATAACTAGATGTATTTTTATTACCCATTCACACATTTTAGTCATTTGTGAAAATTAGTAAAATATTCCAACCTTCTTCAAGGAGTTAATGGTGACTTTTACCTAAACTCCATCAACAACACACCGATCACCCAACATCAAATGGATGCATGATAAATACAAACACAATGGCTCAAAGATTGTTTTGCATGTATTTTCGAACATGAATGCCACAAGCAGCAGCTGAGATAATATAATAACAATAGCATGGGAGCTGGCAATGCCCAGAAGAACCAAAGAAAGCATTAGTAGATTAGTGGATGAGAGCTATACATACTTCAATCACATTTGTAACCCTTATTGCATTACATCTACAGTTGATCATTATGTGTGCATGGTTGACCTCCTTGCTCGTGCTGGCTATCTTGAAGACACCCTAAACTTTATCATTGAGATACCTATTAAATCTGTTGAAAAGGCATGTGAACTGTTTGACAAAATCCCTAAAAGAAATGTGGTCTAATAGACTACAATGATTGCATGATATGCACAAAATGGATTTGTTGAAAAGGCACTACAAGGACGCTCTCAAAATATTTGAATTAATTAAGCACTCTGAAACATATCCTAACATTGTAAGCTTTGCTTGTATTCTAGGTGCATGCAAACATGCAGGTTTAGTGGATGAGAGTTGTACATACTTCAATCACATTTGTAACCCTTATTGCATTACACCTACAGTCGATCATTATGTGTGCATGGTTGACCTCCTTGCTCATGCTGGCTAACTTGAAGACACCCTAAACTTTATCATTGAGATACATGTTAAATTTGTGCTGGTGAACTGTTTGACAAAATCCCTGAAAAGGCACTGCAAGGATGCTCTCAAAATCTTTGAATTAATTAAGCACTCTAGAACATATCCTAACATTGTAAGCTTTGCTTGTATTCTAGGTGCATGCAGCCATGCAAGTTTAGTGGGTGAGAGTTGTACATACTTCAATCACATTTGTAACCCTTATTGCATTACACCTACAATTGATCATTATGTGCACGCATGGTTGACCTCCTTGCTCGTGCTAGCTATCTTGAAGACACCCTAAACTTTATCATTGAGATACCTGTTAAATCTATTGAAAAGGCATGTGAATTGTTTGACAAAATCCCTGAAAGAAATGTGGTCTAATAGACTGCAATGATTGCATGATATGTACAAAATGGATTTTTTGAAAAGGCTTTAGAAATTTTAAAGCAAATGCAACTAGCTGGTGTAAAGCCAAATTCCACAACCTTTGCCAGCATCCTCCTTGCTTGTGTCAAATGGGAGCTTTGGAATAGGGTATGGACATCCATCAAAACATAAAGGATAGAGGAATTTTGTCAGATGTTGTAGTTGCAACTGCCCTATTAGACATGTATGCAAAATGTGGAAGCATAGACAAGGCACGTGACCTATTTGACAGAATGCCTCAAAGAAATGTGGTCTCATGGATTGCAATAATTGCAGGATATGCACAAAATGGATTTGTTGAAAAGGCATTAGAAATTTTAAAGCAAATGCAATTGGTTGGTGTAAATCTGGAAACATGAAAGAAATAAATGCAAAGTCTTTCCTATTTTAATTGGTGGCATCATGGTAGGGGGATTCTTGTGAGATATTATAGTTTGAAATGCTCTCATAAACATGTATGCAAAAATATGGAATCATAGACAAAAAACATGAACTGTTTGACATAATTCCTCAAAGAGATGTCATCTCATGGAATGCAATGATTGCAGGATATGCACAAAATGGATTTTGTAAGGACACTCTCAAAATCTTTGAATTAATTAAGCACTTTGGAACATATCCTAACATTGCAACCTTTGCTTGTATTCTAGGTGCATGCAACCATGCAGGTTTAGTGGATGAGAGTTGTACATACTTCAATCACATTTGTAACCCTTATTGCATTACACCTACAGTTGATAATTATGTGTGCATGGTTGACCTCCTTGCCCATGTTGGTTATCTTGAAGACACCCTAAACTTTATCATTGAGATACCTGTTAAATATGTGCTGGTTGTATGGACGTGTTTTCTTGGTGCCTATAGATCACATATGAATATAGGCTTAGGAGTATTTATAGTAACACTGCTTTTTGATTTGGATCCTAAAAATGTTGCACAACTTATGTTCTTCTCTCAAACATCTATCCAGAAGTGGGCATGTGTGGTGAGGTAAGGAGATTGATGAAAGATAGAGGAATTAAAAAAATCCCCGGTGCAGTTGGATTGAAGGGCATAAAATGGTACATGCTTTTTGTGTAGGAGACAGATCACATCCATAGACAAAGGAGACCTATGCAAAGTTGGAGAAATTGGCTTGGAAGATGAAGGCGGCAAGGTATTTTCTAGATTCAAGAATTTACTTAATGCTGTGGAAGGATGGGAAACAAAATTATTTCTCTACCACCATGGTGAAAAGTTGGCAATTGCATTTGGTTTGTTAAACATGCCCCATGGAACAACTATTAGAGTTGTTAAGAACCTTCGAGTATGTGCTGATTGCCGCATTGCAACAAAATTTATCTCCAAGATTGTCACAAGAGAAAGTGTTGTGAGATGTGAACCCTTTCCATCATTTTAAATAGGGACAATGTTCTTGTGGAGATTATTGATGATGCTAAATGAAGCAATCTAAAAAATAGGCTTACACTACAATAATGTGCACCATGTCAGATTTCCTAATGGCGGGTGTAAAGCCCAACTCCTCAACCTTTGCCAGCATCATCCTTGCCTGTGCACAAATTGAAGCTTTGCATGAGGATATGGACATCCATCAAAGCATAATTGGAAGTTGATTTTTATCAGATGTTTAGTTGCAAGTGCCACTTTTGATCATGAAAGCCTTCACAAAGACTTATGCACAAAATTCAATAAAGAAGAATAGAATTTATGCACAAATTCTCTCGTGAATGATTTCAAATTGTAATCAATTTCTTTGTAGCTTATAATGTGTGGATAAGAATTGACGTTCCTTGTAGTTTCCTATGCCATTAATTAAAAGGAATCTAGATCTACACATTCATCTTAAATGCATTTGCACTGTTGAAGCCTATTGTTTTAAATCCTTTACACAAGTTTTCCATGGGTTAACCTATGATAACATGTCTCCTAGCAACATAACTGCAATCCTCTCAAGGAGTTCTTAAATACCACCAATCTAGGTTAATTTATGCTGAGTTGTGTGCATAAAATAGATTACATCCCTCAAAGAAATGTGGTCTCATGGACTGCAACGATTGCACGATATGCACAAAATGGATTTGTTGATAAGGCATTAAAAAATTTCAAGCAAATGCAATTGAATATACATATATATAGAGAGAGATGTATGTGGAAGCATAGACAAGGCATGTGAACTGTTTGACAAAATCCTTGAAAGAAATGTGGTCTAATAGATTGCAATGATTGCATGATATGCACAAAATGGATTTGTTGAAAAGGCTTTAGAAACTTTCATGCAAATGCAATTGGTAGGTGTAAATCTAGATTCCATAAACTTTGCCAACATCCTCTCTACCTATATCAAAATGGTAAGCTTTGGAACATGGTATGGACATCCATCAAGGCATAATAGAAGGCAAATTTTTGTCAGATATTATAGTTGGAAATGCTCTGATAGACATATATGAAAAATGTGGAAGCACAGATGAGGCACACAAACTGTTTGACATAATGCCTCAAAGAGATGTCATCTCATGGAATGCAATGTTGCAGGATTGCACAAAATGGATTTGTTGACCAGGCTTTAGAAACTTTCAAGCAAATGCAATTGTCAGCTGTAAATCTAAATTTCGCAACCTTTGCTAGCATCCTCCTTGCCTGTGCCCAAATGGGAGCTTTTAGTGCAGAAGCACCTCGAAGACATTAAGAATCTGAGGATTCTATACATTTTATGTTATGTCCAAAATGTTATGTTGTAAGGCCTTAGGCCACTTTGAGTCTTAGTTAGCCGCATAATGACATGTAGGTCAAGAAACAGCTTAAAAGCTTGTAACCGAACAAGGAGTGTAACCGATTGGCAGTGGTGGTTCGTTTTCCACCATGTGTAACTGTCAATTGAGAGTCTTTATATAGTTGGTCTCTGTTCATGTAGAGGGAGAGAAGTGAACGAACAGAAAGAGAAAAGAAAACAATTTTTGTATGTATAATCTCTGGAAGGAATAGAAAAGGTTTAGTTCCTGGTCTAATTACAGAACATCGATTTGGAGTCATTCCACTGGTGGGTTTCTTCGAAACCAGTGGAATGACCTCCATGTAGTTAGATTTATTTTTGTTCTATAGCTTTCTGTAGTTTTCTGTGTGTTGTCCGTTCAGTTGCAAGATTGTTGCAGAGGAGGTTATCGGTGTGAAATCTATATTGTTTCACCGAAGATACAAGCCAGGTGTATAATGTTTATGTATGCGTGGACGTTTCGTGTATATCCTGCTATCATTTATCATGATTGTGATTGGTGAATATGTTATGTATGTCCTGCATTAGTGTGAGAGTCTGGCTGTAGAAGGTCAAAGAATAAATGTACGAAGTCATCGGCTTAAGACAGCCCATCAGAGAACAAGAAGCAAGTGTGGCCGAAGAAGCAAGTCCTACCGATGACAAAGTTGGTATGTAGCTCGTCGGTGTGAGTAATGCCATCGGCATAGGAAAGTTACTTTGGACCGACGGAAGGAACTCTCACCGATCGGGGAGAGATTCGAGAAGTCTTGCCGATGGAAGACTCATCGGTGAGAGATATGTATCGGCGAAGGTCTCTTTTGTTTGACCGACGGTGTATAGTCTTGCCGATAGGCAAGAATATGGATATTTCGGTGTGACTTCTACCTTATCTAGCCGATATACTCTGTAAAGGTTATTTTGTGGGCTTTTCAAGGATTATTCAACCCTGTTTTATCAGTTAACTGGTTTTCCCTCTGCATCAAATTGGTATCAGAGGTCAGAAGATTTTGAGCGTGTAGATAGAGCGCCGAAGGAGGCAATCTACACCAGGAGTTCGGGATGAGCATTGGTTTTTACTATCTGATTCTTGTTGAGAAGTTTTATGGTTGTAGGTGCAAGTTCACTCACTGCTGTAGGCAGACATGAAGGTCTGTCAAGAGGGCCAGAGAAGATGGTCCATTGGTTGTCGCCAATAGTCTTGGGGAGAGAGGCAAGAGAGGACTCCCAGGTGAGGGACAGAAGTGTTGTTGTAGCAGGAAGGAGTGAACTTCTGATGCACCTTGGAGGCAGCCAGTCAAACTCCATTATTAGGAGTCACAGTTAGAAGGTAAAGAGGAAGCAGTAGAGGCATCCAGTTAGTATTGAAGACATCGAGAAAGCCAAAAGATATTGCAGGCTTTTCACTGAGCATTTCCATGGGACATGGAAAATTTTCAAGTCTGGGAGTATGGTGCAGAAGCACCTCGAAGACATTAAGAATCTGAGGATTCTATACATTTTATGTTATGTCCAAAATGTTATGTTGTAAGGCCTTAGGCCACTTTGAGTCTTAGTTAGCCGCATAATGACATGTATGTCAAGAAATAGCTTAAAAGCTTGTAACCGAACAAGGAGTGTAACCGATTGGCAGTGGTGGTTCGTTTTCCACCATGTGTAACTGTCAATTGAGAGTCTTTATATAGTTGGTCTCTGTTCGTGTAGAGGGAGAGAAGTGAACGAACAGAAAGAGAAAAGAAAACAATTTTTGTATGTATAATCTCTGGAAGGAATAGAAAAGGTTTAGTTCCTGGTCTAATTACAGAACATCGATTTGGAGTCATTCCACTGGTGGGTTTCTTCGAAACCAGTGGAATGACTTCCATGTAGTTAGATTTATTTCTGTTCTATAGCTTTTTGTAGTTTTCTGTGTGTTGTCCGTTTGGTTGCAAGATTGTTGTAGAGGAGGTTATCGGTGTGAAATCTATATTGTTTCACCGAAGATACAAGCCAGGTGTATAATGTTTATGTATGCGTGGACGTTTCGTGTATATCCTGCTATCATTTATCATGATTGTGATTGGTGAATATGTTATGTATGTCCTGCATTAGTGTGAGAGTCTGGCTGTAGAAGGTCAAAGAATAAATGTACGAAGTCATTGGCTTAAGACAGCCCATCGGAGAACAAGAAGCAAGTGTGGCCGAAGAAGCAAGTCCTACCAATGACAAAGTTGGTATGTAGCTCGTCGGTGTGAGTAATGCCATCGGCATAGGAAAGTTACTTTGGACCGACGGAAGGAACTCTCACTGATCGGGGAGAGATTCGAGAAGTCTTGCCGATGGAAGACTCATCGGTGAGAGATATGTATCAACGAAGGTCTCTTTCGTTTGACCGACGGTGTATAGTCTTGCCGATAGGCAAGAATATGGATATTTCAGTGTGACTTCTACCTTATCTAGCCGATATACTCTGTAAAGGTTATTTTGTGGGCTTTTCAAGGATTATTCAACCCTGTTTTATCAGTTAACTGGTTTTCCCTCTGCATCAGCTTTGGAATAGGGTATGGACATCCGTCAAAGCATAATTGTAGGGGGATTCTTGAGAGATATTATAGTTTGAAATGCTCATATAGACATGTATGCAAAATATGGAATCATAGACAAAAAGCGTAAACTGTTTGACAAAATTCCTCAAAGAGATGTCATCTCATGGAATGCAATGATTGCAGGATATGCACAAAATGGATTTTGCAAGGACACTCTCAAAATATTTGAATTAATTAAGCACTCTAGAACATATCCTAACATTGTAAGCTTTGCTTGTATTCTAGGTGCATGCATCCATACAGGTTTAGTGGATGAGAGCTATACATACTTCAACACATTTGTAACCCTTATTGCATTACACCTACAGTTGATCATTATGTGTGCATGGTTGAACTCATTGCCCGTGTTGGTTATCTTGAAGATACCCTAAACTTTATCTTTCTTTCTAAATCCCCAAATTTTCCCTATTCCCACTCACATTGAAGACTTGTGAGCGAGAATAGGGCTAACATTTTTTCTTTCTAAAATTGGCCGGATAAAGCCATATTGCTAACTTCATTTTTTTTTTCAAACAAAATAGACCTTTATCTTAAGGTTACTCATGAACCTTAAGATAAATAATTATTGAAAAAAAGATGTGCATTCATTAATGACATGTAAGAGAATTTAATCAACTACTACTTAAAAACTCTTTAATGTTTTTGTCTAATGCAGGTTATTAGATTAATAGTGAAAAAGAACATACATGGACCAAGCAATTTGTGGCACTTAAGGTTATGACATATTAGCTGTAACTTTTTTGAGATTTTATTATGGTATGTGCACTTTGATATGATGTAATATGATTATGGTTTTGTTTCATATGTTGTAATATTAGATATATAACAGAAAAATAAATTATTGCATGAAATAAATAATAACTTTTCATTTAAAATGTTTTTTTTTGCAGAACACAGGTCTTCCAGAAGATCAAGATGATCCTCATCATATAGATCTAGAATATGTTGGTTCTGGTACAAATCACATGGCATAGGATGATGATGATGCAGATACAGAAGACACCGAGGCTGATGATGGTGATGATGATGATGAGGCAGTTGCTGGTAGTAGCCAGTGACATTCATGATCATATAGACTACATCATGGATCATTGCTGATATATCGTTATGATGCTTCTTTTCATGGTTACTATCATATTTATCATTTCCACTGCCTATAGTACCATATTATTGAGTTGTATCATTTTGAGTTACATAATTTATCATTTTTACTTATATCATTTGTACATGTATCATTTTGACTTATGTCGACTGTTGGACATGTATCATTTTGGCATGTTATTGATCTAGTGGCATATTTGACTTTCACTTGTTTTAGTTATATATGATGATGATCTTATCAGTATTGACTTGTCAATTTATATATATTGAAAGTGGTCAATGATTTTTGGATGGATATTTATTACGTATGATGATTTTAATATACTGCTCAGGATGGATGTTGTCAAATTCAATTAAATTATAGATATTTGACTCACTTGTTTTAATTATAGATGATGATCATGTTATAATAATTATCTTGTTATTTTATATATACTGGATATTGTTGTAGATTTTATTTTGATGGAGATTTAATTAGTATAATTATGTTGTTAATTTGTATGGATGTCCATTTCCCTAAAAATTCTTTATAAATGTTATCCTATAAAATATTTCAAATGCTTTAGGGGTCTTCAGGTGGATGGAGCACAGATCAGTGAGTTAGAGAGTATTCTATCAAACAGGTCTGTGAGCTTGTCTCACAAAGAGGATAGAATAAGATGGAGCTGCTAAAAAAATAGGGGAGTATCAGATTAAGCTAGGCTAAAAGGTGAAAGATGGGGTGGTTAGAAAGCAAGATTGGCCCACTCACCTTTTTTGGAACAAAGACACAAAAATAGAAGCAAAGCTAGATGCAACAAGTGACATTATATTGGAAGCAAATCTGGAAGCAAAACCAGAAGCAAAATTGGAAACAAAACTAGAAGCAAAAATGGAAGCAAAATTGGAAGCAAAATCGGAAGCAAACCTGGAAGCAAAACTGGAAGCAAACCTGGAAGCAACACAAGAAGCAAAACCAGAAGCAAAATCAGAAGTCAAACTAGAAGCAACAAAGGACGTCATAATGGAAGCAAAACTGGAAGCAACAAAGGATGTCATAATGAAAGCAAAACTTGGCATCAATTAGGAAGCCAAAAAAGAAGCTATTTTCGACGCCATACAAGAAGCAAAATAGGAAGCACAACTGGGAGCAAAACTAGAAGCAAAAATGGGAGCAAAACTAGAAGCCAAATTAGGCACTAATTTAGGCACTATTCCTGACACTATTTCTAGCACTATTCTCGGCACTATTGCTTGCGCTACTTTTTCGGCGCAAAATCTGGTGCCGAAGAGAACATGCAATTTGATGCCGAGTTTTGCACTGGCAGAAGTGTCTAATTCATGAACTCAAATGCACTAAATTTTAGTGCTTTTTTAGGCTCTAATTGCCTATTTTGTTGTAGTGGACTAATCTAGTGATAAAATATGATCTTTGACAAGTGGTGCTACATACAATGTGTTACTAGTTTAATGATTTTGTCTTTGACATGAGAGGATAGCTGTAATGAAATCATTAGCACTAAAAAGAAAAGCCATAAGAAATTAGAAAATAATGTCCTCAAATGGAGAAATAGGTGTCACTAGTATATTCCTTGCAATTTTCTGATCAATTTAAAAAAAAAAAATTCCAAATTTTGATATCATACACACAAGTTATGCTAGTTTCAAGTTTAACATCGAAAAGCATGATTCAAATGATTATACCTAACATTTATTGCAAAATATGAGAAAACACTTGATCCACAACAAAGAGGGAAGAACCAAATTTCTAATGCCTATAAAAATGCAATAATATGACCTCCTAGGTAAAATTTATGTCAGTTTGAAAAAAATGCCTATTTTAGTATGAAAATTAGGGGGGTCTAAGGGTGTTGGGGTGGTGGGATGAGTGACAGTGGTGGGAGGGCAGCACTTGGGTAGAAATTGAGTGGTGCAGGGGTGGTGGATAGGCTAAGAAGGGGAGTGGAGACTAGGGAGGGTGGCAGAGGGATGGGTGGAGGTGGAGTAGTAGTAGGGGAGCGTAGAACCTGAGTGGTGGATTTGGGGGAGGCAGGTGGGCAGAGCAGAGGAAAGAAGGTGGTGTAGAATTTTTTTAGCAAAGGCAGATTTAAAATTTAAATGTTTTTATTTTATATTAAAAAACATGCCAATTTTATTTCTTTTAGTTGACTGTTATTTTATAAAGCAAGCAGGCTTATGTCCTTCGAGTGTGCCAGAATGTATGCAAGAATTTAGAACTTAAAACAAAAAATAAATTTAAACAAAATGCGTCCTATTCTAAAGTCATGCAAACCTCAGATAGAGAAGATGATAGAGTGCAAATGAAAAAAAATCAAACATGAACAAAGATACCCAATACAAGCTCTATGATAGGTGGATTTTCTCTATGGATTTCGAATGTGAATGCTCAAAGATTTGTGCAAGATTTCTATAGCATGTACTTGTAGATAGGATAAAGGATAAATATGATAGATATTCAAAAAGTTTAGGCATCCAAAAGTTTAAGCTCAAAAATTTTAGGCATACAAAAGTTTAGGCATCCTAGGCCGAAGCTTGAATAGATGAAATAAATTTATAGATGTCTAGTTGAGGATGTGAATGGTCAAGATTTGATAGTGGATGAACAATGGAGATTGAATGAGAATGAGTTGAGAATCTTCCATGGCTAAGAATAGTCAAAAGGAGTGAAGAGGGTTAGGACGCCATCTTAATGGGCTCTAAAATGGGTGAGGGAAATTAGTTGTTTTTATTTTTTAATTTTGACCAATTGGTTGTGTATGGGTTAAAAATAGAGGGGAATCTTGAAGGGAGTTATGATAGAATATGAGTGGACAATTAGATTTATTAGTTCTGAGAAAAAAGAAAATAGATTTATTTATCTATCTTGGAATAAATGGAATTAGTATTAGCCTAATTAAATAAATAATATGGATTATTTAACTAATTAGTGGTGATGACAAGAAAGGGGAAATTAGTAAGATAATGAAGAAATGTTGACATGGTATGAAACACTAGGTGCTATGTGATGGGAATTAGCTTAATTAAATAAATGTGATTTATTTAATTAATTTGGTGATGAGAGAAATTTTAAAGGATAAATAATGTTAGGACGAATGTGATTAGAATGTGTTTATGAAAGTGTTGAATGTGGTGTTAGATGCGATGTTAAGTGTGTTGATTTTAAGTGTCTACAAATGTAAGTGGATATTTTGATCCAAGTATGTAGAATATGGAACAATAAAAAAATACAAAGCATGACTTGTTGTAAAAGGATTTTCACAAGTATAAGGCATAGACTACACTAAGACCTTTGCACTTGTCACCAAAATGAATTCCATTCACCTCACTCTAGCTATTACAGCTGCTCACTATTGGTTGGTATATCAGATAGACATGAAGAGTGCCTTTTTTCATGGAAATATATAGGAGGAAATATACATGGCACAATGACAAGGGTTCGTTGAAGATTCTTCCTTGTTCTGTAGGCTTAGGAAATCCCTCTATGGCCTCAAAAAAGCCCCTCAGGCTTGGTATGCCAAAGGGGAATCATCCCTTAATTTTGTTGGCTTCACCTGATGTCACTTTGAGTTAATTGTCTATATATTATGGAAGATGAGATTCTACTTTTGGTGTTGCATGTAAAGGACCTAATAATCGTAGGGATTTCATCTCTCATTAGCTCCATTTAGTCTACTCTACAAGATACATTCTCTATGATAGACTTGGGATTGTTACATTACTTCCTTGGGATTGAGATCACTCAAATTGATTTTGAGACAAGTATTGCTCAACCCAAGTACACTCTTTATCTACTTTCATGATTTTAGATGGCTTCTTGTAAGTCCACATCAACTCCCTTTGTATCAAGAGTCAAGTTGGAGGCTCATTGTTTGACTCCTCTTGTTGATGTTATCCTATATCAACAACTTGTGAGTCTCATATACCTCACATGCACTCATTTTGAAATTTCCTATGTTGTTGTCATGATCTCTCTCTTTATGCAAGAACCTCATGATCTTCATTAGAAAGCTACCAAGCATATATTACACTATCTATAGGGCACACATTCATATGGGATACACTATGTAGTAGGCCAAGATACATAATTGATAGGATACATAGATTCTAATTAGGTTGGTGATTTTGAGGATCACAAGTCCACATTTGGCTATAGCTTTCACCTTGAATTTGGTACTATTTGTTGGTTGAGCAAGAAGCAACGTCCTATTTCTCTTTTATCTATAGAGGCAGAGTACAAGGGGATGTGAATGTTGCTATAGGGACCATTTAGCTTCACCACATCCTGATAGAGTTTGGCATCACCTATCATCTACGAATGATCATCTACTATGATAATTAAAGTGTTATTGTGATCTCCAAGAATCCATTTCACCATCATCGAACTAGGCATATTGAGATCTGTATGCACTACATTAATGATCTTGTCTAGGAGTAGATCATAGATCTTCAATATTGTCCTACATCGGAGTAGATTGCAAACATTTTGACCAAACCCCTTATAGAGAGAACATGTGTACATATTTTAACTCTTCTAGGGGTGTGACATTATCACTTTTGGGTGCTATCTATTGTGCCCTACACACACACCCCATTTTGCCTAAAATATTGACCCTCCTCTTTTTGTTTTGTCCTTTGGCTCGAGTCTTGACTTTGTGTCCTTTTTCCTTGGATGGGACTGAAGGTTTTGAACCCTGGAAGAGTTTTCTTCAAAAGAGAGTATTTAGGCATTATCATCCCCTAGATTCTTGGATATGACCTTTGTGCACAACTTTATGAAGTCTTTGGTTTTATTTACATGTGTTGTTTTGAGTAGAATTCATGTTTTGACCTTTTGGCATGAATTTTTGCCTCAAGTGAATAATGCGTGAGATTTCATATCATCCAAATAATATCCAGACACCATCTTTTTCCCCGCATTCCATAGGGATGCAAAGTGTTAGAGGAATTCTCCCAAAGTGGATGTTTTGACCCTAACCAGATATTGTGGAAGAATCAAAGGTCTTAGGATATATCTAGTATCCCCTAAAAGTCCCACATAAGCACGTGTCCTTACCTATAATTTAAAAGAGGAGCTTTCACTAGATATTGGATATTGTGGAGGTTTCAAGGGGTAGTGGATATTATCCACTTGAACCTCTTTTCCCCGCTCATCCACTAAGCCTCCAAAGACCTGCTTTGATCGCTGGATGAGAGCTGAACACTTTTTTGAAGGTACAAGGCATTAATGGTGAGGTCTCCGCAGTATTTAAGTGTGGATTTGAGTCATTTTCATTACCAAGATTTCAATTTATTTGATTTATTCAAGCTCCCAGGTGATTTCATTGACTTTTAAATGAATTCCCTCGATCCTCAATGATTTCTCACTGCAAATTGTAGCTTCTTCACATCAGCTCCAGGAGTTCTTAATTGCGTCTTCAAGAAACCAGGTCAACTTTTCTTAACCTCCCTTCCACTTTGCACTTGAGTAGTATATTTTATTTTGGCATCACACCTAGATGAGTTTAAAGGAGTAAAATGTTGTTGGTAGATCAAGGTTTGCAAGAATGATAGGTATCGTTATTAGAAACCCTAGTATATTTTTATCATTATAATCTTTTGTAGGGTTTTGTTTTGTATCGATTTAATTTGCATATGGAAATCATCCTCACATGAGTGAACTAAGAAATAGGGTTTGGATCTATGTTCAAAATTTTATTATGTCTAAAATGAGGGCACTATTAGAATTCCAAATCACCTCATGTAGACCTCGAAAACCCAATTACGGAGGAATTACAAGATATAAGATGATATCCCTCAGAGATAAAATGTCCTGAAAGATCATTTTTGGAAAATTCATGTTAAACTCAACCTAAGTTTAGAAAGTGACTTTGTGGAGGTTTTTGATGCTAGTGGATTTTATCCACTGAGGGCCTAAGGACCTGCATATCCGGTGAGGGTGCACGGGCCCACAAATTGTTAAAATTCCAAACTCATTAGCCTTTATGGACAATTTCATCAGATGTGGATTTTGTCCACTCAAAGACTTGTTCCCCACTAATCTGGTAGAGAGACCTCTGCCCACTTATCTCGTATCCCTAGTGTTACCCGCTTCATGGAAGAGACCCATTTTGTGAAAGTTTTAACTAACACGGGATTTATCCTATTAGACTCCAGATGCCTACAACATCCTATTGGGCTCCTTTTCCCTACAAACCACAACACTTTCCTTGCGGTATTTTCACCTGATGGAAGATTTATCCACGTACCCCCAGATCCCCACATATCTAGTTGTTGGTTAACAGATTTGTCTTTATTCTGAAAATAATCTATTCTGACTCTATACCCCTCTTTAAAAGAACAAATGAGTTAAACAACAGATGGGTGAACCCTTTAAATTAGTTCCCCTTTGAATTTAGGTACAGCTCCCTTTATGATTTTCAATAAATTTAACCTATTCAATTAATCAAATGCATTTTTAACCAGAAAACGATTAAGGCAGACTAACATTCATACATAGCCATGTCATGAATGCGATAAATTTATACAACAACGAGATAGAATATACAGATTTTTACTTTGGTACCTTCGAATACGTGAATACATTCATACGAACTTGCTAAACCAATAAAGAACTGAACACATATGATAAATTGTCCAAATAAAGAGCAATTACCAAGTGAAATGAGATTTCACACAGAAAATCTGATTCCACACATTCAGATGCACAGATCCAAACAAGCAGCAATTGTTCTTCTTCTCATTCACAGATGAAAATTTACTCAAACAATCATCACATAATGTAAAAGTTTAGCACAGTCTTTCTGAAATTCACTTCCTCTTTTCTTTCTCTAACTTCTATATCCCTAAAAACTCTAAAAAAACATATATATATATGATTATCTTAACCATGTCCTTGAGCAAATTAAACCGAGAGTTAGCATAACTCTGACCCGTACGGGATTTAGTTTTTAACAAATGATTATAAAAGATCAAAGTTGCTGGAAATAACATAAATTGAGGAACAAAAAAAGAACAAGCCGACGAGGTTATGACTGGGGTGATGAATCAGCATCTCCTGATTTGTTGTCGATAGCCTAGGAAGCATGTTGGGCTTTCCACTCCTGAAAGGCAGCCACGAACTCCTGAATTTTAGGGAAGTTTGGTATACCTATATGCTTCATCCTTGATTTCCAGACCTCCTTTTCCCTTCGCATTCTCCCGAATTTTTCCTTGTGTTCAGGGAGTGCATCGATGCAGAGATAGAGTAGAGACTCGACTTTAGAAACCCTGGAGAAATCCTCAATCAGAATATTATCATTTACTTTAATAAAGTGGATTTTGTCTCTGAAGGATTGGACTATTGCTTCAACATCCTCCACAGGCTTTCCATCATCCTTTAAGTATTTTACATCGATACATTGCAAATCATGTTGTAGTGATTGAGTAAATTCCATTACTTCTTTAATTAGCTTTGAGAGTTCAAAGCGTCCTTATCGGGATATGGAGTTCCTCCATTTGATATTCTTCTTGTTCACATACAACAAATCCTCATCCACACCAGTCAAGTTCTTTTCTGCCAAAAACTTTTCCAGTCCATATTTCCGGACTTCCTCTATTTGATTTATCACACTTGTCCACTTACCTTCATCCTTAGCCCAGACAACAACCTGTGTTTTAAGATCTTCAATGGTAGTAGTAGTCAGATCATATATGCCTTTGAGTTCATAAATATATTCAGTTCCTTTTTGCTCGATGCTGTCTAACCAACTGTCAAAAGTTTTTGAGACCATTTTGCTTCTATGAACTTGATCTAACATTTTTTGATTGACAGGTGACTTCGGGTCGAAAGACAAGGGGACTTGTGAGATCGGTTGTGGGTTAGGATTGTTAATGGCCTCAATATACTCTGCCATTGAACGCAGAGCTTGTTTCAACTCTCTTTTGTCCTTCTCATCTTTCATTGTTCGATTGACCATTCTCTTAGTGGAAGCTTCAAGATGGTGCACATCTGCAGCTCTGGAGGCAGTACCGAGATCTATCCTCTCCTCAGTGAAATCATGCACTGTAGGATCTTGAACCTCTTCCTCGGTCACTGGCTTGGCTATTTCTACACTCCAGTTACCAGTGTTTGGGTCAACATTTATTTTGGACATTGTTTTGAGTCTCTTGGACTTGGGGGTCTTCCCTAGACATTTACTTACCATGTCCTCTAGAGGGAGAACAAAAGGAATCACCTTCTTTTTGTCAGATATAGAGCTCTCTAGCCACTTCAGTGCAGGGGCCGAGACTGTCTTCCTGGGCTTCTCTCCATCAGAGGGTTCATTTGAAATCATTAACACATCAGGGGTCTCTAGAAAGGCCTCTAACTGTGAACCAGTGTCAGCTGTCTCTGTTCTGTTTGGGCTTGCCTCTTTGTCCCCCATAGGCTCTTCTACTTCTTCCTCTGAATTTAAGTCAACAATTATTGTCTCAGAAGTCCGCTTCTTTCTTTTCCCTTTTGTCCTCAATCTGGTAACACGGGATGGCAGAATATCCGTGAGGACCCTTCTGGATCTCTTGGAGACAGGGCTTTTCTCAGTCGATGGCTTGGATGCACCCGCACCACAGATAGCAAGGGGTTGATTAGAAGAGACCATGGGAAGCGATGATGCGGCCACTGAAGAGAATTGTTGGACAGTTTTACTCTGAAGCCCTTCCTGCCTTTTTTCTTTCAACCATTTTTCAGTCCTCCTTATCACAGGAAGGGTTTTAATTTCAATTCTGTCCTCCTCTTTCTTGCTCTAGTCCACCTCTGGGATGGGTAAGTGTTCTATTTTCTCAAATTGTGGATCAACCACTTGTTCATCATCAACAAAAATTCCATAAACGTCCATGTTTAAATTAAGGGTAATTATTTGCCCCAAAGAAAATCTACACCATAACCTCCTCCTAACTTTGAATTCATCTGGGCAGTCCTTCCAGTAATCCTCCAGCTTAGGAAGATGTGAGTGCCCTGTTTCAGAATCTAGGTTATCTTTAACAAAACATTTACTGTCGAATTGAACCCTGGCAGTGAAAAATTGAAAATTGAACCTTTTGAGGTTCACCTCTAGATTTAAGGCATCAGATTTTGAATGGCATGAATAATGCCCAAGTTCAATAGGAAAAGCAATACCACAACCCCTTTTTGATGGGAATTTGTTATCAACATGTGCCAATTGCTGACATACCTCCATCAATACAAAACGATCGAATACATATCTAGGCAACTTCAGGGGTTCACCATCAAACCCTCCAACTCTGATATAAGTGAATTCAGAAAATTGGATGAAAAAGCTACCGTAGATACTGATCAGTTGCATTGCTTCACTGGTCATTCTCTTACTTGGATTGCCTGTCAGTTCATAGGTCATTTTTCCAGTGAAGACATCATTAATTCTTTTATAATTTTCATAACAATTTCTTCTTTGCAACTGTGAATAATATTCATAAATCTTACTGCTCTCATCTAAAGGCTCATGAGGCAAGTCAAACCAATCTCTTGTGGATGCTAAACAGTAGAACAGATATGAAGACATAAAGAAATCCCTGTTACACAGACGATTATTTAAACTCTGATGTAGACAATCAGCTACTATCTCAGCCCAATCCAAATATTGTTCACCCTGAAGGATGACTTGTATGAAAAAGTACATCCAGTCTTCCCAGTAATAGGCATGCTGATTGCCTCTCAGTCTGTGCAACAACACCACAATATCCCTTACTTCCTGTATTAAATGATGTCTAGTAAGGGGTCTGGGCAGCCTTGAACTGCCCTTTTGAAATTTTAGCAGCCAGTTCCTTGCTATTACACTTCTGTAAGTTGGTCTCTTTTCTGAGAAATACCCATTGGAGGAAGTAATGTCAAGACTGGAATACGCCTCCTTAGGCGGTATCTTCATCACAGACATGAGGGTTTGTCTGTTAACATGGAATAACACATCCCCGTCTGCTTTTCTGACACACCTGTGTTGGGGATCGTATCTGTTTATACACTCTTGAACCAACTCTGGGCAGAATATAGCTTGAGGAAAGGCTGTGGCTTCAACTAAACCACTGTCCACAATTTTCTTCATTGTGGGGGTTTGGACAGGGTTTCTAGTTCTTCCTATGAATTCCTCTAAATCATATTGAACTAATGCAGTATCCCCAAATTCTGAGTGAGAGTAAGTGAGACTAGGGCCATGTTTGTCTCCTAAACATGTAGAATTCAAAGACATACTTGGACTATTATAATAAAACACTTCGAATTTCAAAATTAACAGAAATTCCAGAGGCTCTTCTTTCCAGTATAAGAATTCAGAATAGCACAGGTGAAACAGGACTCACCTTCAGGATATTTGAATTCACTGCGAAAACTTGAAAAACGAGAGCCTTACACTTCCAGTGCTATCCTTCTCCGCATTGCACAGTATATTTTCTTGCTAAAATTAGCTTGTTCTCGGTTAATAATGGTGC
This sequence comes from Cunninghamia lanceolata, assembly GCA_027924645.1. Classification (NCBI taxonomy): domain Eukaryota; kingdom Viridiplantae; phylum Streptophyta; class Pinopsida; order Cupressales; family Cupressaceae; genus Cunninghamia; species Cunninghamia lanceolata. The sequence goes on along the minus strand of BSBN01000472.1, from coordinate 16,148,067 downwards.
TTACTAGAGTGAATAATCATTGCTTGGAACAATACGTGCCAAAAATATTTGAAAAGACGTGAACTCTGATTTCTTCATTAATAGCAAGTAATGTTCGTGCGCCATCATGAAGTACAATGATTATCCATAGTCTCCGCTAAATTAGAGCTCTTGGTTTCATGATGGGTTTCTGACAAATTTTCCTCCAACTTTCCCGCTAAGTTTGACTTAGAAAGCTGCGGGAGCAAACAGGACCAAAATTGCCAAATCTTTGAACTTATTGAACCATTGAACCTCTAGGACATGGTTCAACGCGATGGTTCAATGTGATGGTTCAAGCATGTCAACTAGACTTTGTAGGTAGGCAAAAGATTGATTTATCGAAACAGGGACTTGACCTATGAACCGTTGAACTTGTGAAGACGCGGTTCAATACGAAGGTTCAACGACGCAAGGGTTATGTGGACCAACAAAAAGTTACACAGCTTCGGTAAAAGGTTGCCAATTATAAAACAGTGAACTATTGAACCTTGAACCATTAAACCCCGTGGCAGAGTACAAGCGGGAGGTTCAACGATATATTAGTAGACACGGAAACTATGTGACCTGACTCATAGGAAGACAATGAGTGTTGAACCTTAAGACCGTTGAACCATTGAACCTTGAACCCCGCTATAGAGTACGCGGAAGGTTCAAGTTCAACCCGAAAGTACAAAGACGTTTAAGACAAACAGTAAGGCAGCTTGCTTTATTTGACACTTCAGACATATTGAACCATTGAACCTTGAACTTTGAGAATGGTTCGGGTTCAAAGGTTCAAACCTTTTATACAAAGACGACACACGGGTAAAATTTGAAGGACTAAGAGTCGATTTACAAAGCGAAGATATGACCAAAAATATAATACGGTAAACCGACTCTTGCTTAAGAAAAATTACCGATACATAAATAAACAAGGGCGACTCAAAAGGTAAAATTGGCTCTGACTGGGGACTGCATTTTATGTCAAAATGCAGAGAACTCAGAAGTTCTGGTTTCACAGAAGATGAAGAAAGAGAAGAAAGGAAACAGCCCGGGGCAAAAAAAATGGGAAAGGAAAACACAAAAACCGAACAAAAGGGAAGACTATGTACAAAACAGGGGACCCTGTTTACAGACGATACAGCTTGAGATCTTGTCCATTATAGGACAGGGGTAAAACAGTTCCATCAGGATATTCCAGTTTGAAAGAATTTGGACCCAGTACCTAGTGAATCTTGAAAGGCCCACTCCAGAGCGAGTCAAATTTGCTATGTGCACCTTTTGGTTCTCTCCTTCTGTCCCACAGTAATACTTCATCTCCTTCCATAAACTTCCTGGGTCTTGTCTTCTTGTCAAAAATTTCTTTGACCCTAGCCTGATGCACAGTAATTTGGTCAACCAACTCATTTCTCTCTTCTTCAATCTTGGCTAAATACATAATCCTCTTCTCTAGGGAATCTTGGAAATATTGATCCTCAATTACACTTTGCAGTTTGGCTGTAGATAGCTCCAGGGGTAAAGATAATTGGGCACCTATCCCATAAACTAATTCAAAAGGCGCCATCCCAATTGCTCTTTTAGGAGTTATTCTGTCGGCCCAGAGTGCTTCATACAACCTCTTATGCCAATCTCTGGGGTTGTCATTCACCAATTTCTTCATGATAGCAATGAGGTTTTTGTTACTGGACTCAGCTTGCCCATTCCCCTGGGGATAATAATCTGATGAATGGGAGAGAGAAATACTATGCTCATAACAGAAAGAAGTCATTTCAACTGAAGAGAAACTGGTAGCATTATCTGTTACAATCTTCTGAGGCACACCAAAACGTACCAAGATATTCCTTTTAAGAAAATCACAAACCACTCCAGAAGTTGTTCTTTTTACAGGGGCTGCCTCAACCCACTTTGTGAAATAATCTGTTGCTGTTAAAATGTGAGTATGCCTTGCACTTGAGGGGGGTGAGATAGGCCCAATAAAATCCAGTCCCCACTGTTCAAAAGGGTCTTCAACAACAACAGGCCTCAAAGGTAGAGCTGCAAGTTGTGGCCTACCTGAGAACATTTTACATTTCTCACAATTGGCCACCCACCTATATGCATCTTTAAACATTCTTGGCTAGTAGTAACAATTTCTGAGGATTTTGAAAGTTGTAACTGAAGAAGAAAAGTGTCCACCACAAGCTTCGTTATGAAAAACTTCCAAGAGTTTCTCTTGCTGCTCTTTATCTACACACCTCAGGAAAGTTCCATCTAACCCTTTCTTGTAAAGGATATCTCCCCAAATAACATATTTTGCAGCTTTTAGCTTCAGGTTTCTTTTCTCTTTAGGAGTCAGGTGATCAGGACAATCCCCATATGTAAGATAATGTGCCACATCCAGAAACCATGGATCCTGCAAGCTTACCAATAAGACTATGGGGAGTCCTTCTCCTTCTTGTTCTTTGTTCTCAGCAATCAACTTACATAAGCCTTGACCCCTAATCATCTTAGTAGGCTTAACTTCTAGATCATATTCCTGAATTTTAGCAACCCACGTTGCTCTATTATTTAATCCTACTTCTTGCTGAGTCAAAATACTTTTCACAGCTGAATTTGGAACGAATACAACTGAGTGGGAATGAAGTATATAATATCTGAGTTGTTTAACAGCTTTAACAACTACGAAAGCCTATTTTTCAACTAAATAATATTTCAGCTCATGCTTCTTAAGGGGGACGCTCATACAAGCTATGGGAACCTCTTCGTTCAATTCATTTTTCTGCAACAAAATACCTGACATGGTATGTTCCGAAGAATAACAGTAAATGATAAAATCCTTTTGAAAATTAGGATTTACCAAAGTGGGAGTGTTTGCAATCGCCTCCTTGATATCCTCAAACGCCTTGTTACCAACTTCATTCCATTTGAAAGGTTGTTTCTCACTCATCATCCCAACAATATGTTTTGTAATTTCAGCAAAGTCGGGAATGAACCTTCTAAGAAAGTTGATTTGACCAAAGAAGGACTTGACTCCAGTCCTATTTGAAGGGAGGCTAAGCTGTTGAATTGCCTTGACCCTTTCTGGATCGATCCTGATTCCATCTTTTGAGACTAGGTGTCCCAACAATTTTCCCTCAGTCACACAGAAAACTAACTTCTTGGGATTGAGTGAGATGCCATGGCTTTGACACCTTTGCAAGACAGACTCCAGATTTTTCAAGTGATCTTCTCTCTTCTTGGAAAATACAGTCAAATCATCAAGGTAAATAACAATAATTCTGTTCTTCAGGTCTCTAAAAGATGAATCCATTGCTCGCTGAAAAGTTGCTCCCGCATTAATCAAGCCAAAGGGCATTTGACTATAGGCAAAAGTCCCTCGGGGTGTGGTGAAAGTGGTCTTGTGTTGATCTTCTGCAGCTACACCTATCTGATTGTAACCTGAGAAGCCATCCAACATAGACATCATTTCAGACCCAGCAACTGTCTGCAAGATGTGGTCCATCATAGGCAAGGGATAGTTATCCTTCAGGCTGGCTTGGTTCAAATTTCTAAATTTGACACAAATCCTTATTTCTCCATTCTTTTTTCGTACTGGAACAATATTTGCCACCCAAGTGGAGTGATGAATTGGATATATAATTCTAGCTTTTAGCATCTTATCAATCTCCCTGAAAATGGCTTCAACAACTTTTGGATTATAATTCCTCAGCTTCTGTCTAAATGGAGTTGCATTTGCTTTCAAAGGAATATGATGTTGAAACTGTCCATGTCTAAAATTTTTGAGATCATCATAGCACCAGGCGAAAACATCTTTATATTTGATCAGCAATTTGATCAATTTGTTTTTCTCTTCCGAAGAGCAGCACCTACCAATGGATACCCATTTAGGATTAGCTTCATCTCCAATATTTATCTTCTCATAATCCTCTGCTTTATCAGGAATATGGGAAGGTTTGCCTTTAACATATTCATCTCTTTGAGAAAACAGATGTTCCAAAGAGACCAGCCCTTTAGGGATTTTGTTCCCCTTTAATTGAATTATGTCCTCTCTTGGATTAATCCCAGGGTCAGGACTGAATTCTTTACACTCTGCTTCGGAACCTTCAAAATAGGTCCCCAGGAACACTTCTGCATTTTCTAAAAACTTTCTGATTTGATTATCACTTTCAAAAACCTGCCAGCTCTCGGCATTGTCAGGGACATTAGGACGATATATCATTTCTATCCTATAAGAATCTTTCTTGAAATCTGGATGTGGCAAAAGGAGAGAAGCTGATACTGCTAAAGAATCTGCTTGGGAGTTTTGATCTCTGGGAATTGTTTCTATAGAGAAGGCATCAAAATATTCGATCTCATCCCATACCCTATTTCTGTAGTGCCTTAGTCTTTCATTTTTCACAGAAAAGATCCCTCTTACCTGTTTCACAATTAGTTCAGCATCACCCTTCACCTTCAGTACCTTCACACCCTTTTCTTTGGCTTCAAATAATCCAAGCAGTAAAGCTTCATACTTTGCAGTATTGTTGGTGTATTTAAACTCTAGCTTAAAAGAATAAGAAAACAATTCACCTTCAGGTGAGATTAACATGACCCCAGCCCCTGAACCAGCAATAGCACAGCTGCCATCAAATTCCATAACCCATAGGTCATTAGAATGTATAGTTTTTTGCATTAATTCTTCTTTGGGTTTTGCCTCATAGCTCTGTTCAGAGGAGAAGAAATAATTGGCAAATTCACATTCCTCAAACAAAATCTGTGCCTTGGGATCATCAGAGGGATAGACAGTGAATTTGCACTTAGGTTCAGGCTCCAGTTTCACTTTCTGCTTCCCCACTAGGATTGTGGCCTCTGACCAATCCAGTTTGATTTGTCCACCTAAATCCTTGCAAAATGTCCTGCTCAAAAGCATTCCATAACTGGTAGGAATATCTGCTACCAGAATAGTCAATTTCACCCTCTTGTCAGGATAAGCTGCAAGTGCGACTCGTGCATCTTTAATTTGCCCAAGCAAGGAAACCTGTTTTCCATCCATAGAATAACATCTTCCAAATGTTTTTGTGAGTGATAATCCTAGGGCTTTAGCCACAGAGGAGGGCATAATGTTATCAGAGGCTCCTGAATCTATAATGCAGTTACTAAGTTTATGACCATTAATAAATAGGGACACATAAAAAGGATTAGGCTTCAAATCAGTATAAGGAGCATTATTGGATGAATTAGGAGTTGTTTTAGGGGCAGACAAGGGTGACTCAGATGAGGAAGCAAATAACCTAGCAATGGGGGATTCAGTATCAACATCCAATTGATTCTCAAATTCAGTTTGTGCAGGACTACCTTTAACATGTTTGACCAATTTGTCAAGTTCAGTAGGCTTCAACTTGAGATACTCAATAGGAGAAATTTGAATTTTTACAGACTTACAGAAATCTACAATATCAAAAGAGGCATCTAGATCATTTCTATGTAGCAATCTATTTTCCCAAGCCTTCAAATTAGCATCATAAGTTCTAGTTAAAGGCTCCTTACCTTTGCCAGGTACTTCTTGAGTATTAGAGGATTTCATATTCCTCTGACTCCTAGTGAGCACAGTGCATGAAGGATCTTCAAGGGTTACCAATATTTCACCTCCCCTTTCTGAATCAGATTCATATTCCAGGAAGTGTATCTCAGAGCTGCCAGGTTCTTGGAAATTCCTTTCTTCTTCTGTGGCTTCCCCTAACATGTCTTGAGTAGCAGTCATCTGAGTATACCTGAGCATTTTTGGGCAAGAATTTCCATCATGGTCGGTAGTTAAGTGAAATATACACATGTTTCCTCTCCCAGGAGCAGGTTCAATAGCCAGTCTTGGCTGTGCTGCCATCAGGGGTAAAACTCTACCAGTATTTGCTTGTTGATTCGAATTCCTTCTGCTTATATCTTGATAGGGTTGTTGGAAGGGAGCACCAGTTTTGGGTAGTTGCCTCTTTAAGGCAATCATATCATTCACCAACCTTTGCACTACAGGGTCCATAGATGATGAGGGCTGGGCATTTGGCACTTGAACCTCTCTCTTCCATTTACCGGCCATAATGAGATCATCCTCCAATCCGACTGCTAAGGCTTGTGCAGTTGGCAAATCAGCAATTACACCTCTCTTGAGATGGAAGCTAATATCAGGAGGCATAGAATTAATAAAGAAACATTTTTTATTTTCACCAGACGGTCTTTTAGTAGCAGTGATTTTATTCACAATTCTATTAAACTTGGCCACGAACTCCCTCATAGGTTCATGAATCTCTTTTTTTAGCTGAGTCAGCTGTGCAAGGAGGTAATGTTCATCCTCTGCACTTTTGAACCTATTTTCAAAAGCAGTCTTCATTTTGTTCCAATTTGTAATTGAGGAATCAGTCAGGTGGTAGAACCATTATGCAACAGTGTTAGTCAAAGTCTGCACAAAGAGCCTTATGGCAACATCTTGGTGTTGAACACCTAGTACACTGCATGCTGCTGCAAAAGCACACAAATATTCTTCTGGTGATTGTTTGCCGTCCCCATTGAACCTGGACAAATTTTCTCTTGCATTTTTAGGTAATGGATTTAGGTTGGCCCCTGGGTTTAGAGGTCCTATGGCAGCTCCCCAAGGTTGAGCCATGGGTAGAAAATTTATGGCTAAAGGGATAACAGTGCCTGAAAGGACTAAAGCTTGACAGTCAGGGGAAGTAGAAGATTTAGGGGGACTAGGGGGTCTACTTCTTGCTCTTCTTGCACGAGTAGGGATATAAGGAAAATTAAGACTTTGCAGTGTTTGAAAAGTAGGGTCCTCAACTCCCTCTCTTCTCGAAGACCTGGTGTATGGTCTAGAATCCAGCTTAAAATATTGAAACTGGATAGGCAGTTATTGATTTCTTTGTTGTTCTTGATTTCTTTGTACCTCAAGGGCTTGGTTTCTTGCAACGTTTCGTGCCTGCCTTCTTCTCTGCCTGAGTAACAGCAATCTCAGGTTATTGGCCAATTCCTCTTCTTGTTCTAATACTCCGCTTGCTCTTCTGTAATCTTCACTATTCTGACGAGTACGCCAAGCAAGGGTATTCAGCTGGCCAATAATGTCTTCCTGCTCGTCTTGAAATCCAAGGTTGGGTTGCAGAATAGGAATTATGTTTTCATGTGGAAGCACCATTGTTGCTTCATATTCAGGCAATCAATCTTTAATTAATGATTTTATCAAGCTCCCCAGCAGAGTCGCCAAAAACTGTTGGTTAACAGATTTGTCTTTATTCTGAAAATAATCTATTCTGACTCTATACCCCTCTTTAAAAGAACAAATGAGTTAAACAACAAATGGGTGAACCCTTTAAATTAGTTCCCCTCTGAATTTAGGTACAACTCCCTTTATGATTTTCAATGAATTTAACCTATTCAATTAATCAAATGCATTTTTAACCAGAAAATGCTTAAGGCAGACTAACATTCATACATAGCCATGTCATGAATGTGATAAATTTATATAGCAACAGGATAGAATATATAGATTTTTACTTTGGTACCTTCGAATACGTGAATACATTCATACGAACTTGCTAAACCAATAAAGAACTAAACACATATGATAAATTGTCCAAATAAAGAGCAATTACCAAGTGAAATGAGATTTCACACAGAAAATCTGATTCCACACATTCAGACGCACAGATCCAAACAAGCAGCAATTGTTCTTTTTCTCATTCACAGATGAAAATTTACTCAAACAATCATCACATAATGTAAAAGTTTAGCACAGTCTTTCTGAAATTCACTTCCTCTTTTCTTTCTCTAACTTCTATATCCCTAAAAACTCTAAAAAAACATATATATATGATTATCTTAACCATGTCCTTGAGCAAATTAAACCCAGAGTTAGCATAACTCTGACCCGTACGAGATTTAATTTTTAACAACTAATTATAAAAGATCAAAGTTGCTGGAAATAACATAGATTTAGGAACAGAAAAAGAACGAGCCGATGAGGTTATGACTGGGGCGATGAATCAGCATCTCCTGATTTGCTGCCGATAGCCTGGGAAGCATGTTGGGCTTTCCACTCCTGAAAGGCAGCCACGAACTCCTGAATTTTAGGGAAGTTTGGTATACATATATGCTTCATCCTTGATTTCCAGACCTCCTTTTCCCTTCGCATTCTCCCGAATTTTTCCTTGTGTTCAGGGAGTGCATCGATGCAGAGATAGAGCAGAGATTCGACTTTAGAAACCCTGGAGAAATCCTCAATCAGAATATTATCATTTTCTTTAATAAAGTGGATTTTGTCTCTGAAGGATTGGACTACTGCTTCAACATCCTCCACAGGCTTTCCATCATCCTTTAAGTATTTTACATCGATACATTGCAAATCATGTTGTAGTGATTGAGTAAATTCTGTTATTTCTTTAATTAGCTTTGAGAGTTCAAAGCATCCTTGTCGGGATATGGAGTTCCTCCATTTGATATTCTTCTTGTTCACATACAACAAATCCTCGTCCACACCAGTCAAGTTCTTTTCTACCAAAAACTTTTCCAGTCCATATTTCCGGACTTCCTCTATTTGATTTATCACACTTGTCCACTTACCTTCATCCTTAGCCCAGACAGCAACCTGTGTTTTAAGATCTTCAATGGTAGTAGTAGTCAGATCATATATGCCTTTGAGTTCATAAATATATTCAGTTCCTTTTTGCTCGATGCTGTCTAACCAACTGTCAAAAGTTTTTGAGACCATTTTGCTTCTATGAACTTGATCTAACATTTTTTGATTGACAGGTGACTTTGGGTCAAAAGACAAGGGGACTTGTGAGATCGGCTATGGGTTAGGATTGTTAATGGCCTCAATATACTCTGCCATTGAACACAGAGCTTGTTTCAACTCTCTTTTGTCCTTCTCATCTTTCATTGTTCGATTGACCATTCTCTTAGTGGAAGCTTCAAGATGGTGCACATCTGCAGCTCTGGAGGCAGTATCGAGATCTATCCTCTCCACAGTGAAATCATGCATTGTAGGATCTTGAACCTCTTCCTCGGTCACTGGCTTGGCTATTTTTGCACTCCAGTTACCAGTGTTTGGGTCAACATTTATTCTAGACATTGTTTTGAGTCTCTTGGACTTGGGGGTCTTCCCTAGACATTTACTTACCATGTCCTCCAGAGGGAGAACAAAAGGAATCACCTTCTTTTTGTCAGATATAGAGCTCTCTAGCCACTTCGGTGCAGGGGCTGAGACTGTCTTCCTGGGCTTCTCTCCATAAGAGGGTTCATTTGAAATCATTAACACCTCAGGGGTCTCTAGAAAGGCCTCTAACTGTGAACCAGTGTCAGCTGTCTCTGTTTTGTTTGGGCTTGCCTCTTTGTCCCCCATAGGCTCTTCTGCTTCTTCCTCTGAATTTAAGTCAACAATTATTGTCTCAGAAGTCTGCTTCTTTCTTTTCCCTTTTGTCCTCAATCTGGTAACACGGGATGATAGAATATCCATGAGGACCCTTCTGGATCTCTTGGAGACAGGGCTTTTCTCAGTCGATGGCTTGGATGCACCTACACCACAGATAGCAAGGGGTTGATTAGAAGAGACCATGGGAAGCGATGATGCGGCCACTGAAGAGAATTGTTGGACAGTTTTACTCTGAAGCCCTTCCTGCCTTTTTTCTTTCAACCATTTTTAAGTCCTCCTTATCACAAGAAGGGTTTTAATTTCAATTCTGTCCTCCTCTTTCTTGCTCCAGTCCACCTCTAGGATGGGTAAGTGTTCTATTTTCTCAAATTGTGGATCAACCACTTGTTCATCATCAACAAAAATTCCAGAAACATCCATGTTTAAATTAAGGGTAATTATTTGCCCCAAAGAAAATCTACACCATAACCTCCTCCTAACTTCGAATTCATCTGGGCAGTCCTCCCAGTAATCCTCCAGCTTAGGAAGATGTGAGTGCCCTGTTCTGGGATCTAGGTTATCTTTAACAAAACATTTACTGTCGAATTGAACCCTGGCAGTGAAAAATTGAAAATTGAACCTTTTGAGGTTCACCTCCAGATTTAAGGCATCAGATTTTGAATGGCATGAATAATGCCCAAGTTCAATAGGAAAAGCAATACCACAACTGTAATGAAACAACTTGCACAATATCTGAATATAATAGTAAATATGCTGCAAATACTTGATAATAATATGCCACTTCGAGGGGGCAACCTCCAAAACCACTTCGAGGGGGATACCTCCAATAGTCTTCAATGAGAACACAATACTGAATATCCTGAAATAAGACTCACTACCTCCTATATATACCTATTTATGCCTAGGATATCACCTAGGCCGACTTAGATGGGCCTATATAAGCCTTAGGCCAACCTAAACAACTAAATAACAATAAACTAATGATAATATGACTTAATTAAGGGTTAAGATAGCCACAAGCCGACTATTCATAACCCTATACACACTATAGGATTAAGGGCATAGCATGCCCCCCCTCTTCAAAGAAGCATTGTCCTCAATGCTGACCAAATGTGGATGCTTTTGCATGAATTCCTCATTCTCCCATGTAGCTTCCTCAATTGGAGAGTTTTTCCATTTAATTAGATATTCTATGATTTCCCTTGTCCTCAGCTTCTTGGTGCGTGTTTGAATAATTCTCTTAGGATCCACAACTATTCTTCCCTCTTCATCAAGCTTAGGTAACTTAGTCTGTGCTACCACTTTATTCCCAATAACCTTCTTCAAGCAGGAAACATGAAAAATTGGATGAATTTTTGTTGATATGGGCAGCTCCAATTTATATGCTACATTGCCAATCTTCTGCAACACCTTATAAGGACCATAGTACTTGGGTGCCATCTTGTTAGCTTTATGTTGTTGTTTTAGAGACATTTTCTTGTATGGTTGTAGTCGAACAAAGACCCAATCTCCCACTTCAAAAGTTCTTTCACTACGGTGTTGATCAGCTTGTTGCTTCATTCTATTTTGTGCCATTGCCAAGTTCTCTCGAAGACTAGCCAATACCTCTTGCTGATGATGGATGTGTTCTTCGACTGTGTGAACCTTTGGTTGTACCCGCAATGAAGAGATGATTGATGGTGGGTGGTAACCATATAGTGCTAAAAATGGAGACATCTTGGAAGAAGTATGGAAAGAAGTGTTGTACCACCATTCTGCTAGTGGTAGCCATTGCACCCATCTCTCTTGTTTATCTGAAGCAAAACAACAGAGATAGCCTTCCAAGCATTTGTTGACCACTTCTGTCTGTCCATATGACTGGGGGTGATATGATGAACTACAAGCAAGCTAAGTGCCCAAGCATGAAAACAAGTCAGTCCAAAAATTACTTGTAAATATAGGGTCACGATCACTGACTATAACTTTCAGAGTCCCATGCAGTTTCTGAATAGTATTCATAAAAGCTTTTGCTACAGTGCTTGCTGCCAATGGTTGTGCCAAAGCACAAAAGTGACCATATTTGGTGAGACGATCCACAACAACCATGATGACATTTTTTCCTTCAGATCTAGGCAAACCTGTGATGAAATCCATAGATACCTCCTCCCACCTTTGACTTGGGATACATAAGGGTTGTAGAAGACCCGAAGTCTTAACTGTCTCCCCTTTATGTTGTTGACATACCATGCATTCAGCTACAAATTTTTGAACATCCCCTTTCAGCCCTTCCCAAAAGAAATCTTGCTTGATTCTATGATAAGTTTTGAGGAATCCTGAGTGCCCACCTATTGGAGAAGCATGTAGTTCTTCCAACACCTTAAGCTTAAGAGTTGAATTCTTGCAAAGGTATAACCTCTCCTTGTACCATAAAATATTTCCTTTCCATGAAAATTTGTCAGACACACTTGATTCCTGTTGGAGTTTCTCAATGAGCCTTAGAGTATCTATGTCCTTCCCCCACTCTTCTCTTGCCTCATTTACCCAGTCTGCTTGTAACATGGAAATGGCAAATAAAAATGACTATGGGTTCATCACGCCTTGATAGAGCATCAGCCACAACATTCTCCTTGCCTTTCTTATATATGATCTCAAAGTCATATCCCAACATCTTTGTGACCCATTTTTGTTGTTCTTTAGATGATAACCTCTGTTGCAAGAAATATTTGAGACTATCATGATCTTTCTTGACCTTAAAGTGTCGTCCCATTAGATAAGGTCTCCATTGTTTGACTGCATGCAAGATAGCCAACATTTCTTTCTCATAAACTGGCTTCGACAAATTCTTACCTTTGAGTTGGCGACTTTCAAATGCTATGGGTTTTCCTTCTTGCATAAGTACTGCTCCTATTCCATGTCCTGAAGCATCACATTCAACAACAAATGTTTTAGAAAAATCTGGGGTAGCTAGGACTGGAGTTGTACACATGGCTTCCTTTAGTTTCTCAAATGCCCTTGTCACCACTTCATTCCATTGGAAAGCATCCTTCTTTAACAAGGATGTGAGAGGAGATGCTATGCTACCATAATTCTTTACAAATCAGTGATAATACCCTGTAAGCCCTAAAAAACCTCGTAAGTTCTTAAGGGTCTTAGGAATTTTCCACTCTACAATTGCTTGGATCTTATGAGGGTCCATCTTGACTCCCTCATGTCACACAATGTGACCAAGGTACTCCACTTCTTTGACACCAAAGATACACTTGGATGGTTTAGCATACAATTGATTCTGCTTCAAAATGTCCAACACTTGATTTACATGTTGCAAGTGTTCCTCCCATGTTTTACTATATATTAAGATGTCATCAAAAAATACCAAAACAAATTTCCTCAAAAATGGCCTGAAGATAGAGTTCATTAAACTTTGAAATGTCGATGGTGCATTAGTGAGACCAAAAGGCATTACCAAAAATTCATAGTGGCCCTCATGGGTTCTAAAAGCTGTCTTATGTACATTCTCATCTCTAATTCTAATTTGATGATAACCAGAACGGAGATCAAGTTTTGTAAATTAAATAGCACCATTAAGCTCATCTAACAAATCATCAATTACTGGAATAGGAAACTTATCTTTTATGGTGAACTTGTTAAGCTCCCTATAATCTGGACACATCCTCCATGTTTCATCCTTCTTACGCACCATTACCACAGGAGATGAGTAAGCACTTTGACTATGCCTAATAATGCCTGCTTCTAGCATCTCTTGAACTATCTTCTCAATCTCACTTTTTTGAGCATATGGATATCTGTAGGGCCTGATGTTGGGTGGTTGGCTCCCTGGTACTAGTTGAATGGCATGATCATGATCTCTCCTAGGAGGTAATCCTGTTGGCATCTCCCCAAAAACTATAGAGTGCTTATCTATAATTGCTTGTAGATCCAATGGTGTAGAAGCCTTTGAGTGATATGCTTCTAATGAAAATAATTGGGCTGCCATCCCATCTACCCCCTTCTTCAACAACTTTTGCATTTGGTAAGAACTTACTATCTGTGGTGACTTTGCACGCATCCCTCATAATTCTATTGTTCTTCCTTCTGATTGAAAGCGCATGAATAGTTCTTAGAAGTTCAATTCAATTGTTCCCAAAGTGGTAAGCCACTGTACTCCCAAAACAATATCTGCTGCACCCATTGAGATAGCATACATTGGACAATTAAGATGATAATCTCCCGTGGATAATTTAATGCTATGGCATTTTCCTGAACAACTAACAGTACCACCATCTGCAATCAAGACCTAAAATTCTGGAGCTGGATATATAAAACAATTTAAACGAGTGGCCAACTTTTTGTTGATGAAGTTATGAGTGCTACCTGAGTCTATCAACACTGTTACTTTTTCTTTCTTTAAGAAACCCACTACCTTGAGAGTTTGTGGGGTACTAAAACCTGAAAGTGCATGGCAAGAAATGATTGGTTGAGTATCTCTTGACTCCTCCTCAATCTCATTGTCACTCTCTACTATTGGTACCTCTTCTTCTTCCTCACTTGGCCCTTCAATATAGAACAATTTCTTTTTAGTGCATTTGTGTCCTCTACTATATTTGCTATCACAATTAAAACATAATCCTTTTGCTCTCTTCTCTTCAATTTGTTGTGGTGTTATCCTAGTAGGTTGTGGAAGTGACTATGTAGGAGTGCTTTTATCTCTTATGTTTATAAAACCTTGCCTTTTATTAACCATAAATTTTTCCTCTACTTGCCTTGCCATAATCATTGCCTCTGAGATGGAATTTGGACGGAACATGTGTACCTCATATTTAATGTGATCCTTTAAGCCACCAATGAATAGCTCCAACAAATTTTCTGTAGACACATTTTCCACTCTTAAAGATAAAGTATGAAATTGATGAATGTAATCCTTGACCATACCTGTTTGCCTTAATTTGGTAATTTGGCTGAAGTAGCTATCCATAAGATTTTCACCATAATGAGTAATGAGTTCTTCTTGGAAAACTGACCAAGTGACAATGCATCCTTTTTCTTTCTTTTCTTCACATAACCAACGGTACCAAATGAATTGATCAGGTTCCAAGTATAAGGAAGCCATGGCCACCTTTTGTTGACATGGAACATGGTGGATATCAAAGAATTGCTCCATTTGACAAAGCCAATTGGTAGGATCTTGACCATCAAACTTTCGCATATCCAACTTTGGTGTGAAATTCCTTGCCATAAAATGAGTGGTGTGATGATCCATCTTGAGATTTGATTCAAACCCAAAAACACCCTTCCCTTTTATAGAATCCTCTTCCTCCACATCGTGGTGTTGTGACTGCTTATGTTTGGAAAGTATCTCCAGAATTTTCTCAATATCACATGACTTTGCCAACCCTTTCATTTGTTCAACCATAATGTACAAGATTTCACCTTTCATCTTGCTATTTTCTTTATGAATAAGTTCAAGTATATTTTCATATTCTTTTTGATCAACATCCTCATTTTCCACCTCCTCCTTGCCTGGAGTTTTTCCCAGTGTGGTAACATTCTTTTTGCCCCTTGTTGAAGGACCCGTCATGATTGGAAAAAATAATTTTGAAATAAATCACACAAATGAAATGCAAATTCTCTGAAATTTTTATTGTAACTTACTAAGGCCAAGATACCACTTACCCAGAAAAAATTCCAAGAAATTAGCAAATTTACTGCCTTGAGAGCGAATTTGTTGCAAACCCTAATTTTGCAATAACTCGCTTATTTTTGCTCCAATTCCTCTGAAATCTAGACTGTATCTTCTTTAATATTGTCTTCAAAAACTTTTTAAAAATATTTAAAAAATTCACTAAAATCTGAAAGTTATGCTCTTCCCAAAATCGCCTCCAATGATGAGAAAAAATTTTGCCTCTACGGTGCCAAGATCATGCTCTGATACCACTTGTAATGAAACAACTTGCACAATATCTGAATATAATAGTAAATATGCTGCAAATACTTGATAATAATATGCCACTTCGAGGGGGCAACCTCCAAAACCACTTCAAGGGGGATACCTCCAATAGTCTTCAATGAGAACACAATACTGAATATCCTGAAATAAGACTCACTACCTCCTATATATACCTATTTATGCCTAGGATATCACCTAGGCCGACTTAGATGGGCCTATATAAGCCTTAGGCTGACCTAAACAACTGAATAACAATAAACTAATGATGATATGACTTAATTAAGGGTTAAGATAGCCACAAGTCGACTATTCATAACCCTATACACACTATAGGATTAAGGGCGTAGCAACAACCCCTTTTTGATGGGAATTTGTTATCAACATGTGCCAATTGCCGACATACCTCCATCAATACAAAACGATCGAATACATATCTAGGCAACTTCAGGGGTTCACCATCAAACCCTCCAACTCTGATATAAGTGAATTCAGAAAATTGGATGAAAAAGCTACCGTAGGTACTGATCAGTTGCATTGCTTCACTGGTCATTCTCTTACCTGGATTGCCTGCCAGTTCATAGGTCATTTTTCTAGTGAAGACATCATTAATTCTTTTATAATTTTCATAACAATTTCTTCTTTGCAACTGTGAATAACATTCGTAAATCTTACTACTCTCATCTAAAGGCTCATGAGGCAAGTCAAACCAATCTCTTGTGGATGCTAAACAGTAGAACAGATATGAAGACATAAAGAAATCCCTGTTACCTAGACGATTATTTAAACTCTGATGTAGACAATCAGCTACTATCTCAGCCCAATCCAAATATTGTTCACCTTGAAGGATGACTTGTATGAAAAAGTACATCCAGTCTTCCCAGTAATAGGCATGCTGATTGCCTCTCAGTCTGTGCAACAACACCACAATATCCCTTACTTCCTGTATTAAATGATCTCTAGTAAGGGGTCTGGGCAGCCTTGAACCGCCCTTTTGAAATTTTAGCAGCCAGTTCCTTGCTATTACACTTCTGTAAGTTGGTCTCTTTTCTGAGAAATACCCATTGGAGGAAGTAATGTCAAGACTGGAATACGCCTCCTTAGGCGGTATCTTCATCACAGACATGAGGGTTTGTCTGTTAACATGGAATAACACATCCCCGTCTACTTTTCTGACGCACCTATGTTGGGGATCTTATCTGTTTATACACTCTTGAACCAACTCTGGGCAGAATATAGCTTGAGGAAAGGCTGTGGCTTCAACTAAACCACTGTCCACAATTTTCTTCATTGTGGGGGTTTGGACAGGGTTTCTAGTTCTTCCTATGAATTCCTCTAAATCATATTGAACTAATGCAGTATCCCCAAATTCTGAGTGAGAGTAAGTGAGACCAGGGCCATGTTCGTCTCCCAAACATGTAGATTTCAAAGACATACTTGGACTATTATAATAAAACACTTCGAATTTCAAAATTAACAGAAATTCCAGAGGCTCTTCTTTCCAGTATAAGAATTCGGAATAGCACAGGGGAAATAGGACTCACCTTCAGGATATTTGAATTCACTGCAAAAACTTGAAAAATGAGAGCCTTACACTTCCAGCACTATCCTTCTCCGCATTGCACAGTATATTTTCTTGCTAAAATTAGCTTGTTCTCGGTTAATAATGGTGCTTACCAGAGTGAATAATCATCGCTTGGAACAATACGTGCCAAAAATATTTGAAAAGACGTGAACTCTGATTTCTTCATTAATAGCAAGTAATGTTCGTGCGCCATCATGAAGTACAATGATTATCCATAGTCTCCGCTAAATTAGAGCTCTCGGTTTCATGATGGGTTTCTAACAAATTTTCCTCCAACTTTCCTGCTAAGTTTGACTTAGAAAGCTGCGGGAGCAAACGGGACCAAAATTGCCAAATCTTCGAACTTATTGAACCATTGAACCTCTAGGACATGGTTCAATGCGATGGTTCAATGTGATGGTTCAAGCATGTCAACTGGACTTTGTATGTAGGCAAAAGATTGATTTACCGAAACAGGGACTTGACCTATGAACCGTTGAACTTGTGAAGATGCGGTTCAATACGAAGGTTCAACGACGCAAGGGTTATGTGGACCAACAAAAAGTTACGCGGCTTCGGTAAAAGGTTGCCAATTGTAAAACAGTGAACTATTGAACCTTGAACCATTGAACCCCGTGGCAGAGTACAAGCGGGAGGTTCAACGATATATTAGTAGACACGGAAACTGTGTGACCCAACTCATAGGAAGACAATGAGTGTTGAACCTTAAGACCGTTGAACCATTGAACCTTGAACCCCGCTATAGAGTATGCGCGGAAGGTTCAAGTTCAACCCGAAAGTACAAAGACGCTTAAGACAAACAGTAAGGCAGCTTGCTTTATATGACACTTCAGACATATTGAACCATTGAACCTTGAACTTTGAGAATGGTTCGGGTTCAAAGGTTCAAACCTTTTATACAAAGATGACACACGGGTAAAATTTGAAGGACTAAGAGTCGATTTACAAAGCGAAGATATGACCAAAAATATAATACGGTAAACTGACTCTTGCTTAAGAAAAATTACCGATACATAAATAAACAAGGGCGACTCAAAAAGTAACACCGGTGAAGGCCCAAAGACCTGCTTTTCAGTAAAGATGCCCCATTTATCCTATGTAGATCTATTTACCCGCTTAGGATAGATGATTTTGCATGGTTTGATGAGTTCAAAGATCTAATCCCTTGAATTAGTTTGAAATATGAATTTGACATGATCAAGTGTGTTGCACTATTTATAATACTCATATCCTATGAGGGTAGAAATACCTGCTTTTTATTAAGTTCGTTGTAATTTGGTGTCCTGAATAAAACCAGTTGTTAGGATTTCATGCTAATTCTTTGTTTAACTGGTTTCAAATGATTCTTAACCTATCTGGTAAATTGAACATCTTGAAGATTGTTGAGATGTGATATTCATTAAGGTATTATATGTAGGGTAGATGTCTTCTTGGGTTGTCAACATGGAGTACGAGTTTAAGGGAGTTCCTCTAGTATCCAAGATCACCTCCAATTGGAACATTATTTTTGACACTGATATTGGTCATGTGGATTTGGATGACTTTAAGATGAGTGTGTTTGGTGCCAACCCTACTGACTGGGCCAACAGTATGGGACAGAATGGTATTGCCCAAGCAACAAGTTTCTCCACTACAAACCAATGTTCAGAACTTATTGTAGCTTGTAGGGAAAGGTACCATCCACCCACTAGACCATAGTGACTCAAGATGGGAGGATGATTGCTAACTTCACCATCCCTTCTATATCTGAGGCTTTTGATATCCTGATCTTTCCAACAATGACTATGGTAACCAAGGAGGCAAATCAACACATGTATGATCAAAATCTAGAAAAGTGCAAGAAAGTGATCAATGACACCTGGATGAAGGTAAGGAGGACTACCATGGCTAAGGTGCCTCAAGTTCTATACAGAAGTGATTTCAAGTCTGAGGTAGGGGACATGGTGACACTCCTCAGCAGAATTATAGGTCTTCCAACTGTATCTACGTTTGAGCCTTGGATGTTTGGGTATATTGAGGAGGTGTTAAAAGGAGATAAGAAGATATATTGGGCTCAAATAATCAGTGATAATATCCATGGGAGTTTCTTTTCCTTGAATGAGACCCATCTTCTATTTGTCTTCCTATTTCATATATACGTTAGCCAGGAATTTTATCTACCCTGGGTTAACCAGATTAGGAACTGTGGGTAATGTTGTCAGGGAGTTCAAAGTTTATGGTTGCTATCCCTAGTTGGGTAAGTACACAAAGATGGGGGACCAAAAGGGGGTCTTAAGTGTTAGATTCAGGGTAGACAACTGAGAGGGGGGGTGAATCAATTATCTTAAACTTTCTTTCTTTTAAACACTTATATTCACTTAGCAGTATAACAATAAATTAGACATGAAACATTATGCATTTGATCAAGAGCAGAAACACATCAACATATGAGACACCAAGATTTTGACGTGGAAAACCCGGTTAAGGGAAAAACCACGGGGTGACCAACCCAAGATTGTATTCTCTGTTAGAACAATAGAAAGAATAAAATGGCACATGCCAATTAGGGCTCACTGCCCGAGCACACTGCTCACCAGAGGCTCACTGCCTACAAGAGAAACATTGTCTACAAAAGAATAAGTATCACATACTTGAACTGGTAATTAGCATCTTCACCATGCTTGAGTCAGTTCCATTTAAGCCCAAACCTTTTTCTTTGACTTTCACTCTTCTCCTCGCTACCACACACTCATCTTCCAAGTCACACTTTGAAATGACTTCACAATCCCTTATTTATACATGAAATCAACTTAGGAACAAACATCTAAGTCAGAAAACATCCACAAGAACATCCGCAAGATGAATCATTCATCTGGTCAGCCAGCCTGAGGAAGAACACCTTCACCGGAGGTATTACTTCAATTTCAAGCTCCAACTCTAATGTGGAGCAACAAAATGAACTGAACATGATCCAAGGACCTCCACAAGCTTGCTTGAATCACCAGGAACATCTGCACTTCCTCCACTTACTAAAATCTCTCTCTCTCCTACATCCAGTGCCTCAAGAACACAGTCTGCCTTTACTGTCACAAAGGAATAGATGCTTCTGGACCTTCAAATCATGAATAAATTGAGATGACACATCATAAGGACTTCCCCAACACTCCTTCCTATCCGCAGAATAGGACAATGCACTTCCGGATCCCACCGGACCTTTCTGTAACACTCTGTCACCTCTGAACATCTACCGGAACCGGTTCTACTTGAGTGATTACAGTTTCTTCATATCTTCATGCGGACCTCTAAAATCTCTACTAGAACATCTTAAGACTCATATAGACAAACCCTTTAATCTGCATCCTCTGATCCTTAATATGTCTTGAGCTTTTACCTTGTTGTCATCACTATTCTTCACTGTTCCTGATTGAGACTAATTTTCTCAATATTCTCAACATATAGCTCATTCAATCCTTATCATTAATGCAACAGAAGTATGTTGACATCAATGACAATCCTAGTTAGACCCATACTTGAAACAATCTCCCCCTTTGTCATTGATGGCAACATAAGATGTGAAAAACTGATTTAACCATCAAGACAAGAACTTTTTCTTTACTGTCACAACTCCCCCTATCAGCAACCACCATTCACATTTCTTCTCTCCCATTACTACTCCCCCTTTGATCAGCAACCACTTATTTTTCACATGTCTTCTCTTCCCCTTTGACATCAATGGCAAAGGGCTCATACTTGCAACTTTATTACTTCAGAATCATATCTGCTGCTCCCCCTGAGTAGCAGCTCCCCATCATCAGTCTGGACCACAAGATGTGATTGAGATATGCACCGGACTGATGCACCTTTGTGCACCTTAGTTCATCATCGAAGGGGCAATAACCCCTAACTTCTCCCTTAGATACTCAAAGGAGTCCTTAGGTAGAGGCTTTGTAAAGATGTCTGCAATCCGATCCTTGGATGGCACAAACTCCAATCTAACTTCATTCTTGTTCACTTGTTCTCTCAGGAAGTGAAACTTGATGGATATATGTTTAGTCTTTGAATGTAACACGGAATTCTTAGATATGTTTATTGCACTTGAATTATCACAGAAAATTGTGATAGGCTCCTCATACTCTACTTGGATATCTCTTAACATCTGCTTCATCCACAATACTTGAGTGCAACCACTTGTTGCTGCAATATATTCTGCTTCAGTTGTAGACAGAGATATTTCCTCTTGTTTCTTGCTTAGCCAAAAAACCAATCTCTTCCCCAAAAAGAATGCTCCACCACTGGTACTCTTCCGGTCATCCACATCTCCGGTCCAATCTGCATCTATATATGCATGAAGAGAGAAATCCCAATCTCTAGGATACCACAGACCATACTCAACTGTCCCTTTTAGATATCTAAAAATCCTTTTGATTGCCATGACATGAGATTCTCTAGGATCAGCCTGGAATCTTGCAACAAGACCAACAGCCTGCATAATGTCTGGTCTAGTCTGAGTGAGATATAACAGTCCTCCAATCATTGATCTATACTTTGTCTGATCAGCCTTAGGAGAGTCTGCATTTTTGCTTAGCTTACATCCGGTTGCCATGGGAGTGTTCATTGGCTTTGAATCTTCCATCCCAAACTTCTTCAACAATTCTTTTGCATATTTGGTCTGAGAAATGAAGGTACCTTTCTTTGTTTGAGTGATTTGCAGACCCAAGAAGAAATTCATTTCACCAAGCATGGACATCTCAAACTCACTTTTCATTTGGTTTGCAAAAGTTTTACACAAACTATCTTTTCCTCCAAAAATGATATCATCAACGAACACTTCAACACCTAAGATGTTTTCATGATCAATTTTGAAATATAGATTACTGTCAGCAGTACCTTTGTTGAAACCAATCTTCAAGAGATGTTTATCCAGTCTTTCATACCAGGCTCTTGGGGCTTGCTTCAGTCCATACAGTGCCTTTTTCAACTTGCAGACCATATCATCATTGTCAGACAGTTGAAATCCATCTGGTTGCTCAATGTACACTTCTTCTTCCAAATCACCATTCAGGAAGGCAGACTTGACGTCCATCTGATACACTTTGAAATCCTTGAAGGCAGAAAATGCAAGAAATAATCTGACTACTTCAATTCTTGCCATCGGAGCAAAAGTCTCTTCAAAATCAACTCCTTCTATTTGAGAGTATCCTTTGCAAACTAATATGGCCTTATTTCTGATCACTTCACCGACTTCATTCAATTTGTTTCGGAAGACCCATTTGGTTCCAATCACATTCTTGTTTCTAGGTCTAGGAACAAGATCCCAAGTGTGATTTTTCTCAATTTGCATCAGTTCTTCCTCCATTGCCTTAGTCCAATTTTTATCATTGCAGGCTTCATTTACTGTCTTAGGTTCAATCTTTGAAATCAGACAATACTCATCTGAATCTTGAGCAATTTTTCTTCTTGTTTGTATACCTTTGCTTTTGTCACCTATGATCTGAACTTCAGAGTGGTTCAGTCTCACATACCTCAGAACTTTGGGAGTTTCTTGCACTTCTGACTCTTGATTAGGCTCATTGAATCTTATCTCTTCTTCCTGACTCACTGGATCAGTTTCAATATGTTTTTCAGAAGAGTCTTGACCACCTTGAATCAGGCCATCATTCTGATCATCTTCTTCATACTCATAAAACCTTGAGGGGTTTCAATTCCTTCATCAACCTTCACATTAGTACTTTCTATAATCTTTCTCAATCTCTTATTATAACACCGGTATGCTTTGCTTTGAGTAGAATAACCCAAAAATATTCCTTCATCACTTCTAGCATCAAACTTGCCGAGATCTTCATCTCTCTTGATGTAACATTTGCTACCAAACACTCTGAAATATCTTATAGTAGGTTTAATACCAAACCAAGGTTCATAAGGAGTCTTATCGGTATTGTTTCTGATTTGAAATCGGTTGAGAGTATAGACTGTAGTGCTAACAGCTTCTCTCCAATAGATCTGAGGGATAATTGCTTCCATCATCATGGTCCTAGATGCTTCTTGGATGGTCCGGTTCTTTCTCTCAACTACTCCATTCTGCTGTGGAGTCCTAGGAGCAGACAACTGTCTCTTTATTACATGTTTCTCACATAAATCTATAAACTCACCAGATGTGAATTCTCCACCTCTATCAAACCTCAGACATTTCAATTTCAATCCAGTCTCATTTTCCACCATAGCTTTGAATATTTTGAACTTCTCAAGAGCTTCTGATTTCTCTTTTAGAAAGGTTACCCATATCATCCGGGAATAGTCATCAACTAGCAACATGAAGTATCTATCACCTTGCACACTCCTGATTCTTGCCGGACCACATAAGTCAGTGTGAACCAAGTCTAATAATCCGGTAGAAGATTGTTCCTTGCTCTTGAATGAGATTTTGCTTTGTTTTCCCAACTGACATTCTTTGCACAAACTATTTGTAGGTTTAACCAGTCTTGGAAGATCTCGTACAGCCTAAGTATTGCTAATCTTGATGATATTATCAAAGTTCACATGACACATTCTTCTATGCCATAACCAACTTTGATCAACTTGAACAAATAAGTAACTTTTACCAGTACTAGCTAAGTGAAAGATGTTACCTTTTGTTTGGGTACCAGATGCAATCTCTGTTCCAGAACTTTCAAAGATTTTGCACTTTCCATTCTTGAATCTGAGATCATAGCCTTTGTCCACCAATTGTCCAACACTAAGAAGATTGTGCTTTAACCCTTCAACATATAATACATTACCACTTTTGTTCTTTCCATCAAAAGAAATAGTTCCTCTACCTTTGATTCTACCTGCAGAGTTATCACCAAACTTTAGCACTCCTCCTTCATACCTTTCCAAATCTATGAACTTGTTTTTGTCACCTGTCATATGGTGAGAGAAACCACTGTCAATGACCCAATCATCCTTCTCTTCTACTTGGGCAGCCAGGGCTTTTTCTTCAATTTTATGATTGATAGATTCAGAGGGCATTGGATCTTCTTCCTTGATGGCAATGAACACCCAGTCACTTCCGGATTTGTCTCCTTTTTCTGACTCACCATCTGTTACTCCATCATCTCCTTCATGAGTATAGTAACAATTCTTCTGGAATCTTGGTCTGCTATTGTTTGGCCTAGAAAATCTTTCCGAACACTTTGATGCAAAATGACCAATCTTATTGCAATTAAAACATTTAAAAGACAATTTTCCCTCATACTTACCGGATCCTCTTGGCAGTCTTTTTGCAATAAGAGCTTCAAGATGAGCAGTTTCAGCTTCTTCTTCTTCCAAGTCTTTTCTTGCATTTTCATACCATGATAGGTTCCTTGAAGAGTTTTCTCCCAGATCAAACCTTTGTTTCCCTTTTATAGAGGTACTGGCTTTGAATGTAGATTCAGTCTTTGGAGGATCATCTCCAAACTCGGCCATTTCAAAAGCAGCCAACTTACCAACCAATTGATCTCTTGTGACTGTTGTGTGAGCTCTGAATTCTTCAATTGCAAAAGCCTTGATTTTATAAGAAGTAGGAAGGGATCTGAGAACTTTGCCAACAATCTCTTCTTCACTTATGATTCCACCTGCATTTCTAATTCCACAAACCAGCTCATTCACTCTTGGCATAAAAGAGGTAATATTTTCATCATCTCTCATCTTCAGTTTTTCAAATTTCCCTTTTAGACTTTGTAACCTTGCACATTTAACATACTGGTCTCCTTCATGCAAAAGTTCCAGTTTATTCCAAATCTCAAAGGCAGTTGGTAGATCAATAACATTTGAGAGTTCTGAGTTAGATAATGTGCTTAAAAGAGCCTCTTTGGTCCGTAGATTGTTTTCAGCATCTGTGATTTTATTTAGAGTTGTTGGACCACCCTGTGGAGGTATATAAGCTTTTGTAACCATGGACCAGTATGCAAATCCCATACACTGCAAGTGACATTTTATGCGACCTTTCTAAAGAGCAAAGTTAGTTCCATCAAACTTTGGACTATCCTTCTTGTAGGATGACATCCTGGATCTCCTTAGGTGGTTAAGCTCCTTTCAGAGGAACTTGGCTCTGATACCAATTGTTAGATTCAGAGTAGACAACTGAGAGGGGGGGTGAATTAGTTGTCTTAAACTTTCTTTCTTTTAAACACTTATATTCACTTAGCAGTATAACAATAAATCAGACATGAAACATTATGCATTTGATCAAGAGCAGAAACACATCAACATATGAGACACCAAGATTTTGACGTGGAAAACCCAGTTAAGGGAAAAACCATGGGGTGACTAACCCAAGATTGTATTCTCTGTTATAACAATAGAAAGAATAAAATGGCACGTGCCAATTAGGGCTCACTGCCTACAAGAGACACACTATCTATAAAAGAATATGTATCACATACTTGAACTGGTAATTAGCATCTTCACCATGCTTGAGTCAGTTCCATTTAAGCCCAAACCTTCTGCTCTGCCTTTCACTCTTCTCCTCACTACCACACACTCATCTTCCAAGTCACACTTTGAAATGACTTCACAATCCCTTATTTATACATGACATCAACTTAGGAACAAACATCTAAGTCAGCAAACATCCACAAGAACATCCGCAAGATGAATCATTCATCCGGTCGGCCAGCCTAAGGAAGAACACCTTCACCGGAGGTATTACTTCAATTTTGAGCTCCAACTCTAATGCGGACCAACAACATGAACTGAACATGATCCAAGGACCTCCACAAGCTTTTCTGAATCACCAGGAACATCCGCACTTCCTCTACTTACTGAAATCTCTCTCTCTTGCATCTGGTGCCTCAAGAACACAGTCTGCCTTTACTGTCACAAAGGAATAGATACTTTCAGACCTTCAAATCATGAATAAATCGAGACAACACATCATAAGGACTTCCCCAACACTCCTTCCTATTCGCAGAATAGGACAATGCACTTCCGAATCCCACCGGACCTTTCTGTAACACTCTGTCACCTCTGAACATCTATCGGAACCGGTTCTACTTGAGCGATCACAACTTCTTCATATCTTCATGCGGACCTCTGAAATCTCTATTGGAACATCTTAAGAATCATATATACAAATGCTTTAATCCACATCCTCTGATCCTTAACATGTCTTGAGCTTTTACCTTGTTGTCATCACTATTCTTCACTGTTCCTAATTGAGACTAATTTTCTCAATATTCTCAACATATAGCTCATCCAATCCTTATCATTAATGCAACAGAAGTATGTTGACATCAATGACAATCCTAGTTAGACCCATACTTGCAACAATAAGATGCCAATTTTTTTTAATTTTTTATTTATTTATTTATTTATTTTTTCTGAAATCAGGAAAGACTGATGTTGGATGAGAAATTGAAGATAGTTACACTCAAAATTTGAAGATACAACAAAAACAAGAGTCGTAGTGCTCTGAATCTAGTTTCTAAACTACTATTTTTTTTTTCAAAATTGGTTGAGATTAAGGGGTTCAAAAAGGAGGAGCACACAAATTGGTCCTATTTTTTTCAAAAAACATAACATAGTGTTTGGTGTGCTCCCCCTCAAATGTTAAATTTGTTTTAGTATTTCAAAAATTGATTCAATGAGAAATTAGCTAACACCATGTAGTTTATCCCTGATTTTTTCTGATAATTTTTTGATGAATAATTGATTTTTAACTAATTTTCAAAGAAGACACATCCTGAAAAATAAAAAATTGAGTGTGCTCCACCCTAATTTTTTTGAAAACTAATCAAAAATTGATTTTTTTTAATACGTGTAGAATGGAGTCTAGTTTCTAAAAATGTAATTTATTTGAAATTTCAATGAACGGTTAAAAAAAAAGTCAAAAATACCAGACACTGGTTTTTGACAAAAACGGATACACTAACAAAATAAATTAAAGATGAAATCCTTAACATACTCAAAACATGAAAACAATTATATGGTTAGAAAGCTAACAGAGAGCTTAAGTTTATGGTGGTATTTTTTGACTTGTCATTGAAAAAAGTGCAAACTTGATGCGAAGCACACTCCAGATAATGTGATTTTTGTTACAATCTGGAAAAACATGTCTTTGGATGTCCTAAGTTTAGTCCAAGCCTTTGGGTTGGAAGCCCAAGTCAAATCCAAGCCTAAGGCTTGGAAATTACCAAGGCAAGCATAACACAAGCGCATTATAATGTGCTCACATTATGGTGAAATAAAACATGCCACTTTCATATTCTCCTTACCCCTCTCCCTATTATTCTCTCTCCCTCCCCTCTATGTCTCTCCCTCCCCTTATCTCTCTTTCTCACCTCTAATTCCCTCCTCTCTCTCTCACTCTCTACTTCCCTCCCCTCTCTACCTCCTACTCTCTCTCTCCCTGACCTATCTACCTCCTTGTTTTCCTTTTCCTAGTTTTCTTTTTCCTTTCCAATTTCCCTTTAGATCTCACCAATTTTTCCCTATTTTACTATTTTCCACCTCTCCTCATCATTCTTCCTATCCAATGAACTTTTGTTTTATCTTGTTTCCATTTCATCCTCCCAATTTACATCGTTATCCCTCTTTGCATGTCCTAGTTTTCTTGTTTCCATGTTCTTTGTCGATAAGGGAGAGGGAGAGGGAGAGGGAGAGAGGGTGGAGATGGAGGGGAGAGATATGGTGATAGAGAGAGTCCTAGTTTTCTTGTTTTCATTTCCTTCAACGATAAGGGTGATGGATAGATAGAGGGGAGAGATAGGGAGATAGAGGAATGATAGGGTAGAGAGAGGCAATAGATAGGGGGAGATAGAGAGAGAGAGAGAGGAGACAGATAGGGAGAGATAGAGGAGACAAAAGGGCTTGAGATAGGGAGATAGAGAGTGAGAGAGATAGGGAGAGAGAGTGAGAGGTAGAGGGACGATAGAGATATAGGGAGATAAGGGAGGGATAGGTAGATAGAGGTTTAGGGTTGCTCAGGTTTATGGGGGAGAGAGAGAGAGAGAGAGAGAGAGAGAGAGAGAGAGAGAGAGAGAGAGAGAGAGAGAGAGAGAGAGAGAGAGAGAGAGAGAGAGAGAGAGAGAGAGAGGCATTATTTAGGGTTTATGAGTTTAGGGTTTCTCAAGTTTAGGGTTTAGGGGAATTATTTAGGGTTTAGGAGTTTAGGGTTGCTTGGGTTTAGGGTTTAGAGAGAGATAGAGAGAGGGGATCAATAGAGATTGGGAGAGATAGAGGAGACAAAGGGGAGAGATAGGGAGATAAAGAGTGAGGGCATATCCAGAAACATAGGGAGCAAGATTGAGAGGTAGAGGGAAGATAGAGATAGGAATATAGGGGAGATATAGGGAGATGGAGGTTTAGGATTTCTTGGGTTTAGGGTTTAGGGGTTTGGGGTTTAGGGTTTAGAGGTTTAGGGTTTCTCGGGTTTAGAGGGATCATTTAGGGTTTAGGGTTTATGGTTTAGGGGTTAGGGGTTAAGGTTTAGAGGTTTAGGTTACGGTTTAAAGAGAGAGAGGATCGATAGGGAGATAGAGAGTGAGGGACATGGCCAGAGACATAGGGAGAGAGATTGAGAGGTAGAGGGATGATAGAGACAGGGAGATAGGGGAGAGATAGGGAGATAGAGGTTTAGGGTTGCTTGGGTTTAGGGTTTATGGTTTAGGGGTTTGGGTTTAGGGTTTAGGGGTTTGGGTTTAAGGTTTAGGGGTTTAGGGTTGATCAGGTTTAGGTTTTAGGGGTTAGGAGTTAAGGTTTAGGAGCATTATTTAGGGTTTATGGTTTAGGGGTTTGGGTTTAGGGTTTAGGGGTTTGGGTTTAAGGTTTAGGGGTTTAGGGTTGATCAGGTTTAGGTTTTAGGGGTTAGGAGTTAAGGTTTAGGAGCATTATTTAGGGTTTAGGGGTTAGGGGTTAAGGTCAAAGGTTTAGGGTTTACGGTTTAGAGAGGGAGAGATAGGGAGATAGACATTTAAGGTCTAGGGGTTAGGGTTTAGGGGCATTATTTAGGGTTTAGGGGTTTAGAGAGAGAGAGAAAGAGGGAGATAGAGAGATATGGAGCTAGAGAGTGGGGGACATGGTCAGAGACATAGGGAGAGAGATTGAGAGGTAGAGGGACGATAGAGATAGAGAGATAGAGGTTTAGGGTTGCTTGGGTTTAGGGGTTAGGTTTTAGGGGCATTATTTAGGGTTTAGATGTTTAGGGTTGCTTGAGTTTAGGGATTTAGGGTTGCTCAGGTTTAGGGGTTTAAGGTTTCTCTAGTTTAGGGGTTTAGGGTTGCTCAGGGTTAGGGGTTTAGGGTTGCATGTCAAAAGTAGTCTGTCTATCTTTATCTCTCTCCCTCCCCCCTCTCTCTCTCTCTCTCCCCTCTTTACCTCCTACCCTCTATGTCCCCTCTATACCTCCTACCCTCTCTCTCTCTCACCTCTATACCTCCCTCCCCACTTTCCATGCACTTAAAACACTTAAGACTTTTGATGCATGAAAGCTCTTAAAACTTTCATGCTTAAAAAAATGTGCTTGCATTATAATGCAAGCATGTTTTTGTGAACAAAAAAAACAAACAAAAATCATGTGGGATCCATGTTTCAGTCCCACATGCTCTGTTATTCCCTGCTTTTCATGCATAATTGGACAACAAAATTCTTTTTTAACTAGTTGACATTTTGAAAATCATTTTTTGCCTAATCCACCACCTTTTTTTGGTTTTTCAATGTAGAAGAACTAAATTGCATGTTTTTAGATAGAATTTGATTGTTTAAACTAATAATTTCATGTTTCATATTGTTTCAATGTTAATTATAATGTATTTAGATTGAATTTGATGATATATGTTTATTTTTTTCTTAATTTTCACTAATACTATTAAAGTTTTATAGAATCAACATTGAATACGAAGGAAATTACCAAAAAGATAAAAATTTTGAGAATTTTGAAGCTAAATTTTTGAGGATTGGGCAACTCAAATCTTGAAATATAAGGTATGTTCTTTAAATGTATTCATTTACTTCATTTTATGATTATGTTAAAGCATGAAATCTCATGTTATAGGACAGTCATGAGGGAAGTGAGAGGATTATCATTTTGACAAGTTAAATTATCACGAGAAAGTGAAAATTATCACATGTTGCTATTATCCTGATTCAAACACTAACCTAAACAATTAGAAGGTTAATTTAAAGGGAAATCATGTTAGTCAATGAATTACCATCATGCTAAAATCAAGCTAAGGATTGTCACTTGAGCATACTCAGTTGGAAGAGCTATCATATTAGACTAAAAACTAAATTATACTGCAATAGCTATCATGCAACCCTAGGAATAGTTATGAAATCTCACCCATGGGTAGGATAGCAGCTGATACACAAGGTGGAAATCAAGACTAAATTCTAAGTCAATTAATCTCAAATCCATGCAAAAAGATATCCATGATACTATATAAACATATCTAGGTGGTCTTGAAAGGATATTCATATATGGTAGGGAAGATTGCCGTGAACTAAAAGATAACCATACATGTCATTGTCATAGTTATTAGGACAATTATAATCACAATGAGGTTGTCTTGAATAGATAGTGGCTTGTCAAGGAGTTATTAGATCTAGTTAAGGAAGATAGAGTATTGATATTGGTGGGTTCATGTCAAGGAGGGTATGATATTGTCAGGATAGTCTTGAGTAGAGCCTCATTGCATGATAATATACCTAGTCCTTTGTGATGTACTTGAATCTCTATGAGGGTGATGAATTTTTAGGGTGGAGGAAGGATAATATAAGTGTCTTAAGTTGCCCAAGACTATGACAGTCTAGAAATATACATATGATCTACACATGTTCCCTTATACATTGCATGTTAAATCCATCAAAGTAGACAAAAAATTCATGGTTTTCACAAACCTAAGAATCCTTCTGTGCAGTTAGTATAATCTACCCTAATTCATTGTCATGATCAAAGCCTAGAATATCATAATTTCATCAAGTTGTTACTAGCCTCTTATTGCACATTTTAGGGTTAACTAGATGATTTATGAGGCATCAAAGACACCATTAACAAAATCATAAGAAAATACATGAAACTCTCATAAGAACACTCACAATCACTAAAATTGGAACTATCTAAGTTAAAAAAGTCATCATTATGTGAATTAATAGAATTAGAATCATTAAAATACGATATACATGAATTTGTTGTATCTTGATTAGTTAACCCTAAAGAATTTTAAGCATTGTCAAAATTGTAAGTACACATCCCTGATTCTTCTTCTTGTCAATGTGGAAGTGAAACATGACATTTAGAAACAACATCATGACATTCAAAACTCTTTTTTACTCTCTCAATTTGAACTATGTCATTGATACCTCCCTACAAAAAAGTATTATCATCATTCTCTCTAATGTAACCAGTTGTATCAACATAAAATTTTGCATGATTGATGCTACAAATCTGATATAATTGGTCCTCATTTAGTAATGAGTTGTCACTATCATCCTTTTGGCCATTTACCTCTAAAAAAATAGTTTGAGTTTTGTTTATTGGACCTATACTAGATAAGTTCTTTGTTGTTTGAGTACCCTCTAATTTTTTTGGACTACCATCTCTAGGTTTCTCCAAGAAATCAGATTTGGTTAGGCTACAATAAGCTCTATATTTTAGTCTTTTTGTCATCATAAAACTCAGTCAAAAGATCACCAACAACTTTGTCATCATAATTAGCCTTAAAATTACTCTTTTCTTGATGATTTCAGCCCTTGTCTATCTTGAATAGCTAATTCAAACTATAATTGATGATCTTTGTGTTCACCATGATTTTCTTCAAGTCTTGCATCATAAAGCTAGTTTCTATTGTTAGTTAGTATTTTGTCTCTTAACATTTCAAACATATCTATTGAAGGCAAGGAGTCTTGATTAGTGTCACATCATGTTAGTCAGACAAAGGATATTCTCCTAACTTTTGAAGATAATTCAACACTTTCAGTCCTTATAATGGTAATATACTTAGCTTGTTTGTCATAACAATCATCATGCTAATTATTCATTATGCTTCTAACATCATCATCCTGTTCCTTGTCATGAAATCTATTGGTTTTTTCTTCATTACCTCTGTGATCATTACTCCCATGACCTTTATTGACAATAGATTGCTGATTTGAGATGCCTTCATACTTGTCTTCATGAGCTACTCTAACTAATTTACCACCTACAATATAATAATTTGGGTTGTCCTAACATGCTGGTAGGTCTATTTTTACCTTGTGAGTCTCCATTTGGAATAGTTAGTCCAACACAATGTGTTTGTCATAACTCTCCTTAGTGCTAGTGACTTCTATCTTGTCTTGAGTAGGTGTATCCATGGGAGGTTAAGAAAGTGTGTTTGAGAAGAAACGTTAAGAAAATGTGAAACTAACCTAGAGATTGTGCCTACCACCATTTTTAAAATTAACCTAGAGATTATACCTACCACCCTAGGAAAATTTAAATTTTCAGATTTAACTTTAAATTGTCACGGCATTGCTAGTCAAACCAAGGATATTCTCCTAATTTTTGAAGATTGCACCATAGCTAGAATTACACAAAAGAGCTGAAACTTTAAGAGTCTGATCATGGTAGAATATGAGATCAACAATAAACATGTGCTCATCTATGTCATCAACAACATCTAGGCCTAGACTATCATTACACATTTCACTTCTAATCTAATCATGTCAAAATCAACGAGTTTGGAGTCATCATATGTTGATTATTCATTATGATTCTAACATCATCATTGTCTGATTCATGATGTGCATATATAAATCATCATCATGCCAAGGAAATGAGCAAAGATTCTAACACCAAAAGAGTGTGAAGCTGAGAATGAGAGGAAAAGAGAAAGAATGAGGCGAATTCATGGAAGTAGGAAATTGTCAATCATACAAGAAGACATTCCACCATTTCCAATTGAAGAGGAACATGACACATCTAATCAAGTTAAGAGAGAGATGGAATTGGTGGCACAAAGGGAATGAATGCAAAACTTCTATTCAACAAGGAAATTGAATCTCGAAGTTGGAGGCACTCCATCATTCACAGGTCAAGTTGAAGGAACACCATCATTCTCTTCTCAAATTGGAGGCACTTCATCTTTCACAGGTGAAGTTGAAGGTACATCTTCATTCTCTTCTCAAGTTGGAGGCACACCATCATTCACACGTCAAGTTGAAGGTACACCATATTTTCCATCTCAATTACTTCAAGCCTTTTGATCTTTTTCATCTCTAATTAAAGGTACATCATCTATCCCATCTCAAGTAAATATTGAAGAAATTACTAATGTTGAGTCAACTTTACCAATGAAAATGCCTCCTAAAATTTTGCATAGAAAGCCTAAGTTACTAATTGATATCGATGAGAATGTTTTGAAGCCCATGCATGATAAGATTCCCAAGCATACTTTCCAATGATATGCCAATAAGATATGGAAATTATTTTTTGAGAACTTGAATGAAATTGGAAGATGTCAACTATTTGTTGAATTGATGAGAAATCTAAAATTTAAGCCCATTATGAAGATTCTTGGCCTAAGAACATCAGATGCTTCAAGTGAAAAATCAATTGTAAAGAATCTAATGAGTGCATATGAGAGTGTGGGTTCCACCTCATGCACCAAGGATAGTAATGTCACACAACATGTCATTACATCAACAATAGTAAGCCAACAAACAAAGAAAGCTCATCTCATTAGAAAGAAAAGTCAAGCATTGAAAATAATTAGAAAAACTCTAATGAGAGCTGTTGGAAGATGTGAAAGTGTTGAGGACCCAAATACCAATGAATTGTGGGCATTCTTAGGGAGACTCCCATGGAAAGATAAAGTTGTTGTTGAATCCTTGAGATCCCTCATCAAATAATTTGGAAAAATAACACAAGGTATCTCCTAATGCAAGAGATGTTGTAAGAAGGAGAATTGGTTGTCAAAACCGTGAGCCACATCCAAAGCATTTTTTAGATGTGACTCAAACACAATTTTTAAAGAAATTTCAAGAGATGTATCCTCAATTCAAAATTAGTCAAAGGTATTTTGAAATGGTAAAGCTGTTTTATATCAAAATAAATCACACATGCACAACTTGTTGTAGAGTACATATTGAGTTTTCTAATCATTATGATGTTTATAGATATATATGTTTAGATTTGCATACTAACGATGTTTTGCAGGAGTGTAATATAAAGTGTCCACCTAGATCTTCAAGAGATTTCATATCGAGCATCTTATGTCAAAGAGTGGATGGTCAATTATTCCACAATAGCTTATGCTTGGATGGCACATGTGATCATTGTGGTGGGTTGCAAAATTTGCCAATTCATGAACATATGGAGAACACACATGCAATTGGAAATGAGCTAGTAAGTTTTGGCACATATAAGACAATGGAATATAGTCTAAAAGATGACAAAGAAGCAAAAAGGTGTGATTTAATTGGTCATTCAAAAGATTCTAGTGTATCAATTTATCTCCATTTTCTGAGATAATATAGTTTACGAGTATGCAAGGCATACCCATAGAGCTTGATGGTTGGACTTGCAATTCAAGTTATGCAAGGGCACATTTCCACTTGGTACCATCATTTCAGTTGTTGACTTTGTAGAGAACTACACACTACAACCATAGAATGAGGTACAATCGTAGTATTACAACTCTACGCATATTGCTATATTTGTGCAAATATCATTCATTCATGCAAAAGATAGTACAAAGGACAATAGGAAGATATTGAGGGAATATCATTTTTATATCAGTGATGATCACACAAATTCTATGGAGTTCGTGCAAGGTTTCTTTTAGATGTTCTACTGTGATTTGGCTAGCTAGAGCATATCATTTCGTCAACATATCATATGGTCAGATAATTGTGCATCACAATTCAAGAACTCATGGATGTTCTATTGGTTGAGTAAGATGCATAAGATGAATGGTGTTCAAGATATGTGGAATTTGTGTGAGGCCAGGCATGGAAAGGGGGAGTATGATGGTGCAGGAGAATGTATCAAAAGAGCATTAGCACGAGAAGAGTTGAAGTACAAAGACAATGCAAAGTTGACAAATGTGAGATCTATTGTTGAATGGTGTAATGCTACAATGGGTCCAGGTAATGAAGGTAAGTCTACAATTCATAGATAATTTTGGTTGGTTGATGATACTAACATTGCAAAATACGAGGATTGTTGTACATTGACAGGATCGAGTGAGCTACACTCTTTTAGAAGCTCTAATGTAGGTTAATGGAGTATTCATATGAGGCGGATGGTATGCTTTTGTTCTTCATGTACAAATGAAGCTTGGTATGACTGTGAGTCAAAGGAGTTGGTCGATGATTGGTGTACAAGAACCGAGAACACTACAACTCACAAAGATTGAATCATCGATTGACTTTGAGCATGTTTCAAATCTAGTTCAACCATGTATTATCAACATTCAAATTTAATAAAATTCAATATTCCATCTTATTTTGTAGTTTTTTTTTGTATTGTTGACTATATTCATCGAACTGAATGTACTTATCAATGCAGGGCATGTTTATGTAGTTATTGTAGGTGAAGACAATGAAGAAGGAATGGATTATTATTTTTGTCATTGTGTTGAGGAAAAAAAGAAATTAGATTCCCCTGTTATAGATGGAGAAAACATTGAGTACCCTATAGGATCAGTGGTTGTTACTAGAACATGGCTTAGAAGGTACCCAGTGAAGAAGTCTGATGTGTGGTTGTTCGAGGACTTTGACACACATAGGAAGATTCTTCATTATTCTAACCTTGTTGTGGCCTCAAACATTCATTTGATCAAATATGGGGGTAGACCACTGAATAGGACCTTGTGGAAGGTTCATGATTCTATCCACGAGGCAATACTCAATACAATAAAGAGTAGAGCAGACCCAGATGGTTTGTTGGATTGAATCAGTGGAATGACATAAAGGTATGTTATTTTTCTTTGCTATCCTCATTTCACCTTCTATATTTTTGACACCTATCTTACCTTCTTATATGTGCTCCTTGGTCTTGGTTGATTAGCTTCGTTTCATTGTAGAGTTCATTGGGGTACTCATTTTAGTTAAATAGTGCAATTGCATTTGCATGCATGATTTGGGTATGATGGAGGTAGGTATAATCCTTGTGAATTTTCCTTTGCAAGGAAAGTAAGGTAGGTTTTCATGATTATTTCACGATGATATGTCCTTTAGTTACTATTTCATAATGAGTTTTAATGACAAACCCTCATTTGTTTCTTCACATTTGGTGCTAACAATTGATAGCAATGGTAAGGGCAGCCTTAATTGATGCCCTACAAGACATTGGATCTAGTAAGAACAGCTTGAATTTTTACATTCGACATCTCTTGGGGCAAAAAGGATGGTGCTAATGCATCCGAGTGGGTGGGTAAATGTTTGGGGAGATGTATTTTTGGTGATGAAGCCTCATGGTCATTCTTGGCTACATTGAACGCAAACAATCTCCCAAGAGCCCTAAGACAAAAAAAGGTGTCAAACTTTGGACCGGCTGTTCCATCAAACCATGACACCTAGGAACATCTTCTTTGCATGTATAAGTGGATATCAAGTCCACCTACAAACACCTACCTTGGTTTTTTTTAATCAATTTCATTTGCCTATGGTGGCAAGGAACACATTGTTCCAAAATGCTTCAATTTCATGCAGTGGAAAGGTGCTAGGAGTGAGATTTTGCATTCCACAGCTCATGGGGCTGAACTGACAATACCAATGCATCGAGGTGGGAAGGTCAATGATATGGGAGGTCTCGTTTCATGTGCCAAGTATCTCAGTCATTCGGAATAGCAGAGTACCAACAAAGTCACTTAAGATCCCTAAGAGCAAAAAACTGCCAAACTTTGATGGAGCAGTTCTCAAAATTCATGGTAGTTGGGAATGTTCTATTTAGACCTACAAGTGTATGTGGGGTCTTTCCACAATAACATCTCTCAGTTTTGGTCAACTCCAATCCGTTTGACCGTGCCAAAATCAAATGCATTCTTGCAAAATGCTTCAGTTTTATGTAGTGGAAAGGTGTTAGGAGTGACATTTTGCATTCCATATCTCATAGGGCTGAACCGATAGCACCAACATGTTAGGGTGGGAGGTTAAATATTAGGGGAGGTCTCATTTCATGTACCAAGTGTCTTAGTCATTTGGGGCAGCAGGCTATCAATAAAGTCACTTAAGATCCCTAAGAGCAAAAAATTACCAAACTTTGACGGAGCAGTTCTCAAAATTCGTGGCAACTTACAATGTTCCATTTCAACCTACATGTGCATGTGGGGTCTTTCCATAATAACCTCTCTCAGTTTTGGTCAACTCCAATCTGCTTGACTGTGCTGAAACCAATTCTTGAAAAATTCTTCAATTTCATGCAGTGGAAAGGTGCTAGAGTGAGATTTTGCATTCCATAGCATGTGGGGCTGAACCAACTATGCCAACCCATTGGGGTAGGTGGGTAAATTCTAGGGGAGGTCTCTTTCATGCACCAAGCGTCTCAGTCATTCCGAGCAGTAGGCTACCGACAAAGTCACTTAAGATCCCTAAGAGCAAAAAATTGCCAAACTTTGATAGAGCAGTTCTCAAAATTTGTGGTAGCTGTAAATGTTCTGTTTCAACCTACATGTGCATGTGGGGTCCATCCAAAATAACCTCTCTCAATTTTGGTCAATTCCAATCTATTTGACTGTACCGAAACCAAATGCATTCTTGCAAAATGCTTTAGTTTCATGCAGTTGAAAGGTGCTACAAGTGACATTTTGCATTCCATAGCTCGTATGGCTAAACTGATTGTGGCAACATGTTGGGGTGGGTGGGTAAATGCTAAGGGAGGTCTCATTTCATGTGCCAAGTGTCTTAGTCATTTGGGGCAGCAGGCTACCGATAAAGTCACTTAAGATCCTACGAGCAAAAACTGCCAAACTTTGATGGAGCAATTCTCAGAATTCATGGTAGATGGGAATGTTTTGTTTTAACCTATTGGTGCATGTGGGATCTATCCACAATAACCTCTCTCAATTTTGGTCAACTCCAATCCATTTGACTGTGCCAAAATCAAATGCATTCTTCCAAAACGCTTCAGTTTTATACAACACAACCTTTCCTTGAGCCATATTTTTTGTTATGTTGGTTGTGGGGCTAAACTGGCTACACCAACATGTTAGGGTGGATGGGTAAATGTTAGGGGAGGTCTCGTTTTGTGTGCCAAGTGTCTCAGTCATTCTAGGCTGAAAGTTACTAGCAAATTTGAAAGGTGCTAGGAGTGAAATTTTGCATTTCACAGGTCGTGGGGTCGAATCGACTATGCCAACATGTCGAGGTGGGAAGCTAAATGCTAGGGGAGGTCTCATTTCATGCACCAAGTGTCCCAATCATTCTGGGCTGCAAGCTATCGGCAAAGTTAGAAGGTGCTAGGAGTGAAATTTTGCATTCCACAGGTTGTGGGGTCAAATCAACTATGCCAACATGTCAGGGTGGATGGGTAAATGCTTGGGGATGTCTCGTTTCATGCACTAAGTGTCTTAGTCATTCCAAGATGCAAGCTACCGGCAAAGTCGAAAGGTGTTAGGAGTGAAATTTTGCATTCCATAGGTCATGGAGCTTAACTGATTGCACCAATGCATTAGGGTGGGCAAGTAAATGCTAGGTGAGGTCTCGTTTTGTGTGCCAAGCTTCCCAGTCGTTCCAGGCTGTAAGCTACTGACAAAGCTTGACACACAAAATGAGACCTCCCCTAGCAGAACCCACCCCAATGCATTGGCGCAGTCAGCTCGGCTACACGATGAGAAGAACAAAAAATATGGCACCTGGCAAGGTTGTGCTGCATGAAACTGAAGCATTTTGCAAGAATGCATTTGATTTCGACATGGTCAAACATATTGGAGTTGACCAAAACTGAGAGAGGTTATTATGGAAAAACCCCACATGCACTTGTAGGTGTGAACAAAACATTCCCAGCTACAATGAATTCTGAGAACTGCTCTACCAAAGTTTGGCAGTTTTTGCTCTTAGGATCTTAAGTGACTTTGTCGGTAGCCTGCTACCCCAAACGACTAGGACACTTGGTGCACAAAATGAGACCTCCCCTATAATTTACCCAGCCACCCCGATGTGTTGGTGCAGTCAGTTCAGCCCCACGAGATGTGGAATACAAGATGTCACTCCTAGCACCTTTCCACTGCATGAAACTGAAGCATTTTGAAAGAATGCATTTCGTTTCAGCACAGTCAAACAGATTAGAGTTGACCAAAACTGAGAGATGTTATTATGAATGGACCCCATGTACACTTGTAGGTTGAAATGAAACATTCCAAGCTACCATGAATTCTAATAATTACTCTGTCAAAGTTTGGCAGTTTTTTGCTCTTAGGGATCTTAAGTGACTTGGCTAGTAGCCTGCTGCCTGGAATGATTGAGACACTTGGCGCATGAAAAGAAACCTCCCCTAGAATTTACCCACCCATGCCAATTTTTTGGCGTAGTTAGTTTGGCCCCATGAGGAGCAGAACAAAAAATATGGCACCTGGCAAGGTTGTGCTGCATGAAACTGAAGCATTTTGTAAGAATGCATTTGATTTCGGCATGGTCAAATGGATTGGAGTTGACCAAAATTGAGAGAGGTTATTGTGTATAGAACCCATGTGTAGTTGTAGGTCTAAACAAAATATTCTCAGCTACCATGAATTCTGAGAACTGTTCCCTCAAAGTTTGGTAGTTTTTGCTCTTAGGATCTTAAGTAACTTTGTCGGTAGTCTACTGTCCCAAACGACTGGGACATTTGGTGCATGAAATGAGACCTCCCCTAGCATTTACCTACCCACCCCAATGCACTGGCGTAGTCAGTTTAGCCCCATGAGATGTGGAATGTAAAATGTCACTCCTAGAACCTTTCCACTGCATGAAATTAAAGCATTTTGCAAGAATGCATTTCGTTTCGACACGATCAAATGGATTGGAGTTGACAAAAACTGAGAGAGGTTATTATGGACGTACCCCACATGCACCTTAGGGATCTTAAGTGACTATTGTCACTTGGATTTGTACCCTATGTTGAAGCGCCTATGATGTAACCATCAAGTGAAACATTGGAGTGATTTCAAGGTGTGGGACCCTGCAAAGGAAATCAAACCTCTAGAGAAGAATGGTTACTTTTCTAAATATGAGATTCAAAGTGTGCTAAGACTAAATCTAATCTAATCACTGCTATGTAAAGGGGAAGAAGGAGAAACTGAAAAATGTAAAGGTGATACACTAGGTTTGAATATAGAACACCTACAAAGATAAAATGCACAAAATAATGGAATACAACTGATAAACTCACACAAATCCTATAGGTCTTAATAGAGGTAAAGGTAAGAAAAGGATTGCAAGGAAATAAGCATTCACAAACAATAACCAGTTCTACATCTACACAGAGTTAAAGACCAACATGAAAAGGTAAAAACACAGTATTGTATTGATTGTAATGTCAGAAAATGTCCCCTTGGGGGATTTTCCCTCATAAGGTTTAGCTCCCTGGTCTTTAGCATGCATTTAGGACATCTTAGTTCATATTTTGACATCCCAATGGAATGAGACGTGGGTTTCATGGCAAATGGGACCTAGGAGGACCCCTTGAGCTGTACCCTACCCAAAATAGGGGGGAGGACTTGGGCGCCCGCGGCCTAGTCCAACCCTATTTTGGGGCAGCCCTAATTTTTGGGTGTCAGTTTGTGACCGTTATTTGATCCCTTTGCCAACATGGTAAGTTTGAATAACAAAAATCTTGGTGGGAGTGTTTGTAGTTGCATATAAAAACATGTTTAGGCATTTATTTGTAAACTAGATTTCAACTAGATGATTACTAGCAAGCTATTGTGTTCTCAAGGTGATTCAAGGCTTTCATTATGTTGCAAGAGCAGACTTGTGTGGTTTATGTATTTGTTTGCCGATTTGAGCATCCATTTCATAATGGAATGAAGAGCATCTTCCTCCCATGATACCTTTCACTACAAGGTGACATAATGTTGTGTTTTCATCATTGATTCCTTTGGTTTTTGCCTCTGCCTCACAAGGGCACGCACTCTTTGTTTGACAACGGTGTTCAGAGACTTAAGTGTCCTCTGGGGCTTGACTGAGGCAAGCCTCTAAACACCACAACCCCCAAACCAAGTCTTGTGTTTACAGGTTACAGGTGTCGTGTTCAAGAGAGCGCTCGCTCTAATTTCCTTCGCAACTAAATTTTTGGAAACAGAAGTTACAGTGCTGATTAGTGTCAGAAGGAGGTCTGGATCCCGCAAAGAAACAGGTACCTTGGACTAGGGCACCTGTACCAGTGTCCCTGACTATTCCACCTCGGAACCCCAAAAATAGGTACTTTGTGATTTGATATTTTACTTCTGTCTGCAAGGTCTTTTTTCATTATTCGTCAGTTTATTGCCGTATTTGCTTAATTAGGGTTTTAATGGTCAATTGAGCATAAGAGAAGATAAATTGATAATTAAATTCCCTAATCCATGTTTCCCTACATCTCACAGTGACCTAGGGTATGATAGTACTCGCCACTCAACCCTAGATCCTTGAATATTAAGTGGAAAGGCGGATTTAAACATCAAAACACTAAAACAATTAACAAATCCAAATTTCCACCTAAACATTTTGGTGAACTCATGTTTTTGGACTTAAATTGCAACTTTTTGAGTGTGTGTCTTTAGATTTAGATTGATTTCATTCATTCATATAGTCATTCATTTTATTGCATTGAGGAAAATTCACAAAAGTTGAAAAATTGGAAAAATACAAAAAAATTGCATTGTTTAACTTACTAAATTGCATCAATTCTTCCTAAATTTTTCTAATTCATGATTTTTGCATCAGATCTGATATAAGATACAGAAAAATACAAAAATACAATCATTTTCATTGCATTTTCATCATTAATTTGCTAGGCTTTTGTATAAATTTTGACAATTTTCATTAAACCTAGTAATTCTAAAATCTAGGGTTAGTAGGCAAAATCTTCTTTCAGATTTTTCTACTGATTTCAAAGGCTCATTCAAATTTTCATTTGGCTGTATTCTTGCATTTTGGTTTAAATTTGCATTTAGATTTAAAATATTTGCATTTTTGCATAGAAAATTTCAACAAAAACTAGCAATTTTCATGCATTTTCATTAGATTTGCATTGGCATTTTGCATATTATAACTTGACAATAATTTTTAAATCTTAAAGTATTTAATTTTAATCATAAATCAGAGCTCAAAATATTTAGATAGCATTTTGTCCCAAGATCTCAAACCTAGGGCTTCAAAAATAACAATTTTCACTAAATTTGGCCTTATCGACTCTATAAACTTGCACCATAGGCATGTTGTGAAAAATATTTTTGAATTAATTTTCTATTATTAGGGTAATAATTTTCTTCCCCTCCTAAAAATCTTCACAGCACCCTTTTAACGGGCTCTTGTAGTGAAAATTCGGTGAAAAACTACACATTTTGGCTATTTTTGCCCTAGGGTTTGACCTAGTTTGCACTCCAAGTATGTTGTGATCAATTTTATGGATTGAAGTGATTGATATTATTGATATTATTTTCTGTACCTCCTAAAATTCATTACAACAACCCTTTTTCTAGGTCTTGGAATTGAAAAACTGTGAAAAATAGCCTATTTTTGCTATATTTTCACTAGGGTTTGACCTTAAGTGGCACTAAAAGCATGTTGTGTTGGGTATTTTTTACACCAAGTGGCTGTTATTATTGATATTATTTCTATCCATCATCACTTTCCTCACAACACCCTTTGTTATGCTCTTTTGCATTGAATTTTGGTGAAAAAAGTGCCTATTTTGACATATTTTCACTATATTTTGACTTGGCATTAACTTAAAATCGCATCAAGATTGTGTTGAGAAGGATAATTTTTCTGTTTTGGACTGATATCAGACATATAACTTGCTGCCCTTGACTGAAATCCTTACAACATCCTTTGTTTCATTCATTGGCATTGAAAAGAGTATAAAAAACCAAGCATTTTGGCTGTCAATCATATCCTTCTCCTAGGATTTGTTCTGTTAGTTTGTGCATTGTATGCTTTGGTATAAGATTTATGACACACTGTCCTAAAAACAATATCCCTTTGCGAAGAAGTAAAAGATTAATGGGATCTAGTGCTCTTGAAGAAGTTGGTACTTTGGACACCTTCTTTACAAAGGGAGAAACTCAAATTGTTTAAGATAGTATACATCCTCCAACCACAATGGAAGAACAAACTTTTCATGATGTTGATAACACTATTGAGGCAACAGGATATGTATCTAATGAGCAAATAGAAAAAATAGATAAGGAGCTAGCTGAATATCAATTATTTATGGAAAATGAGAGAATAGATGAAGAAGTTGTCCCTACAATTCATAACATAAGAGAATTAATAAAAGAAGGACAAGATGGTGTTAATGCAATTTGTGGTCTAGCACATATTGTACAAACCAATATCATGCTGGTGACTGAACGTGCGCAAGTGATAAATAACACTCTATCACCATCTCATACTCAAGTTTTGGCACCTATACCGACTACAGGAATATCCACTTTTACGTCAATGATCTTAACAACTAATGCGAACACTTGTAGTAATGCTACCACTAGTATTGGAGTATCTAATGGCACTAATTACAAAGTTGTGGGATTTAATTATCAAAATTTGGCTTGTAAAGGGACCTCTTCTATGAATACTTGTTCTCAACCTCCTATTTATTCCACTCATTTCTAACCACCTATTACCTACTCACAACCATCTTCCACTTATCATCATGGCCAACTACCATTAACATATTCTCAGCCTCTGCCTATTGTATCTCAAGCTCATTCACCTCCTCATTTTGGTTCCAATTCCTCACAACAAACCACATCTCCAAATGACGCCATCCTAAACCAACTTTTACAGGGCATGACTTCTTTACAACAAAAAGTAACAAATTTGACAAACTCTTCGCAGCCTAGTTTACCAACATATCATGCTTGTAATCCATTATCCTATGCAATTTTGAGAACCCCTATGCTTGAGAGGTTTGAGACTACCCGCTTTGAAAAATATGGTGGAAAAGGTGATCCTAATATTCATGTGGCAACATTCACAGCTATGTGTAGTGATTTTTATTTTGAAGAGGATTTGTTAGCAAAATGTTTCCCATGATCTCTCAAAGATATTGCTTTAGAATGGTTTTTCTCATTGCCTCCGAATTCAATACACTCCTTTTCGCAGTTGATTGATCAATTTTTACAACATTTTCAAGCAAACATCAGACCCCAAGTCACTCTTATTGACTTGGTTCAATGCAAACAAGGTCCCAAAGAAAAGTTGACTGAATTCATTAGTCGATATCAAGGACTTTATGTACAAATTCAGTATTAGATGAAAAATGAGGATGTTCAAAAGATATTCATTACAAATCTACAACCTAATATTCGTGATAAGATTCTCTTGATGAAATATAACTCCTTTCAACATTTATGCACTGCTCTTTGTGATTATCAACTTTCGTCTAGTCAGTATGAAAACCAAAACTCATCGGCTCAAGTTGGTCAATCTATGGGTCGCAAAACAACTTTAAGAGGACTAACAATTATAGGGTTTTAATCAAGATCAATGGACCAAATACGAATGTGTCTACTATAAATAATCCAAAGAAAGCATCCTATTAACTGAGAAAGTTTACTCCTACATCTGAGTCCTATCATTCTATCATGAACCAAGCTGTGAGTAATAACATTCTGAAGCTTCCCTTGATCAAGCCTGTTTATCCTAGTAGAGAAGGACCTTACTTCGATGCTAATGCCTTTTGTTATTATCATCAGACACAAGGACATGCCACTGAATGATGTATGCATCTTAAACATGAAATACACAACCTTATTGATTCAAATGTCATCTAGGTATTGGGTGCGAATGACAATGGAAACAAATCGGTTGCTCCGCTGGATCAGAATTTACAAATCTTCACTAATTGTTTCCCTAAACATACTAAAAACAATATGGTGGAACAGGGTTTAATGGAAGTA
This sequence comes from Cunninghamia lanceolata, assembly GCA_027924645.1. NCBI lineage: Eukaryota > Viridiplantae > Streptophyta > Pinopsida > Cupressales > Cupressaceae > Cunninghamia > Cunninghamia lanceolata. Next base: position 16,103,188 of record BSBN01000472.1, on the reverse strand, counting down.
GACGAGGATGATTACTTGGACTATGATAGTATCGTCAGAATGATTGAAGTGGATAAGAAACAAGTGGATAATTCACCTCGTCCACAAAGAAATGGAATTTATGCTGAGGTTCCTCCTTCTCTATCCTTGTATGGATTGGGAGACAATAAAAATATATCAGAAAAGCAAGAACAACAACCGATATAGATGAATAAGATGGTAGAGGATGATTCCTATTACTATTCTAGAAAGATTCAACAACAAAAACTCGCTAAAATTTGGAAAAGAGCAAGACGACAATCAATAGTTAGAAACAATAGTGGTTCTCCCCCTCATAAGAAACAAAAAGTCTCATTTAAACAAGGATTTAACAAACAAACATCATATGTTAACAAACAAAATTTTCATAAGAACCACTCAAATTTTGCATTAAACATGATCGAATACCTCTCCAAGAGGTTTGCGAGTTCCAAGATATAATATGAAGACCCTACAGGTAAGTATCTCTGACCTTTTATCTCTCCTGTGATGTGCTTCCCCCGTGATGTGTTATATGTTGTTTAGGCCTCCTGGGATGACCTTAGATTCTCTCGTAAGGTCTGGGATACCAGGAGACTGCCTCTGTTGTGACCTTCTTCTATTTGTATCATCATTCTTCTATATTGCCTCTCTCTGATTTCATTGTTGTGTGCTGTATCTTACGGACATAGCGTCACGGTTGGTGAAATTGGGGGCACCCTCCTACTTGACCGACCCTAAGACACTTGTTTCTCCTCTCATATTTATTGTTTCCCTTCCTCTAGTGTTTCTACCTAGTGGGTGGATGACAACAAACATTTATACTGATGTGGAGCTAGTGCCCCTTTCAAGAGCAATCAAAAAATGGACTTAGTTCCTAATATGATGATGGGGTTGTATATTTTGTCTGACGCTTGGCTAGTGGAAGCACTCATGCTTTCTACGTAGTGAATATTTTATGATGTTTTTGTCGCATTTATAAACCTTAACAATACTGCTACTATGTGCACCTTTATTTGTCTTTAAATCTGGCCTTGGTGGTACTTGATTCAGAGAGCTTCGTGATATAGTCCTACGGTTATCCTCAAACTCTGAATTCGTTGTATAACCTTGGCTCTTTGTGTGGTTAATCATATGCATTGATGTTGTTGTCTATCATGATGTTGTAGACACTAACATGTTTCTTGCAGGGATGTGTTTGTGGGAATATTTGGTGATCATAAAGTACATGTCACCTCCGGGGGGCATGGGCTTTGCGAAAGTCAGTGTTCCCTTGTGTGTTTTCTTCCTACCTTAACGTGCTTGATATCGATACCTGATATCAACCACCTTAAGGTGGGGGCATATATAAGGTAAGCTATCTGTTATAGATGTTAGCAATGTGTTTGACCTCATATGCAAAGACTTGCGCCCCGGGGTAGTGCATCGTGCATCTTGAGTTTGTTTGCAATCAATCATGTAAGCCCTCTTCGGAGGCGGGATATCAAGCATATCCTTTTTCTTAAGCCCTCTGCGGAGGCGGGGATGGTGTATTTCTTGGAGCAGATTGCATCATCCTGTCATTTTTGAAAGTCCATTGCAGAGGTAGGGAGTGGTTCTGTGACTAACTCAACCCTTAAGCGTGTTTTCAATAATTGTTGTGGTGAAGCCCAATCATCGGTGTGTGCTTGTAATGTGCCTGAGATGGTGTTGGACCTAGAAATAGGTACACTCCATTACTTGTCTATCATGTTTTCTCCATGTCTTCAAGTGTGTGTGTTTTGGCGTGCTTGTTTTGTGTGGTGTGTTTGTTGCCCCATATACAGAGACCAACGCCCTTAGGTAGTGCTTCCTACATTTTGGGAGGTTTTACGTGTCTTGCGTGTGTGTTGCCCCATATATATAGAGACTTGTACCCTCGATTAGTGCATCCTGTATTATGGGAGGTTTGTTTACTTTCCAGTACTTGCATTTGCATTGCATATATATGAGAAAAAGAAAAAGAAAAGATATCATTTTTGTCTTCCATGCATTAATGTGTCTTCTATACATTGACTGTCTACTCCGTGTACTACATGACTGTAACTGTCTTCTCCATGTTTTACGTGCCTATTACTTTTTTCTATGTGATTGGTGTGTCTTCTCCGTGCTTGGTGTGTTTGTGACCTTGCCTTAATGCATGTATTAGCCTCGTGTTTATACATACATTAAAGTGAGGGCTAAATGTAACATCAGAAAATGTCCCCTTGGGGGCTTTTCCCTCATAAGGTTTAGCTCCTGAGTCTTTAGCATGCATTTAGGACATCTTAGTTCATATTTTGAAATCCTGATGGAATGAACCTGGGTTTCAAGGCAAATGGGATCTAGGAGGACCCCTTGAGTTGTACCCTACCCAAAATAGGGGGGGAGGACTTGGACGCTCACACCCTAGTCCTGCCCTATTTTGGGGTAGCCCTAATTTCTGGTGTCAGTTTGTGACCATTATTTGGTCCCTTTTCTGACACGGTAAGTTTGAATTATGAAAAATCTTGGCGGGAGTGTTTGTAGTTGCATATAAAAGCATGTTTAGGCATTCATTTGTAAACTAGATTTCAACTAGATGATTACTAGCAAGCTACTGTATTCTCAAGGTGATTCAAGGATTTCATTGTGTTGCAAGAGCAAACTTGTGTGGTTTGTGTTTTTGTTTTCCATCCATTTCATCATGGAATGAAGATCATCTTCCTCCCATGATACCTTTCACTACAAGGTGACATAATATTATGTTTTCATCATTGATTCCTTTGGTTTTTGCCTCTGCCTCACAAGGGCACATACTCTTTGTCTGGCAATGATGTTCAGAGACTTAAATGTCCTCCGGGGCTTGATTGAGGCAAGCCTCTAAATACTGCAACCCCCAAACCAAGTCTTGTGATTGCAGGTTACAGGTGTCATGTTCAGGAGAAGTGATGTGGCAGGAAGGATTGGCAGGCATCAAGGATTCAGGATCTGAAGAAAAGTAGGACATCAGATCATTTCTAGGACTTGGGCGCTCACTCTAATGTCCTCTGCAGCTGAATTTCTAGAAATAGAAGTTACAGTGCTGATCAGTGTCGGAAGGAGGTCTGGATCCCACAAAGAAAGTAGTACCTTGGACTAAGGCGCCCGCACCAGTGTCCCTGATGGTTCCACCTCAAAACCTCAAAAATAGGTACTATGTGATTTGATATTTTACTTCTGTCTACAAGAGCTTTTTCTATTATTCGTCAGTTTATTGGCATAATTGCATAATTAGGGTTTTAATGGTCAATTGAGCACAAGAGAAGAGAAATTGATAATTAAATTCCCTAATCCAAATTTCCCTACATCTCACAGCGACCTAGGGTATGATAGTGCTCGCCACTCGACCCTAGATCCTTGAATGTTAAGCGGAAAGGCGGATCTAAACATCAAAACACTAAAACAATTAACAAATCCAAATTTCCACCTAAACATTGATTAAAAAGGCACAGCTATAGCATAGGAGGGTTCTATTTGAACACAAATAATAAGTCTCTTTATCCAACCCTCATTAAATTGATTTTTCATCTATTTACACCATTTCATTCATTGACCTAAGTTAGCTACTACAATAAATTCGCCCCATGGGCCTGTCAGAAGATATTTCTGCAAAAAGGAATGTCTGTCTACAAAACATAAATGTAGAAAATATCCTGAGGATGAAGTGCAGCTAGGAAATATCTATTGGATTGAAGACTAGCAGTTGATTCATTCACCTGCAAAATTAAATGCACAACAACTATCTCCAGCTGGTTTGATATGATCTTGCAATAATGGCAACTGGAGATAGATATTTCAAAACACATTTTCTTGCCAAAATCTCCCTATATAAAGATTTTACAACACTTTAAAATATTTTTAAAATCTCTTTAAAATATCCTAAAGTATTACATTACATTTTATCACATGCTTTATTTCCATTAATTTTCATTTTGACCACTTTTGACTTTTATTTTGCCTTATTGGCAAAATCTATCTTTCATGAACCATTTATGCTTGGTCTTCCCTTTCTTTTTTTCTTTTTGCCCTTCAGCTAGCAAATTTTCACTTTCCTAAACTAACTCTTGCTTTGTCTTTTCCACTTTCCAGGTCTCTTTTTGCCTTGTCGGCAAATCTCAACTTTTACGAACTACCTCTTGCTTGGCCTTTTCCTCTTTGTCGACGATTTCCTAATTTCTTGAACTTGGCCTTGGCTTCTTTCTTTAGTCGGCAAAGTTTTACTTCCGTGAACCTTTCCTTCTTTGCTTTGCTTCCTTGGCCTTTACTAATGAATCACCTTATCGGTGAATTTAGGAAATTCTGAACTATTTGGCAAGTTCTAACTTTCCTCGATTCACCGATAGAGCTTTTCCCTTCTTTTGCCTTAGCTATTTTTTAAGTCCCCCTTTAGCCTCTCTTTAGTCAATGAATTTTCTCTTTCATGAACCATCTTTCCTTAGCCGATTTCCACCTTGCCTTTGTCTTTTCACTTGCCTCTGTCAGCGATACCCCTAATTAGCGAACTGGCGAGTTCGCAAACTACACATTTTTTTGATAAAAGGCAACCTTTTCACTTGTTTCTTTTTGCTTCCTTAGTCACTTTTTAGGCTTTCTTCCCTTAGTCAGCGAACTGGCGGGTTCACGAACTTGACAATTTACCAAGGCTGAAAAAACTAAGGCAAAAGACTTAGAAGTTTCTGGGTTTTTTCAGGGGTTTTATACTCAAGATTTTTGGGGATTTTTACAAGGAAAAAACCCTTACATGAAGAACATTGGGCATTTAACCAATTTAGCAAGATTTTTAATATTTTTCAAGATGGGCTATTTGACCCTAGGAAGGGGAAAAAATTGGTCAACAGTGACTTTGCCGGTAGCCTACTTCTTGGAATGACTGGGACACTTGGCGCATGAAACGAGACCTCCCCTAGCATTTACCCACCCGCCATGATGTGTTGGTGCAGTTAGTTTGGCCCCACGAGTTGTGGAATGCAAAATGTCACTCCTAGCACCTTTCCATTGCATGAAATTGAAGCATTTTACAAGAATACATTTGGTTTTGGCACAGTCAAATAGATTGGAGTTGACCAAAACTGAGAGAGGTTATTATGAATAGACCCCACATACACCTGTAGGTTGAAATAAAACATTCCTAGCTGCCACAAATTCTGAGAACTACTCCATCAAATTTAGGCAATTTTTGCTCTTAGGAATCTTAAGTGACTTTGTCGGTAGCTTGCTACCCTGAATGACTGAGACACTTAGCGCATGAAATGAGACCTCCCCTAGCATTTACCTACCCACCCAGATGTGTTGGCAATGTTGGTTCATCCCGATGAGCTATGGAATGTAAAATGCCACTCCTAGCACCTTACCACTTTATGAAATTGAAGCATTTTGCAAGAATGCATTTGGTTTTGGTACGGTCAAACATATTGGAGTTGTCCAAAACTAAGAGAGGTTATTGTGAATGGACCCCACATACACCTGTAGGTTCAAACAAAACATTCCCAACTATCACAATTTCTCAGAACTACCCCGTGAAAGTTTGGTAGTTTTTTGCTCTTAGGGATCTTAAGTGACTCTGCTGGTAGCCTACTGCCCCGAATGACTGAGAGACTTGTCACATGAAATGAGACCTCCCCTAGCATTTACCCACCCACCCTGATGCATTGGTGTTGTCAATTTGGCCCCACGAGTTGTGGAATACAAAATCTCACTCCTAGCACCTTTCCACTGCATGAAACTAAAGCATTTTGGAACAATGCGTTCCTTGCCACCATAGGCAAACAAAATTGATTTTTAAAAAATTGAGGTAGGTATGGAATGTGTTCTAATTACATCTATGAAAGCATAAAGGATATGGGAATTTTGTCAGATGTTGTAGTTGCAATTGCCCTGATAGACATGTATGCAAATTGGTAAGTGTAAAGCAAATGTAGAAATGTGAAATGAGGATATGAAAAGAATATAAACCATATAGAAGGTTTCTTGTATATGGCAACCTCTAAAATCTTTCTTGTAGCTCTATATATACCTGCATATGGTGGAATTGGGAGAAAATCAAAATTTTCTAAAACTACCCCCTCAATGGCTGAGAGTACTCAGTTTTCTATAAAATGCATAATAAGTTGCTTCAAGGGGTCTAACTCATTGGATTATGTTTGTTCATGTATATTACACCTCATGGAATCATCACAATTTTCAAATAGTCCATTTTGGCAGGAAAATGGGAAACCCTTATCTAAATGACTTAAATGGATGTCTTGACCTGCAAGACTACTTGGAAACATGAAAATGTCCTCCTTGCCATCTCCTAAAGTCACTTGATTGGTTTTGAGCCTATGCTCCTGCATCAACAAGGTAGGTCAACTATTTGACATGATGCCTCAAAGAAATGTTGTCTCATGGAATACAATTGGCGGATGTAAATCCAAATTCCACAACCTTATCCACCATCCTCCTTGCTTATGCCAAAATGGGATCTTCAGAACAGGGTATAGACAACCATCAAAGCATAAAGAATATAGGAATTTTGTCACATGTTGTAGAGGACATATCATCTCCCTCTCGGTCTCTCTATAAGTCTCCCCCTAACTAAACATATAATGTCAAACATATATCTAAGGTGAGATGAAGGTAGGAAAATGATGTCAAACATATAGAAGGTGAAATGAGGATATGTCTAACATGTAAGATGAGAAATTATCTATGATTATCATATCAAATCTAGTAGTTTCAATATCATGATTGTTATGAGATGTATACAAAAAGAAGAGTACAACAAATATGTTAACTAACACTTAGCATCAATCTAATAATTTAGCATAAACAAATTATATTTCCTTATAATGATTCAAACTATAAATTGTTACATTGATCTAAAAAAAACTTATAAAGGCCTAAATGATAAATCCTATGATTGGATGTACCTTTCCTTGTACCCATCATTCTCTTAACAAAAATGCTTTATTGTATGTTTCATATTCCATATTTTTCTTAACATAAAGTGTAAAATTTAACTAATAATTTATATACAAAAACTAATTATATGAAAACCATATCATAAGTTATTGCAAATAGGTTCACAATATATTTATTTATTAGCCAAATAAAAGTTAGCTTCAATATTCATAACGTAAAATGTCGAAGCATATACAAGGCATGTGAATTATTTGACATAACACCTTAAAGAGATTCCATCTCATGGAATGCAATAATTGCAAGATATGCACAAAATATATTTGTTGATAAGGATTTAGAAACTTTCAAGAAAATGCAATTGGTAGGTGTAAATCCAAATGCAAAGTGAACTATTTGATAGAACACCTCAAAGAGATGCCATCTCATGTCCAATGCAAAGTGTGGATGTATAGACAAGGCATGTGAATTGTTTGAGAGAACACCTCAAAGAGATGCCATCTCATGTCCAATGCAAGAATAGCAAGATATACACAAAATGGATTTGTTCATAAGGCTTTAGAAACTTTCAAGAAAATGCAATTGGTGGGTGTAAAGCCAAATTGCACAACCTTAGCCAACATCCTCCCTACCTATGCCAAAATAGGAACTTTGGAACAGGGTATGGACATCCATCAACGTACAAAGGATATGAGAATTTTATCAGATCTATTGTAGTTGAAACTACCCTAGTAGACATGTATGCAAAGTGTGGAAGCATAGACAAGGCACACGAATTGTTTGGCATGAACACCTCAAAGAGATGCCATCTCATGGAATCCAATAATTGCAAGATAGCACAAAATGGATTTGTTAATAAGGCTTTAGAAACTTTCAAGAAAATTCAATTGAGAGGTGTAAAGCCAAATTCCACAACCTTAGCCAACATCCTCCCTTCATATGCCAAAATGGTATCTTTAGAATATGGTATGGACATCCATCAAAACATAAAGGATATGGGAATTTTGTTAGATCTTGTAGTTGTAACTGCCCTAGTAGACATGTATGCAAAGTGTGGAAGCATAGACTGTTGGGAATTAAGGTGTCCCAACCTTTGCAAATTCCTAATGTTGTATTTATTTATCCCATGTTGAGTTGGCATTGTCGGCACCTTGTGTACATGCAGTAGGATAAATTTTGGTGACTTTGGCAGCCACAATTTCCCCCTTGAATAATTATGGGGGTTTGGGGGAAGTGTCCCCAATATGGGGTTCTAGGGGCAACACCCCTAGCACGCTCCTTGTCATGGTACAAGGTGAGGTCGAGGGGCAACGCTCCCGAAGCCTCAAACGACTTTTATTTAATGACAAGTGTCAGTGAGTATCTTTGCACGAGAGAAAGGCATCTTTGGGTGGTCAAGGGAGGTTATGACATGTTGTAAGAGGAATATGGTATTTTTAGTCAGTGTATGACAGATTCTCTTACAGTTGTAAGTGCTGTCAGTTATGATAGATTCTATGACAGCTGTAAGGTGCGTAAGAGCATCTATCATAGCCTATCTGGCGACAAGGCGCCCACATTGGGATGGGATGTTGGACAAGTGTCCTTAGGCGTGGGTTTTGGGGCATGAGTCCAAGATGGATGCCCATCTCTAGAAGGTTCCATATTTGACTTGTAAACTCTATAAAAATAGGTGCTTGGATGGGAGATATACAGTTTTTGTACAAGTACTGTTGTGTTGCCAGAATATCTCCAGATTCGACATTCAAAGACTCCTGAAAGAGCATTGGCTCTGAAATTGTATTGTAATATGTTATTGTTTACTATAATACATTTGAACTATGTTTTGGAGTGTGGGGTTTTTCACCCGTAAGGGTTTTCCCCACGTATATCTTGCCTCTCTCTCTTCTGTCTTTTTGTGTGTGTGTATTGCTGCAATATCTTTGTTATTGTGTTAATAATGCTATAACTAGAAAGGTTAATTTGAATTTGCACTCTACTTCCCTCATTAGATTAGCATAGGAAGTGTGTTCTGCGTACCTTGCTTCATTTCATAGACAAGGTACGCAAGCTGTTTGACATGATGCCTTAATGAAATGCCATCTCATGGAATGCAATGATTGCAAGATATGCAAAAAATGGATTTTTTTGATAAGTCTTTATAAACTTTCAAGCAAATACAATTGGCAGGTGTAAAGCCAAATTCCACAACCTTAGCCAATATCCTCCATGCCTATGCCAAAATGGGATCTTTGGAACATGGTATGGACATCCATCAAAGGATAAAAGATATGGCAATTTTGTTAGATGTTGTGGTTGCAACTGCCCTCGGAGACATGTATGTAAAGTGTGGAAGCATAGACAAGGCACGTGAATTGTTTGGCATGATGCCTCAAAGAAATGTCATCTCATGGAATGCAATGATTGCAAGATATGAACAAAATGGATTTTTTGATAAGGCTTTAGAAACTTTCAAGAAAATTCAATTGCAGGTGTAAAGCCAAATTCCAAAACCTTAGAAATGGTACCTTTGAAACACAGTATGGACGTCCATCAAACCATAAAGGATATAGGAATTTTGCCAAATGTTGTAGTTACAACTACCTTGCAAGATGTGTATGCAAAGTGTGGAAGCATATACAAGGCATGTGAACTATATGACACAATGCCTCAAAGAAATGTTGTCTCATGGAATGCAATGATTGCAAGAGACATGAACAAAATGGATTTTTTGATAAGTCTTTAGAAACTTTAAAGCAAATGCAATTGAGAGGTGTAAATCCAAATTCCACAACCTTAGCCAACATCCTCCCTTCATATGCCAAAATGGGATCTTTGGAACATGGTATGGACATCCATCAAAGCATAAAGGATATGGGAATTTTGTCAGATATTGTAGTTGTAACTACCCTAGTAGACATGTATGCAAAGTGTGGAAGCATAAACAAGGTATGTGACCTATTTGACATGATGCCTCAATGAAATGCCATCTCATGGAATGCAATGATTGCAAGATATGTAAATAATGGATTTTTATATAACACTTTATAAAATTTCAAGAAAATACAATTGGCAGGTGTAAATCCAAATTCCACAACCTTAGCTAGTATCCTCCTTGTCTATGTCAAAATGGGATCTTTGGAACACGGTACAGACATCCATCAAAGCATAAAAGATATGGGAATTTTGTTAGATGTTGCAGTTGCAATTGCCCTTGGAGACATGTATGCAAAGCTTGGAAGCATAGACAAGGCACATGAACTATTTGGCATGATTCCTAGAATAAATGTCATCTCATGGAATGCATTGATTGCAAGATATGAAGAAAATGGATTTTTTGATAAGGCTTTAGAAACTTTCAAGCAAATACAATTGGTGGGTGTAAATCCAAATTCCAAAACCTTAGAAATGGTATCTTTGGAACATGGTATAGACATCCATCAAAGCATAAATGATATAGGAATTTTGTCAAATATTGTAGTTGCAACTACCCTATGAGACATGTATGCAAGTGTGGAAGCATATACAAGGCACGTGAATTGTTTTTACATGATGCCTTAAAGAAATGTTGTCTCATGGAATGCAATGATTGCAAGATATGCATGAAATGGATTTTTCATAAGGCTTTAGAAACTTTCAAAAAAATGCACAAAAGAAACTTTCAACCAAATTGCACAACCATATCCAACATCCTCCTTGCCTATGCCAAAATGGGATCTAGGGAATAGGGTGTGGACAACCATCAAAGCATAAAGGATATAGGAATTTTGTCACATGTTGTATTTGCAACTGCCCTTGTAGACATGTATGTAAAGTGTGGAAGCATAGACAAGGCATGTGAATTGTTTGACATGATGCCTCAAAGAAATACACAGTCTCATGGAAAGCAATGATTTCAAGATATGCACAAGAATGGATTATTTGAAACCAATTTATAAACTTTCAAGAAAATACAATTGGCATGTGTAAAACTAAATTCTTGTAATGATAATTGATCATCATATTAAATATTTAATGTAAGCTATCATATACATAATGTCATGAACATAACATCTAGTCTATATATAAAGCCATATAGGCATGTACAAACAAAGCCATACAGGCATATACAAAGATATACATCGGTAACATACAAAAGTATGTATACAAAGCCATCTAGGTATACAAAAAATGTTCCAAAATCTAGTTTCCTATAAACTGCTATGAAATAATCTGTGGCCATTGCTTGGCCGTGAAGATGGAGAGCCAATCAGTGACTCATCCTCCCTCTCTCTCTCTCTCATCGACTAGACCTCCTCGACATAGATTTTTGCAACTCAACCTATTAATACAATCAAACAATATGCACATTAATATAGAAAACATGAAATATATAACATCACATATGTAATCAATCACTTAGCTCTTGTTGATGATCCCTCTTGATCATCTTTTCTCTCTCTTCATCTATAGCTGGATGGGTTGGAGTTGTGACCTCCTATGAGAAGCATCAAGAAGCAAAATTGACTAAGCATAAATATCATTTATGTACATCAAATGACATGAGATAAAACAAGAAATACAAAATAATATTTACATGTTACTGGCTCATACCTCGGTCAAAGGATTTGAAGACAACACAGTTGCAACAATGCCTACCTCTGCTGACTCACGAAGATGAGGAGTCTCCATATTCAACATCTGAAAATAGAGTTCAAGGTTATTTGACCAAAATAGATACATAACATTATTTAAATGCATAATGATTACAAATGGTTAAATTTACCTCTGTAAAAGTGGTTTTGCGTCCAGAGGACCAAGGAAATCATGGAGGTACTGGTGAGGCTCCCTATTGAAATGATCAAATTGTCACTAAATAAGATTACCATTGATATATTTACTATATTTATGATCATGTGATAAATTACATACCTGTTGACTTGACCTCCTCTCATAACCTACCACTGGATGGCTAACAGAGGTAGGATAAAGACTCTGACCCTAGAATTTCATTGTGTAGACAATTACATACATTAATTTTGACTTATAATATAGGTAGTCATGTAAAATTAATTACAAATTTCAAATAAGAATATATTAAATCAAGATGAAACTTGTAAAAAATTGAAAGGAAGCAAGGTATGTAGAAACACTTCCTACACTGATCTACTGAGGAAAGATTTATACAAATTTTTACTTTTACAGATATAGATTAAGATGCATATTAACATAAAGATAATAACAACTTCCAAATGCAAACACAAAACTCACAACACAAGATATATGTGGGGAAAACCCTTTCAGATAAAAAGTCCCACACTCCAAAGCCGCCCAATATATTATTCAGGAATCAAGAAGATTACAATATACTTGTAGAGCAATCTTTTACGGGAGTATATCCAACTAGAGATCCAAGAGGTAACTTAACATCTATAAGATTCTTACACACAACCTCCATCTCTAGGTCCTAATATATAGGAGATAAAATATAGTAAACTATTATCGGTAATTACAAAACCATGAGCTAAAACCACCCAAAAGTGGCGCCCAAATCATCTCCAATCAAAGATGACTTGTGATGTGCTAAAACACACACCAACATGTGTAAATCTCCCCTTTACAGCTCTTTGATGTGTCCAACACATTTTTATGTTTCCCAAAAATAAGAGGTCCAACTTTCGAAGGCCATAACTTTTGATCTGGGTGTCCGATTGATGAACTGTTTGATGCATCAAAAATCTCGTGAAGAGTTCTATCACCCTGTAATTGACTTCGTTGGTTATGAAAATTTTTGGGATGTTTAGGGAAGTTTTGATTATGGCAATTGAGTTCAAAACTTTTTTTGGCAGTTTCAAAAAATAGAAACTTTAATATCTCTAAATCTAGATATGAACTTGAGTCAAAACTCACTTGAGATGTTTACTTAGTTGTTCCACACCTTCTAGGAAAATTTCAGGTCAATCTGAGGTCAAATGTAAACTTACTAAAAATAGTAAGTCTCGCCATTTTTAGCCCTTTTGGAAACTTTGAAATTTCTAGATCATTCTTCAAGATAAAGGGTATTCGAAAAGACCAAAACTAGGAAGAATAGTAACCTTTCAAAGTTGCCAAGTTGAGACACTTTTCTTAACATTCTCCCACTTGTCGAACACCTTGCAAGAGAAAAGGGAGTATCAACACCATGATTTAATTGCTAGGGGCCAAGAGGCCCATAGACTCTGAACACCATCTGAACTTCTCTGTGCTCACAGGTTTTGTCAAGGAATCTGCAACATTCATCAAAGTATAAACTTTCTCCAAGTTTACCTTCTCATCCTCTACCATGTCACGAACAAAATGGTAATAGGTATCAATATGCTTAGTCCTTGTGTGGAAAGTAGGATTCTTTGCCAAACATATGACACTATGACTGTCACAACAAATAGTAATCTTCTCTGCATCAAACCCAACATCAGAACACAATCTCTTAAGCCAAATGGATTCTTTACAGGCATGAGTTGCTTCCATGTACTCAGCTTCAGTAGTGGACAAAGCAACTATAGGTTGTTGCTTACTCATCCAACTAATAGCACCACCAAACATAGTGAACACATAAGCACTAGTGGATCTCCTGCTATCAATGTCACCTGCCCAATTTGAATCCATAAATCCACGAATACAAAGTGAATGTCGAGGTCTTGTAGGATAACCATGATAACATAAGGAATACTCAGAAGTACCCCGCAAATATCTGAACACTCTCTTCATTGCATCCCAATGTACCCGTCTAGGATTAGCCATAAATTGACTAGGGACTTCCATTGCTTGGGCAATGTCTGGTCTTGTATAGACCATCGCATGCATCAAACTGCCAACTGCACTTGCATAAGGAACTCTGCTCATATCCTTTGTCTCAGAAGGGGACTTTGGACAATCTACAACAAATAACTTTTTCCCCATTGTAATAGGAATAATCAAAGGTCTGTAATCCACCATGCTGAATCTCTTCAACACAGTGTTAACATACTTACTATGCCCTAACCAAAGTTTTTTGTTTGTTCTATCTCTTCTAATCTCCATCCCCAGAATGTACCGAGCTGCCCCTAGATTTTTCATGTCAAACTGTGCTAACAACTGAGACTTCAAATCAAAAATCAAACTTTTAACATTCCCAATGAGTAACATATCATCAACATACAATACAATAATGAGAATGAGATCATTGTCAAACTTGTAATAAACACAATGATTTGATTTCGATCTCTGAAATCCAATACTCAACACAAAGGCATCAAACTTTTGGTACCAAATCCTAGGAGACTGTTTCAAACCATACAAAGACCTTTTTAACTTGCAAACTAGATTTTCTTTACCTTTCACGATGTAGTGCTCGAGCTGTGACATATAGATTTCCTCCTCCAAGTCATCATGAAGGAATGTTGTCTTCACATCCATCTATTCCATTTCTAGATCATATGCTATTGCAAGAGATAATAGGAACTGAATAGATGTCAGCTTTGCAATGGAAGAGAAAATCTCACCATAGTCAATTCCCTCCACCTAAGAATACCCCTTCGCAACCAATCCAACCTTATATTTCTCAACATTTCCATCTACACCGAATTTATTTTTGGACACCCATTTGCATCCAACAGGTTTTCATCCTTTAGGAAAAGGCACCAAGTCCCAAGTATTATTCTTTTCCAAAGAAGCCATCTCCTCTTCCATGGCCTCCTTCTAGGAACATGCATCTTTCATACCCATAGCCTCTTTCATAGTTCTAGGCTCACCAGTGTTAGAAATCAAAGAAAAAATACAACTGGAATCATGCAATGAATAACCAAACCTATCAGTTTGCTATCTTATCCATGTGGACCTCCTCAAAGATTGAGGTTGAGGTTCTTCATCTTCTTTTAAACTTTCAGAGCTACTAGAGCTCTCCTCATTATCAGGTCCAATAGATGTTTTTGGTTCAACTTTCTCAGGGGTGGAAGGAAGCTGAACCACATCATCTTTCTTCTCTTCTTTCTCTGGATGCAAGACAATAGAAGAAGCATTGAGCTCTCTGAAGATCACACTTCTTCTATACAAAACTCTCTCAGCCACTAGATCCCAAAGCTTGTACCCTTTCACACTAATGCCATAATCGATGAAGATACACTTAATATCCTTGTTCTCCAAATTAGACCTCTTCTCCTTAGGCACATGTGCAAATGCCTCACAACCAAATACTTGAATGTGTCTTAATGAAGGCTTTAAACCAGACCATACCTCCATAGGTGTCTTATCAATGAGTGCTGATGTAGGAGACCTGTTAACCAGGTAACAAGTAGTAGCAACAACTTCATCCTAGAATGTTTGTTCAAGACCAGCTCCACTTGGCATACTCCTTGCCCTCTCCATCAATATTTTATTCTGTTAGGGATTGCATGCAAAAGATATCAATTAAATGCAAATAAAGATTAAATAGAGGAATGAAAATACACAGAAATAATAATAGTGAGAGACAAGTTTTAACATGGTTCACCCAAACTTGGGCTATATCCACCAATAGAGATTCCAATAGTATTATCCAATAAATCAAACCAATTACAACTAGCAATCCTTGCAACTCAATACCACTGCAAAATGCTACAATCAATATCAACAGAAACCCTAACCCTTAGCCATTTTTATCAAGACTTAGGTTGGTTACAAAATAGGGTTATTTTATGTTGGCCAATAGAAAAATAACCCCTGATGCCTTTATAAAATAATAAAAACTGTTTGAGGTTTCGAGGGTGCTGCCCCTCGACCCTGCCCTATATCACAACAGGGAGATGCCCCTGGACCCCGCAAGGGGCTCTACCCCTTGACCCCATCTTGGGGGTGCTTCCCCCAAACCCTTGCAAGGGGCGCTGCCCCTTGACTCCATTAAATAATTTGGGGGGAAATCATGCTGATAAAAGCAGGATAAATTTAACCTTTGAGTCTGATTAGGCTCCATATAACAACAATCTCCCACTTGGAGACTGATCAGACTCCACACTATATCATCACCCACTTAGAGACTGATCAGACTCCACACCATATCATCTCCCACTTGGAGACTGATCAGACTCCACACCATATCATCTCCCACTTGGAGACTAATCATAACACTGCTGACCCTATAGCTCCCACTGGAAATAAGCACCCTGGACTCTATTGTTCTAATTTTTTGTTTTTAGTCTTGAAGACCAACCAAAGTTGAAGAGGAGCTCAACTTCTCCCATGTCAGTGCCTTTGTAAACATATCCGCTGGATTTTCATCTGTATGTATCTTTTCCAGTCGTAACTATTCATCATCCAACACTGACCGAATGAAGTGATAACTCAACTGTATGTGTTTGGTCTTTGAATGCAAGGCAAAAAATTTTGTAAGATGTATGGCACTCTTGTTGTCCATAAACAAATAAATGTTAGCCTATTGTTTGCCCAATTCTCCATGAAAGATTACAGCCATATCATCTCCTTACTTGCTTCTGTTACAACTACATACTCTGCCTCCATGGTGGATAAAGCAACCACCTTTTGCAATCATGAGATCCAACTCGCTGCTGTCCCACCTACAGTAAAGACATAACCTATAGTACTGCGCCTGGTATCAATATCCCCTACCAAATCTGAGTCTACACAACCTGCTAAATCAATATTAGAGCCCCTAGAACATAAGTGTTTATTGGATGTACCTCTCAAATATCTGAGAATCCCTTTTACCGCATTCCAATGCTCCAATCTGGGATTACTCATATACCTACTTACGACTCCTACAACATGTGTAATATCTTGTCTCGTGCATACCATGGCATACATTAAGCTTCCTACAGCTAAAGCATATGGTACCTTGGACATTTTCTCTTCCTCCTCTTGTGTCTTTGGACACATCTCCTTAGTCAATTTCAAATGACGAGGCAAAGGTGTGCTGACAACTTTTGCATTCTCTATATGGAATCTCTACAACACCTTTTCAACATAATCAACCTGAGATAGAGTCAATTGTTTATTCTTCCTATATCTAAAAATTTTCATACCAAGGATTTATTTTTCTGCCCCCAAATCCTTCATAGCAAATGACTATGCTAACTATTGTTTTAACTCTCTTACGCAATCCATGTTAGACCCTGCTACAAGCATGCCATCAACATATAAACATAAAATAATGTAGCTGTCATTATCCTACCTCTTAAAATAAACACAATGGTCAAAATTACACTAATTGTAGCCTTGCTCAGCCATAAAACTATCAAATTTGAAGTACCATTATCGAGGTGCTTGTTTCAAGCCATATAAGCTCTTCTTCAATTTACACACCAGTTTCTCCTTACCTTTAACCTCAAATCCTTGTGGTTGTTCCATATAGATCTCCTCCTCCAAATCACCATGTAGAAAGGCAATTTTCACATCTAGTTGTTCCAAATTCAAATCTTTAGTAACCACAATACTTAAAACAGTACGAATAGAAGTCATCTTGACAACCAGAGAAAAAATCTCATCAAAATAAATACCCTTTTTCTATGCAAATCCTTTTACAACTAACCTGGCTTTAAATCTCTTCTTACCTCTATCTTCCTCTTTCAGCCTATAAACCCATTTGTTTGGTAAATCCTTTTTACCTGCAGGCAACTTACATAATTCCCAAGTCTGATTTTTCAACAAGGAGTCCATTTCTTCTTTCATTGCATGCTCCCACTGAACCTTTGTATCCACCTGCATAGCTTCATCATACCCTTCTAGTTCACCAGCATCTGTTAACAAAATAGAATAGAAAGAGGGAGAAAACCTTTCAGGAGGTCTACTTAGCCTTGTTAACTATCTAACATTCACTTGAGTTTGTGGTATTACTTGTTGCTATTGCGGAGCATGAGGAACCACTGGAACATCATTATCTGGAGTATCATCCAGCACCACATAATCCTTTTATTTCTTCTCATGCTGTTGCAACTGATCTTTGTACAACAACTTCTCATTGAATACATCCCTGCTTCTCACAATTTTTAGATTTTCAACATCCCAAAGCCTATAACCAAATTCATCAATGCCATATCCAACGAAGATGCATTTTTTTGATTTTCCAACCAACTTGGTTCTATTTTCAAAATCTACATGTGTAAATGCTTCACATCTGAAGGTTTTGAGAAAAGAATAACTCACCTTCTTACCTATCCATGCTTCCTCTGGAATACCACAACCCAAAGGAATTAAAGGACCTCTATTAATTAAATATATAGCGGTGTTGACAACCTCTACCCACATGTTTAAAGGCAGCCCAGCATGCAATCTCATGGTCCTTGCACACTCCATTATTGTCCTATTCATGCGTTTAGCCACTCCATTCTCCTATGGAGTCCCTGGAACTATTTTCTGCCTACGAATTCTATTAAAGGAACAATAATCCTCAAATTCTTTACTGTAATACTCACCACCATTATCAGATCTGGGACATTTTAATATTTTACCCATCTCATTCTCAACCAAGCTTCTCCATTTCTTAAATGTTTCAAATACATCAGATTTTTGCCTAAGGAAATAAATCCAAACCTTCCTAATTGCATCATCTGTGAATGTAACATAATACTGAGAGCCATCGAGAGAAGATACCTGAGCTAGTCCCCATACATCTATATGCACAAGTTCCAACTTTTCATCTTTCTTTTGCTTCCCATCCTTGAGAAAACTAACTCTATTTTATTTTCCATACACACAACTTTCACAGAAATCCATATTAATACATTTTAGACCTGGTAAAACTTTCTTAGAATGAAGTACCTTCATACCTTTTTCACTCATATGCCCAAGTCTATTATGCCACAGTGTTGTCTCAGAACATGCAGCAACTGTTTTAGTCTCTTCTTGCGAACCTGCAACAACTGTTCCTGAACCTGTTTGGTTTTTCTCTGCAACAACTAAAGTAGAAGGAACAATATGACCTGTACAAAGATATAAGGTGCCTACTTTCACACCTTTTGCTACAATTAAGGTACCTCTTGAAACCTTCCAATTTTTATCAGTAAATGTAATAATGCAACCTTCATCAAGTAGCTGCCCTACTGAAATTAAATTCCCACTCAGCCTTGGAACGTGCCTTACCTCTTATAGTAGCTAGTGATTCCCATTATGCAACTTAATCTTGATTCTTCTCTTTCCAACAATCTGGTAGGGTTCGTTATCTCCCAAATAAACTAGCCCAAAATCCCCTTGGACATAATCAAGAAAATAACTTCTATGGGGCATAGCATGAAATGAGGCCCTTGAATCTAAAACCCATGAATCATCAACATTATCTAGGTAAAGAATCAAAACATCATCTTCAGATTTATTACTTACCACATTTGCCTCCTTATTGCCTTCTTGTTTGTCTCCTTTATTCTTCTAAGACCAACAATTTTTCTTCAGATGACCTAGTTTCCCATAGTACTAGCAACCCTTATATCCTCTAGATTGAGATCTCTTGTCTTTTGATTTTCCTTGTGACTTCCCATGACCTCCAGAACCTTTTCCTCTCTCCTTTGATCTACCCCTACTTTTTGCATTCAAAACACTAGCTAATGTGGAGCCTTCTGAGCTTTTTCGTTGCATTTCCTCACTAAGGATAACACCAACAACATCATCAAATTTCAAAGTATTTGAACCAGAGACAGAGTTACTTACAACCATTACCAAGCTATTCTAGCTTTCTGGCAAAGAACATAATATCAAGAGAGCCCTCACCTCTTCATCAAAAATTACTTTTACAGAAGTTAACTGACTGATAATCATATTAAACTCACTTAAATGATTTGTCATAGATCCACCTTCAATCATTTTTAGAATAAACAAATGCTTCATGAGAAATACCTTATTTGAGACTGAGGGTTTTTCATACAATTTAGCCAAAGCTTTCATCAGACCATCTGTTGTCTTTGCTTCCATTATATTGAATGCCACCGATGGTGCCAGGCACAACCAAATGGTTCCCAGCACCTTTCTGTCCAGAAGATTCCAATCCTCATCAGTCATTGTTTCTAATTTCTTGGCTATTCCTTCCAACGGCCTCCATAAATCCTTCTAATAGAGATAATCCTCCATCTACATCTTCTATAACTAATAGTTCTACCCATTGAATTTATCTACCTTCAATTTACCCTTGTCTGCCATTGCTCCCACTCAACTGTGAGACTCCCACTCAACCATGAGACCTTCCTGCAGATGATAATCGAAAACAACCCACTCTGATACCACTTGTTAGGGATTGCATGCAGAAGATATCAATTAAATGCAAATAAAGATTAAATAGAGGAATGAAAATACACATAAATAATAACAGCGAGAGAAAAGTTTTAACATGGTTCACCCAAATTCAGGCTACATCCACCAACAAAGAGTCTAATATTATTATCTAGTAAAATCAAGCCGATTACAACCAACAATCCTTGCAACTCAATACCACTGCAAAATGCTACAATCAATATCAACAAAAACCCTAACCCTTAGCCGTTTTTATCAAGAATTATGTCAGTTACAAAATAGGGTTATTTTATGTCGGCCAATAGAAAAATAACTCCCGACGCCTTTATAAAATAATAAAAACCATTTGAGGTTTCGGGGGCGCTACCCCCGAGCCCCCGTGGGAACGCTACCCCTCGACCTCGCCCTATATCACGATAGTGAACTACCCCTGGACCCCGCAAGGGACACTACCCCTTGACCCCGTTACAAAATTAGGGGGAAACCACACCAATAAAAGTGGGGTAAATTTAACCTCTAAGTCTGATTAGGCTCCATATAACAACACTATTCATCCTCTCTGCAACTTCATTTTGCTAAGGGGTATACAGTGTTGTCTTGTGCCTCTCAATCCTAGGTTCTTTACAGAACTTGTCAAAATCTACTGAACAAAACTCACCACTGTTGTCAATTGTCAAACACTTAATCTTTCTATACTTCTGATTCTCTACAAGAGCTTTGAACTCTTTAAATCTATTAAAGACTTCA
The DNA here is from genome assembly GCA_027924645.1 of Cunninghamia lanceolata. Lineage (NCBI taxonomy): Eukaryota > Viridiplantae > Streptophyta > Pinopsida > Cupressales > Cupressaceae > Cunninghamia > Cunninghamia lanceolata. The sequence goes on along the minus strand of BSBN01000472.1, from coordinate 16,082,347 downwards.
GATTTACTTCTAAGGAAATACACCCATGTCCTTCTACTGTAGTCATCAATGAATGAAACAAAGTAAACATATTTTGAAATGGAAGGAACATTAATAGGACCAAAAACATCATAATGACTCAAGTCCAACACCTTAGAAGATTTGTGAGAATTGGAATAAAATTGAACATAGTTTTGTTTTCCATAAATGCAATGTTCACAAAAATCAAACTTAAGATTATAGCCATTCATACCTTCAACAAGATTTTTTATTTTTCAAGGTCCTCAAACCCTTTTCACCATTGTGACCAAGCCTTTGGTGCCATAAAATTGTCTTGTCAGCTGGAAGTTTCATCTCCATAGAATGAGCACCCTTAGGTACCTAGAAAGCATGACCATTAGAAGTGGATGCGATAGTCCTCTTTTCTGTTGGTTCCAATGGTGAGGATGAAGACTTTGAAGCTCTCTTCTTTGAAACAGAGGCACTATTGTACTAAACTGTGCATGCATCAAGTTGAAACAGAGTGCCAATCCGAACATCCTTAGCCAACACCATAGATCCTCTAGTCATCTTGCATCCTCCATTCGAGAAAACAACCTGCACACCCACATCATTCAACTTACTTACAAAAAGAAGGTTTTGTGTCAAACTAGGGATATGCAGAACACCATTGATTCCCTTCACTCGTCCATCAGGGAATCAAATCAAGACTCCTCCATGATCAACAATCTTCAGGTGGGAATCATCACCCAAGTACACCTTTCCACAATCGTATTCTTCATACTTCAAAAACCAACCTCGATGTAAGGTCATGTGAAAAGATGCACCAGAGTCAATAAACCACACATCCTCATATGCATGTGTTGCCAAGGCAATGACAAACACTTCTCCTTCATCTTGAGAGGACTTGTCAGAATCTAAATCATAATTCTTCTTCTTTTTCTTTTTCTCCTCCTTGCACCTCCTTGTAGAAGTGACCAGGTTTACCATAGTTCCAACATAAGGCCTTGGACTTTCCAGGAGACTTAGATCTCCCACAGAATTTGGATCTTCCCTTTTATTCCTTCTTCTTATCCTTTTTCTTTCCCTTATCTTTATATCTACCATGAACCGCAAGAGCCTCCTTCACTGATTCAAAAGACTTTCTCCGCATCTCTTCAGACAATAGCGAAGAAACCACTTCAACCATCTTGAAGGTGGTAGTGGTACTCCCAATGGCCATAACAAGGTGGTCCCATGAATCTAGTAAGGAACACAGTAATGTCATACATCGATCCTCCTCCATCTTCACACCAACAAAAGTCAATTGGGCAACAAGCATATTGAATGTATTCAGGTGATTAGCGATAGATCCTCCATCTTCCATCCTCACAGAATATAATTTATTTCATAGGAATAACTTGTTTACCAGGGATTTAGTGTGATAAGCATCTCCAAGCTTCTTCCAAAGATCCTTTGTAGTCTTCTCTTCATGGATATTCAGGAGCACTAAATCAGCCAAACAAAGTCTTAACAAACCCTTAGCGTTTTGATATTTGAGATCCTAGTCTTCTTGAGAAATTGTCGTTGGTTTTGTACCAGATATGGCATCCTATAAATCCTGATCTACAAGCATGTCCTCCATTTTTAGTTTCCACAACTCAAAATTACTACCATTAAACTTCTCTATCTCAAACCTCCTAGATGTGCTCACCATCTCTTACCTGCAACAAATATTTCAAAATCCTCTGCACAAGCTCCCACTCAAACGAAGATCAACTCAAAAAACCATCTACCCAACAACTAGAACCAAAGGTGATTAGGCTCTAATACCAACTAAAAGGAAGCAAGGTATGTGGAAACGCTTCCTACATTGATCTACTGAGGAAAAAATTATGTAAATTTTTACTTTTACTATTACAAATTAAGATGCACATTAATAGAAAGATAATAACAACTTCTAAATGCAAACATAAAACTCACAACACAAGATATACGGGGGGAAAACCCTTTCAGGTAAAAAACCCCACACTCCAAAGCCGCCCAATATATTATTCAAGAATCAAGAAGATTACAATATACTTGCAGAGCAAGCTTTTATAGGAGTATATCCAACTAGAGATTCAGGAGGTAACTTGACATTTATAAGATTCTTGCACACAATCTCCATCTCTAGCTCCTGATATATAAAAGATACAATACAGTAAACCATTACTGATAATTACAAAACCATGAGCTAAAACCACCCAAAACTGGTGCCCAATTATCTCCACTCAAAGATGCCTTGTGATGTGCCAAAACACACACCAACATGTGTAACTCTCCCCTTTACAGCTCTTTTATGTGTCCAACATGTTTTTACATTTCCCAAAAATAGTAGGTCCAACTTTTGGAGGCCATAAATTTTGATATGGATGCTTGATTAACGAACTGTTTGATGCGTCAGAAAGCTCATGAAGAGATCTATCACCCAGTAACCCACTTCATCGGTTATGACAATTTTTGGGATGTTTAGGGAAGTTTCGATTGCGATAATTGAGTTGAAAACTTTTTTCGGCAGTTTCAAAAAATAGAAACTTTAATATCTCACAATCCAGATATGATCTTGAGTCGAAACTAACTTGAGATGTTTACTTAGTTGTTCCTCACTTTCTGGGAAAATTTCAGGTCAATCCAAGGTCAAATGTAAACTTACTAAAAATAGTAAGTCCCGCCATTTTTAGCCCTTTTGGAAACTTTGTAAGTTCTAGATCATTCTTCAAGATAAAGGGTATTTGAAAAGACCAAAACTAGGAAGAATAGTAACCTTTCAAAGTTGCAAGGTTGAGACACTTTTCTTAACAAAAATTACCTAGGAGTCAATACCAAATGTATGCTATAAGACATCATATGTGAGAACAAGATCGTCCAATATGGATGTGTCCATCACTGGCTACTATCCCTGCATTGCAACATCCTCTTGAGAGTCGTATCATGAGTCATGCATCCCAATCACACAGGTTCCCACATGAACTAGACAGATGTGAAGTTAAATGACACCTTCTTCTCTCACCCTCATCAGCTTGGGTGAGATCATCATCGTGCTGTGCTAGAGACTATGTGAGAGCGCTCAATGAATGCAGTGTCTCCACCTCAACACTCTTCTTCAAAGTTGAAGGGAGTGACACATGTGCTAGCCTCATCAGGGGTCTAGGTACATAGTTTTGGTATTGCTATGCACCCTCTCTGTCTTGGGTAGAGCCACCACCTCTGCGCTGGAATTCTCAAATGTCAAAATAATTAGGAATCTTCTTAAGGACGAACTCGCAATACAGTTTCCTCAAGAAATATCATGGCACCTCATTGTTGTTTCATGGACTCTTGTCAAACACCATGTACCATCTATCCCAAAAGTTTTGGTCTATATCTTCATTCCTACACCAATGAATAAGGAAGCCTTTGCAAGTCTCTTCTAATCTTTGGCCAGTTTTAGGATTGATAAAGTATGAACATAATGTAGATTTTGTAATTTTTAGGTCCTTCACTTGCTCGTAAGATAATTTGTTGGCATAGTATTGCCGACACCTCTCCCTATAGTCATGAAATTTGGTGATTTGGTTTGTCACTGATTCAGTGCAAGAAACAATCATCTCTAATGACTTCCAAAGTGCTCTCCTACGATCGATGCTTGCACTTGGACTATTTAACATTTCAATTAGGGTTTGAAGATGTTTTTTATTTTCTTCTATTTGTCCTAAACAGTTTTCCTATGTATCTCTTTCATGGTGAGGACATGAAGGTGGGGGGTTTTGAGGGTTTTTAGGGTTGTTTTGACCCTCTTCTGCTAGATTTGTGTTTTGTGTTGTCTCATTGATTGTAAATTTAATATAAAAAAACAATCAAACATTGCAAAAGTAAAAAATACTTTTCAAACTCACAAAAATTAAGCAAACCCTACCTTCTTCAGCTGCTAGACCCTCTACATTTCCTTCATGACATCTTTGGGAGTGGGATTGGCAAGGTGGCATGGTGAAAATATCGATTACTCTTAATACTTGCTTGATTTCTCCTTCCTGCAACATGCTCGAACTCTTTGATTGATTTTTTCCTTCCAAAAGTGTAGAAATGGCCGCGGGTATGAGTTTTGTGTTTTTTTGCTTTATGTAAGTAATAATAAAAGTGTGTTATAACGTGCTTGCATTATAGCTTGCATGGGACCAAAAATCTAAAGTGGTAAATTTTTGGTCCCACAACTTGGTGCATTCACCTAGTTGCAACATGTTAATTCACTGGTTCACTACAAAAGAGTGAATGATGCTTTCACCATGCACATCACAAGAATGTTGCAAGGGGATTTATTTAGGAGGATATCACTTAAGGTTGCTAATGTTGTGTAGAATTATGGGTATTGGTTTATCCAATTCCTGAAGTTTGCATATCTCAAGGTACAAGGATTCAAGGGAGCATCATACAAGCTACCAAAGTATCCCACGGATATGGTAGTCTTTCTCAAACTGACAAGGCAGCTTTGTACCTATACACTCAAAATTGTGACTCCGGTTACCTGGGGCTGTCAGGTCAGATTTTGGCATGCACACAGACCCTTCCCTCCTTGCCACGGGATGATCTGCCATGTCATTCTTGCTCACATGAAAGTAGCCAGTCGAGAGGAGGCGAGACCTGGTGGGGGTTTGAATCGTTGGTAAGCTAGACTTCACGTAGATGGGTTGGTGAGTATTGTGGCCTTTGTTGTTGTGTGCTTAGTTGAATGTTTCACTCAATTGAAGTTGTAGTTGAGATAACCCTGTGACCCGAAGGGTCACTGGTTTCTCTTCTTCTGTTGGGGTTTCTTAGATTCCACCTCTATGTGGGTAAATGGTTCTGTTTGTTTATGTCCTCTTGTCTTTGTATGCGTTGGACGAGTTCTTGTATTATTTGGCGATGTCTAGTTTCTTCTAACAATAAGAGGACAAATGGGTCTCCTTGTGGTAGGACAAATGTTTCTTGTTGTGGTCTTATTTGATCTCTTCAATCTTGTCACAGATAGCCCTTACCCACTCTCCTCTCACTCCTAAGCACATTCGTGAATCAGGATAGTGGTAAATGTGTGATTAGTAACCTTAACTAGATCTAGAGTTTTGACCTAGGGTTTAGTTGACCTAGGGTTTGACTTCGTTTTAACTTGTTTTTACCTCGTGATGGTATCGAGGGTTTGTTTGGATCATTTAACTGTGATTACCTCGTGATGGTATCAAGGGTTTTCTATTTTGTCTATGTTAGGGCTTCTATATGCATGCAAACTAAATGATATGCAAAACATTTTTTTATGCTTTTTTAGTGTTTTGGAAATAAAAAAGTGCTTTTAATCTACGAAAGGGAAATATGTATGCAATCTAATATGATTTTTCTAATGCAAAGTTAATCTATGTTTTTTATGTTTTCGATGATTTAGAAGTAATCTAATCTAAAGAAAAGGAAAAATGCTTCTTCTAATAATCAAGATCTAGAAATATGAAAACAACTAATCTATCATGCAAGATCTAATTATCAAGGGAAAATAAATGTTTTACTGTTCCCAAGAGCAAATTTGGTTTTCTAATCACTATTAAATTGAACAAAACAATGAAGGAACCTAAGAGAAATGAAGATTGTGTGACTCCACTACCCTCATAAATCCTTGATATTGGCAACCTTGAGTCCTTTTGAAGCAACGGGAGATCCTCTTGACGACAAAATGACACAAAGAAGCAAAAAGAAGCTTGGATGAAGCTTGTATGAGCTCAATGAGAGCTTTGGTTGAGCACAATGGCATAGAATGAAGTAGCGTAATGTTGGTTGATTGAACAAATAAAGAAAAAGGCACCTTCATCCTGTAAGAGCATTTAAATGCTAAGTTAGAGAGCAAAAACTGGCAAGAGCTATGTGCACAATGAATTTGCCTCCCTTTGTGCTTGAGGGAGGGGTGCATTTATAGGTTTGAGGAAGGGGATTGATTGAGAAGTTAACTCATTTCATTGATGAGTTAACAAGGATGATTAGGGAGTTAACAAGGTTGATTACCCAGTGAACTCAGCTAACTATGGAGTGATAAATCAATTATAGCTTATCGTGCTGAAGAGGAAATAGAGGTGAGGGAGTGCATGAGATTGATTGAAGAGTTAATTTGAGATCAAATAGAGCTAATTATGCATGTGTGGGTGCATGAAATAGTTAACTCTATATTGGGCATCAAAAAGAATGCAAACTGGAAGAAAAAAGGGCAAAAACGGAGCAAAAATGAGTGAGAAACTTGAGTTTTTGCGTAGCTAGAAAAATAGCAAGGTCACCCATTTTGCCAGTAGGGTCGCCCAGGGGAGATCCAGGCTGGATAGGGTCTGATGCAGAAAATTAGGTTGGGAGATAAAAGAAGAGAAGAAAAAGAGGGGTTCTGCCTTTGGAAACAGGTCAGTCATGTGCAAGAATCCAAATCTCCACTTGCACCTACAGGATCTCCCGGGGGAGATCTGGAAATAATAGGGAGAGATTTGGATTGGTTGGGCGGAACTAAAAACTGAAGGTGGGAGATGGATAGGGAGACCTCTAGAAGGCTTCTAGCAGGTCATAGGATGAAAAACATAGGGGAAAGGTGAAAACTCACCTACAAGACACTCACAAGGCTTAGGAGCAAGGTTGAAAGCTCAGAAAATGCAAGTCGACAAGTGTCGCAATAAGTGTCAAAAAGCATCGCAAACAGGGACAGAGAGAAATTGACAAAGAAGAAACAACACAAGACAAGAAAGATGACACGTCATCAAGAGGTTTGCTGCTTAAAGGAGATTATTTCATGCTCACATGTACGTGACAAGGATTGGAATCATCATAGGGGTCCTTGTGGAGGTTGTGCGTGATTTTTGTACTTACATATTTGCCCCCTCGGCGATGGTAGTCTACATGAAAGGTAGGTACCATTCTTGAACTAGGCCTTACCTGTTGTTGATTTTCCCACAATTTTGTACCTGCAATAACTAGTATCAGTCTAGCATTTAAATATATCAAAACGAATAATGAAAACTAAAATGACAAACTTACCATGAATCATTTGAGCTTGACTAGTTGTTTGCCTTCGTCGATTTGAATCTGTAGGGATGAAATCATGCAAAATGATGCACGAAAGAGATGCATAAAAGCAAAGAACTAATCTAAAAATGCATAAATGAAACTAAGCTAAGGGCAAACAAAGCAAGTCGAATTGTGGGATCAGAGCGAAATGGCGACGAAATCATTCGTGTGAGCAGTCGTTAGAAAGGTATCACCAAGGAGATCGCAAAGATGGCCTCCTCTTCTTCAGCCATGGAGAATTGGGTATGCAATCAATGGAAAACCCTTCTCTAAACCCTAGTTTGAATTTTGTAAAAAATCTCTTGAAATTATCTGTTTTTGATGATTTTCTCTGTTGCATTGTATTCGTCTCGTCATTTAGAGCAAGATTGGTTTTTCATTTTCTAAAATTGGCCGAAAAAAGAAATTTTTGGAGTAGTTTTTGGTTGAGGGATCTTCCTCTAGGGTCGTCCCTTTTGTCAGGTAGGGTCGCTCAGGGGAGATCCTGTCTGACAGTAGGGTCACCTGGGGGAGATCTTGAAAAACAGCAGGGTTGCCCAGGGGCGACCCTGTTGGGCTGATTTTAACTAAATTTTTATGTTGTTTAACACTTGTTTCACTCTGATCTGACATGTTTTGGTTGTTGTATTCACTTGTTTATTGCAATTTTGAAGGTTTATATGCTTTTTTTGTGTAAGATTTTCTGCAATTTTACGATTTTTAGGGATTTTTACGAGTTTACAAGATCTAATCTAAAGTTCTCTGATTTTGTAGGACATGCATATCTGATGGAATGCCTACCAAGAGAAAGGATGGCTCTCAAGGATGTTTGTTTTGGTGAGTACTGAAGATTGTGATATTCTGAAGAGGGCAGGCCTAGCTAGAGTTTGCCATATGCCTATGATTCATCCTGTATATCATATATGCTGTGACATTCTGACCTACTGGGATGCAGACAGAAACACATTTAGGTTCCCGCAGATCTCCAGAGAGTAGACCATCACTCTTTATGATGTGTATCATATACTCAGAGTTCCTATGAGAGGACAACCTTTAGTTCTTCTAGTTAGCGAGTCCTTCGAGGACAAGGCTTCTTGGGCTGTGTTCATGGGGGTTAATCACCTTGGGGATCAGAGAAGAGTCCATCTCACATTTGTGCCACGCCTCCGCATTCCACTTTTGAGGAGATTCCTGATTGGTTTGTTTGCATCGAGGCTATTAGGAGACAAAGCCTCAACCTGTCTGAGATGGTGCTGGGCACCCATCATTTGTGATATTGAGGGGGGCAGAGTTTACGCTTGGGGACCAGACATCTTGGCCATGGTTTACAGAGACTTCTATCATATTTTGTGGTGAGGGGTTCTAGCTTTTAGCCACTCTTCTTTGATCATCACATGGATATTTGAGCACATGAGGCCCTATCAGAAGCTCATTCCACTTCCAGATAAACGTTTACTGAGAGTAGCGAGGTGGATGCATGTTGGTCAATTTGATGCTTCTTTACCCACTATTGCTACTCTTACTGATGAGGACATGATCTTTGATACTTATTGTGACATGGAGGGATCCTGGGCCCGTGATGATGAGGTCAGGGAGCACTATCACGAAGTAACCGAGCTTTTAGACCGTAATGGTCTGGTCGAGGCCCATCGGGTTGGTTGTGGTTCGTAGCAGTTTGGTGAGGACATTCCTAAGGACTTGCCCCTAGTGTCCACATGCTACAGGATAGTTCAGGAGATGGGTGAGATTGGACAGAGGACCATGGTTTGGACTCCCTTGGCTCCTGGAGTCTTCATTACTAGAGCTTCAAGATGAGGATAAAAAAGAGGGAGAGAAACTTCTTCCCGATCTCTCATTGTGACTGTGGACTTAGAGTCTACTGACGAGGACTATGTTCCAGATGATGATTATTTGTCAGATGAGGTCCTTCCTAAGGATGAGGATTTTGATGATGTTGATGATCCAGACGATGCTTCTGATATCCCTAGGGTCCTCCTATATTCCTTGACCTCCTCATTCAAATGAGGTGATGCAACAATTTGACCTTGATTGGCAGCCTAGTGATCCTCATAAGTTTAATCTATTTTCTTTTTGCACTCTTGTCCTTTCTCTTTTCATGGGGAACTGACTTGTTTTTCTTTCGATTCGCTCTCTCGGGTAATGTCAGAGAGTGGAGGGATTTTGTTCACGAGATTAATGTTGGATTAGCTTCTCCCTTCACTAGGATGACTCGTGATCACCTTTTAGATGATGCTAGTGTGCCCCTTGCTACGGGGTGACACACTGACATTTTTGCTTCTGTCTATCATGGATGCCAGATGAATACAAAGTTAAAGACCTAGGTTGACACCCTTAAGGGTGAGAATAAGGTACTCCGAGAGATGGCTCACCTTAATGTTGGACATTGTGATGATAGCATGGTGGGGCCTTCACAGTCACATGCTCACAGCAGAGCACCTCACTCTCATAGGTCTCATGGAACAACGAGTGGTATTTGTAGGCAGATGAGATGAAGTCTTGAGGGTTCTGTTGAAGGGAATCACCCTTGACTTCCTATCTTGAAATCGTGCCCCTTTCATGGGGAGCCTCTACTTCTCTTGAGAGCATTTTGTCCTAGCTCTTTGATACCTTTGCATATGTAAACTTCAGATGTATCTATGAAAGTTTATCCTTTTATGGTTTTCACCTATCAAATTTGTACTCATCTCTTATGCATGTTTGGAAGTTTGGGAACATTTTGATTATGATAATGCAGGAACACAAGAAATGCTAAAATGAGACATTTACTTCTACTGAATGTCATGAGATATGACATTTGACTTTATTTCTTTGAGACTCTTTTTCTGATTTTTGGCATGAATGCAATGTGGGACAAACAATGTGACTGCTCTTAAATACGATTTTTGATTCAGGGGATTGCAAGTTGTCCTAATATAAGAGACCTATTCAAGGCTGTGAGATAGGATTTAGGGAAACTCAAGTGGGGAATGGGAATGAAAATGGAGCATTTTTTATTTTGGGCTTTGCTAAAGGTTGAACACTGATCCTTATCTAGATAAGACAAGCTGACAAGATTTCAACTTAGACAAGTAGCAAATTTTAATGGTGCTCGCTAGACTTAGATCATAGATGGAAAGCAAGGTAGACCCGGGGTAAAGGGTAAATGGGAGAGAACAAGGGTCCCTTGGTAGAAGATGATCCTAGAGACTACTAGACTCTTCGATTTTGCTCAGGTAGTGCGTGTGTGTGCTTTTTACCTTTCTTTCTTTGTTAGAATGTCACCCTTGAGGCTTCGAGCTTAGACTGATCTCCACCCAAGAGTACGGACATTCAACAATCTTCTCTCTTTCACTCTTTTTTTGTATCTCTCTTTTTTTGGTTTTCACTTTTTTTTTGTATTTTCCTCACTTGATTTTTCTCTTTTTTTTTGATTTTTTGACTTTTCAAGAAATGAATGCTTTTTGGAACTTTGATATGCAATAATTTGATCTCTCAATTCTCACTTTTTTGACACTCTTATTTTGATCACTCATTTTTTTATTCACTTGAATCTTAGATTGCTTCCTTCAGAGTTTTGATCCTCCTGACATTTTTGGCCAAGAAAGATAAGGGGCTGAGCACCACCTAAAGTTTTTGTAATCTGTTTGGACTTCTCTAATACTAGGGAAGAATTGGGAAAGTCTACTTGTAATCTTCCTTTGAACATTGTAGGTTTGAATACTGACTTTGTTTAGACCTAACATCTTGACTCATAAGACTAGGATTAGTGTAAAGCTAAAAGCTAGGCTTTGATTAGAATCACAAGGAATGAAGGGCGATAATGGCGATTGTGAAAGTGGGGATTCTCTAGGTCCTGAAAGGATGACGTATATCTGGGCAACATTAGACTCCTTACTAAAAAGAAAATAGTACAAGAGCAAGTCACTAACTGTAATGGAAGATGAACATAATGATATAGAAATGCAAGAAACAAACTGTTTTTGACATTTTCATTTTTAATTTTTTTTTTTTGTATTTTTATGTTTTCTTGATTTTTTGGGTGTTCTTAGACATAGTATTTCTTGAGGTGAAAGGAATTCACTATTTTGCCAAATTACTCTCCCTCCATTGTGCACAAGAGATAGGCACCATTTCTAACATCTTCTTTGACCATGTAAGGACCTATCCAATTGGGCCTGAATTTTTGTCCTTCACCCACTCTTTTATTGATCAGATTATTTATCCTGAGCACTAGATCTCCCACTTGAAAGGGTCTTGGGATGACCTTTTTGTTATATTTGAAAGAATCATGTCTTTGAATAGCTCTCAAGCATGTTTCATCCATCATTTCTAATTCAGCCAACCTTACTACTCTATACTCTTCCTTGTCCAATAATACTTATAATGATACTCTCAGGCTAGGAAATTCTACTTCCAGTGGTAATACCACCTCTAACCCAAAAGTGAGGGCATAAGGGGTGGTTCCAATTGGAGTCCTAATGATTGTTCTATATACCCACAGAGCTGGGTATAACTGTAAATGTCAATCTCTCTTAGAATCTTTCACAATTTTGACCAGTATTGCTTTCAAAGTTTTGTTGGTAGCTTCTACTTGTCCATTCTTGTGAGGATAGTAGACTGAGGGAGAATTGTGATTGATGTAAAACCTCTCACATAACTCTCTTACTTGCAGATTTTTAAATGATGATGCATTATCCGTGACTATCACTTGGGGAATGTTGAACCGGCAGATGATTTGATTCAATATGAATTTAGCTATTACAACACCAAATACCGTGGTAAGAGGCATGGCCTCCACCCACTTTGTGAAATATTCTGTTGTAGTAATGATGAATAGATGTCCATCTATTTATGAGTGAGATATCTTCCCCACCAGATCTAATACCCATGTGGAAAAGGGCCAAGGGGTAATGATGGGTTGTAAATCTTTGGTTGGTGTGTGGTGAACATGAGCGTAAGCCTAACATTTCAAACACCTCTTTACAAACTTAATCACATCCCCTTGTAAACAAGGCCAGAAGTATCCCATTCTATGAATTTTTCTTGCCGTGGTGTGACCACCAAAATGTCCTCCACAAATTCCACTATGACACTCTTCTAATATCCTTCGTGCTTCTTCTTTGTCAACACATCAAAGCAACATTCTATCTAGGGCCCTTCAATAGAGCACATCGTCTATTAAAACATATCTTGTGGTGAGGACGCATAATCATCTTTTTCCCAAAGGGGTCATGTTTTCTGAGTAAGTCTTGTTTGCGAGATAGTTCACAATATCTCTATACCAGTATGAGGTTGCATACTTCTCAAGATCAACCACACAAATCTCTTCATCAGGGAAATCTTCATTCATGGGTTCCTCTTGGGGAACCTGGTTATCTACTATTATTTGTCCCTTGACTGCTTTTTGGTTGATGTAGGTTAGATCAAATTCACTCAACAAGGTTATGAATCGGTCGGCTCTTCTTGAGAGCATGCGCTAATTTAAGAAAGTTCTCAGTTGCTCTGATCATATCATGACTTTAGTTTCCTGATTCAACATGTAGTGGCACAGCCTTCGAGTTGCAAAGACTATGGCAAGACATTCCTTTTCAGCTTGGGTATAGTTCTTCTCATATTTCAACAAGGTTTGACTTATGAAATAGATGGCTCTTTCTCTTCCACCTTCATCTTCTTGAGATAGCATGCATGCTACAGAGATATCGGTTGCTCTGAAGTATAAGATGAAGGGCTTGTCATGTTTTGGTGGCATTAGCGTGGGTAGGGTTAGCAGGAATTTCTTCACTTCTTCAAATGCGTTTTGATAGTCCACCATCCAAATAATGCTAACTTGTTTTTTTAATAACTGATTGATTGGATGAATTTTGAAAGTCATGTATGGTATGAATTGTCTAATTTTGCCTAACTATCCTAAGAAGGCTCTTATTGCTCTCTCACTTGTCGATGGGGTTGCATTTAAGATTACTTTGACCTTAGCTAGGTCAACATCTATGCCTCTTCGTGAGACAATGAATCCTTACAACTTTCCTGTCGTGACTCTGAAAACACATTTTTCAGGGTTCAGCCTTACTTTATACTCTTGAAGCCTATTGAAGATTTTATGAAGGTCCTCCACATGTTTTGACATGTGTTCTGATTTAGCCAGAAGGTCATTAACATATGTTTCGACTATCTTGTGGATGTAATTGTGAAATATATGTGTCATCACCCTCTAGTAGGTGGCTCCTGCATTCTTCAACCTAAATGGCATGACTACGTAGCAGAAAGTCCCCCAGGGGGTAGTGAATGTCATTTTGTTTTGGTCAACTTCTGTGATTTTGATATGGTTGCATCCTGAAAATCCATCCACGAGGGAAAGGGCTCGTATCCTACCTTTGAATCGATAATTTGATCAATCAATGGTAAAGGAAAATCATCCTTGGGGAAAGCTTGATTGATGTCTCTAAAATCGAGACATCCAATTTTTTTCATTTTTCTTCATAATTGGGACAATGTTTGACACCTAATTCAAATAATCCACTGATTTGATGAAACTGACATTTAACAATTTTTTTAGTACTTCCTTCACCATTTTAGCTACTTGTGGCTTTGTGGGCCTTGGTTTTTGTTTCACGGGTTTTGCATCTGGCTTTGTCACTAAGTTATGCACCACAACCTTTGGATCTAACCCTGGCATGTATGAATGTGCCCATGCGAATATATCAGAATATTCAATGAGGAACTCTGTGTACTCCAATTCTTTGTCATTTAGCTCTCCTAGTTTTAACATCCTCAATTTTTTGAGTGTTCCAACATTGATGTCGATTGTATCTCCAGTTAGGGATGGGTGTCCTTCCTCAAACTTTTGAGGGGTAGGCGGTAAATCTGAGTTCGCTTCTATCTGAAGGATTTCTTTCTCATTCTGAAAATAGTCCTCTGGAAGAGGGAGGAGCATGTATCCTTTTTTGTGGTACACTCTTGGAAGTCCATCATAAGCATGTAGATATTCCAAGATGGCTTCATCATTCTCAGCGTAATCTCAAGTTGGTCTCTCTTCTTGACCCATGGCGTAATTCAAGATACTTGGTAATTCTTTGCTTTCCAATAATGGCTCTCCGCATACTGAGACAATATATTCTAAATTTTGTAATTGAGCATGTGGCAAAAATAATGCAGATGATGTGGCCATTGAGTCTGCCACTTGATTTTCTTCCCTAGGTATGGCTTTGATGGAGAAGAAATCAAATAATTGAACCAACTTCCTAATGGTTTCTTTATAAGGTCGCAATCGTTTTGACTTTGTTTCATAATTTTCCACAACCTGATTGATTATCAACTGAGAATCTCCAAAGGCAGAGATTTTCTTGACTCCCATTCTCATGGCTAGCATGATTCCTAGGGATAGGGCTTCATACTCAGTGATGTTGTTGGTGCAAAAGAAATCTAGTTTAAAGGAAAAGGGGAAAACTTTTCCTTCGGGAGATGTCAAAATTATCCCTGTTCCTACCCCTGTTTTACAACTAGCTCCGTCAAAATGTAGGGTCCACAAGTTTTCATGGTTTTGTGATTGAGATGTTTCTCCAAACTCATAAGTGGAAGTCTGTTTTTCTTCTTTTTCATCCCCTTCTTCGATGATTTCAATTGTTCCAACTAAGAGGTTTTTGATATCCCATTCATTGATACATGGAATGGATGCTAAGCCAAACGGTGCATGGGATTTAGTGGTATGCAGATCAAAGGGGAATTCCTTAAGATCATCCATTCTTTGATAGGATGTGTTGTGAGCACCTATATTTGTTTTAACATCCTAAGTTTCCTCTTTCTATTTTTTCTTGCATTTTCAACTTCTTGTCTTTTTCACCTCTTCCTTTCTATAGATACTGAAAGGATCAGGGTCTTCTTTGACAATGGTGACCTTTCCCTGATGATAGAAATGTATCTCTTGGAATAGAGTGGAGATAATGGCCTTCATGGCATGAATTTAGGGCCTCCCAAGGATCATATTGTAAATTGTTTCTTGGTTGATAACATAGAAATCCGTGGAGATGGTTTTACCCACAGAATGAGTGGTAGCCTGATTTTCTTGACTGTTTGGATGTCATGACTATCGTAAATCCTTAATATGGTAGTTTGTTGCTTGATTCCTATTTTGTTGTATCCCATCCTTTGTAGAAAGGACATCGACAAAAGGTTAACTAATGATCCATCGTCCACCACTACCCTTTTTATAGTGACCTCTTCGACTTGCATTTTTATGTATAGAGGTGAATCCTTTTTCTTACTTCCTTCACTTTAGGGTAGTTTGGAAACATCAAACGTAAGAGGAGGTGATTCCTCCTGTGTGGAACATCCTACCAGCACTTCCAGAAACGTCTTGCGATGTGAGGGAGAGGCTCTCAACAAGTTTATTACTTGTGAGAAGATGTTTTCTGTTTGATCTATTTGTTCTTCCTCATGGATCACAAACACTTCTTGGTTTAGTTCTATGTGATTGGAATTGTTTTGATTTGCCTTCCCTTTCTCAATTTGAGGTTCCTTCTCCTTTCTCTGGGATTGGAGAAGTTTAAGGTAGTTCTTTTGTTGATCTGGAGTAAGTTTGGAGATAGCTTTATTGTATCCATAACAAGTCTTTGTTTCATGACCCTTTGTCCCATGGAACCAACAATAAGTATTGGGGTCGTATGAGGTCAGTTTGATCCTTGATTTCATTTTTGTCGACATTTGTCATTACTAGAATTTCTTTTTATGACATTGACATCCTTCTCTGGGGGCACATTGGATGTAGTCTTTTCTGTTCCTTTGGATGTTTGAAGTTTTCCATTGGTATCATAAGTCTTCCGAATGCCTCTTTGTAGGATTTGTATGGTAATTTTTGAACATCTTCCCTCATGTCCATGTTAAGGTCATGCAAAAAGAGGTCGTACAGTTCTCAGTGCCCCATGTTCAGAGCACTAGTTGAAGAATAGAGGACTTGTCTGAGCCATCGGGTGACAAAGTGGGCTGTATATTCATTTGGCTCTTGTTTCATTGTGAGGAACTCTCTAATCCCTGTTTTAACAAGTTTGTTCATGTTGAATGCCATGATAAACTCTTTGATTAACTGTCTGAATGAATGGATTGAAGCTTCTAGGAGACGATAATACCAATCCAAAGTGATGCCTTCAAGAGTTTTTGGAAAGATTTTTGCTACAACCCCATCCCAAGGGAGGAGTTGTCTTATGGCCGTGGTGTAGGCTTTAATGTGGGACTTTGGATCTCCTCGTTTGAACTTCAGGAGATCTGGTAGTGGCCGAGGTAGTTGTACACTTCTTATGTTTTGGTCCAAAGGTTCCTTCAAATACTCAAGATATGTTCCTAGAAAGGCACTTTGAGATTGCGGGGTTGTTAGTAATAACCCTATAGGTGGGTTTTGATAACCTATTGTTGGATTTGTTTGATTGTTCTAAACAGGAGGATTCCCATTTAGACATGTGTCATTGCTAGCGTTTTGTGAATAGTAATTAAGGTAGGGGGATTTTGTGATGCCCCCTGGTCTTGTTCATGGGATTTTTGCCTTCCTTCTAGAGCAGCTTGCTCTACTTCCAAGATTCTAATTCTCTGCACTAGAGTTGCGATTAAATATGTAGGAGTAGTAGCTCTAGGTGTTTCTTCATTTCTAGGATGTTCTCGTCAAGTATTTTCATGGTGATATGCTTCTTCATGTTCAGTATTTTCCCTTTGTTCTTCTCACAAGGCAATCCTCAATGCCTCTTGAGCATCTTTGGCTTCTTACAGATGTTTTTCCAATCATTTAACTTCCTCATCAAGATGAGTACTTAATGTACTTGTGGAAGGTTGTTTGGGTTGGTGTATCTCTAACCTTATCCTTCTTGCTTTATGTGGCGCATTTGGTATGGCCTAGTTCTTTTCCCAACCTGGGTTGTTGAAAGATAGAGAACATCTAGATTCTCTTTGATCTTGTTCATAATTAGAATCTTCGTAGTCATAATAGTTGGTGATTAGTGCATCAGGATGCGGCCGCACATACCTATCAAATGAGGGAATTTTTGGTTCTCTTGAGGAAATGTTCCCTTAGTTTAAGTCAGGTTCCGTCATATTCGGGGGCATCATAGACACCACAGAATAAATGGAATGGATGATGGCGTAGGCGATAGAAGTTGAAACGACTATGAAGAGTAGTGAAAGAATGTTTTGAAGTTTCTATTAACTATTTTGAAATGTTTGAAATGGGAATGCAAACAACATAACCAAGAGGCTCTGCCCTTCACATCAAGTTCACTAAAATATGTGGTGAGGCTGACAGCGTATGGTGATTAATGAATATCTAAGGTTGGAACATAAAACTACTCATCCTAGAAGGATTTGCAATTTTGCATCGGGTTCACCAAAATTTGTGGTGAAGCTGATGACATACGATGATGAATGAATATCTAAGGTTGGAACACAAAACTACTTGTCCTAGAAGGATTTGCATTTTCACGTCGTGTTCACCAAAATATGTACACTCAAAATCATGACTCCGATTGCCTGGGGCTGTCGGGTTAGATTTCAGCATGCATACAGACCCTTCCCTCCTTGCCACGGGGTGATCTGCCATGTCACTCTTGCTCACGTGGAAGTAGCCAGTTGAGAAGAGGCAAGACACGGTGAGGGTTTGGCTCATTGGAGAGATGGACTTCGCAGAGAGGGGTCGGCAAGTACTGTGGCCTTTGTTGTTGTGTGCTTAGTTGAATGTTTTTCTTGATTGAAGTTGTAGTTGAGATAACCCTATGACCCAAACGGTCACTAGTTTCTCTTCTTCTGTTGGGGTTTCTTAGATTCCATCTCTATGTGGGTAAACTGTTATGTTCATTTATGTCCTCTTGTCTTTGTATGCATTAAACGAGTTCTTGTTGTATCTGGTGCTATCTAGTTTCTTCTAACAATAAGAGAACGAATGGGTCTCCTTGTGGTTGAACAAATGTTTCTTGTTGTGGTCTTAGATTGATCTCTTCGATCTCATCATGGATAGCCCTCACCCACTCTCCTCTCACTCCTAAGCACATTCGTGAATCAAGATAGAGGTAAATGTGTGATTACTAACCTTAACTAGTCTAGGGTTTTGACCTAGGGTTTAGTTGACTTAGGGTTTGACTTCATTTTGACTAGTTTTTACCTCGTGATGGTATCGAGGGTTTGTTTGGATCATTTAACCATGATTACCATGTGATGATATCGAGGGTTTGCTATTTTGTCTATATTAGGGCTTCTATATGCATGCAAACTAAATGATATGCAAAACATTTTTTTATGCTTTTTTAGTGTTTTGGAAATAAAAAAGTGCTTTTAATCTACGTAAGGGAAATATGTATGCAATCTAATATGATTTTTCTAATGCAAAGTTAATCTATGTTTTTTGTGTTTTCAATGATTTAGAAGTAATCTAATCTAAAGAAAAGGAAAAATGCTTCTTCTAATAATCAAGATCTAGAAATATGAAAACAACTAATCTATCATGCAAGATCTAATTATCAAGGAAAAAGCAATGTTTTACTATTCCCAAGAGCAAATTTGGTTTTCTAATTACTATTAAATTGAACAAAATAATGAAGGAACCTGAGAGAAATGAAGATTTGTGTGACTCCACTACCCTCAGAAATCCTTGATATTGGCAACCTCAAGTCCTTTTGAAGCAGCGAGAGATCCTGTTGACAACAAAACGACACAAAGAGGCAAAAAGAAGCTTTGATGAAGCTTGTATGAACTCAATGAGAGATTTGGTTGAGCACAATGGCATAGAATGAAGCAACATAACGTTGCTTGATTGAACAAATAAAGCAAAAGGCACCTTCGTCCTGTAAGAGCATTTAAATGCTATGTTGGAGAGCAAAACCTGGCAAGAGCTAAGTGCACAATGAATTTTCCTCCCTTTGTGCTTGAGGGAGGGGTGCATTTATAGGTTTGAGGAATGGGATTGATTGAGAAGTTAACTCATTTGATTGATGAGTTAACAAGGTTGATTACCCAGTGAACTCGGCTGACTATGGAGTGATAAATCAATTATAGCTTATCACTGAAGAGGAAATAGAGGTGAGGGAATGCATGAGATTGATTGAAGAGTTAATTTGAGATCTAACAGAGCTAATTATGCATGTGTGGGTGCATGAAATAGTTAACTCTATATTGGACATCAAAAAGCATGCAAACTAGAAGAAAAATAGGCAAAAATGAAGCAAAAACGAGTGAGAAACTTGAGTTTTTACGTGGCTGGAAAAATGGCAAGGTCACCCCTTTTGCCAGTAGGGTTGCCCGAGGGAGATCTGGGCTAGACAGGGTCTGATGTAGAAAATCAAGTTGGGAGATGAAAGAAGAGAAGAAAAGGAGGGGTTCTGCCTCTGGAAACAGGCCAATCATGTGCAAGAATCAAAATCTCCACTTGCACCTATAGGATCTCTCGAGGGAGATCTGGAAATAATAGGTGGAGATTTGGATTGGTTGGGTGGAACTAAAAACTGAAGGTGGGAGATGGATAGGGAGACCTCTGGAAGGCTTCTAGGAGGTGCATAGGATGAAAAACATAGGGGAAAGGTGAAAACTCACCTACAAGACATTCACAAGGCTTAGGAGCAAGGTCAAAAGCTCAAAAAATGCAAGTCGACAAGTGTCGCAACAAGTGACGAAAAGTGTCGCAAACAGGGAGAGAGAGAAATTGACAAAGAAGAAACAACACAAGACAAGAAAGAGGACATGTCATCAAAAGGTTCACTGCTTAAAGTATATTATTTCATGCTTACATGTATGTGACAAGGATTTGAATCATCATAGGGGTCCTCATGGAGGCTGTGCATGATTTTGTGCTTATAATACCTGCCATAACTTGCTAAAGGATTTGTACAGAGGAACCGTTACATTTCTAGTTGTCCTAGGAAGAGGACTATTCACTTAGATATTACCATCAATGATGTTGAATCATCTGATGCAGAGCTGCAACAATTCCATCTAATTTTCTACAAGGCTTGGTCTCATTTTGACCCTTTTAGCACTCTTGATAAACATGTCAACAAGAAATACTTTCATGTTGAGGAGCTAGAAGATTTCTGGGCAAATTGTGATGATGAGCATGAAGTCAAGAAGAAGAAATGCTTGAGATTATCCCTTGAATTCATAGGGAAGTTCCACATAACCCCATTCCTTGATCAAATTGTTGAAATGGGGTGATTGTACAGGAGGCAAAATGGAGAAGGGTATTTGGTCACCCAATTCCCCCTCCTAATTAGGCTGAATCTGAGGATTGTTCTCTTGAGGAAATTATAAGAAATCATGTCTGGTATAGTAGACCCTGGGTAGATGCACATATTGCATAGCTTAATGTTTCCAGTGTGGCCTTGACATATACTAATCCTCTGAAAGAAAGGGATAGCGACAATGAGGACATGCTCATAGAAGCAACATATTTGGAATGGGAAGTACAAGGAAAGAATTCAAACATTGCAGACACTGAGGATGTGGTGCCCCTGGCTGATAAGAAGGGAAAGGGAAAAGCAGTAAAGGAGCCCAGGAGGAAGGCCATGAGGGGAAGTATCTCCTCAGTAAAAACCAGAACATACAAGAGAAAACCAGGCCAGACTGGGGAAGCTGAGGGGTCTAAACCTAAAAAGTCTAGAGTTATCAAAAAGGGTCAAGCCCCTCAAGTCTCACAAGCTTACCTTGCCACAAAAACTATCACCTCTCCTCCCCTTCTAGCTGTTACTACCTTCACTTCTTTGAGTGTGCAAGCCACCTCTAGCATTCCTGCTTCTCCTCCTCCAACTGCTTCTAGTGTACCAATTGTCCCTGATGACTCTGCACCTCCTGCCATGTCAAGTCAAATTACTGACACAGCTATCTCCATCCCACCTTCTACCTTTGTGTCCTCTCTTTCCACATCATTTCCTTCCATAGCCTTGTCTTTCGTTCCCACCTCCATCACCATTGACCTTTCCTCCACTTCTTGTCCAACCACCACCACTTCTTCCATCTCTCCACTATCTTCCCCACCACTTTCTTCCATTAACATTCCCACTTCTTCACTTCCTCATACCCCTCTTATCACTTCACTTCCCTTGTCTTCTATTCCATTTCTTACATCCCTATCATTTTTCCCTCTGCTGCCTATTTCCTCTATTCTTTCACCTCCTTCTTTATCCTGCCACAACTTAGCCTATCCACTCCCATTATCATTCCATCCATCCTTGCTTGTCCATCCATTCCGCCTTCCTTGGGGTTTGTAGCATTTGCAAACCTATCCAAAGTGAAATTACTTGAGGCAGTCATTGACTCATTCTTTGCAATAAACAACACTTTATCCCAACCATTCTGAGATACTAAAATAAATCATGAGCCTTCTTCTCCCAAGGTCCCCATTACTGGAAGGAATTGAGAAAGTGTGCGCTGAAATGAATATCATTAGTGAGAAAGTGCACATCCAAGATGCACTTTACACGCCTCCGATGGATATGAGAACTGTAGAGATTGTAGATCTTGAAGCCAGTTCCCCAAAAGGCCAGCCAGAACAACAAAGTGCATATTTGATTAGGTTGAGCAGGATTACAGGTGATAAGTTGCAGTAGCTTGGGCAACCTAAACATGATGTTATAGACCCTTCCAAGGGAGGTGAATTGAAAAAGAGGAGTATGATTGTAGGAGAGGATGATTCATTAAATAAAGAGGGAGGACAATTGGGGCCCCCTACTAATTCTTTGATAGTTCCTGACTAGATGCAGCAAAGACAATAGGGCAAATAACCCCAAGTTGAAACTAGTTATCTAGATTTGGATAGCTTCCTCACCTGACTAGAAAATTCTAACAAGCAAAAGCAGGCCAAAATTGTTGAAATTAAGGAAAACTGAGAGGGGGGGTGAATTAGTGTTCTGCAAAACTTAATATTATGTCCCTTTATTAATTTATCACATACATCCAAAAGAAAGAAGCATGAACATAAGAGTAAAAACAATAAGATCATAACACATGAAGACCAAGATTTTTACGTGGAATCCCGGTTAAGGGAAAAACCACGGTGGGGGTTAACCCACAAGAATTTATACTCTATTAAAAGTGTTACAAATGGGAAGGCACATGCTTTCAGGCACACTGCCTAGAGCTCACTATTCAAAGGAGGCTCACTGCCTACAAAATTGATTACAAGAGTTCACTGAAATGTTTGAACTGAAGAATAGCATCTAACTATGCAAAGTAACAGTTTTGGTTAAGCTCAGTACACTGACTTTACACACTTCATCTTTCTCTGCCCTGCTTTACTGTTCTGCCATGATCCGAGGCTCAGATCTCTGCTTCACACTTGATACTTCCCCACTTCACACCTCTTACATCATCTTCACACAACCATACCTCAAAATGCTCACATCCATTGAGTATATATATCCACAACATGAAATTGCATCAACTGCAGTCCGCCTTAAGAAAACTTAAAGACTTTTTCAAGATCACTATTCTGTCGGCTGAATCCATGGACAAACATCAACATGGACCAAAACCTATGTATTCAAGTCATCACACATGTTGGCCAATACCACTAGATCTCATACATTACTCAACCAATCACTTCTCTCAATCCACACAAGGATCAAACTCCAAGTCAGCCTGTTCTTCACTAGACTGAACTGTCTAACCAAAACCTGATACTCAGATGCTTGTAACTTATAATCCCTTCATCACCAGAGGATAAAATATTGGATTTAGGTAGCCCTGGCATCCCTTAACATTCCCTCAGATCCGCAGTATAATATGATTTTCTGTGGAGGAATGCGGACCAAAATGTTGAACCTTGTCATATGCCCTGTTCCTATCTAACCAGACTTAGACAAATCTGCAATCTGACTTCCAGTATGAACAGATGATATAATGCGGATGTGTAAGATGGATTTAGTTGCCATCAATGACAATAGCTAACATGCCTAGCAGTGTCTCTTGCCAATAATCTTCCCCTTTGGCATTGATGGCAACACTTAGTGAAAAATGACTAAGTGTTAGAACAGCTCCCCCTTACTATTTGCACTTGTGATTTCCAATGCTCCCCCTTTAATGAATTCCTCATTTTTCACTACTTTTCTTCTCCACCTTGACATCAATGGAAATGGCTGGGATCCACATATCAAAATTCATGCAAAAATTTTATGTACATGGGTCAAAACTCTAAGTATATACTTCCACATATGAACACATAGTCCTTAAGCCTTGTTCATTAGCAAAAAGATATCACCAAAAATATTTTTCAACTATTACAATTCACTATCCCAATTCTTCTTTATACTGGCCAAAATGGATATATGCCCACTGAACAAAAATGCATGTGATTCTGCCTTTTGAAGATCATTAGGATCACTAGTAGTAGCAGTAGCTTGGGATTCTGCCAATAGATCATACATAGTTTCTAACTTGGGATAAATTAGTCCCTGGAGCTCATCCAATCTACCCAAAACTTTGACCTTTTCCTTCTCCAAATTACTCAATTCATTTCGCAAACTCACTACTTGGCATTCTTTGGTTACTACAGACTTAGTTAAAGGACTATATGACTGAGAGATGTTAGACAATTAAGCTCTAAGTCCTTAATCTTCTTCTCAATATCTTCAACAACTTTAGACTGATTTAGGCAAAACTTATAAATCTCTACACCTTCAGAGAGAGCATTTTGAATACTCTTTATACTAGTGTCAAGCACTAATCTATCATAACTAATTATTTTCCTTATTTCAGCAAATCTCTTCTCATTGTATTCATTTCTAACTTTAACTTCTGCTGACTTCTCAAAAGTTTCAAAATGAGTACTTATAGAGTATATCAGACTCTTTAACTGACCAGAGGGGGATGCTGATGAGTCCTTCTGAAATGTAGGCATGATTTTCTCCAAAATCCCAGATGTAAGACCAAGCAATTCACTATCTTCTATATGGGATTTCAAGATTTCCTCTCTGGCCTTAGCTTGTGCAATAGAGGCCAACTTCATCTTCTGTACTGGTGACAGAGTATCAAAATTGATTGGTACTTGTATTATATCCTGATCTTCTGCAACTTGTTTATCTCTCTCCAAAATTTCTTTCATTGCTTCTGTAATGTCTCTTGCCCAAAATGATGTTTTAGATTTATACTCTTTAGGGCCTCCATCTTCTCCCTTTTTGGAGTCAACCACATTGTCTTGCTCATCATTTTCATTCTTTTTCTTTGCTTCTACCTTCTCTACATCATCATCAGAAGCATCTTTGCTTTTATCTATCTCAAAAATGTCTTCTGCATTATTCTCCAGAGGATTTTGTGTATCCTCAGTAGCAATATTATCAAATTTCTTAACATCTGGAATGGAAGAATCAATTCCATCATTAGTTTCCTTTTCTTGATCTTCCTTCATCATCTCTTCATCTTCTTTATTCAATATTTCTTCTTCTAGAATGGAGACATCAGCTACTTCAATTTGTTGTTCATTTTTCTGCAACTCTTCATCATTCAAAATTGATGTGTCATCAATATCAATAGGTTCTTCTATAACCACATAAAACTTGTTCTTGTCCAGTGCTTTCTTTAGAATTTGTTTTGTTTCTTTAAAAACTTCTTCAATGTCTCTAATCATCAACTTATTCATCCTTTTCTTTCTTCTGAATTCATTCTTGACTTCTTTGAGAATTTTATCAGCTTCCTTTCTGGAGATTACGGGACACAAACTGGATAATACATGTTCCCTTAGCTCCAAATCTTTTGCTTTGGCAGCTTCTTTTCTTATTTCCAGAATGTCTCTTAAACTCTTAGGAACTTCTAACAAAATCTACACTAGTGCTCTGTTGAATACATTCAAGTATTTTACAGTAGCATCCTCCAAAATTCTCTTGTCAGCATCACTGTAATGATTATAAAATTTAGTTATTGGCTTTAGGTTTCTATCTACAATGATTGACTTAATGATGTCTTCCATAGAAGGAGTAGGCTTCTCAACATTAGCCTCTATTTTATGCCTTTTACTAGACTTTTTGCTTCTAGAGGGCTTCTCCTTAGACACTTTAGCTACTTTAGTGCCTGAGGCCTTCAACTCTTTAACCTCATCATCTGAATCAGTTTCTTCTTCATCCTCTTTCTCCACACTAACATATGTTCTTTTGCTCCTTACCTTTGTCCTTTTTCCTTCCTTACCGATAGGTTTTTCTGTAGTAGGAGAAGGTGATGCACTAGAGACTGAACTAGAACTCCTAGTAGTCCTTGACTTAGAAAGAGATTCTTCCGGAACACTTCCCTGTTCTCTGTCCTGCTTCTCCTTCTCAACTTTCTCTATCCTTTCCCTGAATTGCTTCACAGCTTCCTTAGTAAGGCCTAGATTCTCAGCCAACTCCTCAACTTCTTTCCTCACAATCCTTTTGATTTCAGGAACCTTGAATTCAAGATGCAATTTTAGTGAAATCCATTTATATGTTCCAAATCTCTCCTCGGCTAGATCCCCAGGCCTGCTCAATAGATGTTATGCATACAGAGCCAATACATGTCCATCCACTTCATACCCCATGGGCATGATCCACACAACTCTAGGCTCCACTGCTTCCATTTTGTACTGATCAATAGTAACCATAAAACAAATGTTGTCCTTGTATTTCTCAACCACAGCCCTAGGTATTCTCTCCCTAGCCTGCATCATACTCTGGAAATTTTTGAAGAATCCCCAAAGTGCATTTTTTTGTGCATCATAGTTACCCAGACAGCTCAAATGATTTCTAATCTGGACTGCTATCAGTTGGTTGATGGACCAATATATATTCTTATTCCCAGGGAGGTCACTCAAGAAATAAAATAAAAGACATAATTAGCGTACCATATTTGAATGAGTACTTCTTCTCCTTCTTTATCTTTCTTGGGTTCTCCATAAGATGGTTCAACAACAGTTCACAGAGATCATAGTCCGTACCTTCTTCTACCATCTGATATATAGTATAAATAGTTGTTCCAGACACTAAATTTTCTTTGTTGGAGAAATATGTCTTGTACCCTATCACCATTGATGCAAATCTGACCCCATGATCATCTATATCATTTATAGTCATAGCTCTCTTGTCAAATTTTGATCCGGTTGCCTCTGTGACTTCCTGATTCTTCACAGCCTTCAACTGAGGCAGAGTACTGGTTGAATTCAATCATGTAACTACCCTTATTGCATCTTTTGTGATCTTGAACGGATGATTCAGCCATAAAAATTCATCATGGATACGGCTCAGGACATACCGGACCCATTCGTCCTCTGCGAAACTCAGAAACTCAACAAAATGTATGAACTTCTTGTCTTTCAGGACTTTGTACTCTAGTTTGAGCTCAAAATCATCACCTTTTAAGTGATTCATGAATAGATCAGCAAACCTTGAGTCACCATGCTCCTCTAGAGGCGTGTGAATGTAAGCCCTAATATCCTCTATGTGAAGAACTCCATATGGAACTCCAGAAAATGCTCCCATCAGATCAACTTCAGTGGACTTGAAAGGGTGCTTTTTAAACTTTGGCCTAGGTTTCTCAGTGATATTCACAACTAGAGGTGTAGCCATTTCAAAAAGATCACAAGTTCAAAGCTTCGCAGAAAAACACCTTTTTCTCCATGGGATTAGGGTTAGCTGATGAATTCGCCTGCTGCACTCCAAATCTTTAAAATTTTAGCTCAGGCACTCTTCTGCTTTCTCTCTTTGAATACAAAGTGATTCAAGTGTTTGAATGAATGACCTTTTATCCTCCGTAAAACCTAATTCTTCATTATAATAAATGCTTTGCCCTAATTCATCTGGTTACTCTGTTTCTGAATACAATCAATCTTTAATTGATCCACAATCAATCACATTAGCTTCTTTTCTTCTGGAATTTGCTTTAATAGTTCTGCAATAGGCTTCTTTATCTTCATTCATCATGCCAGTTTCAGGCACCCACTTACTAGCCAGGGGAATTATATTTTCAATGCAGCTCCCCCTGAGCCAGAGCTCCTGATTCAATTCCTAGAGGAATTATCAGCACCAGATTTTGGTGCGGACCCATCACCGTCATTCATTACACTTTTCTTCACCCATGTTTTGTTCATTTCATTCTAGATCTCATTCACATCTACTTTTCCCTTTCCTTTGTCCAACCTCTACTCTATTTTTCCTTTACCTGCCTGTGAGTTCTCCTTTTGGCTTCTACAAAATTTTGCAATATGTCTGGATTTGTTGTAGTTGAAACACACAATCTTATTTTTCTGACAATCACATGTTGGAGTAGGTTTAGATCTGCATTGCATTGCAATATGCCCAAACTTATTGCAAGTAAAACATCTTCCATTAAACACTTGTTTGTTCTTAGGAGGATTCCTTGATCCACTTCTGCATTCTTCAGCCTTATGACCTATCCTTTTGCAATTAAAGCATTGACTGAAGAAATATGATGCATTTTGATTCACTTTACTTCTGCATTGATTAGCTCTATGACCATACTTATTACATTTGAAACAATTGCCATTGAAAGATGGATACCTTTGAGCATTAGGTTGTCTTATCAGAGGTCTTCTAGGATTCCTTCTTTGATTTCTTGCTTCAGGATTTCTTTGACTGGATCCAGAGCTTTCACCTTTCTCAAATCCTAGACCATGCTTATCATCTGCCTTCTTCTAACTTTCAAGCAACAACTCAAGTTTAGCTGAGCTTATTTTGAATTTCTCTTTATATTCATTTGCAACTTCTAGGTCATGTTTGAGAATGACAATTTGTCTTTTAAGTTGATCCTCATTATCCCTAGTTTCTTGTAGATCAGATTCTAGATGACCAATTATCTATCCAATCTGTAGCACTCTTCTATTATTTCTTTCAGAGATTGATTCAGTTTTTTTTGTCAGTCTTCTTCCTTTCCTTAATTTCCTTGGTTAGCCTCATCACTCTGGATTCCATCTCATGTTTTAGGACAACAATTTATTTTTCTAGCTTCTCACATTCCTTTGTTTTCTCCTTCAAGGCCTCATCCATGTCATTATCTTCATTCTAATTTGCTAACTTATGAAGTAGCTCCTTCCTCTTTCCATTAGATTTGCTCAGTTGTTCTTTTAAGGTCTCAATGAAATCTTCAACATCTTTAAGGTTCTCTTGCAGATCTCTAATTTCTGCTCTAGACAGGTCAAGATCATCTAAGGCTACTTGAAGTTGTTGATTGATACCATCAGAGTGCTTGAATGAACCCATTAAAAACACGTTCCCAGATCTTCCTCAAGCTGTTACACTTCTTCTAAGGAACCTCGATCTGATACCAATTGTTGAAATTAAGGAACACTTAGAGGGGGGGTGAATCAGTGTTCTGTAAAACTTAATATTATGTCCCTTTATTAATTTATCACATACATCCAAAAGAAAGAAGCATGAACATAAGAGCATAAACAATAAGATCATAACACATGAACACCAAGATTTTTACGTGGAAACCTGGTTAAGGGAAAAACCATGGTGGGGGTTAACCCACAAGAATTTATACTCTGTTAAAAGTATTACAAATGGGAAGGCACATGCCTCCGAGCACACTACCCAGAGCTCACTGCTCAAAGGAGGCTCAATGCCTACAAAATTGATTACAAGAGTTCACTGAAATGTTTGAACTGAAGAATAGCATCTAACTATACAAAATAACTGTTTTGGTTAATCTCAGTACATTGACTTTACACACTTCATCTTTCTCTGCCCTGCTTTACTGTTCTGCCAGGATATGAGGCTCAGATCTCTACTTCACACTTGATGCTTCCCCACTTCGCACCTCTAACATCATCTTCACACAACCATACCTCAAAATGCTCGCATCCATTGAGTATATATATCTGTAACATGAAATTGCATCAACTACAGTTGGCCTTAAGAAAACTTAAAGACTTTTCAAGATCATTGTTCTGTTGGCTGAATCCATGCACAAACATCAACACGGACCAAAACCTATGTATTCAAGTCATCACACATGTCAACCAATACCACTAGATCTCATACATTACTCAACCAATCACTTCTCTCAATCCGCACAAGGATCAAACACCAAGTTGGCCTGTTCTTCATTGGATTGAACTGTCTAACCAAAACCCAATACTCAGATGCCTGTAACTTACAATCCCTTCATCATCGAAGGCTAAAATCTTGGATTTAGGTAGCCCTGACATCCCTTAACATTCCCTCAAATCCGTAGCAAAATATGATTTCCTGTGGAGGAATGCGGACCAAAATGTTGAACCCTGTCATATGCCCTGTTCCTGTCTAACCGGACTTAGACAAATCTATAATCTGACTTCTAGTATGAGCAGATGATACAATGCGGATGTGTAAGATGGATTTAGTTGCCATCAATGACAACATCTGGCATGCCTAGCAGTGTCTCTTTCCAACAAAAATACACTTAAGGGTAGACAAGGATTTTTTGGGATTTAGAGTTGTAGAAGTTACAGTTCCACTAGCTTAGGTGAATAAAGAGGAGGTTAGACCAGGGGATTATATTATTTACACCATAAATCTTGGTCTTACCTCTAGAATACAAGAAATTGAGGAGTTCAAGGACTCTATTTCTACCATTGTCCATAGGATGGATAAAGATGAGTTCACGAAAAAGTAGTTGAAGCAGCAAAATGAAGAGTCGTGTGTTTGTATCAAGTATTTGATAAAGCCAATGCACAGTGATGATGGCACTGCAATAGCTCCATCCATTCTTTCTAAAAAAGAATTGGAGAATTTTGATAAGATGGGGCAAATAGCCTCAAAACCAAGGAATGGCTGAAGAAGATTTTCCCATGAAGGCTGTGAAGCCATTGATGAAGTCAGTGAGATGCAAAAAGATTTTTGCTGCTTAAAGGATGAATGGGATGATATTACTGAGGATTGTGAGGAATATGATGACTACCATTCTCACATCTATCCTCAAGTTCATATTATGTGTAAGCTATCTTATGAAGTTCTCATTCAGGAGAACATTTTGGCAAAGAACAAAATGAGTATGCCCTTCCACTAGCTAGAAATACTAAAGTTACAAAGGAAAATTTATGATAAGGCAAAAATTGAGGGGTGACAACAAAGACCCAACTTTTTGAAGAAATATATAGCTTCATTGATCTCATCTGTGCGCTAACAGGATTATATATGGATGATACCATAGCTATAGATGTACATGAGTATAAAAGGCTATTCAATCAGTCCTTACAGGGTAATGTAATAGATGATTCTTGTTAGCTACCATTGCACCAAAAGATTGACCTTTTAATGCCCGATACAACCACTTGACTTAACAAGCACGGGAGGCGGTTAAGCCCTTGTCGCAAACCACCGCAGTTCAGCACTGAACAAGAAGACCAAGGGCCACACCTTGCAACAATCCCCCCCAGCGCAAGTGCACGGTTTGAACCCGTGACCTCGGCTCTGATACCAATTGTTAGTTGTCGTTGCCCCAAAAGATTAACCTTTTAATGCCCGATACAACCACTTGACTTAACAAGCACGGGAGGCGGTTAAGCCCTTGTCGCAAACCACCGCAGCGTAGCGCTGAACAAGGAGACCAAGGGCCACACCTTGCAACAATTCCTTCCCTTTTAGTGTAGCAAACATGAATAAAGCTAGGAAATTGAAGCTACAGGTCAAGGAATTTAAGAAGAGTGCTCAAGAAAAGTCTATGATTTATCACAACCTATCTAGAGTCATGGACACTCTTAAATTTTGGATCAGTTTTGTGAAGAATCCCCCTCCAGAGGAGATCAATCTAGTGCTTAAGGCCTTGATGGCGTACAGAAAAAGGGAGGAAGAAAACAATAAAATAACTGTTGAAGATGATACCCCTATATCTAGATGGCCAATTTTTTATAGTGTCAGCTATCCGTTCATCAAATGCCAAATCCAGTTGGCCTCCCTCCATCAAAAACATGTCATGTGCTCCTTTTTGACTTGTCAGCTCATTGTAATTTTCATTTGTCTTACTAGACTTATCAAAAAGATGATCTTTTGTCTTATTCTTTTATACTCAAAATCTATATTTTCATCTTTTTCCTAAAGGACAAAAGTAAATCTGAGTTTGTAACCACTTGCTTCTTGAATTTAATGATAAATGAATCTAGACCTTTGGTGTTGAATTAATTCTCACCCTCCATTAAAAACAAAGTGGGTTGGCCTCTATTATATAAAGACAATCACTTTCTTCATTTTGTAAGGCTAGAACAATGAATTGTTGAGACTCTACCAAAGTTCTAAATATAATACAAAGCATATTTACAGGTATTGTTGCATTTTGTGTTATTGTTTTATTGGATTTTTTTGGATTTCATGGTTCATCTCCTACTTGATTTAGATAAAGTTCAATTATAGTTCGAATGCATGCTTTATTTGATGAATTCCCTGGTTCATATCATTTGTACCTTGTTGATTGTAAGATACTTTGCATGATTAATCTAAACCTATTTTAGTGAGCTAAGTTTGGTTGCATATCTTTGTTAAATTGCACCAGCAATTGTGTGTTTATTGAATTTATGTCTAAAAATCTTTATTACCCCTGAAGATTACACTATTTCTGCAGTATTATGGGAAACCTGGTTAAGCAGGAATCAGTTTTAGGGAGTTTGTCTATTTGAAGTAATTCCATCTACTGTGATTTGTCTTGAGGGTTTCATTTCCTTTTCTTATCCCTTATCTTTTGAATTTTCTTTGAAGAGGTTAGTAGATTAGGTTAAAAGCATCACACCATTGGCAATAAAAGATGGAGTTTTTAGACTTCAAAGTATGGAACCGTTTAGGGTTTCTGTAAACCAGTGACTGTTACCATTTTCAATACCCTAAGAAATTTTTTTAAAAATTTTTTTTATGTAATTCTCCTTAATTGGAACAACAAAACATATCCAACTGCATTATCCTACAAGTCAAGACTTGATAATATAAACCTTTGGGCAATCTTTTTCTAGATTTTTTGAATTAGATTCCTTTCAATAGGGATGGGATACTCAGTATTTCATCTATGTTGTTGCATACAAAAACACCCATCAACAGATTGGTGCTAGAAGGAGGGCCCACATATTTCTACATATTACCCTAGTAAGACAGGTTGGGGACTAGACAAAGACTCACAAGATCTAGCTCTGCCGGGGAGGACCTTTTATCTCTGACATAGTTTAGAAGGACAAGAATAGACAAAGGGATCCGTAGAGCTCCCAGATCACAATCGATACTTGCGAACCCTACCATAGTCTAAGTAAATTTTCTCAATATGGCTTGGCTGGCTGCAAACCCCTCCTCAGTCTGATTTGCTAACTATCATGATATGCCCAAAAATCCTGACAAGTTTTGTTCCAAATTTCACCCTAATGATCCAGAGTCAATTGCAGATGAGCATATAAAGAGTTTTTAGAGTAACATGTACATGATGCAAGTTCAATATGAAGATGTGGCCTATAGATTGTTTCTGTACGATCTTCATAAAGAAGCATACTACTGGTTCACTAACTTGCCCACATGATCCAGCACTTCCTGGCAGCTACTTAATGATGCATTCTTCAATAGATTCAAGATGCTAGTTTTACCTGTAGATCTTTATCGATCCTTTGTCAATATTCAGAGGAGAGATGACAAGTTGATAAGCATGTTCAATGACATATTCCACAAAGCATACTTCCACCTCCAGGCACCCTACAATATCACTAAAGATGCAATGCTACCCATTTATTACGCTGCATTGGATAGATTGACTTCAATGTTTGTCAGGAGGAAAGTAAATCCTCAAATAACAAATCTGGTAGAAGCTTAAATACTAAGGTAGTTAAAGCAAATACAAAACTAGGGCAATCTGGAGCTAGCCTGGTTAACCACATATGCCAAATTAGATTCAACAGATTAACCAAGCTTTATTCAATCATACTCTCGTGATCAGTGCCATCCCAATGTTGATTGCAACATGGGATATGATGATCCATCTGGGAGCTCCCATATCAAAAGTCCCTCCAGCTCAACTCTCATTCCTCTAATCCTCTAAAGTTGCAATTGCTAAGACTAGGGATGACAGAGATGACATTAGAGAGCTGGCTAAGCAAATGAAAAAGCTCACTGTAGAAGTGACATATCTTAGAAATCAGAATGCCTACCTGCAACAAAGGAATCAAAATAAAAATCAGAATTATCAGAGGTTGAACAGGATATGGAATACTAGGCCCAACAACGGAGATGTGACATCACCTCTAAAATTCTAGAATCCAATAAAGAATTTTCATTTAGGTCAGGTGATGCTAGCTGAAGCTACCCTATCCACATGGTGCAGGATCCACAATACCAACACACATTCAGAGTTAGACTGTCATAATTTTTAGATTGCTTCTAGAATTTTCCATAGAGGCTCAGAATGCTAAAGGACAAGAGGTTCCCCCGCCCACTGGATATGAGTTGGTACCTAACTAGAGGTATGATACTACCCTAGTATTGAATAGTTATACCTTTCCTTTCCAAGATGATAATCAACTTGAGGAAGAGGTTGACGAAGTACAGGCTTATCAACAATATAATAGGACTCCCTATAATCTTAGGAGCAATAAGGAAAAGGGGCCTTTCACTACCTCTATGCCTCCAAACAATTATTAGGTCCCTCCTGATCCTAAGGCCACTAACAACCTGGAACCCCCTAAACCCATAGAGTCAAATTGTCATACAACATACTATCGGGGAGCCTTCCAATAGGTTGGAAGTTATCAGAATGGGTCAGTATGTGGCTGATGAATTTAAGAAGATGAATGCTAGCCTATCCATTTTTGAATAGATGAAAATCCATGAAGTAAGGTTGGATTTTCTTCAAAGAATTGAAGAGCCAGTTAGGTTAGATCCTGTCACAAGAGATGCTCATCCAAAGGATGCCTAGATCAAGAGAAGAGATAACGTTCATATGTCATATGTAGATCAGTAAGTAACTCTGTATAAGGAGGAAAAAGAATCACCACCCTTCTTGTTGACCTTGAGAATATTTGGGAAAAACCTCCATAACTGCTTAATAGATTCTGGGGCATCAACCAACATGATGCCTTTATCCATTTGAAAAGCTCTAGGGATCACTCCTACCAAATCTTCTAGAAAGGTCACTCAACTGGATAAAACTAAAGTTAATGTAGTGGGAGAGTTGAGCTGAATCCACATGCAGTTAGCCTTAGATCCTTGAATAAAAAAGTACATTGATATACAAGTAGTTGAGATTCCAAATGTCTATGGTATGTTGCTAAGTACGGATTGGTCCAAAACCTTGAACGATTATATGGCTATGGATTTTTCCCATATGATTCACATCGAGAGAGAACAAAAAATGAAGCATATGATAACTGAGTACAATCAGACCAATAAGATTATGTATTCCAAAGTTGACCTAGGGGTTTATTTTCCTCAAATTAATCAGGTTGAGGAGATATTGGTGGCTTACTTTGATAGCTCTTCAGGATCTCAGCCCACTAGACAACAAGATAGCACATAAATGTATGTCAAGTTAGATAATGACTCTTCCTCTGAGGACGAGCAAGGGATCTTTGAAGGATTTAGGACATTTGTAGCCAAATTCATGAGTGATCAGCTGACCATGGGAAGGAAAGTGCATATGGAAGAATTGCTATTACCAAATTGGTGTATAATTCACAACACGTCACATTTAGAATTCACATGTTCACTTTGTACAGAAGTAGTGGAACAAGTTCAACAACATTTGAAGTTACACATAAAACCAAATTGCAAGAAAACTTAATCAGCTCGACAAAATGAGAAAGGAGAAAAGTTGCAAAAGAACCAGCTTCCAAGTGATTCCAGTGAGATGCAAAATGAAGAACCACAAATGTGGATGTTATAATTTGATGGATCTAAATCTAAGCAAGGGGCTAGTGCTAGATTTGAGTTGATTAGTCCTATTGGAGAATCCTATCTTGTTGCATATAGGTTGCAATTTTTTTGTACCAATAGTATTGTTGAGTATGAATCATTGGTGCATGGGTTACTAATGGCTATTTTGCAAAAGGGCCAAGATTGTCCAATTTTTTGGAGATTCTAAATTAGTAGTCAAGCAAGTAAGGAAGCAATATTCCTACCATGACAAGAGGCTTGGCAGTTATCAAAACAGAGTTTGGGACCTCATAGAAATCTTTGATGGTTTTAATATCTAGTTGATACCAAGGAAGAAGAATCACATCGTCAATGCCCTAGCACAGGCTACTAGCACTTTAGAACCATTAGCCATGTTTGATTTGAATAAATTCACTATCAAATTAGTTCCATTACCATCCATGCCTGATAACATCACCAACTTCCAAGTCTTCGAAGATGACAAACACATCCTTGATTTTCTCACATGTTCCGATGTGTTTATAGCCTAGATTATTAATGAAGAAGATACTGAGGAAGCTAAAATAGACTTGAAAGGAGTCTTAAACTTGAAAATAAATCATATTCCTAGAGGAATGGTTGAACTGGAAAGGTTGTTTGACCACGATTAGTTGGGGACTCAAAAAAAGCAAGTTGATTCCATTGGAGGAAAATGTGACCCTCATAATTTGGGGACATTTGATAATGTAAAGAATTTTTTTATTGGTAAAGTATGCACTCCTTAGGAAAGGATCTAATGGATTATCATGATGCTATAGCATGGAGTTACGAAGATCTCAAAACTTATGATACTTCCATTATCACGCATACAATACCATGGAAACCAGGGATCTAACCATTTCGCCATAGGCAGAGACTTGTTAACGCTTTATTGGAGCCATTAATTTTATGGGAGGTAAAGAAACTGTTGGCATCTAGAATCATATTCCCAGTATGACATTCAACATGGGTAGCCAATTTAGTGCCCATGCATAAGAAGAATGGTGGAATCAGGTTGTGTGTAGATTTTAGAAGTTTAAATAGAGCTTCAGAGAAGGACAATTATCCTTTGCCATCTTTAGATGAGGTGTTACAGATTGTTGCCAGATCTCTAATGATGTCATTCTTGGATGACTATTCAAGTTATAACCAAGTGATGGTTGAATATGCAGACAGATTGAAAACAACATTCACTTGCAAATGGGGAATTTATGCATATCGTAGGATGCCATTTGGCTTGATCAATACCGATGCAACTTTTTGGCTTGCGATGGACATAGCTTTCAATGGGTTAGTCAAAAAGTGCATCATCATTTACATGGATGATTTGACTATATTCTCCAAAAGGAGGGAGGATCATATTTTAGATTTGAGAAAGATTTTACAACAATGTAGAGATTATGGTATCTCCCTCAATCCTAAAAAGTGTATCTTTAGGGTAACTGAAGGTAAGTTGCTTGGTCATGTTATTTCAAAGAAGGGTATATTAGTAGATCCTGATAGAGTCCAAGCTATCCTTAAAATCCAACCATCATCCATCAAGAAGGAGGTCAAGTCCTACTTTGGGAAAATTAATTTCGTGAGAAAATTTATAACGGGATTTGTTGAAATTGTTAGACCATTGAATGCTATGCTGAAAAAAGATGTTAAAATTGACTAAACACCTAAAGCAAAGAGGGCATT
Source organism: Cunninghamia lanceolata (assembly GCA_027924645.1). Taxonomy (NCBI): domain Eukaryota; kingdom Viridiplantae; phylum Streptophyta; class Pinopsida; order Cupressales; family Cupressaceae; genus Cunninghamia; species Cunninghamia lanceolata. Next base: position 16,045,844 of record BSBN01000472.1, on the reverse strand, counting down.
TACAGAAATCAAACAAGTTATTATGGATTCTCTAGTGCTCATACATCTAGATTACACTTTACCATTCTTTATCTACTAATTTGCTTCTCAGCATACATGTGCAACGATGTTGACATAGAAGAGAGGACTTGCTGATGAGCACCCTATTGCATTCATGAGTACTCCACTGAAAGATGTTGAGCTCCGGTATCCCAATGTAGAGAAATAGGATTATTCTCTGGTCAAGGTTGTGAATAAATTTATGCATTATATCTTGAGGAGTAAAATAAATGCCATTATCCTTGATGTTGCTGTCAACTCCGTATTGATGTAGAGAGAGTTAGGAGAATGCAGGGGGAAATGGGTGACCATATTGCAATAATTTGATCTAGAAATCCAACTGATGAATTTAGTGAGAGGACAAGCCCTTACTCAAACAATGGCAGAAATAGGCTATGGCCTGGTTTCTCAGCAATACGTGTTAGAAGATATATCTAAAGACAACTGGTACAATGACATTTGTTGAACACTTGGAATACTGAAAGGGGGGTAAATCAGTATTCTCTTAAACTATACATTCATTAAATCATTGACTCATTTGCCCATTCAACAAGATTAAAGCAAATTAAACATAGCATGAACAACCATAAGACATGACACATGAACACCAGGATTTTTACATGGAAAACCCAAAAAGGGAAAAACCACGGTGAGTGTTAGCTCACAATATATTATGTAGTAACAATACTAAATTACAAAGAGGCTCAGTGCCTTAGGGCTCACTGCCAAAAGAAAGAAGAAGATAGTGTTGGAATTAGACCAGACAACTAAAAGGGGGGGTGAATCAGTTGTCCCACAAAATTAACCTTTTCCTCCTTTTAATCTTCTTTCACAACTTACAAGTAGATTAATGATATAAACATTAAAACATGAAACAATAACACATGAGCATAAACACAATTAACACACTTGACACCAAGATTTTTAACGTGGAAACCTAGTTAAGGGAAAACACGGTGGGGGTTAACCCACAAGATTCGTACCCTGTTAAAAGTACTTAAAAATGGGAAGGCACTTTCCTTCGGGCGCACTGCCCAGAGCTCACTGCTCAAAAAGAGGCTCACTGCCTATAGAAATTTATGTTTAATATAGAAAGAATTAATTGAGAAATAACATCTTCTTCATGTCTGGTTCAGTCTCATTGAATGCTCTCAAAACTTCTTCTCTTCTCCCAAATACTTCTTCACGAGCATTTCATCCTTTATTGTTCTTATTCCTCTACTCCTTTTCTCTACTCTGCCTCTTATCCTTTCTTGGGATTTTATTATTTCGTACAAGGATAATTTTCCAAGACTCAACTACATGCCTTTATATGCTTCATCAACCTTGGAATAAACATCAAGGTCAGCACTACAAGCATCTGACTTAATCCGAATCACTAGGATATCGGCCAAACATAACTAGGACTCAAATCTTCCTTGATCAATATGCCACACTCCGTAGAATTGCTCTTAGATCATCCGCAACATACTTGAATCATCTGGTCAGCCAAGACTGGGAAGAACAGTAACACCAAGGGAGAAATCTTCAACAACAAGCTCAATCTTCAATGCAGACCTCCAACACAGTAGGTGCACAATCTAGAGACCTCCACAAGCACATTAAATTCAACAAAGACATCCGTACTCCTCCAAATTATCAAAATCACTTGCATCTTTTTCTGGAACCTCAAGAACACTGTCTACCATGATTGTCATACTAGAAAGATTGCTTGCGGACCTTCAAACCATGAACCACTTGAGTTGATGATACACACTGACTTCCCAAACATGCCTCTAGAACCATAGATCATAATATTTCAATGTGGAGCAATCCAAACCAATTTACTGTCACTCTGTCTCTTCTTAACAAAATAAAACTTGGTTCTACTCAAATGGCCATAGCTTCTTCAAATCTTCATGTGGACCTCTCAAAAATTAGCTGGAGCTACTACAGACAATCCTCTACATAGCCATATGGTCTACATACATTGATCTTCATTAGTTTTCTTATTATCCTCAATAGTCCAGTCTTCTAAACAGGTAACAAAATAGGATACAGTTGACACCAATGGCAATAGGGATATGTTGACATCAATGACAACACCTATTAGGCAAATATTTGCAACAATCTCCCCCTTTGTCATTGATGGCAATATATGATGTGAAAAACTAATTCAACCATCAAGACAAGACCTTCCTGCCCTTTCTCTTATCACTTCTGCAACTGCTTTCTACACTGCTCCCCCTTTCATCAGCAACTAGTTTTTCACATGACTTCTCTCCCCCTTTGACATCAATGGAAAAGGGCACATATTTGCAACTTTTTCTCCCCCTTTATGTTTCAGACTGATCTCAAAATTTGCATACTAACTACTCCCCCTGAGTAGTATCTCCTTAACATCAATCCAAATCACAAGATATGACTGTGAATTCCACCAGACTGATGCACCCTAGTGCATCTTAGTTCTGATCAGGAGGGGTAATAACCCCTAACTTTTCTCTGATATACTCAAAAGTATCCTTAAGCAAAGGCTTGGTAAAAATGTCTACAATCTGATCTTTAGTAGAAACATACTCCAACTTGACTTCATTCTCATTAACCTTCTCTCTCAAAAAGTGAAACTTGATTGATATGTGCTTTGTATTTGAATGCAACACCAGATTCTTTGAGATGCTTAATGCACTTGAATTATCACAAAAGATTGTGACAGGCTCCTCAAACACAATTCTGATGTTCTTCAGCATTTGCTTCATCCATAGAACTTGAGTATAATTGTTTGTTTCTGCTATATACTCTGCCTCTACTGTAGATAGGGATGTTGCCTCCTACTTTTTACTAGCCAAGAAACTAATCTACTTCCCAAGAAGAATACACCACCACTAGTACTTTTTCTGTCATCCACATCTCCTGCCCAATCAGCATCTGTATATGCATGAAGAGTGAGGTCATTGTCCTTTGGATAGCATAAGCCATAATCAAGTGTCCCTTTGAGATATCTAAAAATTCTCTTGACTGCTACAACATGGGATTCTCTAGGATTAGCTTAAAATCTAGCAACAAGTCCAATTGCATTCATGATATCAGTTCTGGTCTGAGTCAGATAGAGTAGTCCTCCAATCATTGATCTATACCTTTTCTAATTTACCTTAGGGGAGTCATCATCTTTACTCAGCTTACATCTGATTACCATGGGTGTACCCACTGGCTTTGAATCTTCCATTCCAAACTTTTTCAACAATTATCTCACATACTTAGATTGAGATATGAAGATACCTTTATCTGACTGAATGATTTGTAGACCTAAGAAGAAGTTCATTTCACCAAACATGGACATCTCAAATTCACTCTGCATCTAATTAATAAATGTTTTGCACATACTTCCATTTCCACCAAAAATGACATCATCAACAAATACCTCAACAATCAGAATGTGCTCATGATCAATCTTGAAGTAAAGATTACTGTCAGCAATGCCTTCGCTATATCCTACCTTTAGCAGATACTTATCTAATCTTACATACCAGGCTCTTGGGGCTTGTTTGAGTCCATACAATGCTTTCCTTAACCCGCAAACCATATCTCTTTGATCAGACAACTGAAATCCTTCCAGTTTCTCAATGTAGACTTCTTCTTCTAATTCTCCATTTAGGAATGCTGACTTGACACCCATTTGATAGACCTTGAAATCTTTATAAGCAGCAAATGCAAGAAATAATCTAATTGCCTCTATTCTTTCCACTGGAGCAAAAGTTTCTTCAAAATCAATTTCATCCACTTGAGAATATCATTTGTATACCACCCTTGATTTGTTTCTTACAACTTCACCATCTTCATTTAGTTTATTCTGGAAGACCCATTTAGTTCCAATCACATTTTTGTCTTCAGATCTAGGAACAAGATCCCAAGTGTGATTTTTTTCAATTGCATTAACTCTTCTTCCATGGCTTTTACCCAATTTTCATCATTGCAAGCTTCACTTACTAAATTTGGTTCAATCTTTGAAATCAAACAAATCTCCTCTTGATCTTCAGCAATTCTTTTCCTAGTTTGAACACCTTTATATCTATCTCCTATGATTTGATCTTTAGGATGATTTAGTCTTACATACCTAGGAGTTTTGGGATTTATTTGAACCTCTATTTCTTGAGCTTGTTCTTCAACATCTGCACTAACCTCTTGAGTCACTAGATTTTTTGGATCAATCTGAATCTAAGTCTAGGTTTGAACTTGTCTTCCTTGACTTTGACTTTTATCTTGATCATCTGATTCATATCCGCAAGACTTGGAATGTCCTTTTCTCTCATCAACTCTAACATTTACACTTTCAACAATCTTTTTCAATCTTTTGTTAAATAACCGGTATGCCTTGCTTTGAGTAGAGTAACCTAGAAATATCCCTTCATCACTTCTTGCTTCAAACTTGCCTAGATCCTCATCTCTTTTGATAGAGCACTTACTACCAAAAACTCTAAAGTAGCTCACAGTAGGAGGATGACCAAACCATAGTTCATAAGGGGTCTTACTAGAATTGCCTTTGTTCTGCACCCGGTTAAGAGTGTAGACAACAGTACTCATAGCTTCTCTCCAATAGACTTATGGAACATTTGCTTCCATCATCATGGTCCTTGCAGCTTCTTGAATGGTTCGGTTCTTTCTTTCAATGACTCGATTTTGCTGAGGAGTCCTAGGAGCAGATAACTATCTTTTTATTCCATGCTTTTCACAGAATGTATCAAACTCATAAGAGGTAAATTCTCCACCTCTGTTGGATCTCAGACACTTTATTTTTTCACCAATCTCATTTTCCACCAAAACCTTGAACACCTTGAACTTGTCAAGAGCTTCTGATTTTTCTTTCAAGAAGGTTACCCACATCATCCAGGAGTAATCATCAATCAACAATATAAAATATCTGTCTCCTTGCACACTCCTAATTCTAGCAGGGCCACATAGATCAGTATGCACAAGTTCCAGCCATCCACTTGAAAACTGTTCTTTACTCTTGAATGAAATTTTGTTCTGTTTACCCAATTGACATTCTCTACACATGCTATCAACAGGTTTCACAAGTTTGGGAAGATCTCTCACAGCCTGAGTAGAACTTATCTTGACAATGTTATAAAAATTCACATGACACATTCTACTATGCCATAACCAACTCTAATCAATCTGAACAATCAAACAACTTTTTCCAAAACTACTTAAATGAAAGATGTTACCTCTAGTCTAAGTACCAGATGCAATTTTAGTTCCGAAGCTTTCCAAGATTCTGCATTTTCCATCCTTGAATCAGAGATCATAACCCTTGTCAACCAATTGTCCAACACTAAGAAGATTATGCTTCAATCCTTCCACATATAGAACATCATTAGTGTTATTCTTACCATCAAAAGAGATGGATCCTCTGCCACGGATTCTACCAGCTGAGTTGTCTCCAAATCACAATTTCACCTTCATATTTTTCAAAGCTTACAAACTTACTTTTATCACCAGTCATATGATGAGAACATCCACTATCAATTACCCATTCATCTTTTTCTACAACCTGAGCAACCAAGGCACTTTCCACATTTGCATAGCTAGCAGATTCAGTAGGCACCAGATCTTCTTCTTTGATAGCAATGAATACCCAATCATTTTCAATGGAACTTCCATGATCAGATTCATCATCTGTGACTCCTTCTTCACTAGCTTCTTGGACATAGTAGCATTTCTTCTAAACTCTAGGTCTTTTAGGGTTTGACCTTGAACCCCTCTCCGGACACCTTGAGGCAAAATGACCAATCTTATTACAAGCAAAACATTTGAATGGCAACTTTCCTTCATACTTAATGGATCCTCTTGGAAATCTTTTGGCAAAAAGGGCTTCAAGTTCATCGAACTCAATTTCATCATCTTCAAGATCCTTCCTTGTCCTGTTGAATCTATTTGACCTTCTTGAAGAGATTTCACCTAGATCATATTTTTGTTTTCCATGAATACTGGCCTTAAATGTAGATTTAGACTTAGGAAGAGCATCACCAAACTCACTCATTTCAAATTCTAAAATCTTACCAACCAACAAATCCCTTGTAACAGTTGTCACAGTTATGATTTCTTCAATGGCAGCAACTTTATGCTTGTATGTCAGAGGTGTTGGTTTTTCTTCTGAATCAGCATTAGGGTTTGCCACTTCTAATGCACAGGCAGATTCAGCCAACTAAATACAGGAGGTTGCGTGAGCTGCCTCCCCTTCACTTCTGGTTCTGCCGCACCAAGGGGGGTATCCCTATAACTCAAGATGTAACCTTGACTAGCTCAAAGATAGAAGGATCTAACTTGACAACAACAGGCAGAATACTCTCATGTATGGACCAAGATCTGCATGATAGATCACAAGGCTGGCAACATTCTTGGACATGATGTCTGGTTGGGTATGAGAGCATGCAGGGGGTTCCTAATCCTACTCCTACAACTAACAGGTGGAAGTATGAAATGGTTTGATATGAATTTTGGATGCAAAGCTGGACATGGTGTATAACCTCAACACAGAGCTAGATTGGTGCCTATCCAGGGCTTGGAGTCGGTAGACATACACCTGTGAATGATCAGCATGAATAGCTAAAACTGGATTTCAGGGGGATACACATGATATCTGCCTTACAGATATCTCCCAATGAAGAGTGTTAAGTTATCTCTACTTATGGCATCCCTACTGCAGTATACCCTTCCCAATGTTCAACCTGAAAACAGTTTAATCTACCCCTTGAGCAGAAGTTAAAAGATCAGACATTCAACATAGGAATTCTATGCTCTAGAATCTAAACATTACCCAAATATCCAGATTCAGAAGAAGAATACATGCAATACTGGAGACAGAATTAACACAACACATGCTAAGATAGCATTACTCATATAAGATTAACCATGAAATCAGTGGATTCATGCCAAATCGTACAACAGGAGATACATAAACTCACAAGTTAGACTGTACAGAGCAACCAGATCAGCTGGTTTTGGATTACAGAGCCAAAAATCCTCAACTTTCAACAACCACAAAAGAGTAACACTCCCTGCTTATAACAGCCAGGTAGTGTACCACAGCAATTAATTACATGGTTGACCAAAAATCCTGCCAGATACACAGTATCAGGAAAATGGCGCTCAAACACTACCAGATTGGTGCCCAAACATGAATGCAACAGGTAGGGGAGGAGACAGGAAGAAATCTCGAGCCCTGCGCCACTGTCCGCTGATGTACACCTTCAATCGGGTACCAGATCCGCCCATACCTCTGCAACCTTCGCCATTAATGGCGCACCAACCCGCGGCCTTGGGAAAAACATCTAATAGTCGATCGCAACCATTTCCCGCCGAGATTCATCATCATGATATTTGAAAATGCAGGATAACAATTATCCCACATGCACCCCGCGATGACCTCTTTAACACTTTATATACTAGGTCATGAGCATATATGATGTCGGTGCTTTTGCTCCTGACGACACTAGTATAAGACTTCATCATCATCATCCTCCAGCAGCATGATATCCTGTCGCTTGAAATATCACCCTGACGTCAGCATCATATCGCAATATCACCTGCATGATAATCGCCTTTATCGGCACAACCTGATCCATCGGAGGAACACCCTCCTGCTGAGCCTATACCAAAAGTCTGGCCGATGAACATCCTGATGACGTCATCATCATATCCTGCTGACGTCATCATCATATCTGCCTACTGCGCACCTCCTCATATCTGGATGACGTCATCATCATATTTGCAAATATCGGGGGATCTCCACAAGATGATCAGTGTTAGAAATATGACCCCCCCGGGACCTTGATGACGTCATCATCATATCGACATCAGGATGATATTCGGAAGATAACTGGATATTTGGAAATATCATCCTGATGCACAAATATCATGTTGCACTGTAGCTCCACTATAAGATCGGGGTGATAGATGAATATGATGATGCTTGAAAAGATCACCCCCCACCAGATAATGCACGAAGCCGGCAGGCGGATATCTCCTTGATATCAGCATCATCATGACGCTGGAACAAACATACATCCGGGTGATATGAAAATATCACCCCCTCCTTCGGAAATATCATGATGCAGATAGGCAGAGAAAAAGATATCACCCTGACATACGAATGACGTCAGCATCATCAGGATGGTAAAACAACGAACATGAAGTGATACAACATCATCAGGATGATATTGACTAAGATCATCCTGACATTCAAAATATGATGACCCCAGTGAATATCGGGTCACACTTAGAACTCTTCAACAACATCATCAGGATGATCATAACCAAGATCACCCGATGATAAAGATATCACCCCGGCGAAATATCATGCAGGCATGAAAAAAAAAATGACCCCCGCAAGCAACACGGTGATAACTGAAAATATGATGATGATGATGACGACCCTTAAGAAAGAACAAGTCAGGTCGAACAACTCAAAGAATAACCCCTTCAGAATATCGGGGCAACGTCATCATCATGTTTGGGCAAGGTGATAATTGGAAGATCACTGGATACTTGAAAAATCACCCCCGCAAGCAAATCAGGGCACACTGTAGCTCATCAGCAGGATCAGGATGATATCCAAACATCACCCGATAATAAAATATGATGATGACGATGAGAAACTGGTCGACGGAGAACATGATGATGCCGACCACCATCGAAGAAAATATGATGATGATGACCTCCTCCTCAGGAAAATATGATGATGCAGCTGAACAATGCTGAGGAGGTCCAACACTTAGAACATTTTTTGGATACTTAGGGAAAGTGCCTGCATGAAAATTGCTCAAAAAACTGCCAGTCAATTCAGGCACTAACACTGGCTCTGTCTGGGGACGTGCAGGTGCAAGACTGTAGCGAGAACCCCAGATCTCTGGGATGCAGACCAGTCCCTTATCCATTGGGCATAGAGTCATGAAGTTACCATGATCTGCATCACCAAACACATTATTTTTAAACATTATCTTGGCGGCCCCGGGCAGCCAAAAAGGAAAAACCATAATTTTTTCTTGTCAAATGCCTGATTCCAAACTGAAAGATCCCAATCCCAACTGAAAAGATTGGCATAATCTGCCCATAATGTCATCTGCTTAAAAAGATATTCCACCAGTTTTGAAAGCTTGCCACCATCATTTTCAGCTCTGTCATTTTGGATTTCAGAATTAGACATATAACCATACACATAATATTCTTCAACATTAGGCAACACATGTATGTTATGTCCCTCAGACAGTACATCATACTGCTCTTGGCATTCTTTATCATTTATCTGGCTGCTGCACATTATCAGGCACTCATCCAGCTGATCCAACAATTCAAAATACTCAGAAAATATGAGACCCCTAATATCTACTGATATTGAAAACAAAACCTGATCCACACACCCAATGTTGCACATGTTTGAATCAGGTGATGATGAACATTCATTATTCACAGTTTGCAAATCAGTATCATCATCCTCAAACAAAGGGTTAATCCTGCACCACCAAAAGTCAAGACTCACAACATCATATGCATCAGCAGGCTCATCATAAAGGGGATTAACATTCACTGCAAAGGCCTCTGCTTCTTCATGACACTCCAATTCTTCTTCATTATTATCAGATCCAGAGTCATAAGAAGAACAAACCTGATCCATGAATTGGTCATGGATATCATTTTTATCATCTAATTGCCCCGCATACAAGATTTTTGCTGTTTCAATGTACTCTGAAGTTGAATAATCTGCATCACTTTCCAGCCCTCCAATACGTCCTGATGAAACTGATATTGATTCTTGATCCATATGATCACAACTCTGCACAACTGGATCATTTAAACATGAAGGCTCTTTGTTTAGGACTGGTATGCAAATATTACTTGAAAAATTATTATTTTCAACTTCACCTGCTGGGCAAAAAAGGACATCCTCCTCTATGATAGAAACATCATCTACTTGGAATGATGCAAAAACTGGGACAACAGGGGTGTGAGTGCTATGACATTCATTGTCAATACCTGAATTAAATCCTTCATTAACACTGGGGGCTGCAGGACAACAAAAATTTTCAGAGAAATAACCCTTTTGTATTCCATACCTCCAATTGTTTTCAATATCTATTGCAAACTGATGTGCCTGATGCAATGTGGTGGGCTCCTTGTCTCTTAATCTGTAACTCATTTTCTTATCAAAGGCTCCCAAATAGATAACTAAGCACAGTGCATCATTAGGTCTCATGCATTCTGGAATTCTATTCAATGCCCTCATAAATCTGAGGTTAAAGGCTGGGATCAACTCATCTTCTTCAATATGGATGTACATGAAGTCACTAATAGCTGCATATTCAGAAACTGTTTCACCATACTGTACTAGAAATGCAGATTTAAAACCATGCCAAGAGTTGACAGAGTGAGCTGGAAGGTAGGAAAACCAGTCCCTTGCATCTTCATCTAGAGATTGAACAAATAATCTCATAACCACATCCTCATGGTCAATCTCAAAGTCATCTATCACATTCATGAACTGCTGCAAGTGTCTCTCAGCTGATTCACCCTTTATACCCTTAAATTTAGGCAAAAATTTTTTGATTTTAGGTGGAAAAGCATTTGGATAGCCACAAATGCCACTGAAATTTATGGGCTTATATCTGTCTATGTTGAAACTTCTTTTATTACATTGTTGGGACTGACTACTATACATTTTTGCATTTGACACTTCACAAGGGTGCATAGGCAGATAATACATTCTTTATGTTATTGCAACCCTCCTCTCTACTCAGATTTTCGACAAACAATGACTTTAGGCACTCAAAGTTTAGGCTATTTTTTCAAACTTTCCTAAAGTCCTTTAAATGAGTCTTTTGAACAACATTGCATGCCCTTTGAAATACAGTGTAAGTTCTAATAGAAGCATGCAAGCTCTGCTTTCACCAATGTTCCCCTTTTAACCAGTGCTATCTCACCAAATAGGGAGTCTGTCAAACAATATGAAATACCTGGATATGTTGCAGAAGCTGCAAATTCTTCTCTGGCTGATTTTGTTCCTTTTATCAGGTTCTTTGATGCAGAGTCGCCACCTCCTTGAAGAGGAATGAGCTTCAAACAAGCTGAAGCTGCAGATTGATTTCTTTCATTCTGGGTCATCCACCAGCAGAATCACATATATAACCCTTTTCTTTGCTGCAACAAACAGTTTCCAGGTCTGATTTTTTTTAATCTTGTAGACTCAAACTCTCATGGATATGACATTGATCTCCCCAGTAGAGTCGCCAAATTGTTGGTTTTTCTTCTGAATCAGCATTAGGGTTTGCCACTTCTAATGCACAGGCAGATTCAGCCAACTAAATACAGGAGGTTGCGTGAGCTGCCTCCCCTTCACTTCTGGTTCTGCCGCACCAAGGGGGGTATCCCTATAACTCAAGATGTAACCTTGACTAGCTCAAAGATAGAAGGATCTAACTTGACAACAACAGGCAGAATACTCTCATGTATGGACCAAGATCTGCATGATAGATCACAAGGCTGGCAACATTCTTGGACATGATGTCTGGTTGGGTATGAGAGCATGCAGGGGGTTCCTAATCCTACTCCTACAACTAACAGGTGGAAGTATGAAATGGTTTGATATGAATTTTGGATGCAAAGCTGGACATGGTGTATAACCTCAACACAGAGCTAGATTGGTGCCTATCCAGGGCTTGGAGTCGGTAGACATACACCTGTGAATGATCAGCATGAATAGCTAAAACTGGATTTCAGGGGGATACACATGATATCTGCCTTACAGATATCTCCCAATGAAGAGTGTTAAGTTATCTCTACTTATGGCATCCCTACTGCAGTATACCCTTCCCAATGTTCAACCTGAAAACAGTTTAATCTACCCCTTGAGCAGAAGTTAAAAGATCAGACATTCAACATAGGAATTCTATGCTCTAGAATCTAAACATTACCCAAATATCCAGATTCAGAAGAAGAATACATGCAATACTGGAGACAGAATTAACACAACACATGCTAAGATAGCATTACTCATATAAGATTAACCATGAAATCAGTGGATTCATGCCAAATCGTACAACAGGAGATACATAAACTCACAAGTTAGACTGTACAGAGCAACCAGATCAGCTGGTTTTGGATTACAGAGCCAAAAATCCTCAACTTTCAACAACCACAAAAGAGTAACACTCCCTGCTTATAACAGCCAGGTAGTGTACCACAGCAATTAATTACATGGTTGACCAAAAATCCCGCCAGATACACAGTATCAGGAAAATGGCGCTCAAACACTACCAGATTGGCGCCCAAACATGAATGCAACAGGTAGGGGAGGAGACAGGAAGAAATCTCGAGCCCTGCGCCACTGTCCGCTGATGTACACCTTCAATCGGGTACCAGATCCGCCCATACCTCTGCAACCTTCGCCATTAATGGCGCACCAACCCGCGGCCTTGGGAAAAACATCTAATAGTCGATCGCAACCATTTCCCGCCGAGATTCATCATCATGATATTTGAAAATGCAGGATAACAATTATCCCACATGCACCCCGCGATGACCTCTTTAACACTTTATATACTAGGTCATGAGCATATATGATGTCGGTGCTTTTGCTCCTGACGACACTAGTATAAGACTTCATCATCATCATCCTCCAGCAGCATGATATCCTGTCGCTTGAAATATCACCCTGACGTCAGCATCATATCGCAATATCACCTGCATGATAATCGCCTTTATCGGCACAACCTGATCCATCGGAGGAACACCCTCCTGCTGAGCCTATACCAAAAGTCTGGCCGATGAACATCCTGATGACGTCATCATCATATCCTGCTGACGTCATCATCATATCTGCCTACTGCGCACCTCCTCATATCCGGATGACGTCATCATCATATTTGCAAATATCGGGGGATCTCCACAAGATGATCAGTGTTAGAAATATGACCCCCCCGGGACCTTGATGACGTCATCATCATATCGACATCAGGATGATATTCGGAAGATAACTGGATATTTGGAAATATCATCCTGATGCACAAATATCATGTTGCACTGTAGCTCCACTATAAGATCGGGGTGATAGATGAATATGATGATGCTTGAAAAGATCACCCCCCACCAGATAATGCACGAAGCCGGCAGGCGGATATCTCCTTGATATCAGCATCATCATGACGCTGGAACAAACATACATCCGGGTGATATGAAAATATCACCCCCTCCTTCGGAAATATCATGATGCAGATAGGCAGAGAAAAAGATATCACCCTGACATACGAATGACGTCAGCATCATCAGGATGGTAAAACAACGAACATGAAGTGATACAACATCATCAGGATGATATTGACTAAGATCATCCTGACGTTCAAAATATGATGACCCCAGTGAATATCGGGTCACACTTAGAACTCTTCAACAACATCATCAGGATGATCATAACCAAGATCACCCGATGATAAAGATATCACCCCGGCGAAATATCATGCAGGCATGAAAAAAAAAATGACCCCCGCAAGCAACACGGTGATAACTGAAAATATGATGATGATGATGACGACCCTTAAGAAAGAACAAGTCAGGTCGAACAACTCAAAGAATAACCCCTTCAGAATATCGGGGCAACGTCATCATCATGTTTGGGCAAGGTGATAATTGGAAGATCACTGGATACTTGAAAAATCACCCCCGCAAGCAAATCAGGGCACACTGTAGCTCATCAGCAGGATCAGGATGATATCCAAACATCACCTGATAATAAAATATGATGATGACGATGAGAAACTGGTCGACGGAGAACATGATGATGCCGACCACCATCGAAGAAAATATGATGATGATGACCTCCTCCTCAGGAAAATATGATGATGCAGCTGAACAATGCTGAGGAGGTCCAACACTTAGAACATTTTTTGGATACTTAGGGAAAGTGCCTGCATGAAAATTGCTCAAAAAACTGCCAGTCAATTCAGGCACTAACACTGGCTCTGTCTGGGGACGTGCAGGTGCAAGACTGCAGCGAGAACCCCAGATCTCTGGGATGCAGACCAGTCCCTTATCCATTGGGCATAGAGTCATGAAGTTACCATGATCTGCATCACCAAACACATTATTTTTAAACATTATCTTGGCGGCCCCGGGCAGCCAAAAAGGAAAAACCATAATTTTTTCTTGTCAAATGCCTGATTCCAAACTGAAAGATCCCAATCCCAACTGAAAAGATTGGCATAATCTGCCCATAATGTCATCTGCTTAAAAAGATATTCCACCAGTTTTGAAAGCTTGCCACCATCATTTTCAGCTCTGTCATTTTGGATTTCAGAATTAGACATATAACCATACACATAATATTCTTCAACATTAGGCAACACATGTATGTTATGTCCCTCAGACAGTACATCATACTGCTCTTGGCATTCTTTATCATTTATCTGGCTGCTGCACATTATCAGGCACTCATCCAGCTGATCCAACAATTCAAAATACTCAGAAAATATGAGACCCCTAATATCTACTGATATTGAAAACAAAACCTGATCCACACACCCAATGTTGCACATGTTTGAATCAGGTGATGATGAACATTCATTATTCACAGTTTGCAAATCAGTATCATCATCCTCAAACAAAGGGTTAATCCTGCACCACCAAAAGTCAAGACTCACAACATCATATGCATCAGCAGGCTCATCATAAAGGGGATTAACATTCACTGCAAAGGCCTCTGCTTCTTCATGACACTCCAATTCTTCTTCATTATTATCAGATCCAGAGTCATAAGAAGAACAAACCTGATCCATGAATTGGTCATGGATATCATTTTTATCATCTAATTGCCCCGCATACAAGATTTTTGCTGTTTCAATGTACTCTGAAGTTGAATAATCTGCATCACTTTCCAGCCCTCCAATACGTCCTGATGAAACTGATATTGATTCTTGATCCATATGATCACAACTCTGCACAACTGGATCATTTAAACATGAAGGCTCTTTGTTTAGGACTGGTATGCAAATATTACTTGAAAAATTATTATTTTCAACTTCACCTGCTGGGCAAAAAAGGACATCCTCCTCTATGATAGAAACATCATCTACTTGGAATGATGCAAAAACTGGGACAACAGGGGTGTGAGTGCTATGACATTCATTGTCAATACCTGAATTAAATCCTTCATTAACACTGGGGGCTGCAGGACAACAAAAATTTTCAGAGAAATAACCCTTTTGTATTCCATACCTCCAATTGTTTTCAATATCTATTGCAAACTGATGTGCCTGATGCAATGTGGTGGGCTCCTTGTCTCTTAATCTGTAACTCATTTTCTTATCAAAGGCTCCCAAATAGATAACTAAGCACAGTGCATCATTAGGTCTCATGCATTCTGGAATTCTATTCAATGCCCTCATAAATCTGAGGTTAAAGGCTGGGATCAACTCATCTTCTTCAATATGGATGTACATGAAGTCACTAATAGCTGCATATTCAGAAACTGTTTCACCATACTGTACTAGAAATGCAGATTTAAAACCATGCCAAGAGTTGACAGAGTGAGCTGGAAGGTAGGAAAACCAGTCCCTTGCATCTTCATCTAGAGATTGAACAAATAATCTCATAACCACATCCTCATGGTCAATCTCAAAGTCATCTATCACATTCATGAACTGCTGCAAGTGTCTCTCAGCTGATTCACCCTTTATACCCTTAAATTTAGGCAAAAATTTTTTGATTTTAGGTGGAAAAGCATTTGGATAGCCACAAATGCCACTGAAATTTATGGGCTTATATCTGTCTATGTTGAAACTTCTTTTATTACATTGTTGGGACTGACTACTATACATTTTTGCATTTGACACTTCACAAGGGTGCATAGGCAGATAATACATCCTTTATGTTATTGCAACCCTCCTCTCTACTCAGATTTTCGACAAACAATGACTTTAGGCACTCAAAGTTTAGGCTATTTTTTCAAACTTTCCTAAAGTCCTTTAAATGAGTCTTTTGAACAACATTGCATGCCCTTTGAAATACAGTGTAAGTTCTAATAGAAGCATGCAAGCTCTGCTTTCACCAATGTTCCCCTTTTAACCAGTGCTATCTCACCAAATAGGGAGTCTGTCAAACAATATGAAATACCTGGATATGTTGCAGAAGCTGCAAATTCTTCTCTGGCTGATTTTGTTCCTTTTATCAGGTTCTTTGATGCAGAGTCGCCACCTCCTTGAAGAGGAATGAGCTTCAAACAAGCTGAAGCTGCAGATTGATTTCTTTCATTCTGGGTCATCCACCAGCAGAATCACATATATAACCCTTTTCTTTGCTGCAACAAACAGTTTCCAGGTCTGATTTTTTTTAATCTTGTAGACTCAAACTCTCATGGATATGACATTGATCTCCCCAGTAGAGTCGCCAAATTGTTGGTTTTTCTTCTGAATCAGCATTAGGGTTTGCCACTTCTAATGCACAGGCAGATTCAGCCAACTAAATACAGGAGGTTGCGTGAGCTGCCTCCCCTTCACTTCTGGTTCTGCCGCACCAAGGGGGGTATCCCTATAACTCAAGATGTAACCTTGACTAGCTCAAAGATAGAAGGATCTAACTTGACAACAACAGGCAGAATACTCTCATGTATGGACCAAGATCTGCATGATAGATCACAAGGCTGGCAACATTCTTGGACATGATGTCTGGTTGGGTATGAGAGCATGCAGGGGGTTCCTAATCCTACTCCTACAACTAACAGGTGGAAGTATGAAATGGTTTGATATGAATTTTGGATGCAAAGCTGGACATGGTGTATAACCTCAACACAGAGCTAGATTGGTGCCTATCCAGGGCTTGGAGTCGGTAGACATACACC
Source organism: Cunninghamia lanceolata (assembly GCA_027924645.1). Taxonomy (NCBI): domain Eukaryota; kingdom Viridiplantae; phylum Streptophyta; class Pinopsida; order Cupressales; family Cupressaceae; genus Cunninghamia; species Cunninghamia lanceolata. The sequence goes on along the minus strand of BSBN01000472.1, from coordinate 16,028,947 downwards.
TGTGAATGATCAGCATGAATAGCTAAAACTGGATTTCAGGGGGATACACATGATATCTGCCTTACAGATATCTCCCAATGAAGAGTGTTAAGTTATCTCTACTTATGGCATCCCTACTGCAGTATACCCTTCCCAATGTTCAACCTGAAAACAGTTTAATCTACCCCTTGAGCAGAAGTTAAAAGATCAGACATTCAACATAGGAATTCTATGCTCTAGAATCTAAACATTACCCAAATATCCAGATTCAGAAGAAGAATACATGCAATACTGGAGACAGAATTAACACAACACATGCTAAGATAGCATTACTCATATAAGATTAACCATGAAATCAGTGGATTCATGCCAAATCGTACAACAGGAGATACATAAACTCACAAGTTAGACTGTACAGAGCAACCAGATCAGCTGGTTTTGGATTACAGAGCCAAAAATCCTCAACTTTCAACAACCACAAAAGAGTAACACTCCCTGCTTATAACAGCCAGGTAGTGTACCACAGCAATTAATTACATGGTTGACCAAAAATCCCGCCAGATACACAGTATCAGGAAAATGGCGCTCAAACACTACCAGATTGGCGCCCAAACATGAATGCAACAGGTAGGGGAGGATACAGGAAGAAATCTCGAGCCCTGCGCCACTGTCCGCTGATGTACACCTTCAATCGGGTACCAGATCCGCCCATACCTCTGCAACCTTCGCCATTAATGGCGCACCAACCCGCGGCCTTGGGAAAAACATCTAATAGTCGATCACAACCATTTCCCGCCGAGATTCATCATCATGATATTTGAAAATGCAGGATAACAATTATCCCACATGCACCCCGCGATGACCTCTTTAACACTTTATATACTAGGTCATGAGCATATATGATGTCGGTGCTTTTGCTCCTGACGACACTAGTATAAGACTTCATCATCATCATCCTCCAGCAGCATGATATCCTGTCGCTTGAAATATCACCCTGACGTCAGCATCATATCGCAATATCACCTGCATGATAATCGCCTTTATCGGCACAACCTGATCCATCGGAGGAACACCCTCCTGCTGAGCCTATACCAAAAGTCTGGCCGATGAACATCCTGATGACGTCATCATCATATCCTGCTGACGTCATCATCATATCTGCCTACTGCGCACCTCCTCATATCCGGATGACGTCATCATCATATTTGCAAATATCGGGGGATCTCCACAAGATGATCAGTGTTAGAAATATGACCCCCCCGGGACCTTGATGACGTCATCATCATATCGACATCAGGATGATATTCGGAAGATAACTAGATATTTGGAAATATCATCCTGATGCACAAATATCATGTTGCACTGTAGCTCCACTATAAGATCGGGGTGATAGATGAATATGATGATGCTTGAAAAGATCACCCCCCACCAGATAATGCACGAAGCCGGCAGGCGGATATCTCCTTGATATCAGCATCATCATGACGCTGGAACAAACATACATCCGGGTGATATGAAAATATCACCCCCTCCTTCGGAAATATCATGATGCAGATAGGCAGAGAAAAAGATATCACCCTGACATACGAATGACGTCAGCATCATCAGGATGGTAAAACAACGAACATGAAGTGATACAACATCATCAGGATGATATTGACTAAGATCATCCTGACGTTCAAAATATGATGACCCCAGTGAATATCGGGTCACACTTAGAACTCTTCAACAACATCATCAGGATGATCATAACCAAGATCACCCGATGATAAAGATATCACCCCGGTGAAATATCATGCAGGCATGAAAAAAAAAATGACCCCCGCAAGCAACACGGTGATAACTGAAAATATGATGATGATGATGACGACCCTTAAGAAAGAACAAGTCAGGTCGAACAACTCAAAGAATAACCCCTTCAGAATATCGGGGCAACGTCATCATCATGTTTGGGCAAGGTGATAATTGGAAGATCACTGGATACTTGAAAAATCACCCCCGCAAGCAAATCAGGGCACACTGTAGCTCATCAGCAGGATCAGGATGATATCCAAACATCACTCGATAATAAAATATGATGATGACGATGAGAAACTGGTCGACGGAGAACATGATGATGCCGACCACCATCGAAGAAAATATGATGATGATGACCTCCTCCTCAGGAAAATATGATGATGCAGCTGAACAATGCTGAGGAGGTCCAACACTTAGAACATTTTTTGGATACTTAGGGAAAGTGCCTGCATGAAAATTGCTCAAAAAACTGCCAGTCAATTCAGGCACTAACACTGGCTCTGTCTGGGGACGTGCAGGTGCAAGACTGCAGCGAGAACCCCAGATCTCTGGGATGCAAACCAGTCCCTTATCCATTGGGCATAGAGTCATGAAGTTACCATGATCTGCATCACCAAACACATTATTTTTAAACATTATCTTGGCGGCCCCGGGCAGCCAAAAAGGAAAAACCATAATTTTTTCTTGTCAAATGCCTGATTCCAAACTGAAAGATCCCAATCCCAACTGAAAAGATTGGCATAATCTGCCCATAATGTCATCTGCTTAAAAAGATATTCCACCAGTTTTGAAAGCTTGCCACCATCATTTTCAGCTCTGTCATTTTGGATTTCAGAATTAGACATATAACCATACACATAATATTCTTCAACATTAGGCAACACATGTATGTTATGTCCCTCAGACAGTACATCATACTGCTCTTGGCATTCTTTATCATTTATCTGGCTGCTGCACATTATCAGGCACTCATCCAGCTGATCCAACAATTCAAAATACTCAGAAAATATGAGACCCCTAATATCTACTGATACTGAAAACAAAACCTGATCCACACACCCAATGTTGCACATGTTTGAATCAGGTGATGATGAACATTCATTATTCACAGTTTGCAAATCAGTATCATCATCCTCAAACAAAGGGTTAATCCTGCACCACCAAAAGTCAAGACTCACAACATCATATGCATCAGCAGGCTCATCATAAAGGGGATTAACATTCACTGCAAAGGCCTCTGCTTCTTCATGACACTCCAATTCTTCTTCATTATTATCAGATCCAGAGTCATAAGAAGAACAAACCTGATCCATGAATTGGTCATGGATATCATTTTTATCATCTAATTGCCCCGCATACAAGATTTTTGCTGTTTCAATGTACTCTGAAGTTGAATAATCTGCATCACTTTCCAGCCCTCCAATACGTCCTGATGAAACTGATATTGATTCTTGATCCATATGATCACAACTCTGCACAACTGGATCATTTAAACATGAAGGCTCTTTGTTTAGGACTGGTATGCAAATATTACTTGAAAAATTATTATTTTCAACTTCACCTGCTGGGCAAAAAAGGACATCCTCCTCTATGATAGAAACATCATCTACTTGGAATGATGCAAAAACTGGGACAACAGGGGTGTGAGTGCTATGACATTCATTGTCAATACCTGAATTAAATCCTTCATTAACACTGGGGGCTGCAGGACAACAAAAATTTTCAGAGAAATAACCCTTTTGTATTCCATACCTCCAATTGTTTTCAATATCTATTGCAAACTGATGTGCCTGATGCAATGTGGTGGGCTCCTTGTCTCTTAATCTGTAACTCATTTTCTTATCAAAGGCTCCCAAATAGATAACTAAGCACAGTGCATCATTAGGTCTCATGCATTCTGGAATTCTATTCAATGCCCTCATAAATCTGAGGTTAAAGGCTGGGATCAACTCATCTTCTTCAATATGGATGTACATGAAGTCACTAATAGCTGCATATTCAGAAACTGTTTCACCATACTGTACTAGAAATGCAGATTTAAAACCATGCCAAGAGTTGACAGAGTGAGCTGGAAGGTAGGAAAACCAGTCCCTTGCATCTTCATCTAGAGATTGAACAAATAATCTCATAACCACATCCTCATGGTCAATCTCAAAGTCATCTATCACATTCATGAACTGCTGCAAGTGTCTCTCAGCTGATTCACCCTTTATACCCTTAAATTTAGGCAAAATTTTTTTGATTTTAGGTGGAAAAGCATTTGGATAGCCACAAATGCCACTGAAATTTATGGGCTTATATCTGTCTATGTTGAAACTTCTTTTATTACATTGTTGGGACTGACTACTATACATTTTTGCATTTGACACTTCACAAGGGTGCATAGGCAGATAATACATCCTTTATGTTATTGCAACCCTCCTCTCTACTCAGATTTTCGACAAACAATGACTTTAGGCACTCAAAGTTTAGGCTATTTTTTCAAACTTTCCTAAAGTCCTTTAAATGAGTCTTTTGAACAACATTGCATGCCCTTTGAAATACAGTGTAAGTTCTAATAGAAGCATGCAAGCTCTGCTTTCACCAATGTTCCCCTTTTAACCAGTGCTATCTCACCAAATAGGGAGTCTGTCAAACAATATGAAATACCTGGATATGTTGCAGAAGCTGCAAATTCTTCTCTGGCTGATTTTGTTCCTTTTATCAGGTTCTTTGATGCAGAGTCGCCACCTCCTTGAAGAGGAATGAGCTTCAAACAAGCTGAAGCTGCAGATTGATTTCTTTCATTCTGGGTCATCCACCAGCAGAATCACATATATAACCCTTTTCTTTGCTGCAACAAACAGTTTCCAGGTCTGATTTTTTTTAATCTTGTAGACTCAAACTCTCATGGATATGACATTGATCTCCCCAGTAGAGTCGCCAAATTGTTGGTTTTTCTTCTGAATCAGCATTAGGGTTTGCCACTTCTAATGCACAGGCAGATTCAGCCAACTAAATACAGGAGGTTGCGTGAGCTGCCTCCCCTTCACTTCTGGTTCTGCCGCACCAAGGGGGGTATCCCTATAACTCAAGATGTAACCTTGACTAGCTCAAAGATAGAAGGATCTAACTTGACAACAACAGGCAGAATACTCTCACGTATGGACCAAGATCTGCATGATAGATCACAAGGCTGGCAACATTCTTGGACATGATGTCTGGTTGGGTATGAGAGCATGCAGGGGGTTCCTAATCCTACTCCTACAACTAACAGGTGGAAGTATGAAATGGTTTGATATGAATTTTGGATGCAAAGCTGGACATGGTGTATAACCTCAACACAGAGCTAGATTGGTGCCTATCCAGGGCTTGGAGTCGGTAGACATACACCTGTGAATGATCAGCATGAATAGCTAAAATTGGATTTCAGGGGGATACACATGATATCTGCCTTACAGATATCTCCCAATGAAGAGTGTTAAGTTATCTCTACTTATGGCATCCCTACTGCAGTATACCCTTCCCAATGTTCAACCTGAAAACAGTTTAATCTACCCCTTGAGCAGAAGTTAAAAGATCAGACATTCAACATAGGAATTCTATGCTCTAGAATCTAAACATTACCCAAATATCCAGATTCAGAAGAAGAATACATGCAATACTGGAGACAGAATTAACACAACACATGCTAAGATAGCATTACTCATATAAGATTAACCATGAAATCAGTGGATTCATGCCAAATCGTACAACAGGATATACATAAACTCACAAGTTAGACTGTACAGAGCAACCAGATCAGCTGGTTTTGGATTACAGAGCCAAAAATCCTCAACTTTCAACAACCACAAAAGAGTAACACTCCCTGCTTATAACAGCCAGGTAGTGTACCACAGCAATTAATTACATGGTTGACCAAAAATCCCGCCAGATACACAGTATCAGGAAAATGGCGCTCAAACACTACCAGATTGGCGCCCAAACATGAATGCAACAGGTAGGGGAGGAGACAGGAAGAAATCTCGAGCCCTGCGCCACTGTCCGCTGATGTACACCTTCAATCGGGTACCAGATCCGCCCATACCTATGCAACCTTCGCCATTAATGGCGCACCAACCCGCGGCCTTGGGAAAAACATCTAATAGTCGATCGCAACCATTTCCCGCCGAGATTCATCATCATGATATTTGAAAATGCAGGATAACAATTATCCCACATGCACCCCGCGATGACCTCTTTAACACTTTATATACTAGGTCATGAGCATATATGATGTCGGTGCTTTTGCTCCTGACGACACTAGTATAAGACTTCATCATCATCATCCTCCAGCAGCATGATATCCTGTCGCTTGAAATATCACCCTGACGTCAGCATCATATCGCAATATCACCTGCATGATAATCGCCTTTATCGGCACAACCTGATCCATCGGAGGAACACCCTCCTGCTGAGCCTATACCAAAAGTCTGGCCGATGAACATCCTGATGACGTCATCATCATATCCTGCTGACGTCATCATCATATCTGCCTACTGCGCACCTCCTCATATCCGGATGACGTCATCATCATATTTGCAAATATCGGGGGATCTCCACAAGATGATCAGTGTTAGAAATATGACCCCCCCGGGACCTTGATGACGTCATCATCATATCGACATCAGGATGATATTCGGAAGATAACTGGATATTTGGAAATATCATCCTGATGCACAAATATCATGTTGCACTGTAGCTCCACTATAAGATCGGGGTGATAGATGAATATGATGATGCTTGAAAAGATCACCCCCCACCAGATAATGCACGAAGCCGGCAGGCGGATATCTCCTTGATATCAGCATCATCATGACGCTGGAACAAACATACATCCGGGTGATATGAAAATATCACCCCCTCCTTCGGAAATATCATGATGCAGATAGGCAGAGAAAAAGATATCACCCTGACATACGAATGACGTCAGCATCATCAGGATGGTAAAACAACAAACATGAAGTGATACAACATCATCAGGATGATATTGACTAAGATCATCCTGACGTTCAAAATATGATGACCCCAGTGAATATCGGGTCACACTTAGAACTCTTCAACAACATCATCAGGATGATCATAACCAAGATCACCCGATGATAAAGATATCACCCCGGTGAAATATCATGCAGGCATGAAAAAAAAAATGACCCCCGCAAGCAACACGGTGATAACTGAAAATATGATGATGATGATGACGACCCTTAAGAAAGAACAAGTCAGGTCGAACAACTCAAAGAATAACCCCTTCAGAATATCGGGGCAACGTCATCATCATGTTTGGGCAAGGTGATAATTGGAAGATCACCGGATACTTGAAAAATCACCCCCGCAAGCAAATCAGGGCACACTGTAGCTCATCAGCAGGATCAGGATGATATCCAAACATCACCCGATAATAAAATATGATGATGACGATGAGAAACCGGTCGACGAAGAACATGATGATGCCGACCACCATCGAAGAAAATATGATGATGATGACCTCCTCCTCAGGAAAATATGATGATGCAGCTGAACAATGCTGAGGAGGTCCAACACTTAGAACATTTTTTGGATACTTAGGGAAAGTGCCTGCATGAAAATTGCTCAAAAAACTGCCAGTCAATTCAGGCACTAACAAGAGGTAAGGATCTGAACACTTTGGAAACAATCTCTGATTCATTTAATACTCCACCAGCACACCTTATACCGCTCACAAGTTCATTCACTTTTAGCATGTAGGAGGTAATATTTTCATCTTCACTCATCCTTAAGCTTTCATAGCTACACTTTAGGCTTTGTAGCTTGGCACATTTGACATATTCATCACCTTCATGTAGGGTTTCCAACTTCTCCTAGATTTCATGAACGGTTTTCAATTCTAGTACATTTGTCATTTCTGTATTAGACAAGGCACTCAACAAGGCTTCTTTAGCTCGGATGTTGTTCTTAGCATCTTTGATTTCATCTAGAGTTGTAGGACCTTTTTCTAGAATCTTATACTCATTCTCAGCTATCAACCAATAGGCATCACCCATACATTGGAAATGACATTGCATGCGCATCTTCCACAGAGTGTAATTTGTTCCATCAAATCTCAGACTGTCCTTGTAAGTCGACATTCTAGATGTCCTCAAGCGTTCAAGCTTCTTTCAGAGGAACCTAGCTCTAATACCAATTGTTGGAATTAGACCAGACAACTGAGAGGGGGGGTGAATCAATTGTCCCACAAAATTAACCTTTTCCTCCTTTTAATCTTCTTTCACAACTTACAAGTAGATTAATGATATAAACATTAAAGCATGAAACAATAAGACATGAGCAGAAACATAATTAACACAGTTGACACCAAGATTTTTAACATGGAAACCTGGTTAAGGGAAAACCAAGGTGGGGGTTAACCCACAAGATTCGTACCCTATTAAAAGTACTTAAAAATGGGAAGGCACTTGCCTTCGGGCGCACTGCCTAGAGCTCACTGCTCAAAAAGAGGCTCACTACCTACAAAAATTTATGTTTAATACAGAAAGAATTAACTGAGAAATAGCATCTTCTTCATGCCTAGTTGAGTCTCATTGAATGCTCACAAAACTTCTGCTCTTCTCCCAAATACTTCTTCACTATCACTTCATCCTTTACTGTTCTTGTTCCTCTGCTCCTCCTTTTCTCTACTCTGCCTCTAATCCTTTCTTGAGATTTTATTATTTCGCACGAGGATGATTTTCCAAGACTCAACTACACGCCTTTATATGCTTCATCATCCTTGGAATAAATATCAAGGTTGGCACTACAAGCATCTAACTTAATGTGAATCACTAGGCTGTCAGCCAAACATAACTAGGACTCAAATCTTCCTTGATCAATACACCATGCTCCATAGAATTTCTCTTAGATCATCCACAACATACTTGAATCATCTGGTCAGCCAAGACTGGGAAGAACAGTAACACCAAGGGAGAAATCTTCAACAATGAGCTCAATCTTCAATGCGGATCTCTAACACAGTAGGCACACAATCCAGAGACCTCCACAAGCACATTGAATTCAACAAAGGCATCCGCACTCCTCCAAATTATCAGAATCACTTGCATCTTCTTTCGGAACCTCAAGAACACTATCTACCATGACTGTCATACTAGAAAGATTACTTGCAAACCTCCAAACCATGAACCACTTGAGTTAATGATACACACTGACTTCCCAAACATGCCTCTAGAACTGCATATCATAATATTTCAATGCGGAGCAATCCGGACCAATTTACTGTCACTCTGTCTCTTCTTAACACAACAAAACCTGGTTCTACTCAAATGGCCATAACTTCTTCAAATCTTCATGCAGACCTCTCAAAACTTAACTGGAGCTACTACAAACAATCCTCTACATAGTCATATGGTCCGCATACATTGATCTTCATTAATTTTATCAATATCCTCAACATTCTAGTCTTCTAAACAGGCAACAAAATAGAATACAGTTGACACCAATTGCAACAGGCATATGTTGACATCAATGACAACACCGATTAGGCACATATTTGCAACAGATATAAGGGTGGCTCACTACCAAAATGAACTACTAGAAGTGCATCTACAAATGCATGATTACAGCTCCAATGATGCTAAAAAAAACTATCTCAAAACTCTTCATCTTGAATTGCTCTGCTACACTGCCCTGTTCTTACATGTAAACAATATCTCTCTTCTTCTGCACTTGTCGCCTTCACAAAATTACAATCTTTTGCATGTCACACACACACACACACCTTCATATTCATACCAATCAATCATCCAAACATTGAATTGGATCTCATATATATATATATATATATATATATATATCTGCAACACTTAGAATCTTCACATTAGGTCGGCCTACTAAGATGAAGCATGTAGTTAATCCTCATGTAGCTTGCCGGCCAAATTCATTCACCAAAATACTTTGTGGACCTAATTAACATTTGAAACACATTCTCATATGTTAGATCCAACTGTAGAACCACTTAGGATAAGGTTCCAAGAAATAGAACTTACCACACACAAATCAACCTATCATGTCGGCCTCAAACACAGACTGCCACTAGTTCAATCCATCTGTCATACTACAACTTTCACTGTCGACCACAAGACACTTTCAAAATCATATCAAAGACTCTTCACACATTCCCAAGCTTACCTTCAGAACCGTAGAGCATGATATCAACTTGTGGGAAAATGCGGACCATCAGAACACATGCCCTATCACAGTCAAACTCTGTCAAACCAAGTAGCAAAACTCAGTAGCTCAAAACTATCATTCTGATGGACTTCAAACTCTACAAATCTAGATTTAGAGACTTCATACAAGTGTTTATAACACCTCAAAACTACATAACAAATTATCCAACACCGGAGGAATGCAGACGAAAACAAATGTGTGTTCTGCTATGTTTAGTACTCTATTCTGTCATGCCAAACTTAGACAACTTAAAGGTACACTTCTAGAGATGATCAAAAGATGAAACTTTGAATTTATGATCATCTAAGGATTATAGACATCTTGCCAAAACCGCAAGACTAGATCTTCAACTATGGACCAATGCCAATCAAAATGTTGTCTTTTTGTCACTGTCTCTGAACTCTTCCAACACTTAGCCAAATTCCTTAGGTTTTCCTTTGCCGAACCAAAATCTTTGTTCTAACCTTGTTCCTTTTCTTGTTTCCATCAATGATAACACCATCAAACATCAAGCTCAGCCAAATTGCCAACAATCCCCCCCTTTGGCATTGATGGCAACACTTGATGTGAAAAATTGTTTTACTCCTCCCCCTTACTATTTTCACACTGCTCCCCCTAACTTCATGCTTCTCTCCTTATTTTTTTAGTTATTTTTCTTTGTGTTTTTCACATGCTTCATTCTCCCCCTTTGACATCAATGGCAAAGGTGTATGATATAGAAGTATGTCCAGGTGACCAAAACTTCAAAATTGTTTGTACTATCTGCATATATACAAGTGAAGTCAAATACCTTACTGATTTGCATGGAGAATATCTTTGTAGATTTTCTTCAGTTGCACCAAATCTTCATCCCATCTGACCTTATCATCACTCAAAACTAATATATGCCTATTAACCTAGGACACCAACTCTTTTACCTTTTTCACAATAGCAAGGGCCTCAGTGATTTGCCTTGTCTTATCTACTGCTACTACTATCCTAGTCATGGATGCAATCTTGAAGCTCACTATCTCTCAGAGCTGGCTCATTCTATGTTTGATAACCTCCTTCTGGGTCTGCAACTTATTTATGTCAAATGGATGGTTTCAATTGTAGCCCTTCGATTCCCAATAGCATCTTTTACATGATCATAACTTCTGGAGATCTTCATTATTTGAATTTCTCATCCATTTATTTTCTCTTTTATGTCCTTAGTCTTCTCATGCCATGTAAGACAAAATTAATATAATTCACTAGCTTCTTTAATGGCCATCTGTGCATACTCTATGCTCTTGTCTAACAAAATTTTATCTTGAGCAAATTTGTAAGTAAGCTTAAATAATCTCTTTCTATTAATCTCTGCCCTTGCCTTCTTTTCTGCAGCTTGTTCAAGGGACTCAAAATGAGAGTTGACCGATTCAATAAGTTTCTTCAACTGACCAGTAGGAGCTAATGATGTATCTCTCTTTATTCTGGGCATAATCTTTTCAAACATTGTCGTTGCATCTCCAATTAACTCAATGTCTTCCATATGAGATTTCAAAATCTCTTCTTGTGTAGTAGTTTGAAAAATTGTCCCTATCCTCAGCTTTTGTAATGGGGACATTGTGGCAAGGTTAATTGGTCCTTGCAGTAGCTCAAGTGTAGTCCAAATCTGAGCTTCCTTTTACTTCTCCAAAAACTTTCTCAAAGAGTCAATTGACTCATTCTCAGCAGTGTCTCTTTTGTCTTCTTCATGAGACATCTCATCATCATGCCTTTTCAGAGGGTCTTCTTGAATAAGTTCTTACTCATTTCCCTCTATTTTCAAAGCAGGATTGTCAATCATCTATTCATCAGCTTTTTTTTGTTCACCTTGGTCCTCAGGGACATTTTATTCAAGTGCCACTTTTGCTTCTTCAGAGTTCTTTTCTTCACCAGGTTCTTTTATTTCTTCAACTTGTCCAAAGCTTACAGGAAGAGGTGTTCCACATTGATCCATACTCTGTTCTATATTTTCATCTGGAACTGTACTAGGCTTGTCAGCATCAACATTTTGTTCCTCTTCATAGTGTCTACCACAGTTGAGATTTGCAGTTCATGTAGCACACGTAATGTTATCTCCTCAGTTTCTTTAACCAGTTTCTCAATGTCTCCAGACATTAGAGCATTCACTCTCTTCTTAGTTCTGAATTCAACACTGAGCTTCTTAGTGACTTTAAATTTTTCTTCACTTGTGATATTTGGGAAAAGTTTCAACAAAACATATTCCTTTATCTCAACATCTTTGGCCATGGCCCCTTCTTTTCTTTATGTCATGATGCTGGCTAAACTGTCTGGTAAATCATCTATAACTTCAATCAATGCTTTACTAAACATAACTAAAAATCTTACAATTTTTGTTTCAAGTATCACCTTGTCTGCATCTGAGATTTTATCATATATGCTAGAAATAGGCTTCAAATTCCCATGTTGAGCTATTGCATTGACTATGGCTTCCAAGGCTATTGTTGATTCATCTTATTTGGTCTCAGTCTTCTCCCCTTTCTTCTTCTTCTTTTCCTTAACCTTTCCGGAGAGCTTCTCCTTTTTGCTTTCTATGGTCTCATTTGTTTTTGCTTTCTTAGCCTTGATTTCTTCACCAGTCTTTGTCTCTTCTTCTTCTTCTCCTCCACCAAGGCTCACATACACTCTTTTGGTGACCTTTGCTTTCTTTCTTTTCTGCCTTTTCTTTATAGGCTCTATCTTTTCTTTCTCAACCTCAACTATAAGGAGTGGACCAAAGCTCTTAGAGGTATCTACAGTAGAGGAGGAGGCTCTTGTTCTTCTTCTTGAACTAGAAGTAGGCTTTTTTGGTTTAGATTTTTCTTCTTCCTTCTCTGGAGCCTTTGATGTTTGACCTTCCGGAGCACTTGCAGCCTTGGAGGCTTCAGACTTGGCATTTGGTCCTGCTGGAGCCTTTTCTTATGCAATTTTCTCTTCTACATCCTTTGTTGATTGAGCTTTGGCTCTAGCTTGGTCTATTTTCTCCTTTGTGAATCCCTTGCTCATGGCATAATCAACAACCATCTTTCTACCTTTTCTCTATGATTCTGATTGAGTTTTCTCCAGATGCACTTTGAGAGATTTTTCTTCAAAGGTTCCAAATCTTTCCTCCTTAGGATCCTTTGGTTTGCTCAACATCAAATCAGCCAAACCAGTTAGAACATCCTCTATAACCTCATATCCCATTGTTGGGACCCATACAGTTCTTGGTTCCACTGCCTCCATGAGGCATTTATCTTTGTCTACCATAAACACAATGTCATCTTTATACTTCTCAACTACTTTCTTAGGAATTCTAACCCTATCCTGCATTTTCTTCTAAAAATTCTTAAAATATCCCCATAAAGTTGCATTTTGTGCATCAGCATTCCCTGAACTTTGTAGACGATTTCTAATTTATGTTGCTATAGGAGAATGATTGAACCAAACAATATTGTTCATAGCTAGTAATTCCTTCAAAAAATAGAACAATATACAAATTATCAGAGTGCCATACTTGAATGGGTATTTTGTATTCTTTGTCCTCTTCAGATTCTCCATCAATTGTTGCCAGAGCAACTCACACAGGTCATAATCGACATTCTTCTTCACCATCTCATAGGCTATGTAGATGGTCATTGCAGGGATAGAGTTCTCCCTGTTGGAGAAGTAAATCTTGTATCTAATCACCATTAATGCAAACCTTACTATCGGGTCTTCAATATCAGTAATAGTTAGTGCCCTTTTGTCAATTTGGGCACTTGTTAACTCCATCACTGTGTTATTCTTTACAGCCTTCAAAGCCAGAACTATTCTGATGGAACACATGCCAATGATTGCCTTAATGGCATCTTTAGTAATCATATGCGTCATGTCTAACCACATGAATTTGTCATGTATTCTTCTTAGGGCATACCAGACCCAAGCATCTTCATAAAAAGCGGGAAAATCAATCCATACATCCAGCTTCTTCTCATACAACACACTATACTCTTCTTTCAGCTCAAACTTGTCACTAGTCAGTATGTTTAGATAAATTTGCCCTAATTTCCCATGATCATACTCTTCTAGGTTTGCATGTATATATGCCCTAACATCTTCAATATGCATGATGCCAAATGAGACCTCAGAGAATGTACCATCCAGATCAGTTTCTAATTATTTGAATGGTTGCTTCTTGAACTTAGGGTGGGGCCTCTTAGTGATCTCAACATGCAGAGTAGCCATTTTCATTGTTCAATAAAAATTTGCAAGAGTGAAAACTATAAATACCTTGATCTTTGCTTCTGGTTAGGGTTTCTTCTTTCCAAATGTTTGAATTCACTTTTGTACTCTGGTGCTCAAATCTCCTTAGTCTCTTGGGGGTTTGATTGCAATGTGATTTCCTTTCAAATGAATCTCCTTTTAATCCCTTTTCATTAAAACCTAATTGCCATAAATGCTTGATTCAAAAAGTTGTCAAATTTTTTCTCTGCCACTCACAATTGATCTAAATTGCTTCACAATCCACTGCATTAAGTTCTTTTCTTCCGAATCTTCTTCAAAAGATTTGCCAAAATATTTTCTAACTTACATCTTCGTACTGAATGTCAGTGCCACTTTTTTGGCTAGGGGAACAAGATTTTTCATTGAAGCTCCTCCTGAGCCAGAGCTCCCAATTCACTTCTCAGAGGAAGTGTCTGCACCAAAGTCTGGTGCAGACTCATTCTTGACTTCATGTACTTCCTTCGTAACCCAAATCTTGTTCATCTCCTTCTTGGCCTCTGCCAGATCAACCTTTTGTGTTGGTTTCTTCATCTCTGCCTGATTATCCTTCTTCATATTCTTGCTTTTGTAGTACCTTGCAATATGTCCAAACCTATTGCAATTGAAGCATAAACCATTTCTCTGACCATTGTTCCTTCCATTCATCCTTGATCTACATTGGTTGGTCTTGTGTCTAAATCTATTGCATGCAAAGCAATTGCCATTGAAAGATTGAGCATTCCTTCCATTATTATAGTTGTTCCTTATCTGACTTCTACATTCATTAGCTTTATGACCAATTCTCTTGCATGTAAAGAAGTTGCCTCTGAAGGGTTGAGCATTCCTTCCATTGTTAGAACCATTCCTTATCTAGCTTCTGCATTCATTAGCTTTATGACCTACTTTATTGCAAGTGAAGCATTGACCAGAAAATGATGGAACATTTTGATTCACTCTGCTCCTACATTGAGTAGCCTTATGACCAAACTTATTGCATGAATTACAATAACCATTGAAAGAGGGGTGCCTTTGAGCATTTGGTTGCCTGACCGGTGGTCTTCTAGGTCTGTTCCTTTGATTCTGGATCTGTTTGCCTTTGTCCTTCTGATCTCAACATTCTTTTCTTGACCTATTTTAGAACTTTCACCTTTCTCAAATCACAAGCCTTATTTGTCATCAGGACTCTTTTGACTTGTAATTATTCTATCAAGTTTGGCAGCACTCACTTTGAATTTGTCTTCTTGAATCCATGCCTATTTCAGATCAGATTTTAGATCCACAACTTCTTGTTCAAGCCTTGTACATTCTTCAGATTTGTTTATTATTATTTAATTTAGGCTTTCTTCAGCTTTTTCTCTTTCTACAACTTCCACTTTTAGATCATTCAAGGTTTCATTTGTTGATCTCAATTGTTCACTAACCTCCTTATGATTTTCTTTGAACCTCTTGACTTGGTCCCTCAATTTTCTGATGCACTCATCTGCTTCCTTGACATTTTCTTTCAGATCCTTGTTTTCTATTTTAGTCCTTTCAAGATCTTTAAGAGAAAATTTGAGTTCTTCTTCACTGACAAGCATGCATTCTTCTTCTATAGTTTTAGTTGAATCAATTTATTCAAGAGGAGTAGAGTACCTTTTACTTGCCATGTGTTCAATCTCCAAGATCTTCCTTCAGCTATTAAACTTCTTCCAAGGAACCAGGCTTTGATACCAATTGTTGAACACCTAGAATACTAAGAGGGGGGGGGTGAATCAGTATTCTCTTAAACCATACATTCATTAAATCATTGATTCATTTTCTCATTCAACAAGATTAAAGCAAATTAAACATAGCATGAACAACCACAAGACATGACACATGAACACCAGGATTTTTACATGGAAAACACAAAAAGGGAAAAAGCAAGGTGAGTGTTAGCTCACAATATATTATGTAGTAACAATACCGAATTACAAAGAGGCTCAGTTCCTTAGGGCTCACTACCTAGGGCTCACTGTCCAAAATGCTCACTACAAAAAGGCTCACTGCCAAGGGGTGGCTGACTGCCAAAAGAAAGAAGAAGATAGAAGGATGGTTCACTGCCAAAATGAACTGCTAGAAGTGCATCTAAAAATGCATGATTACAACTCCAATGATGCTCAGAAAACTGTCTCAAAACTCTTCATCTTGAACTGCTCTGCTACACTACCCTGTTCTTACATGTAAACAAGATCTCTCTTCTTCTGCACTTATTGCCTTCACAAATCACAATCTTTCACATGTCACACACACACACCTTCATATTTGCACCAATCAATCATCCAAGCATTGAGTTAGATCTCATATATATATATATATATATATATATATATCTGTAACACTTAGAATCTTCACATTAGTTCGGCCTACTAAGATGAAGCGTGTAGTTAATCATCATGTAGCTTGTCGGCCAAATTTATTCACCAAAATACTTTGTGGACCCAATTAACATTTGAAACACATTCTCATATGTTGGCTCCAATTGTAGAACCACTTAGGATAAGGTTCCAATCAATAGAAGTTACTGCATACAAATCAATCTATCATGTCGGCCTCAAACATAGACTGCCACTGGTTCAGTCCATCTGTCAAACTACAACTTTCACTACGAACCACAAGACACTTTCAAAATCATATCAAAGAATCTTCACGCTTTCCCAATCTTACCTTTAGAACCGAAGAGCATGATATCAACTTGTGGCAAAATGTAGACCATCAAAACACATGCCCTGTCACAGTCAAACTCTGTCAAACCAAGTAGCAAAACTTAGTAGCTCAAAACTATCATTTCAGTGGACTTCAGACTCTGTAACTCTAGATTTAGAGACTTCCTACAAGTGTTTACAACACCTCAAAACTACATAACAAAATATCCAACATCAGAGGAATGCAGACCAAAACAAATGTGTGTTCTATTTTGTTTAGTACTGTATTCTGTTATGCCTGACTTAGACAACTTAAAGGTACACTTCTAAAGATGATCAAAAGTTGAAACTTTGTATTTAAGATCATCTAAGGATTATATACATCCTACTAGAACCACAAGACTAGATCTTCAACTGCGGACTAATGCCAATCAAAATGTTGTCTTTCTGTCGCTGTCTCTAAACTCTTCCAACACTTAGCCAAATTCCTTAGGTCTTCCTTTCCCGGACCAAAATCTATGTTCCAACCTTATTCCTTTTCTTGTTGCCATCAATGACAAAACCATCAAACATCAACCTCAGCCAAATTGCCAACAACACCTTGTTTTATTTGCTCAATCAATGATATCCTTCCCATCTCAACTATGTTCAATGGAGAGCTTTGAGATTGAAAAGTGGCAATTTTATGATCAAAGGATCAGTATTGTACAAGAAGAATCCTGAAGGGATTTATTTATGATGCCTCAATAAACCATAAGTTTCACAAGTCTTAATTGGTTTCCATGAGAGATTTGGTACTGGACATGGTTTAGGATTATCAACCACTAATCAGTTATTGCGAGCAGGATATTATTGGCCCACTCTCTTTTGTGATGCTCATACACATACTCAAACCTGCCATATCTTCCATACCTTAGCTTCAAAGGAGAGAAATGTTGTAGTGCCTCTACAACCTGTAATCAAGTTGCAACCATTTGCACAATGGGGGTTAGACTTTATTGGTATGATCAACCCACCTTCCTCTGCATGCCATAGGTATATTCTAACTGCTACTGACTATTGCACTAGGTGGTCTGAAGCTCGAGTGTGTAAGCAATGTACTACTGAAGTTGTGATAAAATTTGTTGAAGAGCATATAATTACCAGGTTTGGCTATCCATTTGCCCTTGTTTGTGATAATGTTCCTACATTTTCATCATTACGCTTTTCTAATTGGGCATTTGATTATGGGATTGTATTAAAGTTTCCATACAACTATTACCCACAAGGTAATGGTGTTGCTAAGTCCACGAATAAGAACTTGTTGGAGGTCCTTAATAAATTGCTTGATAAAAACACTAGAGAATGACATACTCAGCTTAGGTTTGCTTTATGGGCAGATACGATGAGAAACAAAATTGTACTAGGAACTTTGCGCTATCATTTGGTCTATGGATTAGAGCATGTCTTTCCCACACACTTGAAAATATCCATTTTGTAGTTTCTACATGACTACTTAGAGTCAGATGACAAAATTTCAACTCATCTTACACAGAGACTACATCTGGAAGAAAAATAGGATGCAGCCATTGAGAATTTTTCTAAACATCAGGGCATTGTGAAATGATGGTTTGATAGGAGAGCTACGGTTAAAGCTTTCCATATTACAGACTTGGTCTTATATTGGGATAAGGCTCATGAGAAGAAAGGAGAACATGATAAATTTGAAAAACTCTGGTTAGGTCCTTATTAGATATCTGAAATCCTGGGAGACAACACATATTGACTGAAAACACTCACAAAGATGTCACTCTGCCCATCAATGGGCAGTTCCTAAAGCACTATTTCCTAGCTTAGGAGGCACCTAGGGTCTCATGTTTGTGTACATAATTTATTCTAGTCCTTTTTCTTGTTTTGGTGTAGGTTAGTTGTTTATTTAGTTCAGTCCCTTTTTTTCTTTTTCTTTGTTTTGCTTGCTTGGGGTCCAACATTTTTTGAATAAGGTGGCAGCTGTAGGCACTTTGACTGGTGCCCTTTGGTATTTGAGTCCTAAATTTTCTTTGAGAAACTTGAGTTATGGGCTAATAATTTTTTGTGGGTCTCGTTGTTTTGTACTAGGTGGTATAATGATGGTTCAGGAGGCCCAAACCCATTGTTTAAAATCACTTGAAAGATTCTCAGATCTCACATCTCTCATAGACAAATGATCCTGAAAGTTGCGAAAGGAGTTTCTGTGATTTCTCATTAAGTGAAAAATCTTAAGGTCACACCTTTGTCGCCACTACAATTCCTAGCCCAAGAAAGTTGAGAAGTTTCTATGATGTGAAGATGAGCGGTACTCTCAAGTACTCTCATTAAACCATCAATTTATAAAAACATATTAAGGTGAACACAACAATATTATGTGAAGTGGTACTTGCTAGTACTCCCAATATTTTAACTCAACCGGCTGGAGGATTCAAGTATCTCTATCAGGGATAAGGACGCCTAGCTAGAAATAGAGCTATGCTATGAGTGAAACCATAGAGACAACCTTGTTAGGGCTATAGATGCCTAACTGGTAGTGAGGAAATGTCCAGGTAGTTCATGAGGTGATATATCAATCATGTAGCTTTATGAGATGGAATTGGATGAACCTACTAGTTGATGCATGGGAATGAATACATTTGCACACACTTGGATCGGTGGAATATGGATAGTGTCTTCTAAGCTTTTGATTCTAGTTTCTTGACCTTATTATTGTGCTAGCCCTATCTAAACATGTGGGATACACAGAGCTTCTGGGTTCGTAAATGTCATTTATCTTAGAAATGCTTTGGAGCATTTCCCCAGTAGAGTCATCATTTGTTGTGCCCGGCACACATGCCCCATTTTGCCTAAAATGTGGACCCCCTCTTTTTGTTTTGTCCTTTGGCTTAAGTCTTGACTTTGTGTCCTTTCGCTTTGGAGGGGACTGAAGGATTTGAACCCTAGAAGAGTTTGCTTCAAAAGAGAGTTTTTAGGTGTTCTCATCCCCTAGATACTTGGTTCCCACCTTGGTGCATGACACTATGAAGTCTTTGGTTTTATTTGCATGTGTTGTTCTGAGGATAATTCATGTTTTGACCATTTGGCATGAATTTGTGCCTCAAGTGGATAATGCACAGGATTTCATATCATTCAGATAATATCCAGATGCCATATTTTTCCCCACATTCCATATGGATGCAAAGTGTTAGAGGAATTCTCCCAAAGCAGATGCTTTGACCCTAACTAGATATTATGGAAGAATCAAAGGTCTCAAGATATCAAGTATCCTTTAAAAGCCTCGCATAAGTGTGCATCCTTACCTTTTATTTAAAAGAGGAGCTTTCACTAGATAACAGATGTTGTGGAGGTTTTAAGGGGTAGTGGATATTATCCACTTGAACCTCTTTTCCCCACCCAGCCATTGAGCCTTCAAAGACCCCCTTTGATCGCTAGATGAGTGCTAAACACTCTGTCAAAGGTACAAGGCATTAATGGTGAGGTCTCCGTAGTATTTAAGTGCGGATTTGACCCTTTTTCAATACCAAGCATTCAATTTCTCTGATTTCTTCAAGCTCCTAGTGATTTCCTTGACTTTCAAACAAATTCCCTCAATCCTTAGTGATTTTTCACTGCAAATTGTAGCTTCTTCACGTTGCCTCCAGAAGTTCTTAATTGCATCTTCAAGAAACTAGGTCAGCTTTTCTTAACCTCCCTTCCACTTTGCACTTGAGTGGTATATTTTATCTTGAAATCATACCTAGATGAGTTTAAAGGAGTAAAACATTGTTGGTAGATCAAGGTTTGCAAGAATGATTGGTATCTGTATTAGAAACCCTAGTATATTTTTATCGTTATAATCTTTTGTAGGGTTTTGTTTTGTATCACTTTAATTTACATATGCAAATAATCCTCGCATGAGTGAACTAAGCAATAGTGTTTGGATCTATGTTCATAATTTTATTACGTCTAAAACTAGGGCATTGTTAGAATTCAAAAACACCTCATGTAGACCTCAAAAACCCAATTGTGGAGGAATCATAGGATATAGGAAGTTATCCCTCAGAGCTAAAATGTCCTGCGAGATCCTTTTTGAAAAATTCATGTTAAACTCAACCTAAGTTTAGAAAGTGACTTTGTGGAGGTTTTTAATGCTAGTGGATTTTATCTACTAAGGGTCTAGGGACCTGCATATCCAGTGAGGGTGCACGGGCTTGCAAATCGTTAAAATTCTAAAGTCATCGGCCTTTGCAGACAATCTCATCGGATGTGGATTTTGTCCACTCATAGACTTGTTCCCTGCTAATTCAGTAGGGAGACCTCTACCCACTTATCTTGTATTCCTAGTGTTACCAGCTTCATGGAAGAGACCCAATTTGTAGAAGTTTTAACTAACACAGGATTTACCCTGTTAGACTCTAGATGCCCGCAGCATCCCATTGGGCTCCTTTTCCCCGCAAACCACAATGTTTTCCTTGCAGTATTTTCACCTGATGCCAAATTTATCCACTTACCCCCTAGATCCCCACATATCCAGTGAAGGCCCAAAGACCTGCTTTTTAGTAAAGCTGACCATTTATTCTATGTAGATCTATTTACCCGCTTAGGACATATGACATTGCATGGTTTGATGAGTTCAAAGATCTAATCCCCTAAATTAGTTCAAAATATGAATTTGACATGGTCAAGTGTGTTGCACTATTTATAATACTCATATCTTGTGAGGGTAGAAATACCCACTTTTTATTAAGTTGGTTGAAATTTGGTGTCTTGAATAAAACCAATTATTAGGATTTCATGCTAATGTTTTGTTTAATTGGATTCAAATGATTAACCTATCTAGTAAATTGAACATGTTGAAGATTGTTGAGATGTGATATTCATTAAGGTATTATAAGCAGGATAGATGTCTTCTCGGGCTATCAACATGAAGTATGAGTTTAAGGGAGTTCCTCCAATATCCAAGATCACCTCCAATTGGAATAGTATTGTTGACACTGATATTGGTCATGTGGATTTGGATGACTTTAAGATGAGGATGTTTGGTGCCAACACTACTGACTAAGCCAACAAGATAGGACAAAATGGCAATGCCCAAGCAACAAGCTTCCCCACTGCAGTCTAGTGTTCAGAACTTATTGTAGCATGTGGGGAAAGGTACCATCCACCCACTAAGACCATAGTGACTAAAGATATGAGGGTGATTTCTAACTTCACCATCCTTGCTATATCTAAGGCTTTTGATATCCTGATCTTTCCAACAATGACTATGGTAACCAAGGAGGCAAATCAATGCCTGTATGATTAAAATTGAAAAAAGTGAAGGAAAGTGATCAATCAAACCTGGATGAAGGTAAGGAGGATTGTCATGGATAAGGTGCCTCAAGTGCTATACAGAAGTGAATTCAAGCTTGAGGTAGGGGACATGATGACACTCCTCAGCAAAATTATGGGTCTTCTAACTGCATCTATGTTTGAGCCCCGGATGTTTGTGTATATTGAGGAGGTGTTGAAAGGAGATAAGAAGATATATTGGGCTTGGATAATCAATGATAATATCCATTGGAGTTTCTTAGTCTTGAATGAGACCCGAGTCTTCCATTTGTCTTCCTATGTTATGTATATGTTGGCCAGGAATTTTATCTATCCTGGGTTAACTAGATTAGGAACTGTGGGTAACGCTGCCAGGGAGTTCAAAGTTTATGATTGCTATCCCCAGTTGCAACATTTTAATTCACTAGTTCACTACAAAAGAGTGAATGATGCTTTCACCATGCACATCACAAGAATGTTGCAAGGAGATTTATCTAGGAGGATATCACTTGAGGTTGCCAATGTTGTGCATAATTATGGGTATTGGTTTATCCAATTCCTAAAGTTTACATATCTCAAGGTGCAAGGACTCAAGGGAGCACCATGCAAGCTACCAAAGTATCCCATGGATAAGGTAGTCCTGCTCGAACTAACAAGGAAGCTTTGTACCTTCCATAACTTGCTAGAAGATTTTCATAGAATAGCCATTAAGTTTCCAATTGTCCTAGGAAGAGGACTATTCACTTGTATTATCATCAATGCTGCTAAATCATCTGATGTAGAGCTGCAACAATTTCATCTAATTTTCTACAAGGCTCGGTCTCATTTTAACCCTTTTGGCACTCTTGAGAAACATGTTAGCAAGAAATACTTTCATGTTGAGGAGCTAGAAGATTTATGGACAAATTATGCTGATGAGCACGAAGTCAAGAAGAAGAAATGTTTGAGATTATCCCTTTACTTCATCAGGAAGTTCCACATAACCCCAGTCCCTGATCAAATTATTGAAGATGGGGTGATTATATAGGAGGCAAAATGGAGAAGGGTATTTTGTCATCCAATTCTGATTCCTAACTGGGCTAAAGTTAAGGATTGTTTTCTCGAGGAAATGATGAGAAATCCTGTTCGGTACAGTAGAGCCTGGGTAGATACATAGATTGCATAGCTTAACGCTACCAGAGTGCCCTTGAAATATATTGATCCTTTAGAAAAAAAGAATAGCAATAATGAGGAGGAAGATCCCATAGAAGCAACATATTTGGAATAGGGAGTGCAAGGAAAGAATTCAGATAGTGCAAACACTAAGGATGAGGTGCCCCTAGCTGACAAGAAGGGAAAGGGAAAAATGGTAAAGGATCCCATGAGCAAGGCCATGAGGGGATGTATCTCCCCAATAAAAACTAGAACATACAAGAGAAAACTAGGCCAGGCTGGGGAAGCTGAGGGGTCTAAACCTAAAAAGACTAGAGTTATCAAAAAGGGCAAGGTCCCCAAATCTCACAAGCTTCCCCT
This sequence comes from Cunninghamia lanceolata, assembly GCA_027924645.1. Lineage (NCBI taxonomy): Eukaryota > Viridiplantae > Streptophyta > Pinopsida > Cupressales > Cupressaceae > Cunninghamia > Cunninghamia lanceolata. Next base: position 16,005,251 of record BSBN01000472.1, on the reverse strand, counting down.
ACTATAGAAGCTATCACCTCTGCTCCCCTTCAAGCTATTACTACCTTCGTTGCTTCGAGTGTGCAAGCCACCTCTACCATTCTTGCTTCTCCTCCTCTAACTACTTCTAGTGTACCAATTGTCCCTGCTAACTCTGCACCTCCCACTGCATCAAGTCAAACTACTGACACAATTGTTGTGAGGCTGATTATTTTTCCTTCCTCATTTTGATCGTTTTATATTTCAGTTGATGACATTATCATACTTTTAGAGACTATTGTTCCATTATACAGATTTGATTATATCTCTTGATTTTGATTTGACATTGATTAGACATATGGTGATTCAATTTCATCATATTTTGATGCTATGTTGAGACTAGACATGCGAGATATATTAGATGATGTTTCTTGATGTGATTTCTAGTTCTTTATGTGATGATGACTATGTGACATTAGATAGAAAATGCAGCTTAATCTTGAATTATGTTGTAAATGATTAATTTTGTATTCAATGGCATAAATTTAATTCCAGTTTCTTCGGCTATGATTATTCATGATATGATTGACACTTGATCTAGATGTGCAGGATTATATTCCCAGGCCATGGGAAATTAGAGGTAGTATTCACACATATGTTATTCCCTGTGAAACCAATCCATTCCCAAGATAGATGAGGATCACGTTTGATTTGAATGTTGTTTAAGTACTTGTTTGTTTTATTATTTTGGCCTAGTACCCATTTGTTTAAATTAATTTATATCATGTGTTGTATATTTTTATTGCTTTACACCACTTGGTATTAATTTTCTTTTGTGGGCCATTTAAAGTAGATTTATGACTCCCTAGGCGAACCTTAGTGTCCCCAAACTTACCCTAGGTGGTTACCCATGGGTCTAGGGTCAATTTTGACTAACTAGACCTTGGGGTAACTCACTTTTGGTCACTCTAAACTGAGGTTTAGTCAAAGTGACGAATTTTGAAATGGCTAAGGGTGGGAGATGAGTCATGCTTTGGGAAAGACTCATCTCCCTTCCCAAAGTTTGGGGATACCTTACCAAGAAGACTTGGGAGGTCTCCAAGACTCCCAAGTGTGTGGGATCTCCCTCCAAGACTCTCACACACGTGTGAGAGCATCTTGGAAGGAGGTGGCTCTCTTGGAGAATAAGAGGATGCCATATGACATCCCTTATCCTCATGGAGGCTTGAAGGGAATTGCCACCTCACCACTTGTTCTCTCACACATGTGTGAGAGCACAAGTGGATAAGATGAGGATTGGGATGGAATTGGAGAGTGACACTTGTCACCCTCACACTTCCTCTCCCTTGCAAGTGGCATGGGATGAGGAAGGAGAAGGTGACAAGTGTCACCTTCTCATTCCTCAAGGCCAATTTAGAAGGCCTATATTACCTCCTCTTGAAGAGGAGTGTGGGGTTCTTGCATTTTGGACTTTCTTTCTATTCTGGGAGTTTCTTTTGGTGAGTTAGAGAAAATTTGGAGATTGGAAGATTTGGAGAATCTTGGAGCTCTTCACCAAACGTGCTTGCATTTTTAGGGCTTTTGAAGGTAAGCTCCATGGCTATGGCCATTTACCCTTGCATATTTCATTTATGTTGTGTTTGTGGTTTTATGTTGTTGTTGTTTTTTTTTGTGTGTGGGTTGGGAGTTGGTGAGAGCACCTCCATTTGGAGGTAAGGCTCAACTTGTATGGGGTAGGGGAGAGTGAACCTCCTCGAGGTCACCTCCTTATTTCTATGCTACTTATAGTCTTGAGGACTTTTTCTTGATGTTGAGAACATTTGATGGCAAGAGTGCCATGATAGTTTTTGAGTATTTGGATATATGTATTTTTGGTGGTTATGGCTTGAGGCCTTGAGATTTGGTGATTTTGAGATCATGGAGTGGCCTCTTGAGTTGAGGGGTCCATTTCCCTACCCCCATCAAACTCATTTTCATGAGTTTTGTTATGTGTTAATCCTTGGGTAATTGTTGAGTTGTTTTTTGTGTTGCTTGTTGTGATGTGTGTGTAACCATGTGATTCCTAACTCCCTAGCTCGGGGGTGACCCACTTGTAGGTCTACGGTAGGGAGGAGGGCATTTCGTAGTGGCTTGGTTCCGCATTTTGTTGTGTATTTATTGTAGGTTTATAGTGGAAGAAAATGGAGCTTGTTGAAGTCCATTATTGGAAGTTTTGTCTCTACTTTTTGAGTTGGCTGTTGTGAGCCATGCCCTTGGAGGCCTTAGTGTATTGTTGGCAAAATTAATGTGAACCATTGTCCATGCTATTGTAAAGAAATGTAAATGTGAATCATTCTTTATTGTAATGTTGGTCAAATTTATTTACTACCCTTTGTGCTAGTAGTTGTAAGAAAATAATTTGAGAGTATTCTTCAAAATTTGTTGCTATAAGCTTGCTGTTGTGCTTATTGTTTATTGGGAAGTTGGCACAATAAATTATAGTTTACTGTTTATTTTACTTTCATCAACGAAATCATATTTGTGGTATTCTGAAATGGCTGTATGTTAAATAGAAGAGAAAATGAAATAGTACTACTGAAATAGCTTTCGTTTAAACAAAGGGAATATGTTAGTTTACTGTCTTTCTATTTTTTTTTTTAAATATGGTTGCTGATTATTTAAAACAGAAGAAGAAAAAAATAGATATAAGTTGTTTTACTTATTGCAAAAAGGAAAGAAGAAAATTAGTTTGTTAGGTTATTTTCTACAAAAAAAATATACAATAATGATGCAAAAAAAAAAAATTGAAATCTGGTAATTGTATGAAATACTCTGTCCTATTAGATTATTTTGAAAATGGGTATACATGTTAAGGATATATATATATAGTTTTGAATGAAATGACAAACTATATCAAGGGTATATACATTTATTATCAATATATAATACAACTATTTTTTTTTTTGCATTTAAAAAAACTGTTTTATTTTGGATGAACCCTACATATAATAGGGTTTGAGTTTTATAGGAAATAGAAAAAAAAAAGAATACAGTGGGTGGCGGCTTTATTGCTTAATATGTGGAGTGTGGGGAGGGGGTCGTTCCCCCACCCACACCCTTTGGTGTGGGTGGGGGCACGACCCCCTCCTCACACCTCCTCCCCTCCCTTAAACCTCAAGCAAGGAGCAGCCCGCGGCGGCTGTGGCATCGGTAGTAAACCCTTGTCACCATTCTTTGATGACCGTTCGCCCATCGTGGCTTTTGTTTGCTTCTTCTAATATGCTAACAAAAAAATGAAATTGTATATATATATATATATCATGACCATTAAACGAAATATACATTTTGTTACACATCTTCTGCTTGTATATATCTAATATATATATATATATATATGTATATATATATACACTTACCCAAATGTGTGTATATATATAAATGTATATATATAACAATATATATATATATAATAGAAACGCACTATGTATATTGTATAATATACCTCTGTATTGTTTTTCATGGCAGCCAAGAGCAAATGAAATCTTCAACCTGCAACGAAGAAGATGGAGAAAAGAGAAAACAAAACAAAAGAGGGGTCCATTTCCCTACCCCCATCAAACTCATTTTCATGAGTTTTGTTATGTGTTAATCCTTGGGTAATTGTTGAGTTGTTTTTTGTGTTTCTTGTTGTGATGTGTGTGTACAACCGTGTGATTCCTACCTCCCTAGCTCAGGGGTGACCCACTTGCAGGTCTACGGTAGGAAGGAGGGCATTTCGTAGTGGCTTGGTTCCCCATTTTGTTGTGTATTTATATCAAGTTTATAGTGGAAGAAAATGGAGCTTGTTGAAGTCCATTATTAGAAGTTTTGTCTCTGCTTTTTGAGTTGGCTGTTGTGAGCCATGGCCTTGGAGGCCTTAGTGTATTGTTGGCAAAATTAATGTGAACTATTGTCCATGTTGTTGTAAAGAAATGTAAATGTGAATCATTCTTTATTGTAATGTTGGTCAAATTTATTTACTACCCTTTGTGCTAGTAGTTGTAAGAAAATAATTTGAGAGTATTCTTCAAAATTTGTTGCTATAAGCTTGCTGTTGTGCTTATTGTTTATTGGGAAGTTGGCACAAGAAATTATAGTTTGTTGTTTATTTTACTTCCATCTACAAAATCATATTTGTGGTATTCTGAAATGGTTGTATGTTAAATAGAAGAGAAAATGAAATAGTACTATTGAAATAGCTTTCGTTTAAACAAAGGGAATATGTTAGTTTACTATCTTTCCATTTTTTTTTTAAATATGGTTGCTAATTATTTAAAACAGAAGAAAAAAAAATAGATATAAGTTGTTTTACTTATTGCAAAAAGGAAAGAAGAAAATTAGTTTGTTGGGTTATTTTCTACTAAAAAAATATACAATAATGATGCAAAAAAAAAAATTAAATCTGATAATTGTATGAAATACTCTGTCCTATTAGATTATTTTGAAAATGGGTATACATGTTAAGGATATATATATTGTTTTGAATGAAATGACAAACTGTATCAAGGGTATATACATTTATTATCAATATATAATACAACTATTTTTTTTTGCATTTAAAAAAACTATTTTCTTTTGGATGAACCCTACAAATAATAGGGTTTGAGTTTTACAGGAAACAGAAAAAAAAAAGAATACAGTGGACGGTGGCCTAGCCGCCGCCCACTATTTTATTGCTTAATATGTGGGGTGTGGGGAGGGGGTTGTGCCCCCACCCACACCCTGTGGGTGGGGGCACGACCCCCTCCCCACACCTCCTCCCCTCCCTTAAACCTCAAGCAAGGAGCAGCACACGGCGGTGGTGGCGTCGGTAGTAAACCCTCGTCACCATTCTTTGATGACCGTTCACCCATCGTGGCTTTAGTTTGCTTCTTCTAATCTGCTAACAAAAAAAATGAAATTGTATATATATATATATATATATATATATATATATATATATATATATATATATATATATATATATATATATATATACACATCACGACCGTTAAACAAAATATGCACTCTGTTACACATCTTCTGCTTGTATATCTATATATATATATATATACACTTACCCAAATATGTATAGATATATATATAAATGTATATATAACAAAAATATATATATAATAGAAACCCACTGTGTATATTGTATAATATACCTCTGTATTGTTATTCATGGCAGCCAAGAGCAAATGAAATCTTCAACCTACAATAAAGAAGATGGAGAAAACAAATAACAAAAGAAAAGATAAAACAAAACAAAAGAGGAATAACAAAAGAACATGCTAGGGTTTTGCCAAAAAGAAAAGAATAAAATAATAGATTAGGGCTTCCATTTGAGAGAATATTTTAATATGGAGTTAGGGCTAACTTGGAGGTTGTGTAGGAAATTAGGAGTTTTTATTTTAATTACTCCATTATTTTTTTCTCACATGTGCACGAGAATCCAAGTTCCCTCCACTTTTGATTTTTAACCCCCTTTTAAATTATTTGACTTCTTGTGCTTCCTTTTAGTTGTCTAATTTTAATTTTGGGGTTGGATTTTTATATTTCTTGTGTAATTTATTTAGTGGGGTGGGTTGTTTTTGTTTTGATGGGATGCTCTATCCCTTAGTGAATTATTTATTTATTTGGGAGTTTTTATTTTAATTGTCTTAGTGTGTTTTAAATAATTGCAATGCGGAAACCTTTAATGGATTTAATTTTATTTTAATCAACTTTATTCCAGGGGGATATTTTAATTTATCCTCTATTTAATTATTTTAACTTAAGTTATTTAATAAATGTAATTGTCGGATTATATTTATTCATGGACTTAAGTATCGAGTTTAATTGGTCATTTACTTATTTTTATTTGTTGATTGGTCAAATTACTTGACTTTAGAAATTTATTAATTTTTCTTTACGATTATTTATTATAATTTTTACATTAATTTCTTATAGTCTTCCTTTTCTTAAAATTTTATCTCATTTATTGAAAACGCGTTATGCTGTCAAATTTTTCCTAGAATTTAGGGTTTAATTTTTTTATGGCATTTTATTGACCTTTATTTTTTTTATCACTCCATCTTATCATGCGTCCATCATGCCATTTATTTTATTATTTTATTTATTCGATTTCATATTTGTATTAGAGATAGGGTTTGGTTTCTGAATCTGACGAAATTGCTTTCTCACCTAGGAAACTTAGGGTTCAGATTTGAAACGTCCTAACCCTAGAAGCGGCACGTTTCGCATCGCATATTCCCCTAGTCAACTTTCATCATGCAGGGGATGATGTAGGATACCGCACTTCCCTAAAATATGTTTGACATGATTACGCCTCATGCGTATTTCCACCGAGTACGCAGACACGTGCGAGGGGGTTCCTAGGGACATGCAGAAAAGTTTTTCATATTTCGTGTCATGACCACATGTCAAATGTGGACATGACACGTGTGTTGTGTGTCGTGACCGCATGGGAAATGTGGGCATGACAATTGTCTCCATCTCACTTTCTGCCTCCATTTCCTCCCTTTCCACATCATTTCCTTCCATAGCCTTATCTTTTGTTCCCACCTCCATCACCATTGACCTTTCCTCCACTTCTTGTCCAACCACCACCACTTATTCCATCTCTCCACCATCTTCCCCACCACTTTATTTAATTTACATTCCCACTTCTTCACTTCCTTAGACCCTTCTTATCACTTCACTTCCCTTGTCTTCTATTCCATTGCTTATATCTCTTCCATTTTCCCCTCTGCTACCTATTTCCTCCATTCTTTCACCTCCTTCTTTCTCCCTATCATAGCTTAGCATGTCAACTCCCATTGTCATTCCATCCATCCCTACTCGTCCATCCATTATGTCTTCCTTGGGGTTTGCAACATTGTCAAACCTATCCAAAGTGTAATTACCTGAGGTAGTTGTTGACTCATTATTTGCAATAAGTAGCTGTTTATCCCGACCATTCTGGGCTACTGAAATAAATCCTGAGCCTTCTTCTCCCAAGGTCCCCTTACTGGAAGGAATTGAGAAAGTGTGCGCTGAAATGAATATCATCAGTGAGGAAGTGCACATCAAAGATGCACTTGACACCCTGTTAGTAGGTATGAGCACTGTAGAGATTGTAGATCTTGAAGCCAATCCCCTAAAAGGCTAGCCAGAATAGCAAAGCATATTTGATAAGACTAAGTAGGATGTAGGTGATAAGTTACAGTAGGTTGGGTAGCCTCAATAGGATGTTATAGACCCTTCCAAGGGAGATGACTTGGAAAAGAGGGGTTTGAATGTAGGAGAGGATGATTCATTAAATAAAGAGGGAGGACAATTGGAGCCCCCTACTGATTCTTTGACAATTCCTGACTGGCTGCAACAAAGACTGTAGGGAAAATGACCCCAGGTTGAAACTGTTGATCTAGATTTGGATGGCTTCCTCACCCAGCTAGAAAAGCCTAAGAAGACAAAGTAGACCAAAATACACTCAAGGGTATACAAGGATGCTTCAGGATCCAGAGTTGTAGAAGTTGTAGTTCCTCTAGCTCAGGTGAATAAAGAGGAGGTCAGACCAGGGGATTATAATATTTCCACCACAAATCTTGGTCCTACCTCTAGAATACAAGAAATTGAGGAGTTCAAGGGCTCCATTTCTACCATTATCCATAGGATGGATAAAGATGAGTTCATGAAAAAGAAGTTGAAGCAAAAAAATGAAGAGTTGCATGCTTGTATCAAGCATTTGATAAAAGCAATGCATAGTGATGATGGAACTGCAATAGCTCCATCCATTCATTCTAAGAAAGAATTGGATAATTTTGATAAGATGAAGTAAATAGCATCGGTAACCAAGGAATGGCTGATAGAGATTTACCATTAGGGTTGTGAAGCCATTGATGAAGTCAGTGAGATGCACAAAGATTTTTGCTCCTTAAAGGATGAATGGGATAAGATTACTAAGGATTGTGAGGAATATATGATGACTACCATTCTCACATCTATCCTTGAGTTTAGATGATGTGTAAGCTATCTTTTGAAATTCTCATTCAAGAGAACATTTTGACAAAGGACAGAATGAGTATGCCCTTCCACTGGCTAGAAATGCTGAAGTTACGAAGGGAAATTTTTGATAAGGCAAAAATTGAGGGGGTGACAACAAAGACCCAACTTTTGGAAGCAATATATAACTTCATTAATCTCATCTATGTGCTAACAGGATTATATATGGTGATATCATAGCTATAGATGTACAAGAGTGTAAACGGCTATTGAATCAGTCGCTACAAGGTAATCTAATAGATGATTCCTTCCCTTTCAGTGTAGAGGACATGAATAAAGCCAAAAAATTGAAGTTGCAGGTCAAGGAATTTAAGAAGAGTGCTCAAACAAAGTTTATGATTTATCTAGACCTATCCAGAGCCATGGACACTCTCAAATTTCAAATTAGTTTTGTGAAGAATCCCCCTCCAGAGGAGATCAATCCAACACTTGAGGCCTTGATGATGTACATAAAAAGGGAGGAAGAAAGTAATAATGTAACTGTCGAAGATGATAGCCCTGCATCTTGAAGGCCAATTTTGTACAATGTCAGCTATCTAGTCATCAAATGCCAAATCTAGTTGGTGTTCCTCCATCAAAAGCATGCCATATGTGACATAAGTTGGTGGTTGAATGGCTACAACTTCTATATATTAACTAAAATACAGATTACAGATTATAACTTATATGCAAATTTCTTTCTAGTATTCAAGATCGCTCTAAGCGTAAGAACATAACATACTTGAGAATTGTAGACCAACCCTAAAGATAGAAGACTCAATTGATGCCTACCACGCTTTGGAAGCACTTATTTATAACAAAGGAATGACTGGTCTAATAGGTAATAATGAATCATCCCAATAATACCAGGTAAGCCAGTAACTTAAAAAGGGAGGTTTATTAGTTTTTCCAAGGACTTTCTTATGTAGAATAACTTTGTTATGAGAGGCTAAAGAGGAGGATGGTATTAGGGCAGTACTTGGTTTGGGTTTCTTCTCCTCTGTAACTAACTAGTCAAGGGCTTTAGAGAGATCTTCTATCTTGGTATCAATTGTATCAAACTTAAAATAATAGAGGAAAATTCATCACCTATTTTATGCAAGATATTCAAGGTTTGGTCAGCTTTGGTAACTAGATCTGGGAAAACTTTTTTCTGTTGAGATAATAAATCATGGGTGCTAGCAGCATAATTTCCTACAATTCTTATATTTTTATCTATAGTATTTATAGCTTCTTTGATATGAAAAACATTTGTACACAAATCATCTATGTTTTCTTGAAGATGATCATAGAACCAAGCAAAATAATTTCTCTTCTTATAATCATTAGCAGGCTCCTTTTCATCTAGCTTAGAAGGCTGGAAAACATATTTGAACAATGAAACAAATCCATCTTTTATTTTGTAGGACACTCTTAGAGAAGGCCAACATCCTCCTTTATATAAAGAAACTTCAGCTTCTTTATACCATTGTAATGTTTTAGCGCGAGGAAGTGTCTGAATCATTCCATAGAAAGGGTGTTCATGCATAATTATTTTCCCCTTTTCTTTAGTTTCAACTTTTCTTGTAGGATTTGGACCCTGATTTATGGGATCTTCTTCAAATTCTACAAATAGTTGTACTTTTCTTCGGTTGGAGGATGAACTAAATGAAGAACAAGATGAATGAAATGAATCTTCAAAGGGATTTATATTAGATGGATATTTAGTAGACAGGCTTTTGGGAAGAATACTAATTTGGTTTCCATGAATAGTATGGACTGGTTTGGTAGCTTCAAGAAGTTTAGGAGCAACATTATGCATCCATTCTAGTTTCCAACTTACAGGGATCTCAGTGTTATTAGCATGGCCTTTCTGTAACGGGGTTTCACCATTAAGAACCTTTGCAGTAATTTTTCTAAGATCTTGGGATGGTTGGTATTAGTCATGGAATAAAGTACGTATATTTGGACAAAAGCGTACTTAAACTTTCTAAACATGCTTAATCCATATAGGGAAGAGAATACTCCCCAACAGTTAAGGGAACCATGCTTAACTTTAGAGCATCCTTGGTTACAGGTAGCAACTGTCAAATTAGGATAGTATGCAAAACACACTAAGGTTTTTGTTAGTTGAGAAAGGCTAGATAGTTGATAGGCATGCTCATACTGGACTTGTCTTCTATCACAGAAAGAAAGATAAGATATAGGTTGTATATTCTCAGGCACACATGATCTAATGTAGACTAAAATGGCACCAAAATGGACAAAATTAACATCTGTGTGTTGATGGATATACCCTATTTCTTCCTTAGGGAAGTGATGGAGCCTTGCCAGTCACTGTAGATATACTTGCAGAGATTCAAACTCAAACAAAATCAATACCAACACAATTCAGCAATAATGATGGGAAGTTCAGGATTCCACTTTACAGACTCATTCAATATTGATTCTAAAAATTAGACAATCCTAATACTGGGAGGAATTTGATATGAGAGTTATTAACAATGAATTGCAGTCAGGAAATTCAAGGTTCAATGAAATAACAATTTTATTATGAATAAAATAGAGTAATGTCAATATGCTATCTAGAACATGGAATGAACATTCATACACACAAAAATGACAAACTAAAAAAAACTCTTATTCCATTCATTCTCTTGTCACAAACTCTTCCTCCAAACAATGACTGCAATACACCCAATCTCCTTCTATCATGCCCCTATAGATTCCCTTTTTTTTATTTGCACATCACCATCTTCTTCATCACAAATCCAGTCGCTCTCTTCTACTGTAATCAAGGTCTTTTTCTCCTCCCTTTGTAACTAATGATCTTCTTCCCTTTATTTTCTTCTGTCACTGCTTTCAACTATCAGCTGCCTTCTTCTGTTATAGAACTATCACTTTCCTTCCCTCCAATTCCATCCTTTCACCTACTCCCTATTTCAAAGAGATCAGAGAGAGAGACCTTTATTTTGTTTTACATCGACCTTTCAGATTCTCATATTTGTCAAAGTAACCACTTGTCAATTTTTGGAAGGATATACAAATGCACCAAGGCTGGTGATAGGAACTCCAATATGAATCTGTATTGAACATATAGATAGGAGTTGCACGCAACCACCAATGGAGATGAAGAGTCACCAAAAAGATAAAGAAAACAAAAAACTAGAAAAAAACAAAACAAAACAGCAAAATGAGAAAAGCCAAAATTGTAGGAGCATGATGCCCCTGCATCAAACTCCCTGAGTTGAATGAATTTATGAGCTCTTGCTCATGAGGTTTTCCACTGAATGACCCTACCTAATGATCTCATCCTCTATGAGACAAGAAGCATCTTCAATGGGATGATTGCTCCTTTTGATGAGATACTTGAAGTACTCATGCTTACGGGTCTTCTTCAACAATTATTTGTCTAGGATGCATTCTATCTACGGTGGAGCAGAGACTATTCCAGATTGCTCTTCTTGAGATGAATTGGCTACTTTAGCTTCATCTGCCTCTATATCCCCCTTGTATGGATACAAATCTGCCACATTGAAGATGGGAGATATATTCAAGCCTTCAGGCAGAGAAATCTCATATGCATTGGCAGAAATTTTTTGAAGGATTTGGCATGGACCAATTTTCTTCATTTGAAGTTTGTTGTACATTCCAATAGGAAATCTCTCCTTTCGAAGATGTTCCAATACAAGGTCTCCAATCTGAAACTCTAACTATCTCCTCTTTTGATCAACATACTTTTTGTATTGTTGATTGATGTCCTCAATGTTATGCTTCACCTTCTCTTGAATGTCATAAATGACTTGAGCAAATTCCTACCCATCTGCACTCCTCTTTTCCATTCTAGCAAGATCATGAAGTTCAATACTCCTCTTGGGTGCATACCATACACCACATAGAAAGGATTAAAACCTGTGCTTTTATTTGGGGAGTCGTTATATGCAAATTCAGCTTATGCTAACATGAAATCCCAACTTCCAAGTGAACTATCAACAAGACACCTTAACAAATTACCAAGGCTTCTATTGACAAGCTCGGTCTAACCATCCATTTTTGGATGATAAGTAGAACTAAAGTTCATATTTGTGCCTAATTTCCTCCATAGAGTCCTCCAAAAATGACCCACAAACTTTGTATCCCTATCAGAAATTATGCTTCTTGGAATACCATGCAGCCTTACAACTTCTTTAAAGAACAAATTGGCAATGTTAGTGGCATCACTAGTCTTCTTGCAGGGTATGAAATGTACCATTTTAGAAAATTGATCTACCACAACAAAGATTGAATCATTGCCCCTTTGTGTACGAGGCAAACCCAAAATAAAATCCATACTCACCGAATCCCAAGGCATGGTTGGAACTGGCAATGGATGATAGAGCCCCACATTTTGACTTCTTCCCTTAGCATGTTGACAAATTCTGCACCTTTCCACATATCTTTTCATAAATGCCTTCATCTTTGGCCAATAATAATGAGTGTTTAGTTGTTGGAAAGTTTTATCCTGCCCAAAGTGACCAACAAGACTTCCACTATGTTTTTCCTTCAACAAATTATCTCTCATGGAGCCTCTAGAGATACACAACTTGTTTTCCTTAAACAACAAACCTTCTTGAATCATGTAATCCATCCATGGCTCTCTATTCTGGCAAATAGGATCATTGCAAGCTGTAAATGCTTCTCCAAAATCTGCATCCTCTGCATACAATTCTTTCAAACCTTCAAAACCCACACTGTTAGTTTGCATTTCACACAACAATAAACTCTTCCTACTTAAGGCATCAACAACTCTATTCATTTGACCACTCTTATGCTTCAAAACAAAGTTAAAACTCTAAATATACTCAACCCACTTAGCATGCCTCTAATTCAATTTGTGTTGGCTATTAATGAACTGCAAAGCATGATTATCTGTATACACAATGAACTCTTTGGGCAATAGATAATGTCTCCATTTCTTGAGGGACTGAACCAAAGCATAAAACTCCAAATCATAAGAAGAATACTTTCTTTTTGCCTCATTTAATTTCTCACTAAAATATGCAACTGATTTTCCCTCTTGACTTAAGACTACCCCAATAGCTAACCCACTAACATCACACTCTACTTGAAGCATTTTATCAAAATCAGGAAAAGCAAGTATGAGCTATTCACTCACCTTCTTCTTGAGAAATCTAAAATTTTCTTCAACCTCCTTGATCCAAATAAATGGCCTTTTATTCTCTTTAATGGTCTCCAATATAGGTGCTACTACATGACTAAAATTTCTTATGAGCTTTCTATAAAAAATGCAAAGACCATGAAAGCTCCTTACCTCCATGACACTTCTTGGTGATGGCCAATCAAGTATGGCCTGAACCTTCTCTTTATCCATCTTCAACCCATCTTTTGACACCACAAAGCCCAAGTAAACCATTTTGGTCTGCATAAACACACACTTCTTCAAATTGATCTGCAACTTCTCTTCATGTAGCCTCCTCATAACCTGCCTCAAATGCTCTATATGCTCCTCTTTGGACCTGCTAAACACCAAAATGTCATCTAAATATACAACCACAAATTTACCAATGAATGGTTTCAAAATTTCATTCATTAACCGCATAAAAGTACTAGGGGCCTTAGACAATCCAAAAGGCACAACCAGCTATTCATACAACCCATCACTAGTCTTAAAGGCTATCTTCCATTCATCCCTCAGTCTGATTCTTATTTGGTGATAGCCACTTTTCAAATCTATCTTGGAAAAATACATGGAGCCACTCAAACAATCCATTAAATCCTTAATTCTAGGTATGGGAAACCTATATCTTATTGTGATTTTATTAATTGCCCTTGAATTAGTACACATATGTCATTCCCCTCCTTTCTTTGGAACCAACACTACAGGAACAACACAAGGGCTTAGACTTTCCCTTATCAGTCCCTTCTTCAAAAGGTCCTCCACTTGCTTCCTTATCTCCTCATTTTCCATAGGTGTTAACCTGTATGCAGCCTTATTTGGAAGGCTAGAACCTAGAATCAAATCCATATAATGGCTAATGCTTCTAATAGGAGGCAATTCATTAGGTAAATTAGATGCAATAATATCCATGTTCTCATTCAAAATATCTTGTACTTCAATAGGCAAATCATCCAATTTTTTAGAAGTCATTACACATCTAGGTTTAGGAACCAAAACATAACCAATTTCTTCATTCTTCAAATCATTCAAAAACTCTTTACCACTTACCATCATTATCTTACTGCTGCTGCTGCTGTTGTCCCCTTCTTTCTCCTTTATGGGCAGAAAGGTATGCTTCTCTCCATCCTTCTCAATGGTGTAGGTATTCTCCCTTCCATCATGCACCGCTTTCCTATCAAATTGCCATGGTCTTCCAAGAAAAACATGGCACACATCCATGGGCATTATATCACACAAAACACAAACTTTATAACTGCCAATCTAAAAAATCAACATAGATCTGCTCACTAACCAATATTTGATGACCTTTTTGTAACCAAGTCACTTTATATGGAGTGGGGTGTTTAATCCTTTTAAGATTCAACTTTTCTACCATCTCATTTGCAACAATATTATTAGTGCTACCACTATCTATAATGAGCTTACAACATTTACCTTGTGACTTACACTTGGTTTTGAACAATGCTCTCCTTTGAATTGGCTCTTGACTTTCTTTTTGTGGCTTCAACAACACCCTCTTAAGCATTAAAGATTCACCTGATTCTACTTCATCATTGTGGTGTACCAGTGATCCCACACTCTCTTGATCAGCATGAACAACTTGATTGCTTCTCTCAAATTTTGAATTTCCTCCTTGTGATGATTCAGAGCATTCCCAACTCTTGTGTCCATATTGATTGCACTTAAAACATTTTCCTGTAAATCCTCTTCCTCTACCTTGTGAACCTCCTCTTCCATATGACATTCCTCCTCTATTTTGATAACCACCTCTATCATTATTGGTTGTCCCACTGGAACTTCCATCCTCTTCACCTTGATGATGCTATTGTCCCCTACTTGTTTGTTGTCCTCTGCCTCTAAAACCTCTTCCTCTCTTCCTCTCTTTTTGACTTTGCTTCCTTTGCAACTTCTCCTCTACCTCTAGGGCAAGGTGATAAGCCTCTTCTAGGCTCCTAGGGGACAAAAGACTCATTTCATCTTGCAAACTATACTTGAGACCATTCACATATCGGGCTATTTTCTCCACATCTTCTTTAGCATGCCCAGATCTGATTACTAACTTGTAGAATTCCTTAGTATATTTTTTCACAGACATATCTTTCTGCTTCAAATTCTACAATATCTTAAAGAGAATAGCTTGGTATTCACTTGGCATAAATTTGGCCTTCAACTTGGCCACCATTCGATCCCAAGAGTTAATCTTCTCCTTATTTCTCCTTCTCCTCTTAGTTTGGACAAAGTCCCACCACATGGCAGCATGGCCCTTCAATCGAGTGCAGGCAAACTTTACTCTTCTCTCCTCTGCTACACTCTCATATTTGAAATATTTATCCAAGTCATTGATCCAATCGATCAAGTGTTCACCATTGAGGCTTCCGACATAAGTTGGCACCTCTATCTTGGGTCTAGAACCTATACTCATGACTGTCTTCAGCTGTCTTTCATCAAATTCTTCTTCTTGATCCACCTACCCTTCCTCATTCTCTTCTCTCTGTTGTTCTTCCTCCTCATCACTTGCATCCTCATCATGGGGGGTTCCTCTCCTTTGTGCCCTTTCTAGAGCTTCCATCCTTGCAACCAAATTTTGCAACAACTCAGGGTCACCATGGTCTCTTCTGCCTCTGCCTTGGCCTCTTCCTCTGCCCATTCTTCTTGTCAGCATCTTGACCACTTACCAATGCCAAATCTCCTCAGGCTTTGATACCAATCTGATGGAGCCTTGCCAGTCACTGTAGATATACTTGCAAAGATTCAAACTTAAACAAAATCAATACCAACACAATTCAGCAATAATGATGGGAAGTTCAGGATTCCACTTTACAGAATCATTCAATATTGATTCTAAAAATTAGACAATCCTAATATTGGGAGGAATTTGATATGAGAGTTATTAACAATGAATTGCAGTCAGGAAATTCAAGGTTCA
This sequence comes from Cunninghamia lanceolata, assembly GCA_027924645.1. NCBI lineage: Eukaryota > Viridiplantae > Streptophyta > Pinopsida > Cupressales > Cupressaceae > Cunninghamia > Cunninghamia lanceolata. Next base: position 15,989,187 of record BSBN01000472.1, on the reverse strand, counting down.
ATGAAATAACAATTCTATTATGAATAAAATAGAGTAATGTCAATATGCTATCTAGAATGTGGAATGAACATTCATACACACAAAAATGACAAACTAAAAAACTCTTATTCCATTCATTCTCTTGTCAAAAACTCTTCCTCCAAACAATGATTGCAATACGCCCAATCTCCTGCTATCGTGCCCTTGTAGATTCCCTTTTTTTTAATTTGCACATCACCGTCTCCTTCATCACAAATCCAGTCGCTCTCTTCTACTGTAATCGGGGTCTTTTTCTCCTCCCTTTGTAACCAATGATCTTCTTCCCTTTCTTTTCTTCTATCGCTATCCTTTCAACTATTGGCTGCCTTCTTCTGTCACAAAACCGTCACTTTCCTTCCCTCCAATTCTGACCTTTCACCTACTCCCTCTTTCGAAGAGATCAAAGAGAGAGACCTTCGTTTTGTTTTCCATCGACCTTTCAAATTCTCATATCTGTCAAAGCAACCACTTGTTAGTTTTTGGAAGGATATACAAATGCACCATGGCTAGCAACATGAACTCCAATATGAATCTATATTGAACATATAGGTAGGAGTTTGCAAGAAACCACCGATGGAGATGAAGAGTCTCCAAAAAGACAAAGCAAACAAAAAACTAGCAAAAAAAACAAAACAGCAAAATGAGAAAAGCCAAAATTGTAGGAGCATGATGCCCCTACATCAGGAAGACAGACAACATTTTAGTCTAAAAGGTTTGAGATGGATCATATTCTAAGGTAAGTTCTACAACCTTCATGCGAGGAATAACAAATTGCTTAAAGCTAGACTTAGAAATCAATTTCTTTAGAGGATTTGGGTATAAGGCACTTTTCTTATAGATACTATTTGCTTTCAAAACATGAGGTTTGTATGTACTTATAGATCCTGTGATAACTTCTTCAGTAGTGTCAATTTCTATAACATCCTCAATCTACAATTCAGCTTTAGTTGGTTGCACAACAAGAATCTCATACAGTCCTTCCATGCTTGCTTTGTTCACACATTCGACACCATCGTGGGAACCAGAGAATTAGTAGAATTTAGCCATGGTTTGGGTAAGAGTTGTAGGATAATCTAAAAGAGTCTTACAAGGGGTTTTAAGAGAGTAATTATCACAAAGATAACAACACTAGATATTGACTAAATCAGAAGATAGACTCAAATCCCAACCTTTAAAGGAGAACCCAACAGTGTCAAAACACTTCAAATCTTCAGAAACAACTCAGAATACCTAACTTAAATGACTGAGATAGATCCTAGGCTCTTTTGGGCTCTGATACCATTTACAGAAACAACAATGGAGGCTGGTGATCGAATGGCTCTGGCTTCTAATTTAACTAAAATACATATTACAGATTATAACTTATATGCAAATTTCTTTTTGGTGTTCAAGATCGCTCTAAGCGCAAGAACAAATCATACTTGAGACTTGAAAACCAACTCTAAAGATAGAAGACTCAACTAATGCCTACCACACTTTGGAAGTGCTTATTTATAATAAAGGAATGATCGGTCTAATAGGTAATAAGGAATCATCTCGACAATACCGGGTAAGTCGGTAACTTAAAAAAGGAGGTTTATCAGACCAAATGGATGATAGTGATAGTTCTTGTACAATACTCTATGTTGGATTATAAGTATTATTACCATCAAAACTCCCACTTGAACTAGTGTCAAGAGAAGGGACGCTTGGAGTAAAATCAGTATCTTCATACACATCTTTCCAGTTGAGTGGTTTCCACATGGCGTGTATCTAGAATGTTTGATGGATATTCCAATCTTGTTGATCATTGTCGTATACTAATCATGGTGAAAAGAAAGATTCCCAGTTAAGTCTTCTTTTTATGATGACAACAATCACCATGTCCTCGCAGAATAGATAATCAAGATTGATGTGTTTGGGTCCTACGAAATGGAAGAATTCTTTGATTTTTGAAGAGGGATGAGTAGCACAGGATATAACCTAGTTGAAGAAGGGTCGTCTTACTAGGTTAATGAGTTGTAAATATGTACATTCTGTATTGATTTTTAAAATAGTGAATTGACCGTAATTATCCTTATAATAGTCTGGAGCATAAATACAAACCAATATGCTTGAGATTGTCAGTTGCTGCTATAGAACTTTGAATATATCTTTAATTTACTCCTTTCATTAAGATATCTCATTAGGTTAACTGGTTTAATGATCTGAAATGCACATAAAAGATTCATTCCATATTAAACCCAGGGTGAGCTGGTTGTGAGGGTCCAGATGCTTGCATGAAAACTCCAGGGAGATTGTGACTAAGGAAATCTACAACAACATTCTTTTCTCTTGCAATATGCTGAGCTTCATAATTATACCGATTCAGATAGGCTTGCCATCTGATATATTTTCTGCATCCATCCTTTCTTCCATGATCTTTCTCTTTGAAAGTGAGAAACCTGCTGCAATATGTCTTAATAATAAAATGTTTAAGGTGCATTAGCTCACAACAATTATTTTTGAGATATTTAATGACCCCAAAAATTTCTTTGTTTGAGGAGATCCATTTCTTAACATCTTTTAGAAATACGCCACTAGCATATTCAACAATATACTCTTTACCATTTTTTACGAACACTAAATATCCTCTTGAGGAAATGTCTGATGCATATGTGTACTATATAAATTCATTAGTACTTGGAACATAAAGAACGGGAAGACTATTTGTCTTAGGTTGGGTCTTCTATATTGTAGCAATGTATTGATTAGACCATGTAAGTTTTCTCTTCTTAAGGAGTTGTTGGGGCGGTTCTCGGTCAAATCCTTTAAATATGTTGTATATTCACTCTTGGAAATAAGATGGAGCCTTCATAAGTCTAAAGGGCATTACTGTCCATTCAAAGTGGTCAAAAGGGAAACTGAAGGCAGTTTTATATTGGTCAACTTCCTTGACCCTAATCTGGTAGAATCCTGATTTACAGTCAAATTGTGAGAATATCTTGGAGTTAGCAACATTTTCTAATAAATATGATTTGTCAGGAATTGGATAAGGAAAAGGCAAAGTAATAGAATTTAATGGCCTATAATTTATTACCATCCTTTTCTTTGCCCTTCTTTGTTTAGAACCTTTATTAACCATAATTGTCCAACAACACAAGGGAGATTTTGAAGGTTTAATAAACTTCCCTTTCTTGAGTTCTTCAATGGCTTGGGCCATGTCTGGATAATCATGTGCGGGTATTGGTATCCTTTTCCCTAATTTGATTGATTTTCCTGGTTGCAATTTGATCTCCATGGTTGGCATCTCCTTTTCCCAAAACTTATGAGGATCATCCAAGCAAATTGTCTGAATTAATGCTTTTTTGAGTTCTAGGAGCATTTTGGCTGTTTGGATTCTTTTGATTGAAGGATATTTCTCAGCAGCATATGTCAATCTTGGAGTACTAATTTACCTTCCTTGGAGAGTAAAAATGATACTTTTGGTGGTACAACCATAAGGAGGATATCTATCAATGAAATTTCCACCAAGTAACACATCTACAAGCATCTAGTGCATTGCAAAGAAATCACAGTGGAAATTTTGTCCTTCTATGGCCATTTTTTGTTGATGTTTATATTTATCACATTTGAAAGAGTTACCTTGGACATCAACAAAAGTATAGGCGATTTTTTCATTAAGTTGTTCCCAATTTTTAAGTATAGGGGCTTTACAAAAGGTGAGTGAGGCACCAATAGCGACTTGGGCATCATACTGTTTTCCATTGATAAGGAAAAAGATATATTGGGAAAATTTTCTAGTTAACAGAGCAACCAGATAGTGTGGGTTTAATCTAGAGGTTGGATCACGCAAAGTAGAGAGTACTAATTTGACTTTAGTAGGGTTAGATATTTCATTTGGGTGAAATTCAGGTTCTTCAATTTCATCAATTTCTTCTAAGTGTATGGAGGAACTCGAAGGATATGCAGGACAAGGTGATTCATAGATTGTTTCATCAAATATAGGGGAATTAGTGATTTACGTAAATAATCTTCTAGAGAACACCCTTCTAAGGCTTGTGATATCTCACCCTTGTAAAATTTACTAGTGTATCTGGGCTATGCAAATTTATATTCTTTCCTTTGAGCCTTAAATCCTCTAGAAATTCTAGGAGGATCTTGGGATGGAGTACAATATTCATCTTGTTCAAAGGATGGATTCATACCTGAATGGTAATTAGATTGGTTGAAGTGGATGTATGGTTGACTATATGGTCAATTTCTTCCTGGTGAATGTCCTCTAAATACTCCTCTTGTAGTTTGATTCATCATGCCTGTAGGATAATCTTCATTTATTTCTGCATAAAAATCATTGTCTTGATCTGCATTTTGGAGAGCTTCTACGAGTTCATCTAACTAGATTGCATCTGCATTCTCATATTCTTCAATATAAGGTACATATATATTATCTTGATTGTATAGATCTTCATCTTCATTAACAATATACCACCATGTTGCCGCGTCAGTAGAATATACAGCTTTTATAGCACAATTTTTGCAGGAGTAGTCAGGGGCTTTATGGCTAGGCTTATTGCAGATATAGCAGATAATTTTATGACTTTGAGGGCAAGGAGTTTGGCGATGATGCATGAACCGATCTTTGGGAGCATATGAATGTTTTTTTTAGGGAAAGACCTACGTTGATAAGAAAGCTTGTGTTTTTTATAATGCTTGTGGTCTTTATGCTTTGTAGAAGAGAAATGATTGCAACCATATGTTTGTGTTTCAGGAAAAAGAGGGGCAATGCGTTTGGCTTGATGTTTGGTAAATTTTTGTTGATACTTGAAATCATCAATGAAAGACAATACTTGGTCTCTAGAAGATCACTAATGGGTACTTCTGCTATGGGGATGCCTTGGTTTTGCATGTATGTCATAACCTTTTGATAAAGATGATAAGGAAGACCTTCTTAATATTTTAGTTTAGCAAAGGAAATTTGATCTCGGGGAATATCATAAATAAGTATTCTAAAATCATTAGAATATTTTTCAAAGTCTATGAGGTCACAACATCTCATATCTAAAAGTGTTTTCATCTATCTTTCTATTTTGCAAGTATGTTTAGGAAATAATTCATCAATAAGGAGATTCAAAAAACATTGAACTAGATCATCTTGTACCTGAACTTGAATGCCTTGAGCATTAGTTTTTGTATGAAATTTCTGGTATACTACAGCATCCTTTTTAGCATCAGATTTCACATGCCACCAATTATATGTAATTCTCCACAAATATTGAACATCTAGCTTAACAATATCTCCTTTAGAGACATGAGTAATGTCTCCAACAGTACAAAAAGTATTGACCCAGGCTTCAATATAAGGAAGGGGATCTCTTATGCAATCAATATTAAGATACCAAGGTTGGACTGGAAAAGATCCCTTTTGACTTGTCAACTCATTGTAATTTTGATTTGTCTTATTAGACTTATCAAAAATCTACTCTTTTGTCTTATTCTTTTATGCTCAGAAGTTGTATTTTCACCTTTTTCCTAAAGGACAAAAGTAAATCTAAGTTTGTAACCGCTTGCTCCTTGAATTTAATGATAAATGAATCTAGACCTTTGGTGTTGAATTAATCCTCACCCTCCATTGTAAACAAAGTGGGTTGGCCTCTCTTATATAAAGGCAGTCACTTTCTTCATTTTGTAAGGCTAGAACAATGAATTGTTGAGACTCTGCCAAAATTCTAAATATAATACAAAGCATATTTACAGGTGTTGCTGCATTTTGTGTTATTGTGTTATTGGATTTTATTTGTATTTCATGTTTCATCTCCTACCTGATTTAGATAAAGTTCAATTACAGTTCAAATGCATGCTTTAGATATTTGATGAATTCCCTAGTTCATATCATTTGTACCTTATTGATTGTAAGATACTTTGCATGATTAATCTGAACCTATTTTAGTGAGCTAAGTTCGGTTGCATAACTTTGTTAAATTGCGCCAGTAATTGGGTGTTTATTGAATTTATGTGATCTGAAAATCTTTATTACCCCTGAAGATCGCACTATTTCTGCAGTATTGTGGGAAACCTGGTTAAGAAGGAATTGGTTTTAGGGAGTTTGTCTATCTAAAGTAATGCCATTTGATGTGATTTGTCTTTAGGGTTTTATTTCCTTTTCCTATCCCTTATCTTTTGAATTTTCTTTGAAGAGGTTAATAGATTAGGTCAAAATCATCACACCATTGGCAATAATAGATGGATTTTTCAGACTTCAAAGTCTGAAACTATTTAGGGTTTCTTCAGACTAGTAAATGTTACCATTTCCAAAACCCTAAGCAAATTCTTTTTTTTATGTAAGTCCCCTTGATTGGAACAACAAAACATATCTGACTAAGTTATCCTACAAGTCAAGACCTGACAGTATAAACCTTGGAGTACTATTTTTTTGGATTTTCTAGGATTAGATTCCTTTCAAGAGGGGTGGGATACTTAGTATTTCATCTATGTTGTTGCATGCAAAAACACCCATCAACACTATCTAGTCCTCCATCTTTGTCTACTTGGGAGTTTTTCCTATGTTTTTTTTCCTTATCTTCTCTTGGGGGGTACACTCTTTCTCTTTGTACTTGGGGTTCTATTAGACTATACATGTGTACCTTATATGGCTTGTCTTGTTAAGACTCATTTTCTTTTTCCCTAAGTTGCAATTAAGGGAGATGTTGGTGTAATTAATTATTTATTGCACCTTGTATTGAAGTTTACTTAGGTAATTCCTATTTATTTACTTAGGTAAATTAGGAAATAAGATCACATGTCATCTCCTTGATTGATGGGAGCACATTCCAATTCTACCTCATTGAACTCCTTGATTGATGGTAGTTAGGTAGCACATCTCCATCATCAAGATGAGTTCTCTTGACACCACTGCTCCTACATGGTGAGTTATTGGTGCAGTCATGGTAGGAGGGTTCACAGAATGAACTATTCAGACCGTGCAGCAAGAGTAAATACAATGGAAACAACTCAAAGAATTAAAGCAAATGTAGATTCAGTCATTCAGTATATCATAGAATTCAAATATAATTTGTCCGGCAACATGCGGGTTTAGAATTAAGGCTCACAGACCTGATTACACACATGTGCAAGATAAAGCTTTGAAGCTCCTTCACACAAGATCTAAACTATCAGCTATCACTATGTTATGAATTATCCTTTTTTCTGCTTTCCTAGGGATCTATTACATTAATATATATTATCTCCGGACCAATAGGGTCCTTTGCGTTGGCCTAGGAAGATCACAAATTCCAAAGAAGATATGTAACATGTGTACATAGATAGGTCGAACCTAAATGCATACAACACTTTCAAAAAATGAATGGAATGATGTATGGATCTTTTGGGAAGGTCATCCATGAACCAAAGATCATTGAATGATGTGTCATTAGGCTCCAAAGATTAGGAAATGCTTCCACAAGTTTCTCCTTTAGCTGATTGCCAGTGCATATAAGGATACTCTACTCTGAGAAATAGTCAACTTCTAATAGTGATATCTTTCCAGTAACTGATCCAAATGCTCTGAATTCTTGATATGATGTAGATGAATAAATGTAGATGCGAAGTCTAGATCCGTAAGGTGTGAAATGCCAAAACCAGACCAAAAGCTGAAATTGCTTCTGACTGAACTACCTGAATTGAACTGGAAAATGAAATAAACTGAAATGCAAACAAACTAAAATGCAAATGTCTTTAGTTGATGCAAGATTTCTCTTGAACCAGGGATGCTCCTGCATTAGACATCTAGGGTTATTGAAAAAGTGAGTCCCTCACTTTGCTAGGGCTAAGGGAGAACCAAGACGGTCCACCTCAGCCTGAGAAATCTATGATGAATCCTCTTCTGATCTGCCTTTCCACTTCACAAGATATTCTTTGTATTGTCTTCCTCTAGTGCTGCATCCAACTCTATTGTCCAAAATGTCTTCAATCTGCTCTAGTGCTTGTTGTGGTAATTGCTTCTTCAAGTCTTCTTCCATGCCATCACTGAACTCTGCTTCATGATACTGATATAAGTCTGCAATGTTGAAAATAGGTGATATACCCAACGTCTCTGGTAACTCTACTTCATATGCATTTCCTAAATCAAAATTTTTGAGTATCTTACAAGGTCCAAACTTCTTCATCTTCAACTTGTTATATGTCCCAACTGGAAATCTTTCTTTTCTCAAGTACACCATCACTTCATCTCCCACTTCAAATTCCTTATGTCTTCTCTTCTCATCTGCCTTCTCCTTATACTTATTATTCATGTCCTCCAAATGCTTTTTCACCTAATTATGTACTGTCTTCATATGATCTGCAAATTCTTCTGCTTCTGCACTTTTCTTGTCTGCCATGCTGATATCTCTCAATTTTGCAACTCCTATAGGATTCACTCTTGTCACAATCTCAAAAGGTGTTCTTCCAATACTCCTATTTACTTAATTGTTGTATGCAAACTCTACTTGTGAAAGAATCAAATCTCAACTTCTGGTTTTCTCTCCAACCAAACATCTCAACAAGTTTCCCAAACTCCTATTCACTACCTATGTCTGTCCATCAGTCTGTGGATGAAAAGTTGAACTGAACTTCAAATTTGTCTTCATCTTCTTCCAAAGTGTCTTCCAAAAATATTCAACAAACTTTGTATTTCTATCTGAAACTATACTCTTAGGTAATCCATGCAATCTCACAATCTCCTTGAAAAATAGGTCAGCTACATGCACTGCATCAGTTGTCTTCTTACAAGGTATGAAATGAGCTATCTTTGAAAATCTGTCAACCACTACAAATATTGAATCATGTCCCTTCTGTCTTAGGCAATCCCATTAAAAAATCCATGCTTATGTCTTCCCAAGGTCTCTCTAGTACTGTCAAACGTTTATACAATCTAGTATTCTGACTACTTCCTTTTGCAACTTGACAAACTCTACAACTCTGTACAAATTTTCTAACATCCTTATGTATCTGAGGCCAAAAGTAATTTTCACTCACCAAAGCCACTGTCTTATCAATGCCAAAGTGTCCTGCCAATCCACCACTATGCTTCTTCTCGATCAAATTATCTCTATGAACTCTTACGTATGCATAACTGATTTCCCTTGAACAACATATCTTCTTGAATGAAATAGTCCAACCACTTACTCCTATCTTTCACAACAAGTTCCTTACATGCTTTCCAAGGTTCTACAAAATTAGTGTCTCCCTCATACATGTTCTTCAATTCATCAAATCCCATTACTTCCACTCTCATCTCTGTCAACAAGTTCCTTTTCCTACTCAAGGTATTAGCAACTTTGTTTGATTTACCACTCCTATGCTTCAACACAAATGTATAACTCTGCATGAACTCTACCCATCCCATATGTCTCTGATTCAACTTACCTTGACTATTCAAATACTGCAAAGCTTGATGATCTGTATACAACACAAACTCCTTAGGCAACAAGTAATGACTCCATTTCTTCAAGGCTTGAATTATGGCATAGAACTCCTGATCATAAACTGAATATCTTCTCCTTGCATCATTCAACTTCTCACTGAAATATGCTATAGGTCTACCTTCTTGACTTAACACTACTCCAATCACATTTCCACTTGCATCACAATCAACTTGAAATACCTTATTGAAATCCGATAATGCCAAAACAGGTTGCTCTGTCACTTTCTACTTCAACAACTCAAAACTTTTATCTTCTCCTGATGTCCACTTAAAATCTTTTCTGTCACCTCTCATTGTCTCTGTCATAGGGTTACAAACTAAACTAAAATTTTTGATGAACTTCCGGTAGAAACTAGCCAATCCATAAAATGATCTAACCTCTCCAATACTCTCTGGTGTAGGCCATTCAACAAGTGCTCTCACTTTCTCAGGGTCCATCTCTAATCCTTTTGCAGAAATCACAAATCCCAAATATACTAGTTCTTCCTTCATGAAACTACACTTCTTGATGTTTATCAGCAATTTATCATCTCTCAACCTTTGTAAAACTTGTCTAATATGCCACAAATGTTCCTCTTTTGTCTTACTAAAAATGAGAATATCATCCAAGTATACAATCGCAAACTTACCCAAGAATTTCTTCAGAACTTCATTCATCAATCTCATGAAAGTACTCGGTGCATTTGTCAATCCAAAGGGCATCACTAACCACTCATACAATCCTTCATTTGTCTTAAAAGTGGTCTTCCATTCATCTCCTTCTCTGATTCTGATATGATGGTATCCACTCTTCAGGTTTATCTTTGTGAAATATCTCGCTCCACTCAAACAATCCATAATATCATCCATCCTAGGTAAAGGAAATCTATACTTAATTGTGATCTTGTTTACTGCTCTAGAATCAGTACACATTCTCCATTCTCCATCCTTCTTAGGTGCCAAAACTACAGGTACAACACAAGGACTCAAGCTTTCTCTGATCAAACCTTTCCTCAACAATTATTATATCTGTCTATTTAGTTCTTCATTCTCTGTCAGTGTCATTCTATGTGCTGTTTTGTTAGGCAAACTTGCTCCCAGTATAAGATCCATGTGATGACTGATACTCCTTATAGGTGGTAATCCTTCAGGTACATTATCTGATATGATGTCTTCATACTTTGTCAGCAATTCTCTTATCTCCTCCGGTTGTCCTTCAGTTTCTTTCTTCAATGTTTCAAGCTTCTTAGGAATCAAGGCATAACACATATTCTCATGTCTCAAACCATCCAGAAATTTTCTTCCATCTACCAAATAGATTCTAGCATTCCCACATACCACATCTTTAGGATCATCCTCCAAAGGAATCAAAGTAATTCTCTTTCCATTTGCTGTTATAGTATATGTATTCTTTCTCCCATCATGTATAGCTTTTCTATCATAATGCCAAGGTCTACCCAACAAGATATGAAAAACATCCATAGGCATGATATCACACAAGACTTCATCATGATAAGATCCAATATGAAATTTCACCAAACATTGTTCACTCACCAATACCTTATGATCATCCTAAATCCATGCTATCTGATAGGGTTCAGGTTGTTTCAATCTTTCCAACTTCAGCTTAGTCACCATCTCCTCTAAAACTAGGTTATTTGAACTACCACTATCAATTATAACTTTACAACACTTACCTCCTGCTTTGCATCTAGTTCTGAACAGACTCTTCCCTTGTGGTGGTTCCTCATTTGCTTCTTATTGAAATAGTGTTCTTCTCATCATAAGTGATTCTCCTTTCTCTGGTTTACCAATAGAACTAGGTGATCCAACAAGTTCCTCTTCAACATAGGTTGCTCTTCCACTATTCTTTGTCCTCTTACTTGTACTACGTTGATTACATTCAAATGCTCTATATTCTTCACCTCCACACTTGAAACAAGTACCTCTAAATGTTCTCTTATCAAATGCTCTTCCCTCTCTTCTATACCCTTCATTCCGGTATGAATTATAGTTGTCTCTAAGATGAAAATTTCTATCATTTCTCCGGTATGCAATAGTATCTGTCATCCTTCTTAAATGGGTTATCAGGATTGTTCTGCTCCGGAAATAATCTGTCTCCTCCAGAATATGTTCTTCCTCTCTAAAATTTACCTCCTTTTCCTCTCTGTCTGTGATCATGTCACTTATTCAGCTTCTCTTCAACCTTTAGGGTAAATTGATATGCTTCTTCCAAAGATGTCATCCTTACCAAACTCAGTTCCTCTTGAATGTTCAATCTTAGTCCATTGATGTATCTAGCCAATTTCTCCTTACTTGCTTCACTATGTCCTATCCTTATGATCATTTTATGAAATTCCTTAGTATACTCCTTCACAGATTTCTCCTTTTGTCTCAGGTTTTGCAATCTTTTCAACAACTTCAACTCATAGTTAGCAGGTATGAACTGATTCTTCAACTTTGTCACCATCCTATCCCATTTTGTAATCTTTTCTTTCCCTCTTCTGTTTCTTTCCAACTAAACTTCTTTCCACCATATAGCAACATGTCCTTTCAACTTTGTCTTTGCAAATTTCACCTTCTCTAGATCTTCAACTTCTTCATATTCAAAGTATTCTTCCATGTCATTTATCCAGTCAATCAATTCTTCAGGGTTCAGATTACCAGTATAGTTTGGCACATCAATTCTAGGTCTCTTTCTAATCTTTGAAATAGCTCGCAGCATCTTTACTTGATTTGATTCTTCTTCTTCATCACCTCCTAGGGTTTCGCTAGTTTGTTCAATAGATTGAAATTCCTCTTCATCATCGCTTTCAACATTAGGTCTCAGTGTTAATCCTCTTCACCTATCTTTCTCGATAGCATTCAAATGAATTTGCATTGTTCTCATCAATTCCATCATCTCATCCATTCTATTAGCCATTGTACCAATAGGAGGAACTCTTCACGGTGGCATCTTCCTAGGATCAGGTGCAAACTGCCTCAAATTCGGTGATCGGGCTACAAGTGATAACTACCTCTCAATCGGTGATTGGTTGTGCACAAGAAACCTACCTCAGATTAGCAATCTGCTTACAACAAGATCTTACATAATCCCCTTCGCCAATTCGCTCCAAAGAATCAAAATTTCTCTGTGATACCACTTGGTGCAATCACGGTAGGAGGGTTCACAGAATGAACTGTCCAGACCGTGCAACAAGAGTAAACACAATGGAAATAGCTCAAAGAAATAAAGAAAATATAGATTTAGTCATTTAGTATATCATAGAATTCAAATATAATCTGGCCAACAACATGTAGGGTTACAATTAGGGCTCATAGGCCTAATTACACACATGCGCAAGATAAAGCTTTGAAGCTCCTTCACACAAGATCTAAACTATCAGCTATCACTATGTTATGAACTATCCTTTTTTCTTCTTTCCTAGGGATCTATTACATCAATATATATCATCTCCAGACCAATAGGGTCCTCTGCGTCAGCCTAGGAAGATCACAAATTCTAAAGAAGAGATGTAACGTGTGTACACAAATAGGTCAGACCTAAATGCATAGAACACTTCTAAAAAATGAATTGAATGATGTGCGGATCTTCTGGGAAGGTCAACCACAAACCAAAGATCATTGAATGATGTGTCATTAGGCTCCAAAGATCGGGAAATGCTTCCGCAGGTTCCTCCTTCAGCTGATTGCCAGTGAATATCAGGATACTCTGCTCTAAGAAACAGTCAACTTCTGATAGTGATATCTTTCTGGTAACTACTCCAAATGCTCTAAATTCTTGATATGATGTAGATGAATGAATGTAGATGCTAAGTCCAGATCCACAAGGTGTGAAATGCCAAAACCGGACCAAAAGCTGAAACTGCTTCTGACTGAACTGCCTGAACTGAACTGGAAAATGAAATAAATTGAAATGCAAACAAACTGAAATGCAAATGTTTTTGGTTGATGCAAGATTTCTCTTGAACTAGGGATGCTCCTGCATTAGTTATCGGGTGTGTGCAAGAAGTTGGGTCTACTTTTTGGCCAAAATGTGGAAGTGTTTTTCCTAAAAATCAAAGATTGTCACAGTTGGACTAACAATTTGAAGCCCTTACACATAGAAACTTTAAAAAGTCCAGTAATATGAAATGTAATATTTTGAGTCTAGTTTTCAAATATGTAATGTATTCTAATACCTAGATGATACAAATTAATTTTGTGTAGGCTTGTAAAAAAACCACTTTTTAAAAGTCACTTTATTAGGATCATACCATGCACATGTCCAACAAGCATAATTTGACCTAAATAAAAGTATTATTCTAATCCCTTATGATAAAAGATGTGTATTATACTTAAGATTGATGGGGATATTTTTTTTATAATTTTTTTCCAAATATTTTTTTATTAATTTTTTACTGGCCCTAATTGCTATTTATGGAAACCCCTCGTGTTTGGCAAGCATAATTTGAGCTAAACTAATCATTTTTTGATTTTTTTCCATTGTGTAAAGAATTGTGTGTAGATTAATGACATTTTTTTTAAAGAAACTTAAAAAATTAAAAGTTATTAAAAAAATACGAACACCTAACATTTCAAGTTTATGGACGAGTTTCCTCATAAATTAATTAAAAAGGAGAAAAACAAATCCAATCATAAAAAATTACATATGTGAAAACTGGACATCATCATCTATAATGGGTTTTAATTTCATAAAAAATTTCTGAAAAAAAGTTAGTAGTCATATTGCCAAAGTTAGTTTTTTCTCTTGCTATTGACATGGCCTTGTACTTGCAGGTTCAAGGCTAAGGATCGGGTTACCAAACCTAAAAGGTGGGATGACATTTCAATTTTTTAGAATAGGATCCCACTTTAAAATGGGTACCATTAAAAAAATGAGCAGGAGACCATTTTTCTAAAAATAAATACTTTTGAGAAACGAGGTCCCATTTAGGCTCGAGACCCCAAAACGTAACGGGGCCCCATTTCTAAACGAGATCCTATTTTTTTGAAATGGGATCTTGTTCCTGTCAGGATTTCATTTTTGCCCGACACTTCCCCTATATGTGGACCCAACTTCTTGCACACACCCTATCCTCTAGTTCATCGAGTCTCACTCAACCTCTTTGGCACAATTGTCACCTTGGGTCATGCATTTGAAAGCATATATATATATATATATATATATACATATATATATATACATATGTATATATACATATGTATATATACATATGTATATATACATATGTATATATACATATGTATATATACATATGTATATATACATATGTATATATACATATGTATATATACATATGTATATATACATATGTATATATACATATATATATATATACATATATATATACATATATATATACATAGTAATTTCCTTCATTATGATTAATTAAATACATATATTAGAATTCTATTTGTCTTGTCTTTTATTTTGCTTTTGAAATTATGTCATTGTAATGTTGTTTTGGTTCTATGGAGATTTATTATTGGATTTCATTATTGAGTCTAACACAACTAATAAAAACCATGACATGCATCAATGAGTTACATGCATCATTTTAGAAGGTTCTTAACCTTTCCCACCAACCTAGGCATCTATCTCCAAGCACACTAAAAGATAAAACATTAACTATTTAAGCACCCAAATGAGAGTCAACTTTGTAACCCCAATCTTACACATCTTATAATGTCATAGATGCTCTTACAACATAACTCCCCATTGTACATTGTCATAAATTTCCTTCTAATTCATGCCAAGTTTCCAAGGATGCCTTAACAATGCAAGCCTCTATTTAATGACTCTTAAAACCAATATTTCCAAGTGTGTGGATGAATATTCCACTCCACACATTCCTCCAACTACAACATGGGCATCCCATTTCACACATGTTTCTCCAACTACAATATTGCCAAGTGTGTGGATGAATATTCCACTCCACATGTATCCCAAGGGTGCAGAGATACACATGAAATAACACTTACAACATTATAGTTCTTGCTAGTATCTAGATTACAACATTGGTTACAAGGATTTGCAAGGTGAATGACACACCTAATCCTAACATTCACTCACTTGATATTTACATTGCAAGAGCATAATAGAGAAACATAAAAGAGACTAAATGCTAGGGAGGGCAAGTTCCATAGCCTTCTTGCACCAACATAATTTGTTCTTGATTAGCTTAGTAGGTGAATCAATTACAACCACCAAAATGATATTGCACACCAACATGTTTGATACAAACATGATACATAGGATTCTTTGTTAAATAGATAACACTCTAATCCTCATAACTAATCTTCACTATTTTGCTCTTAATGTAGTCATGGATGGAGGATCTAATGAAGGATAGTCCAATCATGCAACAAAATCAAAACACAATTCTTAGATCAAAACTTAATGGAATAGTAATATGATCTTTATTAAATTCAAACTATAAATGATTATATACTACTGCAATGGGCTTCCTACATGCTAGGCCACAATTATTTATTTACTAATATGGAAATTACTATATTCATATGAAAGTCAATACATTTAGTGATATATGCATCCTCATCATCAAACTCCATTCTAAACCTTCATCCTCCTATTCACACTTGGACCTCCAACCTCTTGCCAAATTCAGTCTTATTTTTCTTGATGATCTCAAATGATTATGATTAACAATTATGTAGCAATCTCAAACCTCCAAAATAATCTACTTTAGCTACAAGGTGGCGTATATTCTATACTCCATGAAATGTGTGGTCAATTGGTGAAAAATAATTCCTCAAACAAAATAATGTTGATGGAAAATAAATATATGTGGTGATTAGTCCAAAAAATCTTCACATGTATTCCTTGATTGTTGCAAACTTCAATTTCTCTAGTGCCAATGGTAAATTTATAATTGTGATAGTCCGCTAGTTTAGTGTAATTCTTCACACTAATTTATGTTGTTATATGCATATAATTATCCTCAAATGTGGATATGACATCTAGATACATCTATAAAACATTATCTCAAAACTACAAGATTAAAATGCAAACTATAGTAAAGTATAGTGACTTCTTCTACAATTGACAGGTAAATGGAAACCTGCAAGCAAATAAACCAAGTGAAAGAAAATAATTTGGATGATGCAAGATTTCTCTTGTCCCCCAAGGATGATCTTGTATCAGACACTTGGGACTATGTGAAAAGTGAGCCCCTCACTTACCAGTGACTAGATGGGACACGAGATGGTCAACCTTAGCCTTGGAAAACTAGCTTGAGTCTTCTTCTGATCTTCCTCTCCATTTCACCAAGTATTCCTCATATTGTCTATTTCTAGTGCTCTACCCAATCCTGCTTTCCAACATCTCCTCAATCTCTCCTTTTGGATATAGTAGTATGGGATTTTGTCCTTAATCCTTGTTTCCTTCTAATTCCCCCTCATGATACTAGTATAGGTTTATAATATTAAACACTATAGATATACCTAATCTTTCTGACAACTCTACCTCAAATGCATTTATCAAATCAAATATTCTTATAATTGTGCAAGGACCAAAATTCTTCATCTTTAGCTTACTGTATGTACCGACTGGAAATGTTTCCTTTCTAAGGTACACCATTACTTCATCTCCAATTATAAAATCTTTGCACCTTCTTATTTTATCATCTCCTTTCTTACGCTTATCATTCATCTTCTCTAAGTGATTTCTTACTTCCGCATGCACTTTCTTCATGTGCTCTATGAACTCCTCTACCTCTGTACTCCTCTTGTTTTCCCTTACTAATGTCCCTTAGTTATGATGCATTCCTTGGGCTGCTACCATTCACAATCTAAAATGATGTCTTTTTGATACTCCTATTTACTAAATTATTGTATGCAAACTTTACCTATAATAAGACCATGTCCCAATTTCTTGCCTTCTCTCCAACCAAGCATCTCAATAAGTTCCCTATGCTCCTATTCACAACTTTCATTTGCCCATTAGTATGGGGGTGGTATATTGAACTAAAATTCAAATATATTTTCTTCTTTTCCCATAATGTTGTCCAAAAATATCCCACAAACTTGGTGTCTCAGTCTGAAACTATGATCCTTGGTAAACTATGCAACCTTACAACCTCTCTAAAAATATGTCTACTATGTGTACCACATCATTACTCTTACTACAAGGAATAAAATGTATCTTCTTAGAAAACCTATCTACCATTACTAATATTGAATCATTTCCCCCTTTTTCCTTGACAATCCCAATACACAATCCATATTAATGTCCTCCCAAGGCTTCTGTAGTACCAATAATGGCTAATATAACCTAAGATTTTGACTATTTTCTTTGGTAACCTAGTAGTTTGTACAACCTTGAACAAATTTCCTCAATACTTATATATTTGTGGCCAAAAATAGTTCTCACTAACTGAGGTAATTATATTGTCTATTCCAAAATGTCTATCCAAACCTCTACAATGCTTCTCTTTTATAAGGTTCTCCCTCATGGATCTTCTTGGTATACATAATTGGTTTCCCTTAAATAGCATCTTGTTTTAGATCAAATAGTATAACCACTTACTCCTATCCATGCTTACTGGCTCCTTGCATGCCTTCCATGCCTCTACAAAATTAGGATTGACTTCATAAAAATGCTTTAGCTCCTCAAAATTAACTACCTCTACCCTCATTTTTGTTAGTCGATTCTGTCTTCTACTTAATGCATCAACAACCTTGTTTGACTTCCCACTCCTATGTTTTAACATAAAAGTGTAAATCTACATGAATTATACCCATTAGATATGTCTCTGCTTCATCTTACTTTGGTTATTAAAGTACTATAGTGCTTGATGGTTAGTGTACAAAATAAACTCTTTAGGTAATAGGTAATGCCTCCACTTCTTTAATGATTG
The DNA here is from genome assembly GCA_027924645.1 of Cunninghamia lanceolata. Classification (NCBI taxonomy): domain Eukaryota; kingdom Viridiplantae; phylum Streptophyta; class Pinopsida; order Cupressales; family Cupressaceae; genus Cunninghamia; species Cunninghamia lanceolata. Next base: position 15,970,887 of record BSBN01000472.1, on the reverse strand, counting down.
CATAGTTGCATAAAATTATAGATCATTGACTGAATACCTCTTCCTGGTAGCATTCAACTTTTTACTGAAATAGGCTATTGGTCTTCCTTCTTGGCTTAGTACCAACTCGATTGCATTTCCACTTGTGTCACAATACACTTGGAATATTTTATTGATATCTGTCAGGGCCAACACTAGCTATTCTATTACCTTCTTCAACAAATCAAAACTCTTATATACTCTGGTAGTCCACTTGAATTCCCTCTTGTCTCCTATCATTGTCTCATTTAGTGGCACATAAATGCTACTAAAATTCCTGATGAAGTTCTTGTAGAAACTTTCCAACCCATTAAAATATCTTACTTCCCCTAGATTTGCTAGTGTAGGCCACTCCACAATAACTGACTTTCTTTAGATTCATCTTCAAACCTTTAGTTGAGATCACAAATCCCAAATGCACCAATTCTTCCTTCATAAAGTTGCACTTTTTCAAATTGATCAGCAACTTTTCTTCTCTCAACCTCTACAATACTTGTTGGATATGCTCCAAATGTCTAACTTGAAGATCATGCACTTTCTTTTTTGTTTTTCTCCACATAGTGTAAAAATTCATTCATGGATATAAAAACAACCAGAATTTGGTAGCTAGGGACAAATGCTTTTTGATTTGGAGAAATTAAACTAGACATAAAGGGTTAGATTCTGAGAACTAAAAAATTTAAAAAGAACTTGTAAACTGTGTTGTAGAGGTTGATCGAGTGATAACTAGCTAAGGAAGTTGCCTCCCTATTTTTAGAAATGAGCACTATGGAAGTGTTGTCCAGTTATTTGAGAAGTCTTTGAGATGCAAAAAACTCATGTGTAGTAGAAACAACATCCTTGCCAAAAAAATTCTAGAATTCTTGGAAGAAGGCCAGAGGAAATCCATCTAGGCTAGGAGCCTTAAAAGCACAGTAGGATAAAATCGTAGCCTTGACCCCTTTCTCCATGACTTTTTTAGTCATTTCTTTATAGTCTCTCTCAACGAGCATTGAAGGGATGGCATTAAATAGGATCTCAAGATTAGCCCCCAGGAGGGAGAGGAATCCCTCAATAGATTTTGGAAGAAGCTCACTCTAAGTCTACCTACTTCCTCCTCCAATAAAGTTTCAACACCATCATCCACAATAAGCTTGGTGATTCTATTATTTCTCCTATGCCTAAGTGTGGATTAATGGAAAAATTTTATGTTCTTATCTCCCTCTATTAACCATTACAGTCTATATTTTTTTTAAAAGACCTCTTCCTTGTTAGAAATGTTCCTAAAATATTTCCCTGTTTTCATCCTTAAGGGTTTTTGTGGTAAACACTATGCTAGGGTTTATCCCTAATTATGTCCAAAACCTTCATTGTCTCGAAGTCTTTTACCTTTTCTAGGTTTACATTTCTATTTTTATGTTGACTTGCCCAGCCAGTCAGATTTACTTAAATCATTTCCCAGGTCCTTATGATCATTTGTTTACTGACCCCTTCAAAATAGGTTACTGATTGTCACTCATCACATCATGTTTTAAATACCCCAAATTTTATATGTTAAATCTTTTGGTGAGTCTAAGTTAGCCAGACACATGTCAACATATTATTTCATCACAAAGGTTCTAATACATCACATACTCTTTTGTTTGGTCTTTTATTTAATTTTGCGAGCTTGCGCAATCATAACACGTGTAAAAGTGGTTGTTGAGTAGTTCATGTACTTTATTAGTAAGCAATCCCTACCAAGTGGCAACTTCTCATTGCAACATTAAGTTTCTTCATAGTGTAACCTCAACAGGTGGGCCTGTTTGCAAGTTCACGATGTGCAATGCTTTGCCAATGAACCTTCACTTTATGAGTTGTAATCCATGTGGCCTATTTCCATTGCATCACATAGAACTCTATGCATTGCAAACTTAGGGGGATATTCATTTCCAAGTTTGCGCTATGCAATATCTAGCCATGAGGATTTCACTGTGTGACTTGGAATACATGTGGCCGATGCTTATTGCATCACAATGGCCTTTATGCATCGTAGTCTTCAAAACTTTCTTGCATGGTACAAATGCAATGTGTGATGTTTTTTTAATAAGAAAAGGCGACCCATGGGTCTTGATCTTGTTGTCAAGATTTGGTTGGGCCATGTATGGATTGTCAAACCATGTGTATTGATGTGTCCTCATTGGAGGTAAAATTTAACATCCATCAAATATCTTTTCAAGTGACTTGGGAGATCATGTGCACTATTGATCTTAATCATAGATCAATGGCCAGAATTTAAAATTTTGTAAAAGGAAAATGGTTGCACCACCCAAAGCCTAAGGCACGTATAAGTAATTAATTCAAAAGGTGGTGGAATGCTTTTACAAGTAAACTTGATTTTTCAAAATAATTTTCGTGTGATTGCCCTAACTAGTAGCAGAGAATTATGCAAGTATCCAATATTGAAAATTGATACTCAGTGGGAAATTGCTCAAAGAATAGAAGGAATTGGTGTTTCCCAAGTGTGTTAATAGGTACATGCTCTATAACATTCTAAATTTTTCTTTCCAAAGAAGGGTTAGGGTTAGTTCAATTGGATTGAATACAGTCAAGTAGGGTTTTGATTGTGAAAAGTGTTAGGAAATTACTAGGTTGATTAAACCAATTCCTACATAACCCTATTAGAGATAATAATGCATACAAGATTACATAATCACCATAATGCAAAGATCAAATATACAAGCCACAAGATGTGATGACACTCCTCCCTACTGCAGCCTAGCATTCCCTAGTTGTACTCTCCCCATTCGTTATGTGCTTGCCTCTGGAAGTGTTGTTAAGTTGTTTGTTTGTATTGACTTGTGTTGTTGGAGTTATGTGTTGTCTTGTTCTTATAGTCTACTGTCTACCTGACTGTATGTTGTAGTGGGAACCTTATGTTAACTCCTAGCTCGAGGGGTGGACCTTAGGGTTCCACATGGTCGGGTGGAAGAGCTTTTATCCATTGGTTTTTACCTTTGCTATTGTTCGTGTGCGAGGATGTGGTATCTTATGTATCAGCCGTCAGATCTTGTACCAGATATGAAGTAAGTGATTTGTATTCATGTACTTGTCTGTGTATCAGTTGATTTATAATGTATGTATTCAAAAGGGGTTAAGTAACAATGTAATGATGTACTCATATGTGAGAAGAAACTGTACTATGTACCAGCTCCTGATGATTACTTATCTGATGATTATGGAGATGTAAATGTTTTTGATGCAGAGGCATCCACACTATAACCTTCGCATACAGCATGGATGTCTGCAGCCCATCATCATCATCATATTCATCCTCATCATCATCATATTTGACTTCACTGTCAGCATCATCATCATATTTCACCTGCCGACCGATATCCTCCTGCAGACAAGCCTTCGCACTTTCGCCTGTCAACAGCATCACCTTACTCGATTATCGACAGCATCATCATGTTCGGCAGCATCATCATGTTCGACCAGCGCGAACATCCTCCTGCCGTCCACTGTTCATTTCAGAGACAACTTCCATCTTCTCTTCCTTCAGCATCATGATATTCGACATCATGATAATCAACAGGATAACGAACATCCGGTTCCTTCCATTTATCCTGATGATGACAAACCTTAACTCCTCGCACCTTAGCCTCGATGCTTGCGTCACCCGATATCCTGATGACGTAGATCCTGATGACGATGACGTCACCCGCAACTTCTCAATATCCTGCCACTCTGAAATATCCTGATGACGTATATCATGATGATGATGACATCATATCCTGCTGTTAGCCAAACTTAGCTTTTTCGGCCCGCGATCAACTTGATCAACCCGATCTTCAACCTGATGCCGATACGCTCCTCCTCGGCCCTCCTGATGATGATCACCCTGACGCACTTGCACTTCATGCACTCGAAAGCTTCATGCTCTCCTCCACTTATCCGGATGACGATACCCAAACTGACTGCAGGATATTTGCAGAAATATCCTGATGATGCCGTTTTCACGAACTTCTTCACTTAGCAAAATTTTACTTCGCCGATCCTCCAGGGACGACCCGATCCACTCTTAGGGTGATCTTCCACACTCTATCTTATCAGCTCGACCTAGCACATACCCATGCTAGGGTCTTCAACATCTCTCGACGACGATCCTGCACACCTGCATGCAAACAGAAAACAAACTACAACCTAACCTACTGTACATCGCCATTCCACCGATCAGACGGATCAACCGGTGGAATGGATCAGTAAATCCATGAAACCTCTCAAACCAGCAAATTGATTTAACAATGGAATCCAACCAGAGAAAGAACACAAACAGGATCAATCTATTTGATTTCAAAAGATGCAATACAATGATCAATCTCTCTCTCAGTCTCACTCTCTGCAACCTAGCTCGATCGATGATATCTATCTGTCTATCTATGCAATATCAACCGATCCTCATGCTTAAATAGATTTTCCCTACGAGTACTACTGACCCGACTCCAAGCGGCTGGGAACTCTCCAGGCAGCTGGGAGATCCAACCGGACCCTATAGCATGACAGCTATTCTAACAAACTTACTAAAAATAGCAAAAGCCTGGTCAGCATGATCTTATCACGATCAGCATGACCTTATTACATGCATTTGGTCTTAACAGACCTTCTTGAAAACATAAACAAGACCTAAAACAACTAACTGCCTCATGAAGGCCAGCTGTCAGGTAGGTGCTCCTGCACCAGTTTTAATACAAGATACCACAAGATAACACAAGATATATCCTGGGAAAACCCTCAAGAGGGAAAAACTTAGCCTCCAAAAGTATCCACACTCAATGTATTATTCAACAATGAAATATTACAATACACTTAAAGAGTCTCATGAATACTTCTGAAACATCAAGCTCCTCCAATGCATCCTTCATGTACCCAAGCATGTAACCACACATCCCATGCCATGCTTCACATATGCACTCACAAGAGAAACTCAATACAATGATAGCCCACTCAACTAGCCAACCTAAACCACTAGCCATGTGCTTGCTTTTATGGACTCAATCTCACACAAATACAACTTGTGGTAATGGGAAAACCATGAGTACACAAAACCATTGACCCCTCATTTAATTCTTGTAACTAAGTTTTCACTTTATGCTCCAATTAATTAATTAATTATTCTATGTCTCCCACACATAAAATAACTAAATTAATACTAATACTAAGTCAAAACCAAATTCACATAAATCTTTTTTTTATGCGAAGTAATAATCATTTCATAATAATAAAGATTCATAAGAATTATTCCCATTTTCATAATCATGTACAATAATGAATAATCTCACATTCAAATAGTACTTATTACAAGATTGCATCTTCATATTGATTTCATTTACAATTATACAAGTAATAATGATACATAATCATATGATATATGAATGATGTTTTTGAATAACCAAGTCTTCAGCCATCTTCAACTGCAAGAGGGAGAGCATCACTCAAGTGCTTTTCCTCCAACCACAGAGTAATGGTCCCTCGTACACCTTCCAAAAAGAAGTGGCCCTACCCTTCACGAGATTAGTGAATTAAGGGAATCAACAAGATCTAGTATGCCATCTGAGAACTAGTGTTGTGTCTAAATTACAAACAATCAGCCATACAACTTTAGAATCCTTATAGCTAAGTATGACACAATCTGACTGAATTGTAAATCAAAGACACTGTGAACTGACAAATGCAAGTAGTGATTTTGCATTACTTTGGCCAAAGACTGATAATTCAATAAATACATGCCATAACGGTGATGTATGTCATAAGTTCACACACCTCTATCTCAAACTGGTTTTCAACATTCATTTTATCACATAAGACATAATTTCAAATATAAAATTTTCAAATACAAATAGATAACTTTAATCATTAGTTTATAAATCCTAAACTTGGCTAAATGTCTTAGTTTTAACTACAATCTCAATTAGTTAAGTTTAAGGTAGAAAACTAGTTATCTCAAACATTTAATAATGAAACCATTATGCATCATTGCATTGTCAGCACTCTGTCACTCTGACAGTCCTGTCATAATGTTTTATTCCTTAAATATTTCAAAATCTATTTTTAGGAAACTTCTTTCCTCATATAACCAAGGTATAGGATTATCCTTCATATAAACATTACTGAGAAAACTATCTCAAGCAAGTGTTATCTACCTTACTATTTACTAGGTAGTAAAACATATTTCAATAATATTCTTGTTTTGAATGGAACTATTAGTTCCTCACAACATTATAATTTCAAAACAATCATGCACATAACATAGTTTAGTCTTAAACAACATCCTACTAAGATTTCTTATCCATGATCCCAATCTAAAAAGATGAATACCATTCCACTTAGATAAGGTTCATATGTTTTTCATCATATAGACAACTAGATATTTATATATGTATATATGTACTCAACATTTGAACATATATAAATATACTGATGTAAATATAGTAACATCAAAATATATAAATTATTCATTCACTTCACACTCTAATTAGTCATACCTGATATTAACCATGTGACAGTGAGTAATCTTGGGTTAAATACCCTTTTTAAAAAGACAAAGATATAAGTCTTCTATAAATTAAATTCAGGTTTTAAATATCCTTTCATATCTACTAACTCAGTGAAGAAGACTAACTAATAGCAAGACTACTGTCTTTATAATACACCACTTCCGTCCATAAAACTACTATTGACATAGAATAGTAATATGATTCGTTATGTACTATGATATCTATGACTTCTTTGTTTACCATAAAAGATGACAAAGATTATATTATAACCATTCTTCGATACTAAAACAAGTATTCAAATGTCTACATTCCCTGTATTCAACATATATTATTACTGTCATAGTATAGTTCTAAAAGGAACTTGTCCAATATTTTGGACTATTTGTAGCCACAAAACTAACTTAGTAAAAGTCAAATGGAAGACACCTAATTGTTCTTCGTTCTTGAGAAACTTGTATATGGAAACAATGTTCAATAGCAAGTTCTCAAACTTTTATATGCTCTGTTCTCAATATACAAATATTAGGTTTTTAATACACCAATACCTCAACTGCTAAATATGTACATTCTTCAAAATGTTAAACCTAACTTCATATGCAATTTCAATGAGATAATAATCAATCAAAAACATTAACCATTCACTGTTCATACTGAACATCATTACAGTGGGATTCCATTAGCAATATAGTCACTCGAGTATAGCTATTAAACCCATACCTATTTTGAATTATCATAATCCTGATAGGGATACAAGTTAAATAAATGACCACAAATGATCACAATCCAAATAGGAATATAGTGTTAAATAAATGATCACAATCCCAATATGGATACAATCCTAAATGGGATAACCGAATGATTAAAAAAAAAAATAACCATAAACAAAACCTCCTTAGCTCATATTGTACACAGTCCCAAAAGGATAATGACAACACTTAATAACTGATAAACGTATCATTCTTTGATCACATTGAACATAAACCCAAAAGGGTTTGTTGAATGATAATACTATTAACCATTAAAGAATCATTATTTGTCCATATTGAACATAATCCCAAATGGGATTATTGAATGATATAAACAATATGACTGAACAGACCCATAGGGTCGATTAAAAATCAATAACATACTTATCTCTAACCTTCAAGGTCTTTTAATGATACAATAGCTCAAAATATAAACCACCCAAGGTATTCTGAGCTCTCGGTGTTCTAAACTATGAAAAGTAAATAATAAAGGTGAAGCAAAGACTAACTATTCTCTGTATCTCAATTAATTACTTTTCATAAGCAAACAAACTCTTTCGATTACAAAATCTTATAATGAAAAAGGAAATCTCCAAAAGTTCATCTTCAATATCAAAATATGAAAAAACAAAACATACCGATGAATTCAAGCAAAATCCCTCTTTCTAGTTACAGAGTTTCTCACTTACTAGTCACAAATATTTTCCCTTATTTTTCCATCCTCGCTCTTCCACCGTCCAACACTTTTCTTTATCTCTTCGTTCCTCATTTCCTTCATAAGTTCTCTCAATAGAACCCCCAATTCCTCCATAAAATTCATTCTCCACTATGCCCATCACTCTTCCCACTCAATTTGTGAGTTCATTAATGCAAAAGGAAACAGTGGAACAAAACTTCATTGAAGTTGCAGTACTTTACACCATTAATACATTAAATGCATACATACCGCTCATTAACTCCACATTGTGGTGCTTAATTCAAGCTCATCAAATTGAATTCAAATCTTATAAACATAAACATACATATGTGATTATATTTACATATGTGATTATATATATATATAGGTTTATATAAAACTATATTTTGATTTAGCTATTCAAAATTAACTTCTTCCTATAAACTTCTGAATCATTTCCATTAAGAATAATATCATAAATCTTAAATGATTTAGCATATAGCTATAAGAAAACAAAGCAGTAAAAGACAATGTCAACCAAATTGTCAAAGATTCAATTCAAGTTAAGGAGTCGATAATGAATTCATTTGCCAACTTGATAGAACAAGAACAAACACCTTGTCAAACCAGTCACGAAGACACAAACAAAGAAGATTATCATTTTGACACAAGAAAAGTATTTAAACATATGCAAAATGATGCAATGTTTGTGTGTGTGTGTTCCTATAGGCATATTGTCTCACTCATTCTCCAAAATCAACTTCTCCCTCTCCAGTGATATTCTCCCTCTTTACTCAGGAGGGCTGGAATTGTTTTCCTGCATCCACCTCATTTCAAATCAAAGTAGTTAGCCCATTAACCACAATAATATAACATGAAATAATTAATAAGATAAACCATTACCTTCATTAAAAATCATGTTCATTTCTGCATAGTATAAATAAAATAGATTCATCTTATCATTTCCAATCTCAAATCACAACTAAATAATCATAGTTCACAAATGCACATCAAAGCATTAAACTGATAATTAGTCAAAGATAAAATGATTAAAATGGTCCAAAATTGGGGTGTGATAGTACACAAAACCATTGACCCCTCATTTAATTATTGCAACTAAGTTTTCACTTTATGCTCCAATTAATTTATTATTCTATGTCTCCCACACATAAAATAACTAACCAAATGTTACCCACAACTTTACAAGTGGACTCAAATAAATATTTAATGTGGCTAAACACATCCCCTAAGATGCACTACAAAAAAATATTTATTTTACATAATCAAATATTTTATTTTATGCAAGGTGTACAACACACCTTTTTCCTAACAACAAGAATCTATGAAGACTCTTAGCTATTAAAATTGTGTTGCCCTACAAGAATTGTAATTACCACCATGAGTTAAATACCACCATGAGTTAAAGATCATCTTGTTTGGTAAGGCAAAATGAGGCTTAAACTAAGATGTCATCAAATTATTAAGGGAAAGCAAGCCCAAGGTACTATCACCCTCACCTGGGAGATGACAAATATAATGGAAGATATCAGTGGTTCAGAATTGGTCAAACATTTCTATAAGTGTGCTCTACAATATAAGTCGATTTCATATATATGGCATTTCAACGTAGGTAAATTAGCTATCCCAAATGTGTTTATAAGCACTGACCTGATATATGATATCAGCAAAGAGTATGACTCAAATGCTAGATAGATAAAAACATCAGGGGGTGATGTGTTACTCTAAATCAAAATTTGATTGGAGAAGTTTTTAATCTGAACCCCAGGGAAAGTGTCAAAATTGATCTTGGTGAGTTATGCCATGAGTCCAGAGAAGATAAAAGCAACTACAAGGTGAAGTGGCTGCCACAACACATAATTGGTGAAAAGTATGAAGATAGGAAGATCCACTTGAGTGAAAGTGAACCATTTGATGTGGACACATTTAAAGATTACTTTAAGCTCACTTATATGGCACTGTGTCAAGAATTAGGAGTGGATTATTAGTTGCAAATACCTATGGATATTGTGAGGCCGATTTTTTTTCCTTCCTTATTTTGATTGTTATGCATTTCAGTTGATGACATTATTAGACTTTTAGAGACTATGGTTTCATTATGCAGACTTGATTATTCTCCTAATTTTGATATGACATTGATTAGACATATGGTGATTCGATTTGATCATATTTTGATGCTATTTTGTGATCCGATATATGAGATTTATTAGATGATGTTTTGTGATGTGATTTCTAGTTATTTATGTGATGATGATTATTTGACATGTGATAGAAAAATGCAGTTCAATTCGGAATTATGTTATTGATGATTATTGTTGTATTCTATGGCATGAATTTAATTCTAGTTGCTTCAGCTATGGTTATGATGATATGATTGACACTTGATCGAGATGTGCAGGTTTACATTCCCAAGCCATGGGAAATTGGAGGTAGAATTCACACTTATGTTATCCCCTGTAAAACAGACCCATTCCCAAGAGGGATAAGGGTCACATTTGAATTGAGTGTTGATTTAAGTGATTGTTTTAATTTTATCATTTTGGCCTAGTACCCCTTTGTTTAATTAATTAATATTAAGTGTTGTATAGTTTTTATTGACTTACACCACTTGGTAATTGTTTTTATTTTTGAGGCCATTTAAAGTGGATTTTTGACCCCCTAGGCGAACCTTAGTGTCCCAAAATTTACCCTAGGTGGTTACCCATGGGTCTAGGGTCAATTTTGACTAACCCTTGGATTAACTCACTTTTGGTCACTCTAAACTATGGTTTAGTCAAAGTGACAAAATTTTAAAATTAGTTAAGGTGGAAGATGAGTCATGCTTTGGGAAAGACTCATCTCCCTTCCCTAGGAAGACTTGGGAGGTCTCCAAGACTCCCAAGTGTGTGGGATCTTCCTGCATGACTCTCACACACGTGTGAGAGCATCTTGGAGGGAGATGGCTCTTTGAGAGAATAAGAGGATGCCATATGGCATCCCTTATCCTCTTGGAGGTTTAGATGGAAATGCCACCTCACCACTTGTCCTCTCACACATGTGTGAGAGCACAAGTGGATAAGGTGAGGATTGAGATGGAATTGGAGGGTGACACACACTTCCTCTCCCTTGCAAGTGGCATTGGAGGAGGAAGGAGAAGGTGACAAGTGTCAACTTCTCATTCCTTAAGGCCAAAATTGTTGGCCTATATTATCTCTTCTTGTTGAGGAGTGGGGGGTTCTTGCATTTTGGAGTTTCTTTCTATTTTTGGAGGAATTTTGAGGAAGTTAGAGAAATTCTTGGAGATTGGAAGGTTTGAGAAAGCTTGGAGCTCATCACCAAATGTGCTTCCATTATAGGGCTTTGAAGGTAAGCCTCATCAACTATGTTTCTTCATCCTTGCTTATTTATTGTGATGTGTTTGTGTTTTTTGTTGGTTGTTGTTTCTTTATTTTGTGTGGGATGGGAGCATGGTGAGAGCACCTCCATTTGGAGGTAAGGCTCAACTTGTTTGGGGTAGAGGAAAGAAACCTCCTTGAGATCACTCCCATATTTGTGTATTTATGCCTTGAGGGCTTCTTACTTGTTGTGGAGATTATTTGAACGGCAAGAGTGCCATGGAGGTTATTTTGTGATATTGGAGAGTTGTGGTTTTGGAGATTTTTGGCTTGAGGCCATGAGATTGGTATTTTAGTATTTTTGGGTGGCCTTTGATGTAGAGGGGTCCATTCCCTACCCCCATCAAACTCATTTTCATGAGTTGAGTTATGTGTTTATCCTTGGGGTTATTTTTGTGTTGATGTGTTTTGATACTTGTTGTTGAGTGGTTGCACCCGTGTGAATCCCTACCTCCCTAGCTCAGGGGTGACCCACTTGCGGGTCTACGATAGAGAGGAGGGCATTTCATAGTGGCTGGGTTGTTCTTCTTGATGTGTTTTAATTGCAGGTTCTTATTGGAGATATGGAGCTTGTTGAAAAGTCCATTTTTGTGCTTCTAGAGTTTTAAGTTGTTGGCTGTTTGAGCCATGGCCTTTGTGGCCCCTTTTAATTTATTTTGTCAAGTTTTATGCCCTTAGAGTTGGTTGCTAAAAAGTGTTGGTATGTAAACTTCTCTTTATTTTATTTATGAGCTGATTATCTCTCTATGTTGTGGAGTTGGTAGGTTTTGTGAAATGCATGTGGATTTATATTATTGTTGTCATTGTTCCCTTAAAAAAAAAAAAAACAATTGATGTGGATTAAGTTTTTATTGCTTACCAAGAAAGGTAGATAGTGATGAAAGTAGATTGTCATTGATGTCAAAAAGGTGTTGGTATTGATAGGATTTGTTCATATACTTTAGGTTGATATGTTGCTTCATGGCTAAGTCAGGAAATGCTAACTTGTTTAAATGGGCACAAATATCTCATGCCATGTTTAAATGATGGTGAGCAAAGGCATGTTTTAAATATTCATTCAAAGGACTTTGTTTTATGAAGAACCTTATTTAATGGGAGCTCCATTTATTAAAAAGCATCCAAATATATTTGAAGATCAATATTTAATGGGAGCAAATTGGAAGGAGAGCTCAAATTGCTTTATTTAAATAAAGTGGACTTTATATGCTTAAAAAGTGGGGAGCAAAAGCATTGAATATTTAAATATATAAAGTTTGATTTTTATCCTATTTTGTTGATCCCTTTTAAATGCCATATTTTATGACATAAATAAAAATGTGAAGTTACAAAGCTACTTTTAAGGAGATTTTCAAAGCTATTTTTAAGGAGGATTTTGTGGGAGATTTTGTGGGAGTTTTTATGAAGATTTTTTTCTTCTTTCTATTTTTTAAACTCTCCTTCATGGCAAGAAGAATATTAAGGAGTAGTTTTTTTTTTTTTTTAAGAAGGGAAGTTATTTTGAGAGATATTTCTTATTTTGATGAGAAGGTTAAAAGTTTTTTTTGTGGAGAATATTTTTATTTTGCAGATGTTTTTTTTTTGGAAGAAGAAAATGAAGAGAAGTATGGAAGTTTTTTCTTGAAGATATTTTATTTTGCAGATTGAAGATTTTTTGAAATAAAATTGCAGAGAAGATAAAAAGGTAGATTGGTTTATTTTTGAAGATATTTGCAGAGAAGGGTCATTTAATGAATATTTTTGATGAAAGTTTTTTTTAGGATTTGAAGTATTTTTTTGTGAAGCTTTTTATGTGTAGATTGAGGAAGATTGACAATATTTCATTAAAAAAAATTATTATAGAAAATCAAAGCTTATTTGCAGATGAACATAAAGTTTTGACAGAGATTTTTTTATGAAGACTTTATACAAGGCAAAATGATTTTTGAAGTCTTGTTGAAAAGAAAATGAAAAATGTGAAGGAGAAGATGAAGGGTTTGAGAAGATGAAAGTTCTCAGAGATTTTTTATTTGCAGAGGGAAACTGAAAAGTCTTTGAATTAAATATGCACAGATAAATATGAAGATTTATATTCTTGCAGGAAAATGGTTTTTGCAGGTGAAGATGAATGGATCAGAGAAAAAGGAAATTTAAAGATGAAATAAATTATTTCATATCAATCTGATTTAATTCTAAAAGATATTATTATTGTAATTTATGAAGAAGAAATTGCAAGAGTCTTTGAAGTGCAGAGAAAATATGAAGTGTTTTTGAAGATATATTTTGAAAAATAGATATTCCGACAGGGAATTGAATGAGTGCATTAAATGGAAGACATTTACAGATATAAGGGCAAAAATAAGATATTGAAAATCATTGAATTTGTTTTTCAGAATATGAAAGGTTTTATGCTCACTAAAATAGATTTGCAGGACAGAGAATTTGAAGAGACCATATTTGGAAATGCAAGAATATCATCTTGTATATATTGGCTTGGCAGATGGATTAATGCAGTGTTGTTGAGTATATCCGGATGTAGGATTGATTTTGAATAGAATGGACATTTGACAGACACATGAGAGAGAAGAAATGTTTTGTATTGAAATAGAGAAACCCTCTGAATTCTTGTTTTAGTTTGTTCTGTAGTAGGGGTTGGTGCTCCTTGAAGCTAGTGCTTCTAAACAGTATGCCAATGAGGCTTGCAGGTCAGTGAGACCTTAACATTTGTCAGTGAGACACATATTGTAGCCAGTGAGGCATGTTTTATCAGTTAAGCCAGTGAGGCAGTTCTGGAGTGGTTTTTCTACCCCTAGAGGGTTTTCCACTCGTGCAATTCTTGTGTCTTGATTCATATTGATTATCTCTCTATGGTTGTATGCTTTACTCATGAGTTTTTGTTTTCATTCTCAGTTATGTGCATATGTGTTTGACAAAGTTATGTGCATATGTGTTTGACAATTCAATGATAACTTTCTCTCCTTGTGCTCTCCAAGTTAAAGTTTTTTAAAAAGATTAGAAAATTCACACAACACTGATTCACCCCCCCTCTCAGTGTTGTCTTTAACTCCTACAATTGGTATCAGAGCCAAGCTCCCTTTTTGAAGTCTAATAGGCTCGGGTAGGTCCTGGTAGTGGAGTATAATGGGTAAGAAGAATAGAATTAAGATGTCAAATAAAGATGCTGATCAAAAGATGGTAAAGCAAGCCTCAGTTGTGCCCAGCAATGATTTGTTGCATTTGTCACCCTTGATAATTAATACAAAGAATGGTCATGTAGTTGAGAATTTTGATAAATTTAATGAAAGAAAAGATATCTTTGCTATTGAGACTAATAATGAAGATGAACAGGAATTTAATGAAGATATTTGTGAGGTTGATTTTGAAGGAGAGCTTCTATGTGCCCTGGATACAATTAAGCAACTTAGTAAAGAAAGCAGGAGATTAAAAGATCAACTTATACAAGAGAAAGAATTCAAGGACAAAGTTGTTTTAGATCTTGAAGAGGCAAGAAACCTAATTGTAGACTTGAAGAATCAAGCAGGTGAATCAGACAAATTGATTGTCAGTTTGAAGACAGAGGTTGAGAAAGCTAAGAAGATAACCGATGAAACAAAATCTGAGTTGGAAGCTAAAAAGGTTGAATGTCAAAAGCTAGAAAAAGAAATAATTTCTTTAAGTAAAGAAATTGAGGATGTTAAGAAGCAATTAGAAAAGAATCTGAAATTTGAAGAGAGCACAAACAGGTTAAACAAGATGTTGGGAAAACAAAAACAACATGGGGATACTTTTGGACTTGGTTATGAAGAAGGAGAGTCTTCTAAAGCTAGAGATACTCCTAGAAGAAAAATTGATCAGCCTGATGCTCCTGAAAGAAAAGTGAACAATCAAAGAAGAAGTATTGCACCTATAAGACAAGCTTACATGTATAGGTATAACTATTCATTTAATGGTTACTGTTATACTTGTAATCATTTTGGGTATAAAGCAGTTGATTGTAGAAGGAATACTAACCTTGTTTGTTACAAGTGCAATAATGTTGGTCACATTCAAAGATACTGCAAAATGAACAGAGTGTATAATCCTTCATGGAAGCCTAATATGAGTGCTCAAAGTTGTTATCAGTCAATTGATTTTGATTACAACATAATTTGTTATAATTGCAACTCTCTTGGTCATAAAGCACATAGTTGCAGGAGAGCTTCACCTGATTTGAAAAAGTGCAAAAGAAAAGAAGCTGAAAAAGTCTGGAAGAAGAAAGAACCTGTAATGGTCTGGAGACTGAAGCAAAAACAAAGTGAAAAGAAGGTAAATCCCAAACTTGTGCATCCAGCACAAGTTAAATCATCAGTTGCATAACAGATAGCATGAAGTAAGGGGGAGTTGTTCATGTCCTATCAATTGACCCCAAGAAGTTTCAGGAAGAAGATCATTTGATATGATGATCTTGTTTGTCTATCATTCTTACCATGCTTTGAAATTATTGATGATGATGTTGCTAACAATATTGATTTTCAGTATGTGACAATGATACAGGTGATCTTTAGTTCAGTATGCATACAAGATGTTAAAAGGATGGTCAGGGGTTCAAAACACAAAGAGTTTGATAGTGTTGAGAGTTTTGGTTTATAAATGATCCTATTCATATTTTGTTCATAGCATGTTGTTACTGACAATGGTTGAGTTCTTATGATGTTGCAGTCCAATGGGATCTTGTGATTGATAAGTATTGGTTATCATGGCAAAGAGCTTTAGTTGTTTCAAAGAGCTCTTATCAGATATTTGTCTGTGTTGGCTAAATGAAAGAAGTCAATTCATAACACTTTTCTCTGCATTTGGTTTTGCAAAGTGTTGTTTTAGGAAGAGCTTGATGGTGAAGTTTGTGCAATCTTGATAGGCTGATTTGTATAATGGATCTTGGGTATTCTCAAGAAGTTTTCTTCAGATGTTATCATGTGTTTGTTGATTGAAGTTTGAAGTATGTTTTAGATGTGGTGATGTATATATCAGATTTGACAGTGTGTTGTAAAAAGGGTGTGCAAGAATAGATTGGTTGCAGGATAATAGTTCATGTTAGAAGCCATCAGCAAGGACATCTCTTGTGTGATATTTATATCATCATGGATTGTGATTCATACTAAAGAAGTCAATTTGATGATAGAGCTCTTCAAGCTATGACATTGTTGGTGATATCTTGTATTTCTTCAGAGGAAGTTAAAGGTATGTTTTGAATCAGTAATAGCAGATGATAATGTTCAAGCAAGGTTGGTCATATGTTGGTTTCAGGATTGTTATCACCATAAATCATTACTTGTTCAAAGGTTAACAGGAATTTATTCCTTCAAAGTGTTCATAATTGATGTGATTATGGTATCTTTGCATGAAGTTCAAGTTCAAATAAGTCATATCAAAGGAGTCAATTTTTATGATCATACATCATGCTTTATGCTTTGGGAGATCTTGGAGATTTTTTATTTCAAGTCAAAAAGTGTTGTTTTAGGAGTTTGTTAAAGGAAGTAATCAGAGGATCTCATTGATGTCAGTGTTTCATCTTCATCTACAAATTTGTGTTGTGATTAGAAGTGGTATAGTGTAGTCTATGGGCAGCTTGTAACAGTGGTTTGGTTCTTGGTTTGATATGCCTTACATGATTGTTTGATGTCTTGTTGCTCTTAAGTTTTTATGGTTGTTCAAAATGCAGATGAACATGGAAAGAGCTCAGAGCTCTCAAGAAAAGTTTTGGACAGCAAATTGAAAAATAATCAGTGCCTTAAGTGGTATTTCAATTCTTGGTTGGTATGAAGGATGATAAGGAGGAGATAATAGCCTTTGTCATCAGATGTCAAAAAGGGGGAGAAAGAAAAATGTATCAGGTAGTTTTGCCATCAATGACAAAGGGGGAGATTGATGAAAGTAGATTGTCATTGATGTCAAAAAGGTGTTGGTATTGATAGGAGTTGTTCATATACTTCAGGTTGATATGTTGCTTCATGGCTAAGTCGGGAAATGCTAACTTGTTTAAATGGGCACGAATATCTCATGCCATGTTTAAATGATGGTGAGCAAAGGCATGTTTTAAATATTCATTCAAAGGACTTTGTTTTATGAAGAACCTTATTTAATGGGAGCTCCATTTATTAAAAAGCATCCAAATATATTTGAAGATCAATATTTAATGGGAGCAAATTGGAAGGAGAGCTCAAATTGCTTTATTTAAATAAAGTGGACTTTATATGCTTAAAAAGTGGGGAGCAAAAGCATTGAATATTTAAATATATAAAGTTTGATTTTTATCTTATTTTGTTGATCCCCTTTAAATGCCATATTTTATGACATAAATAAAAATGTGAAGTTACAAAGCTACTTTTAAGGAGATTTTCAAAGCTATTTTTAAGGAGGATTTTGTGGGAGATTTTGTGGGAGTTTTTATGAAGATTTTTTTCTTCTTTCTATTTTTTAAACTCTCCTTCATGGCAAGAAGAATATTAAGGAGTAGTTTTTTTTTTTTTTTTAAAGAAGGGAAGTTATTTTGAGAGATATTTCTTATTTTGATGAGAAGGTTAAAAGTTTTTTTTGTGGAGAATATTTTTATTTTGCAGATGTTTTTTTTTTGGAAGAAGAAAATGAAGAGAAGTATGGAAGTTTTTTCTTGAAGATATTTTATTTTGCAGATTGAAGATTTTTTGAAATAAAATTGTAGAGAAGATAAAAAGGTAGATTGGTTTATTTTTGAAGATATTTGCAGAGAAGGGTCATTTAATGAATATTTTTGATGAAAGTTTTTTTTAGGATTTGAAGTATTTTTTTGTGAAGCTTTTTATGTGTAGATTGAGGAAGATTGACAATATTTCATTAAAAAAAATTATTATAGAAAATCAAAGCTTATTTGCAGATGAACATAAAGTTTTGACAGAGATTTTTTTATGAAGACTTTATACAAGGCAAAATGATTTTTGAAGTCTTGTTGAAAAGAAAATGAAAATGTGAAGGAGAAGATGAAGGGTTTGAGAAGATGAAAGTTCTCAGAGATTTTTTATTTGCAGAGGGAAACTGAAAAGTCTTTGAATTAAATATGCACAGATAAATATGAAGATTTATATTCTTGCAGGAAAATGGTTTTTGCAGGTGAAGATGAATGGATCAGAGAAAAAGGAAATTTAAAGATGAAATAAATTATTTCATATCAATCTGATTTAATTCTAAAAGATATTATTATTGTAATTTATGAAGAAGAAATTGCAAGAGTCTTTGAAGTGCAGAGAAAATATGAAGTGTTTTTGAAGATATATTTTGAAAAATAGATATTCCGACAGGGAATTGAATGAGTGCATTAAATGGAAGACATTTACAGATATAAGGGCAAAAATAAGATATTGAAAATCATTGAATTTGTTTTTTAGAATATGAAAGGTTTTATGCTCACTAAAATAGATTTGCAAGACAGAGAATTTGAAGAGACCATATTTGGAAATGCAAGAATATCATCTTGTATATATTGGCTTGGCAGATGGATTAATGCAGTGTTGTTGAGTATATCCGGATGTAGGATTGATTTTGAATAGAATGGACATTTGACAGACACATGAGAGAGAGAAGAAATGTTTTGTATTGAAACAGAGAAACCCTCTGAATTCTTGTTTTAGTTTGTTCTGTAGGAGGGGTTGGTGCTCCTTGAAGCTGGTGCTTCTAAACAGTATGCCAATGAGGCTTGCAGGTTAGTGAGACCTTAACATTTGTCAGTGAGACACATATTGTAGCCAGTGAGGCATGGTTTATCAGTTAAGCCAGTGAGGCAGTTCTGGAGTGGTTTTTCTACCCCTGGAGGGTTTTCCACTCGTGCAATTCTTGTGTCTTGATTCATATTGATTATCTCTCTATGGTTGTATGTTTTACTCATGAGTTTTTGTTTTCATTCTCAGTTATGTGCATATGTGTTTGACAAAGTTATGTGCATATGTGTTTGACAATTCAATGATAACTTTCTCTCCTTGTGCTCTCCAAGTTAAAGTTTTTTAAAAAGATTAGAAAATTCACACAACACTGATTCACCCCCCCTCTCAGTGTTGTCCTTAACTCCTACAGATAGAAATTTAAGGGAATTATTTTCTAGTAAGTTGTTTGAAATTTTAGGCAAATAGTTGCTGTTGAGAGTAAAGGAACTTCCTGTTTTAAAAATTTCTGTCATGGGAAAATATGCTATTCTGGCCCATTTATTCTGTTCTTTTGGTTCTTAGATTTCTGGAGATGATATTCACCATTGGTTATTATTTCTTTGCAAACCTGGGTACACTCTTTCATTGTGGAATCGTGGTTACACTATAGTTATTATGCATGATACATATTATTGAAATGTAGATACACCTTAAATCTCTATTGAAAGATGAATGATAGTATTCTTGCTAACATAGATATATAGAAATAAATAAAACTAATTTTCTGTTCATTTACCATTCAAATCAGACTTGTATATAATTCTATGCTGTTAAAAAAAAATACAAATATATATAATAATGATAAACAGAAGCAAACTATTTTTATTAAAGTAGTGACAGACTTAGGGTAAATATATATATATATATATATATATATATATATATATATATATATATATATATAATATATTTTTTGTATATCTAAAAAAAAATGTGGTTAAAGTTTCTAACTGTGAGAAAAGAAAATATACAGAATTGACATTTTTTTTGGGACCAAACCCTACTAGTAGGGTGAGTTCTGAGTAAGGAAGCTTTAAAAAAATTTATTGACTGTGGGCGATGGCCCAAACCGCCACCCACAGTGTTGTTTTCCTTGGAGGTGTGAGGAGGGGGCGATGCCCCCACCCACACCCACGGGTGTGGGTGGAGGCATTGCCCCCTCCCCACACCCCCATCTCCCCCTTGTCTGTCGTCTTCACCCTACACTCAGTGCCGCTGATGACCGTGACTCTCGCACTGCCTTCGCAGCTCCTCCTCCACTCCTCCCACGACAACCCCTCTGACAAACCCTTCCCACGGCCCTCTGTACTACGCCGCCCCCATACACCGCTCCACCTCCCCTTCACGCGCAGTGCTGCCCTTGATCCCTCCACTCCGCCCTCATTTCGGCCGCCGCTCAGCCCTTAACAACCTGCTAAAACCTGCAGCGTTTGTCATCCAATATATATACATAATAAATATTGATTGGCATATATATATATACCAATCTCTCTGTTAAACAAAAAAATATAATATACATATTTTCTATAACTTGAATCAGCTATGTATACCTCCGTGAGAGGTCATAACAAACTCATTCATGGCCTCCATGGATCCCTTCTTCAAACCCTAACTTGTAAAATAGGAGACAAAACCAAAACAAAACAAAAAAAGAGAATGAAGAAATGGATTAGGGCAACAACAAAATGAGAAACAATAAAACTCTATCAGGGCATTCTTTTTGAAGACCAGGTTTAAAATGGAGATTAGGGTTTTTATTTTTGCACAGCAATATTTTATTTGAGATGATTTTTCTTTGTGAGGAGTTGTTTTATTCCTTATTTGTTTTATCCTCTATTTTTTTGTTGCCCTTATATTTCTTTAGATTATTGTGTCTCTTTTCTTTGTGATTATTTATATGGGATTTTTACATTTTTATTTTATTGCATTGTGCATTAAAAATTAATATTGGGAGGGATTAATTTTATTCAAATTGGGAAGAATTTTCCCCTTGTTTTAAGTTCATCTTGGTGGGGATATTTATTTTATTTTTCCTTGGCGGGATTTTATCGTTTTAATTAATTATCTATTTTTTTATTATTTTTACGAGAGTGAGTATCTTAGTCTCCTCCCTTCTCTATTATTCCGAGTTCAATAATAAACATAATTGCCGAAATTATGTTTATTAACGACTCAAATTTTTGAGATCCGATTTGGCGTTTGTTATTATTTTATTTTATTATTTTATTTCAAATTTTTAATCTTTTATGCAAGGCCAATTTTTTTGACCTTGGAGGATATTTATTTTATTATTGTAAATCATTTAAAATTTGTTCTTAAGTTTTATTTTAAATTTTATTCTTAAATTTATTTGAATTCATTTTGGAGTTTTATTTAAAATTTTTATTTTGATTATTGAAAACGCGTTATGCTATCAAATTTTTCCAAGACTTCTAGGGTTTTTATTGTTACGATATTTTACTCCATCATTCCACTTTAATCATGTTTCCCATCATGCCAATTTTACTTAATCATATTTTCGTATTCTTTTTTACCTAGTTAGAGTTAGGTTCGAAGCTAGTGAAATCATCTTCACACCTAGGAGACTTAGGGTTCAGATTAAAATCAATCTAACCCTAAAAATGACACACTTCGTGTCACATACCCCCTAGATGGCTACCATCATGCAGGGCACTGTGTGGGATAACGCACCTCCCCAAATTTAGTTGACATGTTTACGCCTTATGCGTATTGCCACTGAGCACGCAGACGCGTGCAAGGGGGTTCCTAGGGATAGGTAGAAAAGTTTTTCATAATTCATGTCATGACCACATGGCAAATGTGGACATGACATGTGTGTTGTGTGTCGTGACTGCATGGGAAATGCGGGCATGACAGATATGTTGATGTTAGTTGCAGACATTCAACATTGACATGTAAATAGGATGTTTGATTTTTCTTCTTTCATTGCAAAAGAAATTCATAACAAACTAATATCCCTTAAGACTAAGAATAGGGCCCCATATTTCAAATAGTAATCTATATTGTGCCATATCTTGTTATACAAAGGGAATGACATTTGGCACCCTAATTTGGGAGTGAAATGTACAAGACTAGATGGCTCACCTATGCCAATTTAATTTTAGATACACATATAGGACTCCCATTTTCATGTATCAAACTATTGTGCTTTTGAGAAACAATTTGTGCAATAGGTGTTGTCCTTGCTAGGATATCGTAGGGATAGGTTATCCCCAACCTTCAAGAAGTTTCTAAGGCCATTGCAGTTTGATCTAGGAAGGAATTGGGACCATAATTTTAGAGACTGGTTCTTCCACAATGATTACACAATAATAAGGTTTTATGGAGCTGAAGTGGAGCCACACATTATCTCTATTGTCATACCAGAAAGGGTAGCTTTCCTAGAAACATTATAGCAACTAAATGAATATGATAAGCTGCATCTCAGGAATTGAAAGAAAGGTCATTTCTCCCATCCAATATTATATTTCCTAATTTTGTAGTCACCACCAAGGATGGTCTTGACCTTCTAAAGACTAAATTTATGGATTATAGGATGGCATCTGGAAAGGTGAGAAATTATGACCCTAAGCATTATATTGATCAAACTAGGAAGTTAGTGGGGAGATCAGGGTATGATCATCATTTTGATATTACGGAAGATTTGATCAAAAATTGCTAGACTCTAGATGAAATTATCTCAAAGAGAGAATGTTGAGCACAAATTAGTGCTTGTGAGGATAAGAGGAAAGAGGTGGAGCCTACTTACAAAGGAGCATTTAGTACCATAAGATACCCTATCATTAGGATGGAAGAAATATTGAAATATGTTGATATCTTAGGGATCATGCCCCCTAGTGTTGCTAGAACTATGGTGCCAAAGGAGAAGGAAAGGTCGTGCCTACATTTTCTCATGCCCTAGCTATAGGTACTATGCTAGTAACAGAGGGGGACCCCAGTGAGAGTGAGAAGTAGGCCATGATCCAACCCTTAATAGATTATGATTTAACAGAATGTATTGGGGAGAACCAAGTTGAGTATCAAGAGATATTGAAGAGTATTGCTTCCCCTCAAAGGCTTGTTGAGGATGTTATCCCTTTTAATAGGTCAATGCTAAATCTATCAGAATGGGACAAAGTAGTCCAAGATGTTAGGGATTTATCCTACAAAAAATTTCTTTGATGATGCATTCATCAAAATTGAAGAGGTCAAAATGTTATTGTTCAAAGGAAAAGTGAATGCTAATTTGTAGATGAAAAGGGATGTGGCTCAACAAGTACAAGGAGACAATGAAGGAGAAGCTATCCAAAGCATCCAAAAATAGATAGAGTGTGATTTGTCAAACATGATAGCTTGTTGAGGGGAAAACTCCTCTCAAGTGAATCTAGCTAGCAGTTTTAAAAGGGGTGTAAAAGGTTGTTTGTAAACGTTGTTGTAAAGTGACAGATGTTACTCATCTAAGAAAACTTTTCTTGTAACCTTTTCTATAAAGGTGGATTGTATTGTATTAAAAAGGGGGATTAACGTGAGGGAAAAACTTTGTACTAAGTGTCTTTTAATGCAAACAACATTGTTTATCCTATAAACTGTGTACTTTGTAACATGTATTTTCATAATGAAATAAATGAAAGAATGTTTTTATATTCACATTGTCTCCAGTTGATTATCTCTTATTTCTTTGAGTAAAATAGATAAGGGTTATTTTATTTGTTGCACACATTTTTTGTGCTTAAACAATTATCAAATTTAGTTGTTTGTTTTTAAGGAACTATGTAAATCTTTATTTGATGATTGTGGGAAATTTGGGATGTGCTATGGATCACTACGTAGAGTGTTGAACTAAAAGGTTATATACATGGGTCAAATTTATGTAAAGAAACAATAAATGAAACCTTTGGTATAAGTTACTGTTATAGAAATACATGTGTGTGTGCATGAATGACTTTGTAAACCCCTTTAAGGCACTAGTCCCAGAATTTGAACCTCCTAATTCCACTCATTTTAAAACTAGAAGACCCAAAGTGACTAAATAACTTAATGGACTATGACCATGCTACTAAGAATAGGTGTTTAAGAACTTAGTCTGAGGAGCTTGAACATAGAAAGCTTCCTTGTCTTGTTGACTATGATGACAATGAATCTAATCAAATCTCTACATTGTATGTCTACTCTCATGAAGATAAGTTGGGTATCTCTACTTCACATGAAGAGTGTATTGATGAGAATGATGATGAGGACACATGTTTTCATATAGACAAACAAGCTTCCAAATTGGGTGAATTTTCTGAGTATGGGTCAATGATGTTAATTGTTGATAGTGCAATTGATGTTGAAAACTCACTTTTATGCTCTTCAATTCATTGTGTTGATTCTAAGTACATTGATGCCATGAAAGATTTAAATATTCATGTTGAAAAGGAAGAAGACAAAGTTACTCATGAAATTCTTTATAGTTGTAACTCTGTTATGACAAATTGTTGTGAGGGGTTTGAAACAGAAAAGCTTTCTGAAATGTGTAGTCCTTCTATTGAGATTTTCCATCTTGAGTTGTATGATGATTTGTAAGATAAATTGAATCTTATTTTTGAGCCTGAAATGGAGATATTTATTAACACATGTAGTGATGATGCATATTGGAAGCTTGGGGTTTAGGGATTCAGTGAATATATAAATTTAGATGAAGCTAAATTTTCTTGTGAGGATCAAGGCTTAATTATTGGTGAAAATGTTGTTATGATAGTCGAGTCTTCTTTGCAAGGAATTGGAACACATAGTGATGTAAATGAGCTATGATATCCAAATAAAGGTGAGCATAAGTGTGATGTAGCTTAGATTGAAGGGGTACTTGTGTATGAACATTTTTTGTTTTATACACCTGAGGGTTGTCTACTATATGTGGGGCATAATTTAGATCATGACTCAATTCACATGTCCCATGTCCATTATTTTCTACAGTCTATTTTTCTGACTTAGAAGTGAACTATGATTTTAGCAAGTCATAAAAAATGCATATAGGGGTGTTCCGTGAACATAATGCTTATGATAGCTTTGAATTTGATGTGGAAATAAAATATGAGGTTAGTATTCATGATGCATATTATCCAATGGAGTATGAATGCTTTCATTACTTGGTTCATCTTGACAGATTCTTAATAGCACATGGTTGTGACCTTATTAATGTGAGGTATTATAGTGAAACTAGGTATCATATATGACTATTGTAATGTGTACACTCTACATAGTGAAATATCTCAGTGAGAACTAGGTAGCAACATCTAGATAAGCATGGAAAGCTTTGACAGTGGAAGATTTGAAAGTATGATGATAAGTGTCAATGTAGATTTTATTATACAGGCAAGTTGTGACAATGTTGCCAGATCAGGTCTAAGGAAGTCTTTATAGAACAAGGTTTTTGACATAGGAAAGTATTGGTTTTACATTTTGATGGCCCGTGGCCACCAAAGAATGTTTGAAAATTTATGAAATCAAAATCTTAGAGGCTAAGTTATCTCAAAGAATTCATATTGGCACCTTGGTCTATTCCCTAGAGTTTTTTTTATCCTTGCTAGGTCCCATAAGAACATGCATCCCCGAACATGAGCCACTATTAGAAATGTTCCTAAAATTTCTCCTTGATTTCATTCTTAAGGGTTTTTGTGCTAAACACTCTGCTAGGGTTTAGCCCTAATTATGTCCAAAACCCTCATTGTCTCAAAGTGTTTTACATTTGTTTGGTTTGTGTTTCTATTTTTATGTTAACTTTCCCAGCCAATCAGATTTACTTAAGTCATTTCTTGAGTCCTTATGATAGTTTTCTTACTATCCCCTTCAAAATAGGTTATCGATTGTCACTCATCGCCTCATGTTTTAATACCCTAAATTTTAAATGTTAAATCTTTTAGCAAGTCTAAGTCATTCTACACATGTTTGCATATTATTTCATCACAAAGGTTCTAATACATCACATACTCTTTTTTTTGGTCTTTTAAAAGTTTGTGAGCTTATGCAATCATGGCATGTGTAAAGGTGGTTGACAAGCAGTTCATATACTTTATTAGTAAGCAGTCCCTACCAGGTGGCGACTTCTTATTGCAGCACTAAGTTTCTTCACAGTGTAATCTCAACAGGAGGGTCCATCTCTAAGTTCACGATGTGTGATGCTCTACCAAGGAACCTTCACTTTATGAGTTATAATATATGTAGCCTATTTCCATTGCATCACATATAATTCTATGCATCACAAACTTAGGGGATCTTCATTTCCAAGTGTAGCATTGGAAAACTACCTCTCAATCTACTAGCTTCGATTGAGAGAACTCTTCACTATGACTACACTTGGGTTCTGCTATTCAAGGTGTCCAATGTGAAGTTAATCTATCCTAGATCACTATAGAACCATTATGAGTCCCACACAAAGTAATGCAACTTGAATGGGTGATTAACAATGAGGGAAAAATTGGAAAATTTTAGAAATGACACTACAACAACGAAAATGACAAAAAATAAAGGTAGAAACAAAAAGAGGCCAGAAAGAGGAACATGTAGCTGCAAGGAGAGAGCCTCATCCTAGGATGACAGCACGCTACAAGGATGTCTGCTCTAGGTACTAGAGTCCAAAATGAATACAATATAAAAATGTTCAACCTTGTACACCCTTAAACTAACTGCATAACACAAATACCTACATGAATTATACCCAATGATATCCAATTGAAATATAAATAAAGAAAAAACTAAATAAATTAGAGGAAATGAAAAGAGACAAGCACAAAAGGGAGTAATACAAAACCCTCATGTAATTGTATGATCTCCACTTCGAAGAAACATGCAAGAAGAAGAAGGAAAATGTTGCAGTTGCCTTGGGGAATTGCCTCAATCAAGTTCCAGTGTTGGTATTTCTACCTTACAAGATATTACATAGAAATTGAAAAGAAAAGTGTTTTTTCTTATCCTAATTGTGTTTAGGAAGGTAAGAACAACAATACAAAACTAAAAACAACTAAAGTTCCTTCCCTAGTCTATGGGGAGAGAAACCGCAATATGCATCTTGTGTAACTAATAAGAAAATGGTGGTCTACATGAAAGAAAACAAATGAAATGGTGGGCTACACCAAATAATAACATATGCAAAGGAAACAGATTTGAAAGGAAGCTATTCTAAACACTAAAAGCACAATCTCACCAATGTTGATACGAAGAAGAGACAATACACCTTCTAGGAGCTCAAATAACAAGTGTAGATTCAAAACCCCAATGAAGAGAGCCTCCTTAAAGAGCATTAAAGAGAGCTAAACCCCCAAGAGCCAAAGAAAATGGTTTTGTAATGCTTAAGGACATCAAATATCACCAATGGTTGTTGTAGATGTTCAAGTTTCACTAGAAGATATCAAAGAGCATCATAATCTTGTTTTTTAAGAGAGTGTGAAAGAGTGTAAATGATTGTGTGAATCAATCCAAAATTATTTCCCACCTTCTTCCAAAGGGGGAAGAATCATGAATATGCATGCAAGGAATCATTCTATGACTCCCAGAGGTGTTACCACGAATCTTCATGATCATTTAAGGCATGTTGTAATGCCAAGAAATGGATACATGTCAGCAAATAGACGCGAGACACTAGCGTGGTGTGCCAATGTCCATGCAGAGTGCTTGAGTCTAGGTAAAACTAGCTCCTGGTCATACAAGGTACTTTAGGACTATGTCAACATTAAAGCACTATATTGATTTTTTTATAAAAGAAGAAGAAATAGACCAAAATCACACAAACCTAACCTATCATGCACAGAGGAGGTGTGAAACACTAAAATAGTTACTAAACATAGCGTGAAATTGCAAGGGTATGCAATTTTCTACGTTACATTTAGCCCTCACTTTAGCAAACGTATAACACTACGTGCATATGCAAGCTAAAGTAGAAAGGAAAAAAACATAACATGTTATACCCCCAATAAGAATGTCGTAGAGGATGCAAGAGATTCTCCGAGCAGAGGTATGAAGCCCCCAGGTTGAGAATTTGCAAAACCACAATGTCAGACAATAAACTTGCACAAGAGGCAATGTCAGAATCATAAAATATCCTAAAAGGATTAGGTTGAATATGATTTTCCCAAACATCAGTATTTAGAAAATCATATGATCTAATGCACAATATACTACTATCTACAACAAACACACACACACAAGAAAAAAATAATGCAAAGCAACAAAGAGGCATTTCTAGCACACTATGAGAGCTAGAAAGGATGCCAAGTATGGTTCTAGGTCTAGCACACTATGAGAGATAGGAACCATACCAACTCTTGTGGGCCACTAGGACTAACAAATCGTATTGTTAGGTGACTCACAAAGAGTGCAAAAAAATTAGTTGAAAGTGTGGACAGGCCAAGCAAGTGCATCTTCTTGGGACCACTAGCTACAAACGCTACAAGAAGCACAAGCCTCAAGGAGTGTAACAAAAACCAATGCCTCAGAGAGCATTCCAAAAACCAATGCCTCAAGGAGTGTTTGAACAAAGTGGTGTCTGTAAAAAGGTGTAAAGTAGGAGAGATATGCCCCCACCTTAAAATAATTGCATAAATTACATGTATGCAATTGATTTTAAGGGATAAACAGGGAAGAGATATTTAAGAGACATATATCAATAGATATGTTCTCAAAGCCAGATCTTGCAAAAGAAAAGAGATGCCCCCAAAGAGGGACAACTGAGGTGATGTTTTAGGCATGATACACAAAGAGCTTGTGTAAGCATGGTATGACACCAAGCAACACTAACAGTTGCCACATGAAACAAGCAACAACACCAAACACACTAACAGGTCTATGTGTTTTAGGGTCAGCATAATGTATATGTTTGGGGTGTGTGCAAGAAGTTGTCCACTTTTTGGCTAAAAAGTGGAAGTGTTTTTCCTGATTTTCAGAATTTGTCACATTTGACCTAAAAATTTGAAGCACTTAAAGGTGGAATCTTGGAAAAAGCCACTGATATGAAATGTAGTACTCGGAGTCTAGTTTCTAAATATGTAATTTTTTTCAATACCCAAATGATAGAAATTGAATTTGAATAGGCGTTTCTAAAAACCACTGTTTAAAAGTCACTTTTTTTTACTATACCATGTACGTGTACGTCATCCATATTTTGACCTAAATAATCATATTTTTCAAAATCCTTTTGGGAAAAGCTTTGTAACTCACTAAAGCACGTTTTCCATATTTATTTGTAATTTTGTATTGAATAATTTTTTTTTATTAATTTTTTATTGGTCATTTTTTGTCTTTTAAAAAATCATCGTGTACGTCACGCATAAGATGACCTAAACTTAACATTTTTTGAAAATTTCTTTTTTTAAATTGAAAAGAATTGTCTAAAGTACGTTTTCATACAATTTTTTTTACAAAAAAATATTTTAATAAAAAGTTATTAAAATATTAAAAAACCCTGATAATTCAAGGTTATGAACCTATTTCATCAGAAATTGATTAAAAAATAGAAAAATTAATTCAATTGTAAAAAAAATTACATATTTAGAATCTACATTGTCTCCTCTATAATGGGTTTTAATTTCGTCAAAATATTCTACAAAATAGACCTTTAAATATATGCCCAAAGTCACTATTTTGTTGTGACATTGACAGGGCCTTCAAGTTGCAGGTCAAACTAGGTCCAGAGGTCAAGGTCAGGTCCCCAAAGCATTTTCTGAAGTGGGTTACAAAGCAAAACCCAAGCCTAAAATTCAAATTTTGAATAACGGGATCCCGTTTCTTTCTTCATCGGCTGTAAATAAAACGGGATCGCGTAGTAAACGGGATCCCATTTCTTATTTGCCCCTTTTTTTAATAAGACTATCCTATGACTGTCATTTTTGCAACTTGCCCTACAGTACGGCCGACAGCGACTCTTGCAGCATTCTTTGGCATATTTCTTTCTTTTGCAGGTCCATCAACTTGAAGTATTGTTGGTATTTTGATAGAAGCCATCATGGAGACATTATTTGAGTGGAATTTTGTTGAATTGGCACTTGTTTGAAGGACTTGAAACACATTCAAGTTTTTGACATTCATTTGTACATGCTTCATAAATTTTTTAATCATGGGATCACAAAGTCATAATAAGAGGAAAGATAGGAAGCTATTAACCCCTAAAGAAATTGAAGCAAAGAGAGAGAAGGAGGCAAAAAGACAAAGAGATAGAAGAGTAAAGATTCAATCAATAAACAATGCTGAAGCATCCAATTCCACAACTATTGAAGATAAAAACATTGAGGAGACCATGGATATAGACGATGCAAGTTTGCAAGAGGTGAATGTGGAAACTAATACGATTATACAAACTACTCCTGGTATGTCTTCAAATCCCTCTATTAATGCTATGGAGAATGTTTCAATGGGCACAAATCTAGGTACTTCTTCAAATCCACTTTTGAATGAAATGGAAATAGTGTTGATAGGAGATTTAAAACAAGCTGGATATAACAATGTTGAGATTGATAATGTTCGTAGAGATCAAAATTTGAAACAAATTGTAGTTGAAAATGAAAATGAAAATCCTTTTGTTGTTGAAAATGAAAATGAAAACTGTTTTGTTGTTGAAAATGAAAATGAAAACTGTTTTGTTGTTGAAAATGAAAACGAAAATCCTTTTGTTGAAAATGAAAATGAAAATCGTTTTGTTGTAGAAAATGAAAACGAAAATCCTTTTGTTGAAAATGAAAATGAAAACCGTTTTGTTGTTGAAAATAAAAACAAAAATCTTTTTGTTGAAAATGAAAACCGTTTTGTTGTTGAAAATGAAAATGAAAATCTAGGAAGTGATGTTGAAAATGAGAAATATTTTTTCAAAATTGAAAGAGATGTTTTGGATAATCTTCCTGGTAAAATTTCTTGGAGACAAATAAGAACACATGCCAATAGATTATACAAGGAATTTTTTTATCGTAAAAAACTATCATTTCAATGTCAACTAATGATGCAATTAATGAGAATGTGGAAAATGAGAAAAGTAATGAAAATATTAGGCATTTTTGTTAAACCAAGAAGAAAAGATCAATCACTAAAACATGCTATGTCTACTGTTGCTAGTGCCATTGAGTCTATTGGAAGTAATAGTCGATCCAAAGATAAAAATGCAGCAAGACAAGCTATAACAACTGCTATAGTGAATAAAACAGCTTTGAATAGAAGAATGGTAAGCAATATTAGTGGAATTCTAAAAATACATCCTAAAACATTGGTAAGAGCGGCAAAAAGAAGAGAAAGTATAGAAAATGATCCAATTAACCAATGTTGGAGTTTTAGTGGTCGACTCCCGAGATCTGACATGAAACTAAATGTTGAAATCAGATCTTTGATCGAAAAATATTGGCATGATAATACTAGGGTATCGTCTAATGCTAGAGATGTTTTAAAATTAAGAGTGGGGTCCAAAGTTCGCGATCCTCATCCAAAACACCTATTAGATACAATGCAAACTGAATTTTATAGAAAATTTTGTGATGAATTAGTGTTACGTGGTAATATTAAAATAAGTCAAAGATCTTTTGAAAAATGCAAACCATGGTATGTAAAGATTAATAAGGAACGAATATCTTGTTGTTGTAAAACGCATGTTCAATTTCGTTATTATTATGATGTGTTTCAATATATACGTTGTACTTTACATCGTAACATGATTATACAGGAATGTGATATTAATATGCCAACTGAAGCAATAAAAGAGTTTATATCAAGTTTGTTCTGTGAAAGATCTAATGAAAAAGGTTTTTATTTAAGTTCATGTATTTCTGGACAATGCACTAGTTGTGGCAATCTTTCTTTGTTAAGAGTTTGTATGCATGAAAGTGTTGAAAATGATTTTGGACAACAATTAGTGGATGTTAAAAGATTTAAGAATGTTGAATATTCTTTAAAAGATGGAAAATTTGGAAAGCGTTGTGATTTAATTACAGAAAAGGTTAGTGTGCATGCATTCATATCAGAATTTAAAAGTAAAATTGTACCAAAATATGTCAAGCACTCTCAACAAGCTCGATGGCTTGATGGACAATTTCGTGAATGTAGAAACACATTTCGGTACTATACTATCAGTGGTTGATTTTGCGGAAAACTATACTTTAGCTCCGCAAGAGGAAATTCAATCACAATATTACAATTCAGTGCAGGTTGCTATGTTTGTTCATATTGTTTATAGACATGCAGATGATAGCACAGAGAATGATAGAAAAGTTTTGAGGGAGTATCATTTCTATTTGAGTGACAACCGGTTACACTCGTCAAAGTTTGTTCATATTGTTTCAATATATTTTATACAAATTTAAGAGAAAGAGGAATCCAGATGACTGAACATCTTATATGGTCAGATAATTGTATGGGGCAGTTCAAGAATGCTCGAATGTTCTATTGGTTATGTAGGGTTCACAAGGAGAATAATGTCCAACATATGTGGAATTTTTTTGAAGCTGGACATGGTAAAGGAGAACATGATGGAGCTGGTGCGTGTGTTAAAAGAATTCTTGCTAGACAACAATTAAAATTTGAGGATGCAGTAAAATTTAAAGATGCACGTGGGATTGTAGATTGGTGCAATACAAGATTATGTACACCTGGATCAAGCGAGTACTCTACAGTTCGTCGATTCTTTTGGTTGGTTGAAGAAGAAAACATTCTACCTAGACTTGATTGCAAGACAATCAGTGGATCTACTAAATGGCATTCATTTAGGAGTTCGAATGCAAGTACATGGACTATCTAGACAAGGGAGCTTGCATGTTTTTGTCAGTTTTGTATTTCAGGAGATTGGGAAGCATGTGAGAATACAGAATGGGTTGAAGAGTGGAAACAAAGACCACTGACACTTGCACAAGCACACAATCAAAGTGAAACAACAATTGAAGACAATGATCAACTGTTTGTATCAGACGATTATGACCGTGTTTCAGACCTTGTACAAGAAGGTAATTTAATTCAAATCATTTCATTTTATTTCACTTTGATTACTAATTTGTAGTGCTTTTATTTGTTTATGTGTACATATGAATGCATGTATGTTGATTGGTCAAATTTTATGGACATGTGCAAGTTATTAAATCAAAATTTGTTTTGCAGGACATGTGTATGTTGTTGTTGCACCAAAGAATAATGAAGAGGAAACTAAATATTGGTTGGCTCGTTGTGTGGAGACTAAACATAAGTTAACAGCACCTCGAGAAGATGATGATGGCTTTCCTTATCCAACAGGTTTGGTGATCCCCTTAAGACATCCCCTTAAGCAAATTTTGATAACAAGTCTTTGATCCCCTTAAGCATATTTTAAGAACTTCTTTGATCCCCTTAAGTAAATTTTAAGTATTTCTTTGATGATGCCTATCATTATCCAATAGGTTCGATGGTGGTTGTTGGCACTTGGCTACGGAAATACCTAATAAGGAAGAATGGTTTGCCTGCATTCAAAGATTATGAAACACATAAGAAGATTATACACTACTCACATTTGGTGTTGGCAACAAATATAAAACTGGAGAGGTATCGCGGAAAACCTACAAATAAAGAGCTATGGAACATTTCTATGGAAGACCATAAGACAATCATCGATGCGTTGGAAAAAAGAGAGGATGGAGATGGTACAATGGAATAAGTAAATACAGGTAAATATAGTTAAATAGATTTATATTATTGTTTTAAATATGTATTAAATACATGTTTTGATATTTCTTGTGCGTTATTAGTTGAAATTGATTTAATTTATCCTTTTATATCCTCAGGCCATGATCACAAATTCATCAAATACTTTGAAACAAAAACTTGAGAGGCACTTGTAAATACAGGTACAAATTGTGTATATCTAGATAGTTTTATATAAATTAAAATACATGTTTTGATTCAGATATATTGATAAATTGCTTATATTATTTTTAAATCAGGTGGCATGAAGACCTGCTACATTCTCCTGAAGTTTTGGATTTTCTTGAGATGGCATATAATGACATTTTGTATTTACATTATTTTGAGTTGGCATATATGTACATACACAATTACATTATTACACATTTTGTACAGAAATTTGTATACATGTGTATGTACACAATTTTATACTCTACAGTATTAAATTTATCAAAATTATTAT
Organism: Cunninghamia lanceolata; assembly: GCA_027924645.1. Classification (NCBI taxonomy): domain Eukaryota; kingdom Viridiplantae; phylum Streptophyta; class Pinopsida; order Cupressales; family Cupressaceae; genus Cunninghamia; species Cunninghamia lanceolata. The sequence continues at coordinate 15,936,740 of BSBN01000472.1, read as the reverse complement.
TTTATGTATTTTATTTGTTAAATGTCCATGTTTTTCTACTTAGAATTTACTTTAAATTTGATTTATTATATTGTTCAATTTGGTTGCCTTGGGCAACTTCACCAAATTTTGAGAACTTAAGACGTCCCCTTAAGACATCGTAAATTAGGACCCCTTAAGACATTCAAAAAGTTAGCATACAACTTCCACCTTAAGTAGACACTACAAATGCAAGAAGTTGTTTAATTTTGTTGAAGTTCTACATGGAGAACTCTACAAATGTATTATCTCTGTAATCCCATTCTTGAGATAATACATTGGGTTTGTGGTGCTTTGGAGGCTAGGTTTTTTCTAAAAGGGTTTTCCCAAGGTGCATCTTGTGTTATCTTGTAATTATGCTTTATTCTTCTTTTGTATTATAGATTCTGCATACTATTTAGCATAGTTTCTCTCATTAAGGTTATGTGGAATTAGTATTTGTGGCTTGAAACTCCTAACATTTGGTATCTATAAGTACTAAAATCACATCAAGCCTACATGACAATTTGATGATGATAAATAAGTCCTAATCATAGTCATGTAGGTGTGAATTACACTCCTACCAGTAGTTTCACTCTTGGTGGCATGTCCTGTGTGTTCTTCCCCCTCTTGACCATCTTTTTCAACCCCCAAATTGACCTTCCCTACCTCACATTTTTACCTAGTGCCCCCTTCATTTTTCCTACTTAGGGTCACCTCTTTGTGTCTTAGGGTTGCCCCTAGTGTCTCTAGGTTACTTGAGTGACCTTAATTAGTAAAAGTGGTGACCTTATTCCTAAAATGGGTGACCTTGTGGTTTTTAATGCATGAAATAACTCATATTTTTATCTTTTCTTCTTGATTTTTAACCCATTTTAACTCCCATTTTTTGTGCTAACGTGTGCTTTTCCTCACTTTATTTCTATTTTGAACTCATGATCAAATCTTATCTCTTCTAAATTGTTTCCATTTTATCTTTGAGTTCATTTTAGTTTTCTTTTAGTTTTCTCAAGTCTTCTAATTTTCTTTCTATCTTCTCTCTTATTCATGGAATTGCTTCCATTTCTTATTAAGTTAAATATTTATTTTGATCTGATCTCTTCTTCTCTTCCCTCTTATTTCTACCTACAAATACCCCTCATCTCTTCATTATTTATCATCAAGAAGTTTCACACACTTCTCTCATAAAAGCTTCTTTAAAAGCTTCCTCACAAACTTCATTAAGATTCTTCATAGGTCTTTGAGCGTCTTAGTTTAGTTTGAGTTTTAATTTTGCAAATATTCAAATATTTCCTTTTAGGAGGTTGTCTTCAAGTATTATTTTCTCATCCAAGCTTATGTATAGCACCCCCTCTAGCTTTTTATTCTCACATAAGGATCAAGCCTTCCTTCTTTCAAATTTGTTTTTGATTAAGATAAGCTAGAAAAAGGGTCATATTCCCTTACAAATCCAAAGAGTTCAACAAACTAGTATGAAGAAAATTAAAGACCACCAATACAACAAAAAACACTAGCTACAATAAACTAGGATAGGTGACAGAATAGATAAAAAATAACTAGAAAATAACATACAGACAACAACAAAAACAACACCAAACCCTCCACAGAACATAGAGAAATTACTTCCTGCAACTAGAGAGCAGGGAATCCCAATCCTTTCTCATAGAATTCAAGGTGCCATCCCAATTAGCCACACCCAAAACCAATTCTTTCAAATTTGTTATTCCTTCTAATCCACTTTTCATTCCCTTATGTCTCGAAATTCATGTAATGCTCATGAAGACACTTAATAAAATTCCAAATCTTCACTATTAATATCATCTTTTTAGATTACAATGCCCTATCATATCCCTTGAAAGAAAACCCATGAAAATTACAATGAAAATGCTCTAAAATGTATCACTAGAACAAAACCCTAGAGGTTTATGCATGTTTTTCTTTGTTTTTCTTAGTCTCTCCTTTGTAACTAGTTTTCCATCTCTTAGTTTAATGAGATACTATAATATATAGATCGCTCAATGTCAACAAGCAATGTTGGACAAGGACCTTGGTCACTTGAGAGTTAAATGTCCACCCATACTTTCTCATGTCACTTTCACATGGCACACACTTATCATGTTGAATTATACCATTATCCCATACCTTTATGCCCAAATCATATTTTTGAGGGGTACACCGATGTTAAGAGGAATTTGGAGGAAATATTACATCATATCATGTCCATTGAAAGTCATTAATGGTGGACCTAAGTCATGCAGGGGAGTACTTGGGGTGGGTGGAATCTTTTGAAGAAGTTGTAGAAATTTGACTTGGGACAGGGTATATGAACTTGGCAAACTTTTGCAAAAAATGTTACAAAACTTCAGGTGGGAATTGGATGAAATGAATTGAAGAAAGGAATGATTTCTTCAAGGCAGTTAGGCTTCTACAATTAGGAAGAAATGAGTGTTTCGATGTTATGGGGAAATGATGTAAAACTAGACAATAGGATAGGAAGTGGGATGGGATAAATCATATCCTAAAGTTAATCTAGCTTTCACAAAGTGGAGGGAAGGGAAGATACAAAGGAATATAAATTGTGGGAGAACCATATGGGACCATAGCTAGGAAGTGGAGGGGAGAAATAGATGAGATCCAGGGCCTCAAGATGACTTGGGAAGAAAGTTCCATGGAACTCCAAGTATGTTATTCTATCTCCCTGAACAATAAACTTAAGCTTATCATCCATTGTTTTCTTGTTTGAATATGGTGTCTTCTTGATGATTATCATGATACACTTGTTACTAGATTCAACTTGACCATTCCCTTATGGATTATAAGGGGAAAAACGTATTAAAGCTATCCCATATTTAGAGCATATGCCAAGGAGGTCATGGGATCTAAAATACATTGCATTATCAACAATTATCCTTGTAGGCACTCCTCCACCCATTTGGTGAAGAAGTTGTGTCCACTTAAGACATCCTAAATTACATGATCAACACAAGATGTTAAAGCACCAAGGCACTTGGATAAATATAACTATAACCATGCTAGGATCATTTAATATAACTTAGTTGATCTCTAGATGAGAAGATGTGAGAGATTGATCCCTCCTAGTAGGCAAGAGATCCTCATGAACTTATCTCACTTTTTAATGCTTTGTTTTGATTTGCTTACCATTTTATTGCTTAAAATTTGACCAGGACCTAAATATGCATACCGTGAATGAATGGAGGAACTTTATTAGGACCTCATCACTACATAAATTCTTTCAATGCAATTTCTTCATTAAGCGCAAATCTAGATCAACACTCTAACACTTGTAGATTTATATATGACAATTGATTATTTCTATTGATGTCAATCTATATATCTTATTATGGTTGATCTCAAATGTTTACATTTCTTTTCCTTCATGCACATGGTTAGATTAGAGTTTGATTTATGATTAAATTTAGGGATGCTTGTATATACATATGTATGTGATGTTATGCTTTTATAGTTTATGATGTATATGCAATGTATGTATGCATGGATAACATATATATAAATATGGATGCACCTAAACTAACATGATGGTTTTACATGATTATTACTTTGACATGTGTATGATTTTGAACTACGACAAGATTGCATTTATTGTGTGACATGTAAAATATATAGTCCAGGTTCAACAATATATATATAAAGTCCAGGTCCATGTTCAAAAAATATATAAAGTCCACATGTTCAACAATATATATATAAAGTCCATGACAAACAGTATATAACAAATAGTCCATGAAATAGTCAAATATATAAAGTCTAGGTCCATGTTCAAAAAAATATATAAAGTCCATGTTCAACAATATATATATATATAAAGTCCATGACAAACAGTATATAACAAATAGTCCATGAAATAGTCAAATTATACATAGCCCATGTTTGAAATAACCTATCACATACTATCTCTATCATCAAGAGTCCTCTTCACACCATGCGAACTACTCAGATGACCTGAATCACTCTGCAAAAGAGAAAGATTTATATGAAATTAGATGTAAGATGATAAGGAAATCTAATTTAATGACAATTTTTAAATTTATAATTTATCATAAAATTAAATTACCATGTGAGGCTGAGAGGCATGCTCTGGTGCACCTGGACCTGTGTCTCCATGCTCTGAATCAATCTATTTAATACAAGAGAAAGTTCAAGTTGAAATTAGATATACTTGACGATTTTAAAAATGATTTATTTCAATTTAATTTATAAGAAATGTGATAGGTGAAAGTCAGGTTTAGCAGATCAGACATAGTCATGAAACCCTAACCCTACCATCATCAAGGAATCTAATCTAAATGAAATCAAAAGAACAATGCAATTCAAGCATAACATCACCTAGACCGTGCGATTCCTTGTTTGAGGGATGTGGACTGCTTCTTCAACAATGAACAATTGCAAAGCTGAAAGCTGCCATGATGGATGATAAAAGCTCACATGAATGCTCAGATGCTCAAGATGCTCAAGATGATAATGTAGGTGCTATATGATTGCTAGATGTCTCATATGGAGTGAGAGGGTGTTTATATAGGACTTAGCCAAGATCAATCAACGGTGGAGATTCAGAGGCTATGTGAATGGCTAGGATTGAAAGTTACTAAATTTAGGTTCCATTAGTTGTGCATGTGAAGGATATGAATGAAAGTTGTCTTACAACACATGATTGACTGGACAAGTGTTGCAATGTGATAAAAGATGAGTGTTTAATTCAAATAAAATATTTGAATTAGTTGTAATATGAGTTGGATATTAATTAAATAAATTAAATTTATTTAATTAATAGGATAAATGAATAGAATGGGATAAGATATGATGTGGAAATTAATTAAATAAATAGAATTTATTTAATTAATTGGGATGGGGATAGGATATGATTGAGAAATGATGTGGAATTAATTAAATAAATAAAATTTATTTAATTAATTGGCTAAGTGGATGAGAATGAGATTTTAATTAAATAAATAAAATTTATTTAATTAATTGGCTTAATGAATAATGATTTAACAAGGTGTTGCTAGTCATAGACAAATTTGGGTGTCTACATTTTGCCCCTCTTTGATACAATGTTCAATAGAACGTTGTGTCAAAGAAGATATTATATGCGATCGATAAACAAGTTATGCCCCAGTGTAACTGGCAGGTGATGCCCCCTCAAGAGGTAAGCCAGGCTAACTAGGAAGGGCTAGGTTGGCTCTTGATAGAAGAAAAAGGCTAAAAAGAAGGCTAACACGAAGAAAATGGGAGTTGGATGGAAGAAAATAGGCTGTGGCATAGAAGAATTAGGGTTTTGAGAAGGGCTATAAGTAGGTTCTTCGATGGCAAATAGGCTCATTTGTGCTCAGAAACTAGAGAAACCCAGAGCTCCTGAGAGTGAGAGTTGCAGAGCTAGCAGGATGGTTATTCCACATAGGGATCATCGTGCGGAGCGAGTGAGGACACATGGATGACCAGAGGGAGCAGGCGCACTGGTATGTTTCAAAACTTTTCCCAAAAGCGTGTAATTAATAGCCTAAAAGCATAATTAATTCACACACGTCACCAAAAGCAACTAGGTTAGGAAATAGTCATTGTAGGTCGCTTATGTAGGAGGATAGAACGCTTATGGGCGCGGGTAGGTCGCATAGCGAAAAACGGGTCGCATCCCGTCGGCGGGAAAAACACAGGCGAAAAGTGCTAAAGAGCAAGATGCGTCGCTTATGGATAGATAGTTGTCGCTTATAGTAGCGTGGCTCGCCTAAGGATAGAAATGGCTCGCATGCAGTAAACAGCGCGCGTGAAAGGCTAAAATGGTCGCGCATTGTGACTTGGCTCGTGTATGGCAAGGAACTAGGCGCATATTGAAAATAGCTCGCTTTTAAGCAAAATAGTGGCGCATATAAGATAGAACGCGCATATGAAGCAAGGATAAGTGCATATGGTGGTGGAGCTCGCTTACGGTTAAAAAGAAAGCGCATATGGTAAAGAGTTCGCATGTAGGGAAAATAGGTGCGCAAAAGAGAAAACTAGTCGCTAGTGAGCTAGGAAGAAGCGCATGTGGTAAAGTGGACCGCTTATGGTAGATGTAGGGTAAAATAGCAAATAGATAAGCAGATTTTGATATGGATGACTAACGGAATGGACTGACAAGAGTAAATGGATGATGCAGGATGTACTACCGCCATTGTTATCGCGAGAGCCCCATCCAAGAGATTTACGGCTGGTGAGACGGTTAGATGCAGAGGAGCTACTGGTGTTAGAGATCCTGGGCTTGGAGCATGTGTCACGATTAGAGCCAGTTCAGGCACATCGAGGGCTGATGACAGCGATGGTGGAGCGAGCACAGTTCATTCTTGTTACCGACAGGAGAGGCAACCATCACCTTAGAGGATGTATTCCGGATTTTGAGGATTCCGATAGATGGGGATCGTGTGGATTATGATCCGGAGATGGGTCCAGCTGCATTCAGGAGATTGTTTGGGACACCAGACATCGGAGTAGAGGGTTCAGAGATACCGATGGGGAGGATGGAGGAGCTCTATGACAGGTTACAGCGGGTGGTAGTGGCTATCATTAGATGGCTAGTGGGTGATAGGAGAGCCAGAGGTTTTCCCGTAGGATGGGGGATAGTTATGGAGGGCATGTTTTCATATGGCACGAGATATGCATGGGCAGAGTGCGTGTTGGGACAGCTCTATCATTACCTGCATGATTGCGCTTATATGTTTGGAGCCAGTATGTTGGCAGGAGTGACAGTTTTACATGTATGGGCGTATGAGCACATTCCGGTGACGAGACCAGAGGGATGGGTGGCTAGAGCAGTAGGAGAGCCATTTGCACGGATGTATAGAGGGGCTTTGACATATCGACAGCGCCGAGGTGTGGTATACTGGCGGCAGAGATTAGATGAGGTAGATAGATTTGTATGGAGGCCATGGCTAGGATGTGAGCAGTGGGAGGAGGAGGATGCGGAGCTTGTCTATGCTAGACAGGCGAGATACATTTTTGGACGCGGCATGTATATTATAGAGTGCTATTTGCCAGAGAGAGCTTTGAGATAGTTCGGAGAGGCACAGGCAGTACCAGTAGGTGATGCCATTTTTGGGAGGACGAGGCAGGAGGTGTTTGATTGGGGTCCAGAGGTTGTGGTTGACACAGCTTTGGCAGAGAGAGATGGATTGCAGCCAGTAGCATGGCAGTGGGGACAAGGTCCTACAGATCCAGGCACATTGCCAGAGTATGATGTATACTGGGCGACAGCTAGGCCGACTCGGTTGACACGAGATGGGGAGATTGGAGAGATTGGGATGGAGAGGCCAATTCGGAGGCGATGACAACGGGCTCCACCAGCACAAGCTATTGTGCTAGCTGCACCAGGGATACAGATGCCAGGACAGGTGCCAGGTCAGCCTGCTATATTAGCACAGCCTCAGGCACAGATTGGAGCAGGTGATGATGTTGGTGTTCAGCAGCTGCGGAGATGGATCAGAGAGGAGAGGAGATGGAGGCAGCGAGCGCAGATGAGGCTGAGGAGGGTGGAGATGGACAGGCATCAGGCGGTGATTAGTCTGTGGCATGCGAGAGCACAGGCACAGACCTATCAGGCTCAACTACAGTTGAGAGCACAGGGGGGAGATGGATAGGATGACGGTGCTCTAGCTAGAGTGACAAGAGAGAGAGATGTGGCTAGATAGCATGAGCAGATGATGAGACTTGAGTGAGACACTACGATACAACAGGAGCAGGCTATGAGATTAGAGAGGGATGGTCTGCGAGCTGAGAGAGATAGGGCAGTGCAGCAGCTGCAGGGGATGACCAGTGAGCGAGATAGAGCAGTGGTTGCCTTGGGGACTGATGGAGCTACGATGTACTTGGCCACACAGTTGATAGGGGTACAGGCAGAGCTTCGGAGAGTGCAGGGTGAGGCTGAGTATTACAGAGGCTTGTACTATGGAGCTGTGCCGGCAGAGCAGAGACAGCCTAGCTTCAGGAGCAGATTAGGGGCTTCGAGTTCACGGAGGTCAGGTGGATCTCGATTAGTAGCCTCAGTGATGGGGCCACCGAGAGATGGAGGACCAAGTACAGGACCTAGTGGCGGTGGTGGTCAGGGCGAGGGAGCTGGTAGTAGTCACTAGGGCTACCTTGTTTACATTGTATTATGATGAGGCCTAGAGCCGATTTTGTACATTTAGTCCATCAGGGCTCAGCTTGTATTGTAGACACTTGTATTTTGACACACATGTATATATATATATGGCAGTTTTGGCGATCTATATGATGTTGTAATGGTTCTTATGATGTTGATATTATGATGGCTATGCATGTTATGTGTATATTGTGATAAATGACATATGGATATTTATGCAAATGTTAATGGATGGCAAATGTGTAAATAGGTAAATGGTAATGATATAGGTAGATTGATGCATATAGATAGATGGTAATGAAAGGATATATATGATGGACTTATGTATGGCTAACACACTGGTTTTTGCAGGAGCGGGAACATGGACAAAGGATGATGGAAATGATTGATCTTGGCTGAGTATGATGGAATGGATAGCTAGAATGAATAGGTAGGATGATGATGGGTAGCTTTCAAGTAATTGCTCAAAATGAAAAGAAATGCAGTCCTTATGTTTGATATAGCATATGGATGTTATGCACCAGGGTATAAGAGACCAAGGTGTCGAGGTATCCAATGTGCAACTAGCATGTTACAATCTTGTCTGAATGCATGAGGTCAAGATGTTGAGCCAACATGCACAAGATATGAATAACAGCTAGTGTTGGACTTTGACACTACAAGCAATGGTTTGAGCTTATCTCCACTACACATAATAGTAGCTTGTTGGTTATATGTATGGAGTTAGTCTTAACATAGAATAGTCTCAAATGCATAAGAGACTGCTTAGCTTCTCAAATGCTAGAGATATTGATATGTAAGATGCTAATCCCAACACGTACAAGATACCAAACGCATAGGAAGAGAATAAGATCATCCCGCAAACACGACATACGAAAGCTATATGACCATGCCCCAATCCTTACTTCATCGCAACATACCAAGATATAAATGGATCAAGGCAGTCTTGATTAGGCATAGAAAAGGGACAAAAGATAAATCAAAAGATAAAACAAAAGATACTGTCATCACATTCTCTTGCCAAATTTTGGGTGCTCTTGGGTAGATCAAGCTGGCACCTTGTTAAGAGGAAAGCTACATCCTGTTGAAGGCTAAAGTTGTTGATAAACTGTTATAGCAAATGTTGGCGTAAGGCATGCGGACAAATAGCTTCTGGCGTACTTTTGATTGGTTAAAGTGCTTGAGCTTTCAATATACACATGGTTTGCTTCTTGTTTGAGCTAATCAAAGAGAAGAAGATGGATGAGGAAAGAAGATGAAGAAGATGGGGTGGATCATCTGTGCTTGAGTACTGGAAACTTCCTTCATATTCCAGACTGCCTACATACCCTGTATCCACGGGATCAAAGCACATTTACGATGAAGATGAGACATGATGAATATGTAGTTCTGGGTTTTATTGATGATGTAAGTGATGAAAGATATAAGAATGTGAGCGGAAAGATTGAAGGATGTTTAGAAGAAAGATGAAAGATGAATGATGAAAGGGGCTATCGTCTTAGCCTGAATTAGAGTGCTTCCTTCGCATCTCAGATTGCCTACATACCCTGTATCCACGGGATCAAGGCATCAACGATAGAGCTGTATGTAGTTCTTATTGATGTCGCTAGTTGGGTGGATGTTTGATCAAGCGACATTTGTTGCGATTGTTGGATGAATGTGGGTAGATTGTGAAGATATGGGTCCTGGTTGCAAGTCGTTAAGTCACATTTGTTGTTGGATATATGCCATGGCTGAAGTTGATAAGGTTTGTTGTGTTGTAAGCTGAGTTGTTTGATGTGTTATGAGCTAGAGATAACAGGATCCACTTCCAAATAAGACTCAACAAATGCCCCCAGTGCGGGATGAGGTTTATTATGCAAAAGCGACAATGCAGAAAGGATGTGGCCAAGATGCTAAGGTGCCAAAAGATATAGATATCACGACAATGTCTCAAATAGGATAGCTAGCATTGGCAAAGATGAAGATGAAGACGAAAGGCTATGTATGGGATTGCGATATGGCTTATGATTATGGCTTATACAAGATGGAATGGGGAAATATGATCAAATGAACCAAACAGATGAGGGAAGCTGGTCACTACACATAGTGCCTGTTTGCCAGGTTTTCACAATGGTACGTATCCAAGGCACCTGTTTACCAGGTTTTCACCAGAGGACGGATTATTTATCGTATATATATATATATATATATATATTTTAGGGATAGCTGAGATTTATGGATGAAACTTCTTGAGATGAACGCTGTTGACTAGTTCATCCAAGGGAACGCCTTCAGGTGTTGAAAGAGTGTATGCATCTGATCCATAGACTGCTGTGATAATGAAAGGACCAAGCCAATTGGGTTCAAACTTGCCCTGTTTCTCTCGATGTTGTTGATTCCTTTGGTTTTCTTTAAGGACAAGGTCGCCAACTTGAAATCTACGTTCTCTGATCTTTTTGTTGTAGCTGCGGCGTAGCCGATTTTGATAGACTTGAAGATGGTTCAATGCTGTAAGGTGGCGTTCATCTAATAGCTCAAGATCATGGAGTCTGGATACTCGATACTCTTCATCTAAGATAGTATGTTGCAAGGATATGCGCAAAGAGGGGATCTCAACCTCGATAGGCAAAATAGCTTCAGTGCCATAGACGAGAGCATAGGGTGTGGCTCCAGTGGGAGTTCTGATGCTTGTTCTATATGCCCATAATGCAGGATGTAGTTGTAGATGCCAATCTCGACTAGCTTCATTAACAGTCTTTTTAAGGATCTTGATGATTGTCTTATTAGAGGCTTCAGCTTGACCATTGCTCTGAGGATAATAAGGCGTAGAGAATCTATGTTGAATATGGAACTTGTTGCAAAGATCTCTAACCTCTTGGTTCTTAAAAGGATGACCATTGTCGGTGACAATAGCTTGAGGAACTCCATAACGGTAGATAATGTAATGTAGGATGAATTTGGCTATTTGTTTACATGTAATATAGGTCATTGGTATGGCTTCTACCCACTTCGTGAAATACTCAGTGGCAGTAATAATAAACTTATGACCGTTGGATGAAGTAGGATGGATTTTACCTACGAGATCAAGTCCCCATTGCGAAAAAGGCCATGGAGTGACAATAGGCTGAAGCTCATGTGCTGGTGCATGTATTAGATCTCCATGTTTCTAACATTGTAGGCATCGCTTTGCAAATTGTTGTGCATCTTTTTCCATAGTTGGCCAATAGTATCCTGCTCGTAGAAGTTTCTTAACAAGGCTAGGGCCAGCGGAATGCGAACCGCAGACACCTTCATGTACTTCACATAAGGCCGTTTTTGCTTCCTCGGAATCAAGACATCTAAAAAGGATACCATCAAGACTCCGACGATAAAGGGTGTCTCCTAAGATAGTGTAACAAGAGGCTCGACGGATGAAGGTTTTACGCTGGGTGTTGGATAGTGGGAGTGGAAAGGTTTGATTACGGAGATACTCGTATATATCCTTGTACCACGATGAGTTGGGACCAACAATTTCACATATAAGCTCAGACTGTGGAACTTCAAATGCTGGGATCAAAAGCTGTTCAACCAAGAATTCACATTTATAGGTGTTAGATGGCATTTCTAAAAGAGATCCAATCATAGCCATGGCATCTGCTGCTCTATTTTGTAGTCTGGGAATTTGCTCAAAGGTAATATCCTCAAAATATTTCTTGAAATCATCCACCATTAGCTTGTATGGGAGAAGCTTTTCGTCTTTTGTTTGATATTCATCTAAGACTTGTTTGATAACCAGCTGAGAATCACCAAAGACGCGTAACTATTTGATAGCCCATTGTACTGCCATGCGCAAGCCTGTGATTAAAGCTTCATACTCTGCTATGTTGTTGGTACATGGGAATGCTATTCTGTATGATTTAGGTATACAATCTCCTTGAGGGGTGACAAACAAGATACCTGCTCCAGAACCATGTTGTGTGTATGATCCATCAAAGTATAGTTGCCATCGTGCTGGAGAATTCAAATTAAACAATCCTTCATCAGGGAATTCTGGATATATTGGCTGAATATCTGTGATGGGTGCTGCAGCTAATTGATCAGCAATAACTTGTCCTTTAATAGCTTTGCGGTTCACATATTGTATGTCAAATTCACTTAAGATCATAACCCATTTGGCTAATCTCCCTGTGAGAAGGGCTTTTGAAAGGAGATACTTGAGGGGATCCACATTAGAGATGAGCTTTGTTGTTTGGTTCAGCATATAGTGTCGCAACTTTTGGTAAGCAAACACTAATGCTAAACAAGCTTTTTCCATGAATGAGTAATTGAGTTCATATCCCACAAGGGTTCTGCTGATGTAGTAAATGGCTTGTTCTTTACCTGAATCATCATGTTGAGCTAGAAGGGCACCCAATGCTGCGGTTGTTGATGATATATAGAATAGTAATGGACGATCAGGTATCGGAGGGACTAACACAGGAGGTGTTGCCAAGTATTCCTTTATCTTATCAAAAGCCTGTTGACACTTTTCATCCCACTTAAAAGGTTCACCCTTACGAAGAAGATGTTGAAAAGGATGACATTTATCTGCTAGTTATGAGATAAATCTGCGGATAGATTGTAGCCTACCTTGTAAACTGCGGAGCTGTTTGAGATTCGTTGGTGGAGGCATTTCTATGATAGCTTTTACCTTAGCTGGGTCCACTTCTATACCTCGTCGAGACACAATATATCCCAACAGTTTTCCTGATGTTACACCAAATACACACTTCTTTGGGTTTAGTCTGACTTGGTATTTTTCTAATCGATCAAAGATTTGTGCCAATACTTGTAGATGTCCTTCTCTTGTCTTGGATTTTCCCAGGATGTCATCAACATAGTCTTCCATGATAGTATGAAAAAGGTCATGAAAAATAACTGTCATGGCTCGTTGATAGGTGGCTCCAGCATTTTTGAGACCAAAAGGCATTACAACCCAGCAATAGGTACCCCATGGACAAATAAAGGATGTTTTATCTTGATCTTCCTCTGCTATTCGGATTTGATTATAACCTGAAAATCCATCCATCAAATATAGCATTTCATGTCCTGCTGTAAGATCTACAATGTTGTCTATGCTCGGTAGTGGGAAATCATCCTTAGGACAAGCTTTGTTAAGATCTCTAAAGTCTGTGCAGCAACGAACACATCCATCTGGTTTTGCTACAGGTACCAAATTTGAAACCCATTCTGGATAATCAATAGGCTTTATAAATTTTGCTTCTAACAATTTCTGAATTTCTGCTTTGACCAATAAGGCAACTTGTGGATGCATTTTGCGCAATTTTTGTTTGACAGGCTTCGCATCAGGAGATACTGCTAAATGATGTACCACAAGTGAAGGATGTAGACCTGGCATGTCTGCATAAGTCCATGCAAAATTTATAGCTCTTCTCATAAAAAATGCTGTGAAGTTTCTTCGTTCTTGCTCTGATAGTGATGCTGCCAAAAAAGTGATTTTCAGATTCTGCTCTGTTCCCAAGTTCATGTCTTGTGATTTTTCAACTAGCACAGTTGATTTTTCATGGTAATCAGTGGCAATAGGAAAATCAAATCCCTCATCCTCAGGCGCCTCGGAGAGATTTTCACCTTCGAATACGTCCTTTATTTTTACTTTTTCACGGTCAAGAGGCGCCTTTCGGTTTTCACCTAGTGACCTATTTTGTTGAATTTTGCTTATTTCACTTTTGCGACTGAAGGATTTGATACTTCTGCTAAAATATGCTAGTTTAGGTAAATCCGTCATGAAACCTGCTTTATGATCACCCAGTGGAATACCTTGTCTCAAACCCATGAATTCTGCAATGGCTTCATCATTTTCAAATGTATCTAATATCGGTGCCCTCTGTTGGTCCCAATCGATGAGGTCAGGATATACGAGTGAAAGGCTAATGGAGAAATCGTGATGACCAGAAGAGGCTGCGGAAAACATGAAGATGGAATGTTCTTGAAAAAGGTCGGTGATATGAAGGGAGGAGTCATCGATAGTATCTGAATTAGAAGTCTCTCCTACCGAAGAAGGTCCAACGTCAATATCAGAAATACACTTAATGTCTTTGGGTCGCGGTACCTCCGGTTGGTAACCAAGGCCTTGCTTATTAAACTTCTTAGACACAATAATGGGCTCAGTAGGTCCTTGTTCTTGTGATCCCAAGCCGCCATGTCCTTTATAGCCCATGTTCTTTATGATACGAAACCCATTGTTGTAGCGCTCTACTTCAAGTTGGACTTGGTCATTTTCATCAAAGAATATCCAAGAGTTGATGTCCTCAATGTCTTCATCATCTAAGAAGCCACCTTTAATGAATACTGTAGGGGGAGCTTTGATAACAGCGGAGGATGAAGTTGGCTTGGATGTAGAGGGCTTACCATGGGATTTAGGAGATAATGGAAGAGTACCAATGCAATAGGACTCTTGTAATTTGTATTCACCAGGGCCATGTTCGGTATATTTGATATGGAGGTTGGAAGCGGCTTTGCTAGATGAGGGCTTGAGAAGATCGGATGGGTTGATATAGGATGAAGACGGATATGCCTTGGTGTTGATAGGAATGCGATTCAGACTATGATATTTAGCTTGAAAGGCACGGCAAAACTCAAATGGATTGGGATCAGCTTGAATGGTAACCTCAACACCTTTATGTGGAAATTTAAGGCATTGGTGGTATGTAGAGGGAACTGCTTTAAGGGTATGGATCCAAGGGCATCCAAGGATGATGTTGTAAGGAAGATCAATATCAAGGACTTGAAAGTGAGTGTCTGTAATGACCGGCCCAACTTGAATAGGCAATAAGATAATCCCTTCGGTATCTCGTTCAGTGTCATCATATGCTTTGATGGTAATAACCTTGGAGGTGTCAACATCTTTCTCAGAATATCCCAATTGCTTGATGAGTTTCAAAGAACATATATTAAGACCAGCTCCCCC
This sequence comes from Cunninghamia lanceolata, assembly GCA_027924645.1. NCBI lineage: Eukaryota > Viridiplantae > Streptophyta > Pinopsida > Cupressales > Cupressaceae > Cunninghamia > Cunninghamia lanceolata. The sequence goes on along the minus strand of BSBN01000472.1, from coordinate 15,921,666 downwards.
ATCTATCAAGACTCATTTGATATGGCGTTGTTTAACAAATACTTCAATATGGAGAGCTTCGTTGTGTGACGGATGAATGGAGGGCTGAAGATCTCTGTCGAAAAAGGTCAAATGACAAGGGGCTGCAATGCTAGCGACCATAGATTGGAATTGTGTGATATTAATATTATTAGGCACCGAAGACTCTTGTAAGGCTTTATCAAGGATAGCTTTATGTGCGGGGGATATGCGGAGCAGCTCAAGAATAGATATGTGTGTGGGTGTTTTACCAAGGTGATCCAAGAGGTTATAGTCAGAGAGAGATCAAGGAGAGTGAGGAGGTGCTCCTTAAATAGTAACTCAACCTCTTCGCATGGTTACGGCACAATCAGGTGCTCTCCCTTGGACAGTAATGGTAGAAATGCGAGCATGGTCAATGCGGCCAATGGTAGATGATGCATAGTTATATGGAATAGCATTTCCATCTTGAAGGTTATTTGTCTGATCATGAGATGGAAGTGGATTCTTGAAAGTCTCTAGATCATAGTTTGATGTTGATTGTTGAGCAGGTTGAGCTGTTGAAGGTGTGACGTTGATTAAACCTTGATCAATGCAGTCTTGGATAACATGTTTTAAGCGCATACAACCATTTGTTTTGTGCCCTTTAACTCGATGGTAATCACAATACTAATTTTCTTTGTACCAAGGAGCTCGAAAGAGTGGTTCACCATTTGGTGGTGCATCAGGTAGAATAATATCTCCTGCTTGAAGTAGCTTTTGAAGAACAACTTCCATGGGTTCCACTAATGGTGTAAATTGTTGGCATGGATTGGAAGTTTGGCGTTGGTTTCTTCGTTGTGGAAAAGGCTGTCTTGGTGTAGAGGCTGCCTGAATGTTGATGGGAGCTCTCATAGTTTGAATATTCTTTGCGTCTACAATACCGTCATTTACAACATTCTTGTTCTTGTTCCAAAAGTGAGACTTATCATTGGAATTTTGGGGAGAATCTTTGTTGTCGCGAAAGATCTTAATAGTGCCCTTGGCAATTAAGGCTCGTTCAATAATAACTCCTTTGGAAACTAGTTAGTCAAAGGTGCTAGTACTCTGCAATTGTAATTGGAATGACAGCTCAGGATGAAGATTTTGAACAAAGATGTCGAGCTGTTGTTTCTTAGGTATTTCCCATGATAATTTGCTAGCCATATTATGCCATCGTTGGGTAAAAGAAGAAAAGGGTTCACCGTTGCGCTGTTTGGTATTGACAAGGTCATTCATGTTTACCTCATGTTCAATGTTGAAGGCAAAGTGTGATTGAAATTTGTTTGCTAATTCCGCAAAAGATTTGATGCCCGGGGGTAAATGAGAAAACCATTCAAGAGCTTGTCCTGCTAAGCTTCGAGGAAATAGTCTCAAAAGATACGTATCGTCATAAGAGACATCAAGACATGCTACAAAAAAGGCTCGAAGATGGTCTTCCGGATTCCCTTTCCCTTTGTTTTTATCAAATTGTGGGATTTCAAAATGTGGTGGAAAAGGTATCATATTAAGAGACTTGTCAAATGGACAGGCGCATATGTTTTCAAGAGAAAAAGGTTTCTTGCCTTGTCCTACCCTTTCATCGATCATTTGTTGAACATCTGCTGAAGATAATTGCTATTGTTGCGAAGGGGGTGGAGTATGGTAGGAGATATATTGTGGTTGCGGTTGTGGGATATATGGAGTTGTGACTGTTTGTTGCGGTTGTGTACTCACAATGTATGTCAAAGGATTGGTATGTGACACGTATGTGTTGGAGGATTGCTGTCCTTGAGACATAGGTGGCAATTGGGTGTGCATCACATGGGAAGTGGATAGTGGATTGATAGTAGCGAATGGTTGGGAAGTTGGTATTGAATTCACGACATGGTAAGTGACAGAGGGATTGGTAGATACGACAGAAACATTTGGATTTGTATTGTGGACAATATGAGGATGGGTATGTGTCATAGGTTTGGTGACAATAAGAACGCTTTGGGTAGCATAGGATGGATTGATGGTGCATGAAGGATTGGAAGAATATGACAACATGGATGTAAGTTGATCAACATAAGCGATCTTATTGTTCGGATTGGCTTGAGAAATAGGGGGATCACTCATGTCAATGAGACTAACGTTGGGATTATATGATAGCATGGAAGTATTAGCAGTTGGTATATGGGATATGGTATTTGTATGAGATGTAGTGGATTGTAATGGGTGTGAAGCATGGACAACATGTGTTGTTGGAGTGGTTTGAGAGGTTTGTACACTATAAGACATGGGAATAGCTTGTGATGCTTGAAGTATTTGCGCTTGTGTTACATGGACAGCTTGTGTTACTTGAGGCATGGAAACAGTCATGGTAGAAGGAGAGATATGTTGAGGAACATGGAAAGGTGGAATGTTGAGATTTTGTGACATGAGAGGGAGCACATTGGTGGGCACTATCAATGGTTCTAAAGTATGCTCTGATCGTGGTGGCTCAAATGAAGCAACAATAGGCAATGAGGACGATGTAATAGGAGATGATGTGACTATAGTAGATGGTCCATTCGCAACAATAGTAGTAGTGTTGGGATCTTGCTCTCTAATAGCGGATATGTCAAAGTCCTTAGGTAGTTTAGCACCCAGGCGAGCAAGTTGCAGAAAGCAATGATCAGGCTCAGATATCATGAGTTTCTCAACTTGGTCCCATAGATAGGTATCTTGGAATTCTGATGAGTCGTCTTGAGATTGTTCTTCGAAAGTTTCCAAGGATGGTGTAGGTTGCATTCGTTGTGAAGATGACTCGCCAATAGTGTATCCTTGAGGCATGAACATATGAGAAGGCATACCAATTGTGAATTGAGTTGCATCCTTAAGAGGTGTTGTGAATTGTTTCATCTCAGCTTGCAATTTGGCTTCCATTTCAGCTTTCAATTTGGCTTCTATTTCAGCTTGATATTGACTCCTAGTTTGAGGCATGATGTTGATGATGAAGTTGAGCTTGTCAAAGTTTCGAGACCCAAAAGATGATAGTTGGCTGGTTGGTTGATTGGTTGCTGTTTTGGTTTGCTGGTTTGGCTAATTCACTTGGTTGATTTGTTTTGGCTGAGTTGTTGTTGTTGGGTTGTTGTTCGTTCTCCCTAGAGGATAGCTCAAACACTCAAGGGAAAGATTGTTTACTGTTGATGTTTGTTGGAGCTAAAGCTAAAGGATGTTGTTTGCTGAAGCTAAAGCTGAAGGATGACGTTGGCTGAAGCTAAAACTGAAGGATGTTTGCTGATTGAAATGATTGGGTTGATGTCTAATTTGCTGGTTGGGGTCTCAAAAAGATAGAAAGCTCATGAGTTGTGATTGATGGATAAGCTCAAAAATAGGAGGCAAAGTCTGAAAACTGATGTTTAAGACTCAAGCAAGCTGGACTTGTGGCTAATTTAGCTGAGGGACTGAGGTTTGCAGGTATTTTAGCTACAAGCGACTGATGATAGCTCAAATGCGACTCAAAGGATTCCAAAGGCGATCAATGATAGCTCAGATACGATCTGGTTTAGGCTCAACAGAGAATGACAAAAGTGAATGCCATGCCAGAGGCGACGACTGTTGGTGTAAAAGTGATTTTTTGTTGATTAGAGGTGACTCAGATATCCCTAAAGGTGACAGTCTGTTGTTCAAAGGCGAGCTCGTTCAGACAGAAGGTGACTAACTGTGGCTTAAAGGCGACATGGTTCAGACAAGATGCGATCAACTATTGTTCAAATGCAATTTGGTTCAGGCAGTAGGCGATTAAAAGTGATTCTGTTCAGGCAAAAGGCGATCAACTGTGGTTTAAAAGTGACTCTGTTCAGTTAATATGCGGGCAGCTGTTGTTTAAAAGCAACACAGTTCGGCCTATATGCGGGTAGCTGTTGTTTAAAAGTGACACAATTCAGGCAAAAAGCAAATTACTACAGTTTAGAAGTGATGTCTGTAATCTGTACGAGCAGTTTAGGTTCAAAAGCGACTGTGTTTGTCCAAAAGTTGTCTGATTTTGTAGTTTTTCAGCAAGAAAATAGTGATAACAGTCACTCACACTCACAACAAGCACAAACTGATACAACCTAGGCTAGGATAGGACAGTATCCATTGAATCCCCTGGCCATGCTTATTCAAAGCAGATAGCTTCAGGATCTTGGTAGCACCGGCTCCCCTCCACGGCACTCACTTCTCACGCATACCAAGTTCCGGGCTTCCTGTAAGGCTTGTCCCCACACCAAACCTTAGGATTGTCCCTGCTATCTCTACTAAGAACCACGTGAATCAGGGCCGCTTCAAAGGTCCCACCTTTTGCATCAACAGATAGAAGGTTTTTGGCTACTACACAAAGTTGCTAATAAGGGCATCAGTTCGGGTGGCTATACATGCGGCAGCGCTACTCTCCGTTATGGAGTCTCCCAGCCTCCAAGGGTTGCGCCTTGGAGGGTTTTGGGGGAGGTTGGCTATCGGTATAACACAACAGCACCCATTGTTTGTGGCTTTTGACACAAACACTTTTCTTATATAGCGGTTCGGAAGGACTTGGTTTTAGCCCGTTACCGCTTGGGTCGTATCCCTTCTCACACCGGGAAGGCAGGCCCTCTAAAGATAATGACAAGTTCTCATACACCCAAGATCCATTTGATAGGCAAGGGGAGAGGATACTTTTGCCATTAAATTTGGGTTACAATCAGGTACATGCAAGCAATCAGAAAGATAAATCAAGCACGAAGCAAACAATGGTTCATTTTAAGCACCAAGCCCAAATATGCCTAATTTAGTGAAAAACCACAAATCTTGGACCGATCGAACCTACAACAGATATGTCAATAGTTTGATAACCTCATTTCTTGGACAAATCAATAAGATGCTGCGCAAATACCCAATTAATAGCCAAAAATCAAACTGGAACTGAAACAGATTTGAAAACAACAAAACTTACCAGATGCGATTCACTGCTGATCAAAAGCGATCTTCATTTTACCATAGGTGAAATACTGTAGATCATATGCGACGCCGAAAATATAGTATGCGACACCTATCAGCTCATAAGCGATGCGCATAAACCCGACGCGATCAATTGAGGGCTAGATGCTAACTGTATCTGTAAAAACACAGCCGACAGACAAAACCCTAGCCTAACAGGCGAGCATTATCAGTCCATAAGCGATTCAAATTAATTCAAATGCGGCCTCTGTAGACTCATAAGCGATCCATCTATACCTATAAGTGACCGGTTGCGAGACAAAAGTGACCTGTATCTGCAAAAACACAGCTACACCTTAACATGCACAGGCGATCACTCTCAGTTCATAAGTGATTCAGATCAGCGTAAAAGCGAGTACTGTTAGATCAAAAGTGACGCAAACATTTGCAAAAGCAGCCACTGTTAGTTCAAAAGCGATCCGAATATGTGCAAAAGCGGCTACTATTAGGTCAAAGGCAATAAGTACAGTCTAAAGCAACCAGTGCTAAAATCACAGGCGAGCCTTTTTAAAACAAAAGTGATACAAATTTTACCGTAGGTGACGACTGTCTGTTTAAAGGCGATCCAGAGAGGTAAATGCGGCCGGTTCCAGCATAAAAGCGGCACAGAGATCTGGAAGCGGCGGATTTTCGTTCAGAAGCGACCGGAATTTACTGCAAGCACCTGCAAAATCTGATCTTCAAAGAAAACAACTCCAAAAAATGAAGTCAATCAAGGACGTGAGTCCCACCGGGCGTGCCAAAATGTGATAGGTGAAAGTCAGGTTTCGCAGATCAGACATAGTCATGAAACCCTAACCCTACCATCATCAAGGAATCTAATCTAAATGAAATCAAAAGAACAATGCAATTCAAGCATAACATCACCTAGACCGTGCGATTCCTTGTTTGAGGGATGTGGACTGCTTCTTCAACAATGAACAATTGCAAAGCTGAAAGCTGCCATGATGGATGATAAAAGCTCACATGAATGCTCAGATGCTCAAGATGCTCAAGATGATAATGTAGGTGCTATATGATTGCTGGATGTCTCATATGGAGTGAGAGGGTGTTTATATAGGACTTAGCCAAGATCAATCAACGGTGGAGATTCAGAGGCTATGTGAATGGCTAGGATTGAAAGTTACTAAATTTAGGTTCCATTAGTTGTGCATGTGAAGGATATGAATGAAAGTTGTCTTACAACACATGATTGACTGGACAAGTGTTGGAATGTGATAAAAGATGAGTGTTTAATTCAAATAAAATATTTGAATTAGTTGTAATATGAGTTGGATATTAATTAAATAAATTAAATTTATTTAATTAATAGGATAAATGAATAGAATGGGATAAGATATGATGTGGAAATTAATTAAATAAATAGAATTTATTTAATTAATATGGATGGGGATAGGATATGATTGAGAAATGATGTGGAATTAATTAAATAAATAAAATTTATTTAATTAATTGGCTTAATGAATAATGATTTAACAAGGTGTTGCTAGTCATAGACAAATTTGGGTGTCTACAAGAACTATCATATTTAAAAATTATTATACCGTAAGAGGAACTTGTTGTGAATCCTCTATTCTAGGACCTGTCTCTACAGGCTTAGCTCCATGACATGTATCGAGCTATAATTTAAGAAAAAAGAATTTTGAATGTACATGTCAACATATATATATATATATATCAAGAAATTTACTTTAAGTTCACAACGTATATTTTAATTGTTTAATTTAAATATAATCTAAATTTTAAATTATACCGTATCAGGTTGCCCATCTCCTCTGTCCTCCTGCTCTGCATGTGATGTGTGTTGATCATGAAAGGTGTCACTAACAAGCTCCTACAATGTCATTTATATTTAAGTTAGCACATGTGTGTACAAATTAGGTTTTAAAACATATATATAATTGACTTACAGTGTACATGTTAAATACGTTTTTCAACAACCTGAAATGCAGTCGACTCCTGATATAAACTTGGATTATCCAAGTGTGCTACAATGCCCATCCTCATAGTTCTGTCAACCTGCATAGACATATTTATAAAATATTAAATAGTACATGTGCACGTTTTTAGATACACTGATATCAAAATAGAAAAATTTAAGTATATATACAGTTTTTTAAAACAATATACATACTGTAAGAGTGTCATGTGAGATGCCCAATGATGGAGGAGCGCTCGAGACACCCTGAGATGGAGGATTCAATGTGGAAGAACCCTGAACCAATTCATAAATAAGTTCATAAATATTTAATTGTACACACATTCAAGACTGAATTTTACAAATTTACAAATCATTGAAAATGTACCCCAAATGGGTGCCCGAGATGAACAGGTGTCGATGAAAAATTAATTCGATCAATTGTGACCCCTGTTGCCATCATCTACACCAAACAAACCAAACAATTCGATTGTTAAAATATTACAATTTAATTGATCATCTATATGTTGATTAAAAACACGTGGTTAAAAAATTGTTTTAAATTCAACATGTGTACATAACCTATATATACCTGTGTCGAATGATCAGTGGGATGATCCTCAGCAAATAGATAATCAACAAATGATTTAGTGCCCACATTATTAGATGATGCATGTGTAGCTGAAGTGGGTGCAACTGCCTGATCAGGTCCATAACACAACTGATTGCAACTCGTACATGTATGAGGCATCAACACATGTGGAGTGGCACTAGGACCACTTCCATCATCAACTCCTCCATGCTCTCTAACTCGAGCTACCATCATAGAAGTCTACTCATGTAGGCTACCTAAGAGTGCACTCAATGTGCCTAGTGTGGATACCATTGCACGATGCTCGAAGGGCGAAGGAATGGCAGCAACAGGAGGGTCAATAAGAGGTTGAACAGGCACCGGTCGTTGGGGATCAACCCGTGCCCCCAACTTTTGTTGTGGCATGCCACCACCAACACCCTAGAATGATCTAAAATCAAAGTAGTTGGGTTTTTTATTCATAACAAACTCTACATATAATTTTCTCAAAAAATATAAAGGAACCTCACAATTAGCATGAGGTGGATAATCAAACACCATCCACCATCTATCCCAAAAATTGGCAGACATTCCTTCATGCCTACACCACCTGATTGATATTCTTTTCTTATTTGCAGGAATAGGTTCATTTGTAATGGGATGTCTAAAATATTGTGCTAAATGAGCTTTTGTGATTTTAAGATCCAAAATAGTCTTATAGGAGAGGCCATCAGCATAAAATTGGCGCCTCTCCTCTCTCCATTTCTGGAATCCATCAAAATCTGAGTCAATAGACCTCACAGAATCTACAATGTTTTGCATCAAAGATGCAAAATGTACTACGTGAGGTGGCATGAATTGTTCACTGCGAATGGAATTCAGTTTTTCTTGTATCGAATCCACATTTTCATTTATTATGGCTCGCAAGCGAGCCTGGTCAGTTCCAGGTGGGGGTGGAGGTGGAGGTGGAGGCAGGTCATCTGCAGGTGGGGCATCTAGAGGTGGGGCATTTGGTGCTGGGGGTGGGGGTGGGGGTGGGGGTGGGGGTGCGGCCGGATCATCTTGTGCATTAAGGAAGTCCTCAACATCAAAGTGAATATCATCTAGATTCATGATGTATATATAAAAATCTAGATATGAACCTGCATATATATACATATAAACATACAAACTTCAGTACAAATTTAAAATTAAATCAAGAATATATATATATATATATATATATATATATATGTTTCAAGAAATTACACTTGAAATAAATTTAAATTAAAAACATACAAATAATGTATACATGCATGTAAAAATTTCAAAATGTAAGAGAGCTATTAGGACTACCAGAATGATTGATACAATGGGCAATATATATTTCAAATTTTCAATGTGCATTTAAGTAAGGAAACTTCTCTGGACAATCATCATGTATTTCTTAAATGTGAATATGCATCCCAAATTTTGGACTATTTTAAAGAAATATGGTGCATTTAGGAACTTGGTGATTGTTGGGGTAAAGAGGAATATATGATCATGCTAGAAGAGGCACTGATTAGGCTCATAATTGGCCAAGGTTGCTTTGAATAAGGTTAAAACAAGGAGATACCCATGTTGATATTCACACCCTTTGGTCCACACCTACATTGGGATGGATTAAGCTTGAAATTTTGATGGGTAGCCAAGGGTAATCCTAGTGAAGTAGGAGGAGTATGTTTATTAAGAGATGATAAGGGAAAACCTCTACCTATCTTAAAGCTTATGATTTTGGTGTCAAGAACAATAATATGGTAGATTCTAGGGCCACGATATCCAGGGCCTCAAGATGACTTGGAAACTAAACAAGATATCCCTTAGTGTGGAAGGAGATTCCAAGATCAACATTGATCATATGAAAAAGCATAGATGAAGCTTGTGGTTATTGGAAACTATTATATATTGGAAGCTAGAAACTTGGTGAATACTTGTTTAAATCTATCTCCTTCAAACATATCAAAAGAAAAGGTAATTATATTCTAGACTAGGCAGATAATGGAAGAAATCATTAAATTGCTCCTAGACATCTAGCATTTGTTGGGAAGAATAATTTTTTTACATTCAACTTGAAATCCCTAAGTTGTGCCTCCATGCTATCAAATGTTACTTGTATCTACCTTCTATACAATGATATTGAAGGGGTAGAAGGTTAGGCTAAGGATTTCTATATTGCTACTTAGATAAATTCCACATCTTCAATGTGTGGCATGAGCATATGCACAAAGCCTTGGAGGATATTTCTAAGATAATGAAGATAAACCTTCATGTCTTGATGCTAAATTGGATGATTCTATCCACTATGAGAATTAAGATGAGGAGGAGGTGACATAAATCCCTCCTATCAAATTTGAACAATGTTAAAAATGTCAAGGAAGTGGTAGAGGCTTTGTAAGGCTTGTGTAATTTGTCCCACCACCCTAGGATAAAGTTTTTTAGTTTATTAGTAATTCTAACACTACTTCAACTTATTACTCTAGGGTTAGGGCCACTATAATTTTCCCTACCACTAATATATCTTAAGACACCTATTGGTTTATGTTTGACATCATTGTAGTATATTAATTTTCCCTACCACTATTGATTGAACAAAACTATACCATATATATTAAGTACTCTAGCTCAATGATCTTAAGATTAATGAAATCAGGACTAACTATATCATCATTATGCTTAGATACACCCAACATGCTAATCAAGAACTTAATTACCTTCACAACCCTATTAGCATTGTATCACTCCTATTAGGGAGTGGACTTGAATGGGGCCAAAAGATTCTTTACCTCTTATGATTGTGACTTTGGGTTTGGTATGGTCAACTTGGAGAGGTTGTGTGGCATATCCCTATAAGAGGATGAAGGGTGATAGGAGGTTGTAGGATGGCTAAAAGCATTCACATGACGATCATGTTCAAGTTTAAATTTCAAGATATGCATCATGGTCTACAAGGTTCTCTTGTTCAAAAGGTTCATCATATTTTAGACAAGGAACTCACAATCATTGGTACCAAATTCATGACCTCCTATTAAAAGTCTCCATATAGCTTTAAACATAACACCTATAAACACAAAATTTATAGGGCTTGAATATAAGCCCGCCTCCCAGTTAGGAGACTTCCAAATAATTGGTGAACTCACATGCAATAAGGGAATAACACATGCATACAAAATATGTAGAAGAAATCCCTGTAGCATGACTCGTGATTAATTAAAGTTAGGGTTAGGGTTTCAATTAGGATCAGGCTTAGGGTTAGAATTGAGGTTAGGGTTAGAATTAGAATTCAAGGGTTGCTAAATTAGGGTAAGTATTAGATCTACAATTATGGTTTGGGTTACGGCTAGAGTTAGGGTTACAATTACAATTACAAGTAGCTCGTTAGGGTTAGGGTTAGGGCTAGAGTTAGAGTTACAATTACAATTACAATTACAAGTAGAGTTAGGGTTAGGGTTATGATTAGGGTTATAATAAGGGTTAGGGTTTGAATTGCATATAGAATTAGGGTTAGGATTAGGGTTAGAATTAGTGTTAGGGTTAGGGTTGGAATTACATATAGAATTAGGGTTCAATCTAGCTAGAAATAGATAAATTAGTCAAGATGGTTCTAGCTCAATTTTGTTTCCTATTTCCTAGAAAATGCAAAACTAGTTATTGTTTTCTATTTAGTTGTTAGTCCCAACTCTTTCCTTTTAAGAAGTATATCAAATCTAATGTAGTAGTAGATACTTCTACATATACAAGTTTCTGTTAGGAGAAAATATATTTTGCCAAATTTGTATAGAGTTGTCTATAGTGTGTTCAAGGGTAATCAAATGATGTAAGTCACAATTTAGAGGGTTGAGGGATAAGTTTGTGTTGAGTCTATAGGAGGTGTTTTCTATAGACCAAGCTCCATAATCTAGGTATCTCCATGTCTAACTCAAATGTTTCAACTTGGTCCATATTATATCCAGATTAATGATAAAATTTTATATATATGGCTATGCACAAGATCCACGACCATATCAATGTTTGGTAGAGAAAAGTTATCTAAGTTGGGGTAGATCCTTTTTTTATGTCTCAAAAGTTAGTGCAAACATGAATTCCCTTAGTTTTCTTGTTAACTAAGACCACATTAGATCTACCCATTTAGGATAAGTAATAGTCTGAATGAACCCTGGACATCCAAGAGTTTATACAATTCTTCTATGACCACGAGGGCTACTTGGGGGTGCATTTTGCGTAGCTTTTATTGAATAGGTTTGGCGTTGAGGTGAACCACAAGATGATGCATGACTTTAAAGATGGAGTCTCAAGGCATATCACCATAAGACCACATGAAGAAATCAACGTAATCTTTAACATGGTGACATGGTTATATATGCCTTCTTTGATGTCAAGGTCCAGTGGAGCTACTATCTTAGAGAGTTTAGGGTCCAAGCTTCTATTCACAGGTTGATGTTTATAGCATGTCCTCAACAAGGAGAGGGGAGTCATATCTTGTATCTAAGTGATATCTAATGGAAGGTGAAGTTTGTGAGGAGCTCTTGGGAAGTGTCCATTTTTATTGTATCATTTTAATCGATCACAAGTTTCTTCTTATATAGATTGTTGCTATTCTGCCTAGACTAGGGTGCCTCAGGACTAAAGGGTTCTTTCTTTCTCTCCAAAATAAGCATATATGTAGGTGTTAAGTATGGTGGAAAAGTCTTTCTTATGATTACAATGGGGATGTGGTCTTGACACTTCATAAGTTTCATGATGGCTTCATCATTTTGGAAAACATCAAATCATAAAGGGTCGTGTTGGTCCCAATCGATAAGCTCAAGGTATTCTAGGTCTAAGGAGATGGTGAGGATAGTGACCTATCATGAAAGAGGTTAGTGGTGGAAAGATCTTCATAAGGATCATGAGTGGAGCCTACATCAATGTCATTAAGATTAGGGAAAGCATTACCAATGAGGTTGAGCTCGTATCACAATTAACATCACGATGTTCATTCCAGGGGCATAACCTAGCTAGTGAGGATAGCTACTTGAGTATATCAAAAGTTACATAAATGTTGGCTTCATTTCATTCTTGATTAGTTGGCTATCACAAAAACTGTAAAATTTTCTCAATTCTTGATTAGTTGGTTGTCTCTAAATGTTTGATTATGAAGGATGTGATAACTTGGTTTTATTATGGTTTGTTGTAATTTTTTTACATGATAGTTAGCTATTCAATAATGCCTTTAAAATACAATGACATACATTGTTATAAGTAAATTTTATAAAAACCAAATATATATATCATCCCAATGCTATATAATTTTTGACAGTTTGTTCAAAATCTCTCCTTTCATATGATACAATCATTTCAAAATTTCAATTGCATTTTCTAGCTAAAATGTTTAAATACAGCTATTCAACACTCAAATTGAACTCAAATTTTGATAGTTTGTTCAAAATCTCTCCTTTCATATGATACAGTATTTTCAAAATTTCAATTGTATTTTACAGCTAAAATGTTTAAATATAGCTATTCAACACTCAAATTTTGACAGTTTGTTCAAAATCTCTCCTTTCATATGATACAGTATTTTCAAAATTTCAATTGTATTTTACAGCTAAAATGTCTAAATATACCTATTCAATTCTCAATTTTAAACATAATTTTGACAGTTTGTTCAAATTCTAACCTTTTCTATGATATAGTCTTTCAAAATTTCAATTGTATTTTACATCTAAACTGTCAAAAATCAACTACTGATTTCATAAACCCTAAACCCTAAATAACAATTCAAAATTTAAATTTTGATTGTATTTTACACCAAAACAAACAAAGGAAGCTTAAAACAATTGATGGGTAATTTGTAGAAGTGGAAAAATCCACTTACTTGGTGGCTAGATGGTCTCTGAACTCGGGATCCCGTTTTCGCCTGTCGACTGTCGCTGTTGAAAATGGGGTCTCTGCCATTTTTAAAAAAATTTAATACTTTTCCAAAACGGGATCCCGTTATATATAACGTGATCCCGTTATATATAACGTGATCCCGTTATATAATGTTACAAAATATGAACAAATAGAAGAATGTCACAATAGATGCATTCCACCTGTATCCACGTGTCTACAAGGGCATCATGGGTCCTTCAGGAAGAACTAATAAACATAAAAACACAACACAGGGGTAAACATTATTACAAGTATGTGCTAACTGGTGTTGTCATTGATGTCAACATGTTTATGTTGTCACTGGTGCCAATTGTATCTTCTAATATTGTTGTCTATTGATTGATTGAGTTGTCATGTTAAGAACATTGTTTGAGTATTTTGCTCCACATTTCCTCTATATTGAAGATTGGAGTATGAGATTTGGATATGATTTAGAGAAGTTTTTGAAGATGCTAAATCCAGAATTTGGTGGTCCAGATCGCTATGCAGAAAAATTTCCATTCACCAGTTTGAAGACTGTGTCTGGCCATGTTTACAGAGTGACAGGGAGAAAGTATTTTGCTCCACATTTCTCTGTAGTTTGGATTTTGGTCTTACGGTTTTGGACTTAAGATTATAAGGTCCTTAGATATCTTCATTCCAAAGGATTTGTTATTTAGTGCTCTGGAAAGCAAGTTATTGATTAACAGAGTTTGACAGTGTCTATTGAGAAGCAGTCTGTGATGCCTCTTCAAGTGATATTTGTTGTATTCAAGTGAGATCTATTGCAGTTGGATTTGTCAACTCCCAAGTGATTCTATGTTGTTCGTGGATGTCTCCAAAATGTATTGAAGGTGTGTGCTTGATCCACAAGCCATAATGAAGTTCTTGGAAGCATGTATCTAAGTGTTCTTGGTGTGTGCACTAGTTCTAGCTAACATGGTTAGTTACACTTGTTGCGGAGGTGATTCATGGATTGTGGAAGCATGTTGTAGTGTGTGAAGATGTATTTGGGTCCAATCTAAGTCATGAAGTTTTCCTCTTTCATTCATTTGCTCTGCAAATTTGTTTAGGTCTAGTCCTAATTTAGTTTATGTATATATGTCGACCTTGGAGATAGTTCCAATGGTTATAGATTGTAATGCTAACCTTGATGTACATTCCAAGTTTGATGATGTTTATAATTATATGTAATGAATTCGTGAGTGATGAGTGATGGTGTGAAGATGTGAAGATAAACTATAAAAGCAGAGCAGAGAAGAGGAGATATATTGTGCTTCAATAGAACTGAACTCAGGCATGTTGTAGATGCTACTATATCAGTTCATGGCAGTGATCCACCCCTTGGCAGTGAGCTTCTTTTGTTATTTGGTATTGTTACTATATTATATTGTGAGCTAACACTCGCCATGGTTTTTCCCTTTTTAGTGTTTTCCACGTAAAAATCTAGTGTTCATGTGTGTATGGTGTTGATGTGTTTATGGTTTGATTCTGCTATTCATGTTTAATCTTCATGATAGAATAAGGAGTTAAATTAAGTGAATGTGAAAGTAATTTTGTTTGAAGAAGTTAAAGTTCTTGATACAACTAATTCACCACCCCTCTTAGTTGTCTTGTGCCTTTCAACAATTGGTAGCAGAGCAAGGTTCCTTGGAAGAAATTCTAACAACTTAAGGTAGATCTAGGATGGCACACAAGAAATGCATTCCTTAGTTTAATGGATCTGACTATGCCTACTAGAAGGTATGAATGCAAAGTTATCTTATTTCTATTGGTTATAATGTTTGGACAATGGTTAAAGATAAATACATAGAACCTAAACATGGTCCAAAGACTGATGAAGAGATTAAGGATTATGAGACTAATTACAAAGCTAAAAATGCTCTATTAAATGCTTTGTCTAACACTAAAATGATGAAAGTTATGGATCTGAAGACTGCTCATGAGATCTATGATAAATTGAAAAACATTTATGAAGGTAATGAATCTGTCAAGAAGGCTAAGTTACAAAATTTGAAGACCACATATGAAACCATGCGAACGTCTGAGGATGAGAACATAACAGATTACATATAGAAGATTGATGAAGTTGTCAGCAGCATCAAGTGTCTTGGTGGAAAGTTAGAGGATGGGGATGTTGTAGATAAGATTCTTAGAACTCTTCCCAAATCTCATAGTCACAAGGTATCTTCCATTGAAGAATTGTTTGATATGGGCAATCTTACAAATGATCAATTGCTTGGTAAACTGACTGCTTTTGAGATGAGAGAATTTGGTACTACTGATGGCCTTGTGAAAATAGAGACTGCCTTTAAGGCCAAGGAAGAAAAGACTGCTAGATCAGACAAATATGTTGTGGAATTAGATGAAGAAGATTTTGAAGAGCTTGAGGCAAAATTTGCAAGTAGAATAACAAGAGGCAGAAAAGGAAAGTTCAAAGGTAAGTTACATTTCAAATGTTTCAACTATGGTAAAATTGGTCACTATGCTTCAAGATGTCCTAACAGAGCTTTGAAGTTCAAAAACAATGAAAGTAAAGGAAAAATGGTAAGAAAGAGTTACTATGTTAGAGATGATGATGGTGTAACTAATGATGAACCTGATTTTGATGATGGTAATAGTAGTGAATGCCTATTTATTGCACTTAGAGAAGAACATGTTTATGCTAATCTTGCAAGTTATGTGAAGGAAGAAAGTCCAGAAGAGTTGTCTACATTTCATGCTGAAAAGGGAGATGAATGGATCATTGATAGTGGATGTTCAAATCACTTGATAGGAGACAAGAGTAAGTTTGTTAAGTTTGAAAAGTATGATGGAGTACTTGTTAGCTTTGGTGATGATGCAGCTAGTCAGATTTGTGGAAAAAGATCAATTACTTTTGTTGGCAAGCATAATACAGATGATGTTATTTATGTCAAGGGCTTAAAGCATAATCTTCTAAGTGTTGGACAAATGTTTGAGAAAGGGTATAATCTGGTATTCAAGGACAATGGATGTGAGATAAAGAAAATCTCTGGAACATTAATTGTTGCTGGTAAGAAGACTCATAGAAATGTTTATCATTTGAAGGGTACTGATAATTGTTGTTTGTTGGCTAAGACAGATGAAAGTTGGCTATGGCATAGGAGAATGTGTCACATTAACTTTGACAATTTGGTGAGAATAAGCACAGTACAAGTAGTAAGATACATGCCTAAGATTGTGAAGCTTGCCAATGTTATGTGCAAAGAATGTCAGTTTGGAAAAATGGAAAAGACTACTTTCAAGAGCAAAGAACAACCCTCTATTGGTTTGCTAGAGTTGGTGCATACAGACTTATGTGGCCCTACAAGAACAAGAAGTCTACAAGGTGATAGGTATTTCATGCTTCTTATTAATGATTATTCAAGAATGACTTGGGTTACCTTTCTTAGAGAAAAATCAGAAGCCCTAGACAAGTTTAAGGCATTTAAAGCTATGGTTGAAAATGAGATGGATTTGAGAATCAAGTGTTTGAGATCTGACAAAGGTGGTGAGTTTACTTCAAATGAGTTTAATGCCTTCTGTGAAGAGCATGGAATAAAGAGACACTTGTCTGCTCCCCAGATTCCTCAACAAAATGGAGTGATTGAAAGAAAGAATAGAACTGTTAAGAAGCTGCCAGAACAATGATCAAGGAAGCAGACCTACCGGAAGTATGTTGGAAAGAAGCAATACACACTGCTGTCTACATTTAGAGCAGAGTGCTAGTCAAAACAAAAGAAACAAAGACACCTTATAAGTTGTGGTATGGAAGAACTCCTACTGTCAAATATTTCAAAGTTTTTGGAAGAAAATGTTACATCAGAAGAGATGGAGAATTAGGAAAGTTTGATGCTAGATGTGATGAAGGCATATTCCTTGTGTACTCTATTAGGAGAAAGGCTTACCAGTGCTATAACAAAAGACCTGAAAAATAATTGAAAGTACAAATGTTAAAATAGATGAAGATATTCAGTCAGATGGGTATGAGTCAAATAGATCTACTGATACAGAAAAGGTTGAAAAAGACAAAGAAAAGGAAGTTCAAACTGAAATGCAAGCTACTCCAGAAGAAGAAGAAGTTCAAGCTGAAGCTCCGGAAAGAATTCCTAAAACCCCCAAGTATGTGTAAAGAGATCTCTCTGAATATCATATTATTGGTGACAAAAGGAAAGGTGTATTGACAAGAAGTAGAGCTGCAAAAGAAGAAGTAAACCTCTATTTACTCTCAAAGGTGGAATCTAAAACAGTATATGAAGCATGCAATGATGAACATTGGGTCAAAGCAATGGAAGAAGAACTAATGCAAATTGAAAAGAACAAGACTTGGGAACTTGTCTCTAGGCCTCCAGACAAGAATGTAATTGGAACAAAATGGGTATTCCAGAACAAACTGAATGAAGTTGGAGAAGTTGTGAGAAACAAGGCAAGACTTGTGTGCAAAGGCTACTCACAAGTGGAAGGAATAGACTATGAAGAGACCTTTGCTTCGATGGCAAGATTGGAAGCTATCAGACTATTCTTGGCATTTGCAACACATAAAAATTTCAAGGTATACCAGATGGATGTGAAGTTTACTTTCCTGAATGGTGAGTTAGAAGAAGAAGTCTACATAGAGCAACCAGATGGGTTTTAGATATCAGACAAACTAGACATGGTATGTAAGTTGAATAAGGCTTTGTATGGATTGAAGCAAGCTCCCAAAGCGTGGTATGCAAGATTGGATAAGTACCTATTGCAGCAAGGATTCAGTAAAGGGTCTGTAGATAGTAATTTGTATATCAAGGCAAGCAAAGATCAAATCCTGATTATTGAAGTCTATGTGGATGATATCATATTGGTGGAAATGTAGAGATGTGCAAGAATTTTACAAATGAAATGCAAAAGGAATTTGAGATGTCTATGTGTGGTGAGATGAACTTCTTTCTTGGACTACAAATCAATCAGACTAATAAAGGCATTTTTAGTTCTCAATCAAAGTATGTCAAGGAATTGTTAAGGAAGTTTAGAATGGAGGACTCTAAACTGGTATGCACTCCTATGGTTACTAGTTGTAAATTGAGCCATATTTCAATCAGATCCCAGAGAATCACATGTGATGGCAGTAAAGAGGTAATTCAGGTACTTAAAGGGCACCCTAGATCATGGTTTGTGGTATCCTAAGAACAATGACTTTTCCCTGAGTGCCTATACAGATGCAGATTGGGCCGAATGTGCTGATGATAGGAAAAGTACAAGTGGAGGAGCATTCTTCCTTGGAGATAGGGTAGTGGCTTGGCATAGCAAGAATCAAGAATCAGTCTCTTTGTCTATTGCAGAGGTAGAATATATTATTGTAGTATCATGCTGCACTCAAGTGTTATGGATGAAACAGACCTTGAAAGATATCAAAGTTGAGTATGATGAGCCAATTCCTATTCTTTGTGATAACACAAGTGTCGTAAATATTTCAAAGAATCCAGTGATTCATTCAAAGACAAAGCACATTTCAATTAAGTATCACTTTTTGAGAGAGAAAGTTGCAGAGAATGAGGTGAAGCTTGAGTATGTGCCTACAAAAGATCAAGTTGTTGATATGTTCACTAAGGCTCTTCCAAAAGACACATTTGAGTATCTCCGAGAAAAATTAGGCGTTATTGCCCCTCCTTCCTTGAACTAGATGCATAAGAAGATGCATCAGTCGAGTGTGCTTCAAATTACATTTCTCCTTTTAGACTGATGTTGGAGGTTATCTCTCAGGGGGAGTAGGTAGTGGTTTGAGATGATTGTTGCATTCAGGGGGAGTAAAGAAGGATTTCAAATTGATCAGAGAAGTAGTGTGCAAGTATGTGTAGGAGAAGAGATGTGATGCCCATTTCCATTGATGTCAAAGGGGGAGAGAGAGATCATGTGAAAAACTCAGGGGGAGAAAGAGTTCAAAATGAAAGGGGGAGTCCCGATGCAGAATTGTGTCTAGATGGAGGAACATGTTATTCAGTTTTTCACATCATATGTTGTCATAAATGACAAAGGGGGAGATTGTTGCAAGTATGTGCTAACTAGTGTTGTCATTGATGTCAACATGTTTATGTTGTCATTGGTGCCAATTGTATCTTCTGATATTGATGTCTGTTGATTGATTGAGTTGTCATGTTAAGAACACTGTCTGAGTATTTTGCTCCGCATTTCCTCTATGTTGAAGACTGGAGTATGAGATTTGGATATGATTTAGAGAAGCATTTGAAGATGCTAAATCTAGAATTTGGTGGTTTGGATCACTGTGCAGAAAAAGTTCCATTCACCAGTTTGAAGACTGTGCTTGGCCATGTTTGTAGAGTGACATGGAGAAAGTATTTTGCTCCACATTTCTCTGCAGTTTGGATTTTGGTCTTGCGGTTCTGGACTTGATCTTATAAGGTCCTTAGCTATCTTCATTCCAAAGGATTTGTTATTTGGTGCTCTGGAAAGCAAGTTATTGATTAATAGAGTTTGACAGTGTCTGTTGAGAAGCAGTCTGTGATGCGTCTTCAAGTGATGTTTGTTGTATTCAAGTGAGATCTATTGTGGTTGGATTTTTTGACTCTCAAGTGATTCTATGTTGATTGTGGATGTCTCCAGAATGTATTGAAGGCATGTGCTTGATCCAGAAGCCATAATGAAGTTCTTGGAAGCATGTATCTAAGTGTTCTTGGTGTGTGCACTAGTTTTGGTCGAGCTAGTTAGTTACACTTGTTGTGGAGATGATTTATGGATTGTGGAAGTGTGTTGTAGCATGTGAAGATGTATTTGGGTCTGAGCTAAGCTATGAAGTGTTCCTCTTTCATTCATTTTCTCTACAAATTTGTTTAGGTCCAGTCCTAATTTAGTTTATGTATGTATGCCGACCTTGGAGATAGTTCCAATGGTTGTAGATTGTAACGCCAACCTTGATGTACATTCCAAGGTTGATGATGTGTATAAATATATGTAATGAATTTGTGAGTGATGAGTGATGGTGCGAAGATGTGAAGATATATTATAAAAGGAGAGCAAAGCAGAGGAGATATATTGCGCTTCAATGGAACTGAACTCAGGCATGTTGTAGATGCTACTATATCAATTCATGGCAGTGAGCCACCCCTAGTAGTGATCCATCCCTAGCAGTGAGCCACCCTTTGGCAATGAGCCTTTCATTTGGGTAGTGAGCCTCTTTTGTTATTTGGTATTATTACTACATTATATTGTGAGCTAACACTAATTGTGGTTTTTCCATTTTTAGGGTTTTCCATGTAAAAATTGAGTGTTCATTGTGTATGGTGTTGATCTGTTTATGTTTTGATTCTACTATTAAGTGAATTTGAAAGTCATTTTGTTTGAAGATGTTAAAGTTCTTGATACAACTGATTCACCCCCCCTCAGTTGTCTTGTGCCTTTCAACAAACATTACTGACAAGCATGAAAACATATAAAACAAATGAAAAGTTCTCATGGGTCATTCACAAATAGGTCATCCTGGTCCCAATATTGATATTTGTAACATGATGAAGGGATTGTTGATAATGGAACCACAGCCAGAGTAGTCGAAGGACACTCTCCCAGAACCATGTGTGAAGAATCAACAGACAGAGTTGGATCGTCCTGAGCACTAGGTTCAGTAATTGTCAACGATTTTGAAAAGATCATGGACAATGCAGGGATGTCTGGAATAGACTCTATGATTCTCATAGGGGAGGAATCGGGAGAGTCACTATTTGAAGTACAAACCACAAGTGGATTTTGAGTGTTGTCAGTTGTAGGGTGAGCACTAGGAGACACGAGTGGAGTCACATTTTCAACAAAGAGAAAAGAAGAGGAAGAAGAAGGGTGAGCAGGTGGCGAAAGCAACTAGTATAGGATGCACTTTGGTTGAAGCTACGGTGGTATAGGATAGTGCTAAAGCTTACATTTAGGCAACATAGGCTGGGAGGGCACAATAGTAGATAAGGTGGTGCTAGGAGCGTCACTGATGATTGAAGTGGGGGTGGGGGATGGGAGAGACAGAGGAAGGGAGATAGGAAGGTGGGGATCTAGAGGAAGAATGGGATCAACGGAATGTTGTGAGAAAGAGGGATCCTCAAAAGGAGGTTGCACATCAACAACATGTGCTCGGGTCGCAGCATGATGATGACGCTTGTGATCTCTCGCAAGTTAGTTCTACCTCGTACAGGCCAAGGCTTCCACTAAAAAAGTTAGGGGGTCTTCCATCATGCGCTTCACTCCATCCATGTTCACAGGGATATGTGGACTAATGGAGGTGACCACTAACGATGGAGAGACCATAAGAGTATGAGAAAGGGAAGGTGCCTGTAACATGGGTTACTTTCCTTGTGCCACCGGAGGGACAAGAGGAATGGAAGCAACCACCAAAGGTTGGGGAACTACTACATGAGGAGGATGGGGAGTACTCAACAGAGGTGGGTTTCCTGGTGACACCGAGAAGGTAGAAGGAATAAAACCAACCAACAAAGGATGAGGAGCTCCAGGGAAGCACAATGCACATGGTTGTACTATAGGTCTATCTCATGCTCTTGCATAAGAGACAGAAGGAGGCACTATAGAGTGAAAACCAGCTGCATGGGAATGGGAAGGTATACTCTGTATGGGTTTCTTTCCTTTATCTTTTGGGGGAGCAGAGGAAGGAACGGGAGCAGCCTTCGAAGACCGAGGCGCCACAGGGGAAGTAGCCAAAGAAGAAGAAACCAAGGGGTCAACAGACAACTGAGCAATCCTATTGGCTTTGAACTTCTAATAAGATAGAAATAGAAAGTCATTGCAAGATCGGAGCAACTCAATGGGGGTCATCCAGAAGTAGTATAATGAGAAATTGCCTCGCATGGCGAGTGGTATGTATCCGTTGTGATGGATCATGTGCACTACACCATTGTGGGGAAACTTAAGGCAGTGATGAACCATTGAAGTGACCACATTCATGGAAGTGAGCTAGGGTAGGCCCAACTTCACATGAAAATGGTCAGAAGTGGGAATGATAGACATCAGAACATCTAGGGATTTGGGTCTAACCTGAGCAGAAAGGGTGATCATACCCAGGGTGGGTTGAGGTATGCTATCATGACACCTTATAAAGATGTTAGATGAATCATACACATCTTTATAGAGTTCATATACATACAAGAATTCCTCTATAACCACATTGACCATGCAAATAGAATGAATGAGGACACCCTTAATGGGTTTCCCATTGATATCCGCAGGAAGGTAGAGGGGGCCTTCCGATGTGTTAGGCATAATCTCAGAAGTAGAAAAGGAGATAAGAGGTTTGGGAGTAGGACATACTCGAGTAAGGCAAGAATGAACATCCACCATAGCTAGGCATCTCAAAATAGGAGTAAGAAGAAGAAACATTAGGGGTTGACTCTAGCACCACGGAGGGAGAAGCAAGGTCAACAAAATTAGAGTTGTGATGAGGCATCAGATATGTAGATGTTGATTAATAGGAGCAATTGACTTATTACTTTTTCTATTTACTCTCGAGACCTAGATAACACCCTAGTTGATGAGGTCCTATATAGTGTGCTTGAGACACAAACATCGATCAGTATCATGACCGAGGACTCGGTGGAATTGACAAAAGACTTTTGCATCATAGGAAGACAGTAATGACTTGCTAGTATTAAGGGGACGAATGGGAGACAACTACACCAAATTGTTGTTCTGGAGCTATGTCATGATACTATAAAGAGACTCCTTTACAGATGTGAATTTTTTGTTATTGTTTGTTTTCGGAGTAGACAAGACTAGAGCAGTTTGTGAAGCTGCTTTAGCTGCTAGATTGCTAACTATTGATGATGAATTGTTTTCGTAGAAATTTATGTTTTTCTTATAGTTATATGATGTGGAAGCACCAAACTAGTTAGTAGGAGCCAATGAGGTAGAACTCTCAAACTGGCTTAGCGATTGCTAATAGTTACGCAATACTATGCAAAGATGTGCAAAAGAAGAGTAGCACATCAACATAATTTGATCCCAGATCTGTGGCTACAGGTTTCCTAATATAAAAACCTATTGCACGTCATAATCAGGCAAGGCATATGGAATCTATGAGAACAAAGATTGGTACCAACAGATAAAATTAGTTACTTTTTCATTATTTCCCTGCCTACAGTGGACTAGGTCTATGAAGGTAACCTAAGGCCAAATGTTAGATTGGAAATGTTGTAAGAATTGATTTACTAATTGATCAAAATATAGAATAGAATGGTTAGGAAGAGAGCAAAACCAATCCAATGTCGTATCATTAAGGGGATGGGGCAATAGTTTCGCTAATAGAGCATCTTGAAATAGAAAGTCATTGCAAAGAGCAGTGAAAGTAGAAATATGAGTGTTTGGGTCACCCTTGCCTGTATACTTTTCAAATCTAGGGGCCTCAAAGCCCTATGGAAATGGTGTGGAAAGGATGGCTAGAGAAAGAGGACTGCATCAGCAGTAAGCAGGCACAAGTGCTTGTGTTGATGAAGTAGACAAAGAAGCCAACTGTTGTTGTAGAAAACCAACATTTTGCAATAGTTGGTTGATTCTAGGATTAGTAGTATGTGACATTGGAGGAAGTGAAGCATAATTAGGAGGTTGTGAAATTCTAGGGAAACCAAGAGGAAGACTAAAGTTTAAAGGCCTCAAAGATAGAAAAAATTCATATTGATTAATAGTATTGGTTCCAATAGTAGAGGAGTCAAAACCAAGACTACCAAAATTAGCACAATTGGTGGTCATCTGTACCGAAGTATAATTGTGAATGTCTGTGGTAAGTAGAGTCATGGAGAGTTGATTACCAAGGGTGTGAGACTGGGAGTCTTGAGCACCTAGAATATAGCTAACCAATGGCGGGGTTTCGCTACGCATAATGTGAGAGAGGCCTTGAAGAAAGGTAATACATTAGGATGATTATTTAGCATGACATGAAGGACATCAACCAAAGGAACAATAGATCCATATATGTCCTCATGCGATAAGAAATTGCAAAAATCTCCTAATTTGTGACCTAATGCATTAATTTGTTCTTGCGAGACAAATTTGAGTGCTTCCACATGGTTGAAAACTCATTCTGCATCATGGAATGAAGTCATAGGCATAGAGAGAGAAGAAGATGGAGATGAATGAGAGGGATTAAGTTGTTAAGAAGATAGATTAGTGACGTCAAGAGCTGAGCGGATAGGGGTGGAAGGATTAGTAGAAAATTCCATTGAGGTGGATTTACTTAAATTCCTTTCACTCCTATGAAGATTGGGCTGTAAATCTCATAAATTATGTTTAAGCCTTACAACATACAGTGCTAAGTGATGACAAGAGAATGTTGTTTTGATTTTTGAAGAAGTGTTTGTTTAGAACAATGAATTCACCTACAATGTCAGGTGAACTACAACTAATCAAAGTGAAGGTTTTTATTTTAACAATTCAGGTTCACCAAAAATATGGTGGACCACAATAGTGAAGCAAAGGTTTTTAAATGTTTAGAGCACGTTGGGTTCACCAAAAATGTAGCATGGGAAAATTACCTCTCAATCTACTAGCTTCGATCAAGCGAACTCTCCACTATGACTACTCTTGGGTTCTGCTATTCGATGTGTTGAATGTGAAGTTAATCTATCCTAGATCACTATAGAACCACTATGAGTCCCACACAAATTAATACAACTTAATGGGTGATTAACAATGAGGGGAAAAAATGGAAAAATGCAGAAATGACACTATAGAAATAGAAATGATAGAAAATAAAGGTAGAAACGAAAAAAGACCAGAAAGAGGAATCTGTAGCTGCAAGGAGAGAGCCTCGTCCTAGGATGACAACGTGTTGCGAGGATGTCTACGCTAGGTGCTGGAGTCCAAAATGAATATAAAATAAAAATGTTCAACCTTGTACAGGCTTAAACTATCTACACAACACAAATCCCAACATGCAATATACCCAATGATATCCAGTTGAAACATAAATAAAGAAAAAGCCAAATAAATTAGAGGAAGTGAAATGAGACAAGCACAAAAGTTAGTAATACAAAACCCTCGTGCAGTTGTATGATCTCCACTCCAAAGAAACCTGCAAGAAGAGGAAAAATGTTGGGGCTACTTGGGGACTTGCCTCAATCAAGTCCCGGTGTTGGTATTTTTACCTTCATGAGCATCGATACAAGATATTGCATAGAAGTCAAAAAGAAAAGTGTGTGTTCTTATCCTAAGTCTGTCTAGGAAGGTAAGAACAACAATACACAACTAAAGACAACTAAAGTTCCTTCCCTAGTCTACAAGGGAAGAAACCACAATATGCAGCCTATGCAACTAATAAGAAAATGGTGGTCTACACCATAATATAACCTATGCAAAGAAAACATATTTGAAAGGAAGCTATTCTAAACACAATAAAAGAACATTCTCACCAATGTTGATATGAAGAAGAGGCAGCACACCTTCCAAGAGCTCAAAGAATAAGTGCAACTTCAAAACCCCAATGAAGAGAGCCTCCTCAAAGAGAATTAAAGAGAGCTAAACTCCCAAGAGCCAAAGAAAATGGTTTTGTAATGCTTAAGGACATCAAAGATCACCAATGGTTGCTGTAGAAGTTCAAGTTTTACTAGAAGATATCAAAGAACATCAAAGAGCATCAAAGTCTTGTTTTCTTAGAGAGTGTGGAAGAGTGCTAATGAATGTGTGAATCAATCCAAAATTCTTTCCCACCTTCTTCCAAAGGGGGAAGAATCACGAATATGCATGCAAGGAGTCATTCTGTGACTCCCAGAGGTGTTACCATGAATCTTCATGATCACTGAAGGCATGTTGTAACACCCAGAAATAGATACCTATCAGAAAACAAATGTGGGACACTAGCATGACGTGCCGACATTTGCGCGGAGTGCTTAGGTCTAGGTAAAACTAGCTCCTATTTGTACAAGGTACCTTAGGACCGTATAAAAATTAAAGCACTATATTGAATTTTTTATGAAAGAAGAAGAAATAGACCAAAATCATACAAACCTAACCTATCATGCAAAGAGGAGGTATGAAACACTAAACTAGTTACTAAACGTTGCATGAAATTGCAAGGGTATGCAATTTTCTATGTTACACCAAGTTTGCTCTATGTGATATCCAGCCATGAGGCTTTCACTATGTGACTTGGAATACATGTGACCAATGGTTATTGCATCACAACGACCTTTGTGCCTCATAGTCTTTAGAATTTTTTCATATGGTATGAATGCGATGTGTGATGGATTTTTAATAAGAAAAGATGACCCATGGGTCTTGACCCTATTGTCAAGATTTGATTGGGGTATGGATTGTCAGACCATGTGTATCAAGATGTGTCCTCATTGGAGGTAAAGTTTGACATATTTAAAATATATTTTCAAGTGACTTGGGAGGTCATGTGCACCATTGATCTTAAGCATAGATTGATGACCAAAATTTAAAATTTCATAAGAGGACAATGGTTGCACCATTGGCTGAAGTCTGAGGCATGTATAAGCAATTAATTTAGAAGGTGGCAGAATTCTTTTGCGAGTAAACTTGATTTTCCAAAAGTATTTTCACGCAATTTCCCTAACTGGTAGTAGAGAACTATGCAAGTATCTAGTACTGACAATTGATACTCAGTGGGGAATTGCTTGAAGAATAGAAGGAATTGGTGCTTCCCAAGTATGTTAATAGGTACATGCTCTATAACTTTATGAATTTTTATTTCCAAAGAAGGGTTAGGGTTAGTTTATTTGGATTAAATATAGTTGGGTAGGGTTTTGATTGTGAAAAGAATCCCTAAAGATTCTTAGCTATTAAAATTATGTCTCCCTACAAGAAATGTAATTACCACCATGAGTCAAAGATCAACTTGGTTTGGTAAGGAAAAAAGAGGCTTAAACCAGGATGTCCTCGACTTATTACTTGGATCTTTGAAGAAGGGAAAGAAAGCCTAGGGAACTGGCACCCTCACCCAAAGGATGACAGATATAATGGAAGATATCAAAGACCCTAGTATCCCTATTATTGGTTGGGAATTGGTTGAACATTACCATAAGTGTGCTCTATAGTATGAGATGATTTCAAAAATATATGCCATTTTGACATAGGTAAATAGGTTGTCCCAAATGTGTTTATAATCATTGACCTAATATATGCTATCAATAGAGATTATGAATCAAATTCTAGTCAGCTAAAAATGCCAAGGGGTAAGGTGTTACTCACACTAAATAAAAATTTGATTGGAGAAGTTTTTGATCTGAACCCTAGGGCAAGTTTCAAAATTAATCTTGGTGAGTTATGTTGTGAGTACAGAGCAGATAAAAGTAGCTATAGGGTGAAGTGGCTGTCATAGCATAGAATTGGTGAAAAGTATGAAGACAAAAAGATCCACTTGAGTAAAAGTGAACCATTTGATGTGGACACATTTAAAAATTACTTTAAGCTCACTTATATGACACTGTGTCAAGCATTAGGAGTGGATTATAAGTTGTAGATACTTGTGGATATGATGATGTTAGTTGCAGACATTCAGCATCAACATGTAAGTAGAATTCAATTTTACTTCTTTCATTGTTGAAGAAATCCATAAACAACTAGTATCCCTTAAGACTAAGAATAGAACCCCAGATTTCAAATGGTATTCTATGTATGTGTCATATCTTGTTATACAAAGGGAATGACATTTGGCACCCTAATTTGGGAGTGAACCTTACAAGGATAGATGGCTCATTTATGCCAATTCAATTTAGGATGCACATACGGGACTCTCATTGTCATGCATCAAACTACTGTGCTTTTGAGCAAAACTTTGTGCAATAGGTGTTGTCCTTACTAGGATACCATAGAGATAGGTTATCCCTTACCTTCAAGAAGTTTCTAAGACCATTGCAGCTTGATTCAGGAAGGAATTGGGACCATAACTTTGGAGACTGGTTCTTCCACAATGATTACATAATAATTAGAGTTTATGGAGTTGAAGTCGATCCACACATTCTCCCTATTGTCATACTAGACAAGGTAGCTTTCCTGGAAGCATATGGAAGCTAAATAAATCTTATAAGTTGTATCTCAAGAAATAGAAGGATCATTTCTCCCATCCAATATTACATTTTTTTATTTTGTAGTCACTGCCAAGGAGGGTCTTGACCTTCTAAAGACTAAATTGATGGATTATTGGATGGAATCTAGTGAGGTGAGAAATTATGACCCTGAGCATTATATTGATCAAAATAGGAAGTTAGTGGGGAGATCACTTGGTATGATCACCATTTTGATATTATGGAAGATTTGATCATAAATTGCTGGACTTGGGATGAATCTATCTCAAGGAGAGAGCGTTGGACACAAATTAGTGCTTGTGGGGATAAGAGGAAGGAGGTGGAGCCTACTTACAAAGGAGCATTTAGTACCATAAGAGACCCTATCATCGGGATGAAAGAAATGTTGAAACATGTTGATATCTTAGGGAGCATGCCTCCTAGTGTTGCTAGAATTATGGTGCCAAAGGAGAAAATAGGAGAGGCCAGGCCTACTTTTTCTCATGCCTTAGTTGTAGGTGTTGTGATAGTAATGGAGGGGCAAGACCCTAGTGAGAGTGAGTAGTAGGGAAGGGTCCATCCCTTAATAAATTATGATATAATATAATTTACTGGGGAGAACTAAGTTGAGTATCAAGAGATATTAAAGAGTATTGCTTCCCCTTAGAGGCTTGTTGAGGATGTTATCCCTTTTGAGAGGTCATTGCTAAATATGTTAGAAGGGGACAAAGTTGTCCAAGATGTTAGGGCTTTAGCCTATGAAAACATTCTCTTTGATGATGCATTCATCATAATTGAAGAGTTCAAAATGTTGTTGTTCAAAGGAAAAGTGAATGCTAATTATTAGATGAAAAGGGATGTGGCTCAACAAGTTAAAGGAGATAGTGAAGGAGAATCTATCCAAAGCATCCACAAATAGATAGAGTATGATTTGTCAAACATGATAGCTTGTGGATGGGCAAACTCCTCTCAAGTGAATCCAACTGACAATTTTAAAAGGGGTGTAAAAGGTTGATATAAAAGTGTAAAAGGTTTTTTGTAAAATTTGTTGTAAAGTGACAAGTCACTCATCTAAGAAAACCTTTCTCGTAACCTTTTCTATAAAGGGTGGATTGCATTGTATTGAAAAAGGAGATTGCCGTGAGGGAAAAAACTTTGTACTAAGTGTCTTTTAATGGAAACAACATTATTTATCTTGTAAAATGTGTACTTTGTAACATCTATTTTTAGAAAAATCTTTGGGAGGATTTGGCTAATCAACTCTCTTCTTATCTAGATTTGTATTGGATGCTGGTGGGTGATTTTAATACCCCTCTTTATCCTTCTGAAAAGTCTAGGGGAATTTTGGACTACTTTGATAGTATGTTGGACTTTACTGATTTGATTAATACTTTTGGGCTTATTGATATTGATTTGATGAACCAAAATTTTACTTGGACAAATAGGAGGAAAGGGGACCAAATGATTCAAGTGAAGCTTGACCGATTTCTTATTTCCAATAATTGGCCAAACATTGCCTCCCTTAAATTGGCTGCTCTGCCTAGGACTGTTTCTGATCATAATCCTCTCATTCTGGAAATGGCTAATTAGAAGAGAAAAGGTCCTTTTCCTTTTAGATTTGAGGCTATGTGGATTAAACATCATGATTTCAGGAATCTTCTTTCTAGATGGTGGAAACTTTAGGTTGTGGGCACTCCTATGTTTAGACTTTTTAAAAAGTTGGTGCATGTCAAGACAGAAGTTTATGGTTGGAACAAATATAATTTTGGAAACATTTTTTCTTAGAAAAAAGATCTTATCCAATAAGCTGGTAGATATTCAATATAAGATTGCTCAAGGAGATACTTCTGATATTTCTTTCCAATTAGAAAATGACTTAATTAGAGATTGGAAGAATTTAATGAATAGAGAAGAGCTATTCTGGAAGCAAAAATCTAGAGTTCAATGGCTTAAAGAAGGTGACCGTAATACTGCTTTCTTTCATGTTTCTACTTTAAAGCATAGAAAATCTAACTCTATTTCTAGAATAAGATTGGAGGATGGTAGTATGATTACTAATGATGAGGAGATTGGAGATCATGTTGTCAGCTTCTTTCACAATTTGTTGTATGAACAAGGACCGAGTGTTGATAACTCACAGGTTGTGAATCAACTTCCGAACAATATCCCTTCTCTGATTTCTGAGGAAGATAATGCTGATATTTTAAATCCTATTTCTAAGGAAGAGGTTTGTACAATGGTCTTTTCTATGGGCCCTTTCAAAGCTCTGGGGCCAGATGGTTTTCCCCCCTTTTTCTTCAAAGAATTTTGGGACATTATAGGATATGATGTCACTGCTGTTGTCAAAGATTTTTTCAGAACTGATAAACTTCTGAAACAACTCAATAATACATGTATTTCCATTGTTCCTAAGAAGCCCAACCCAGAGATGCTCACTAACTTCAGGCCTATTAGCCTTTGTAATACTACTTACAAAATTTGTACCAAGCTTTTGGTGGTCAGAATCCAACCTCTTCTAGATAAAATTATATCTCCCTCACAAAAGGGTTTTGTTGCAGGGAGATAGATCTTAGATGTTGTGATTACTACTCATGAAACTATTCACTCAATGGATAAGAGTCGCATCCCAGGTATGGTTTTCAAACTTGATATTTCTAAAGCTTATGAAAGGGTGTCATGGCAATTTTTATTTAAAATCATTCAGAAACTTGTGTTCAATGATAAGGTTTCTCTTCTCATTAAGAAGCTGTTACTACTGCTAAATACTCAGTCCTTGTTAATGGAGTTCCAAGGGGTTTCTTTTCTCCTTCTAGGGGAATAAGACAGGGAGATCCCTTGTCCCCCTATCTTTTTATTATGATAGCTGAAGCTCTTGGTAAATCTGTTCACAACAAGATCAACTCTAAAGATTTAATTGGGATTAAACCTATTTCTTCTCTGTCTCCTACGCCTATCTAGTAGTTTGTTGATGATACCATTCTTTTTGGCATCTCCTCTATTTTAGAAGCCTCCAGATGGAAATTTTTACTGAATGATTATGCTATGGCTTCTAGTTAGCTTATTAATTTTCAAAAAAGTAATGTTTTCTTTTTCAATACCCCAGGGGACTCCAAAGAAAAATTATTAATATCCTTGGTTGTGTGGTTGCTGACCTTCCTTTAGTCTATCTTGGTCTCCCTTTGACTACTAAGGAAATTTCTCTAGGTTTTTGGCATAATATCCTTGAAAGAACTCAAAATAAATTGTTGGGATGGAAAGGAAAACTTTTAAGCTGTGCGGGAAAATTGCAGCTTCTAAGGGCCTCTCTTCAAGGTATACCTACCTACTTTTTATCCTTATTTAAAATACCCAAATATTTGGCTGATAAACTAGAGCAAATTCAGAGAACTTTCTTGTGGACTGGAACTGAAGAAAAAAAGAGAATTTCCTTGGTTAAATGGGATAAAGTCCATCTTCCTAAGTCTCATGGTGGGCTTAACATTAGAACCATTCAAACTATGAATAAGGCTCTGTTGTCCAAATTGTTTGGAACTTCTTAAATAGGGATATTGACTGGGGAATTATTATAAAGGCTAAATACTTAAGGGACACTGACATATATTCTTTCCTTAATCAGGAGGGCCTTCCTCAAGGATCTGTTATTTGGAATAAAATTATAAAATCCAGAAGTCTTGTCAACAAGGGTATCAAATGGAAACTTGGTGACGGATCGCTTATAAATTTTTGGGAAGATCCTTGGTTGGGTGATGGTCCTCTTTCTAAATAGATGGGAAATGAAGCTATTAGTGTTCTTGCTAAACATTTTTTTGGCAACAAAGTTAGTCATTACATTCATCAAGATCATGGTGTTAGAAGTTGGAAAAATTTGCCGGAGTGTTGTACCAATAATCTGAATCTCCTTCACAGGGCTAATAAAATACAACAAATTCTTATTAATACTAGGATTCCTCTTTTCTCTAGAAATGATCAACTTTTTTGGTCTGCTGACAAAAAAGGGTTTTTTTCAGTTAAATCTACTTACCATTTGCTGATCGAAAAGGAACTTAAGGATGATGTCTGGAGGAAGGTCTGGAATTGTAAACTCCTTCCAAAGGTTAACTTTTTCTGCTGGACTATTGTTCATAATAAGATTTTGACTTAGGACAATCTTCAACGAAGGGGTATGCAACTAGTTAATAGATGTGTTATGTGCTTGAAAGAAGAAGAATTTGTCTCTCATCTTATCCTACATTGTGAATTTGCAACTAAGATATGGAGTAAAGTCTTTTTGAATTTTGGCTTACAATGGGTCTGCAATAAGGAAATAGAAGATCTCATTCTTAATTGGATCCCTCCTCTATCTCATCCTTGGTTAGTAGAATTATGGACTCAAACTCTTCCTTTTGTTGCTTGGTTCCTTTGGAAAGAAAGAAATAATAGAATTTTTAGAGAAACTGTTAGAAATTCTTCACAGGTTTTCTATTCTTTTTCTAAGGCTCTCCTGGAAAATGTTTCTAATTCCAGCATCAAAATTGTTGATAAACCTCTTCCTCAGCATGAAGTCCTTGTGGCTTCCAACTGGGGGATTGTGAATCAAATTCTAGCTTTTGATGATTCTAAACGCATTAAAAGATTAAACACTATTTGGACTCCCCTTGACCCAGGTTGGTTCAAATTGAATTTTGATGGAGTTGCTAAGTCAAATGGCAAGGCTAGTGGTGGAGGAGTTATAAGGAATGACAGAGGAGCTCTAATTGCTGCTTATGTTGGAGGAATTGGTAACCAGACTAATAACTTTGTTGAAGCCTCTGCTCTTTTATGGGGTCTCAAGTTGGCTATATCTCTTGGTATCCACCAACTTCATGTTCAAGGTGATTCCAAAATTATTATTGAGGTTGTTTCTAAAGCTTCAGAGTGTGGATGACAACTTAAGGATATAGTGCTTGATATTCAAACTCTTTCACAGGCTATTCCTGTCATTTCCTTCTCTCACATTTATAGAGAGGGCAACACTGTTGTTGACGGCCTGGCAAATTTTGGTTAGCAATTTCAAAACTGGCGTTGTTGGTGCCAACTCCATAATATCCCATGTCAGATTGGGGATATCATTCAAAAAGAACAAGTTACTATATGATGATTACTCATCATTTCACTTGGTTTATCTACGTGGCCAGGTCTTAATTTAGGGCATGCTAATTAGACACTCTATTAATGATGAGACTGAGCTTAGATAGCTTCGCATGCATGTGGAAGATAACTAATTAATATGGAAAGATTATGTAAGGACCTCAGGTTATCGTCATAATGATTGCCGTAATTTTGATCATGTCCTCTTTATTGCCTTTTATACTCATTGCACTGTGATCAAAGTCTCTCAATTTTCTCATAGTATTGATAGAAGTTTTCTAGAAAACAACTCTGCCTATTCCTTCTCCAGGCTCATTCAGTTTCACTAGTTTTTCATCATGGGTGGGGACAGGATTAGAACTGAACCCAACAACTGCAGAGAATTTAAAGAGAATGCCTTGGTCTAGCATTACTGTAAAGAAGGAGGAGTCACCCCATTCCTTGAATGTTTGAATGGACACGATGAAAACATGTTTATTCAATTTGCTCAGTCTTGGGATAATCGCAAGGTGTAAATTGGGAATGTCAGTTTCATGGTTTCAAAGAATGAAATTGCTATGGCTACGGGTCTTTCTCCAAAGGGTACGAAGATGCAGAAAAAGTCTAGGGTTTCAGATGCTCAAAATCAAAAATTGTTTCTTGGTGAAGGTGAGGAGTTGGTACCTTACCAGGGTGGTTTTGGGAGGGCTCGTCTTCCTAAACCATGGGTTGACATGTGCTATATGGTGATGAAGTATTTCACCCTTGAGGGTCCTTTTACCAGGTTTTATCACTATCATCTCCCTTTGTTAAATCATTTTAGAAAGAATGCCACTATTAGTTTCCCTTTCTACTTGCTTTCTTCTCTTGAGCACTCTGTGCAACATGTTAAGAAGACTCTGCTAAAGAAGCCTGATGAGAAGCCTATTCCCTTACATCAAGGGCTCATTCATAGATTATACCAGTTTCACTTAGCTCTATCTCCTCCTTCTCTTCAGCCCTCTGGTCAGGATACCCCTACTGCCTCTATGAAAACCGGTCTTGCTACTCCTAAACGGCTTCTTGAAGGTGATCCTTGTTCTAGTACCTCCAAGTCTATAGCCAAGAATGTTCAAAACCCTCCTTCTAGATTCAAATTGAAATCTAAAAGATGTCTCTCAGATGTTAACACAGAGTCTAACCTTTTGAAATAAGATATTAGGGATTCTGGGATGCAGAATGAGCAGAATCAGGGTAGGGAGGGACCCTCACGGAATTTCAAAAAAGTTAAACTAGAGGGTAAATTTGTTGTTGTTAGGTGGTCTGGTCGTATTGCTGGCAAACGGACTCTCAAGCTAAAGCTGATTGACTATTCTAAAAGCAATTTTGAAGCCTCTACCCATGAGGAGGAAGATCCCAAGAGTGATGTTCAGGAGATTGCTATTGAAGATTCTGGTGGTGAAGAAGAAATTGATGGGCAGGACATTCCTGTGGAGGTGTTTGATACTGAAGATAATATAGGGGTTCATAATTCTATCCCCATTGGTGACTATGTGGATGTGGGAGATATTACTACTCAGGTGAAGGTGACTGATACTGTTGATAACACTGGGAAAGATGCCCACTCTGTTCCCACTGTTGTTCCTATTGATCCTAATCTGTTTCAAGAGGATGGTAATAATGCTCAAGATGGTAGGGAGGAAGACAATATTGAGGAAGTAAATGATGCTGATGATATGTCTCAGCTAAAGGAGCGAGTGGAGTTCCTGGAAAAAAGGGTCTTTTCTCTTGGCAATTTCATTACTAGCATGTTATGCAAGACTGCTATGGCCAATCTCTCTCTACTGCAAGAACATGAGGTTCTCATTCATGGTACTGATAATGACAGGGTTAAAGATTTTGACAAAATACTAGAGTTTCTTTCTAAGGGAGAGGAGGACATCCCTTCCTAGTCTTTCTATGCTTTCTGTTAGCTGGCTTTTTACTGTTAGTATCTTTTTGTTGTATATCGGTTGTATGTAAGCTATCAATGGCGGTTCTGTCTCTTTTTGTTTTCTGAGCCTTTTTTGCCCTTTTTGTGTTTTGCTTTGTAAGGGCTCGACCCCTGGTTTGCTGCCTTATAATATCAAAAACATCTATTTTCATAATGAAATAAATGAAAGAATGCTTTTCTATTCACATTGCCTCCAGTTGATTATATCTTTTTTTTAAAGTAAAATAGATAAGGGTTATTTTATTTGTTGCACACATTTGTTGTGTTTAAATAATTGTCAAATTTAGTTGTTTGTTTGAGGAACAATGTAAATCTTTATTTGATGATTATGGGAAATTTGGGATGTGAGATGGATCACTAAGTAGAGTGTTGAACTAAAAAGTTATATACCTGGGTCAAATTGTTGTAAAGCAACAATAAATCAGACCTCCAATATATGTTATTGTTATAGAAATGTAAGTGTGTGTGCATGGATGACTCTGTAAACCCCTTTAAGGCTCTAGTCCTAAAATTTGAACCTCCTCATTCGATTCATTTTAAAATTAGAAGACCGAAAGTGACTGAATAACTTAATCATGTAAGTTATTATCCCCCCATTCATATTGAACTATTACGGATCTGAGGAATATAATGGTGAAAGTCACTAATTCTATAAAGCCTCACCATACTGTATGAATTTGTCATCTTCTTATATGTTGTCCGCAAATACTTTGTATACCTTGAGCCAGCATACTATATAGGAACACCCACCTTAGTCCTATAGATCCTAAAGTGCAGGGGAGAATAATCTTTTATCTCTCATTCATTGGCCAACCCTTCTACAACCTTAAACATAGAAATTCACAACTTCTTAGAGATTGTATCCTGTTGGTTGGAGAAGCAAACCTTGTATAAAATATTATGACAATCCTGCGTAGGGCTCTCTCCTACAAGCTCAGGTATTTTCATCAGTTTGACCTACAACCATAAGATTTTGTATAGCTAGAATGTATTTTGAGATAGCCTTTTTTTTCCTAAAGATGTGTCCAAAAGAACTTTGATTCAAAAAATTCTGTTTATTTTTCACATTATTCAACTTTTGAGTTGGTTAGTACATAGCTAACCTAGCCAGGCTGATACCCCACTAATATCTCAGACAATCCCTGGACTCTAGATGTGAAGACCACATTATTTCATATCTGAAGGGGCATGTGCCTTTGGGCCTCCCAACCCCCCAACAAAGGATAAGTGGGTTGTGGTTTGAATCAACTCTCAGAAGAGAGGTGTAGGAGAGATCAACCACAATGTCCCAAGATCCCAAAATGTGAAGTTTATTGAGCCTTAGTTGTTTAGGGGTTTTCGCTATCCTTTGATTTGTCTAAGTAAAGTGTGGGCCTTTAAGATCCACATTTATGAGATTAGCATCATAAATAAACTCAACAAAATCCAACATGCTTTCCAAGTAGTCCTAGACAACACTGCTATTTCTAAGAGTCACCAACAAGCATTCAATAGCTCTCCTTAAACTTACTAATAGCAAAGTGGAATTCCATCCATAGCATTTTCTGAGAAGATCTAGAATTCAACACATACACATTTGAGATAATCCAATGGTTGTTTGAAGGGGCAAGAAAAAACTCAACCTCTAGACTATGCCTAGAAGAGCTACAGAACCTCCCCAATGGAGAGTTAGGTCCCACATGGTAGAAATACCATCTGATGCACCCTTAGTAGGGCTGATGCAAAATTCAACCTTAGGTCATATGCAAACCACAACCTCCTTAAAATGGCTTCAATCATCTTAACTTCCTAAATTAGCAATTTTTTTATTAATATAACATCGGGAAGGGCCCGAACCCATAAAAGAAGCCATATAGGTGAATAGAGTGAGTTTCACAAGTAGTGAAACAAAGAGCAACCAAAATAGAGGCTAACACAAACTAAATAGAGAGGACAAAAACAAAACAAAATAACCAGCAGAAGACCAAAAAAAGAACAACTACAGCTCCGAGAGGTGTTTGAGGCCACTAATGGCCTGTCATTCTTGGTTTAAAAAGGTCCAACTTGTCTTCAAAGGTGGTCTCCATAGGGCTATTGATTTGTACACCTACAATATCAATAGAAGAATTCCCCTAATCAGTTGCTTTCCCCTTGGCCATTTGGCTTTTGGCCCTGGTTCTATTAGCAGGGCTAGTCTGAGTAATATTGGGGTTCTGTTGCTTAGTAGGGCTAGTAGTCATATGCTTAGTAGTGCTAGGATTCTATTGCTTGGTAGCCTTTCCTTTTTCCAATTCATATTGGAAAACATAAAGGGTCGTAACAAATTTCTCCACCATCTCCTTGCTAAAAGCAATGATTTCTTCCATATTATTTTTGAAGGAATCCTAGGTTCTCTTCATCCTGTTCATTTCCTACTCCAAGTACTCCCATATTTCAAAAGTATTAGAAAAATTCTCAACTTCCTTCCAAAGATCATCAGGCACCTTATTATTCAGCCACTCTGAAGCAACAAAATGAGCCACAATCTCCAAATGTTGAATTTTCTTTTTAGCATTATACAACTGAGCCACTTGCCACTTTAGGACCTAATTTTGTAAATATATGGCTTTGTAAAGAGTGATAATTTTCTCCTCTAGATTGAAGCACATGTTGCACTGGTAACTCCCATGAGGACTGCCCTGATTAACATGGTTAGACTAATAATCACCGTGGAAACTGCTACTAGGGGATGGGCCTTGCTCACATTGAAATTGGCAGAGGGGCCAATAGGCGAATCAGGGAAGGACTCAAGCTAGTAGGTACGGGTGGGAATTAGGAAATAGCTTAGCCTTACTTTTAGCTGGGGGGTTGATGAAACCAGGGTGAGCAAGGGCATGCATAGGATCCTCTGGGACATAATAATATTCAACATCCATAGGATTGAGAGTAACAACCAAAGGGTCACTAAAAGTGAGATTGTTATTCTTTTTACCCTTGGAGGGAGGGGAAGAATCCTCAACTTTAGAAGGGTCCAAAGAGATAGAGGTGGTATGCTTCCCCATCTTGGGTTTTTTAGCAGGGGGCCCCTCATTCGAGTGGTGTTCCACGAGGGAGGGGTTATAGATGTGAGGCTGAAAACGAGGTCAGGGTTTGACCAAGTTCAAAACAATACAAAGTGTAAATTAGCCCTTGATGTAGAGGCAAATCTTTTTCACCAATAAAGACTTTATAAATAGACTCTTCAAGGGAGGAAAGCAGCAAGAAAGAAAATTTCATTTTGACATCATGGCGAAAGTGATTAAGCATAGGAAACAAATAAGCATGGAAGATTTTGTAACGACCCTCTAGTGTTATGTAGCTCATAAGCTCATCTACCACCCTTTTCTAGATGCTAGGGAGATCCTCCCTATTGAATCCGTTCTGCAGCTTGCTAACATTCTCACCTCGCTTTAAGAATTTCTGCATTGCCTCATGGTAATTCCCTTTCACTTTCTTAGGGATACAAACCCCTTCCATTTTAAGACCTATAATGGCTACAATAAGCTCTTCAAAGACTCGAAAGGAGATGCCACGAATATAGACAACCCCAACCTTCCAAGAGTTGGTGAATTCCCTTGAGAGAATAGTGTCAAAGTCATTCAAAGCTTCGCAATGGGAGGATAGGTTCCCTTTTTGTAGGATATTGTTGTGTGGTTACACAACATGCCCCATTTTTCCCCAACAAAACAGGGACCCAACTTTTTGCTTGCTTGTTCCCTTGCTTTGGGCGATATGGTAAAATTTTAGCCTCGGGTGCACGACAAGATGTTATCCCCTGCATATTGGGACCGCAAGGTCCTGGTCAAAATCCAAGATTAGAATTTGTCATTATAAACCTTACCAGCTAAAAAGAGGTAAAATTTCAAGCAGGTTTACCTTTTGGATCACCTGAAAATTCCTCAGGAATAAAAAGTTATGCTCAGTCAAAGATCGGTCAACAGGTTATCTGGATATTTGCAATTCCTCCATCCAAATCTTAATTTAGTACCTGGATCATAAATTTGTATCCAGATGCATATTAACATCCAAATGTCAAACTTAAAAGACCTAATCGTTTAAACGTCAACGTTGGGACATCCGTTAATATCCAGATCTTAAGTTAGCATCTCGACACTTACTAATATCCGGATGTCAAATTTAAGAAGCTCAATGAGCCCAACGTCAAGCGTAAGGATATTGTATACACCTAAAATTGGCATGACTCTACTTAAATAAATATTTTAAATATTTATTTCATCGTCACATTCCTCTATCAATAAATAAATAAATTTATTTATTTACTTGATTCACTTCCTCCCATTTAATTAAATAAATTACATTTATTTAATTAATTAAATTCGTCTACATCAACTACATTCTTCTAAATAATTAAATAATTTCAATTATTTAATTAAAATCCTTTATTCTTCTAAATTTAAATAAAATGCAAATTTTATTTAAATAAAATCTTAAATATCCACTAAATAAAATATATTTTTATATTTTATTTTATTCTTCAAAAATCTCAACAAAATAAAATATATTTCTATATTTTATTTATTCCTCTCAATTATCTACAAAATAATTAAATAAATCTTTCTATTTTCTTATCTTCAAAAATCATTCTTATCTTTTAAAAATACTTTCCTCTTGTCATACAAAAGCCAAAGCAGTTTTAAAGCATTTTTAAAGCAAACTTTCTCTTAAATTAGAAAAATAAATTCTAAATTAAGAAAATCAAATCTCATCCTCATCAAGAGAAGAGTTAACTCCACAAAGCTGCTTTTCAAATGACATGTGTCTTTCTTCCATTTGTTGCATGTTCCTCAACAATCCTCCTCCGTTGATCTTCCCGTTTATCCTCAACCATTGATCTTCTTCTACACATCTCTATAAATACAACACTATTCTTCTTCGTTTCATCACCCATCATTTGAGCAAACTTATGCTCCAGAGATACAAGCACGCCTTTGGCACCCCCATCCTCATAAGCATTTCATATCCTTCATTACTAGTGTGTTGAAGCTCATCTTCAATCACACGAATATCTTAGCCATTCCATTCTTGTCACCTTCAACAAGCAAGGGAGCATTCGCTTCTAAGGGCTTCATCATCATCAAGGTCAAGAAGAGATAGGTGAACTATGGAAGACGCAAGGTAAAGGTGTAAGTATCATTGTTTGTTATTTTATTCTCCTTTTTATCTTCAGATTTCATAGATGTATTGGGTTTATTATTCTTAAGTGATTAATCCGTTTTCCCCTTCACATTTTGGTGCCCACCGTGGGGCCCTTGCCCCTCTAACTAATCAAAAACTAAGTTTTTCCAAGTGATAGGTCCATACAGGTGGCGAACAGAGTTCTGACAGAGGCTTCTGGTGCATCTAACTCCTAAAACAATGCATCTACCTCCCAAATCGGCACATCTGAAACTTTGGCGCATCTGACCTCCCAGACGACGCATATACCTTTAGCTTCGATGCATACGGTATTTCGGTGCATCTGACCTCCCAGACGGTGCATATACCTTCAACTTCGACACATACGGTATTTCGGTGCATCTGACCTCCGCAACGGCGTATCCAACCCCTGTTTCGGCGCCTGCGTTCTAGTTGCGCATATACCCTGTTTTTCGGCACATTTACTCTGTAAAATGCCGCATCTGTCAATATTGTGCATATGCCTCTTGTTTTGGTGCATTTACCTTTTGTCTTTGCGCATATGTAAAATGTCGCATGCAATCTCTGTTTCTGCGCATTCAGACTGCAGTGCAGCACATCTGATTTTGCTTTCTATTTTTAGGGTTTTTTTGATTTTGGGTGTTTGAGCTAACAGTCATTTTTGCAGGGTTAGTGGCTGGATTAGATAATTTAGATGCTTTGTCTAGTTCACTTAGACTAATTAAGGGAAAAGTAAACAAGTGCATTTGCATACAAACTTCACATAGTTCATAACTAGGAAGAAAGTAACTGAACCCATTGCTATCTTTGCATTGTTAATTCATTTTCCTAGTTAGACCATTGCTATCTTTACAAATGGGAAAATGAACATTGCTATGCTCTAAACACTTCCAAGTTAACAACCGCGTGAGTGCACAAGTAGAGTAGCCCATTTAGTTTTTCTACTTTAACTAGGTTGGATTAACCAGTGTATTATGTGCTTGTGAATGACAATAGGCTTATGCTCTCCCATTAACTGGGTGATCAAAGTGCCAAACTTGTCATTCTATTTGTTAAACCTTTAGGGGGGCCTGCCCTTGGATGCATGCTTGTCCAAGAGGGAACGACCCTGAGTGGTAACAAGCTAAAGCCAAGCCCTACCAAGCTACTTAAAATAAATTATGCTTGAGGTGAAAACCTCCTGCAACGAGTGCTGATGTGTTACACCGACGGCCAACCTCCCCCAAAACCCTCTAAGGCATAACCCTTTGAGGTTGGAAGACTCCATAACAGAGAGTAGTACCGCCACATGTGTAACTACTCGAACGGTTGCCCTGACTAAGAACCAATTGTGTAGCAAGCCAAAAACCCCTATTTGTTGAAGCAAAGGGCGGAGTTCTTGAAGCGGCCTCGATTCTTGTGACTCTTAGTAGAGGTGGCAGGGACAATCCTAAGGTTCGGTGTGGGTATGAGCCTAAGGAAACCCGAATCTGGTATGCGTGAGAAGTGAGTGCTATGGAGGGGAGCCAGTGCTACCAGATTCTGGAGCTACACGCTTTGAGTAAGCACAGCTAGAGGATTCAACAAATATTGTCATATCCAGCCTAGGGTGTACTTGTTTTGAGTCAAAATAGTCCAAAAAAATACAAAAAAATATAAAAAGATAAAAATCATGAAAAACTTCTATGTGTTTGCTGTGTTTTTTCCATAATTGAACATCAGACTATTCAGAAACACCAAGTTTTTCAAACCAAAAATAGAAAA
Source organism: Cunninghamia lanceolata (assembly GCA_027924645.1). Classification (NCBI taxonomy): domain Eukaryota; kingdom Viridiplantae; phylum Streptophyta; class Pinopsida; order Cupressales; family Cupressaceae; genus Cunninghamia; species Cunninghamia lanceolata. Next base: position 15,879,337 of record BSBN01000472.1, on the reverse strand, counting down.
ATCTTGAAAACGTTCCAAAATCTTCCAAAATTCTGAGAAAACAAGACAAGAAGCCAGAGTTGCGCATTTACCTCGACTAGCAGCGCATTTGACATCTGCCGTGGAGCACTTAAACTTTTCCAGAGTTACACATTTGCCTCAACTGTCGGCGCATTTGACATATGCCGCAGCGCATTTGAAACTTTGCTAGTATTGCACATTTGATCCGACTTTTAGTGCATATACTCTCTATTGTGCCGCATTTGAACTACTGTGCATTTGAACCAGAAAACAATTTTCGTACTTCCAAGAGCAAAAAGAAAAATCTGTCAAAAACTTTTCAAAAAACCATTTTCAGGCCTGTCTCAGTTTTTCAAAATCTGATTAAGATCGTGCAAATCAATCATATTCCTTCTTCTTCTTCCATATCATAACTACTTTTCTCATTCAAAATCTCACCAAATTCTTCCAAAAATCTAACAAAAGGTTAGAACCAGGTTATTCTAGATCACATCACATCTCAAACAAACCTAGTGAGTATCCATTATCAAGGATCACTTATCCTTTTTCTCTATCGGAACTCCACTAGGGGATTGTACAAACCTAATTCAATATCAAGCATTAGGATTTCTATCATCCTCGCTTCGACTATAGTTTTGTTCATCCACTTGTTTGACACAAAATTGATCTAAGAAGAACCTTACTCGAACCTTGTCTCATTCTATCACCTCTTGTGTGAAACTGTCAAATCTCATCCCATTCTCATCTCTAGTCACCTCTTGCATGGTCTTAACTAGATTACAAAAACAAAAATAGATTGAAATGATGGAGAAAAGTATCCCAAACAATCACTAAAGTGAGGAAGAAATTTCTATGGACGAGATCCTTCACACGCAGCATGACCCAAAATTTCAATGCCTATTAGAGGGGATGCTTGCTCAAGACCCCTTTAAATTCTTTTTACACCTAGCAAATCTAGGGGTCAAGCTCCCTAAGGACTATGACGTGGAGACTCTCAAAGAAACTGAGGGAAGTAGACATGAAGAAGAAACACCTTCAGACAAAAGTAAAACCAACGCTGATGCTACAGATGCCCTAAGTCTAATGAACCAAAAATTTGAAGCTCTCCAACAACACATTTCAGACATGAAAATAGGAGCATAGACTAAACATTACACCTTAGAGGATATTTCACCATATCCTTTTGATAGGGCCTTGATCATGATTCCTTTCCCCTCAAAATTTGAGGTGCCAAAATTTGATAAATATCAAGGAAAGGGTGATCCAAGGGACCATATCAGAGAATTCAATGTTGCTTGCCTTGAGGTCGCACAAAACGACACTTACCTTATGCAGCTATTTCCATGAAGCTTGGGAGGACAAGCCACGAAGTGGTTTTCTAGACTACCACCTGGCATTAAAACATTCAATGAACTTGTCGACAAATTTGTCACCCACTTCTCTTACAATATTGAGCATGACATCTCAATATTGGATCTTTGTAACACAAAACAGAAAGGTGGAGAATCTTTCGCCGCCTTCTTACAAAGATGGAGACAGCTAGCAAGCAAATGTCCCCACCAAATACCAGAAAAACAGATGTTAGAAATGTTCGTGCACAACTTACAATCTAACATGAGCTATCAAATTCAAATCCAATGTCCTACTTCTTTTAGCAAGGTCATTGAGATGGGTCTCATCATTGAAAAAGCTCTAATTGCCAAGGGTCGGATCAAACTGTACAAAGACACTCCTAGTACCAACACAGACAAACCAAGATTCTGGATGAAAAACAAGAATATTGTGAATGATGGGATGGTGGATGCCAAGAATGTGGCACTTAAACAACTAATTTTCAATTTATCAATGCCTCAAAATAACCCCCCACAAAGCAAACCAAGAAACAACGAATCTCGATTCACCAACTTTCAGCCTAGGAGAAAATTCACCCCTTTGGGAGAATCCTTGGAAATAGCCTTACGGAAGATAATTGCCAACAAGATCATAACACTTCCACCGGCACGAGAGTATGAACCAAAAGTCAAACCCCATTGGTGGAACGACAACGACTTCTATGAATTTCACCAAAATAGGGGCACAAGACTAACGACTGTATTGCGCTGAAACATACTATCCAAGACTTGATAGAACAAAACAAAATATCAGTCAACGGACATACCTCTAACAACGATCATTAGGCATTCAAGGATCCTCTTCCTAACTACAAGCAAGGAGGACCTTCCAATAGAAACAACAGTGGATCTAACAACGTGAACTACACAAACATCAGCTTCGACTATGTTGGTAACCATAGCTCAAAGGGTAATTCACACATCAATGTGATCACTATCAATAAGGATCCAAATTGCAATGTTACTACTCGTAGTAATAGAGTCACCCTTAGGGGAACCTCCACCTCTCCAGCTACATAAAACCCCTGCGCATATCTCCATGCTAGAACTTCTACGTCTATCCCCGTCTCATAGGGCCATTCTTGACAAAGCCTTAGCAGAAGCTTCCGTCCCTACGAACCTTGCTGAAGAGCAATTCCAAACTATGGTAGGTCACATAACCTCACCTCATTCCCTATCATTCACTGAGAAGGATGATATGTCAATCACTCAACCCCATAACGCCTCCCTTCATATTGAAGCTTTCATACACAAGCACAAGATCAAAAGAGTCCTAATCAATGGAGGGGCTGGTTTGAATATTTGCACATTGAAACTAATCCTTACATTGGGGTTTTCAAAAAAGGCTATAGATCCTAAAAGAAAAATCACCATAAAATCCTATGATGAGGAGGAAAGGACATCCAAAGGAATTGTTACCCTACTGATCAGAGTGGGCCCCGCGGTAAAATATGTAGCTTGTCAAGTCCTCAACATGGAGCTAGCGTACAACATTCTTCTTGGGTGACCATGGATACACACTCTAAAAGTAGTACCTTCAACATACCATCAATGTATCAAGTTCCCACATGAAGGTCAAGAGATCACCATCCAAGGTGACCCTAACCCCTATCAATATTGCAACTCCATTCATCCAAAACCCGAAGTTGTGATCCCCACCAACCGTGCTTCAGCAGCCTCTTCATCTCGTGTTGATCTAGCTTCACTTGCTTCCTCTTCACAAGCTCCGCAACCTGGTCTCAGACTCACAAATAAGGGCTTGGGTGAATACACAATCTCTCAATCCCTCTGCTTGGCACAACTGCCCCTATCTCCTAGGTCCTATGGGAGACCTATCCTAAAGATGCCAAAAGTAGAGAGAACTACAAAAGGACCATTTGTAAAATAGGGAAGCCTATAAGATGAGAGTGATGAAAAGGATGTCTTACAATGGCTATACAAAGATGAAGGTAGTTCATCCACACAACATGACCATCCTACTATACAAACTACACAATATGGTCAAGGTTTCCAAATGCTACAGAGAATGGGATACGAAGGACACAGTCCTCTCGGTTCAAGAAAGGATGGCATCACTGAACCCATCCAACCTCATACCCTAACAGCCTGAGACACTATAGGGTTAGGATACACTGGAGCACCAAGAAACAACCGAACAAACAAGAAAAGGGACAAACAACCAGAAAAGTCTACTAGCAATCTGGTTGAGCAAATTCAGCAAATGCAACTGAGAAGCGACACAGATTCTAATGAGTATGAATGGGATAGCCTCTCTGAGATGTCTTGCAATGAAAAATATATCGATGTTGTCCACAAGTATGACCCAACCCATGCTAATGAGAGACAAGGTCCAAGGGCTAGACCATTAGAGTCTGTTCCACATAATAATGATAGTGACGATCGTGAGGAAAGAATGATGCCTCCCTTAATGGATCCACTAATAGAGGGTACCATCGCAGACTTTGTCCATGCTTTCAATAACTCTGTCCTAACCATCAACGCCGTCGAACCAGACCAACCTAATGATCTCTTACCTTTGGTACACCCTGAACTCATCAACTGGGACCTAGAAGACCTTTGAAAATGATGACGCCATCATAGACTACCTTGAGCTTAGAGATCATATACCTGTAGGGGACCACAGAGCTGGCTATGCTATTGAACTCAATGAGAAGGCCTATTTTCGAGAGAGTGCCAAGCCTTTCAGTCATAAGAATATCAAAATAAAAGAATGATCTAATAGTGAAAACCACTCTGCGGCAATGTTAGATCATCAAAATAGTAAAAATAAAGACATATCCAACGGTGAAAACCTCTCTGAGGCATTGAAGGATGGAAGGCTTGACCCTCTACCCAATCTTACACATCAGGAGAGATCGTCGATCTTGATAGAACCAGCAGAACCAATCAATGTCAGCATAGGGGATGAGCCTAGAATGATCCATATGGCAAAAGCTCTAACAGAACACGAAAAACTAGCATTTACAGATTTCTTCAAGAGAAAACAAATCAACTTTGCTTGGACATATGCTGACATGCCAAGGCTAGATCCAAATCTTATCATGCATCATTTATCTTTAGCTCCAGGAGCTAAACCAGTCAAACAAAAACTCAGAAAGATGCATCCACATGTGGCCCTCATGGTAAAGGAAGAGCTAAAGAAACTACTAGATGTCAGATTTATCAGGCCTATAGACTATCCTGAATGGGTCTCGAACATAGTACCGGTGGCTAAACCAGATGGCAGAGTTTGAATATGCAATGATTTCAGCGACCTAAACAAAGCTTGTCTGAAGGATGACTTCCCCCTGCCAAACATAGACATGATTGTAGATCTCACAGCAGGGCACACTATGCTGTCACTCATGGATGGTTTCTTAGGATATAACTAGATAAAGATCGCACCAGAAGACCAACACAAGATGGCATTTACTTGTCCTTGGGGTACCTACTGTTGGTGTGTCATGCCATTTGGTCTAAAAAATACTGGTGCAACATATCAGAGAGCCATGACGACAATCTTCCACGACATGATGCACACTATAATAGAAGACTACATCGATGACATTCTGGCAAAATCACTTACAAGAGAAGGCCATCTAGTAGTACTAGACAAGATCTTCAATAGGTTGGAACAGTTTAATGTGTGTCTCAATCCAAAGAAGTGTGTGTTCGGGGTTACATTAGGCAAACTACTGGGATACATAGTGTCTGCAAACGGTATCGAAGTCGACCTAGCTAAGGTGAAGGCCATCATGGAAATGCCACCTCCTAAGAATCTGACTCAACTAAGATCCTTACAGGGAAAATTGCAATCTATCAGAAGATTCATCTCTCAATTGGCAGACAAGTGCCACCCATTTTCTCACCTTCTACACAAGAATGTCCCTTTCAAATGGAATGAGTCATGTGAACAGGCATTTCAGCAATTAAAGGAATATCTCATGAAACCATCAGTATTGATGCCACCAATTCAGGGCAAGCCTCTAATACTGTATATCTCAGCTACACCCACAGCTCTGGGAGCTCTCCTTGCACAGAAAAACTATGACAGAAAAGAGCAGGCAATCTACTATATTAGTCGAACACTTGTTGGGTATGAATTACAATACACACCTATCGAAAGAGCATGTCTAGCGGTGGTCTTCGCCTCACAAAAATGGAGACATTACATGTTGTCACATTCTGTCAAACTGGTGGCAAAGATCGATCCACTCAAATACCTACTCAACAAGGCAGCTTTAACAGGTAGATTGTCCAAATGGGTCATGCTTCTCAACGAGCTCGATATCGAATATGTAGATAGGAAAGCAATAAAGGGACAAGTACTAGCAGATCAACTAGCAAATGCACCTCTAATGGATGACAGCCCTCTGAGCTTTGAGTTTCTAGATGAATCTATCTTCCACATAAATACAGCAACCTGGAAAATGTACTTCGATGGCTCATACACCCAACATGGATCAGGGGTAGGTATCTTATTGATCACACCTAACAGTGATACAATCCCTAAATCATACAGATTAATGTTTCCCTGCACTAACAACATAGCACAGTATGAAGCCCTAGTCATTGGTATCAAGCTAGCAGTTGAATGGAATATCAAAGAACTGCAGGTATATGGTGACTCACAGTTGGTCATAAATCAAGTAAATGACGACTACCAAACAAAGATGAGAAACTAATCCCTTACAAGAGAATGGTAGATGACTTCAAAGAATACTTTGTCAAGATCTCTTTTGAGCAGATACCAAGGATTAACAACAAAGCTGCAGATGCTATGGCCACGATCGCCTCTCTCCTCGACATTCTGGAAAATCAATCACGTTATGAGTTCTTGGTAGAGCCAGTGTCCTGTCCTGCATACGACACCCTTGAGTCCCATATCATTTGCCACATTGTTGGAGTTGATTCACCCCTCTATGGAAAGATATTTGCCTATATTATAGAGAATAGCCTCCCACCTGATCTCTCCAGTAACCAAAAGAAAACCTTCATCCATCAGGCATCCCGGTATGCCATTGTCGCCAATACCTTATATCACCGAAGTCTCGATGGTACTCTCCTTAGGTGTCTTGATAGTGAGGAATATCAAACCGCCCTGAGCGAAATACACGATGGTATATGCGGGACCCACTCTAGCAGCCCTACCATAGCCAAGAAACTCATACGCATGGGGTACTACTGGCCAACTATGGAACAAGATTCCTATCATTTTGTAAAGAAGTGTAAGAAGTGCCAAATCCATGGGAACCTGATACATGCACCAGCACAGGAGCTACAACCATTAACGACTCCTTGGCCTTTCTGTCAGTGGGGACTCGACTTAGTGGGCAAGATCCACCCTCCTTCCTCAAGCGGCCATAAATTCATAATCACTGCCACAAAGTACTTCATGAAGTGGATTGAAGCTATGCCCTTAGCCAACATCACAGGCAAGCAGATTGCCTCTTTTATCCTGAATTATATCATTTGTCATTATGGTGTCCCTTTGTCCATTATCACGAATAACAGACAACCCTTCAAAAACCAAGATGTCAGGGAACTATGCGATAAATTCCATATCCAACACCACTTTTCAACCCCCTATTACCCACAAGGCAACGGCCAGGCTGAGGCATCAAATAAAACCATTCTGAAAATACTAAAGAAGACTGTCAATGATGCCGAGCGTGATTGACATGTCCAACTGAATCCCGCACTGTGGGCCTACTGCACAAGCATCCGCACACCCACCAGTGCAACACCATACTCCCTAGTCTATGGATTTGAAGCTATCTTGCCCATTGAAGTCGAGATCCCATCCTTACGAGTCTCATTAAAAGGCCTCATATCAGATGAAGAATACAGAGTAACCAAACTGCAAGAATTAGAGCTGCTCGAAGAGAGAAGGGAACAGGCCTTTAACCACCTGAAAGCATATCAGTAACACATGTCCAGCAGCTGCAATCACAGAGTAAAGCCTCGAATCTTCCAAGTTGGTGACCTAGTCCTAAGAGAAAATCCTAGAAATCAGTAAGATAGAGAAAAGAAAGGAAAGTTTGAACCTAACTAGCTAGGTCCCTATGTCATCCTCACAGCTTATGGATCGGGGGCATATCAATTGGCTACGTCTGAAGGTGAACTATTCGATGATCCTATCAACAGCATGCACCTTCGCAAGTTCTATACCTGAAAACCCCAATGTAAGGGAGTCCTAAAAAAATCCAAAAAAATCAAAAAAGTGATCAAAAATAGAACAAAAAATAATAATAATAATAATAAATGAAAAAAATAACCAAAAAAATCATCCTATGGTGAAAACCTGGCAAACAGGCGCCTAGGATAGGTACCATGGTGAAAACCTAGAAAACAAGTGTCATGTGTACTTTTAGCTTCTCATGCAAATAAAAGCAAGTGGTGAAAACCTGGTAAACAGGCGCTATCTGCGACAAACCACTTCCTCCATCTGTTGTGACTTCGTATCTCTTGTATCCCTCGTATCGTTCATCTCGAACCAAGTCCTTTGAACCATTGTCGAACTACATCAGCTCTGAGTTATCACGTAGGCAAGGCCATTCTTAATGCACCCCCGAGGCTCCGCTTTGCTCCACTCCCCTTATTTCCTGTCCATTCTGTCCAGTGTCGTCTATCCTATTGTCCATGCCATTTCTGCATCTTCGCCATTGCCTAGGTCTTAGGTCCATCAGGTTTACCCCAAACTACGTTGCCTCTACGTCGTCACGTAGGCAAGGCCATCTGGCAATGAGCCCCTGAGGCACTAGGTCAGTCCTTTAGGGCTCATCTCTCCATTGCTGTCTATCGTCTTGCCCATAATAAGTCGATCTTTATCTAAACTGGGGGCAACTCCTCGACCTAGTTACAGATTTGGATCCTTGAATGCCACTTTTCTAAGAGGATACCAATGAGGATTGTGATACCTTTCACTAGACAAGCAAGCATAGAAAAAACAAGTTACCCAAACCAGAAGTCTTGATGCAAAACATCAACCTGTCCAAAATGAAGCAAGGTACCATACCAAAAAACACTAAAACTGATTCTATATCAATTATGACAAAAGACACATCTAATGCAAGAATGTTTTGTCAACAGGTTAATTTACAAGGTCTCAAATTTTTGTCATTATGTCTTCCTATGCTACTCAAGGATGCCAAAAGCTAGAGATGCTATGATGGGGGACATAATCATTTTCTTTGTCTGTTGCTTGTGGATTAAACTGTAGTAATGTGACAACTTTTGTCTAATGACATGATCGGCAAAAGATCATCGAGGACTCCAAGGTCTAAACATGAAAAGGGGCAATCCTTGTCTATTGAAACGCAAGAAGTACTCAGGTCATCTAGATTCAAGTTTGACTAGATGCTTGTATCAACTTGCTATATCAAAATCCATGTAAAGAATACTCAGGTCATCTCGGTCTAATTATGCCTAGATGCTTGTATGTCCTTACAATATTTTAAAAACAGAAAAATACCAAAAAGTGCCCAATGATGAAAGTGAAAACCTTGCAAAAATCTCAAGATGACAATCCACATCCATATCCATCTCATATCCAACAAATCCATATCATCCATGCAATAAATAAATCCTGCAGCATATCAAGTGCAAAATCCTCATTTCCTCCACCTCTTTTCTTCTACTTATCTATATCATCTCTGTGTCAATTGAGTACATTTGGACATATCAAAAACATAGCATAGATAGCATATCATGTCACATGAGATAGTCATTTACATGATTAAATCATTTGCATACATAATCAAGTGCATCAGATCATTTTCGTACATTGCTAGGACATCCACAATACATTTGCATCCATATATCATATCAAAAGAATCAAAAACATAAACATAAGCATATAGAACTACACACTCATATCCATACACATTTGCATTTACATATCAAATCATCCTAACATCCATCTAGTATGCATCACATACACCAAAAAATTGATTGTATCCATAGCATATAAATGTAAGAACACATGCATGTAGACCACGAACAACTGCATCATCATATAATCATCAAAAACGTGTCCAAATGTACAACATATCAGAATCTCTAACCAATCTCTCATAGTCATATCATAAGTATATACAAAACATAACAAATGGTGATACATGTCTCGAGGCAAAATAAGTACATATATCGGCTATCTCGACCATCCATCAAAAATGTGTACAAAATCTGATCAAAAATGGTACAACTGTCCGGGTACACCTAACCCTGCCACCAGGGAACACTACTCCCTGCACTGGCCTCTCCTCTGTCTCCCCTTGTCTACTGTGGGCCCCTCACTGAGCCTACAGACTGAGACCCACCTGCCCGCTAGAATGCCTCTGACTGGCTCCTGAAGCTAGGGGCACGCTGATCCGCTACCACTGCCCCATGATATAACCCTCTATAGTATTGAGCCTGTGCCTGGGCTCTAGTAAGCTCACTCTGCACCTGGACCACCTGGGCCTGTGCCTGCTGCACCTGTGAAAACAAAAAACTGGATGTCCCATTTGTGCCCATGGCCACCACGGCTGCATCTCTCTCTGCCCTCATAGCCCGCATGCTAGCTAAGGCTGCGTCTCTCTCTCTAGTCAACTCTGATAACCGAGTCGCATCTGACTCTCTCTGTGACTCTGCTGCTCTCAGATGAGCCCTCAACTGCCTAACCTAACTCTGTAGTGAGACCATAACCTGCTGCTGCGCATCAGGTTGCAGAGCCTGCTCTGCCTGTGCCACCTATTGCGCTGGCACCTGTCCCTGTATCGGCTGTGCCACCTACTGTGGCGGTGGCATCTGTCTCTGTGCTACCTCTGGCTGAACTAGCACCTGGACCTGTACCTGTCCCGCAACCTGCTGGCCCACAAGTCCCTCTCTAAACCTCTGCCTCTGTCTCGGTCTCCCATCATCTCCCTGATCTCTCCTCCTCCTCCTTCGTCCTCCCCTCCTCCTGCCAGCTATACCCTCATCATCTGAATCATCCTCGTCTATATGAGGAGCTAACTATCCTGGCCCTGAATATCTCAGGAATGGGTGTGCCGCGAACCACTCCTCGTAATCTGGCGTCATGCCAACGTCCACTATGTCCCTCCTCATGGGCCAAGCTGCGTAAGGAATCTACCGAAAGTCTATCAAGGCCTCCTCATATGATGCCACAGGACCCCACCTATACCACTCTACATGAGTCCTGGCAAAACGTGCCTCCCCCTATGGTCTGCCCTATACTCGGCCAAACTGTCTCTGCACTCTGCTAACAATCTGCCTCTCCAGAATGTACCTAGTCCTGCTAATGAGCCACCGCATCTGAAAACAATATGGAAGCTCGTCGGCCTCATCATCCCACACCTCACAGTCTATGTAAGGGCGCCAAATAACTGCATCCACACCATCAAAAGCATGTCTCTAGTACTCCAGCTTCCCCAGCCTATGCTGGGAAATCACACCTGCATAGCCGTAACTATAAGGCTCACCCCTCTACCTGTGGAATACACATATCAGCCGTGTGATAGCAATGTGCTCCCACAACCAAAACTGCAATAGCGACACACCCGCAGACAAACTGGCTCCTCTGTGATAAACCACCTGGTGCATGTCTCTATATAAGTGTGCAAGCACACACACACACCCCACGCATATCGGGTCCCGTCTGTGATCATGCTCTCTAGCACCCTCCCCCAGCCGGTCAGGAAGCCATGAGACCTCCTATCGGGGCATATCACGCCACCAATCAGTCCAGCCACTATGCCCGGGAAGTAGTCATAGCAGTCATACATGTCCTGCCACGAAATCACCTCCTCCACCAACTCTAGGTCATCGAATACGTGTCTACACTCCTCCAAGCCAGCATCCCGCTGTGACTCATACTCAACCAGCTCTCCCTGGATCGGGAGGTGCAGAATCTGGTACACATCCTTGAGAGTAACCGCCATCTCCCCCATCGGCAGATGGAATGTACCATCCTCGCTGTGGAATCACTCCACCGCTGCCATCAACATAGCCCAGTTCACATGAACCTCAGGCATAAAGCAAACATAGTGCAGACCCATAATGCCTAGAGCCTCGTGATCTATCTTAGTCAACATATACCGCTACAACAACGGCAACGGGAACTGCTCTCGTGACATAAGGACGTTCTGAATATCCTCCTGCAAACCAAGCAAAGCATACCATCAACAAAATCCATATCCAAGCAAGCCTACTTATAACAATCAAACTATCCTATCAATGACTTGACATATCAAATTAATCAAAATAGCATATCATCTCTTGACTAGATTCCCGACAATCTCAGAGATCACTTATCAATTGACGCATCGATGAAGGTGCCAATTGGGTTAATTTCGTTAAGTCATTTGAATTTTTAGTGCAAATGCGCCAATCTAGGTAGCAAATGCGCTAATCCATATCACATGCACCACTTCCCCGTGAATGCACCAATCCTTATGTCATATGCGCTGTTTCCCGCCAAATGCGCCAGTCCAAAGCTTAGATGCGCCAAACTAACAAATGCGCAAATGCGCCACTTCACGACATATGCGCCACTTCGGAGGGCATATGCACCGAACTACAGTTTGGCGCATTTGTCTAAGTATTTTTTTCCTAGCCATTACTGAGCCTAATAATCGACTTTTAGCAAGTTTTGAAGAACTACATATCGGGGGTCCTGCCTCCGCTGGCCGATCGAACCGTTGGATCCGCTCAAATCGGTGCTCCTCACACAAAATATCCATCTATTTGGCTGCCATGCTCTCCTAAGCTCTCTAGAGGACTAATCAACTATGGACAAGTGTGCAAATGAATAGAACTTGTGGACCCAGCTCCTATATATAGCAAGTGAACCATATTAGACTGTATGACAATTGTGGCTACTTCCCATGCCTGTTTCTTCCGAAACATATCCCATTTTTCACCATCCTAACCCGTTTTTCACCTTCTTCTTCATGAGATTGTCCGTCTCACGCCTTCTGCCTTCTTCCTGTCCAATCTCCCGAGGGGGCATCCTGTCGTTAAACTTGTACCAGGGGCAAACTGGGGCATGTATCACCGTCAAAAATTCTTTTTCTTTGAAACAACGTGATAAAAACACATTGCATCAAAGAGGGGCAAAATGTATACACCTAAAATTGGCATGACTCTACTTAAATAAATATTTTAAATATTTATTTCATCGTCACATTCCTCTATCAATAAATAAATAAATTTATTTATTTACTTGATTCACTTCCTCCCATGTAATTAAATAAATTACATTTATTTAATTAATTAAATTCATCTGCATCAACTACATTCTTCTAAATAATTAAATAATTTCAGTTATTTAATTAAAATCCTTTATTCTTCCAAATTTAAATAAAATGCAAATTTTATTTAAATAAAATCTTAAATATCCACTAAATAAAATATATTTTTTATATTTTATTTTATTCTCAAAAATCTCCACAAAATAAAATATATTTCTATATTTTATTTATTCCTCTCAATTATCTACAAAATAATTAAATAAATCTTTCTATTTTCTTATCTTCAAAAATCATTCTTATCTTTTAAAAATACTTTCCTCTTGTCACACAAAAGCAAAAGCAGTTTTAAAGCATCTTTAAAGCAAACTTTCTATTAAATTAGAAAAATAAATTCTAAATTAAGAAAATCAAATCTCATCCTCATCAAGAGAAGAGTTAACTCCACAAAGCTGCTTTTCGAATGACACGTGTCTTTCTTCCATTTGTTGCACGTTCCTCAACAATCCTCCTCCGTTGATCTTCTCGTTTATCCTCAACCATTGATCTTCTTCTACACGTCTCTATAAATACAACACTATTCTTCTTCATTTCATCACCCATCATTTGAGCAAACTTATACTGCAGAGATACAGGCGCGCCTTTGGCACCCCCATCCTCATAAGCATTTCATATCCTTCATTACTAGTGTGTTGAAGCTCATCTTCAATCACACGAATATCTCAGCCATTCCATTCTTGTCACCTTCAACAAGCAAGGGAGCATTCGCTTCTGAGGGCTTCATCATCATCAAGGTCAAGAAGAAATAGGCGAACTATGGAACACAAGGTAAAGGTGTAAGTATCATTGTTTGTTATTTTATTCTCCTTTTTATCTTCAGATTTCATAGATGTATTGGGTTTATTATTCTTAAGTGATTAATCCATTTTCCCCTTCACAGATATTAGTTAATATCCTGATCTTATATAACATCCAGATCTTAAGTTAGTATCTGGACGTCAAATTTAAGTGAGCCACTTAGTCACCCATCATATGTATAATGTCAGTTTGCACCTTCATCTTGATCTAACTTAGTATCCAGACCTTAACTTAGTGTCCAGATCTTTTGAAACATCCTAACCCCGATGACATCATCCTATCCCAACCTAATGTAAACAACACCATGAGGTGACATCACCTAGAATTTAAGCCAACAGGATACTTCACACTACTTAGTATCTAGATCTTAACTTAGTATCCGGATCTAAAATAACATCCTGATCCCTCGAATACTCATACCCCATGTAGCCAATGGCATAATGACACATGTCCACCTTATATCCTGATCTAGTATAAGCACATCCGAGACTCATTGGTAATTCCTTAGTCAACAAAGGTTGACCCAACAAATGATAACATCACATTATTGCATCCCGATGAAAGAGTTTCAGATCAAACGGTAGTACATCCCCACGGGAGATTCTTGTAATCAAGAAAGATTCTTCGCACTACTGTGAAATAATGACACATGTCCACATTCACAACCCTACTTGCATAGTGTCATCCAGATATCCACCTCAAGATATTCCCTAGACTATTCTTTAACTGGAGGTTCCTCATAACCCACGCTTTTTTTGCATTAAATGCTACAAAAGGTCATTGGCATTTTAAATTTAAACATGTGCCAATGGACACTTGGCTTATCTTATGCAATCTGCTAATTGAAACTGTCAAATCACATGGAGACCATTAATGAACCCTAAATGTTCAAGGTAAAAAGGATTTCTCTTAGCCTAATCAACACAATTGCACTCTGAGAACCCTAATTTCCGTTATTAAGAGCTTGTTGCAAACTAGAGCTGAGCTAAGAAGACGAAGTTACAGAAGATCCTTTCATCTAGAGCTTTTATCCTAACACCTCTACATTCGTAACAGTTGAATGAAGCGTATACAGGTATGTATAAGGCCCTATCCTTCTGGTTATGTTTATAAAATTGTATTGTAACTAATTAAAGAAAGGGTAACCAGAGCACAGTGATAGTGTTTATACGCTATGCATAGCATTCATTTAATTCATGAAGTTTATACATATTGCTAGCGTGGAATGTAAAATCATTAGTGTGCTAACCCTAGATAAATGTATAAGCTGTTATTTGAAACTGTATATTCAAATTGCAAGACAAAATGCCGCATCCACACATGGACAAACGGGATGCAGACTTCAAATTGGTCGTGTTCCCTAGATCGCACAGTATATATAGCAAGTTGGGATTCACAGAGGATACACATTGTGGGAATACGGACATCGAAGCATTCAGAGCACGAATTGATGCACAAGAAGATGATCCCGTTCTACAGAACATAGTAGCATCTGGTTTGTTTCATGCTGCTGGATTTCAATACTCTACAAAGGCCTTTGACCTATTGGCTGAAGCTGCATTGCATTATGATGTTAGCATGAGGAGAATAGAAAAACAAGAGAGATTATATGTAGACTTATCTATAGATGGTATTTCTGAGGTGCTCCATTTGCCCGCCTCTCAGAACATGTATGTACCTGATTTGGATGCCTTGGCTAAAGAATTTGAGGCCCATGATAAGAATTGTAGGAAGGTCATATATCAAGGATGGAGAAGCCCAAGTAACATGGCTAGGGCAGCTGCCAAAATGGCAGTACACTTATACAAATTTGATTTCAATTAAGAAGTGCAATATATAATATTCATGCTTAGCTGGATGAATGGCTTGATAAATTGTGGAACATTCAAACCATGGACGTTCAGGCTGGTAAGAATGGTGGTAGAATATAAACCAGAGAACACAAAGGTCCAGTGGGTCAAGATAATTAATGACACCATTCATGACCAGATGGTCAAATGGAAAGAGAACAAGGGGATGATTTTTAGAATGACATCCTACTTAGTGTATCCCTATTCAGAAAAGGGTACATTCAATGGCCTACAAACTATAGGAAGGATTGGGAAGTTACCCAATGAGAAAACACTCAGGTAGCATTATCCCTAGCTGGAGAGGAGACTCTCAATACACCATTATTAGATGGTTAATGATGCCTTTTTGATGCACCTAGTCCGACTCATGGAAGGGAATTGGACAAAATGATTCTCAGTCAGTGCTACAAAGGCCATTAGTGGATATGGGTCTTGGTTCATCCAAGCTAAATCTTATTCATATATCCAGATGGAGGGTTTCAATGGGAAACTATATATGTTACCAAGGTACCCCACAAATAAAGTGATATTGATGGAAATGATGAGGCAATAGTTGCCTATATTTGAAATGTCAAAGATAAAAGAAGGAAAACCATAAGAAAGTTTCCTATTGATATAATCTGGTTCGTGGTAGGAACCATAGAAAATGCAAGAAAGGCAAAGGTAGAGCTGAAAGTTTTAAATTTGAAATTGTTTCCTCTGGCCAGAGACTATGATCCTTATCACCGGATCGAGCAAAGATTCAACAAGTACAAGCACACTATCTATCTTGAGGATTATTAGGCAGTTTGTGACGATGAACACAAAGTCAAAAAAAGAGAATATCAGAGATTATCACTGGACCAAATAAGGACCATAGGGCAACTTGAAGTACCCCCTGAAGTTAGAAAAGATGATGATAATCTCTTAGATCTAGAATATGAGGAGAAAAATATATACAATGACACTATTTTCACTCTAGATTAACACAAAAAGAGGAGACTTCTATTGATGCCCTCACTGCCAAGGTTATGGCCAGAACCAAGAGCTTGGTTGCTCACAAAGTAGAGAAGCTTAAGAGCAAAAGGGTGGCAATTACTAGTGACAAGAAAGGGAAAAGAAAAGAGAGAGAAGAACAAGGATATGATGATTTCCTTGTACATAAAAGGTAGATCCTAGGAACAAAGATACTTGAACCTAGTTCATCTAAAATAGCAGAGGAGATCACTTCTGAGGGAGTATCCTTGGTATATCATCCATTGTCACCTCCTACTAGACTAGTACTTAAGGCAATTCCTGTGTCTGTATCTACACCCCAAATACACATAACCCAACAAGAAACTATAGGAGAACAGGGGCAAAGTTTAGTTGGGACTGTTGCAGAGGGGGGAGATGATGATGAAGAAGATGAAGTGCTTATTGCAACACTCAAAAGGAAGAGGAAGGATGATGTGCTACAGGGTGTCAAAGTACCCAGGCAAAGTAGATATCAAAGCCCTCACATGAGAGGTGCTATTTCACCACCACCAGCAACAACATTGGTTGATCCATAGGTGGGTGTGATTAAGGAACTGCAGCATGATGTGCCTGTAGAAACCATAGTGAAAGTAAAGATCGAGATAGCACAAATGGCCAATAGCCAAGATGAAGAAGATGAAGCTGCAAAAGCCCTTCCGCCGAGCCAGACAATTGACTTAATTGAAGATGATGTGGTATAGGATATCACAAATCACCCTATCAGACCTATGTTACAACACACATAAGTAATAGATAAGGTTGATATAGCAAGGGAATCACATGATGAAAGAAGAGGAAGGGAAGAAACTACTGAGGCATAAGTGCATATGGGGTCCCTTGACACATTAATTGAAAATGTAACCAGTCCAGCTGCGGTAAACCTCACACATGTACTCGAAGAAGGGAGTAAAGAAGAGGAGGTCATCAAAATTGACCAATTTCAAGAAAAAAAGTGTTCCCATGGAAATGGATAAAATTGAACAAGAAGTAGTGGAATCATCTACTAATACAGGACAAAAAGAAGATGAAACAAAAGAAGGTATTCATCAGGATAATCAAGCGAACGAAGGCCAAGAGCCTAAAACTGATGAGGTCCCAAAGGAACATGAAGATCCAACATCAAGTAATCAACCTCCTCCTGGACAAAGACAAGAGGAACAATTGCATGAGGAAGAAGATCTGGATGCCAGAAGTAGACATCAAGAAAATGTACAAGATCCAGAGGATCAAGAAAAAGAATAAGATAAAGGAATTCAAGATGCTCAAATTGAGAAGCCAGATCAAGATAAAGGATCACAGTCTGATGTTTTGGCTTTAGTCACTTCAGAGGTAAGTCAAGAGAAGGTACAATAGGTACCATTTGATTTTAAATCTTTCTTTACAATTGATTCTGCTAAAGAAAAACATAGAGCTAGGATAGTCTCTAGTATCAAGAGAGATCCTAAGACTAGATAAAGGATAGCTCAAGTTGTTGTTCCTACAGTAGATAAGGCCAAAGGAGAAATCTAGCTAGAGGAATTCCAGGTGACTCAGGTTGACTTGGGTCATGCTACTATGGAGCAAGAAATACAAGAGCACCTAGAGAGAACATAAGCAATAGTAACTAAATTGAAGAAGCTCAAAGTTAGGAAGAAGGAGTTGAAAGAATAGAATATGTAGTTACAATAGTTTATACAAGGATTGGTTAATCCAGACACCTTGGCGTCCACCTTACAGACCACTGAGAAGCTAGATGCATTAACTTTAACAAGTGAAGCAGATATAACTGGGTTGGATATCCAGAAACATTAAGCCCACGTCATGGATAAATGGTACTCTAAATTCATGACCTCTAGAGAGCAGTTAATAAGGATATCAATATCCAATTGGGACACATTGTCCAAACTAAAGGAAAACATTGATTCTTTGAAGGGTGAATTCACTCAATGGATTCACAAGTGCAATTATGCAATAGCTAGACTCAAGAGAGCCAAGGACATGTCGGATGGTGAGTTATTAAAAAATAAAATCGTCACCAATGCAACTTTGCCACTCATGGGGACATGGATGATAGAGATGGACTATAAGCTTAACGTATTGAAGGCTAACCTGACTAAGGTAAAGGATACTCAAGTCAAGGTACATAACTTACTAGCAGAAGAAATGAACATCCTAACAGAATTATTGGAGGATGCTGTAGAAGAAGAAGAAATGCCAGATCTGGATAATACTATACAAATATTTAAAGATAAATTCAAAGAAATGGTAGAGGATCCAATAAAGTTATTCACAAAAGATGTCATGGATGAGATGGCTGAATTAAATGTAAAAGTGAAGACATACAGTAAAGAATCTGATAAAAGGACAGTCATGATGAAGCCATTAGATGAACAAATAGAGGCATTGAAATATGCTAAATTGAGAACCACCACAATAAGAAAATTCCAGGTAGACACTTTTGTATGAGCATATGATGCTTGTAAGAAAATATATACAATAATGCAAGCACCTGAAGAAGATCCATCTGCATAAAGAGGGGATTGCATTATGTGTTTTCCAATACACTTTTGTTGAAGTAGTATTTATAGTCTGACCTAGATCAAGTTGAAGATCGTAGAATATTCAAGAAGGACAGTTGTAACCCACTAGAGGATTGCCAACTGGCAATTTGTGCCACGTGTCTTATATGTTGACTTGGTCAAAGAAATATGAACTGTTGATGACAATAGATAAATCTTGATCGTAGGATCTTTTGTAACCGCCTCTCATCCTTGATATATAAAAGGAGATGGAGTGCACCTTGTAAAATCATTTAGAAGCTTAATTGAGATTGGATTGCTGAAATGTTAGGACCAACTCTCAAAGTCAATTGTAAATATACACTCTTTTACATACTTAATGAAAATGAAGTTCCTCTAACTACAACTAATCATAAACTTCGAGTAGTCTGTGGATGAATTCTAGACATGTTGCTTTGATTTGTTGCATCCCTTGGATTGCATTTTAGTTTGTGCATGTTGTCTTCATCCCTTTCCTTTGAAGTTAGCATCAATCATATCTAGCTATGGAACATCCTGGTGAACATATGGTTTGATTTCCTTCTTTTCATGACAGTGTCAAGAGTATATGTTGATCAATGGCTAAAGATTCATTACTTTCAGTAAAATTTAGAAAGCATTTATTCAAATTTCTTTAATTTCATTACAAATCAGCATCATAATTGCAAATACACGGAAAATAAGAAGCAAATACAGGAAAATATGTTGACATCCCGTAGGTAACTGAATATCTTTAGCATATTCGAGCAAATAGCATGTCAAGAATGGCAAATATCATGCAAATGAACATGAATTATGACAATAATCATGAAAATATATGCTTATAGGCACACCATTTGAACAACTTTACAATGTAGGAGTGAAATCAAATTGAAGCTAGTTCATGATAAGTGTATCGGAGATAAATTTCAAAGGAATTGATTAAGATCACCATAAATCAAGCGATATGTAGAAGAATTGATCAAACTTACATAAATATCTGCATCTTCTAGTTAAATATAGTAGGATTTAACCTTGTTTGTTAAGAAATTCATAGAAGGCAAGTGAAATAAAGATTATCCGGACACGAATTTCTCTGAATCAGAAATGTAAGGCCCCTGAATAGAAAACAACAACACACATCAAACCACTAAGTAACATCAAATGATTATGAACTAATCCACAGAGACTTGGGATCATCAATTCTCTAAATTCATTGTATCTTTCAAGATGATAAAGGTTTGATTTGCATTTCATTATCTATGTTTGTTTATGACTAACATCATGATCAACAGATACTCTAAACTTCAACATCAAATTTAATGTTGTCATAGCTAGTAGGTTCAGTCTATATGAGATCACCTCCCATGGTGAAGAATAGAGGAGAAGTCAAGTTGCAAACGGGTTTTTTAGATGACTCTCAGAGAAAAGAGAGAGAGAGTATCTTTCGAGGAGAGAGATATAGACCTCAGGTTATGAATGATTATTTTCCAAAATGAGTATGAGTGTTTAACAAAAATGTGAAGCAATGTCGATAGAGGTAAGTCATGTTTGTCAGTATACTTTTGAATCTAGTCGACAGGTAGTCGATATCTTTCGATTCTTTTTTTAGTCATAGTCATTTGTGTGTCGACATAGTCGTTTGTAAAGTAAACGATGTCGTCTGAGTAGAACTTTGACCATTTATGTTTAACGTAAATATTATGTCATTGTAGTAAAATGGTTGTGTTATTATTCTTTGAGTAATTTAAGGTTTTATTGTCAACATTTAACGTCAAAAGATGATCTCATCAAGACAAGTTGTCATGATTTAACGAGAGACTATGTAGGGGAGACAAGCTCGACCCTTCCACAATATTCGTAAGTCTTTCAATTTATTGTTATTATCAAATTTTGATCAAGGCATAAACTATCGCATAGGATAGGTGCCATGTTGAACCATATTTATTTATATAAACAACTCTATATGTAATCATCAAATTGAGGATAATACCTCATGATTGATATTAATATTTGCTCATTTGAGCAGTCATAGGCTTACTAATAAGAGTGCCTTCATTGTAATGAGTGGTGGATTATATCACTCTATTTGATTAATAAATGATCAACGGTGGTTTAATTGTCATGTCGGCCTTTTCCAAAGAGGAGTCTATGGTATTAACTACCACATTTGATGAGCTCCATGAGTCATTTGTTTCCCATCGACATGTGGGAAACTTTGCATAATATTTGGTTTCGATTGAAACTGAATCAGTTGTGGACTGTTTATGCATTCAATTAGTCTCCAAATACAAAGAGGGGATGTGCAATGATTGGGCAACTCATTATGAGTCATGCCTAAGTCTTTAAAACCACGATTCAACTGAGTCAATGGGGGAGGGAAGGAGATGCTTGTTGGAGGGTATTGATTACACACAGGAGGAGTCATTATTAGCATCTAAGAAGAGATAATCAGCATTGAGGAATAACGTGGGGTTCTAGGCATTGACTGTAGTGTCTTATCTACAACTTTTGCATACTCTAAGCCGTCGACTATCAAGTATTCCTCCAGTTACATGTGCTTTTATAACAATGAGAAAATTGACTGTTCTTTTGGATATCCATCGTTGTGTCATGGGTAGTTAAACGAATATGCTAGTGAGGTTTATCCTCTCAAATTCAATGTGTATCTGTTAAAAACTAATTGTGTCGATTATAGGAGAATGTTGATAGCATTGCTAGTAAACTATTTAGATCTTTTTCTGTAATCGATATGGCATCGAATAAACCTATACGGCCGATGCTTGGTGATACAAATGAATACTTTATCATAGTATTCTGAATTGACTATATACTTATTAATTTTAAATCGATAAACATATCAAACTATGGTTTGGTGGATAAAATGATCATCATAGAAGAAGGTTATCGTAGTTATCAAGTGCCTAGAAAACCAGTCGCTTTATTGAATGAGTTTTCATTAAGAAGCAAGTTGATGATATAGTCATAAGTTAATTATGTATTTGACTTTTGATGAAATTAGTGCAATAAAACATGATAGGTAAACTTAGTAATTATGAATGATATGGTTTAAGCATTAGGCTATGTTATTATCATTTTAAAACATTTATTGGATTAGTCTATTGTTTATGGCAAAATGATTTCTATCCATAAGAGACTTAGATTATTAATAATCATTGGAAACTATTGTAAAAACAATTGAGTGATAGAAAATTAGTAATATTTTGGGTAGAAGGAAATATGGTCTATAGGAGAATCCTTATTATCTATTCTATCATTCTTGTTGATAATATTCTTTGAAAACCATTATGATGGAATAGACTAAGTCTATCTAGAAATGACCTTGCATGGAATCATATATATATATATATATATATATATATATATATCGTGATTGTTAATGACATCACATTAAGGAAAGTAAAAGGTTCTCATAATCCTTCTTGTAGGAGGAGATTACTATCTCAGAACCATATTATGCTTAATCATGATTTAGTTAAACCATAGGGTATTATGATACTATATTATTATGTTCTTATTGGACCGCGATATTAATATACTCATGTTGAGATATAGTTATCATGTCACTTAACGTAAGCATATTGAGGATTAAAGTTATCAAGCTTGTAGAACTTCACTAAAGTCTTCTAGAAACTCAAGAAGAGTTGGATAAACATTGCTCAATGACGTAATTAGATATTTTTCTTAGAAGAAGTAACTTTTTGACTTTGAACTTAAGCGATTGCAACTTGAAATAAGTATTTACATCTTTTGGAATTAAATTGATCATAGTCGATGTTAAAATTTGATTCGAACCTTTTGGTTGACTATAACTAAGGTTTTCTTATAAATGAGGAATGGTCTCATTTAGAAAGTTTGAACTGACATTTAAGTCAAAAGAAGACTAAAAGAAAATCATTTACTCAAACACCATCCTTCTAGAATTGATTGTTCAATATTCCAATATCATGGAAAAGGAAAAGCAAACCCTAGATTGACCCGGTAGGGTTAAGTTATTAAATGTACCTTTACAGGTTACAACTTGTTTTAACTATTTCTATATGGATCGACAAAGAAGATCAAGTACCCTAAATAATAATGTTCATTTTATTTACTTGTCGAAAGGATGACGTGTCCTTATCGATAACGTTTATCATTGGTTTGATAACCTATCAGATTGTTTATAAATTGACTTAAAGTTCTTTACATGTCATTAAGTTTTGGGATCTCAGGTTTTGCAAAGATGCAATGAGTATCCTCGTATAAAGAGTTAATCCATAAGACCTATGGAACATTGACAGTGTTCGTAAACTTGTCTAAGTCGGGAAGACTAAACTATTGAAGTTGTCAAGACTTTATAGTTAAACATAGTTGACCAAGTTAAACTGCGGGAATATGATAGTATCCAAGTCGAGTTGGGGTGGGTGAACATTACGACTATGTTCATTGTGAACGTCTATTCATATTAAATTGAATCTTTGGCCAAAGTAATGCATTCATTTTCTGCATACATTGTCGGTTCACTATATCTGGATTGCATAACCTATCAGAAATCATACTTAGC
Source organism: Cunninghamia lanceolata (assembly GCA_027924645.1). Classification (NCBI taxonomy): domain Eukaryota; kingdom Viridiplantae; phylum Streptophyta; class Pinopsida; order Cupressales; family Cupressaceae; genus Cunninghamia; species Cunninghamia lanceolata. The sequence goes on along the minus strand of BSBN01000472.1, from coordinate 15,855,931 downwards.
TAGAGGGTATCTAGGGTTGTATGGTTGATAGAGTTGTGTAGGATATAACACTATGTACTTGGGAAGGCAAATTACCACTGGTCACCTTTGGTCTATATTCCTCATGAAGGGTAGGGCCACTTCCTATGTGAAAGATGTGTGGGAGACTGCCTGTCTGTGGATGGAGGTTAATCACTAGTAAGCTACTCTCTCTCTCCAGCAGAAAACATGCTAGGGCTTGTGATAAAGATGTCAGATATTCAGAAGCAGTAATTATTCTAAATTTGTTTATGTAATTGATTTACTTTTTGCAGATATTGTAATTGAGAAAGACAATATGATTTATTGTATTTTGTAAGAGAATCTTGCAATTTGTTGTTACTTGATTATATGTTAAATAAAAGAAAAAATTTTGCTCTCTCATTTTTACCTTGTTGAATTATTTTATGGTAAATTTTGGGTTCTACTATGTTTTTAGAACTTGGATGTTACATATGGTATCAGAGCTACCAAATTCGACACTAGGGATTATGAGTCCACTGTGCTAACCTATAGTCAACATTATGTGGTTAGCTAATGTTTGAATTTCTTGTGCAGAATGGTGTGGAGAAGAACCAAGAAAACTACTAGAAAATTTGTTCCCCAGCATTTGGTTGAATTAGTAGTTAAGAAGGAACCTATCAAGGAAGTGAAACTTAAAGAGCATATTAATTACACCCAGGATGCATGGTTGGAGGATTCAGAGACTTTTGCTAATGCACTTAAGTGTATTCGGCTAGAAAGAAAACAACATTTTGAACTGGCAAAGAATCCTACTATTTCTACTGGTGTAGTTAAACCTAGTAAACTATAGCTAGTTACAACATATCATTTGGAGGTAACTACGATACTTCTATTTTAGGAAAAGAGGTGTTGGAGGAGTACCTGTGTGTACATCCATCCTCTAAGTTTGTTTAATTGGAAGATCATTAAATCGACAGTGACATGTAGTCTTGTTGTATAAACTATATAAATAAGGATGTAGTTACTCCTGAATAAAGTATAATAAAGATCGGAATGTTTTGTACCAATCTATTGATTGTGATGAGTTAAAAATGTTTTGATGTTTTGAGTTGCATTAGATTTAGAAAACTATTAGATAACTTATTTTTCCGGCATGAGAAAAATGACATGTTTCATACAAGAACAAACTAGGATGAGAGTCTAGAAGAAAATAAACCACCAATTAATCTCTTGGACAAATTGGAGAAATCCTAACCATGTTTGTAAAAACCAAGGAGAGGCTTGGTAACTTGGAAAAGAAAATAAGAGAATAGGGAAAACCCTAAAGGGGGAAAATCTTCTCATGGGATGAGCAGGGAAAATCACCAAGACCATAGTGTGAGTAGTGCGAACCTTGAGAACCATAGACCTAAAAGGAAGCAAAGAATAGGCTTGCCTTAGAACTTTCCTAGATATGAAGGAAGACATTCCACCAAAGTTTGATGGAACAAGTGATTAGAGCAACTAAAATTTTATTCCTCCTAGAATTTTGGGATAAGTCACCTAGAGAAGTACCTTACCATATGACAACTACGGAGTTAATGGAATTGCAAGCCTAATTACAAGAATTGTTGGCAAAAGGTTTGATCAGACCTAGTGTTTCACCATGGGGTGCTCCAGTTATTTTTGTCAAGAAGAAGGATGGAACCCTTCGGTTATGTATAGATTATTGTATGCTTAATAAAGCAACGGTAAAGAACAAATATACTTTGCCACATATTGATGATCTCTTTGATCAAATGTACAGAGTTGCAGTATTTTCAAAGATCAATTTGTGATCAGGATATCATCAGTTAAGATTGAAGGATGAGGATACCCATAAGACAACTTTTAGAACCAGATATGGGCACTATGAGTTCACAGTGTTTCCATTTGGATTGACGAATGCCCTTGCCACATTCATGAATCTCATGAACAACGTATTCAGAGATTGTTTAGACAAGTTTGTTCTAGTCTTTCTAGATGATATACTCATTTACTCTAAAAATGAAGAACATCAACGACATTTGCAATTGGTTCTGCAACGGATAAGAGAACATAAGTTATATGGAAAACTATCAAAGTGTACATTCTTCCAGAAGGAGATTCAATATCTAGGGCATATTATATCTGCAAATGGAATATATGTTGATCCTATAAAAATCACAGCTATTCTGGATTGGCCTGTACCCACAAATGTGCATGAGGTACGTAGTTTCATGGGCCTAGCTAGCTATTATAGAAAGTTTGTTCTAAATTTCTCTAGTATTGATAGTCCAATCACTTCCCTACAAAGGAAAGGAAAGAGATTTGAATGGACAGACAAATGCCAGGATGCATTTGATCTCTTAAAGAAAAAGTTAACTTCAGCTCCAATCTTGAAAGTTCCTGACCCCGAAGGACAATTTGAGGTAAATACAGATGCCTCAGGAGAAGGATTAGGAGGAGTACTTATGCAAGATGGAAGATTTATAGCATATGAGTCAAGGAAATTGAAATCCTATGAGAAAAATTATGCACCACATGATCTGGAATTGGCAGCAGTAACTCATGTTTTGCAAATGTGGAGACATTATCTATTGGGGAAAACTTTTGTACTTAAGTTAGACCATCAAAGTCTTAGGTATATTTTCTCTCAACCACATCTGAATGCTCGACAAAGGAGATGGTTGGAATTGATATCTGACTATGACTTTGAGATAAACTACATCAAAGGAAAAGAGAATAGAGTAGCTAACGCTTTGAGTTGTAGAAGACATATATCTTCTATTGTTTCTATTCTTGGAAATTTCAAGGATTTAGTGTTACAAAATTTGTTTCGTGATGATTATTATGAGTAGGTTAAGTAGGCTTTGGAAGATAATCCTAGAGACCCAAGGTATGATGGGTTTTTGTTTGAGTCAGATGGACTATTGAGTTTCAGAGGAAGAATATATGTTTCTAATTCTACTGAATTAAGAAAACTGGTGTGAAAAGAAGTTCATACCGCACCATACCCAGGACATCCAAGGGTAACCAACTACTAACAGATGTAAAATCTCTTTAATGTTGGAAAGGAATGAAGAATGATGCCGCAAGATTTGCAGCAAATTATTTGGAATGCTTGAGGGTAAAAGCAGAACATCAACACTCCATAGAACTGATGTATTCGCATGATATACCAGAATGAAAATGGCAAGTCATAAGTATGGACTTCATTTAGAGTCTTCCAATGTCTAGGAATAGACATGATGCCATTTTAGTTATGGTTGATAACTCACAAAGGTAGCGCATTCCATATGGTGGAAATTAACTGATGGAGCACTAGTATTGGCTCGCAAACTTTAAAAGATTATCTCGGATAGAGATGCACTGTAACGTCAAGGTTTTGGTAAACTTTGTTCTCTGCACTAGGGACTAAACTTAATAAGATTACAACTTATCATTCTAAGAATAGATGGTTAAATTGAGAGAATTAACCGGGTTTTTGGAGGATTTATTACAACTGTATTGCATGGATCAGCAATATAAGTGGGAAGACTACTTACCACTTGTGGAATTTTCTTATAACAATACCTAACTTTTTGCTATTAAGATGACTTGAATTGAAACATTGGACAAAAAAGATGCCAAATTCCTATAAGTTGAGTAAGCTAGAAGACAGGATTAGCATTAGTCCAGAAATGTTGTCAGAAATGGATGAACAGATTAAGCTGATCAGAAAAGACCGGTGAAAACCATTAATAAATAGAAAAGTTATGTTAAACGTACTCTAGGACAATTCTCGGTTAGAGAAGAAAAGTTCTTTTGAGGGTCAAACCCAAGAAAAAGTTTCATAAAGTATAAAATTTATTCCAAACCAGCTCCTAGATATAAAGAAATCTTCTACATTTTCAAGGTTATCAATTCTATTGATTACAAGAATCAATTTATCACCAGTTATTGCCAAGAGGCATAATGCTTTTTGTGATTTATCTATGAAATATATATATATAATACATGAATATTATATTCTTAAAAAATTTTACAAGTACATAACCTAGGAATGGTTATGATCGAGCTTCTTAAATGCTTGAGGTTTGCAAACACTGCTTGTGTAACATAGAGGTTATGTAGTGCAAGGTCCAGTGGGACTAGTATGCAGAGGATAGTTCTACATGGGGCAAATTACCATGAATTTTATCAGAAGTTTCCTCATTTATTTAATACTATTATCAATTGAAAACAATGAACTTACTTTTTAGTTACATTTTGATACTTTATATCATCAAGGATGATGAATCTTTAGGGGAAGGATATGTTACATCCCTAATTTTTGTCTTGCTAATGCTATTTACTTTTACTTGGAAATAAGTAAATCCATTTTGATGTTTAGATTAATGTCAAGGAAAGACATAGATTCTATTGAATGTCATTTATGGAATTATGGAAATGAATATGTTATTATCGATTTAATAATTGCATCATAAGAATTTGGTTTATTATTTGAATAATGATGCACTGATCGTAATCTATTGATTTCAAGTTTTATACATGATTATAGGTTTTTTAGATGACTCTAAGAGAAAAGAGAGAGAGAGTATCTTTCGAGGAGAGAGATATAGACCTCAGGTTATGAGTGATTATTTGCCAAAATGAGTATGAGTGTTTAACGAAAATGTGAACCAGTGTCAATAGAGGTAAGTTATGTTTGTCAGTATACTTTTGAATCTAGTCAACAGGTAGTCGATATCTTTCGATTCTTTTTTTAGTCATAGTCATTTGTGTGTTGACATAGTCGTTTGTAAAGTAAACGACATCGTCTGAGTAGAACTTTGACCATTTATGTTTAACGTAAATATTACGATGTCATTGTTGTAAAATGGTTGTTATTATTCTTTGAGTCATTTAAGGTTTTATAGTTGACATTTAACATCAAAAGACAATCTCGTCAAGACAAGTTGTCGTGATTTAACGAGAGACTATGTAGGGGGAGACAAGCTCGACCCTTCCACAGTATTTGTAAGTCTTTCAATTTATTGTTATTATCAAATTTTGATCAAGGCATAAACTATCACATAGGATAGGTGCCATGTTGAACCATATTTATTTATATAAACAACTATATATGTAATCATCAAATTGAGGATAATACCTCATGATTGATATTAATATTTACTCACTTGAGCAGCCGTAGGCTTACTAATAGGAGTGCCTTCATTGTAATGAGTGGTGGATCGAATCACTCTATGTGATTAATAAATGATCAATGGTGGTTTAATTGTCATGTCGGCCTTTTCCAAAGAGGAGTCTGTGGTATTAACTACCACATTTGATGAGCTCCATGAGTCATTTGTTTTCCATCGACATGTGGGAAACTTTGCATAATATTTGCTTTTGGTTGAAACTGAATCAGTTGTGGACTATTTGCATTCAATTAGTCTCCAACTGCAAAGAGGGGATGTGTGGCGATTGGGTGACTCATTATGAGTCATGCCTGAGTCTTTAAAACCATGACTTAGTTGATTTGATGGGGGAGGGAAGGAGATGCTTGTTGGAGGGTATCGATTACACACAGGAGTCATTGTTAGTAGCTGAGAAGAGATAATCAGCACTGAGGAATAATGTGGGGTTCTAGGCGTCAACTGTAGTGTCTTATCTGCAACTTTTGCATACTCTAAGCCATCGACTATCAGGTATTCCTTCGGTTACATGTGCTTTTATAACAATGAGAAAATTGATTGTTCTTTTGGATATCCATTGTTGTTTCATGGGTAGTTAAACGAATATGCCAATGATGTTTATCCTCTTGAATTCAATGTGTATCTGTTAAAAACTAATTGTGTCAATTATAGGAGAATGCTGATAGCATTGCTAGTAAACTATTTAGATCTTTTTCTATAATCGATATGGCATTGAATAAACCTATACGGTCGATGCTTGGTGATACAAGTGAATACTTTATCATAGTATTCTGAATCGACTATATACTTATTAATTTTAAACCGATAAACATATCAAACCGTGGTTTGGTGGATAAAATGATCATCATAGAAGAAGGTTATCGTAGTTATCAAGTGCCTAGAAAACCAGTCTCTTTATTGAATGAGTTTTCATTAAGAAGCAAGTTGATGATATAGTCATAAGTTAATTATGTATTTGACTTTTGACGAAATTAGTGCAATGAAACATGATAGGTAAACTTAGTACTTATGAATGATACGGTTTAAGCATTAGGCTATGTTATTATCATTTTAAAACATTTCTTGGATTAGTCTGTTGTTTATGGAAAAACGATTTCTATCCTTAAGAGACTTAGATTCTTAATAATCATTGGAAACTATTGTAAAAACTGTCGAGTGATAGAAAATTAGTAATATTTTGGGTAGAAGGAAATATGGTCTATAGGAGAATCCTTATTATCTATTCTATCATTCTTGTTGATAATATTCTTTGAAAACCATTATGATGGAATAGACTAAGTCTATCTAGAAATGACCTTGTATGGAGTCATATATAAGTATATATATATTGTGATTGTTAATGACATCACATTAAGGAAAGTAAAAGGTTCTCATAATCCTTCTTGTAGGAGGAGATTACTATCTCAGAACCATATTATGCTTAATCACGATTTAGTTAAATCATAGGGTACTATGATACTATATTATTATGTTCTTATTGGACCACGAGATTAATATACTCATGTTGTGATATAGTTATCATGTCACTTAACGTAAGCATATTGGATTAAAGTTATCAATCTTGTAGAACTTCACTAAAGTCTTCTAGAAACTCAAGAAGAGTTGGATAAACATTGCTCAATGACATTATTAGATATTTTTCTTAGAAGAAGTAAATTTTTGACTTTGAACTTAAGTGATCGTAACTTGAAATAAGTATTTACATCTTTTGGAATTAAACTGATCATAGCCGATGTTAAAACTTGATTGGAACCTTTTGGTTGACTATAACTAAGGTTTTATTATAAATGAGGAATGGTCTCATTTAGAAAGTTTGAACTGACCTTTAAGTTGAAAGAAGACTAAAGGAAAATCATTTACTCAAAACACTTTTCTTTCTATAATTGATTGTTCAATATTCCAATATCATGGAAAAGGAAAAGCAAACCCTAGATTGACCCAGTAGGGTTAAGTTATTAAATGTACCTTTTCAGGTTACAACTTGTTTTAGCTATTTCTATATGGGTTGACAAAGAAGGTCAAGTACCCTAAATAATAATGTTCATTTTATTTACTTGTCGAAAGGATGACGTGTCCTTATCGATAACATTTATCATTGGTTTGATAACCTATCACATTGTTTATAAATTGACTTAAAGTTCTTTATGTGTCATTAAGGTTTGGGATCTCAGGTTTTACAAAGATGCAATGAGTATCCTCATATAAAGAGTTAATCCATAAGACCTATGGAACCTTGACAGTGTTCATAAACTTGTCTAAGTCAGGAAGACTAAAATATTGAAGTTGTCAGGACTTTATAGTTAAACATAGTTGACCAAGTTAAACTATGGGAATATGATAGTATCCAAGTCAGGTTGGGGTGGGTGAACATTATGACTACATTCAATGCGAATGTCTATTCATATTGAATCTTTGGCCAAAGTAATGCATTTGTTTTCTGCATGCATTGTCAGTTCACTATATCTGGATTGCATAACCTATCAGAAATCATACTTAGCTAGAGGGTATCTAGGGTTGTATGGTTGATAGACTTGTGTAGGATTCAACACTATGTACTTGGGATGGCAAATTACCACTTGTCACCTTTCGTCTATATTCCTCATGAAGGGTAGGGCCACTTCCTATGTGGAAGATGTGTGGGAGACCGCCGGTCTGTGGATGGAGGTTAATCACTGGGAAGATACTCTCTCTCTCTCCAGCAAAAAACATGCCAGGGCTTGTGATAAAGATGTCAGATATTCAGAAGCAGTAATTATTCCATATTTGTTTATGTAATTGATTTACTTTTTGCAGATATTGTAATTGAGAAAGACAATATGATTTATTGTATTTTGTAAGAGAATCTTGCAATTTGTTGTTACTTGATTATATGTTAAATAAAAGAAAAAATTTCTCTCTCTCATTTTTACCATATTGAATTACTCTATGGTAAATTTTGGGTTTTACTATGTTTTTAGAACTTGGATGTTACATCTTCCTTCCAGCTATTTCTACCAATCGTGCCAACCAGATTCCCGAGGACATCTTGTTGCAGATGTTTAATTATTAGAAGGATCTTCAGGTGATATGACTTGGGAGTGATTGAATATCATTCCAAGTTGTTAAACCTTTGAAATGGGTTCCATAATTTTCTAGGGAACCAACCAAACTATTCTCATCCCTACATATATGTTGAATTTTGATTTCCACAAATTTTTCAATAGTTTTTTTTAATTTCTTCAATGATGTCATGGTATGATCCAACACATTTTTGGAGTCTCCTTCAATGACCAAATTCTTAATACCTTTTTATGCAGCCATCATTATGCCTTACAAGGCAACATTAGCTTACCCAAGTTCTCTGCATAAGCACCAATGACCTTACTCTTGTCATTTCTTATTAGACCACCCCCACCCACCTGTCCTGGGTTTCCCTTGGTTGAACCATAAATTTTTTTAATTTGCACCATCCAGTATCAGGGGGGTCTAAGTAATATTTTTACCGGGAATCCACTTGGAGAGGTCAGCTTTACCCAAACTATAAAAAATGCTCTAAATTTTGGTGATCTTCACTTCAATATTAGTAGGGTTGAAATTAGGATTACAAAGATCAGCAACCCTCACATTTTTAGTGATGTGGATTATTAGAAATACAATTCTTAAGCAAAATTTGTTTGTGGGGACTATTAAATCCCCTAATATTCCAAGATAGATTCTTCATTTATGATTCTTTCTAGGGCTTGACAAATCCAATGTCCTTTGCCTCCCTGTAGCCATCTCTTGATCTATCTCCTTTGATTTGGTTTCCCTTCCGAATGGTCTAACTCTGTTGTCCATGCTAACATCAATAATCTTTCTATTAGAATTTTTCATGTGTCTTGCCTCTACTAGGAGGGTTGTTGCCTTCTTTCTAGTCAAGAAGACCCTGCGATGTTTTTCCATTTTCAAAGAAGTGCCCTTAGGCCTTTTCCAAGGGAGCAAATTTCAAAACCTCAAGGGTAGCACCTTGGTTCAGACTAACAACATCCAATCATTGACAAACAATGTTAGCAATTGTTGAAGGGCTAATAACTCTAGAGTGCATACTAACAAAACCCATAGATAAGCTCTTAGAAACCCCAAAACCCTCCCAAGACTTCTCATATCCCTCACCCTAATGTCATAGAGCCTCATCTGAATATGTCAAGATGGGATATTTCTATTTAATGTTGAACTTCCTTAAAAAGTACCGCATAGAATCAACAGATACACTAAATTGAATGGCAATCAACTCCCTAATAGCATTAACCAAATTCTCCAAGACTCACTCTCCATGTGAGGTCAAATCCATATCTATCCCCACAATAGGGATGGAGGAATTGGGAACATCTCATCTCTAAACATCCACTTTAGAGACCTTTTGTGTCTGAGTCACCACCTTAGTTCTAGATTTAAAGTTGACTTGAAAGCTATCCTCTCTTTCTTTCAAGTCAATATTTCCTGTCCCTTCCAGTCTACTCTCTTAGGCAATGATAACCAAATCTTGATTCATCTTAACATCATCCTCCATAATACACAAAATTTCATTTTCAAAGGGAAAATTCTTGCCATCCTCTACTAAGGAGCCCCTGTCCTTCCCTTTGGCTTTTGAGGGGATGTTCAACTTCTTTAAACACTATTTCAGGCAATCAGATACAAGATGCTCAACTATAGAGTAGTTTTGACAATAAAGTCTAGAGTTTTCATATAGGATAAACTAGGTCCATTTTCCAAACTTTGATTCTATTGTAATAAAAATTGGGAGGATGTTGAATATTTCCACATTCACACAAGATCTAGAAAAAACCATCTTGGTTTCAAGTTGTGTAACGTTTTCCAATGCCAAAAATGGCCAAAGGAGCTCACTATACATTTTATGACTTCCTCATCCCAGAATTCAAGAGGAAGACTAGGGAGCCACATCCAAGTGGGTGCAACTGCACAAAGATATGATTGTAAGTCACCAATAGACTCAAGCTCCCAAGATTAACTGCAAAAATAGAAATTAACCTTCCAAAAGAGAGTAGCAATAGGATGAATTGCTTGATTGTGGTGCAAAATAGAATTATGATATTATGATACATGATACAAAAAGTACATGAGGGACCTTTCTTATGTAAGAAAGGTTGAGATATAGGACTATATCTAGGATAATGACAAGTGTCTTAATCATATTACATGAGACACAAAAGAGATAACTATCCTACGTGTGCCCTAAGTTTAAACTTAAGTAAGATAGTGTGAATGGGACCTAATAAACTTGTTATTTTGAAGAGAAGGTGCATCTTTACTACAAATGTAACTTTTATTTTTATTTATTTTGTCATTCTTAAAATTCAAGCATTATATATTACATGTACCAGAACAAAAGAGTTACATATTGGTGCCACATTTAAGAGGTCATATTTTCAAATGACAAGAAGAGCTAATATATTTTCTCTTGAACCTACTTGCAAAGAGCCAACATCTTTTCTAAATCCCTCATCTCTGCTCATAATATGTCCAACTAAGTTGATGTCATAAGAGTCGAGTTCTCTCAATTGCAATCAAGATTGATCACCCCTAATAGTAGAGCTAAACCTTCCCTTGCAAAGTAATGAAATTGTAAAATTCCACAGCTAGCCATTGTCTCAATGTTCATAGTCTACTTATGGATACCTTTTGCTTTAAAAAACATTTAACTAGAATGCTACCAAACAAAGGGTGACCTTCGAGTTTATGCATCAAGATGGCAATTGTTTGATTTTTGTCATCTATCACTCATTGTTCCATGTGCTATTAGTAATGTGTTCTTTATGTTCTTTTCAATCATCTTACATCCTTAGTAGGTATTTGTATGCTAGTTTGATTAGTATTTTATCAGTATTATATGATGGATTCTTTTGACACATTTGTAAGCTCAAGTTGCAACCAAATATGATACATTACAATTTGTATTAGTTGTAATTTCTTTGAGGTATTTTATCAATGTTGTGTATAGGTAATCATTAACACTTTTACATGGAGGAAGGACATATATGCACTAGTGAAGGATATATTCAAGTGAACATGTTGGATAGGACATATGATGGGTGGAGTCAAAGTCATGGATCATATGGTTAGTGTTTGATGGCCCATTTAAATCTAAACAAAATAGATTAGCTATAGCTAAGATTTTTATGTGCTACCAATCGTAGAAGGAAGCATGGTTGCATGGTAGGGTCACAACTATGTCATGTGTACATGAACACGAAAAGGTCACTTAAAATAAGTTTTGTTGTCTTGCATCATAACTAATGGTATTATCCTATTGGTTCAACCTACACCATGATATCCACAATGACCTTGTGTACCTCCCCTCTGTGAGGTTTACCAATGCTATTGGTATGTGTTTTAACACTTAAGTAGAGTTGGATGAGGTGACCCACTAGAGTGAGTTAATTATAGTGATAAGTGATTAGAGTTACTGTGCAACTAGAGTTTTGGCTATGGCATCATGTAACCACAATGCACAACACATAATCTTTGAATGCAGTCTAAAGAATAGGTTTATAGTGTAGAGGTGAGTGTTTCAATTAGGGTGAGGGATCTAGTAATGATATATAGTGGAGATAGTGGTAGTTTAGGCTATAGATAGCAGTGAAGACTAAGGTTAAGTTGATAGCCTTGATTCAAGCTCCCATCATTATATGAAAGGATTTTAAAACTGTATAACTAAATTACATGGATTTAAAAATATACAAGGAGCTAACTAAGCTATAGGGAAAAATGAATGTAGGGGATTAATTTTGTTATCTTGCATTAATATAAGAGGTTGTAAGCTAGTGAGCCTAGAAGGTAGGTCACCCCCTCTCATAGAGGGGAACACCTTCAACATAATAACCCTAAGAAATTCATGTTTGGGTATATAAGAAAATTGTTAGGAAAAGTGTCTCAACCTTGCAACTTTGAAAGATTACTATTCTTCCCAGTTTTGGTCTTTTCAAATACCCTTTATCTTGGAGAATGGTCTGGAACTTTCAAAGTTTCTGAAAGTTTCCAAACGAGCTAAAAATAGTGAGACTTACTATTTTTAGTAAGTCCTTTGACTGAGCTTAGATTGACCTAAAGTTTTTCCTAGAAGGTGCGGAATAGCTAAGTGAACATCTCGAGTGAGTTTCATCTCAAGATCATATCTGGATCATGAGATATTAAAGTTTCTATTTTTTGAAACTGCCAGAAAAAGTCTTTGAACTCAATTACCAGAATCAAAACTTCTCTAAACATATCAACAATTGTCATAACTAGTATAGCAGGTTATAGGGTGATAGATCTCTTCACAAGCTTTCCAACGCATTAAACGGTTCGTCAATCAGACACCCGAATCAAAAGTTATCGCCTCCAGAAGTTGAAACTTCTATTTTTGGGAAATGTAAAAACGTGTTGAACACATAAAAGAGCTGTAAAGGGGAGAGTTACACATGTTGGTGTGTGGTTTGGCACATCACAAGGCATCTTTGATTGGAGATAATTTGGGTGCCACTTTTGGGTGGTTTTAGCTCATGGTTTTGTAATTACCATTGGCGGTGTACTGTATTGTATCTCCTATATATCAGGAACTTGAGATGGAGGTTGTATGTAAGAATCTTATAGATGTTGAATTACCTCTTGGATCTCTGGTTGGATATACTCCTGTAAAAGCTTTATCTACAAGTATATTGTAATCTTCATGATTCCTGAATAATATATTAGGCAGCTTTGGAGTGGGGTTTTTTACCTGAAAGGGTTTTCCCCATGTATATCTTGTGTTGGGAGTTTTTTGTTTACATTTGGAAGCTGTTATTATCTTTCTGTTAATGTGCATCTTAATCTGTAACTATAAAAGTAAAAATTTGCATAAGTCTTTCCTTAGTAGATCAATGTAGGAAGCATTTCTGCATACCTTGTTTCCTTTTAGTTGGTATCAGAGCCTGATCACATTTGGTTCTAGTTGTTGGGTAGATGGTTTTTTGAGTTGATCTTCATTTGAGTGGGAGCTTGTGCAGAGGATTTTGAAATCTTTGTTGCAGGTAAGAGATTGCAAGCACATTTGGGAGGTTTGAGATAGAGAATTTTAATGGCAGTAATTTCGAGTTGTGGAAACTTAAAATGGAGGACATCCTTGTAGATCAAGATTTATGGGAAGTTGTATCTAGTACAAAACCAGTGGCAATGTCTCAAGAAGACTGGGATCTCAAAGATTGAAAAGCTAAGGGTTTGATAAGATTCTGTTTGGCTGATTCAGAGCTCCTAAATATCCATGAAGAGAAGACTACAAAGGAACTTTGGAAGAAGCTTGGAGATGTTTATCAGGCTAAATCCCTGGGGAACAAGTTATTCCTGTGAAAGAAATTATATTCTTTGAGGATGGAAGATGGAGGATCTATTGCTGATCACCTGAATACATTCAATATGTTTGTTGCCTAGTTGACTTCTGTTGGTGTGAAGATGGAGGAGGAGGATCGATGTATGACATTACTGTGTTCCTTACCAGATTCATGGGACCACCTTATTATGGCCATTGGGAGTACCACTACCACCTTCAATATGGATGAAGTGGTTTCTTCACTGTTGTCTAAAGAGATGTGGAGAAAGTCTTCTGAATCAACTAAGGAGGCTCTTGCGGTTTGTGGAAGATCTAAAGAGAAAGGAAAGAAAAGGATAAGAAGAAGGAAGAAAAAGGAAGATCCAAATCTTGTGGGAGATCTAAGTCTCTCGAAAAGTCCAAGGCCCTGTGTTGGAACTGCAGCAAACCTGGTCACTTCCACAAGGAGTGCAAAGAGGAGAAAAAGAAAAAGAAGAAGAATTATGATTTAGATTCTGACAAGTCCTCTCAGGATGAAGGAGAAGCATTTGTCGCTACATTGGCAATGCATGCATCTGAGGATGTATGGCTTATTGACTCTAGTGCATCTTTTCACATGACCTCGCATCCGGGCTAGTTTTTGAAGTATGAAGAATATGATGGTGGAAAGGTGTACTTGGGTGATGATTCTCACCTGGATATTGTTGGTTGTGGAAGAGTCTTGATTCGATTCCTTGATGGATGAGTAAAGGGAATCAATGGTGTTCTGCATATCCCTGGTTTGACATGGAACCTTCTTTCTGTAAGTAGATTGAATGCTATGGGTGTGTAGGTTGTTTTCTCAAATGGAGGATGCAAGATGACTAGAGGATCTATGGTATTGGCTAAGGGTGTTTGGATTGGCACTCTGTTTCAGCTTGATGCACGTGCAGTTTAGTGCAATAGTACCTTTGTTTCAAAGAAAAGAGCTTCAGAGTCTTCATCCTCACCATTGGAACTAGAAGCGAAGAAGATTGATGCATCTACTTCCGATGGTCATGCTTTCTGGGTACCTAAAGGTGCTCATTTTATGGAGATGAAACTTCCAACTGAGAAGACAATGTTATGGCACCAAAGGCTTGGTCACATTGGTGAAAAGGGTTTGAGGACCCCGAAGAATAAAAATCTTGTTGAGCGTATGAATGATTGTAACCTTGAGTTCGATTTCTGTGAACATTGCATTTATGGAAAACAAAATCGTGTTCAATTTTATTCCAGTTCTCACAAATCTTCTGAGGTGTTGGACTTGATTCATTCTGATATGTTTGGTCATGTTAATGTTCCTTCGATTTCAAAATCTATTTACTTTGTTTTATTCATTGATAATTACAGTAGAAGGACATGGGTGTACTTCCTTATAAGTAAATTTGAAGTCTTTAATAGATTCAAAGAGTTCAGAGCTCTTGTAGAGAATCAAAAGGATAGAAAGATTAAGTGTTTGAGGACTGACAATGGTGGCGAGTTCTGTTCAATAGATTTTGACAAGTTCTGTAAAGCACAGGGGATTGAGAGGCACAAGACAACTCCGTATATGGGTAAGTGCAAAAAGTTGGGGGGCCAAAAAGTGGCCAAAATTTTTTTAAAAAAAATAATACATAACGCGAGCGCATTATAACGCACTCGCATTATGGTTTGGTAATTACGAGCCTAAGGCTCGGAAAAACCAAACCATAACGCACTAGTGTTATGGTTTGGTAATGACGAGCCTAAGGCTCAGCAAAACCAAACCATAACGCGCTCACGCGAGCGCGTTATGTTTAATTATATATATATAAAAGAGCATTTCTGCTCATTTGATTTCTTTATTTTCCTCTACACCCGTGGCCTGCAAACCTTAAGGAGCGCACTCACATTTTTGAAGACCCAATTTGACACCAAAATCTTACCGATTCATCACCAAAATGCTGCCACGACTCGAGCAGGCCAAAGGAGTGAGTTTTATTTTATTTTTATTTCAATTTATTTCTAAATAGGTAGGTTTGAGTTGATTTTTGATGTAAATTTCCTTAATTGTCAGGAAATGTTAATGCACCTCCTCCTCCTCCTCCTCCTCAAAATCCACAAAATCCTGAAGAGGAAATACCTGCCGAAGAACAACCTGAACAACAAACTCCTCCATCCATTCCTCGACATGCCCCTGGAACACAAGAAAATCTAATGGGGCAAATTGAAAACAATAAAAAATAAATTGAAGACATAATTGCAAGGTTGAAAGATCCTTCAACTTCAACCTTGCATAGGTCCACGTTTGCTCAATCTCTTGAATCTATGTTATCAAATGCAGATTCAATTAGCAAGAAAATATCTAGTTGGTCGGATAAGAGGAGAGAGTTTAGAGAGTATTATGCAGACAAGCTATCATATGAAGATATGAAAAAGTTACAAATTACAAATTTAGACTTGTGTTCCATTTTCACAAACCCACAAACAAATCAACCTCCACCCATTACATGCAAGAGGTTCCCTATCCATTGGTACAACAACCAAGCGATAAGAGACAATTTTGGGTAGAGGTGGTGGATGGTTTTTAACCATCCTCCATGCAATAATAATGAGGTCCTACAATACTTTTTGAGGAAACTCTACTGCGAGTTTGTCCTCAATAAAGTGCAAAACTATTTTGATATGCGAGACTTCCAGGGTAGAGGTGGGGGGTCAACACAAGATAGACCAGGGGCATGTGTTGACCCACAGCGGCCAGTGAGATGAGTAATCAGCAGACCAGCCCATGAGCATGTGTCTATCCCTTCCATTGTGAAGGAGAGTGTTGAAGTTGATACACTTCAGTCCATTAGTGCCTTGACCCAGAGCATCATAGAGCATGCCAGTCCTGTAGCACAGTGTAGGTTGGGAGATAGTGTGAGGAGTAAGGTCCCACCCCATACTTGTCAGACTTGCGGGTCAGCCCGTGGTTATGACCCCATGGATAGTTAGGACGTAGGTGCACAGACTACATCTGTAGCTGAGCAGATGGTGATGATAGATACCCTCCTGAGTGAGACTTTCGGCCTTGATACTCAGGCAAATATTAGCAAGTTCATTGAATTGAATTTATTAAATTTTATTTTTGAAATACAAGATTAACTAATTTAGTTTGATGATTTTAATGAAATTTCAGGGTCATAGCGTTGATGTAGTTTTTAGTGGTTCTCCACCTGCATATTACACTACATCATCTACTATCGGGGTATGTAACTAGTAAACAATTATAAATATTACATGTGAATAGCATCGTTATATGAATGGTATTCTAATATCTGATTTTGGATGTTGAATAGGTTAATATTGGAGATTTCATGGCAACACCTGCCAGCAGTGGTGGACCTCAAAGCTTTACGAAGGTAATAAAATAAATAGTTTAATGAATGAATTATACTTACTAGATTTTTGTATGTGACTTGTGTGCTTTATTGTGTGTACTTCCATGTTTAGATGAACGTGTGTGTATGTTAGGAGCCATGATTTGCATCACTATTATAGTTTTTGTAATTGAATAATGTTGTTTTATTTTCAGATGATGCAGTTTGCAGAGACACCTCCTGATGTTCATAGGGCAATGGAGCATGGTGTGACCTCTGCAATTCATAGCTCCATGCCATTGACAGGGGTATGAGGCAGATTAGTAAATTTCAATTTACATTCATTGTTATAGTTGTTTATTTTTGAAAAATTAAAAGATTATTGATTTGAAGTTTAATTGCTATTTGGATGGTTTCTATAGGACATGACATCACCACAGCCTATTCCTGCTAGTAAGGCATGTAAGGAGACAGATTATATGGTAGCAGTAAGTGATTATTTTGTTAAATGTTTCATTTTTTATAACATATAATTTCTATACTTTTTATTGTAACAGCTACAGATGCAGGAAGAATTAAATAGGAGGAGCAGCCCTCAGGTTCGTAGTAGACCACCCACATATGCGTCTCCATCCCCTAGAAGATCAAAGGCTGCCCGTGATCTATTCTCTTCACCAGCCAGAGGGGAATGACTTTTTATTGTGTTCCTTTGTTGTATGCCTATATGGTATTTATGGACATATATTTTGTATTGCATATAGTTGACATTGTATGCCTATATGGCATTATTGTAAGCCTATATGGCTATTTTGTATATATGCTATACTTATATCAACAGATATTGATGTATGCCTATATGGATATTTGGTTAATACAAATCTTTTTTATTGATGGTGTCCATACTTGCATTATAAATCCACGTTTGAATGGATATTTGTAGATGGCTACTTCAAATATTTAAAGTCCAATTGTATTATATAGGATGTTTGTTGATCCAATAAGCCAACTATTGTTATTCAAGTATCACCTAAACCTCATTTTGGAACTAAAAGATAAAAGTTGCATTTAAAATAAAAATGAATCATCATGTTGAACAGAAAATATCCATATTCTTTATGAGTTGCTCAATTGAAAATATTCAAATGAGTATGCTGATCCATATTCTTTATGAGTTGGTCAATTGAAAATATTTCTTAATTTCTTGTTATTATACCATATTGGGATGCAAAGAGTATGTTTGTTGTTTTGAATAAGATAGTCAAAATCATATGCTTATGAGCACCTGATGACCATTGTGGTTATTAAATGTAATTCCTCTTGCATATAAGGCGAGGTTATGAGATTACATTGAGTCTTACCTAATTTTAGTATGCAACATAACAATGGGGCTATAGGCTTCCATAAGTCATCAACAATCAAGGTTCAAGGTTGTCATCGAAGTCAAAGGGTCAAGGTTGTTTGTCATTGATGTCAACGTTGATGCCATGATGTTGATAAGGTGATACAGTGATTCAAGGTAGGTGATGGCCATGAGATGCATGATGTTGTGAATATGGTTTTCATGATAAGGTCTCTCAATTCATGTTGATGCTACACAAGATAAACATGGTTCATAGGATGCAAGGTTCATGTTCATGGTGGATGTGGTTTTGTTCATGCAAGGTTTTGTTGTGAATATGGTTTTCATGATAAGGTCTATCTTAAAAGGTTGATATGATGCAAGGTTCATATTCATGGTGGATGTGGTTTTGTTCATGCAATAAGAAGTTAGAGAAGACACAAGCTTTCATAATCATAATCTTATTGATAGTTAGGGTTTGCATATTGGGCATTAAACCCTAAAAACAATCTACTTTTCTTAAGACTTTAAAACCCTCAATTGCCTGTCATGTGTAAAGTGCACTTTTGTTTTAATTTAATATTAACTTATAATCATAAGTGACTATCACTTAAACCAACCTACTAAAGGGTCTTTAACTCATTAGTTCACCAGCCCTTCAACCTAACTCAACCGGCGTCTTTGGTAAACTCTCATAAGCTCGAGCGCCATATCATAATCGAAGGTCATATTTAATTGATATGAGGGTGAGAAAAAGGATTTGAAGGTCAGTATTTAAAAGGAATTTGGAATACAAACAATCATCTCTATGCGGTTGAATTTGATGGGCATGCTTTTATAAAAGGCTAAAAGACAGTTTTATATAGGATATCAAGGTATTTGTAGTGTTTGAAGATTGAAGACTAGTTAGTGTTTGTATCTCGGACTATTTCAGCATGTTTGGGTGCAAAACAAGACCATGCCTAGCCTAAACGTACCCATCTAAACGCGTTAGAATTGTTAGTTTGACCGCATGAGGAGAAGAACAAAAGTTACACCCCTTTGCAACTTTACACTGCCTCCTTTTGACAATTTTTGGGACAGTAGAAAAACTTTCACCACAGGCAAACGCCTCAGAGATATAAAAAATTGAGAGAGGTTATTGTAGAGGGACCCTACGTGATCGCGTTGCCTCAGAAGGAATGTATCTAAGTGACATAATTTTCAAGTAACAACTCGTCAAAAATTGCTGCCTTTTTGCACTTTAGACTCTTCAGGGATATGGCCGGTACAATGTAGCTCAGACTGTTTCGGCATGTTTGGGTGCAAAATAGGACCATGCCTAGCCTAAATGTACCCATCCAGATGCGTTGGAACTGTCAGTTTGGCCACATGAGGAGAACAAAGGTTACACCCCTTTGCAACTTTACACTGCCTCCTTCTGACGATTTTTGGGGCAGTAGAAAACCTTTCACCATGAGCAAACGCCTTAGAGATATAAAAAACTGAGAGAGATTATTGTAGAGGGACCCTACGTGATCGCTTTTCCTCAGACGGAATGTATCTAAGTGACACAGTTTCTGAATAACAGCTCGCCAAAGATTGCTGTCTTTTTGCACTTTGGACTCTTCAAGGATATCGCCGGTACAATGTAGCTCGGACTGTTTCGGCATGTTTGGGTGCAAAACAGGACCATGCCTAGCCTAAACGTACCCATCTAGATGCATTGGAACTGTCAGTTTGGCCACACGAGGAGAACAAAAGTTACACCCCTTTGTAACTTTACATTGCCTCTTGACAATTTTTGGGGTAGTAGAAAACCTTTCACCACGAGCAAACGCCTCAGATATATAAAAAAATGAGAGAGGTTATTGTAGAGGGACCCTACATGATCATGTTTCCTCAAACGAAATGTATCTAAGTAACACAGTTTCCAAGTAACAACTCATCAAAGATTGCTACCTTTTTGCACTTTAGACTCTTGAGGGATATCACTGGTACAATGTAGCTCAAACTATTTCGACATGTTTGGGTGTAAAACAGGACCATGCCTAGCCTAAAGGTACCCATCTCGATGCCTTGGAACTATCAGTTTGGTCGCAGCAAGAGCAGGATGAAAGTTACACCCCTTTGCAACTTTATACTGCCTCCTAACAATTTTTGGGGCAGCAGAAAACCTTTCACTAGGGGCAAACACCTCAGAGATATAAAAAACTGAGAGAGGTTATTATAGAGGGACTCTACATGATCGCGTTGCCTTAGACATAATGTTTCTAAGTGACATGTTTTTTGAGTAACATCTCATAAAAAATTGTTGCATTTTTACACTTTGGACTCTTCAGGGATATCGTCGGTACAATGTAGCTCGGACTATTTCGACATGTTCGAGTGATCATCACTTGATCCTGTCAGTGTAGAATAGTCCTCATATGGTGCAATATCAGTATCATCTATCAACCAAAAAAATCTATGAATTGAAGACTTACCTTTATTACCTGGACCCATGGAAGCATTACACCACTCAATAATCGATTTTGCATATGTCAACTTTGCATTGTCTTTATACTTTAACTCTTCTAGTGCTATGACTCTTTTGATACATGCTCTTGCACCATCATGCTCCCCCTTTCCATGCCCGGCCTCACAAAAGTTTCACATATGTTGAATACCTGTAAAATTATGCCTCATACTCAGCCAATAGAAATTCCATGAGTTCTTGAATTGTGATGCACAGTTATCTGACCATATGATATGCTAACTGAACGATATGCCCCTTCTAGCCAAATCATTGTAAAACACCTAAAAGTAACCTTGCACAAACTCTGTAGAATGCGTGCGATCATCACTGATATAGAAATTATACTCCCTTATGATCTTTCTATCATCCTCTGTACTATCATTCGCATGAATGAATGCGATGTGCACAAATATAGAAACTTGTGTGGAGTTGTAATATTGTGATTGGCCCTCACGCTATGGCTGTAGACTATAGTTCTATGCAAAGTCGATGACTGAAACAATACTACCAACCGGAAATGTGTCCTTGCATAACTTGAATTGCAAGTCCAACCATCAAACTCTATGGGCATGTCTTGCATACTCATACACTATGTTGTCACGAAATATAGGCATAAACTGTGTAGGTTCTTTCTCTCTGAATCAGCAGAGGGTTTGTCAGTTCCAATACACAGGCAGATTCGACCAATAAATACAGGAGGTTGCGTGAGCTACCTTCCCTTCACTTATGGTTTTACCGCACCAAGGGGGTATCCCTATAGCTAAAGATTTAACTTTGACTCACCCAACAAAAAAATTTAGCCTTTTAATCACAGGCAGAATACTCTCATTTTAGGACCAAGATTTGTGTGATAAATCACAAGGTTGGCAGTGTTCTTAGACATATCTAACTGGTTAGGAATGAGAGTATGCAAGGGTCCTATTTCTACTCCTACAAACTAACAGGTTGGAATTATGAAATGTTTTGTATTTATGTTTTTGATGCAAGACAGGGGGTTTTGGATCATAACTACTACACAAGGGCAGACCAATGCCTATCTTAGGGAAAGGAGTCAACTAGATGTATACATGTGAATGATTTGCACAAACTCAACAGAGATTCAAGTTTCAAGAGGTTAGATTGGTGCTTGCCTTACAAACACCACCCAAGAATGAGTATTTAGCAATCTCTACTTACAAATATCCCTGTTGCCATACAATCTTCCTCATACTTAACCTAAAACAGTTTAATCCACTCCTTGAATGGAGGTCAAAAGTTAAGCATGCAATATAGAAATCTATATCCTAGAATCTAAGTAACCCTTAGTAACTAGATTCAAAAGAAGGGATGCATACAACAAATGGAGACAAATAGCTAAACACATTCCATGAAGTATTTTTCATATAAAAATAACATGAAACTAAACATATGTGCACCGTGCATTCAAATGCAACTCATAAACTCCCAACGAGACAAAACAACCAAAAAGCTCTATTTTTTGTTATTTCTCCAAAAAAAATTGCCCGTCTTCCACCCACAAATGAGTGACACAGTCCTCCTATATAGCAAGAACATGTACTTAGCATTAAGTCCAATGTTAATTTAAAATTCTGCCAGATACAATGCACCATCAAAATGGCGCCCAAAACATTCAATGCTCCAGGCAGAAGAAGAAGAAGGGAGTAGTTGAATTCGGAAAGTGCGCCGCCGCTTGGAGATTTCCTCCTTTAAGATGGTAGTTGGCCTGTCAATCCATCGACCCATACCTCTGTAATTCTACCATTAATGGCCAACCTAACCGCGGCTTTTGGAAACACAGCAGTTTGCGTGTTCTGGAACTCTTTCAATTTAGAATGTGGCCGCGAACACACAAAAATCCCCTCCTATTTTAAAAATTTGAAACAGGCCGTCGATTCTTTCCTCCCGCTGAGATCTATGGCTTCAAATCAGATTGATTGGTCCCCGACCAATGAAAACGCGCCATGCAGACAGTTTTTGCTCTTTTGACTTTTTGCAGTGCAAACATACCTTTTACCTTTTTCACCCATTTTGCCTTTTTCACCTTCAAATCTTTGTATATGTAGTTGCATATACATATAACTGCCCTTGGACATGTGGCAACCTGCCATTGGATCACTATCGCTAAGCACTTGCATCTTCATCACCAATCCATTGTATCTTCTTTTGCATCTGTGGTTGCATATGGGATTGTATATACATACAATTACCAGCATGCAAGCACAGACCCCAAATCATTATGAAACACTTTGAAATTTCAATCAGGTCCGGCTTGCATCTAACACCCTTTTGTATATCGCACATACAATGTGCAATATACATACAACCATGGACTCCAGCTCATTTATCAATCGGATTCGAATAACATTTGAATCTGGCTTTGTATCTAGCTCATTGTATCTCACATTGTATATCGCATATACATACAATGTGCAATATACAACCCACAAATCCCAGCCTGAAATCCGCCATAATCAAATTCTCCTTCGCGTCTAAGATTGTATGTGTGCTTTTATATTTTGTATTGTATATAGCACATACATACAATCCAGGACATACAACTGTGTGGGCCCACCATGCTTTTGAAGACCGTTGACTTTGACCACTCCTACCTTGTATGTTTCATTTGTATCTTCTGTTGTATGTCTGATTGTATATTGGGTACATACAACCCCAATATACAACCGTGGATTCCATCCATCTCACAAATACTGTTAACTCCTTGGCCGCGTCCGCTTGTACATCGCCTTGTATATATGCAGTTGTATATCAAAGATACAACACACAATACAAGGAAATGCCTTTGACTTTTCAACTTTCCCTTTTGTACCGCCGCTCGCTAGGCCTGATTTGATAACTTTTGGAATCCGGGATTGTATATTCCACCTTTGTATGTCCAATTGTTTCTATCACATATATACAACCCCCTTTGCACATACCTGTGGGCCCGACCACTGTTTTCAACCTGATTTGAATCATTTTGAAATCTGGCATTATATCTTGCCCATTGTATATCAAATATATAACATCATATACATGCAACTTTTCAATACAAACGTGGAATATACCAGGAATCTGCTATGTATATCCACTTTTTTACCTCCAGAAATGCACCCGAAAGACACATACAAACTTGATATGCATACAATGATGCATATAACTATTTTTTCACTTTTTTGAAGCTGATTGAACTTCTTTTCGGGTCCGCCAATGTACATTTGCACTTGTACATACAAAGACACATACAAGTGGCCATATACAAAGATACATGCATAAAAATGTGAAGGCCGATGGACTTAGAATTTTTAGGTTTAAATTAAAAATAATAATAATAGAATTTCAAGCTCGAAACCCTAACCCTAAGTAGGCACCAACATTGGCTCTATCTGGGGATGCATGCCTCTTGCAGGCATGGCGAGAACTCCAGATCTCTAGGACGCAAACCAGGCCTTATCCATTGAGCTACAGAGTCAAACACTGCACCAGCCTGCATCATAGATCACATTTTTGAAACATACTTGGTGGCCCAGGGCCACCAAAAAGGAAGAACCAGTAGCCTCCTATGTCAAATACCTAATTTTTATCTAATTTCACTGGATCAAGCCTGAAGATACTGCCATGATCTACCCACAAACAACCCTTGTCATTTGCATGTTCAACCATCTCATTGAGCTTGCCCCTGTCAACATTGCCTCCGTCAATATGCACTTTAAAATCAAGCATTGATCTACATACATTGTCATAACCTTCAGTGTCAGGCAATGTGTGAATGTCATATTCATCAAACAATGCACTTTCATATGAAATATAACACATATTATCATCTGTATCAGCAACATGCATTGTAAAATGATCTCCCAACTGGACTAAAAATAGAAAGCACTCACTATCCACTATATAGCTAGGATCATCAGGTCTCATTTTATCATAAGCTAGCATATCAAAGAAGAATCTTTCGCATTCACATTTGTGTACTTTATGCAAACAACCTTTAGCTGCATCAAACAGGAAAGGCTCGGACTCAGACACCTCTCTGCAATAACCTTCAAGATATATGTTGGTCTCTCTTTCATCAGGATCAAAATCAGAATCCTCCTCAATAACAATGCTTAGATTCCCACCATGCTCAAACAGATCCTCCTCAGCATATGTATCATTTGCATGGAAGAGAGTTGATCTAAATGTCTCAATTTCATTACAGTATGTTGCTGGTTCATGGGCAGTGAAACATGCATTTTCATTACCAATGAATTCCTTGTGTGGAGAAGTATCAACCTGTGTGTCATAAACAAAACTATAATCAAATAAAGAGCAACATGCTCAGCACTACTGCTTGTTTCAATGTCTGATTGCTCTTCATCATCTCCATGTGTCTGAATAAAAGGCAATGATTCAAACATGGAATTACTCCTTTGTTTGCTTATTTCTTCTCTATCTTGCGCACAATACTTACAATCATCTCCACAAACCCACTCAAACAAGTATTCATTGTTGTCCATAACCTCATCATTATTTTCAGAACCAGATACATCAACCTTGAATTGGGAGTCATCACTAATCCCCACGTTGGCATCCTTAATTGGTGAACAATCCAGTTGAGCATTGTTGCTATCACTATGTTCAGACACAACATTCTCAACTTTTATATTTTCATTTTCACATTTATCTTCAAATGATGCCATGGTCACTTGGTCATTTATAGCCACACAACTGTTATTCACACCAAAGCCCGTGGACAGGGAATTCTGTATGTGCTCATTCCTCATTTTTTTTGTATTTTCTAAAAACTTGTACGCCATCTGCACATCTGTTATCTTGAATTCCTTTAACATTGCACTAGAGCATTTTTCAAAAGCTTCAAAGTATATGCCAATGTAGGCTGGAGTATCAAGTCTGAAGTCTTCAGGGATTTGTGAAAGGGCAACTGCAAATCTATGACTAAAATCAATACTGGGCTCTTCATCTTGTCTTCTAATTTCCATTAATATTGCAACAAGATCAACAGGTTTTTTTGCAAATTCCTTTCTAAAACAGTCAACAAGTTCATCCCAATAGGAAAAGGACTTCTCAGAGAAGCTCAAATACCAATCTCTAGCTCTAGCACCAAAGGATCTAACAAAAAACCTCATCCACATATCCTCATCTCTAAATGAGTGTTTCTCCATGAAGCTGTGAAAGTTTTGGATATGTGCACCCCCATCACACACACTGTGTCCACTAAATCTAGGCATCTGATTGTAAATCTGAGCAGGCATACTTTCAACTTCATAGTCAACCCATGACAAATCCAATTGGTCATATAAAGGATCAAAAGAGCTGACAAGAGGTTTAGCATTCTGACTGGCAGACACAACAAGGTTATTATTTAACTGGGCCTGCCGAGCCTCTAAGGATATCAACCTATTTTTTATCTCTTCAATTTTTTTACATAACACTTCATTCCCCTCTTGGCTGAGCATGGGTGCATACATATTTGGATTCATGAAAATTTCAATCTCAAACATCTTATGTTTGCCTAAGACCTAAGGCTTCCCCTTGGCATTTAACTTATGCAATAAAATAACAAATACAAGTGGGAAGGATCCGTGTACCTTTTCTCATCCAGATGCTGAAGTCTTGAACAAAATATTTTTAGATCACAACAACATACATTGGCCTTTCATGTGCATTGAGAACTTTTTTGCAGAGTCGCCACCTCTCCAAAGAGGATAACAATTTCAAACAACTGAAAGCTCATCATAGAACAAATATTTTTCTAAGTTCATTCCACCAGCAGAGCACTATTATTCACATGAAATCTCTAGATATGCAGCAATGATTTCACTAGAAACTAGGTATTCTACTCTCCAAATCACTCGACTCTTTTCTAATTGATGTACATCTAAGTCATCCCCAGCAGAGTCGCCACTTTGTTGGTGACTCGGATGGGCAAAAATAACACTTTTAATTCAACTCCCCAGTGGAGTTGCCACTTTGTTGGTTCTTTCTCTCTGAATCAGCAGAGGGTTTGTCAGTTCCAATGCACAGGCAGATTCGACCAATAAATACAGGAGGTTGTGTGAGCTACCTTCCCTTCACTTATGGTTTTGCCGCACCAAGGGGGTATCCCTATAGCTAAAGATTTAACTTTGACTCACCCAACAAAAAAATTTAGCCTTTTAATCACAGGCAGAATACTCTCATTTTAGGACCAAGATTTGTGTGATAAATCACAAGGTTGGCAGTGTTCTTAGACATATCTAACTGGTTAGGAATGAGAGTATGCAAGGGTCCTATTTCTACTCCTACAAACTAATAAGTTGGAATTATGAAATGTTTTGTATTTATGTTTTGGATGCAAGACAGGGGGTTTTGGATCATAACTACTACACAAGGGCAGACCAATGCCTATCTCAGGGCAAGAAGTCAACTAGACATATACATGTGAATGATTTTCACAAACTCAACAAAGATTCAAGTTTCAAGGGGTTAGATTGGTGCTTGCCTTACAAACACCACCCAAGAATGAGTATTTAGCAATCTCTACTTACAAATATCCCTGCTGCCATACAATCTTCCTCATACTTAACCTAAAACAGTTTAATCCATTCCTTGAATGGAGATCAAAAGTTAAGCATGCAATATAGAAATCTATATCCTAGAATCTAAGTAACCCTTAGCAACCAGATTCAAAAGAAGGGATGCATACAACAAATGGAGACAAATAGCTAAACACATGCTATGAAGCATTTTTCATATAAAAATAACATGAAACTGAACATATGTGCAGAGTGCATTCAAATGCAACTCATAAACTCCCAAAGAGATAGAACAACCAAAAAGCTCTATTTTTCGTTATTTCTCCAAAGAAATTTGCCCTAGTCTTCCACCCACAAATGAGTGACACAGTCCTCCTATATAGCAAGAACGTGTACTCAGCATTAAGTCCAATGTTAATTTAAAATTCCGCCAGATACAATGCACCATCAGAATGGCGCCCAAAACATTCAATGCTCCAGGTAGAAGAAGAAGAAGGGAGTAGTTGAATTCGGGAAGTGCACCGCCGCTTGGAGATTTTCTCCTTTAAGATGGTAGTTGGCCTGTCAATCCATCGACCCATACCTCTACAATTCTGCCATTAATGGCCAACCTACCTGCGGCTTCTGGAAACGCAGCAGTTTGCGTGTTCTAGAACTCTTCCAATTTGGAATGCGGCCGCGAACACATAGAAATCCCCTCCTGTTTTGAAAATTTGAAACAGGCCGTCAATTCTTTCCTCCTACCGAGATCTACGGCTTCAAATCACGCTGACTGGTCCCCGACCAATGAAAATGTGCCACGCAGACAGTTTTTGCTCTTTTGACTTTTTGCAGCACGAATATACCTTTTACCTTTTTCACCTTCAAATCTTTGTATATGCAGTTGCATATACATATAACTGCCCTTAGACACATGGCAGCCTGCCATTGGATCACTATCGCTAAGCACTTGCATCTTCATCACCAATCCATTGTATCTTCTTTTGCATATGTGGTTGCATACGGGATTGTATATACATACAATCACCAGCATGCAAGCGTGGACCCCAAATCATTATGAAACACTTTGAAATTTTAATCAGGTCTGGCTTGCATCTAACACCCTTTTGTATATCGTACATACAATGTACAATATACATACAACCGTGGACTCCAGCTCATTTATCAATCAGATTGGAATAACATTTGAATTTGGCTTTGTATTTAGCTCATTGTATCTCACATTGTATATCGCACATACATACAATGTGCAATATACAACCCACGGACCCCAACCTGAAATCCGCCATAATCAAATTCTCCTTTGCGTCCGGGATTGTGTGCGCTTTTGTATTTTGCATTGTATATAGCACATACATACAATCCCGGACATACAACTGTGTAGGCCCACCATGCTTTTGAAGACTGTTGACTTTGACCGCTCCTGCCTTGTATGTTTCATTTGTATCTTCTGTTGTATGTCCGATTGTATATTGGGTACATACAACCCCAATATACAACCACAGATTCCATCCATCTCACAAATATTGTTAACTCCTTGGCCGCATCCGCTTGTACATCGCCTTGTATATGTAGTTGTACATTGGAGATACATACAACGCACGATACAAGGAAATGCCTTTGACTTTTCAACTTTCCCTTTTGTACCGCTGCCCACCAGGACCGATTTGATAACTTTTGGAATCCGGGATTGTATATTCCACCTTTGTATGTCCAATTGTTTCTATCACATACATACAACCCCCTTTGCACATACCTGTGGGCTTGACCACTGTTTTCAACCCAATTTGAATCATTTTAAAACCGGCGTTGTATCTTGTCCATTGTATATCAAATATACAACATCATATACATGCAACTTTTCGATAATATACCGAGAATCTGCTATGTATATCCACTTTTTTACCTCCAGAAATGTACCCAAAAGACACATACAAACTTGATATGCATACAATGATGCATATAACTATTTTTTCACTTTTTTGAAGCCGATTGAACTTCTTTTCAGGTCCGCCAATGTACATTTGCACTTGTACATACAAAGACATATACAAGCGGCCATATACAAAGATACATGCATAAAAATGTGAAGGCTGACGGACTTAGAATTTTTGGGTTTAAATTAAAAAAATAATGGAATTTCAAGCTCAAAACCCTAACCCTAGGTAGGCACCAACAACCTGATACACTGGTATCTTTTCAATAATCAATTCACACCTCTTTGCTTCTTTACCATATTTTGTATCTTTCACATAAAATTCTTGATATGAAGTCTCTTGAAGATGTTGGTGGGGCATGTACGACACAACCCTGCAAAACATTGTTAGTATGCAAATCTAAACATATAGACCTATAAACATCAAAATGGTTAGAAATTTGAATATGGAATCTACAACAACAAGTAGTGCGTGTGTGATTTATCTTGACATAGAAAGGTTTTAGCATTTCAAAATATCTTTAACAAATTTTAATTTGAGGATACTTCTTTAGAAATTTACCATAAAACTGTGTTTGAGTCTCATCTAAAAAATGTTTTGGATGTGACTCACGGTTCCGACTACCGATTCTCCTTCTTACCACATCCCTTTGATTCGGAGATACCCTTGTGTAATTCTTCTAAAATTCTTCAATTAGTGATCTTAATGCTTCAATAATTGGTTTATCTTTTCGTGGTAGTCTCCCCGAGAACGCCCATAATTCATTGGCATTAGTGTCCTCAATTCTTTGGCATCTTCCAACGGCTCTTGATAAAGTTTTCCTATTAATTCTCAATTCTTGACTCGTCTTTCTAATGAGACGAGCTTTCCTCGTTTGACTACTTACTATAGTCGATGTAATCACACGCCGTGTTGCATTACTATTTTTTGTGCATGAGGTGTTACCCACACTCTCATACGCACTCATTAGATTCTTGACAATAGATTTTTCACTTGAAGCCTCTGATGTTCTCAACCCAAGAATCTTCATGATGGACCTATACTTTATACTTTGCATCATTTCAACGAATAGTTGACATCTTGCAGTCTCATTTGACTTTTCAAAGAACAATCTTCAAATCTTATGAGCATTTCTTCTACAAGTGCATTTTGGAATCTTACCTTCCATTGGCTACAAAATATTCTCATCAATATCAATCAAATACTTTGGCTTTCTATGCAAAATTCTAGGTGGTGTTAAGTTAGGTAAATTTATCTCAACATTAGGAATTTCATCAATATTTAAATGAGATGGGCTAGATGGCATACCTTCGATCGAAGATGGAATAAATGACATACCTTGAGGTTGAGGTGGGAACGATGGCGTACCTCCTTCATCACATGTGAGTGATGATGTACTCTCAACTTGAGATGTGGTAGATGGTGTCCCTATATGTTGACTTATACCCCTCCAACCCTATCCCTAATCCTTATACCCTCGACACTCTACTTTAACCCTAATCCCTTGACCCTTAACCCTATCCCTAAACCCTCAACCCTCGAACCTCAACACTCAACCCTCAACGTCAAACCCTAATTCCTCAACCCTTAACTCTGATCCCTCGACCCTCAACCCTATCCCTAAACCCTCAACCCTAAAACCTCAACCCTCAACGTCAAAACCTAATCCCTCAACCCTTAACTCTAAACCCTATCCCTAAACCCTCAACATTATACCTTAAACCCTAATCCCTCAACCCTAAACCCTAAAACCCATCCCTAAGCCCTAATCCATCAACCCTCAACCCTAATCCCTCATCCCTAAAACCTAAACACAATCCCTATTCCTAAACCCTCAACAGGTTGATACTATACCTTAAACCCTAATCCCTTATCCCTAAACCCTCCAACCCTATCCCTAATCCTTATACCCTCGACACTCTACTTTAACACTAATCCCTCGACCCTCAACCCTATCCCTAAGCCCTCGACCCTTGAACCTCAACCCTCGACCCTCAACGTCAAACCCTAAGCCTTCAACCCTTAACTCTAATCCCTCGACCCTCAACCCTATCCCTAAAGCCTCAACCCTCAATCCTCAACGTCAAATCCTAATCCCTCAACCCTTCACTCTAATCCCTCAACCCTAAACCCTATCCCTAAACCCTCAACACTATACCTTAAACCCTAATCCCTCAACCCTAAACCCTAATCCTTATCCCTAAACCCTAATCCCTCAACCCTCAACTCTAATCCATCATCCATAAACCCTAAACACTATCCCTATTCCTAAACCTTCAACGGGCTCAATACTATACCTTAAACCCTAATCCCTTATCCCTAAACCCTTCAACCCTATCCCTAATCCTTATACCCTTGACACTCTACTTTAACCCTAATCCCTCGACCCTCAACCATATCCCTAAATCCTCAAACCTCAACACTCAACCCTCAACGTCAAACCCTAATCCCTCAACCCTTAACTCTAATCCCTCGACCCTCAACCCTATCCCTAAACCCTCAACCCTAAAACCTCAACACTCAACCCTCAACATCAAACCCTAATCCCTCAACCCTTAACCCTAAACCCTATCCCTAAACCCCATCCCTAAGCCCTAATTCGTCAACCCTCAACGTTAATCCATCAACCCTCAACCCTAATCCCTCATCCCTAAACCCTAAACACTATCCCTATTCCTAAACCCTCAACAAGCTCGATACTATACCTTAAACCCTAATCCCTTACCCCTAAACCCTCCAACCCTATCCCTAATCCTTATACCCTTGACACTCTACTTTAACCCTAATCCCTCAACCCTATCCCTAAACCCTCGACCCTTGAACCTCAACCCTCAACCCTCAACATCAAAACCTAATCCCTCAACCCTTAACTCTAATCCCTCACCCCTCAACCCTATCCCTAAACCCTCAACCCTAAAACCTCAACCCTCAACACTCAATGTCAAACCCTAATCCCTCAACCCTTAACTCTAATCCATAAACCCTATCCCTAAACTCTCAACACTATACCTTAAACCCTAATCCCTCAACCCTAAACCCTATCCCTAAGCCCTAATTCGTCAACCCTCAACCCTAATCCATCAACCCTCAACCCTAATCCCTCATCCCTAAACCCTAAACACTATCCCTATTCCTAAACCCTCAACGGGCTCGATACTATCCCTTAACCCTTCCCTTAAAACTTGAACCCTAAAACCTATCCCTACACCCTCGACACTCGACACTATATCTTAAATCCTAATCCCTTAACCCTCATCCCTAAAGCCTTAACCCTAAATCCTTAAACCTTCAACCCTAAACCCTATCCCTAATCCCTCTACCCTCGACACTCTACTTTGACCCTAATCCCTTGACCATCAACCCTATCCCTCAACCCTCAACCCTCAACTCTCAACATTAAACCCTAATTCATCAACCTTAAACCCTAATCCCTCAAACCGAAACCCTATCCCTAAACCATCAATCCTCAACACTATACCTTAAACCCTAATCCCTATACCTCAACCCTTAACCCTTAAAACTTAAACCCTATCCCTACACCCTCAACACTCGACACTCTAACCCTAACCTTGACATTAAACGCTAATCCGTCAACTCTAAACCCTAATCTGTCAACCCTAAACCCTATCCCTAAACCCTCAACACTATACCTTAAACCCTAATCCATCAACCCTAAAACCTAATCCCTCAACCCTCAACCCTAAACACTATCAATAAACCCTCAACCCTTGACACTATACCTTAAACCCTAATCCCTCAACCCTTAACCCTAATCCCTCATCCCTAAACCATCAACCCTCGACACTATACCTTAAACCCTAATACCTTATCCCTAAACCCTAAACCCTATCCCTCAACCCTTAACCCTTAAAACTTAAACCCTAAAACCTATCCATAAACCCTCGACGCTCAACACCATATCTTAAACCCCAATCCCTTAACCCTCAGCCCTAAAGCCTCAACCCTCAATTGTTAAACCTTCAACCCTAAACCCTATCCCTAATCCCTCTACCCTCAACACTCTACTTTAACCCTAATCCCTTGACCATCAACCCTATCGCTAAACCCTCAACCCTCAACTCTCAACATTAAACCTTAATCTGTCAACCCTAAACCCTAAACCCTATTCCTAAACCCTAAACCCTCAACAATATTCCTTAAACCTTAAACCATAATCACTCAACCCTAAACCATATCCCTAAACCCTCAACCCTCAACACTATTCCTTAAACCCTAATCCCTCAACTCTAAACCCTAATCCTTAAACCCTAAACCCTAAACCCCATCCTTAAACACTCAACCCTCAACAAGTTATACCTTAAACCTTAATCCCTCAACCCTCAACCCTAATCCCTCATCCCTAAACAATAAATACTATCCCTATTCCTAAACCCTCAACCCAAGACACTATACCTTACACCCTGATCCCTTACCCCTAAACCTTAAACCCTATCCCTCAACCCTTAACCCTTAAACCTTAAACCCTAAAACCTATCCCTAAACCCTCAACCCTATACCCTCAACAATATACTTAAGCCCTAATACCTCAATCATCAACCCTATACCTTAAACCTGAAGCCTACACCCTCAAACCCTCATCCCTAGACCATATAACCTCACCCTTATATCTTAAACCTCGAATATTGTGCCTCAACACTATACTTCAATCAAACCTAAACCATACGTGCTCTCAACCCAACTCACCCTATGCCTTAGATACCCTTAATCCATATTGTAAACCCTAAACCCTAATCCCTGCGCCTTACACACTTAATCTTATACACTCAACAACCTGAATATTAACCCTCAACTGTAACCCTCAACCCTCTACCCTCTACCTATTACTTAAGCCCTAATCCCTCAACCCTCAACCCTCAAAACTATACAGGCTCAGGTCGTTATATACACTAAACCCAAAACACTTACATACATACATACATACATACATGCATACATACAAACATACATACATACAAAGATGCATACATACAAGCATGCATACATGTGCATACATACAATCATGCATATATGCACATGCATACATACCTACAATAATAGATATAAACATCTATGAAACATACTTATGAAATTTGAACATATCTCATTCAAAGGAAGACATAACGCAAGCACGTTATAATGCGCTCGTGTTATGTCAAACTGGGAAAACACCGACAAACATGCAAAAAAACAAAAAAAGTACAACATAACGTGCTCACGTTATATTGTGCTTTGGGAATCCCAAGCCTTGGGCTTGGGATTTGCTTTGGATTTCCAACCCAAAGGCTTGGAGTGCCTTTTCAACATCCACAGACGTGTTTTTGCAGATTCTACAAGATTTCACATAATTTTGTTCGTGCTAACCCTCAGATTTGTACGTGTTTCAAGGTCAAACAAATCGAACACCTGGGTAATGTTAGGCTTTCTCTTAGCTATTTAACGATGTAATTTTTTTCACATTTTGACAATGTTAAGCCTTTCATCTTTAATTTCTTTTGTTTGTGTCCGGTTTTGGGTAAAAACCACTGTTTGGTCTTTTTTTCATTGTAAATTAACCATTCATTGAAATTTCAAAAAAATTACATATTTAGAAACTAGACTCCATTCTACACATATTAAAAAAAAAAAAAATGATTTTCAATTAGTTTTCAAAATGTATAGGGGTAGCACGGCCAAAATTCTATTTTTTAGGATGTGTCCACTTTGAAAATTAGTAAAAAATCAAATATTCATAAAAAAATTATCAGAAAAATTGGGCATAAACTACATGCTGTTAGCTAATTTCTTACTAAAGCGATTTTAAAAATACCAAGAAAAAGTTAACCTTTTGAGGGAGCCACAAAACATGCTATGTTATGTTTTTTTGATAGAAATAACACCAATTTCTGTGGCTCCCTCTTTTGAACCCCTTAATCTATACCATTTTAAAAAAAAATTAGTAGTTTAGAAAGTAGACTCAGAGCACTATGAACATTGTTTTGGTTGCATCTCCAAATTTTGAGTGTAACTATGCTCAATTTCTCATCCAAGGCCAGTATTTCCTGATTTTAGAAAAAAAATGGCCACTTAAGACCCCTTTTTGGCCCCCCATCTTCTTTTACTTACCCATACCCCTTAGAAGAATGGAGTTGCAGAGAGGTTGATGAGAATGTTGATGGAGAGGGCAAGGAGTATGCTAAGTGGAGCTGGTCTTGAACAAAAGTTCTGAGCTGAAGCTGTTGCTATTGCTTGTTACCTGGTTAACAGGTCTCCTACATTAGCGCTCATTGATAAGACACCTATGGAGGTATGGTTTGGTAAAAAGCCTTCATTAAGACACATTTGAGTATTTGGTTGTGAGGTATATGCACATGTGCCTAAGGAGAAGAGGTCTAAGTTGGAGAACAAGGCTGTAAAGTGTATCTTCATCGGTTATGGCATCGGTGTGAAAGGGTACAAGCTTTGGGATCCAGAAGCTGAAAGAGTTCTGTATAGCAGAAGCGTGATCTTCAAAGAGCTCAATCCTTCTTCTGTTGTCTTGCAGCTAGAGAAAGAAGAGAAGAAAGATGATGTGGTTCAGCTTCCTTCCACCCCTGAGAAAGTTGAACCAAAAACATCTATTGGACCTAATAATGAGGAGAGCTCTAGTAGCTCTGAAAGTTCAGAAGAAGATGAAGAACCTCAACCTCAACCTTTGAGGAGGTCTACGCGGATAAGGCAGCAACCTGATAGGTTTGGTTATTCATTGCATGATTCCAGTTGTATTTTTGCTTTGATTTATAACATTGATGAGCCTAGAACTGTGAAAGAGGCTATGGGTATGAAAGATGCAGGTTCTTAGAAGGAGGCCATGGAAGAGGAGATGACTTCTTTGGAAAAGAATAATACTTGGGACTTGGTGCCTTTGCCTAAAGGACGAAAACCTGTTGGATGCAAATGGGTGTTCAAAAAGGAATTCGGTGTAGATGGCAGTGTTGAGTTCAATATAAGGCTAGATTGGTTGCGAAGGGATATTCTCAAGTGGAGGGAATTGACTATGGTGAGATTTTATCTCCCGTTGCAAAGATGACATCTATTCGGTTCTTATTATCTCTTGCAGTAACGTATGATCTAGAAGTGGAACAGATGGATGTGAAGATAGCATTCCTTCATGGTGACTTGGAGGAGGAAATCTATATGTCACAGCCAGAGCATTATGTGGTGAAAGGTAAAGAAAATTTGGTTTGCAAGTTGAAAAAATCTTTGTATGGTTTGAAATAGTCTCTTAGGATGTGGTACTAGAAGTTTGATGCCTTTGTGTTGAGTATTGGATTTCAGAGATCGAAATCAGATCATTGTGTTTACTACAAGTTTGACAATGATTGCATTCTCATTATTGCACTGTATGTTGATGATATGTTACTCATTGGGAATGGTAAAAGTTTGATTTCTAATTTGAAGTCTCAATTGTCAGCACAGTTGGAGATGAAAAATCTAGGGGCATCTTGGTACATTCTAGGAATGGAAATCAGAAGAGACAAAGCAAACATAAAACTTTGGTTAGGCTAGAGTAAGTATGTTAACACTGTGTTGGAGAGATTCAGCATGATGGATTGCAGACCTTTGACTGTTCCTGTTACAAT
Organism: Cunninghamia lanceolata; assembly: GCA_027924645.1. Lineage (NCBI taxonomy): Eukaryota > Viridiplantae > Streptophyta > Pinopsida > Cupressales > Cupressaceae > Cunninghamia > Cunninghamia lanceolata. The sequence goes on along the minus strand of BSBN01000472.1, from coordinate 15,819,246 downwards.
GGGGACAAAGTTATTTGTTGAAGATTGTCCAAAGTCTCCTTCTAAGATAGAGGATATGAGCCGAGTTCCTTATGCTAGTGTGGTTGGCAGTTTGATGTATGTGATGGTCTACACAAGACCAGACATTGCCCAAGTAGTGGGAGTCCTTAGTCAATTTATGGCTGATCCTGGATAGGTACATTAGGATGCAATGAAGAGAGTATTCAAATATTTGCGGGGTACTTCTGAGTATTCCTTATGTTATCATGGTTATCCTACAGAACCTCAACATTCACTTTGTATTCATGGATTTATGGATTCAGATTGGGCAGGTGACATTGACAGCAGGAGATCCACCAGTGCTTATGTGTTCACTATGTTTGGTGGTGCTATTAGTTGGATGAGTAAGTGGCAACTTGTGGTCGCTTTGTCCACTACTCAAGCTGAGTATATGGCAGCAACTCATGCTTGTAAAGAATCCATTTGGCTTAAGAGATTGTGTTCTGATGTTGGGCTTGATGTAGGGAAGATTATTGTTTGTTGTGACAATCAGAGTGCCATATGTTTGGCAAAGAATCCTACTTTCCATGCAAGGACTAAGCATATTGATGTCTAGTACCATTTTGTTCGTGACATGGTAGAGGATGGGAAGGTAAACTTGGAAAAAGTTAAAACTTTGATGAATGTTGTAGATTCCTTGACAAAACCTGTGAGCACAGAGAAGTTCAGATGGTGTTCAGAGTCTATGGGCCTCACGACCCCTAGCATTTAAATCATGGTGTTGATACTCCCTTTACTCTTGCAAGGTGTTCGACAAGTGGTAGAATGTTAGGAAAAGTGTCTCAACCTTACAACTTTGAAAGATTACTATTCTTCCTAGTTTTGGTCTTTTCGAATACCCTTTATCTTGGAGAATGGTCTGGAACTTTCAAAGTTTCTGAAAGTTTCCAAATGAGCTCAAAATAGCGAGACTTACTATTTTTAGTAAGTCCTTCGATTGAGCTCGGATTGACCTGAAATTTTTCCCAGAAGGTGTGGAATAGCTAAGTGAACATCTCGGGTGAGTTTCATCTCAAGATTATATCTGGATCGCGAGATATTAAAGTTTCTATTTTTTGAAACTATTAGAAAAAGTCTTTAAACTCAATTACCGGAATTGAAACTTCTCTAAACATCTCAAAAATTGTCATAACTTGCGTAGCGGGTTATAGGGTGATAGATCTCTTTACGAGCTTTCCAACGTATTAAACGGTTCGTCAATCAGACACTCGGATCAAAAGTTATGGTCTTCGAAAGTTGGACCTTCTGTTTTTGGGAAATGTAAAAACGTGTTGGACACATAAAATAGCTGTAAAGGGGAGAGTTACACGTGTTTGTGTGTGGTTTGGTACATCACAAGACATTTTGGATTGGAGATAATTTGGTTGCCACTTTTGGGTGGTTTTAGCTCATGGTTTTGTAATTACCGTTGGCGGTGTATTGTATTGTATCTCCTATATATCAGGAACTTGAGATGGAGGTTGTATGTAAGAATCTTATAGATATCGAATTACCTCCTGGATCTCTAGTTGGATATACTCCTGTAAATGCTTGCTCTGCAAGTATATTGTAATCTTCGTGATTCCCGAATAATATATTGGGTAGCTTTGGAGTGTGGGGTTTTTTACCTGAAAGGGTTTTCCCCATGTATATCTTGTGTTGTGAGTTTTTTGTTTATATTTGGAAGTTGTTATTATCTTTCTGTTAATGTGCATCTTAATCTGTAACTGTAAAAGTAAAAATTTGCATAAGTCTTTCCTCAGTAGATCAGTGTAGGAAGCATTTCCACATACCTTGCTTCCTTTCAAAAATGATGTGGATTGTGATGGCGGAGTGGGGATTGAGCTTAGCCATGGCAATTAAGGGTGATCGTAGTGCATAGTGGCCAATCCTCAACACATGGTTAGATTATGGGTCATGGTTTAAAATTGCTTATTGCAGTGAAGGTAATGATCCAAGGCAATTGACCACCTATATATATTGTATACATGTGTACATATGTACACATGTATATTGTATATGTATATCTATATATGTACAATTTCATTCTAGTGTAAGACTCACAAGGGTTTGTGCTTTTCTTATTGTCCTGGAGTTTTATATCAATGATTATACCATATTATATGATGTTTTATATTACTACTTGATTACTCTCTCTATATCTATGCATGTGTATATATGTACATATATATAGATAGATATATAAATAATATATATGTAATATATGTACATATATTAGTATATATATACATATATATATTGTATATACATCTGATACGTATACCATATATATTATATATACATATATTAGTATAGATATAATATATGGTATACATATATAGATATATTGTATATGATATGTACATACATATACATATAGGCAAATTCACACTCGCATAAATGATCCCTTAATTTTAAAATTCAAATTCAAAATTTGGACCAATTTTACCTCTCTTTGTGATTGTTGTGTGCTCATTGAAGGCATGGAAGTATTTTGTTTCATCTTGGTGTAAGGCCCACATGAGTTTGTGCCTTTCTTATCATCATACAATTTTATATCAAAGATTACATGATATTATATGAGCTTTTGTATTGCGCCGCCTCCGCCCCCGCCCTTTCTCTCTCTCCACACACACATGCACACACGTGTGCGTAATATCGTAAAATTATATAATGATAGGCACAAACTCTTGTGGACCTTACACCAAGATGAAACAACATATTTCCGTGCCTTAGGGTAGCACAAAATAGTTGCAAAGAGAAGTAAAGTTGCCCCAATATTTGAATTTGAATTTTAGAAGTTAAGGGATCATTTCTACGAGTGTGAATTTGCCTTGTGACAAGAAATGGTTAAACTAAATATTAGAAATAAACATAAATAAGAACAAATAGAACTCAAGTTATATACCCACTCTTAAGTGGAAATGTACCATTTGTACACTTATTATTATATAAAAATTAAAGAAGCCAAAATAAATCCAAAACAAATAGAAAATATGTGAGATTTTTTTTTTTTACCCCATATATATATATATATATATATAGATATACTCTTCAAAACTTTTGTTTGGATACACATTTGACAGTATTTATTAATTAATTGAAATTCAAAATATAATATTATTTTCAATTTCAATTAATTAGTCAATAGGCTTTTAGATGTGAGCATTATAATGTTAGGAATTGTCTCACGCTGTAAAAATAAAAAAATTCAGGAAAATTTTCTAAATTCGTCGATTTTCCTATAGACGTATTCCTTGAACCTCCTATGGATACAAGTGTTAGTTACTAAACAATCAAATGTACATTAGAATGCTGGATAGATATTGCCCTCTTCAAACGTTGAGGTTTGTATGGACCAGACTCCTTGAATCAAAATCTATTGTGGCCAGAAACGATGACCCGATGATATTGGTAATAATCTTCATATGAACTTCAAAATTGTCTAAATTGTCTTCAATCACGTTCGAAAGGGTAGATGTTAACGTGCAAGGAGAACCAGATAGACACAACTGCTCAAAAATAATGAGAGCTTGCCGTCCAACCAGTCAATTTTCGTAGCAAGTGTTCATATTGGCAGGGAGATGAGCATACCCAATCATTTCAGTATCATCCCAATAATCATTATTGGGAAGATCAAGAGACAGGAAAAGAAATCTATGTATAATTAGGTTAGCTTTACTCTTTAGCTCCGAGACTTCTCAGACATTTCCAAGGGAGAAAACGTGTTTATTACGATTAAAGCTGTACGCAACAGTGATTGATATGATTGATTTAATGGGTATTGACAATAGTGGTAGAATCGGCTACACAGTACCCCCTTGCGACTCCAAAATTAATGGGTATTGACAATAGTGGTAGAATCGGCTACACAGTACCCCCTTGCGACTCCAAAAGAAAGCGAGCCTCCGGGAATTGAGAGGAAAATTCAAAGTTAAGCGGCTTTTCATGTGACCATAGCTTACCATGTGACCCTCCGCTCAAAAAATGCAAGATCTGAATCTTTAGGCGAAGGTATATTGGCAGGCACTTTTAAAGGGGACCTCATCATGCATGACGCCCCATGATGGACCTCTTGCAATCTCACCGTCGATCGCCTGCCAATCGGACGGTGGTGATATGGACACATTTGATGGTTCTTTTTTAATTTGTTTTTTCTTAGGATATTATTTTTGCGTGGACCAAAATCTCTGAGAGCAAAAGATGAGATAACTAGATCAAATTCCCTATCCTCATTGGTTACCCACTAGAAAAACCTCTAAATAAAGCGCAACGCTTACAATTTGAAATCCCCACCTAAGATTCTCAAAGTTAGATGATATTTTACCATCATCATAATAGAGGCTAATCTATGTGAGGCCTGATACGTGAACAAGGAAGGAAGGAGTTTCTCAATGGTGAAGGAGGAAGAAGAGGAGGACTGGCACAGTCCAGAAGAATGGGTGAAAGGGTCTCAAGATGATCACAGGGATTTCTTAAGAGGAATCAGGGGGTGGAGAATGAGTGTTCCAAAGCTCTGTGATGTGTGTCAAGTGTCAAGCTCTGAGCTTTATTGCAGAGACCACACTGCACATATTTGTATGGTTTGTGATGTTAGAATCCATGGTGGTAGTGCTAATAACAAGAGAGTTTCCTCATCCTTGTGCCATGAAAGAGTTTGGCTGTGTGAAGTGTGTGAACAGGCTCCTGCTTCTGTTACATGTAAGGCAGATGCTGCAGCTCTGTGTGTGGCCTGTGATTCTGATATCCATTCTGCCAACCCACTTGCACGTAGACATGAAAGAGTTCCTGTGACCCCATTTTATGAGTGTCCTAATGTGCAGGTCAATAACAACACCACTGACGCCAGTAATAAGTATAGCCTTGATTGCAATGATATCTTGAATGATGATGATGGTGGCGAGCATTTGGAAAATGATGAGGAGGAGGATAATGAGTGTGGTAACTTGTTGGACCATAGGACTGATCAGAATGGTAATGATGCAGAAATGTGCCCGGTAGTAGAGGCTGCTTCTGTATCATGGTTGATTCCTGAAGCCAATAAAAATAAACTGAAAGCTGTTAGTGAATCAGGAGGAGATGATGAGAAGACAGTGAAGGATAAGCTCAAGTTCAAGGCCTATTTGCAAAGTATTGATTTTTTGCAAGATGTGGCTGATCCTTATGTGGGTTTGGAGTACCTGGCCTCTAATGGAACCACAACAAGAAATGGTACAGATGCAGTGCCCACTCTTCATATGGGGACAGACAGCATGGTTCCTGTTCACAGTCCTGAAGTGATTGAACATTCTTCTACCAAAGTTTCCAATGAGTCAGGATCATTGGATGCAGATGTATCCAAGGGAAATTATGGTTACAGATGTGCATCTCTCAACCACAGTGTAAGGAACTTCACCACTCTTTGGTTTTGTTTTTTCAACTATTATACTGAAATAAATGTGAGGTCTTACAGTAGTTCTTTCTTAGACATGGAAAACCTAAAGGCTAGTGGATCTACCCCCCAAAACCCCTCTCCCTCAAAAACTAACAAATTAATGGAATCTTTGCAATGCCCAAATAACTTATTTGCCATATAAAATATAAGGAATTCACTTTATGCATATGAAATATAACCGCAGTCCTGAGAAAGAAATGCCATATACCTGTCAAAGAAATGCCAGATACCAGCAATTTACAAAATTATTCGTCATGTTTGAAGGGCTTCCAAGATCCGTTTTCCACATCTGAGTTAGGACTGCAGCAGGCAGAATATGTAAATTTCCCATTAGAGTTCTTAGCTGCATGGCAGACAGAAGTAGTCGAGCCAACTTTCAAACTTCTGTCCATTATCTTTTTGCAGGGACCCTATCATTACCCTTTAGTTCAAAATTTTGTACTTCCAATACACAGACCCTTGTCATTTCACTCCTGGTTTGGGAGATTCTCGATCTATTCAACTAGATATGTTTGACGATTTCATTGACGATTTTCTAGCCCCATAACATGTTTGTTCCAAGCATATCTACAATCTAAAAAATGAGGATTTTCTAACTCCATTAATGCAGGGTTTCCAAGCATATCAGTACCCAAACCAAATGCACAGTAAAGGATCTTATTGCTTGCTTGCTTAATTTTAACAGTGATTTAATAAAAAACTTTGCAGTTCAAGTGTTGCGATTAGCTAGAATGATCCCAACTTCCAAGAAGTCTTACACAATTCAGCAAAGTCCTGCCATGAGAACCAATTGCTGGGCTTTAAAGGCCTTGTACTATTTACATTTTTTAAAGACACCCACGTCTTTTATTTGTATTTTGCTTATCAACCATATGGGATCTAAATAGCTATATTCTTCTATGCCAATTGTTTAGAGTCTGATGTCTTGTGTGCAATTGATTAATAAATTATGCTGTACTTGAACCTATTCTAATGTATATTTGTCAACATTTGCTTAGTTGTCTTTGCAAAATGCACTATGTTTGTATCTCCATTCCACTGAACTGCTCACATAGTTTTCTGCTCAAATTCCTCTGATGACATCTATGAAATATGCCCTTCTGTGGTTTCCAAGCATATCTGTACCCAAACCAAATGCACAGTAAAGTACCTTACAGCTTGCTCTCTTAATTCTAACATTGATTTGAAATAAAACACTGCAGTTCAAGTGTCGCGAATGGCTAGAATGCATCCCAACTTCCAAGAAGCCATACACAATTCAGCAGAGTTCTGCCATGAGAACCAATTACTTAGCTTTGCCTTGTACCATTTACATATTATAAATACACCCACCTCTTTTATTTGTAATTGGCCTATCAATCACGTGTGTTCTAAATAGCTATATTCTTCTATGCAAATTGTTTACCAGTCCCATATCCTGTGTACAACTGATCAATAAATTATGCTGTACTTGAATCTACTTCTAATGTATATTCTCGACATTTGCCTAGTTGTCTTTGCAAATTGCACTATGCTTGTAGTATCTCCATTCTTTGCTCAAAATCCTCTGATCACATCTATGAAATATAGCTATCCTTCTGTACATCTTTGTATTTACATTGGTTAAAAGATTTGTTGCAATAATGACTCTTGTACTCTTTATCTAAGTATTGCTACTCTTGTACTAGCACTTCGTGAAAATAAATAAAAAAATAAAAATAAAAAATAAAAAATCTCCTTCCCAGAAAGAGTAGATAACAAATATGTCTCACTGTATAAATAACGTATCGTTGCTCTTTTACTAGCTATCACCAGCCAGGAAATTAATGTATCCTCTCCAGAGCCCCTTAAAAGTTATATTGGCATCACCTGTTCCACTTAGCACAGGCTATTCTCCATATGGCATTTTAAAGGCGATTTAGGGACATTCTTCAAATTGATAATCCCATAAAACAAAAAGGACCGTTGTTAACATTTTTTCTCTTTGGGTTGTTTTTGTTGGAAATAAGTCACACCCCAAAGGACATGATTGGAGTGCTCTATCAACTAAGCTACTGGTCCCTTGTGGCCAGTCTATCGTCGGTTTGAGTGTGACTTATTTCCAACAATTCTTGCAAACAAGCAGATTACTGTAGAATAATTTTTTTGTTGAAAGGAAAAATTGGATATATTATGAGAATGAAATCAAGACTCAAATATCACTTCTTGATGGACGCTTGCGGTCCAGATCAGTGAGCTAAAAGCTCTTTTTCAGCCACAATCTGAAGCAATTGAATGGCAACCAGCTGGAGGGAGGCCTGCACTCTGATCATAAATTGTCATTTTCCTTCAGCAAAATGTTTTGTTGTTGTTAGTTTATTAGTTTACTTGTTAATTTAGTAACGTGGAAAACAAATGAGTGACAAATGGGCCTTCACTGTATTTTTATGGATTTATACTTTGGTGAATTGCGTGACGTTATATATATATATATATATACTGAAACCTTTCCTCGTTTGTTTGTTATATACAATCTAAATTAACCTTATTTTGCATTGTGTGGCCATTGTTGTTCCATCTCGTTTCTGTAACATAGTTGCATAGCTATTCTTAAATATCATTTACGTCGACAGTCAAAGGCCAATAAAAATAGGATAAATATTTACTGTTTTTTGTTGTGGATGAGGTGTAATATTGCTATTGATTATTTGACCATTGAAATGGATGATATTTAAGTAGAGTGTAGCTGCACAGTGATCAACTTAAATATTATCCACTTCAACAGTCAAAGGTCAATTTTGGCCAATAAAAATAGGACAAATATCTACGACTTTTTGTTGTGAATGAGGTGTAATATTGTTATTGATTGTTTGACCATTAAAATAGATGATATTTAAGTAGAGTGATCAACTCATGTGATTATAATTTCTTTAGCTAAATATTATATGACGTTCTCTTGTAAAGAGGCTTTGAGCACTCTTATCTATTTTACTTTGCAGCTCCATTGACCTGTTTAGATCATTCTGTACATTAACACAATTTCTGATGACTCCTTTGACATGGCTATTAATGTTTTCTTCATTTTGTTATTTTATTTGCAGGCGTCCTCCTCTTCTATAGAGGTAGGAATTGTGCCAGAGAGCAGTATAAATGACATTCCAGCAGTCCCTTTCAATGACCCAACAAGAGGATCATTTGAGATTCCTCCTAGAGGATTTGTTCATCCAGGGAGCCACTTTGAGGCCATGGGAAGAGAAGCAAGGGTGCTGAGGTACAGAGAGAAAAGAAAGAACAGAAAATTTGAGAAGACAATAAGATATGCTTCCAGGAAAGCCTATGCAGAGACTAGGCCCCGCATTAAAGGCCGCTTTGCAAAGAGAACAGATGTAGAGGAAGGTGAAGTAGAAGTGGAACAAATGTACTCATCCTCCTCCTCCCTGCTATCTGATCAGGGATATGGAGTAGTTCCATCTTATTGATTCAATCAATCAATCAATACACATTCTTCACTCTACTCTAATTTCTCTTCTACCTTGTAATTCTAGTTCTAATTGTATTTTTGATTTGTTTCTGCTACTTTATTTTATGGAGGGACTGCAGGTATATAAAACTCTAGGTCTCTTTATTGAAATGCCACTCTTGCTCTGCTATTTTCATGCCATTTGTAAAAAAAATTCATACATGCTATGGTGGCTATTATTATTTTCCAGATTAGAATGCATAAGGAAATGAACCAAGTCTTCAGAATGGAAGAACGGATACATTCTTAGCAAATTTTGAGGAGTCTAAGATCAAACCAACTTCCCTTTGATTTATTTATTCTTGTAGTTGTAACTTTCTGTTCTCGTTTCTTTCTAAAGCTATTATTTAGTGAATACAATTTGAAGAGCGAATGTAATTCTGCAAAATATTGTTGTAGAAATGCTGCATTAAAAATAAAGCTACGTGAAGAAATTGCAGCTTATTCTGTCTGATTTAGATTTTTTTCCCAAGATGTTCTCTCGTAAGTTTGATCCTGATCATGACTTTATCCTCATGGCTAATTAACGATCAAAGAGATTTCATGGCTTGTTTAGAGGTGATGTGCTATTGCCGAAGATCAAAAGTGGGTTTTCGAGATAAAGCTGAATATTATTTTCTCCAAGACATGAAAAGATTTCAATAGTATATACTGTTGCAACGTATATAATAGTTTTCTTGGAGTTAATCTAGAGAGGGAGGGTATCCTGCAAGGAATGTAAAATAAGATCAGACGATTCTTACGTCTTTTACACTATAATAGATGCACTCCAGTGGAACATCATCCCAATCAACCGTATCAGTTAATAGTAAATTTATCTCTTATACGGAAAATTGGTAAATATTTGTCCTATTTTTATTGGCTAATTGTTGAAGTGGATGATGTTTAAGTATAACACTCTCAATAGAAGCATCTTCCTTGCAAAAAAATGTTTGTATTGATGAAGCTTTAGAATAAATATCTAAATGTTCTAATTTTAAATAGTTTGGATCAATTCTCATTGTAACTATTCATGTCCTTTTAACTTAATTGTAGGTAGATTTGTTCTTGGATAAGACTATCCATGTGCCCTAGTCCTAATTAAAACCTTTTTCTTGCTTTCTCAAATTGACCCTTTCATATTATTTGATTGTTACATGTTGGCTTATGTGCCAAATACATTGAATTGAACACCATGTATCTTGTATTTAAAGACAAGCCCCATGGCATTAGTAATTATTAATTGGTAATAACTCATTTGCACTACATCACATAGAGGTCCCAAAAGCCTCACGTCAACACTGACATAATAGATACCACACTATTGATTTATCTTCTAGGCATCTTGCATTTTTGCATGGCATGTCTTTGATATTGTTTCATCAGCAATGAGGATTGTCTAGTCACCAACGACTGCTTCTAACACCACCCATCTTTAAATACACAAGTGCATAGGTGTTGAAGAGTAGAGAACAAAATCTTGCAACAAGGACAAAATCACATTAGGAGGACTAGATCACAAGCATGATCCAAGAGTAGAGTAGGCTTTCTAAGAAGTTTTGTGATGGTGTATTTAATGCTAATCTAATTTTACAAGGCAAATTTTGATCATTGATCATAATACATGTGCCATAAAAATTAATTATTGACTACCCAAGCATACACACACCTTGACCCACTCAATTTCAATTACATTTATAGTCTCAGTTCAATAGTTTATGTTTGATTACTATTTACTTGTTTGTATCAACTAATTATACTTTAAATTAGTGTAGTGTGTATGTATTTCCCCTCATTTTGATAAACCACAACTTCTCAAATCCACCAAGCCTTTATCCTAAAGTTAGCCTTCTTTCTATTTTTTATGCCCTCTTCTTTTTAGATCTAAAATTTGTATGCTTTAATTAGATTTTTCTTCTTTGATGAATCATATATTATGGTTGTAGGTCAAAACATCTTCCACAATCTCATCTTCTTATTTGACAAAGTTCTAGACTCAATCCCTCTATTTCCATGGATCATAGTAAAGTTCCTATTATGGAAAATATGAATGCATGTATGTACCTCAATGAGGAGGAACATTTTTATCACGACACTTATCTCAAAAATGTTGAAAATCAAAAGAATATATATATGACTAACAAACTACAACTTCTTGGGGAGGATATTAGTAAATAGTCAACAAATACAACATTCATAATGGTACTCCCCTCCCCTTGCATTCTCAATTTTTTTCTTCCATTCTCCCTTCCCAAACCCAATCACCTACTTTTCCTATCCTACATCTATTTCCTCCACTTCTACTCTTATTGTGTTCCCAACCCTCCACCAATCTCTTTCTTCTCACACCACCCTCGTTCTTACTCCCACTTCCCATATTCACCATGGTACCATTATCCTTTTTCTAATATTCCATTCCAAGCAATATATACCCAACTCGCCACCAAGAATATTGTACTTATTCCTCCATTATTGCTTGACTTTCCTATCAAAGCATCATGCAAGAGCTTACTAATGTTAAGACTAGGCTTAGCAATCTCCCTTCCACTATTCAAAAGTATTTGACTAGTGAATTAACACATAATACATTAGCTTATGACATATTAGCATATCCTTTTTTAATGGGATTTCAATTTTAATTCTATGATGGTAAAGTTGACATAGTGACCCATGTATAAGAACATTTAATATAACTTGTTTGGAATTCTTGTACAACAATAGATTAATTGCAAAAAAATCCATATACACAAAGAATATGTTATTGATTGGTTCTTCTTATTGCTACATAGATCTTTCAATCATGTGCCTAACCAACAAATTATTTTGTTAGAGATTTTTAAGTGAATCTTAGTCTAGGGGTCATATTTGCCAAATCAAGCAAGAACCAAATGAAAGGATTAATGACTATGTCTTGAACTTTAAAATGTTGCTTGCAAAGATGAATAATCAACCACTAGATGATGATTTCCAAGGATTAATCATTTAAAGTTTTCTTTAAACAATTATAAGTAAAATCATATTTAATAATTATGCTACATTTTTGGATTTGTGTGCAAGCATTAGAAAATACATATGAGTTTAAGTTATTGGATGCTAATCTTCTAAGGTATGGTTTATCTAATGATCCTTTTTCTTCATCCTATCCTTCTAAAATAGATCAATCAAAAAAAACTTTAAAAACATAGTAATAATTCCCTTCACATGCATGATTGTAAGCCCCATGTAAATCATGTTAATAATGGACAAGTGGCTTCAAATATTATAAAACCCCAAATGCAAATGAATTTTACAAGGCTTTATGATCCTCTTGTAATTACGTTGTAAAAATCTATTGGGGCAACTATGATTACACTATTGCCCATTGGACCTTTGAATACCTCAACTAATGTGCCTAAAGATTTTGATTCAAAATCTTTTTGTGAATACCATAAAGTTAGTGGTCATGATGAATAAAGGTGTTTAGGTTCAAAGCATTAAATATAAAATTTCATCAATATCATTCTATTTGTGTGGATGTAATTAATGATGGGGGAAACAAATTTGTTGCTCCTCCCAACCAAAATCTTTAAATATGCATCAATCCTTTTTCACAACATGATCTTCTAATGACCCAACCATATGAATCAATAACTAACCACCAAGTAGCCACAAACTACCACTACTTTATTTTACATATAGAGTACATAACATAATAACAAAAGATACATATATTAAAATAGATATCATGTGACCACTAACAATTATAGTTCTCTTTACTAATTTCATTCAAACATCAATATGAAACATCCCAAAGTAGTAATCACAACAAATCACAACATCATAGTCATGGTCGTTGGGAAAGTTATTATAAACCGCACCCTAATGTTTGTGTTTATTAATTATTTTGTCCTCACATTGGAAATAGGGCATCCCACTTTGAGCTAGTACTTTTGGACATGTGTTAGCTATACCATGATGTGTATAAGAATTTGTAAGAGCATCTGTGTCATTACGGTGTGTAAGAGCATCTTATGATATTAAAGATGTGGGAGTTACTTATGGCAAATTCTATTATGTGTAAGAACATGCTTATAGGGGGTTACATTGAAAATTTGACCATTATGTTAGTTTATTGCACATGTCATGAAGCATATTTGAATGGAGGACCATGACAAATTGGGATGCCTAAGTTGGGTGGTCAACTATGACAAGATATGACAAACTATGACAAGCTATAAGAGAATCTTCTAAACATAGCTAGTGACCCCTTGGACTATGTCATTGGAATTCATGACATGGGCCTTTGGGCACCATAACTCTTGTATGTTGGTACATGGTTGTTTAAGTGAAAATTTGGATTTGTTAATGTTCTAGTGTTTAGATGTTTAAATCCTCCTTTCCACCTTACATTCAAGGATCTAGGGTCGAGTGGCGAGCACTATCATACCCTAGGTCACTTGCAGATGTAGGAAAACTTGGATTAGGGATTTTAATTATTAATTTTCCTTCTCTTATGTCCAATTAACCATTAAAACCCTAATTATGCAAATCCGGAAACAAATTGGTGAAAGACGAAAAAAGCTCTTACAGACAGGAATAAAATACCAAATCACAGAATACCTGTTTTTGGGGTTCCGAAGCAGAACAGTCGGGGACACTAGAGCGGGCGCCCAAGTCCAAGGTACTTGCTTTTTCGCAGAATCTAGACCTCCTTCCGACATTGATCAGCCCTGTAACTCCTATTTTCAGAGATTTGTTTGCGGAGGACACTAGAGCGAGCGCCCAAGTCCTAGAAGTGCTCCTGTGTCTGACTTTTCTTCAGATCCTGAATCCTTGATGCCTACCAATCCTTCCTGCAACTCCACTTTTCCCAAATGCGACACCTGTAACTTGCAATCACAAGACTTGGTTTGGGGGTTGTGGTGTTTAGAGGCTTGCATCAGTCAAGCCCCGGAGGACACTTAAGTCTCCAAACACCATTGTCAGATAAAAAGTGCGTGCCCTTGTGAGGTAGAGTCAAAACCAAAGGAATTAATGATGAAAATACAATATTATGTCACCTTGTAGTGAAGCTCTCATGGAGGAAGAGGCTCTTCATGCCATGAGGAAATTGATGCTCAAATATGCAAATATCAACACACAAAACACACAAGTCTGCTCTTGCAACACAATACAAGCCTTGAATCACCTTGAGAACACAATAGCTTGCTAGTAATCATCTCATGAAAATCTAGTTTACAAATGAATACCTAAGCATGCTTATATATGCAACTATAAGAACTCCTGCCAAGATTTTAAAAATCAAAACTTACTGTGTTGGCAAAAGGACCTAATAACGGTCATAAACTGACACCCAAAAATTAGGGCTGCCCCAAAATAGGGCAGGACTATGGCACGGGCGCCCAAGTCCTCCCCCCTATTTTGGGTAGGGTACAGCCCAAGGGGTCCACCTAGGTCCAATTTTTCGTGGAACCTAGGTCTCATTCCATTGGGATGCCAAAATATGAACTAAAATGTCTTAAATGCATGCTAAAGACCCGGGAGCTAAACCTTATGAGGGAAAAGCCCCCAAGGGGACATTTTCTGACGTTACAATGGTTTTCCAACACCACCAAGTGGTTTCTTACTTATGCTTCTTCTATTTATTGGGTGATTCAGATGGAGTATGCATATAATGTATTTACATGTATTGTTATTCTATTGGAATTACTTTAGAACTTGATCTTAGTGATTCTCCTCGAAGGGAAAGTGTCTAGGACTGTATTGAAACTGATTCATTGTTATTGATAATACAATTAGTTCACACTTTGGAGGGTGGGGCTTTTTCTCAAAAGGGTTCTCCCTATGTACATGATTATGTTATGGTTGTCCCATTATGTATATTTATTTCTTGTAATTGTTTGATCATGTTCTTTGCACATTTCTCTCCTTATAAATTAGCACAAGAAGCACTTTTTCACCTTATCTTCCTTTCATTTAGTATCAGAGCTTGATCAATTTAGACCTATCCTAGGTGGTAGGAAAAATATTTTTTGAACTAATTTTGGTATACGTGGGGGCATACATAAAAGAGATCTTGTTTTAGGGAAGACAATAAGCATTTCTAGATTAGAGATTAAGACATTTGTGTATATGGAAAAATTGATTAAATCTAAACTAAATAAAACCAAAGAACCCAATAACATAAAGGAAACGAATTTAAGTAAAAGCCAAAAATCACAAATCAAAGACACATGAAAGCTCTTACCAAAACCTGTATTGTTCCCTTTTGGAGATATGTGGATTGCTCAATGTAGTTGCAAAGCCATGGCTGCAACAAACAAGTATGTGCTCAAGAGATCAATGTCAAAAGATCGTTATAGTGCTCAATCGACGCATTGTGTATGCTCAAAGCTCTGTTAAGTATGCCTGAGAATACGATCGAAGAGAGAGGGGTAATGAAGGAGATGAGGGGGGTTTATATAGATTTCAAGGAAAATCGATCAACGGTCCAGATAATTCAGAAGAATCAATGGAGGAGATAAGTTGAGGAATGTGCAACGAATGAGGAGAAGACACGTGTCTTGCTTTCTTTTGCATGAGAGGAGTTATCAAGAATAGAAGAATGAGTTAACTGAAGAGATAAATCAATTAAAAGAATAAAGCAATCAGTTAAGTGATTTAAAACAAGAAGAAGAGATTTGCATGAGAAAAGAAGATATTTTGCTTTATTAAATATAGAAATATTTAATTGATGAGCAAAAAAGCTTGAGTTATATTAGAGATAACTCAAATTAGAAGAAAAAACAATTTAAATAAATAATTGATTTATTTAAATTTAGAGCAGATATTTTGGAAGAAATAATTAAATAATTAGAATTATTTAATTTAGAAGATTTAAAAGTAAATTAAATAAATAAATTTATTTAATTGTTGTGCATGATTTTGGATGAACAATTTTGATTTAATTAAATAATTTAAGAATTATTTAATTTTAGATAAGAGGGAATTTGTTGAATTAATTAAATAATTGGATATATTTAATTAATGTAGATGTGAATTTTGGAAGGTGACAATGATTTAATTAAATAATTAAAAATTATTTAATTGTGGAAGAATATAGAGGAATTTGATTTAATTAATTAAATAATGAGGATTTATTTAATTAATGTCGCAATTTTGTGATTTAGAAGAATTTGGTGAAATTAATTAAATAATTAGATTATTTAATTAATGTTGAAATGCAGGTGATTAGGAAGAAATGACGAAATGCAAGTGATGCGACAACTTGGTCATTTTAGGGTGTCTACATTTTGCCCCTCTTTGATGCGATGCAACTTGCAGCATTGCTTCAAAGAAAATAATTGTTGAAGAGGTGATACAATTTTTTGATGCCCCAGTGTAGGTAGTTGCCCCAGCATAGCTGGCGTAGGGTGCCCCCTCGAGAGGAAAGATAGGGAAGCGACAGAAGAACTGTGTTGACGCTTGACTAGAAGATTTGTTGGAGATAGGCGAGGTTGGGTTGATGATAGATAGAAGAAAGGAGATAGGAGAGAACATAAGAGAAAGACTGTTGATTGATCTTTGCTGGAAAACTATATAAGGCCATGGAAAAATGGATGGTGTAAATGGATGAGCTCGTTGCAATGGTTTCACATTTGTTTATAAAGAGCAATCCTTAGTTTTGATATAGCACGTGGATAGTTTGCCACCAAGGTATAAAAGACCAAGGTGCTGTAATATCCGAGTGCGTGTACGTTGACTCTGCAAGCAAGCGGTTTGAACTTAGATCCCTTAGACATAATATGACCTTGTTGGAACATGTGAATAAGCCAGTCTTGAACATAAAATAAACTTCAATACATGTAAATGCAAGAAGAATTACTAATATGTAAGATGCTAGGTTGTAACACACACAAGATAAATATGATGCTAAGAAAGATGCTAAAGATCATTCCTCAAACACGGCACACGAAAAGCAATGACTATGTTCCAAATCTGTACTGCATCGCAACATACCAAGATTATAGATAAATCAAGGTAGCTTTGAATAGGTATGGGAATAGGGAACAAAAGATAAACCATAACACAAATTGATTGACTTACAAAGTAAACATATAGCCAACATTTTCTCTTGCCAAAGAGGTTGCTCAGGATAGATTAGATAGGAAAGATAACAGCCTTATCGTAGGAACTCTGTGTCCGTTAAAGGGGGCTATCTACCTAAAAAGACAATGTCTCACTTGCAGGAAATGCCACATGTTGCAGGAGACGCGTGTGCTGGTCTCGACAATGGAACACTTCGAAGAAGACAAGCTTGTTGATCTAGGGCTTGGTTAAGCGGTACTTAGCTGATGTTGGCAATCGGTATGCAGGACAGTAGAAGACTCTGGAAGGAAGCTTCTTTGCTTCAAGTTTGTTAAGGACTTTTGCTTTGAAAGGATGCGCTAGCTTGCTGCTTGAGTTAGTCAAGTCGAGGCGAACTGGATTTTGACAAACGGAAGACTAGAAGGATGGAATGCTAATGGATTGAGACGGGTGGAGAATGATGGATCGTGTGTGCCTGAGTACTGGATACATCCTTCGTATTCCAGACTGCCTACATACCTTGTATCCACGGGATCAAGGCACACTTACGATGGAAGATGAACGTGATAAATATGTAGTTCTAGATAGAGTGATGAATGGGTCAAGGTGAAAGGGGGAGATCTTATGTACTTGAGTACTGGATACTTCCTTCGTATTCCAGACTGCTTACATACCCATATCCATGGGATCAAGGTACCTTAAGACGGAGAAGATGATAATATGTAGTTCTGGTTAGTGTGATGATGTGGGAAAAGAGCGGAGAAGAGGTGATCTTATGTACCTGAGTACTAGAAACGTCCTTCGTATTCCAGACTGCCTACATACCCATATCCATGGGATCAAGGTACCTTAAGATTGAAAAGATGATATGTAGTTCTGGTTAGTGTGATGATGTGGGAAAAGAGCGGAGAAGATAACAGCCTTATCGTAGGAACTCTGTGTCCGTTAAAGGGTGTTACCTGTGGAAATGAGACAAGATTGAAGTATGTGCTGCGAACCACGAACAAGGAACCAATCCTAGACCGAAGCTAAGGAAAGAGTTGCCCCCATTCTGGTAGAGGAAACTGTAGGGGTGACTGCTGAAGAAGACACAGAAAGACTTGACCTAGGACAAGACAGTGTTAACTGTAGACCCAGACCAAGACATGGGAAGACGACGATGGACATTGACAAATTTCCAAGCTATACTAGATAGGGAGATGGAAATGCAAACAAAGCCAATGGTTTTATTATGGGTGGATGGATGAGGCGCGTTGCGAACTGGACAAGGAGCGGACAGGACTCGATAGATGATGGATGCTGACTCTACGCATAGCGCCTGTTTGCCAGGTTTTCACTATGGTACTTATCCAAGGCGCCTGTTTGCCAGGTTTTCACCAGAGGACGGATTTTTTTGGATTTTTTTTTTTTTGTTTTTTTTCTTTTTTTTTGGGAATACTCTGAGGATCAGGCATAGAACTTCTTGAGATGGACACTGTTAAGTGGCTCATCTAGAGGAATGCCATCAGGGGTAGCTAAAGTATAAGCTCCTGATCCATATGCTGCTGTCACAATGAAGGGACCTAACCAGTTAGGCTCAAACTTGCCCTTCTTCTTTCGATCTGCTTGATTTCTCTGATTCTCCTTAAGTACAAGATCACCAACTTGAAACTGTCTTTCTTTGATCTTTTTGTTGTAATTACGCCGGAGGCGGTTTTGATAGACATGGAGATGATTAAGTGCGGCAAGGCGCCTCTCATCTAGTAGTTCAAGCTCAGCTAATCTGGAAGTGCGGTACTCATCTCCGCCGATCAGGTCCTGCATGGATACTCTGAGGGATGGGATCTCGACCTCTATAGGTAGGATGGCTTCAGAGCCAAAGACCAAGGCATATGGTGTGGCACCAGTTGGTGTTCTGATACTAGTGCGGTAGGCCCATAGGGCGGGATTGAGTTGCAAGTGCCAATCACGACCAGCTTCATTGACCGTTTTCTTAAGGATCTTGAGAATGGTTTTATTGGAAGCCTCAACTTGGCCGTTACTCTGCGGATAGTAGGGGGTTGAGAAGCGATGTTGGATATTGTACTGTATGCATAAGGCATTGACATCTTGGTTCTTGAATGGTCTCCCATTATCAGTGACAATGGCTTGGGGAATACCATACCGGCATATGAGGTAGTTTGGGATAAACTTGGCTATTTGCTTACCGGTGATATAGGTCATAGGAATGGCTTCCACCCACTTCGTGAAATACTCAGTGGCGGTAATGATGAACTTGTGGCCATTGGAGGAAGACGGGTGGATTTGTCCTACGAGGTCGAGACCCCATTGAGAAAAAGGCCATGGAGTTGTCACAGGTTGTAACTCATGAGCTGGTGCGTGAATCAAATCTCCATGCTGCTGGCATTGTAGACACTTCTTAGCAAACTGTGCAGCATCTTGCTCTATTGTAGGCCAGTAATAACCTGTTCTGAGTATCTTCTTAGCAAGATTAGGACCGGTAGAATGTGCGCCACAGACACCTTCGTGTATGTCTCGTAAGGTAACTTCGGCTTCTTCCGCGTTAAGACATCATAAGAGGATACCATCGAGACTCCGGCGATATAGTGTATCACCCAGAATGATGTAACGAGAGGATCGACGGATAAAGGTTTTGCGTTGGGTGGATGATAGGTCAGGGGGAAAGGTATTGTTCTTGAGGTATTCATAGATATCTTCATACCATGGGGAATTGGGACCAACAAGTTCGCAGATGATTTCAGTAACAGGAACATCGACGGCTGGTATCAACAATTGCTCGATCAAGAATTCACATTTCTATGTATTTGCAGGCATGTCAATCAGTGACCCTACAGAAGCCATAGAATCTGCAGCTTTGTTATGCTCTCTTGGAATTTGCTTAAATGTGATGCTAGAAAAGTGTGGTTTGTAGGCATCCATTAGTTGCTTGTAGGGAACCAACTTTTCATCCTTTGTTTGGTATTCATCTGTGACTTGGCAAATGACTAGTTGTGAGTCTCCATATACTTGTAATTCTGTGATGTCCCATTGAACTGCTGTATTGAGACCTATAAGGAGTGCTTCATACTCGGCTATGTTGTTGGTGCAAGGGAATGCTAGCTGATATGATTTTGGAATATAGTCATTTTGAGGCGTAACAAATAAGATGCCGGCTCCTGATCCATGCTGTGTGTAAGAACCGTCAAAGTACGACTTCCACATTATGGAGTTGGAAAGAGCGAAGAGATTCTCATCAGGAAAGTCTGCTACCATAGGATGTGTATCTTTCATAGGTGCATCTGCTAGTTGATCCGCGAGGGCTTGTCCTTTAATTGCCTTACGATCCATGTACTCAATATCGAATTCACTAAGGATCATGACCCATTTAGCTAGTCTACCTGTGAGAGCTGCTTTTGCTAGTAGATACTTCAAGGGATCAATCTTGGCTATCAGATTTGTGTGTTGGTTCAGCATGTAATGTCACAACTTTTGGGAGGCAAACACTATTGCTAAACAAGCCCTTTCCATTGGTGAATAATTGAGCTCGTATCCACCCAAGGTTCTACTGATGTAATATATTGCATGCTCCTTTCCTGTGTCATCATTCTGTGCTAGCAGAGCCCCTAGGGCTGAGTTTGTAGTGGAGATGTATAAGATCAAAGGTTTGTCCGCAACTGGTGGAACCAATACAGGAGGTGTAGCTAGATACTCTTTAAGTTGATCAAACACTGCCTGACACTTGTTGTCCCATCGAAATGAAACATCCTTTCGGAGCAAGTGTTGAAAGGGTTGACATTTATCTGCTAGCTGTGAGATGAAATGTCGAATGGACTGCAACCTTCCTTGGAGGCTCCTTAATGCTTTTAGGTTCTTTGGTGGAGGCATCTCCACTATAGCCTTTACTTTTGCTGGATCTACTTCGATGCCTCTATGAGATACAATGTATCCCAATAGCTCCCTGATGTTACGCCGAATACACACTTCTTTGGATTAAGTCTGACTTGGTATTTTTCAAGCCTGTCAAAAATCTGTCCTAGGACCTGTATGTGATCCGCTCTAGAAGATTTAGCCAATATATCATCAACATAGTCTTCCATGATGTGATGAAAGAGGTCATGAAAGATCACTGTCATTGCTCTCTGATAGGTTGCTCCTGCATTTTTCAGACCAAACGGCATGACACACCAACAATAATTGCCCCAAGGACAAGTAAAGGTTGTTTTATGTTGGTCTTCTTCAGCTATCCTTATCTGATTATAACCTGAGAATCCGTCCATGAGAGAAAGCATCTCGTGACCTGCTGTCAAGTCCACTATAATGTCAATGTTTGGTAGTGGAAAGTCATCTTTAGGACATGCCTTATTGAGATCTCTGAAATCATTACACATGCGGATGTGCCCATTAGGTTTAGACACAGGTACAATGTTTGAGACCCAATCTGAATAGTCAATTGGTCGTATGAACTTTGCGTTTAACAGCTTTTGTACTTCCACCTTCACCAAGAGAGCTATCTGTGGGTGCATTTTTCTCAATTTTTGCTTGACTGGTTTCACTTTGGGATCAACTGTGAGATAATGAACTACCAACTTAGGGTCTAGCCCTGGCATATCTGCATAGGTCCATGCAAAGTTGATGGTTCGTTGTAAGAAGAAGCTGTTAAGATTTCTGTGCTCTGTGTCAGATAATGATGCTGCTAGGAATGTTGTCTTTGGATCCTGTTCTGTACCTAGGTTGATCTCTGTAGAATCTTCCACTAGGAGAGCTGATTTCTCTTGATACTTAGATGGTAAGGGAAGGTCAAATCCTCCATCCTCAGGTGCCACAGTTGGGTTTTCACCTTTGGATACGTCCTTTATTTTTACTATTTTATAATCAGGAGGTGCCACAGTGTGGTTTTCACCTAGAGATCTTTCTTTATTTGCACTTTTGCGACTAGAGGATTTGGCATTCTCACCAAAATAAGCCGTGGGCTCGAGTTCCATTACAAAACCTGCCTTGTGATCGCCAAGAGGGATACCTTCCCGAAGTCCCATGAACTCAGCTAAAGCTTCGTCATTCTGAAATACATCTATAACGGGGGCCCCTTGTTGGTCCCAATTGATAAGTTCAGGGTAGACAAGCGTGACATTCTGGGTTCTGGTGGTGGAAGTTAAAGATACGGAGGATAGTGTAAAAATGGAGGATTCAGCGAATAGATTGGTCATGTGGAGGGAGGAGTCATCGGTGATATCCTCTGTAAACGTCGTATCGGCGGGAAAAGTGTCAACTACCTCGTCGAGGATATACTCGATGTCCGAGGCGCGTGGTACCTTCTTACCAAATCCTAATCCTTTCTTGTCTAGCTTCTTTGTTACCACAATGGGCTCCATAGTGCCTTGATTCTATTTCCCAAGGCCACCTTTGCCTTTATAGCCCATGTTTTTCACTATCCTTAAGCCATTGCCATATTGCTTGACTGGTATCGTGACTGGTTCTTTCTCCTTGTAGAGCCAAGAAGAGATGTCCTCAATAGTTTCCTCTTCCAGTAACCGTCCATGTTGGAATTGGGTTAGGAATGTCGGGGGAGGAATAGCTACTTTTTTGGTAACTTTGGCAATGGGTGGTTTGCCGTAAGACTTTGGAGATAAAGGCATCCGCCCTACACAACAAGATTCTGAGATATCATAAGTGCCAAAGCCAATATCTCAGACGCATGCTGTGATTTTGGGGAGGGGTGTAGGCTCACTGGTAGAGGCTTGTGTGAGAGTTTCAGGATCAACATAGAGAGGGGATTCAAGGGCTTTGTCATTTTTAGGCACTTGGTTGCAATTCTTATAGCTTCCTTGCAAGACACGGCAAAATTCAAAAGGATTAGGGTCTCCTGGGATGGTGATCTCCGTACCATTGTATGGGAACTTGAGGGACTGATGGTACGTGGAGGGGACAGCTTTCATTGCATGGATCCATGGGCAGCCAAGGATAATGTTATAAGGCAACTCAATATCAAGGACTTGACACCTAGTTTCAAGCATGACCGGGCCTAGCTGTATAGGCAAGTGAATAACACCTTCTGAATGGCGTTCTGCATCATCATATCCCTTGATTGTAATACTATGATCAGTGTTGACGTGATCCTCAGAGTATCCCAATTGCTTTAGTAACTTTAAAGAACAAATGTTGAGACCAGCACCACCATCTATGAGGATGCGTTTTATTTTGCGCTTATGGATGAGAACTTCAATATGAAGGGCATCGTTGTGACAAGGATCGTGGGAGGGGAGGTCTTTCTCAGAGAAGACCATGTTGTAAGGCGAAGCAATATTACCCACTATAGCTTGGAAATCCGCGACTGCTATGTTGTTAGGAACGGAAGACTCTTGGAGGGCTTTTTCTAGCACCACTCTATGTGCAGGTGATGACCGTAGGAGGTCCAAAATAGAGATCTGTGCTGGTGTTCTCCCTAGACGTTCGACAAGATTATAATCAGACTGAACCGGAAGCCTAGGTGTAGGTGCACGGATGGTGACATGACCTCGACGAGTAGTAACAGCACAATCCGTGATTTGCCTTTGATGGTGAGGGTAGACACTCGACTCTCTTCAAAATGACCTACAATGGAATCGAAGGACGTGGAAGCATGATTGATACCTTTACCTCTATCCTGAGGAGGAGGTGGACCATGATGAGGGAATGGTTCCTTGTACATATCTAGATCCTTGTTCGTGTGTTGCGCTGGTGATTCATCCTCAAAAGTGATTTGATTACCGTCGATGAGGTTTTGGATGAGGTGTTTAAGCTTCATGCAAGACGCAGTTCGATGACCTTTGCTCCTATGGAACTCACAATACTCATTGTCTCTGTAACGTGCAGTTTTGTAGACAGGTTCTCCATATGGGGGAGCATCAGGTAAGGTGATGAGCCCTTTCTGCAAAGCTTGCTGTAAGACCGATTCGATGGGCACTCCCAAGGGGGTGAATTGACGTCGCGGAGGGTAATCTTGTTGGGGCCGCTCTTGTTGTCATTGCTGTTGGTTGGGATAAGGCTGCCTTTGTTGCTGTTGTTGTTGAGGTAGAGCTTGACTTGGTTTGGAGAGTTGCAGCGGTGTTTGCAACGTTTGGACATGCTTAGTATCGACCACCCCATCGTTGACCACGTTTTTGTTCTTGTTCCAATATTTGGGTTTATCGTTCGATTGTTGATGAGAAGTACTATCTTTCGTCTCCTTAAAGATTTTGACCACACCCTTAGCAATGAGGGCCTTCTCAATGTTGATACCCTTGTATGTGATTTCATCGAAGGTTGTAGCACTAAGAATTTGCAAATGGAAACCTAACTCTTGGTTGAGGTTCTGCACAAATATGCTAACAAGCTGTTTCTCTGGAATCTTGAAAGGGAATTTACTAGCCATTTGTCTCCATCGTTGAAGGAAAGAAATGAAAGTTTCACCATTTTTCTGTTTATTGTTGCATAGGTCCGTCATGGAAATCTCATGCTCTGCGTTGTAAGAAAAATGGGTGGCAAACTTCTCTGCTAGCTCGATGAAAGACTTGATAACCGTAGGTAAGTGTGAGAACCATTCTATTGCTTGACCTCCAAGACTGCGAGGAAAGAGACGCATAAGATATGTGTCGTTGTGAGAGACCTCGAAGCAAGCAAGATAGAATTCCCTAAGATGGTCTTTTGGGTCACCTTTTCCTTTGTACTTATCGAACTTGGGAATAGTGAAATTTTGAGGAAAAGGGATCATTGGTAATGACCGATCAAAAGGATAAGGACACACTTCCTCTAAAGAGAAGGTCTTTTTGGTGTGGCCAAACGTAAGATCAGATAGCTGTTGTTGCACCTCCGCAATCTTTAGTTCCATAGTCGTGGGAGGGGTTGGTAACATCTCCTGTTGTCCAACAAGCGGTTGGTGTTGCCCATATGGAAGATTATAATGTAAGCCATGCGCACTGGTATTGTAAGGGTCGTAAGATTGATTGGGATTGTATGGATTGCACGATTGGTTCAGATTGGGTTGGAATTGGAGGCCTTGATTAGGCAGAGGTGGAGGTGGCGCTAGGTAAGAATGTTGGCTGTGCGATGGTTGAAGAAACGTATTGGGGGGGGGAAGCTAAAGTGCATTTGATTAGGTTGTGATGGTGGCACATAGCTTTGGGAAACCTGATGTTGGGAATGTTGAGAGTGGCTAGGCAATGTATGAAAGAAGTTGAGCGTGGATGAACGTTGTGGAGGAGGAACATAGGTAGAAGTGATTTGCGACGGTTGGGGTTGATTGAAGATGAGAGTGGAAGAATGTTGTGGTGGAGGAACATATGTAGAAGTGATTTACGATGGTTGAGGTTGCTTGAAGATGAGAGTAGAAGAATGTTGTGGTTGGGGCTGCGTGACTCCAATTGGTTGAGAGACATGCAGGTGTGATGATATAGGAGGTGGCATATGTTGATACCCTTGTTGCATGGCTACATACGTGTTCCCCGGATTGTAATTGGGTGGGAAACCTACGCGTGATGGGGTAACCAAGATTCCACTTGCGCTTGGGGTGGACACTTTAGGAGGCGGTTGCACATTCGATCGAGCTAAGGTGGCTTGCTTAGCTAACTCTGCTTGACGTTGGAGAGTTTCTTGTTGGTTTTGATAGATCTCCATAGGAGTCAAAAGCAGTGATATGGGCCTCTCCCCTGTTGGGTTTTGAAAAAGGGGATTCCTATACTGCAAACCTTGAGTAGGTAAGGGCGTAGTCACTGTGGACATGGTTTGCACCGCTTGTATGGTTTCTTAGGTGTTGTTGCTCTCCTTGAGAGTGGATAAATCAAAATCTTGGGGTAACTTGGCACCTTGCTCTGCAAGCAAGCGAAAGAAATGATCTTGGTTCTCACTAAGGATTTTATCAAAGGCGGCTACAGCTCTAGGATCTTGTATAAATTCATCAAGATCTTGCCCATCTTCTTGAGAGGATTGACCTATTTCAAAGTGTCGCTCTTCTTGAGATGGGGTTTGATCTACGGTATAACCTTGTGGGACAAAATCCGGAGGCAAGCCTATGGTATACTGCGGTGCATTTATCAAAGGGGTTCTATCCTCATGAGGATTGCTTGGTTCATCTATGTGTGGCATGTTTGGAGAGCTGATTGGTTTTGCCGCGGGTGTATTAGGAGTCACCTTGGGAGTAATGTTGAGACGACCTGATTGTGGTGTGCGAGGGGGTGACTTGTGCTTCTTAGGGACAACTTGCCTAGACTTCATAGTTTGCTGTAGCCTAGTGGTGACCATGGGATACACTTAGGACACAATGTAATGCTGGGAATCCGTGAGATGCTTTGAAGAAACGGACAAACTCTGATGCATAAAGTACTGGACCAAAAGCGCTATACTGTTTGACCAGAGGCGCAGGACTGTGCTACCAAAAGCGTGCTACTGTGGGCCAGAGGCGACGGACTGAGCTACCAATAGCGAGTTACTGCTATGCCAAAGGCGAGCTACAGTAACCAAAAGCGAGCTACTGTTATACCAAGGGCACTGAAGTAGAGTTTTGCCAGAGGCGGGTTACTGCTGTACCAAAGGCGATCTACTGTACTACCAAAGGCGAGCTGCTGTAATACCAGGGGCGCTGAAGTAGTGTCTGATGTTTTTCAAAGGCAAAATTTTTCTGTTTCTGATTGGATTAGTTTGGCAAGAGAAAACACAGCAAACAAGTGGTCAAAAAAATGGCACAAGGACTGACACAACAGATAGTGTATGTTTAAGGCTCCAAACAAGCCCAATGTTTCCACAAGTCTAATACAGTTGCAATCAATAACAAGCACTTTTTATCCCTAGAGACAAGGTTTCATTGCAGTAGATCAGCTCACAGCTTAATACTCCGTTGATAAAAATATCATTCCATAAAGGTGTCGGATATTTAGTATCTTTGCGAGAGACGATAGGTAGGGATATCTCACCCTCCCCTTGGAAAGCTCAAGTAGGTCACAAGAGCTTTATGTCCAAGGGAATACTATCTCTTCTCAAGGGAGCCAATGGTGAGTATCTTAAGGGTTTAAATCGATTTCCCTTGCACTGATGATTACCGCAATGTTCGGAGGTAGGTCGAGTAGTCTCTATCTAAATTGGTTCTTAGTGACTTTGAGGGACCAACGCCTTACGAGCAATGTGACAAGCTACTAAAAGCTTTAACCAATCCTACTAAGAGTTTCAAACACTTCGCTCAATGTGAAAATCGTTTCCACAAAGAGCTAGTACACCTCTTTTCAGTTTGGCACCACAAGGTAAGGCTGACGTCGGTTAGGACTTGGCTTTCGCCTTATCCCTCTTATATAGCGGTTCAAAGGAAAACTCCGCTTAGGGTCATCACTTTTGGATGAATCACAATCCAAAAGCAGGCCCTTCTAAAGGAAGTACAGAAAAGTAAGAGCAAACACGTCAAACAAAGGTTCAATTGTCCCGTTATAAGAAAAATAAGGTGCAACTAAACTAGGCACACACACGTTTGTAGTTGTAAATTGTCCCTTATGAAATGAAGTGTTTGGCATTCATGTCCATTGTCCTTTAGAAAATTAAGGTGTTTGTTCATACATGTCCATTGTCCCTTTAAGAAAAGCAGTATGCTCCTAAGACTTAGATTGCAAGAAAAGATTTGTTCAATTATCCTTTTAAGCATGCAATGTGTTTCTAAGACTTAGTGAGATAGATCAAGAGGTCTTCAATGCTCGTCCTGCATGAACATGTTAAAAACACCTATTTGTTCTGTGTGAGTAATAAGAAGCTGCAACAAGTGATATTAGGTCCACACAAACTCAAAAGTTAGCAAGTGCTTGAAGTCAGAGATTGAGAATAGGCCAATGAGTGGTCTTAAAAAATAAATCTCAGAAAATCTTTGAAAAAATATTACCACTGTGTAGAGGACAGAAAAATACCAACTTTCAAAAAAAACATCACCTGAATCCGAGTCCGTTTGTGAAAGTTATGGAGCTTGAAAAGTCAAAAAACTTCACCGAAATAGGCCAAATTTTATATTTTTCTTTGTCGCTCGACCCTTCCGAACGCAACCGTGACCTCCGTTTTTGCCCAGCAAGCTTCCTTTAAAAATCCTTTTTCAGATCTCTCCAAAAAAAGAGTTAAAAAACCTGTGAAATCAAACTAAAAATTCCACAAATTTGATATTAAATCAGGACCAATGGGTCCCACCAACTGGTGCCAAAATGTGTATATGGAAAAATTGATTAAATCTAAACTAAATAAAACCAAAGAACCCAATAACATAAAGGAAACGAATTTAAGTAAAAGCCAAAAATCACAAATCAAAGACACATGAAAGCTCTTACCAAACCCTGTATTGTTCCCTTTTGGAGATATGTGGATTGCTCAATGTAGGTGCAAAGCCATGGCTGCAACAAGCAAGTATGTGCTCAAGAGATCAATGTCAAAAGATCGTTATAGTGTTCAATCGACGCGTTGTGTATGCTCAAGGCTCTGTTAAGTATGCCTGAGAATACGATCGAAGAGAGAGGGGTAATGAAGGAGATGAGGGGGGTTTATATAGATTTCAAGGAAAATCGATCAACGGTCCAGATAATTCAGAAGAATCAATGGAGGAGATAAGTTGAGGAATGTGCAACGAATGAGGAGAAGACACGTGTCTTGCTTTCTTTTGCATGAGAGGAGTTATCAAGAATAGAAGAATGAGTTAACTGAAGAGATAAATCAATTAAAAAATAAAGCAATCAGTTAAGTGATTTAAAACAAGAAGAAGAGATTTGCATGAGAAAAGAAGATATTTTGCTTTATTAAATATAGAAATATTTAATTGATAAGCAAAAAAGCTTGAGTTATATTAGAGATAACTCAAATTAGAAGAAAAAACAATTTAAATAAATAATTGATTTATTTAAATTTAGAGCAGATATTTTGGAAGAAATAATTAAATAATTAGAATTATTTAATTTAGAAGATTTAAAAGCAAATTAAATAAATAAATTTATTTAATTGTTGTGCATGATTTTGGATGAACAATTTTGATTTAATTAAATAATTTAAGAATTATTTAATTTTAGATAAGAGGGAATTTGTTGAATTAATTAAATAATTGGATATATTTAATTAATGTAGATGTGAATTTTGAAAGGTGACAATGATTTAATTAAATAATTAAAAATTATTTAATTGTGGAAGAATATAGAGGAATTTGATTTAATTAATTAAATAATGAGGATTTATTTAATTAATGTCGCAATTTTGTGATTTAGAAGAATTTGGTGAAATTAATTAAATAATTAGATTATTTAATTAATGTTGAAATGCAGGTGATTAGGAAGAAATGACGAAATGCAAGTGATGCGACAACTTGGTCATTTTAGGGTGTCTACAACATTCAATAGCACTGACTTTGAGCTTTGAAAGCTCAATATAGAGAATTTTCTCATAGTTCAAGATTTGTGGACTACAATGTCTAGATACAAAGTAATTATAATGCCACCAAATGATTGGGTAGTATTTAGAGAGGGGAGAAGCCTCATCAAGATTTTCTTGGTAGATTCTATATTATTTAATGTAAGTTGTGAAGAGTCTACTACACAAGCCCTCTAGAAAAAGTTGGGGGATATGTACAAAGCTAAATCCCTAGTTAACAACCTTTTTCTATGGAACAAGTTATACACCTTGAGGATAAGTGATGGTGATTTTGTGGTTGATATTCTAAATGCGTTCAATATAATTGTGACCTAGTCACAATCTATAGGTGCGAAGATGGATGAGGAAGATCAATACATGACCCTTCCATGTTCTTTGTCAGACACACATGAGACAACCTAATAATGGCCATTGGGAGCATTGTGTCAAAACTTATGCTTGGTGAGGTTCTGGTTTCTCTTCTCTTATAGAAGATGAGGAAAAATACTACTAAATCTACCAAAGAGGCATTGGATATTTATGAATGGTCAAAATAAAAAGACAAGAAGGATAAGAGCATATCTAAATCTCATAGGAGTTCTAAGTCTCTTGGAAATTCCAAGGAAAAGTGTTGGAACTATGACAAGACTAGCCACTTTAGAAGATACTACAAGGAGGAGAAAAATAATAAAAGAAGAAAAAGAATGAGTTTGATGATAATTCTAGTAAATCTTCTCAGGAGGATGTAAGAGATACCTTTGTCACAACTTTGACAATGCATGCATATGAGGATGCATGTATAATTTAATCTAGAGCTTATTTCCACATGAATCCCCATCAATAGTGGTTTTTAGATTACAAGAAATATGATAGTGGGAAGATATACCTCGATAATAACTCATATCTCAACATTGTTGGTCATGGGAGGGTCAAGTTTTGATTCTTTGATGGGAGAATCAAAGGGATTACTAGAGTCTTTCACATCCCTAGTTTGGCATGGAACATATCAATTGTAAGTAAAATGAATGAAATGCAAGTGTTAAAGTGGTCTTTGACAATGGAGGTTGTAAGAATCTTAAAGGAGCTATGGATTTCATGAAGGGGGTTCAAGTTGGTACTCTCTTTCAGCTTTATGCATGCACTTGCGTACTATGCAATAGTTTCTTAATACATGTAGTTAAGAGATTTGTTTTTTCTATTTCTAATGATCATGCATTATGGGTACCTAAGGATGTGATTACCTTAGGGAGAAAGTTAACCATTGAGAAGAAAATACTATGGCACTAGTATATAGGCTATATTGGTGAAAAGGGTATATAGACCTTGAAAAATAAAAATCTTATAGCGGGGATTAATGATTGTTCTCTTAATTTTAATTTTTGTGAACATTGCATTATAGTAGAACCATGTTTAGTTTTATCCTAGTTCAATTAAATCTTCTAGGTTGTTGGATCTTATTCATTATGATGTATTTGGTCCTTTAGATGTTCCTTCTTTGTCAAAATATTTATATTCTGTGTCATTTATTGATGATTATTTTAGGACATGATTATATTTTATCAGAAGTAAATCCTAGGTCTTTAGTTGGTTTAGGCAGTTTAAGGCTCTCTTGGAAAACTAGACTGATAAAAAGATTAAGGTGGTGAGATTTTTTGTAGAGTTTGACAAATTCTATAATGAGAATGGAATTGAGATACATAAGACAATTCCATACACCCCTCAGTCAAATGGAGTTGTAGAATGCATGAACAAGACATTGATGGAGAGGTCTAGGAGTATTCTTAGTGGGGCTAGCTTGGAATAGAAGTTCTAGGTAGAAGGGGTTGCTATTAGATGTTACTTGATCAACAGGACTCCTACATCAACGCTTGTGGAGAAAAACCCCATAGAGGTTTGGATAGGCAAGAAGCTGTCACTTCAATATCTTCATGTATTTAGTTGTAAGGCATATACTCATGTGCCTAGGGAGAAGGAGTCAAAGTTGGATAACAAGGTAGTAATGTTAGGATTAAGGTGCCATCGACCTTACAAATCCTATGTAATTAATCACTCCTAATGTTGTTTGTAAATTTCCATAAGGGAAGAAGTTTTCACCAAGTAGCGATCTTGTTTCAGCCGCATGTTTGATACCAGTACTTGATGGATGTAGGTTATTCAGGGGTTATAGGGGGTACCCCCCTGCGAGGTCTAGCGGGGATGGCCCCTGGTAGGGATTCCGAGGGCAATGCCCCTGGAAGCCAAATTTTATAAATATTTTCTCATTATAAATCTAGACTGTTAATCATTAGGTCACAAATTTGATGGTAGAGGTTATGTTGGCTTGTCTTTCCCTAGAAGGCAACCCTTTTATGAGGATATTATATTATGATTGTGTTGTAACTTAGAGAGTTGAGACTGGAAAAACACGTGTTGCTAGATTGAAGACTAAAGAGGAGATTGATATTGTTGTATTGTAAACTCTATTGAAGTTAATACAGACTAGAGCATCTCTTATTGTGTGGAGTTTTTTTCTTGAAAGGGTTTCTCCACATAAACACTATGTTAAATGTGTTTTTATCTTTTGTTTTGTTATTTCTTTGTGTTGATTTTATACCATCTCTATTTTGGTTTTGCACAGTTAAATATCTATATTACAGTTGTAATTAGTTTTCCATTGATAGTTGTTTACCTTCATTTCTAACAAGTAAAATATTTCTTCATTGGCTATGGTGTCAATGTGAAGGGGTACAAGCTTTTGGATACCATGGCCAAAAAATTTCTATATAGTCGAAATGTTATACTTAGAGATTAGGCCTTCTTGTATAGTTGACTACTTGAAGGAGGATGAGAAGTCAGTTGTGTAGCTATGGCCAAAGACTAAGAAATTTGAACTATAAGATGAACCAAAGGTTCATGATGGACCTAACAAGGAGAGTTTAGAGAGTTTAGAAAAAGAACCTCCACCTTATCCTTTGAGGAGGTCCACTTGGCAAAGGAGGCAACCATAGATGTATATCCCACCTAATTTTAGATGTATATTTGCTTTGTTGACTAACACTAATGAGCCTATAATAGTTAAAGAGGCAATGAAAATGGATGATCTTATGAGTCTTGAAAATTATCCATGGATGAGGATATGGTTTCTCTTAAGAAAATGATACATGGGACTTGGTTTACTTGCTTAATGGATGGAAACCCATTGGCTACAAATCAATGTTCAAAAATAAGTTTGTCTCTAATGCTAACATTGAGAAGTATAAGAAAAGGTTGGTTTCCAAAGGTTATTCTTAGGTTGAGGGAATATATTTTAGTGAGATTTCTACCCTAGATTGCAAAGTTGGCATCTATCAAAAT
The DNA here is from genome assembly GCA_027924645.1 of Cunninghamia lanceolata. Lineage (NCBI taxonomy): Eukaryota > Viridiplantae > Streptophyta > Pinopsida > Cupressales > Cupressaceae > Cunninghamia > Cunninghamia lanceolata. Next base: position 15,786,616 of record BSBN01000472.1, on the reverse strand, counting down.
CATATTAGCTTGCATTGATGCTTTTGATATTGAGATTGATAAAATAGATGTAAGACAACTTTCTTGCATGGTAACTTATAGGAGGAGATTTACATGTCATAGCCAAAGCATTACATTATGAAGGGTAGAAAAACTTGGTCTGTCGGTTAAATAGATCCCTCTAAGGTTTAAAGTAGTCATCTATAATGTGGTACAGAATTTTCGATTGATATGTTTTGGGGTTGGGGTTTGTTATGTCAAATTTAGATCATTGTGTTTATTATAAATAAAGTGGTGAGATCATTTTATTATTGTCACTTTGTATGTTGATGATATGTTATTATTCGGTAATGATAAGGAATTGATTATGGATTTGAAATATCATCTTTCATTATAGTTTGAAATGAAGGACTTAGCCCGGCTACTAAGTACATCCTTGGGATGGAAATTCGAGGGGAAAGGACTAACAAAAAACTCTAGGTTGGAAAAAGGAAGTATGTTGAGTCTATTTTGGAGCATTTTAGTATGGCCAATATCAAACCAATGATTATTCCTATTTCTATGGGAACTAAGGTTTCAGTTGAGTAGTGTCCTATGACACTTGCAAATATGGAGGAGATGAGTACAATACCCTATACTATTGCAGTTAAGACCCTTATGTATGCTATTATCTATTATGAACTAGACATTTCCCAAGTAGTGGGAGTCTTGAGCCATTACATGTCTAATCCTAGATATGAACATTAGGTTACTGTGAAGAGGGTCTTCAAGTATTTATGAGGTAATTGTTGTCACATGGATTTGCACCCTGTGTTGAAGCCCATTTGCTACAACAATCCAATGAAAACATGGGAGTGATTTCAAGGTGTGGGACCCTGCAAATGAAATCAAACCTCTAGAGAAGGCTAGTTCCTCTATCTGAATATAAGATTTAGAGAAAATTGTAAGACTAAACCTAATCTAACACCATTGGGAAAAGGGAAGAAGGAGAAAATTGAAAGGGAAAGGTGATACACCAACTTTAATGAAGAACACCCACAGAGCTAAAATGCACAGAATAAATTCACACAGCTGATGGGATCACACAAATCTTGCAGCTTCTAACAAAGGTAAAGAACATAATAGAATTGAAAGGAAATAAACATTCACAATCAATAGCCAGCTCCATATTACACAGAGTTAAAAACAACATGAAAAGGCAAAATAACCAGTATTGTATTGATTAAAAAGGCACAATTACAACAAGATAGAGTTCTATTTGGAGCACAAAATAAGCCTTTGCGTCCAACGCTTGTTACATTGATTTTTCATCTATTTAGAACATTCCATTACATTGACCTAGGTCACCCACTGGAATAAATTTGCCCATGGGCATGTCAGAAGATATTTTTGCAAAAGCAATGTCTGTATACATCTATTTTACCAATCATAAATGCAGAAATATCCTGATTTGGTCTGCATCAATTAATACAAAAATACCTGAATATGAAGTAGCTGAGGAATATCTGCTACATTGAAGACTAGGAGCTAACTCATTCACCTGCACAATTAAATTCCCAACAACTAAATCCAACCAGTGCTGATTTGATCCTGTAATAATGACAACTGGAGAGATGACGGATATTTCAAAATATAATGGTCGCCAAAATTTCCTAAATAAAGCCTTTACAACACTCTAAATTTTTGTAAATCACTTTAAAATATTCTAAAGTACTACATTACATTATATCACATGCTTTATTTTCATTGATTTTCACTTTACTTTAATCTTGATCTTTAGTTTGCCTTATTAGAAAAATCTATCCATCGCGAACCATTTCTATCTTTGTTTTTCTTTTGGTCGGTGAAAACTCCATTTCACAAACCATTGCCTTAGCTGATTTGCCCTTCTTTCTCTTTTTCTTCCTTATCACTTTCTCTTTTCTCCCTTTTTACTCATACTTAGTCACTTTTTGCCATCAGTCGGCAAAATTTTCCTTTCATGAACTATTTCCTTGCCTTCATCTTCACTCTCTTCCTATTATCCCCTTTTTGGTTGGTAAATTACCTTATCGACGAACTTTAGAAATCACGAACTATTCGGTGAGTTTGTGTTTTTACCGATTCCTGACAAAACCTTCCCTGCCTTATCTTTCTCTGCTTTTGTCTTTGGTCGACAAAAACTCCATTTTGTGAACACTTGCCTTAGTCGATTTGCCTTTCTTTCTCTTTTTCTTAGTTTCTTCCCACTTGTCCATTCTTCCTTAGTCGATGAATTTTCCGATTGGAGAACTTGCCAGTTAGTGAATCTTGAGTTCATCGAACTCAAAATATGCTGACTAAGGCAAGCTTTGCCTTAGAAGAAATTCTGCCTTGCCTTAGTTCCTTCAGTCGGCAATTTCAGCGATTGACAAACTTTTCAGTCAGTGAACCTTGAGTTCGCCGGACTAAGAAATTGTTGATAAAGGCTTCTTTTATTTGTTTCCTTTTGTCTTCCTCATCCTTCCCTTAGTTGGTGATTTTATCGATCAATGAACTTGTCGATCGACAAACTGCTTGGTTCGCTAACTCTAAAATTTGCTGACTAAGGCTGAAAAGACTAAGTCAAAACTTAAAATTTTGGATTTTGAAAGGGACTTTTCTTAGTGTTTTTGGGATTTTGCAAGGAAAACATTCAAACTTGAAGAACACAATAGGAATTTGGCATTTTGACAAGATTTTCAACATTTTTAAAACTAAGCTATTTGACTCTGGGGAAGGGAAAATAGGTCAATAGTAATTCTAAGTATTCCATTTGTTATCATGGTGATATTTTAGAAGACCAACACTCACTAGATACATAGGTTATGTGGAAAATTGGGAAGGAGATGTTGAGAGAAAAATTTCTACTAGTGGTTATGTATTTAGCTCATTTAGTGGTGTAGTGAGTTGAATGAGCAAGTAGTAGGCTATGGTCACTTTGTCCATGATATAGGTAGAATACATGGTAGATACTCATGACTATAAGGAGGCCATTTGGATTTTGATATTATGTTTAGATGTGGGGTTGAGTCAAAGAGAAGTTAGAGTTCACTATGAAAGATAGAGTGATATCTATTTGACAAAGACATGCTAGATGATAGAAGGGTGATGCTAGAGAAAGTTGACACTTTATAGAATGTTACATATGCATTGACACGTCCATTGAGCACAAAGAAGTTTAGATGGTGGTATGAGTCTATGGACCTCTCAACCCCTAGTAGTTAGATGACAATGTTGGATTTCCCCTTTTCTCTTGCAAGGTATACAATAAGTGGAAGAATGTTGGGAAATGTGTCATAAACCTTGTAGCTTAATTTTTATTTATCATTTATTTATTATTTTATCCTCACATGGGAAATAGAGCATCCCACTTTGGGGTGGCACTTTTGGCCATGTGTCAACTATCTCATGACATGTGTAAGAAGTTGTAAGAGCATTTATGTTATTATGGCATGCAAGAAAATCTTATGACATTTTAATATGTGGGAGCTATACATGACAAATTCTATGATGAGTAAGAGCATGATTATAGGGGGTTACACTGGAATATTTATTAACATTATGATAGTTTATGATGCATATCATAAAGCACCTTTGAATGGAGGAACATGACAAATTGCGGTGCCTAAGTTGGGTGGTCAACTATGAGAAGTTATGACAAACTATGACAAGTTGTAAGGGAATCTTATAACATTAGTTAGAGATCCATCTTGGACTATGGCATTGGACTTTCTGTCAAGAGATTTTGGGTGCCATACTTCTTGCATGCTAGTACATGGTTTTCCAAAATGATTAGATGGTTTCCTACGTGTGCTTCTTCTATTTATTATGTGATTGGGATGGGATATGCATAGTGTATTTGTAGGTATCATTATGTTTCAAGAATTAATCTAGAACATGATGTTAGTGATTCTCCTATAAGGGCATCTACTTAGCATTGTATTGTGATTAATTCATTGTTACTGATAATACAGTTGGTTCATGCTATGGAGGGTGGGGTTTTATCCTGAAAGAGTTCTCCCCATGTATATCATTATGTTATGGTTGTTTCATTGTGTATATTTTATTTCCTATAATTATTTGACCATATTTTCTACACATGTATCTCATCATAGATTAGCATAGGAAGTGTTTCTACACCTTAGTTTCCTTTCAATTATATCCTATATTCATACTTCTAGAAAAAGAATGAGTTTGATGATAATTCTAGTAAAACCCCTTGACATGCTCCTTCATAGGCATTCCTCTCTACCAAAAAAATTAAAATTTATTGAACAACTCCAAATTACAATTTGTAGGAAGAATTTTTCCTTTCAACTATGCCACCATCTAATCCCATTTGGTGATATTTAGTCTATATAATCCTACTCTATCTTTCTGTACATAGTCATATCATAAAGTTAGATGGCCTTTCAACTTGGTGCTTGCATAATTCACTCTCTTAGGATCTTTAATAGATTAAAACTCAAAATAGTTTTCCAAATCATGGACCCAATTCAAAAAATATTTAGATTCTAGACCTCCTAAATAACAAGGAAGGTCAAACATTGGTTTACTTCCTACTCTCATCAATGCCCTATCAAATCTATCTTCTACATTTAACTCTTCTCCAAAATCAAAACTTCCTCATCACATGGTTCCTTTACTAGTCACTCTTCACCACTAACATCTTTAAATTTAACCATTCTTCACCATTGTATATTCTGAAGGGCTCCAAACCTTGCTTTAATTGCTCTTAGAATGCTAGTTAGTTTACCATCATGTTTCTCCCTTCAATCATCTTTATCATCATTCTATCCCCTCTAATTTCAGCCACCTATTCTTTTGTTAACCACCTTCTCCTATGTGTAAGGATACCTGAACCCTATTTATTAATTATGATATTTTACTGCGAATAATTAATTAACTGATTTGTTTCAGAATAATTATTTAGATGATTTAATATTGTTTTCAAAAGAAAATCATACATTCTCATTTTATGCTTTTATATTTACATATTTTATAAAGAATTATTTTATTCTATGCCACTTGCAAGAATGGGCAGTTATGTAATTCAAGAGAGAATTTTAGAAATTAATATTTATTTATAGTTTCAAGTTAGTGGAGCTAATTTTAGATTTGTTTATGAAATTATGATATAAGTGATAATGAGATTATAATTTAGCAATAAGGTCTTGATATGGTTTAGTTAATTGATTTAAATTAATTATTCTTGTGTGTTGTGGGGAATAAGAGCTCTTTTATCATTATTTTTGGTAAAATTAAGACCATAGGTCAATCACCTATGGGTAGGGTACTTGTTTATTCATAAAGATTATGTTTTAGAGTTGTTTTAATGCATTTTTAGTGCACAAGAAAATAAGTGACGAAATTGGCATATGAAGAGTCATCTTCTCTTGAAGAGTCTTCAAGTATCCATGTCATGAAGAAAAAATAAATAAAAAGGAAATCCCAAGAATCACATTTCTAAAAAAAAATGGACGCCACAAGCAAGAAGAGGAATACAAGGAGTCATTGGAGCCCAAAAGAAGAATATGAAACTTGGAAAAAGGAGATATTATAATGAGACGGGAGTTTGGCTTCAAAAAAAGATGGGAAAACAATCTAGAAGAGCCCAAGTTTATTTCTAATTTTTGCAGGTCAAGAGGACATCCATAGTTTATGGTGAAGATAATGCTTCAAAGTAATTACATCCATTTCGATGAGGCAAAGAAAGTGCACATCCATGGTGACTTGTTAGGTGAAAAATCTCTGAATTTTATGAAGAGGACAATACAATCTCAGGTAGAAGAAAGGAAGTGCACAACTGAATAAGACGGAAGCTTTCATATTAAGGAATCTTGGAATCTCTCTTCACAAGAATTTGGAGGTATTCTTCATTAATTGAATTCTTGAGGTATTTCCTTGAAAACTCACCATTATTTATATTAATGTTTTTCTAAAAATTTTCAAGAAAACTTGTTGTTGTCTCATGAAATTTATCTTATCCTAGGAATTATTTAATAAAAAGGTTTCTGGGTTTTTAGAATCATGTTTTCGTCTTTCTGAAACATCTTATGGTTTTAAATTTTATTAAGTATTAAGAAAGTTATCACGATTTTAATATTGTTGTAACCCTGCTATAAACCCTATTTATGTTTTATAAATTACTCTCTGCATGGGAAAGTGATTGAAAAATCATTTCTGGGTTATGAGAATATTTATTTTAGCTATTTGGAACATTTTACAGTTTTAGATTTTGTTATGTATTTTGAAAGTTATTACATTTTTACCAGTACTGTAGAGAAAATTGAAAGTCTAGGGTTTTGTTAATAGTTTACTTTGTTGAAAATGAATTATTTGTTGTTGGTGTCAACCACCTCCTAGGAGCACAACCTACAAATAAATCTTCACAGATGAGAGAAGCACTATGTTATTTCACCAGAGATGAAAATATTGATATGAGATATATGAGATGATAAATTACATAGTATACAAACCTTTTAAAGGCATGAAATATGTGACGAGTGAACAACTACCTGATACAGGAAAAAACCACCTACGTGATTAACCCTAAGTGAAAACTTAACTCTACACTAACACCCCCTCTAAAGTACAACTTAGGGAGAATTATTATGCAAAATGAATAAGATGCAATATGGGTCCTACCTACACAATCATGTTAGGTACCCATTTACAATGCAAAAAAGAAATCTCTCACAAACAGAGAAAAGGAGAAAAACCCTGTGGGAAAAAACCCCTCTCCAAAAGAGAGAAAAAAAAAATAAGATGCATGGATAGAGGACTCAATAACACCCCCCAAGGACTACATACATCATGTATATACAATCAATGACCCCCCAGAAGAGGGAAAGAGAGAGATTATGTAGCCCCCCCACAATGTGTAATCACCTACAAAAATGGTAAGTGCCTGAAGACAAAACATGATCCAATGTCGACAAACAACTTGTCTTCCTTTTGGAAGAAACAAAACCAAGTACAAGTGTAGGAATGCTTCCCATTCTGGATAGGAATTAACAAGTGAAATCTAAATGTAGGATGATAATGTCTCTAAAATCTACTCATGTGTCACCAAGACCTTGGAAGATGCCATGAACCAATCAGGAACATGCCCAATCACAATAGAAAGTGCCAAACAAGGTACCAACAGAAACTGATCTTGAATATTCTCCAAAGATGGAGATGGAATGACAACATTTGTACCACAACTATCATCAAATAGGAAAATTAATCCCTCAAATGTGTCTTCCAAGTTTGAAATGTGAGATTCCACGAACAATGAACCAATGTCCGGCAAATACGAATCCCAATCAAGAAGACAATGATAATCCTATTGCTTAGGAATAATGGAAGTACTTAATGAAGGTGGATCAACAACTTTTGACAAAGAATCAAGAACCTCTGAAGCAACTGCAACCTCATTTGAAGTCTCAAAAACCTCCAAAGGATCACAAGCATGGTTTATCTTCTCTGAAGAATAACAAGGCACATTAGTATTGGAAAGAGGGTCATCGAGAGATGACAGAGTATCATGATCTCCATATGATTCTCAAATGTAAGTCTAAAGAGCATAAGGGCACTCAAAATGAACAAGTGAATCCAAAAGGTCATAATCATTTATATGCTCATAAATAACTCTAAAGACTTGAGCCCTATATCCTTTCCAAATCATATACCTACTATGTGTTCCTGGAATAGGAACTTCATCATACAAATATGGAAATAGATTCTGCTCACTAAGATGAGTGAGAATAAAATCACCCCATTTCCCAAAGTTCCCTTTCTCCAAAGAAACCATTATAACTGAATTCTTAAAAAATTTCAAAGATAGTGCTTTCAAAAACTTCCAAAAAAGAATTAAACCTAATTTGGTGCAAAAACTGGTGATAAATGGCAAAATCAGGTGGATTAACCTGCACCACCGTGAGCTTGGTGAAATCAGCTTTTCGATGATATATAAAACTTGAAATTCTAGCTTCGTATGCCCAAGATATCCTCCGTGGATGAAAATTGCCTATATGGAGCCCACTGAATGAGAGAGAGGGCCAAATTGAGCCATTGGTCACCCACGTGACCACCTACAACCAATGAGAAGAAAAAAGAAGGGCTTGGATAGAGCCGTTAGATGCCAAGCGCCAATCAACGAAATCTCAATACCTAATCATCAATCGGTCAAGGCACACCAATCACAAGGTAGGCAAGTGACTTCCATGCACGGGAGAGACAAAACAAACTCCACCAAGAACACAAGCATACAAGTCACCATGAGCACCAAGTAAGCCTTCACACTGAGTTCATATGAACAATGCAAGTGTTGGACATATATAAAGGCCAGATAATGCCTCTGCAAGGGCAAGGTGGGACTAAAGTTCTTGAAGAGAATGCCCAAACTATCGTCCAAATGGGCCCACTTCGCTTCAAGGCCGCGCACACCAAAACCCTAGCAAAATATTTGTGCTAAAATTTATAATTGATAAAGTTAGATCATCAAAATCTACCAGATATAACCACACTAAGGAAATCTTCATAAATGTATAAGGTTTAAAAAATGGCGATGGCTTTGTATGGCCGCAAGAGGGGTTCTATACAACTACAGAAGGAGGGACTCGTATAGCTGCAGAAGTATGGTATAAGAGCAGCGTCCTCTACAGAGCTTCTGATTACTTTCCACGCTTTTGTATGAGCAAATTGAGGCCTTCAATGAATTCACCCTGCTAGCAATAAAAAGAATAATGCCAGCATTAAAAAATGGGCCACCAAAATCTGATGTAGGCACGGATTAATGCCTATATAATTACTTCTCCTCTCAGGTCTCTATCGCTACTAAGAAAATATGATGATCCAGCAATGGGATTGAATATACGAGGTAGAAACCCTAGATATGTTGCAGTGTTGTTTCCAAAGAGTGGAGCAATTACATCCTCTAGATATCTCTTGGTCTAGGAGCACTGCAATAAAATCAATGATCTCAAAATCTTGATGAAAACTCTCAATGGCGGAAGAAGGTGCAGGTTGAAGGCACAGATTAATGCCTTAGATCACCAGAGAATAGACAACCACCGAGAAAATTGAAGAGAGTGAGAAAAATTTGATGTAGGCCTAGATGAATACCTATATAATTACTTCTCCTCTCAGGTCTTTGATATGGGCTGAAAATCTTTCCGGTTCAAGCTCTGATACCATGTTGGTGTCAACCACCTCACAGGAGCACAACCTGCAAATAAATCTTCACAGATGAGAGAAGCACTATGCTATTCACCAGAGATGGAAATATTTATATGAGATGATAAATTACATAGTATACAAACCTTTTAAAGGCATGAAATATGTGACGGGTAAACAACTACCTGATATGAGAAAAAACCACCTATGTGATTAACCCTAAGTGAAAACTTAACTCTACACTAACATTTTCATTACATAAGTGTGTAATATGAATTTGTATATTTTATTTCTTGGAATGGGTATGATTAGATAATATTTCATATACTTAGCTGAATGCAAAAATTAGATTGAATCAAGAATATACTTGTAGTGCAAGAACGTCAAATTAAATCCTTATGTTGATTAGTTTATAAGAACAATTGTTAGATCACACATATATACGTTGCATAGTTATTTGAAAATCAAAATTAAAGAAAAATAACAGATCCTTTATCTTTTATTATTTCTATCATTCATTAGAATATAGGGAATACTTTTTGAGTAATCAAATCATTTTCGATTTATGATCAAGTTTGGATTAAATCTGGATTAGAGAAAAATGGATGATTGCAATAAACACTACCTTCTTATCTTACAAAATTTTTATAATTTTTTTCTGGGTTTTATTCCCCTTACTCTTAGCTTTCCAAAACATCTTGAATTTTAGAATTCCACTAAGGAATGAGCAAGTTATGACAGATTTACTACTGGGTGGTTTTTTTTTATGTTAAGGCTATTTTTATTCAATATTTTTATTTTATTCTTATTCTTAAATTTATTTCTATTCATTGAATTAAGTTTGAGATTGGACAAGAGACTAATTTAATTAAATACATTTCCTTTTTAATACATTATTTATATTATGTTTAATATTATTGAGTGCTTGTATTGGTAACGATGGTAAGAGGTAGATTTTATTTCCAATCATCTAGAATGTTTTGTCAACACTTGAAATTGTTTTATATAGGTCACTAATGGAAGTTGAGAATCTCATTTAAGTTAGTAGAGTGAATTATTTTCTTCGAATCTTTAATGTGTAACTAGTCATGTATGAGAAAATAGAACTCTTGAGATACTTGTGCATTGCTCTATTGACTTAGGAATTGGAGGTTTTCTTATGAATGGAAAATGTAGTAAGCTCTTCATTAAATACCTTAAGCTATATTTTACTTGTTTTTAGATAATAGAAATGTAGATTAGAATTTAGGAATGAGGCTAAAACTTTAAATTATAGTGTAAATAAGGATGAGAAAAATTTAATGGAAAGTGTGTTTCATATCAATGCTCATGGGAATGAGTAGGAAGAAATTACAAGTTGAAATTATGTTTAATTTATTAATATCATATATGCTCTTAGATTTCTAATAATTATGTTTTAATACATTTGTTCTAGTATGGTGTAGGGTTGACTATAAAGGGTTCATTCTTTTAATAAGTCTAGGATGATATAATGAATTAGTGAATATATGGTGATAATTTCATATTGATGTTAGAAACTAAATCTTTAATGATTTGTCTATAATTTTCTTATATTTAGAATTAAATTGGTATTGAATTATTTAGTAAGAGTAATTAATATATTTGTTTAGAGAATTTTAACTTGATAATTTTGACTAGAAGAATCTTTTTACATTAAATCTTCATTCATATTCTATCTTTTATTATGATTTGGTTAAGAGTATTTTATCATGTTATCCAAGTTAGGACTAGAATTAAAATAATAGACTAAATAGTTAGCTTGGAAATAAGATTAGAAGATTTGTTTACTTTTATGAGTTAGAAAATAAACTAGAAAATAAATGTTCTTAGAATTAAATATTATCTTGAATTATTGATAAAATTGAGAAAACGTTTGTTGAAGACTAGTCCTTGAGAATATTATTACAACCTTTCTATGGTGATCAAACCTAGGATGTACCAATGGTAAAATGATGATAAGTTATGTCTGTCTTTGCTTGATGCATTGTAGGAAGTTGAATGTCAAAAATAATGATTAAATTAGTCATCTTTATTTGAGCATGTGTTAAGGATGTTCTTTTATCTATTCTAAGTGAGTTGATATTGCATGCATTAGTAAGGTGTCGATAAGGGTTTTATGTGTTAGTTAATTATAAAATTGATATTGTGGAATAGTGCTATAAATCATTTTATTTAGAACTTGAATATAAGATGATAATTTTCATAATGAGGGTAGACTTTTTCATTTATTGCAAACTAAGTAATTATCTATGGAAATTTATGTTTTTTATCCAAGAGAATGGTTGGAATATTTTTATTGTTATAATTTCCATATTTTACCTTGTAGGGATTATTTATAAATTTAATTGTTGCATACACTTTTTAGAACTTGAATGATTTAGTTAGCATATGGTGTATTTAATCTTGAGAACAATAGGGATGTGTATATTAATTGGTTTATTGATTCTAGAAAATATTATGTGATGAACTAGATCCCTTATGAGTTAATGTATCTAAGTCAACCTTATGGTTGCAAGACTAGTTACCTCGAACTACAAAGTCTCTGCGTTGCGCATACGTAGACAAGGCCATCATGAGCCCCCGAGACATTAGGTCTGGCCCTTAGGGCCAGTAGACTCGTCATCTTGTGCAATGATAGCTAATATGTTTATTTATTGACTTTGCAGTACTAATGTTTATATTTAGTTTTGCAGATCTAGGACTGTTACTTGTGCAGGGTACTGGTGCTAAGAAAGTATTTTTCCACTTTACGGATGGATGATCATATGTAATTTACTGTAAATGTGTATAATAGTATAAGAAATGTTTGTGTCTTAAATTTTCATTTACGATGAATGATTAAAACTTATGTTTAATATGAAGTTTATTAAAATAGAATAAGTGAATTTCCTCCTATCATCGTATTTCTTTCATTATTTCTTACTAAATTAATTTATTATTGTTATTTATTTATATTTTTCATGGGTAGGCAATCCACTATGGATAACTTACAATGTAAAAAACTCACAATCTTTTTCTATGAGGTTACCTCCAACCCTTTTATCAACATAGCCACAACTAGGCTCTAATACCATTTGATGCAATCATAAATAAAGAATTTAATAAAATAGTCTATTCGTGTAGCCCAAATTAGGAGATAAGAAAAATACCAACAAAAGTACACAATATTGTTAGAACACACATATATATACTAAGAGGGGGGGTGAATCATTATATACCAATTTTTACTTCAATTCTAATGCAACAACATGATCTTTATCGCATCAATCAAATTAAGTAAGAACTATGCAAACATATACATATCTACACATCCACACAAGAGAACATAACACCAAATTTTACATGGAAACCCAAGAAGGGAAAAACCACGGCGAGCAAGCTACTTGGATTTACTGTCCAAATCTAGCCTCATGAAGAAAGTTGATTATAACAATATGATTTGAAGGCACCATCCTTCAGGAGATACCAATCCCCTAGCCAATACAAGGTTTATGGGCACCAACCCAAAGGAGACTGCAATCCCCTAAACTAAGCACCAACCCAGATAAAGAGCAACACCAACCTCACAAGGATCAAGAGGTATCAACCTCTGGAATCTCTAAAATTATTATAAGAGAATACACTTTTACATAATACAATCATTACCTCTGCTATGAATGATAAATCATAATTTGCACCAACAAAGTCACAATCCAACTTCAAAACTTCACTGTCACACTTCTCAACCCTTCTGTACTACAATTTAGAATAAAACAATATGCTTTTGCAAACATGGATACTTACTGTGCGACTTTGGAATTATCTTCTATTCATCTCCTTTGCACTTCATTCATATTCAAACATATATCCACACTTCTTCACTTCGATGCTTACATATTCATCCCATATTAAAAAATGAACAACAATTTGCTTTAAATATCAATCTGTACAATATAATCCTTATGTCAACTACAATGCATCAAATTAAAAAATTCTCCAAATTTAGCCTCTATATTTTCAATTTCAATGTATACTTAGGTCAGCCCAAATTGAAATCCCACACTATGAATTTGGGCCCAATTTAAACAACCTGGGTCAACCATTTATACAATAACTATTTTCAATTTAATTCCAAGGAAGTTAGCCCAAATAAATAATCAATTTATTTTACTAACATCCTTATAGAGAAGACTGTTGACAACTTTATATCTCCACAAACCTGAGACATTCTATCCATTATCGACAAAAGTTCATTTCCACAAACCACAACTTACATGTATCGACAAAATTTCATTTCCACAAACTTAAACTTCAACGCCTTTATCAAAAAAAGTTCATTTCCACAAACATAAACTTCAATGCCTTTATTGGCAAAAGTTCATTTCCACAAACTTAAACTCCAATGCCTTTATCAGCAAAAGTGGCACTTCGCTAACTCGATATTTCACTGATACATGCTTTATTGGTGAAGTTGTATCTTCACAAACTTTTCGGCAGACCAAGCAAACCATGAGCCATCAATCTTCTTCTATCAACAAAATCACCTATCGGCAAACCTTGAAATCAGCAAACTGAGGAGTTTGCGAACTAAAGACTTTTTTGATACCTTACCAACTTTCTCTTGTCAGAAAAATAGTCAATCAATGAACCAGTTTTTAGTGAACTTTTGAGTTCGCGAACTAAAGATTTTGTTGATACCTTGTCCATCGGCAAACTAAAGAAACTTTAGACTTTAACCTTTCTTTGTCAAGCCTTCATCGCTAAACTCTCCTATCGGTGAATTGTCTGTTAGAGAAACCTAGCCGTCGGTGAACTTGTGAGTTTACTAACCGAGTGATTCATCGACTGAAGGTAGAAATCCTTCATGCCTTAGAAACTTTCTTTGTCATATTTCCATTGGCAAACTGGATGTCGGGAAAACTAGTTGTCAGTGAACTTGTGAGTTCACAAACTGAGCAATTCACCGACCAAAGGCAGAAATCCTTCATGCCTTATAAACTTTTGGATCATCAATAGTTCTTCTGTGACATCCATTTCCCTTTGACATATTCTTCTTCTGTGACATCAGCTTCCCTTTGACATCAATGACAATATTTCCAACAAATATAAATAGATTTAGAAGATAAATGAGATGGTACAAATCATTGACAATATTATTCAAATCTCAAAAATAAGCATATGTTTCACCTTCAAATGCTCTAGCACAATAGGTCACTACAAAGTTCAAGAATAAAAATTCTTGTTACAATCTTACATGCCCCTAGGTGGTGTTCCTGTTACTCCATTTGAGAACCTAAATCCCACAACTTAGACTTGTCTCCTCTATATTTTGTTCCTATTCTAAAGAATTTGCCATCTTATTTATAGGGATAATGATAAGGTACTACCAACTAAAGGGTTGTAATCATTCCTGCATAACCTTTCTTGGAATCAATTAAAAATATTCTAGTTGGCACAATATTTAAAAAATTTGGTGTGAAAATAAAAAAGATCCTTTACACATTACATCCCACTAATCAAGAGGATTTGTGGGTTGAATGCCATGTGCAGTGAAATCTATGCAATGAAACTCTTTAGTGTTTAATCCATGAACCTCCTTGGGACCAATAATATTAAAAATGTTTTCAAATGCTATCACTAAGCTTGAATTTTGTCACAATATGAGATTTTATTCTAGAACTCAAAATGCCTAAAATAGTGACTAGGTAAGAAAATTTCTTTATATTGAAACTATCTTTGGCTACAAGAATTTGATAACTAGAATATCACTAAAAAGCTACAAAACAAAATAAAATATTTTGGGTGATGCGATTGCTTTCCCCTAAGATGTTCTTGCATCACTTAGTGAGCCGATGGGTTCATTCAACGTGTTTAGATAGTAATTTAATGAGATGTTGCAATGTTACTACAAATGTTATCAATTTTATTAATATTTCTTTCAATGAGTTGATTTATCATGTTTGAGAATTTGAGAAATGTTTGTTTAAAATTGAATATTGAATCTATGTTCTTGGAATGTTTATAATGTTTAAGAAATGTTTTCTAATAGATTAAGGATTGTCCTAGTATGTTTGAATGGGATGAAATGAGGTAGAATCAACATGAAGTCTATGAGGTTGCAAGAGTGCTAGGACAACAAGATATAAGCCTTGAGAGATTGCAAATTAATAGCACCATAGGTTGAAAATATTTATGTGGTTGTAGCAATGTAAATTGATGAGTTTCAAGGATGTCTTGGGCTACAAATGTGCTAGGACAAGGATAAATAGGCCTTAGAAGGCTATAAGCATATTAAATATAATCAGTGTAACATATTGAGGATTGCAACAAGAAGTAGCAAGCATGTAAAGGTTACCATAGTGATAAGACAATGTGAGGGAGTTTTTTGAGACCTTAGAAGGTCTATGATGAAATACAACCTTGTGTAGTGAGGTCTAAGTGTTTAGGTGTTTTGGAAACACATAAAAATGTTTAAATTTGTAGGTTTTGGTTGAACCTGAGAGAGTGTGTGGGTGAAACAAAAGTGTCATTCTATTAAAACATTTTGATTTTCATAGAAGAAAGAAATCATACAAACATAAATGAAACTAAACTAGAATACTTATTAGTCTAACTACTAACAATCTGCTAATCCAACAATTTAATCTACAAACATACAATAAACTAAAGGTAAGATAAACTAAATATAGCTACTAAAACAAACAAAATTCTCTACCTTTTGGTTTAGTGTTGTAGACTAATAGCAAGCTTGAAGTAGAATTGAAGATGTTGATTCCATGAAGACATCTTCAAGAGAAAACACTATTGTTGATACTCAAATATTACAATCACACTTGTTCTGTTGTTTCAAATATGCTTAATACTTAAGCCATGCAAAGAACATCAACATGGGAAATCCTACAAATGAATGAATTTCAAGTGTAGAATGACCTCTGGGATAAAAATGTTAGTTCCTTCTCCACTCTAGCACCAACCTAATTAGATTGGGGGGAAAGGGAAATAACATAAAGAAAAAGAGAAAGTAAAAGGTGGTGTGCTAAAATAGAAGATATTTCTAGCTACATGGGATTAGTAACACATGATTTAATAGTTAATAAAAATTAAATACACATAGTTTCAATAGTATAAGAGGAAAGAAAATAATTACTTGCACAATTATCTTTGCAAGAGCTTAGGAAGATTGTAGACACATGGACCAACACTAACCTAAATGCAAATGAAATAGTAGGTTACCTAGATCTATTGACAAATGACAAAGCCATGAACAAGCATAGAGAATAGAGTATTTAGTTATCAAAACTAACATGGTGATAATAAAACATAAGATGTAAAAGAGATATTATACATTTATACTTGCTATTAGAGGTTTACAATTATAGAGTTAGAAATTGCATACCCTACAATTTCTACTTTGTGTGTTTCACTCACTTTAGTGCCTATTTCAAAAGCATGTTTTAGGTTATACTGAACCTATTTCTTAAGCCTTTTCCCTCATCATATTTCCAAAATCTAACTTGATCTTGTTTTGGTCCATTTTCATGATTTTTTTATTTTGTTTGAAATTGGACTAATCCACAACCATAGAGATGTCTCTACAATCACGGAATCATCCCTTGATAGTCAGAAAGTTAAAATGTGTTTTATTCCCCTCTCCAACTGCTAAAACCCTAATGTTGCATTTTCTCTCACCAATTTGGCTCTTATTTTTCCCTTAAAAAGATTCCCACGAGACCAAAAAGCCTCTTGGATCTTTTCTTGAAACATTCTTCTTACCATATTATTCCTATTGAAGTTATTTGTTATGGAACTTTTTCCCCAAAATGAAAAAGAAATTTATTATGTGAATGACCCTTTGGAATATAAGTCCAAAGGGGAAATAAAAGTTATTTGGCCCTTTGTTTAAAAGGGAGATAGAAAAAAAAAGATAAAGGTTATTATGAGCCTTTAGTTAAAAGGGGAATAATAAAAAATATTCTTAAAGAATATTTTAAACGGAGGAATAAATGGAAATTTATTAAATAATTATTAAATACAACCATTGTGAAAGGGTGTGATGGTTTGGAAACCACCCCTTAAAAGGTTATATAAAGCATTTATTTGAGAGTTGGAAAGGGCATGGAGATCACTTAAAAAAGAATGGTTTGGTGGGCTATGGGAATGAGAGAAGGGGGACATAGAGTGACCAACTCAGGGTATAGAGGACACTCAAGATTGTCTTGGAAAAGGCTTGTGGTGTGTAAGAATGGTGCATAGGCACACACTATATTCTTACACAGGTTCTCCTAAGTGTGTCATAGCTATGAGGGCTAAGACGATTGAAATCTTCCTAGGTGAGAGTGGCCATTCCCAGTGATCTAACTTAGATAAGTATTAAATCTATTGATGTTAAAGGATATTTAGAATAATACATATATGATTTTGATGTTAATCTAATTGAATTATGTGGTTGTGTTATCTAATTTACCGTGTTAATTATTTACTTTAGAGGACTTATTAAATTATCACATGTAATTTACACTAGTTATTTACATCTATTTTTGCTATCACTACATATTCTAAATTATCTTAACTCTAGACATTAACTATATTTAATCTACTATAATATTTAAAGAACTCTAGGAGAAAATAGCTTTACATTTTGGTATTAGAGCCAAGCTATAAAAATCTTGTGACTTTTAAAGTAGGCTTTCTCTATTGCAATAAGAACAAATGTTCCAAAACTAATAGTCATCAATTAGCCACAATGTATACATAGATCTAATATTTTGGCTTTAGAAAAAGTAAGCCCTTTTGTAAAAGTTTTTAAAATTTATTATTTGCAAGACCTTAGTCCAAACATTATTTCTATCATATAATAGTTTTGAAATTTTATTATTAATATAGACTTTAGTTAATTTTGCTAGTATATAAAATACAATAGACATACTAGCAAATCTATCATCGTCTTGAGAATGAGCATTATCACATAAAAAGATCCATCATCAAAAAAATATAAGAGAATCATCTTCATCATGAAATAATATATGCTAGAATATAAATTAATATTACATCTTACCATATATACAATATTAAACAATATTAGTAAACCGTTAAAGAAAAGCCCTCATAATTTATATTACATCTTACCATATATACAATATTAAACAATATTAGTAAACCGTTAAAGAAAAGCCCTCATTTATGAGTAGATCTTTTCATGATTTCTTCTTGAACTGCACAAAGAATTTTTCTTGAATATTATATACCCCATGTCCAAACAAATTGCAAATTTGTAAAACAATATTTTCATAACCAAAGTATGGAATCAAAACCACAAAACTTAATTATTTAATATCTATTATAAAATCAATAGTCTAGAAATGAATGCTTAAGACTACATCAAATTTGAGCTATATACTAAAGCCTACATTGCCTTCCAAACGCGAAGTATTGCCTACCAAACGCGAAGTAATCAATCAACCTATCATTCTTTCAAACTTATGTCTAAAAAAAATACTTGTGGCACCAATGGACTACATTATAATTTGCTTGCTTGACTATTTCTTTACTATAGAGGGATATAAATGTCTTTTTAAGTTATCTAATAACGATAATAAGAGATCATCTACTTCTACAACAGAATCACGAGCAGCAATGGCTACGATATCAGCACGCGAAACAACCCCATTGCAAACTACCTCTAACTTTTAATAGTGTCTTATCACTTCAAATCCTCACAGACAAATGGCATTCAATCCTGCACTCTTTTCTCCTTTAAATGTAGATGTGACATTCATTAATATCGACCCATAATACCCCTACAATTTTTTTTTTAGAACTTCCAAATTTATTAATATTGAATAGGTGGTTGGTTGGTTTTTCCTTTTGGTTCGTTACATGTTAACTGATTATTACATTTGCTTTTATCACCTACATTGCATTTTCATATGTATCTATTGAGTAATGAGTGTGATGGTGTAACTGATTTACACTCCCAACTCTTATATTGTGGAAACAACTTTATCATATCCATTTTCTTTTATCAT
The DNA here is from genome assembly GCA_027924645.1 of Cunninghamia lanceolata. Taxonomy (NCBI): domain Eukaryota; kingdom Viridiplantae; phylum Streptophyta; class Pinopsida; order Cupressales; family Cupressaceae; genus Cunninghamia; species Cunninghamia lanceolata. The sequence goes on along the minus strand of BSBN01000472.1, from coordinate 15,767,450 downwards.
ATTTAAATATAAAGTTTATCATATCCATTTTCTTTTATCATACTTAAATATAAAGTTTATAATTGGAAGGGTGTGAGAATCACAACCCTACAACTAATTCATGTTAGGATTAATTAAGTATCAGATTTTAAACTAGTTTTGAAAAGTCATCACATTCATCCCTAACTTTGGATTTTGATATAATTAGTTTCTATAGTCTTCTTACATTTACCACTCCCTATGAAAAAGATAAGGTAACTTAAGAAACATAATGCAAGAAAATCAAATTATCATATCACGTTTAAACTCCATATCATGTTGACACAAAAATCATTCAATAACATGATAGAGGTAGATTGAATAATCTACTAACATCTATGCAATAACAACCAAATTTCATAGAGTTTAAATTAAGAGAAGAGGCACTCTAAATGCCTTACCATAACACATTTCATAGTCAGTGTCTTCAAACATGGATTTTGATATACAACACTTGCCCCATCTATACACATAAAATAAATAGACTACCATCAAAGTTAAGATCCCCCTCTCCACCTCCAGGGCATAGAATTTCTACCAACCATTATTATTTTTGCTTGATACTAGATATCTAGTGTGTTGTAATTAATGTTTACATTGTTTAGATGGAAGACCACACTACAGTAAGTACTTTCCACTGAACGAAATTACATATAGCTAAAACTTTTTTTATCAAAAATATAATAATAATAATTCCATGTACCACTTAAGCCAATTAATGTTTCTTTTGAATTTTATATCAATCTCCTTATAAATTTAAGAGGATATAAGGATGAAAGCACATCGTTGTTTTTAGAACTTTTATTAATAGAAGGTAGATAATATTTAGAAGTAGTCGAATGAAGTATAAGAAAAAGAGAGAGACATATATATATATATATATATATATATATATATATATATATATATATATATATATATATATATATATATATATATATATATAAAAAGGAGTAGAAGTCTCAAAAAAGAAGTAAATAGAATTATTTTTCTTTTGAAACGAATTTCAAAACTAAAACTTGTGTTTTTTGGTAGTAAGTTTATTTTTGAAACTATATTTATAAAAATGTATATGAATTGGGATTGATTTTGGAGGAGCACTATGGTTGTATAGGCTATGCATGTTACAATTTAGCCTTACATGTGATAGGTTTAGAGTTTACAAGTTGGAGTTTCATATTTTATTCATTTTATCTATCATTTTTTAAAGATTTTTTATTAACTTGAATTGTATCCCTATGTGTTTTCTATGGATGGAGATACCTAATTATAATCTTATTCATGTTTTGAGTTTTAAATAAGAAATGAACTTATAAACAATTATATCCCTTCTGATGGGAAAATGTGAAATTACATGTAAAATGACAATTGTTGTTTTTGAACTTTTACGGACCTTGGATGTGATGTTGGGTACATTTATATCTCATTAGCATCAAAAACATTTTCTTCTAGTTTGAAAGAGTCAAAATTTGTAAGAGAAACTACATTTTAATTATGTTTGCTTCTTTGTCCCTTTATTTTGATTATGCAATCCTTGTGTATGAGATAAGATTCAAGACCCTTCTTCATGGTGAACTAATATTTCATGTTTAATCCTTTTCATAAACTATGGACTTTATGATTTAGTCATTCATTGACTTGATGTAGCCAATCATGAGTAACTTATGTAGTTCTTTCCCATTGTTGAGGTGATTGATTACCCACAAGTTGTATGAGATAACTAGGTTGAATGATCATTGCATGCGACCTTTGGTACACAAGTGTTCACTTATGTAAGAATTCTATAGTTTGTAGTGAGGTGGCTAGTAGTATCGACATTTTTATGGTGTCATATGATGAGATGTCACTCTCTAGTTAGTCAAGTTAGTCTATGCATGTTGCTTGAATAACATAATGTTTTTATGGGATGTAAAACTAAATAGGTTCTCTTGGGATAAGATATGGGGACATGACAAATTTTATAGGGGGAGAGACAACCTCTAAATTTTATTTATTTATTTATTTCATTATATCATTGTTCAACAAGAATTAGATATTAATGTAAACCTACCATATGTGAATTACCGTAGTTATTAAAAAAGGTTAGACCTAGTATTTATAATGAAGTGATTTGTGGGTGGTCATTTTTTGCTATTGCTCTTTTGTTTCTTAAGATGAATTGTGAGATGTTTGTACCATATTTTATCTTATTTTCCTTTGTTATTGGACCTGGTCAACCCAATAACCTCATATGTGCATTTTATGAAGTATTATCTATGACTTTATGACAAGGTAAAGTATGTTGGAGTTCTTAGTATAAAAAAATAGGTATTATAAGCACCTTATTGATATCATTGAATTGATGTAACAATTTTTTTTTGCATTTGAATCCTTGTTAGATTTACATTTGTTCCCAAGCCTTGTTTGAGTGACTATGTGAAGTGATATGAACTCTAAAATGTAGCAATTGTATACTTATTACCAATCAAATTATATTTAGTATAGGAAGAGAGGATAGTCGTGTAGTTCAAAATGCATGATTATCATCTTGGAATGTATTTTGAGTGTTGGTGATAAATGACTACATAACATGTTGTATGCATATCATTTAATAAGCATGTTCTATGCAATAATATGATAATATTTTTGTAAAATTTATGTTGAAGAAAAATTAAACATCTATATTAAAGACAAGGAGCTACATGAATGGATAAATTGATAAAGTTTAAAAATTGGAGATTACACATTTAGACTTTAATTAGCTCCTCAATTTAAATTCATGAAATATATAAAGTTTTGATCATGTTATTGATTGAAAAAATATTTCTATGAAACTTACTTGTGAATTTAAAAATGAACCAAAAAGAATTATTGGAAGAAAATTTGCAACTTTAAGAAATAAAATCATAGATGAAATAAAAAAGTAAAATGGAGCCATTGTGATGTTAATGATGCTATATGAGAAAAGAATAAATGTATTCATAGTAAGTATCTCCATTTACTCGTTAAATATTTTGTAAGTTGGATGCAAATGCACCTCATGCTATTGAGGAAAATAGATGATTTACAGGGGGAGAAATGTTATGTAACTTTTTCCCCAAAATGAAAAAAATTATTATGTGAATGACCCTTTGGAATTATAAGGGGAAATAAAAGTTATTTGACCCTTTGTCTAAAAGGTAGATTAAAAACAAAAAAGGTTATTACAAACCTTTAGTTAAATGGAGAATAATAATATTCTTAAAGACACTTTTAAAGGGAGGAATAAATGTATTTATTAAATAATTATTAAACACAACCATTTTTAAAGCGTGTGATGATTTGGAAACCATCCCTTAAAAGACTAAATAAAGCATTTATGTGAGACTTGGAAAGGGCATGGAGATCACTCAAGGAAGAAGGTGGTTTGGTGGGCTATGGGCATGGGAGAAGGGGGCACACAAAGTGTGTCCAAAATGGGGTATATGTTACACATATGGTTCCTATGGTTGTATTGTTTTTCATTGATGTCAACACTGTCACAAGGTTGTCATTGGTGTCAACACTGTTATGAATGTGTAATAGTGTTCATAGTTGGATGTAATGCTCCTGAAGAAGATATATTGAGATGAGAATTAGAAGTTGAAGATACATTGAGATGGGAATTAGATGTCATGCTCCTGAAGAAGATACATTGAGATCGGAATTAGAAGTTCATATCATGCCTTGTTCATTGCATAATTGAGTATGAAGTTATATTCATATGGGAATTAGAAGCATCAAGAAGACACATTAATATGGGAATTAGAAGCACTAAGATATGTTGTATGCTCTATTCTACTATCCCTAAGAATGCATGTGTTAATGCAAAGAAGATTTAGCCTCTTGAAGTTGGTGATAGTCTTTGTTTCAGAATGACCACCTTTGAAGACTGTCTGGGAAATTGCTCAAAATTTCCATTGGTTTGGTTTTGGGCCTTTGTAGATTGGAATATAGCTTAATGTAATGACAAATCTTGCATATTCCAAGTTTTATGATGTGCATACTACCGGAAGTTGTTTTACAAAAGATAGAGTGATGACAGTGTTGGTTCTATGAAGATAGTCACTACATGGAAGCAAGATGCTATGCATTCCTCTGCATTTGTAGATTTGGCTATGCAGTTCTGAAGGTATGTTAAGATTCCAATGAAGATGATAATTCTAGAGATTCAGATCATTTACCCTTCCGCTGTGAAATTTGTGCATGATAGAGTATCAGCATATGTTCTAGAAAAGTAAGTTAGTGCTGAAGGTTTGTTGGAATGCTCCACATTCCTCCGCAAATGAATGATTTCCCTTGTGGTTTTGAAGACATGTTTCTAGATGTGTATTATATGCTTCCTTTCAGTTTCAAGGTTCTTAATGGTTTGCATTTCAGTTTTTTAAATGATAGCATGTTGCAATGTGTTCCGGATGACAGAGTGTTCTCAGAGTTAATGTTTGAAGTTGTGCGGCATAATTCTTTGATGTGCGGTGGCAAATGAGTGTTTGGGGATGTTTTATGAGTCATGTGGACTCATCTGAAAATGTTTCACAAAGATCTTTCTTGTTTCCAGTACCACACAAGGTTTTTCAAGTTGATGTGGTCAATATACTTCAAGTCTTCATGTGTTTTCCTTAAAGTTGTCCTATTTCCAAATGAGCAGAGTGTGAAAATGTAATTCCTTGGTGTTTGAAGTTGTGAAGGATGTTTTGGACCTAGTTAAGCAAGTGTTGGGGTACACAAGGCTTGGATCTTCTGCTAGTGTAACATATGGTTTCACTTAGGAGCTATCTTCTATATGTTTCATATTGTGTGTTGTCTAGCTGACTTGTAAACGTATTTTTTATGTTGTATTTGGCCAACAAGCTATGTAATCAATGTAATATCATGTATAAATAGTGAATCAAATTGAGTGAGGAGAGTTTGATTGCAAGTTGATTGAAAAGGTTCGCAAGTAGATAAAAAGCAAAATAAATGCATTATTGATGTGCGACCGAAGGAGAAAGAGCAGAAGTTGTTGATGCTGTTTGGATTCATATTGAACACATATTTGTGATAATGATCAAGTATAGAGTGTGCCTAACTGATCAGATCTATAGAAGAAAGTGTGAAGAAGCAAAAGTGCAATAATCAAAAGTGTAAGTTTCAATGTTAGTTTTCAGATAGTAGAAAGACTATCATATTGTATTCTTTTGTAAGTGTGTTCTCATTCCAGGGAGTAGTAGCTTCCTTGGGAGTGACCCTAAAACAAAGTCATTAGGAAGTAGAAGCTTCCTTGGGAGTGACTCTAAATCAAAGTTACTTAGGGAGTAGCAGCTTCCTTGGGTTATAGCCCCTAAAACAAAGTTATTATTTGAGCTTCATATATTGTGAGTTAATCCTCACCGTGGTTTTTCCCTTCTAGGGTTTTCCACATATATCTAGTGTTATGTGTTCATGTACATTATGTTATTCTTTTATGTTGATATTGTGATGCTTAAGGTTTAATCTGCTCTGGATAAGTTGAAGTTGTTGAAATTGAAAATTGTTTAAATATTGATTCACCCCCCCTCAGTATTCTTGTGTGTCTAACAATTGGTATCAGAGCCAAGTTCCTCTGAGGGAATCTTAACCACTTGAGGAAGGTCTAGGATGGCACAAAGTGGATCCAATAAGATACCTAGTTTGATGGAACAAATTATTCTTTTTGGAAGCTATGGATGGAAGCCTACATCAATTCTCTAGGGTGTGGAGTTTGGAATTCTATCAAGAAAGGTTGCACTGCTCCTGCTACTATTCCTACAAATGCCTGGATGAAATCAAGAAGTATGATAATAATGTTGAGGCAAAGTTTTCTATCATGAGTGGATTAACTGATTCAGAACTTTCAAAGGTGATGAGTTGTAGTTCTGCTCAAGAAGTTTGGGATAAAATTGAAACTATTTATGAAGGGGATAAGAAAGTAAAGCAAGCTAAGATGCAAATATTCAAAAGCAAATTTGAAACCCTAAAGATGACAGAGGATGAAAATATTGTTGGATTTATTCTCTAGGTGAATGAAGTGGTCAGTGGTATCACAGGCCTTGGTGGTAATTTAAAAGAGGATGAAATTGTGAAGAAGGTTCTGAGATCTCTTCCCAAATCTTACAGTCATAAGGTATCTTCTATTGAGGAGACTGCAAACTTAGATACATACACTTTAGACCAAATGTTTGGTACCCTTACTGATTTTGAAATGAGAGTGTTTGACATTGATGTTCCAAAGAAAAAAGTTGCTTTCAAAGTTAGTAAAAAGACAAAGGATGAAATGGATGATGAATATGAAAGCCCTGATGATGTTGAATCAAATTTTGTAAGAAGACTGAAGAAAGGCTATAGAAAATATAAAGGTAATTTACCCTTCAAATGTTTCAATTGTGGAAAGGTTGGTCACTTTGCTTGTAAATGTCCTCTTAAAGAGGTTAGGAGAAGTAACAGAAATGACAAATTCAAAAGGAGTTTGTTTTCCATAGAAGATAGTTGTTCTTCAGAAGATGAGGATCATGATGATTCAAATGATGAAATACTTTTCATGTGGCCTTGAGTGTTGGTGAAAAAAAGGATAATGTTGGAAAATATGGAAAAATTGATACCTTGCAAATAGTCCAAAACAATGAAAGATCAATGGTTGTATGGACTTCCTTCCATGCAAAAGAAGAAACCAAAGCTTGGGTTATTGACAGTGGTTGTTCAAATCATATGACTGGTGACAAAGAGAAGTTTATTAGCCTTGAGAAGTGGGATGGTGGAGCTATCAAGTTTGGAGGTGATGAGTCAGCTCAAATCTGAGGAAAAGGTGTCATAACTATTGATGGAAAGAACAGGACTGAGAATGTCCTCTATGTCAAAGGATTATAGTACAATCTTCTTAGTGTCAATCAGATGTGTAGCAAAGGTTACAATCTTACTTTTCATGCCAATGGTTCCAAAATCAAGAAGGTAGGATCCAGAAATCTACTTGCAGAAGGTATCAAGACATGTGGTGATATTTATCACTTGAAAGAGGTAAATGGAAGAACATGTTTGTTGGCTCAATCTAGTGAGTGCTGGCTATGGCACAAAAGAATGTGACACAACAATTTTGATAATATGGTAAGAATCAACTCTACTCATGCAGTGAGAGATATGCCTAAGATAATCAAGCCTACAAACACTGTATGCAAGGAATTTCAAATGGGAAAGTAGACAAAGACAAGTTTTAAAAGCAAGGAGTATTCTTCTTCAAAGCCATTGGAGCTGATTCACACAGACCTATGTGGACCTACAAAAGTAAAGAGTCAACAAGGTGAAAGGTATTTTATGTTGCTCATTGATGATTATTCTAGAATGACTTGGGTTACCTTCTTAAGAGAAAAATCTGATGCCCTTGATAAGTTAAAGTTTTCAAAGCTTTGGTTGAAAATGAAATGGATACTAAAATCAAATGTTTAAGGTTAGATAGAGGAGGTGAGTTTACTTCAAATGAATTTGAAAAGTTTTGTGAAGATCATGGTATTAGGAGGCATTTGTCTGCTCCTAGAACCCCTCAGCAAAATGGGGTAGTGGAAAGGAAGAATAGGACTATGCAAGAAATGTCTAGGGTAATGTTGAAAGATGTAGATCTGTCTAATATATACTAGAAGGAAGCAATTCACACTACTGTATATCTAACTAATAGAGTGCAGTTAAGGGTCAACAACACTAAGACCCCTTATGAGTTGTGGTATGGAAGACCTCCCATGGTCAAATACTTCAGGATCTTTGGTAGCAAATACTATATCAGAAGAGATGAAGAAGACCTAGGAAAGTTTGATTCAAGAAGTGATGAAGGAATCTTTCTTGGTTACTCAACCAGAAGCAACACCTATACATGCTACAACAAAAGGTTGGGAAAAATGATTGAAAGCACAAATGTCAAAGTAGATGAAGACTTGTATCAAATCTCACAAGATTCAGAAGACACCGGATCTGATATCTTTCCCTACATTGAAGATGAAGAAGAAGAAATGAAAGAATAAAAGAAACAAGAACCAGAGTAGATGCCTAAGATCCCAGCAAAGTATGTTTAGAAGAATCACTCAGCAGAACAGATCATGACAAGAATGAAGGTGTACAGACAAGGAAAAGGTTTTCCAAGACACATGAGCAAGTAAACTTGTGTTTGTTATCAAAAGTAGAACCTAAGACCTTTGCTAAAGCCAGCAAGGATGATGGATGGATAAAAGCCATGGAAGAAGAATTGGATCAAATTGAGAAGAATCAAACATGGGAATTGGCTCCCATACCAACAAATAAGAATATTATAGGAACAAAATGGGTGTTCCAAAACAAACTGAATGAAGAAGGTGAAGTTGTAAGGAACAAAGCAAGACTAGTATGCAAAGGATACACTCAAGTAGAAGGCATTGATTTTGAGGAGACTTTTTCTCAGGTAGCAAGGATGGAGGCAATCAGAATGTTCTTTGCTCTTGCTGCTCATAAGAACTTCAAAGTATATCAGATAGATGTCAAGTCAACATTTCTGAATGGTGACCTAGAAGAAGAAGTATACATTGAACAACCAGATGGTTTCTAGATATCAGAAGATCTAGACATGGTATGTAGACTCAAAAAGGCTTTGTATGGTCTCAAGCAAGCACCTAGGGCTTGGTATGCAAGATTAGACGAGTACTTACTTCAACAGGGCTTCAAGAAAGGTACTACAGATAGTAATCTTTGTATAAAGGAAGAATGAGACATGATTTTGATAGTTGCAGTATATGTTGATGACATCATTTTTGGTGGAGATGATGATATGTGTAAAAGGTTTGCAAAGGAGATGTAAAAAGAGTTTTATATGTCCATGATTGGTGAAATGTCTTTCTTCCTTGGACTTCAAATTTCCCAGCTTGATGGTGGTATCTTTATTTCTCAAGCTAAGTATGTCAAAGAATTGTTCAAGAAGTTTGGTATGGAGGATTCAAAACCAGTGAGTACTCCCATGGTCACTGGATGTCACTTGAGCAAAGATCATTAGTCTCCAGAAGTGGATCAAATTGTCTATAGGTCTATGATTGGAGCATTGTTGTACTTGATTGCTTCTAGAGCTGACATTATGCACACAGTATGTGTGGTTTCCAGATGTCAAGCCAATCCTAAGCAAACACATGAGAAGGAAGTGAAAAGGATATTCAGATACTTGAAAGGAACTCTAGACTATGCTATATGGTATCCAAAAGGTAGTAAATTTGATTTGAGTGCATAAATTGATGCTGGCTGGGCTGGTTGTGTTGATGATAGAAGAAGTACAAGTGGTGGTGCTTTCTTTCTAGGAAGTAGATTGGTTTCATGGCAGAGCAAGAAGCAAGATTCAATGTCCTTATCAACTGTAGAGGCAGAGTTTATTGTAGCAGCCACTTGTTGTACACAAGTGTTGTGGATGAAGCAAACTCTGAAGGATATCAAGGTATTGTATGATGAGCCTATTCCTATTTTGTGTGATAATACAAGTGCTATCAATATTTCCAAGAATCTAGTGATGCATTCTAGAACCAAGCATATAGCAATTAGGTATCACTTTTTGAGAGAGAAGGTTGTAGATAAGGAAGTGAAGTTGGAATATGTTCCAACAAAGGATCAAATTGTAGATATCTTTACAAAGGCTCTTGTAAAGGACACCTTTGAGGATCTCCGGCATAAGTTAGGGGTAATTGCCCCTCCTTCTTGCTAAGGATGCATAGTGATGCATTTATCTAGGGGGAGTTAATGTTATATCATTGTTTCCTAGACGGATGATGGCTACCTCTCAGGGGGAGCAGGTAGTGGTTACTGATGATAGGGGGAGTTTGTTTGTTGTAAGAAGAAGTTATAACCTAAAGAAAAATGTTCAAATGTATGGTTGCTGATGAGCTAATGGTAGTTACCCTTTGTCCTTGATGTCAAAGGGGGAGAAATGTGCAAGTATGTGTTGCCATCAATGCCAAAGGGGGAGATTGTTACACATATGGTTCCTATGGTTGTATTTTTTGTCATTGATGTCAACACTGTCACAAGGTTTTAATTGGTGTCAACACTGTTATGAATGTATAATAGTGTTCATAGTTGGATGTAATGATCCTGAAGAAGATATATTGAGATGAAAATTAGAAGTTGAAGATACATTGAGATGGGAATTAGATGTCATGCTCCTGAATAAGATACATTGAGATGGGAATTAGAAGTTTATATCATGCCTTGTTCATTACAAAATTGAGTATGAAGTTACATTCAGATGGGCATTAGAAGCATCAAGAAGACACATTAATATGTGAAGTAGAAGCACTAAGATATGGTACTAATGGACTAAGATATGTTGTATGCTCTCTTCTATTGTCTCTAAGAATGCATGTGTTAATGAAAATAAGATTTAGCCTCTGGAAGTTGGTGATAGTCTCTGTTTTAGAATGAGCACCTTTGAAGACTGTCTGGGAAATTGCTCAGCATTTCCATCAGTTTGGTTTTAGGCCTTTGCAGATTGGAATATAGCTTAATGTAATGAAAAATCTTTCATATTCCAAGTTTTATGATGTGTGGACTACCGGAAGTATGTTTTGCAAAAGATAGAGTGAAGACAATGTTGGTTCTATGAAGACAGTCACTACATGGAAGCAGGATGCTCTGCATTCCTCTGCATTTGCAGATTTGGCTATGTGGTTTTGAAGGTATGTTAATATTCTAGTGAAGATGATAATTCTAGAGATTTAGATCATTTACCCTTCCATTGTGAAAGTTGTGCAGGATAGAGTACCGGCATATGTTCTGGCAGAGTAAGCCGATGCTTAAGGTTTGTTGGAATGCGTTGCATTCCTCCACAAATGAATGATTGCCCTTGCAATTTTGAGGACATGTTTCTAGATGTGTATTATATGCTTCCTTTTAGTTTCAAGGTTCTTGATGGTCTACAACTCAGTTTTTCAAATGATAGCATGTTGCAGTGTGTTCCGGATGACAGAGTGTTCTCAGAGTTAATGTTTGAAGTTGTGAGGCATAATTCTTTGATGTGTGGTGGCAAAGGAGTGTTTGGGGATGTTTTATGAGTCATGTGGACTCATCTGGAAAAGCTTCACGAAGATCTTTCTTGTTTCCAGTATCGCACAAGGTTTTTCAAGTTGATGTGGTTGTTATACTTCAAGTCTTCATGTGTTTTCCTTAAAGCTGTCCTATTTCCAAATGAGCGGAGTGTGCGGATGTAATTCCTTGGTGTTTGAAGCTATGAAGGATGTTTTGGACCTAGTTAAGTAAGTGTTGGGATCCGTAAGGCTTGGATCTTCTGTTGGTGTAATGTGTGGTTTCACTTAGGACCTATCTTCTACACGTTTCATATTGTGTGTTGTCTGGTTGACTTGTAAATGTATTTTTCATGTTGTATCTAGCTGACAAGCTATGTAATCAATGTAATGTCATGTATAATAGTGAATCAAATTGAGTGAGGAGAGTTTGATTTCAAGTTGATTGAAAAGGTTCACAAGAAGATAAAAAGCAAAATACATGTAGTATTGTTGTGCGATTGAAGGAGAGAGTAAAAGTTGTTGATGCTGTCCAGATTCATCTTGAAGACATATTTTTGATAGTGATCAAGTATAGAGTGTGCCTAACTAATTAGATCTTTAGAAGAAAGTGTGAAGAAGAAGAAGTGCAATCATCAAAAGTGTGAGTTTCAATGTTAGTTTTTAGACAGTAGAAAGACTGTTATACTGTAATCTTTTGTAAGTACGTTCTCATTTCAAGGAGTAGTAGCTTCCTTGGGAATGACCCTAAAACAAAGTCATTAGGAAGTAGAAGCTTCCTTGGGAGTGACCCTAAATCAAAGTTACTTAGGGAGCAGTAGCTTCCTTAGATTATAGCCCCTAAAACAAAGTTATTATTTGAGCTTCATATATTGTGAGTTAATCCTCACCATAGTTTTTCCCTTCTAGGGTTTTCCACATATATATGGTGTTATGTGTTGATGTGCATTGTGTTATTCTTTCATGTTGATATTGTGATGCTTAAGGTTTAATCTGATTTAGATAAGTTGAAGTTGTTGAAATTGAAAATTGTTTAAATATTAATTCACCCCCCTCAGTATTCTTGTGTATCTAATAGTATAGAGTACACTTAAGATTGTCCAAGATAGGGCTTGTGGTGCATAAGCAAGGTGCATAGGAATATGTTGTGTTCTTACATAGGTTCTTTTGAGTGCACCATAGCTATGAGGGCCAAGACCACTAAAATATTTCTAGGTGAGTGACAATTCCAACTGATCTAACTCAGATAAATAATGAATCTATTGATGTTAAAGAATATTTATAATAATACATATATATGATTTTGATGTTAATCTAATTGAATTGTGTGGTTGTATTAAATCCAATTTATTATGTTAATTATTTACTTTAGAGGACTTATTAAATTATCACATGTTGTAATTTACACTGATTATTTACACCTATTTTGATATCAATGCATATTCAAAATTATCTTAAATCTAGTATTAAATATATTAAATCCACTATTAATATTTAAATAACTTTGGGAGAAAATAGATTTACACTATTCTTGGTTATATTTTCTCTTTTGGTTGTCATTTTTCTATGTGACTTCTCCCTCAGTTCAATCTCTTGGCTACAAAATTCACTCTTGAATTTCTTGTGGATTTTTCTATATGTGGATGTATTATTTCAAGTTGTTTACTAATCTCTTGGAATTTCTAGGTTATAGATAGGTTTCTCTTCCAATCCCTCAATTGTGAGAAGGTTTTTTTTCTTGGATTCTCATAACCCTTATGGGAATTTCTATATTGTTTCCCCTCCCCTCTTCTCCTTGGAGGCAACAATTTCCTTTCTATTTTATTCTCTAAAAGAAACCCAAAAAATATTATCCTTCCTCTAATAATATTTGGGTATTCTTCTATTCTTTCTCCTCTTCTCTTCCTAGAGACAATAACTCTTTATTCTATTTTAAGAAAATCCCCATAAATATGATTTTTCCTTTAATAATACTTGGGATTTTCCTTTGATTGTTCCTTTCTTCTTCTTAGAGGCAACTGTTGAATGCACAAGACAACTGAGAGGGGGGGGTGAATTAGTTGTAATGTATAATTTAAAAAACCCTCGAACACATTTAGATCCACATCAATCCAAATAACCTTTAAACAGTTATGATGATTAAGCATGAAAAGTAAATATCAAAACTGAATCACAACAACATCAAACACAAGAAAACATCAGATTTTACGTGGAAAATCCAAAATAGGGAAAAACCACGGTGAGGATTAGCTCACTATATAATATGATAAAACAACTGGTTAAGGTTGGTACAATTGGTGGACTCACTATCCAGAATGTTCACTACAGGTGGCTCACTACCAAAGGACTCACTGTCCTGAAAGAAAGATATAGAAGAAACAATTCACTACCAAGATTTGAACTGTTATAGTTGCATCTAACACATGCATGGAGTACAGTTCCAATGAAGCTCAATATTCCTTGCAACATCAACATCATCTCCCCAGAACCAATGAAAGATAGTAGACACCTTCTTCTCACTGTATCCAATAATATAACACATGAGGCCTGTGCTTCTCCACTCACTCAACCACTTTATTACTCACATCATATCCATTACATGCATACTTGATCATGATCCCTTTGACACTCTTTTATACTGTGTTTAACCTTGAGAACATTCTCCAAGGTCAGCATCACAACTTAACACATAGAATTCAAATTAGGTCTGGACCTAAACATTCCCATGGTAGAAAGGAATGAAGGAAAACTACAACACACCTTAGCTTGGACCTAAATTCATCCAAGCACACTACTCCACACTTTCACAGTCACCAAAGCAACTCCTCAATTAGTGTAAACACCCAAGGTCGGCCAAACCTGTGTTAACACAATGAACTTTTAAGTACACACTTCCTCAAACCCAAAGATGACTTCTAGATCACATACAAGGTTTCAACACAATCTAGAGTATTCCTCAATCATCCTGAAACTTCCTGAAATCTAACAAATTCCTCTGCAACAACTTTCACCTGCCACACAACCTTATCCTATTTACCCAACAAACTCAAATGTCTCTATCATACACTGCAACTTGATAAGTCCTCTTCTGGAACACCAAATCACGAGCAACCTTGACTGGAGAAAGATAGGAACCTTATAAGTATGCGTCCAGAACCGCAAGACCAAAATCCACTTTGTGGAGAAATATGGAGCAGAAACATTTCTCCCAGACATCTTTGCAACACTTAGAAACATTGTCTTCATACTGATGAACACAACTTTCTCTTCACAATGAACCGGAGCATGAAACTTGGAATATAACATCTCTGAACATCTCTTAACAACATATCCAAACCAAAGGGATAGATCTTCAACAAAGAGGAAATGCATAGCAGAACTAGAACACTACTCTGTTAAGCCAGACCGTCTCTTCAACACACTATTTCCGTTATTAATCAAATTTTCTCAAAAACACTTGGAAACTAACCATCTGAAACATATTCTTCACTTCTTCAACACTTCTTCAAGGCAGCCAAATCATCTTCAACAAAGCAACTCAATCAAATAAAAACATGCACTCAACAATCTCATCTCTACTCATCCAATAGACATAGTTGACACCAATGACAACACAAGCTTGTTGACATCAATGACAACATCGATAGCACATACTTGCAATAGCAACAATTCTTCATTTTTATTCTATTTTAGCGTTATTTGGTAATTTATAGTTTATTTTAAATTCTAATTTTTTTGAAAGCCCTATTGTCTTCTTTCCTCTTTGGAAACACTAATGATTCCATCTCCTTCTTTCCTCTATGCACATGGCATTATAAAATCTTCTTTGTTGTCAGTGTATCATATTTCTCATAGTTAATTTAGCTCTTAATAGTAAGCACATCAGGCTAAGTGTGCATGCACAAAAATCTATTTGACTTCATGTTGACACCAAAAGGCTTAATAGGGGCTTGACCATTTTGACAAGTTCCTATGTATTCATCCACTTTCCCCTTATTCTAAGCATAGATTTGGTGTAATACTCCAACATTTGAAGTCTCTCTTCTTGATCCAATGACCTTGTCTTACAATTTTGTACTCCTAACTCTCTTTAGCATCATTTTGCAATTTCCTTTGATTATTACATTTATGCATTATCTCAACTATTACTCATTGTTTGTTTACATTCATTTTTAATTTTTTTCTCTTGCTATACATGATTGTTTTGTCTTTTTTGTAAAATGGATGGATCCATGGAAGGATGGACTATCTCACAATCATGGTAGCATCCCTATATTATAATAGGTCCTATTGTTCATCCTACTAGCAATTTTCAACTCAACTTCCACTCTAGTTTATCCAATTACAAATCAAGTTCTTTGGTTTTTATTGTCAATCCCATTAAATTTAATTGGCTTTATATCATTTCCAAGTTTTCTAGTTTTCAAAAGCTAGTCATTACATAACATTTAATCTAGTAAATGAATCTAGCTTAAGTATGACACTTTAGTGTTCTAGTGAAAATAGTAAAATAACCTTTCATAAGCAGTTATTTGTGTTATTTTTTTTTATTTAATTAAGTAATTGTACTTTATTTCTATTTAGAATACTAGAAACTAGGATTATCAATCTAAAGAATTCACTTTCACTAAGTAAACTATTTTAATTTTCCCACATTTCATTTTTGTGAATCCAACATGAACCAACCTTCTCTCTATTTTTCATGCTAAAATATTCTATTTATCTATTATTTATCTACTCTTTGTGTTCCTTTCTTCCCGTTTCACAAATTTGTTTAAAAAAATAATATTTATATAGAAAAGGATGCTTCTAGAAGCAGATATAATCCTTTCTATTTACAGATTGATCCCTCTTCTCCTTTGTCAAAAAATAATTTTGATATGTTTTAGAAATTAATTTTGTTCTTCTTATCCCTACTTGATTCTATTCTAATCTTATGAATATAACCATATCTTTTATCCCTATGAATAGAATTATCATCCAAAATACTCTATTATTTGATGATGATTATTCCTTGTTTAACAAGGTTATGTCATCAGACATAGACCCTTCTCACACTATGGATGAAGATGTTTTGCTATACTTATAGTTTTTATATTCCTTCACCTTTACCCTATATTCTAACTATACAACTTCTCACCCACATTATCACTAGTCACTAGCCCTAATCATTAGTTGATTAACATTAATCATCAAAACATTGTTAGTAATTGCCTTAGTCATCAAAATGATACTCCTCCCAACCCTACTCCCACTTCCAATTACACTTACCCTCACATGATAGTGCATTAGATCTCTCCTCCCCCACTATCTCAACTAGTTCTTACCCTTTGAGGCCTCCTTGATGATCCTAAGGACTCTCCTTGATTGGTCTCCCATGTTCTAGTTTCCTCTTCTCTAGTTGATAAATAGAAGTCCCCACCCATTATAGAATTTGATGTAGTAGGTCATATATATAATACTTGATACAACTAACAAATAAACCTAGTGACATACTCTCTTCCCCTTTTGGATTAAATCCTTCCATCCACCTCTCATGCTCTCTCTAAAAATTAGAAGTAATATCACCTCATAGAGCAACTTCAAGCTAAAATTTATCTTTGGGATTTGCTCCAAGTTTCTCCCTCATATTGTGAACTTCAAAAGGATTTACAAAAGATTTATATTCCACCTTCTATTAAACTAATTGAAGTGGTTTACATTGTGGAGATTAATTATCTCTCTTTTGAATTCCCTCACTTCTCAATTTAGTGAGAAAATCTCCCTCTTCTTACTTAGGTAGGCATTGATTCTATTGGGATAGAACATTTCTTAGTTGGCAATGGATCTAGTCTTAATATTTGTAGCATCAATTTCCTTAAGTGTATTTGTATTGATACTTCTAATATGATCCCCTCTAATGTCTTTATAAAAGAGTTTGATAATATTGAATGGGATCTTGTGGGTAAAATTATCCTTCCTATTTCTTTTAGCCCCATTAATCTTTCATATAACCTCCTTCACAACCATGGATTCATCTAATGAGTGTTGTTTCATCTACTCTTAACTAATCTATAAGTTTCACCTATGGAGATAAATATTTTATGATTAAAGAACATGATGATTCCTCCCACTATGGTCAAGTCATAGAGTCCAATATTTTTTCCTCAACCCATGTTCCCCCACTCCTTCATCCTTAGTATCCTTCTCTACTAACTATTACTACTCCTCCCATGGTAGCACCACCTCATTTCACTATAGAGGTCACACAAACCACACCACCTTCTTTGGTTACTAAGTTTGCACTTTCTAATAATCCTTCTTCTAGTATGTGTCTTAGTGATGATAAGGTTGATCCTAGCCACTTTGTTATTCCTCCATTACACATGGATCCATGCACTTTTAGAAAACCAATTATTTCTTCTATAAACTTTTTAAATTTTTCTCATATCTTCAAGTACATAGCTCATTTCACTCTTGCCAATAACAAGGACCCTCCTTTCTTTGATTTAAAAAATACATATTGGGTTTCAAATACTTTCTAAACATGATTATGATGGGAACAATATTGGTCACTTTGAATAGGAGATTAAAGTTCCTGTTGAACCTAACCTACATTTATTAGTAGTTTTTAGGAGATTCATTATTGTCTTTGGATCATGTGTAGAGTTCAAAGACATTCATCCTTCTTCCTATATTTTCCTATCTAGAATGGGAAGACATTATGCACACATTTGCAGTTCTATTTCTTCCCAAGGGGAGGAATGTTGTTTTGCATTCATGGATCTTCATTTTCATCCTTTCTCAAGCATCTACCAACACTGCACGAGTCATCTTGAGGAGTGGCTACATGGTCTCTTTCCTCATTTTTGTTTTGGGAGGGGGCATTTTCTCACATGTGGTTTTATCCTTCTCACTTCTAGGGGGTTCGCCAAACCTTCTCTCTACACCCTCTCTTTGGGGGGTTGTACATATATATTGATAGTATCTTTGTGATGGATTATTCCTTGGGGTGTATTGGTGTTGAGTCCTTCTTCCATCACTTATTTTGTATTTTCTCTCTTTTGGAGAGGGTTTTTTCTCTTTTTTTTTGTTTGTGAGAGATTGTTTGTACATGGGTACCTAACATGGCCGTGTATCTAGGACCCATCCTTGCATTATTTGCATGTTTCTCTTTTCCCCCTAAGTTGCAGTTGAGGGGGGGTGTTGGTGTAATTAAATAATTAATTACACTTTATTAAGTTGACTTAGGTCTTTTTTAAGTCATTTCAGGTTTTCTTATCTTGTTCACATAAAAGTAAGATGTCATATGCAATTTATTACTCCAATTCATTAATTGCATCTAATATTGTGCAAATTTATCCTCTATGCCTTTTTTCTCTTGTAGAAGGCAATCCTAGGTTTTGCAGGTGATCTTGGCAGCTTGAGTCAATCAGTGACTCTCACAAGACTCACTATACACTAATTAAGAAATAGTGTTTATCCATTATGTTCACCACTCAAAATGTTTTCCATTATTTGCTTCATTTTGAGACCCACATTATCATCAAGTTTGATCCTTTCAAGCACCTTCTTTCTAAGATGGATTTATTAGGATGTATGGTTAAGTGGGTCATGCTTCTCATATATTTTAACCATAAGATTGTCTCTCAAAAGGAAATTAAGGGCCAATAACTAGTTAACCACTTGGTCGATGCACCTTCTTCTTTCCCTTCTCCTAGTTTTGACACTTTTCTAATGAGAACATTCTAACAATGGACATTTCTCATCCTTGGTAAATGTTTTCAATGGCTCATAGTGTAAGACTAGTTTAGGGGCAAGTGTTGTCCTAGTTCCAACTTATATAAACCTAATTCTATTAGATTTGGCTATGGAAGCCAAAGGTGCATGCAAGGCATCTTCCCATTCCTAAAAGGAATATGAGGGAAGAATGTTCATAATGTATGACTATGGTATCTTTGGAAGCTACTCAGATGTCACCATGTTAGTACCAAAAGGTGCCATAATCAAATCAAGACTCCCAGACCTAACTAAAGCAAGTGGAAATATAGAACCTAGTGGGAATAGATGTAGAAAAAGATCCAAAGATGAAGATGAGTCCTCCAAATGTGCAAGATGGGGCTCACAAAACAAATCTGATATATCTGTCAAGTACTCATCCCATAAAGCTATCTTTGGAAGATGATGAACCTATTGAATTGAATCACATGAAGCCCCATTTAAAGAAACATTAAAATCTAAAGTAGGAGATGGAAATGAGGTCCCAATGCATATCATCTGACTACATTGTGCTGACTTGGGATAGGGCAACTGAGAGGGGGGGTGAATCAGTTGTCACACTTTTACAATCTTTTTTTTCTCAATCTTCCTTTTCCAATTATAATTAAATCAGTGATAGAAACATTTCAACATTAATCAACAACATATGACAGAAAATATAGATAACACGTTTGACACCAAGATTTTGACATGGAAACTCAGTTAAGGGAAAAACCACGATGGGGGTTAACCCACAAATATTAATACCCCGTTAAAAGTATTTCACAAATGGGAATGCACATGCATTCAGGCTCACTACTCAAAAGAAGGCTCACTGCCTATGGAAACATTACAAGAAAATGACAGATATTTGAATTGATTAATAGCATCTACTTATGTAAGAATTTTAGTTCCGGTTAAGTGTAAAAACTGATCTTACACATTTCATCTTTGCTCTACTCTTCTTACTGTTCTGCCTTCATTCACACTTTGGATTTCTGCTCTTCTCACATTCACCTTTTACACTTCACACACTGAATCATCCAATTTCATCGGTTATATATATCTGTAATTCTATCAGTCGGCTTCAACAACACTTAGAACTTTTATGAATGCTCTGCTCTATCGGCTAAAACTATGTATAACTTAAGGTGCAGACTAAAACTTGCTCTTGAAAATCATTACTCATGTCGGCCACTATCCCTGATCTTTATCATTTGTCCAACAAACAACTTCCATACATCCAGAATCAAGATCTTCTTCAAGGTCGGCCTGTTCTTCTTCTGTCTGGTCTAACAAACTAGAACCCGGTACTCAGAGGCTAATATCTTTTGAATCCTTCATCACCGGAGGACAAAAATTTGGATTTACACTATCTTGACAATGCACATGACTCCCCTAGATCTGTAGCTAATCATGACTTCCCACCGGAGAGATCTGGACCAAAATACTGAACCCTGTTGTTGCTCTGTTCCTAACTATCCAGACTTAGACAAATTCTAAATCTGACTTCCAGTATGCACAAATTGTGTTATGTAGATGATTGGGATGATCTTAGTTGCCATCAATGACAACATATATCATTCCTAGCAGTGTCTCTTGCCAACAATATCCCCCTTTGGCATTGATGGCAACACTTAGTGAAAATTGACTAAGTGTCTAGTGCAACTCCCCCTTTGTTTGTACACTCTTGTACTTCACTTATTCCGGTGCTCCCCCTTTTTTGAATACCTCATTTTTCACTGCCCTTCACTCCCCCTTTGACATCAATGGAAAAGGGTGGGGTCCGCAAGATAAAATTCTTCAAAAATACTGTAAATACTACCGCATGTGTACAATTGATCAACAAGTTCTATTTACATAAACTTTAGAGTGTCTGCAAAACTGGTTTTTATCTACACAAATTCAGAGGCCCAAGTACTCTTCATTCCATCCAAAATTGAGATGTGCCCATTCAACAAAAATGAATATGCTTTTGCTTTAGATAGATCTGATGTATCACTATTCCGGACTGTAGTCTGAGCTTCAAATAGGGCATTATACATTATCTCTAATTTAGGGGCAATCAAACCCCGAAGTTCACACATCCTCTTCATAGTATTGTTTTTCTCTTTTGCAAGCCTCTTTATTTCATCTGTTAAGCTAATAACTTGAAACTCCTGTCTTATAGGAGAGGTAGTTAGGGGATCAAAATTTTGAGAAAGAACTGATATTTTCTATTCTTGTTTCTTTATCTTCTTCTCAATATCCTTATTGACCTTGGACCTTGACAGGCAAAACTTATATATATCTCCTTCATCACTCAGAGCATTCTGAATGCTCTTTATACTAACATCAAGTATTATTCTATCATTTCTTATCAGGTTCTTTATTTCACCAAATTTCTTATCCAAAAATTATTTTTGAACATTTGCTTCTGCAGACTTCTCAAGAGACTCAAAATGAGTATTTACAGAACTTACAAGATTTTTCAGATGATTGGATGGGGAATCAGATGGATTCTTCTAGTAGGTAGGCATTAGCTTTTCCAGAATCCCGAATGCAAGCCCCAGTAGCTCATTGTCCTGCATGTGGAATTTTAACATCTTTTCTCTAGCCTTTACTTGGGTGTAAGATGCTATTTTCATTAGTTGAATTGGAGAGAGAGCATCTGGATTGGCTAGGCCTTGGAGTAGTTCAGGTTCATCAAGTTCAATCACTTCTTTTCCAAGAAGACTTTTTACTGCATCTATAGTGTCTCTTGCAGCTATTTCAGAACCAACTTTTTGATCTCCTGATTTCTCAGTCTCTACTTTAGGTGCTTCAATGTTTGCACCATCTTCTTCTGCTTTATCTTTCTTTTCTCTTTCTTCCTCTAACTCTACTTTATCCTTTTCTGTGTTCTCTATAGAGGAACTTTTTCTTGTTTGTTCATCACTTACTACCTGGTTAGGAGGGCTCTGTAAAATAGTAATATTATCCTCTTTCCTTGATGTATCAAATGGATTGGGAGCATCTTCTGCAACAATTACTTTATCCAACATTTCTGTATCCTCCTAATTTGCTTGTTCTACTTCTGAAACTGAAGCTTCACCCAACTCAGATTGTTGCTCAATAATATTCTCTTCTTCACCATCTGGAACTTCTTTCGTGACTATGGGAAGATTGTGCTTTCTCAAGACTTTCAAAAGAATCTCTTGAGTTTCTTCAATGATTTTACTTGTTTCTCCAAGCACGAGTTTGTTCATTCTCCTCTTGCTTCTAAAGTCATCTTTGACTTCCTTGAATATCATATCTATTTGATCAGGAGAAATTTGAGGACACAAATTTATTAGTTCATGTTCCCTGATCTCTATGTCCTTGCACTTGGCATTTTCTTTTCTCAACTCCAAGATATTTGCCAAACTTTTTGGTAACTCAAAAGTTATCTCAATCAGTGCCTTGTTGTAGATGTTGAGATATCTGACCATTGCTTCCTCCAACACCCTTTTATCCATGTCTTTGTATTCATCATAGAATTCAATCATGGGTTTTAGATTACCATCCATAGTGACTGATTTTATCACATCTTCTAGGGAGATTGTGGGCTTCTCAACATATTCCTCATAATCTTCTGTCTTTTGCTTTTTGCTAGTCCTTTTGCTTCCAGTTAACTCTGCATCTTTTGTTCCAGTGACCTTTAGTTCCTTGATTTCAATGTCGAAGTCTGTATCTACTTCTTCTCTTATGCTTTCATAGGTCTGGGATGCTTTTGTTTTCTTCCTTTTCTCCCATTTTTCGAATGATTTTGCTTCCAATTTTGCAGTTTTGGAAGGAGCAGAGGCTGTAGCAGAGCTTCTAGTAGTTCTTGAAGTGGAAGAGAATTCCACTGGATCAACTGTTGGTTTCTTATCTTGTTTCTTTTTCACATCCTTCTTTGTTCTTTCTCTGAACTTCTTTACAAATTCCTTAGTTAGGCCAATATTTTTAGCTAACTACTCAACTTCTTTTCTTACTCTCCTGTTGGGTTTAGGTTCTCTGAGTTAAGTATGCAATTTTAAACTCAGCTCCTCATAAGTTCCAAATCTTTCAACCATTGTGTCTTTGGGCTTGCTTAGCCAATGTTGAGCATACATATCTAAGATCCTTACATCTACTTCATACCCCATGGGCATGATCCAAACAGTTCTGGGTTCCACTGCTTCCATTAAACTTTGATCAATATCAACCATGAAGCATATTTCATTCTTGTACTTGTCAATAATTGAATTAGGAATTCTTTCCCTTGAGTGCATCATACTCTAAATTTTTTTGAAGTAACCCCATATTGTAGTTTTCTGAGTTTTGAAATCACCAATGCTACGAAGATGATTTCTGATCTGAATGGCAACTGGCTCATCCTTAGTCCAATGCACACCTTTTACCCCAGGTACTTCATTCATAAAATAAAAGAATAGACATAGAATCAACATACCATACTTGAAAGTGTTTTTCTTATCTTTCTTGATCTTGTTCAAATTTTCAATCTGTTGATTCTGTAGTAATTCACACAAGTCATAATCAACATTTTCCTTTAGCATCTTATATGCAGCATATATGGCTGTTCTAGAAATAGAATTTTCTCTGCTTGAGTGGTAAATCTTGTACCCAATCACCATGGAGGTAAATTTGACATCCAGTTCTATAATATCATTAATGGTCATTGCCCTTCTGTCGAACTTAGCTCCGGTAGCATAAGTTACTATCTGGTTTTTCACAGCTTTCAGCATGGGTAATCCTCTGGTTGAATTGAAACCAATTACATTTTTGATAGCATCCCTGGTAATCTTGAATGGTTTTAATAACCAAATGAATTCATCATGCATCTGACTCAGGACATATTGGACCCATTCATCCTCATCAAATGTTGGAAACCCCATAATCTGAATAAAGTGTTTGTCCTGCAGGGCCTTATACTTGGGTTTAAGTTCATGATTTTCATCCATGAGTTGTTTCTCAAACAAGTCTACATACCTTGAATCTCCAAACTCATCTATATTTGCATTAATATAAACCCTAATGTCATCTACATGCAACACACCATACAGAACACTTGAAAAAGCACCCAATGGGTCGACTTCAATTGATTTGTGAGGATGCTTCTTAAATTTTGGTCGAGGCCTTTCAGTAATGTCAACAACATGAGGAGTAGCCATCTTAACAGATTTTAGATTCAAAGCTTTATAGAGAGGTACCTTTTTCTTTCACAGAGTTGGGGTTGATCAATTGCCGGATGAATCCGCTCTTTGCCTCAATCTCTAGATTTGCAGCTCAAATGCTCTTCTTCTTGTTTTCTTTGAAAGCAAGGTAATTCAAATGAGTGACCAAGTGACCTTTTAAAGCTTCACATCACCTAATTTGCCTTTGTAATAAATGTGTTTCCCTAATTGTATCCGGTTACATTATTTTTAACAGATCTTCATGAATCAGTCCGTAAAATTACATATCAACATCTTTACTTCTGGAAATCCTTCCAAAGGTTCTAGACCAATTCAAAATATTCTCTTTTATTGTACCCAACTCAGGCACCCACTTACTAACCGGGGGAATTTGATGTTCCATGTAGCTCCCCCTGAGCCAGAGCTTCTGTCTTAATTCCTGGAGGAATTTTCAGCACTGGATTCCGATGCGGACCCATCACTATTGTTTATTGTATCTTTCTTTATCCAAATCTTGTTCATTTCACTCCATATCTCATTCACATCAATTTTCCTTTTGCCTCTGTCTTGTCTCTGTTCATCTTGTTTTCTATTTACCGGACCTCTTCTTCCATTGTTCCTATTTCTGTAGAATCTTGCAACATGACCAAATTTGTTGTAGTTAAAGCATACTTGATTTCCTCTTGACCTGCAATGATTAGCCATGTGTCCAAATCCATTGCAAGCAAAGCAGTAGCCATTGAAAGAATTGTCATTTGAGTTATTCATTATCATACTTCTACATTCATTGGATTTGTGACCATACCTCTTTCATTTGAAGCATTGACTGGAGAAGGATGGATCATTTTGATTTGCTCTACTTCTACACTGAATAGCTCTATGACCAAATTAATTGCAATTGAAACAATTTCCATTAAATGATGGATATATTTGAGCATTAGGCGGTCTTACTGGAGGTTTTCTAGTTATGTTCCTTTTATTCCTTGGTTGAAAAATTCTTTGTCCAGATCCAGAGTTTTCACCTTTCTCATATCTAAGATTATGCTTGTCATTATACTTTTTCTATTCTTCAATCAGTGCTTTGAGCTTAGCTGAGCTTATTTTGAACTTCTCCTTATACTCATTTGCAATTTCTAGGTCATGTCTGAGAGTGATAATCTGTCTTTCAAGTTCTCTCTCATTGTTTTTTCTCTCTTGTAGATTAGATTCTAGGAGACCAGCTATTCCATCCATTCTGCAGCATTCTTCAGTTCTCTCTTTCAAATTTTGCTTCATCTCTTCTTCAACTTTCTTCCTAGATCTTCAATTTCCTTGGTCAGTCTCATCACCCCAGTTTCCATTTCATGTTTTAGGACAACAACTTCTTTAGCTAACTTTTCACATTCTTTTGTCTTTTCTTTTAGGGCCTTGTCTTCTAGTGGAAGAGATTGCTCCTTTCCTTTTGCATTGGATTTGCTCAACTTTTCTTTTAGGATCTCAATGAAGTCTTCAGCCTTTTTGAGATTATCTTGCAGTTCTTGGACTTTTGCCTTGGACTGCTCAAGATCATCTAGGGAGAGATTAAGTTGTCCTTGAAGATTGTATTCATGCATTTTTACTGCCTTCCCAGATCTTCTTTAAGCTGTTAAACTTTTCCAAAGGAACCTTGCTCTGATACCAATTATTGACTTGGGACTGGACAACTGAGAGGGGGGGTCAATTAGTTGTCACACTTTTACAATCTTTTCTTTCTCAATCTTCCTTTTCTAGTTATAATTAAATTAATGATATAAACATTTCAGCATTAATCAATAACATATGACAAAAAACATAGATAACACATTTGACACCAAGATTTTGACGTGGAAACCCGGTTAAGGGAAAACCATAGTGGGGGTTAACCCAGAAATATTAATACCCTGTTAAAAGTATTTTACAAATGGGAATGCACATGCATTTGGGCTCACTGCTCAAAATAAGGCTCACTACCTATGGAAACATTACAAGAAAATGACAGAGTTTTGAACTGATTAATAGCATCTACTTATGTAAGAATTTTAGTTCCAGTTAAGTGCAAAAATTGATCTTACACATTTCATCTTTGCTCTGCTCTTCTTACTGTTCTGCCTTCATTCGTACTTTGGATTTCTACTCTTCTCACATTCACCTTTTACACTTCACACACTGAATCATCCAATTTCATCGGCTATATATATCTGCAATTCTATCAGTTGGCTTCAACAACACTTAGAACTTTTATGAATGCTCTGCTCTATCGGCTAAAACTATGTATAACTTAAGGTGCAGACTAAAACTTGCTCTTGAAAATCATTACTCATGTCAGCCACTATCACTGAGCTTTATCATTTGTCCAACAAACAACTTCCATACATCCGGAATCAATATCTTCTTCAAGGTCGGCCTATTCTTCTTCTGTCTGCTTTGACAAACTGGAACCCGGTACTCAGAGGCTAATATGTTTTGAATCCTTCATCACCGGAGGACAAAAATTTGGATTTAGACTATCTTGACAATGCACATGACTCCCTAGATCTGCAACTAATCATGACTTCCCACCGGAGAGATCCAGACCAAAATACCGGACCCTATTGCTGCTCTGTTCCTAACTGTCCAGACTTAGACAAATTTTGAATCTGACTTCCAGTATGCACAAATTGTGTTATGCGGATGATTGGGATGATCTTAGTTTCCATCAATGACAATATATATCATGCCTAGAAGTGTCTCTTGCCAACACATTGTTCAACCCTCTACTAGTGTTAGAATACAGGAGTCCCTAGCCTCAATATGTTGACTCATTAGATAAAGAATATGAACTCTCTAAATCTATGATAGGAGTAATAGAATCCAAAATCTCAATGGAATCATTTGTAGGAGGAGAAGGAACATGAAGAGAAGTCTCTATATCATCAAGACACTTAAGCTCTTCATCATAAGGGATTTCCTCTATTGTATCTGTAACATAAAAAATTGCATACTCTTACAATTTCACACTACGTTTTGTGACCACTTTGGTGCTTGTATCTACTTTCTACATTTTAGGCTCATGTTTACTAAATTTTGGCCTCTTTTTCTTATTTTCATTAAATTTTGTTTTAATGTTTGGTGACTCTCCTAGCCCAGAGATGATTCAAAAGATTTTGAGGTAGATTCACTTGGATGCTTGCACTTAGCGCGGATGTCCGCACATCACGTTGGCATCCCGTGAGCATGAAATGGTCAATGAAGTTATTTTTGGACACATCAAATAAATCATGTGGTTGGTGATATTCTCATAATACCTCTCAAGCTCTAAACAACTCCTTCCTCTTGCATGTGGTTCTATTCTTCCCTCTCATTCAAGGAAGAGTATGATTTTTTTGAATGATCTCTCTCTCTCTCTCTCTCTCTTGGCTTTTCTCTGCAAGTTTCATGAAATCTTGAAGGACTCTTTGGTGTACTTTTTCTCTACAACAACTATCTAGATTTTCCATGCACTCTTGAGTTGTAGTGTTATCTCTACTAGCTCTTAGAGACTTTAGCTTGCATTGTGTTTATTGAGAAGGCTCTCTCTTGTTGGGGTTTTGAAGTTGTACAACTAGATTCCAGCCCTTGAGGAATTGCAACCTCCTTCTTACTATTCAAGCTGGTAACATTATTCTATTTTTTAGTTTCATATTTCATATTTGAATATGTTTACTCATGGTTTAGTTATTTTCTTTTAAAGTTTCATGGTGTAGACCACCATTTGTATGTTGTTGGGTATTCTTACCTGTAGACTAGGGAAGCTACCTTAGCTTTATTTTCATTTGTCACTGCTCTTAATTCCTAGACACACATAGGATAGGAGCACACACTCTATTTTCCTATTTTTTTCATCATTCACTTCTCATGGAGGTAGAAATACCGAAACTGGGGCTTGACTGAGGCAAGTTGTCATGCCCCTTTTTCCAAAATAGAACTTACTAAAAATAGCAAGTTTCCACTATTCAGAAATAGTAAGTCAGGGGTTGCTTGATACATTGGAAAATATTAGTTATTTAATATTTATATTATCCTGGTGAAATATTTGTCTTTTGTACAAATAAATATTAAATTTATTATATTATTAATGGTGCCAGCACAGGTGGAGCGTGGAAATCCTTGGAGTAACTTCCCATGGGTTAATTGGACAACATTGGGGAAATTAATTGGTTTAATATTTAATATTGTCCTAATGCAATTTGTATTATTTGGGACAATTAAATACTAAATTAAATATTTTGAGGCTGAAGATAGGTTTTGGAAATTGGGAGCCCACTTCTCCAAAGCTAGAATCATATAAAAGATGTAAAATTGGTCATTTACAGGCATTGTTGATATCATATTTTCTCTCACTTGTAGATTTGCAAAAGACTTCTTCAATGGATGAAATCCTGTTGGAGTGGAAGGCTTGTGGATAGGAACCCATGATCATCAAGTGATCAGAGGATGAAAACCCTTTTCTCACAAGGAGGAATCTCATCCAGAGCTTGCATTTGGGTTGAAGGAATTTGGAGGTTTTGGCAGTTTTCAGTGTTTTGTGCAGGATTGTTCATTTCATAGTTAGCACTGCTTTTTGGTTTCTTCACTATTGCATGTTTTTGTAGGTGTTGTTCTTAGGATTAGGGTCAGATTTGGCCATCTGGGTATTGTTGGATTTGTTTCCGTAGTGTTGCATGTTGTATTGCACTGTGTATATTTCAATATTGTAGTGAGATTTGCATTGTTGATTGGAGAACTTGTTGTTGGAGTTTGCTGCTATATTCTTTAGTATATCAAACTTGTCTACACATTATTTGCATTAGAAAAAGAAATAAAAAACATTCTATGGTGTTTCCAGTGATGTTGGCTTCATTTGGTATTCGACAATTTTTGTGGGTTTAGTTGTATTTGCTCCAGATTTGCAAATATAGTTGTTGTAGATTTTGTGACTGCTATGACAGTCTAGAGGATGATTAAATTAGATTAATATGCATGTAAATCAATTCCATAAGTTCTGGGCGAATTGTGTTAGTTTGGTGTTGTTCTGTGCATGACTAGCTTGCTAGTCTTGGTGAAATTATTGTATTTTTTGGTGGTGTTAAGTAAATTCATTTTCAGATCTGATTTAAAGTTAAAATCTCAGTTTGGATCATTACAGTGGTATCATAGAAAATATCTCACAAGCTTGCAGGGTAGAAAGCTATTTTTTATGTAGAAAGATGAAGATATTTGAAGAATCTATGATGGAAATGTTTCAAGAACTTAAAAAATATCAGAAGGACCTACTAGAATGGATGAAGGATCTAGAGACAAAGAAAATGCTTTTGAAGAAAGATCCAATGAATGTTGA
Source organism: Cunninghamia lanceolata (assembly GCA_027924645.1). Lineage (NCBI taxonomy): Eukaryota > Viridiplantae > Streptophyta > Pinopsida > Cupressales > Cupressaceae > Cunninghamia > Cunninghamia lanceolata. Next base: position 15,738,204 of record BSBN01000472.1, on the reverse strand, counting down.
TGAAAAGTTAGAGAAAGCATCAGAGAAAGAATCAGAAGATGCTAAGGAGCATGAGACAAAGAAAATATTCTTGCAAGAAGAACGAAAGGAAGAAAGAGTTGAACTAGAGGCGCTCCAAGCCATAGAGGTTGAAGGTAAAGATTGTTTAATTAAAGAAAACATTTCAATGATTTCTAGTGAGCTCCCAATTTAGGAAAATATTAATTTTGATGAAGTTAAAGTGAAATCAGTCTTGCATGTTGGAGATAAGGATTTAATAATGGAAGAAAAGGTTCAAACAATTCCTATCAGTGTCCAAGAAACACCTATAGAAATTCTAAGTGTGGAAAAGAAGGGACTAGTGCCAAGTGAGAATGGTCAACATAATAGCCATAATGTTGGAAATGATTTCATTAGGGATACTTTAGCTCAATCTTATTCTACTAGTGATTTTCATTGTGAGAGTGACAATGTTGATGTGAGTTACTCAAATTCCAAACCAGCAAAGGAAGGTAAACATCTTGATTGCTTCTTTGATTACAACTGGAGAAATAAGGAAGTTGGTAGAAGGAGGGATTTATTGCATCACTTTGATATAATTTCATTACAATGTTTTTTCTATTATGAGAAGCATTCTAACTATGATGAAAAGATGAAGGGTACAAAGTGGAAAGTGGATCTTTCCTCTCAACTTAAAAATTTCTCATCCATGTTGGTGTGGGATCTTGGTTGTTTATCCAAAGAACTACAAAAAGAATACATTGGGAAACAAATGAAGGCTGAAATTTCTGATGGGCTAAATATCATATTTGCAAAAGTGTTTTCTGGTTTAGAATTCTCAAATTCCATTTGGGTCAGTGTAGCAAAGTGGAAGCATGGTGGTGAATACATTTTCCATTTGAGGCAATCACTTGGGAAATAAAAAATTGCAGCACCAAAACATGAGGTATGTAATACATTCTATTCTTTGAGAACCAATATGGTTATGGGTATACAATGGTTGTATTCCATTGATGAGTTTCTACTCATTCAGAAAAATAAAGAGCTACTGTGCACATATGAAAAAAATGTTTTATCTCCCAAGGATTGTAGTGTTGAGGGTATCTCCACATCTCTTAATTTTTCAAAGGAAGATGAACACCATGTTGGCAGCTTAAGGTATGAAAAAGATTATCATATTTTATATTTGTTTCTTTTGTTAATGTCACTTCAAAATTCTTATCTTTATGGAAAGTGTGCTAAGAAGGATGATAGACAAGGGATTACTACCCTTGGACATATGAAGGAGAATTAATGAGGAAGGTGCAACAAATAGAATTCAAATGTCTTCTTGGACATTTTTATTATGTGGTTGTTCCCATGATTTTAATAAAATCCTTCACTATTTTTTAGTTATGCATGCATCATGTTTTTTATAGACAATGCTGGAAAATTGTTTTGAATCTCTTTGATGAGACTTTTAGTTATAATAAGTTTTGGGAAGATCATTTGTAGAATTTGGTTATAGTTGTGGACCTATTAGAGCAACATGCATTTCATGAAACGGAAGCCCAGTGTGAATTTATAATGGCAGAACTTTTATATGTGGGACATATCATCCATACCAAGGAAGTACAACTAGAACATTTATGTAGTGTTGATAAGAGTTTTGTTAAGAGATCATCATATGTGGAAACCTCCTTAATCAGCATGACAAATAAAGAAGGTTTTACATGGATGGATAGAACACAAGAAGCTCTGGTTTAGCTTAAGAAAGTAATCATCTCATGTTATGTGCTTTCTATTTCAAATTTCTCACAATCATTTGCCATAGAATGTGATGTTACAGGAAGGAGATTTGTGGGAAATATTTTGTTCTTTCAAGGAAGGAATTAGCACCAAAAGTAAAGTGAATAAAGATGGTCATAATAACATAAGATTAGAGTTGCATAATCCTTGTGTAAGGAATTCCAAAGGTGGCAAACATGGCATAGTAAGAGAGAGCAGATTGTTGATTTGGAAGGGTTTCAGAAGTGTGCAGATGTTTGTGGAAGAATTTCTTATCACTATGTGGGTATGTTTAGTCTCCATATTTCTTTTATTTTGGTTTACTACTACTGTACCTTTTTGAAATTGCTGATTTTCATGGTTTTTGATGTTGGATGGCTAATTGCAAACATATACATTTGCATAAGAGATAAATTATACACATTCATGAGCATTGCAACCTATAGTATGGTGGGAATTCCAATCATGGGGAAGAGTATTTTTCAGTTTGTGACTTCTAATGGGGATTTTTTAGTCCTTACATGGCTACCCATCAAATTCTCATTGATCACATGGATGAGTGTTGCACATGTTTGCCATTTTTGTAATTATTACATCATTTGTATGTTGCTGATTTTAATGACTTCAGCCATGAACAAATGTAGAATCATTCTTTTGGAAGAAGTTTCCTTGAATTATAATTTTATTAGGACTCCACTATTAGTGAAAATTAATCCATCTATCATAACACTAATTTGGAGGAAACTCAAGGAGGTTGTTCCAATTGTGCAGTATGTGTGTATTGTTTGCAGATTTCCAGTGAAGTTGTGGGTGTTGTGTATGATGGAGTATGATTCTGTTGTAGATTAGTTTGATGCTAATGTATACCATTTTATATTTTTATTTTCTCCATTCATATCAGCTTCAGAAGTTGTGGGTTTAGTCTTTCAGTTTGGAGCAGAACAATGTTAGTAGTATTGTGTGATTTGGAGTTTTTGTTCAATTTTTAGAGAATTATGGAGTATATGTTGTTGTTGTATGATGCTATTTTCCACTCCTCTACTAAACTCTTACTATGATAGATCAGTCCTTGAAGTTGAAGGTATCATCTCTTAGGTTGAGGTAAACTTTGGGCCAATAAGAGTACATTTCAGCCATATTAATTTCATTGTTTTGAAGGTAAAAGTAGTTGTTTCCCAAACATGTACTCATTGTTGTAGAGGATGAAATGAATGTTCCAATAGTCCTAATAGCAGAAAAAATCAGAATTATATCATTGTAAGAGGTTGTAGGAGTTTTTGGTTTAACTTGTCTTGTGACAGTGCACATACTGTGAGGCCCACCCTTGCGTGACTAGAAGTAGTTACCCTCTTAGACCATGTTGTTCTGCTTCATCGTAGTGAAGGGTTCGATCTATGGGATTGTGGCCCTATCTTGGGTCAGTGTAGTGATGTTGTGGTGTGAGGCTTACTTTTATCTCACCTTATATTTTTTCTTATGATACTTATCATTTAGATTTTATGATGGACATTTGGGGACTGCTGATCCTATATTTTAGACTTTCATTACTACATCTCATGCTTGGTTAGCTGGATGGTTTATGCTATGTTGATGTCTTAGATTTCATGTTAGATTAATTTGATGTTATGATGTTTTATGCTATGATTTTAGATGCATTGGAATGTTTAGTGATGATGGAATTGAATTTATACCTTACATTATGTGATCTTGATTATACTTGTGAATGGTTAATGAATTGAGAAATATATATATGTTAACATGTGGTTATTATTGATGTTATATGTGATTATGCAATCATGTGTGTGATATATGTAGTTCACTTCACTTCGGCTATTTGTACCATGTGATATTAATGGGTTTGTGGAAGTGTGCAGGTAACTTTCCATGCCCATGAAAAATTAGAGGTCGGACAATAACCATATGTTATATCCCTATTAAGCCGACCTAGTCCTAAGTTGGACTAAGGCCATTTGTGTTTGAGAATATTGATTATGTTGTATTGGATTTATGATATTTTGTAAGGTTTACCCCTTTTAATTTATCTCTTGATGTGTTGTAAAAATCGTAATGTTGGGTTTGCACAATTTTGAGTGCTAAATGTTTGAAGCCATTTTCAAGTGAATTTATGTGTTCCCTAGTATTAATAATGGTCAAATATTGACCTTAGGTCATACCCCTAGGGTCTAGGACCATTCTTAACATGTTTAAACTTGTTTTAAACCATGTATGGTCACCCAAACTTGGCCCTTGAGTCAAGTGACGAGTTTGGGGTGATGTGAGAGGTAGTTGACATGTCACCATCTCACCTAACCTAACCTCACCCACTTGGATAAGGTTACCCTTACCTCAAGTGCTTTAGAAACTTCTTGAAACTTCTCACATGTGTGAGACCTCTTCCCTATGCTCTCACACGTGTGAGAGCACTTGTGGGGAAGAGTGTAGCTTAGTTGAATGAGAAGGTGACAAGTGTCACCGCCTCATTCATGAGAAGGTGACAAGTGTCACCTCCTCATTCATGAGAAGGTGACAAGTGTCACCGCCTCATTCATGAGAAGCTTCCCTTGTGTGCTCACACCTCCCTATGCTCTCACACATGTGTGAGAGCATTTGTGGGAGAGTGTGTAGCTTTGTGGAATGGGGAGATGACAAGTGTCACTCCTCATTCTTGTGGGGTTGTGAGGAGGGTTATGTGGATGGAGGAGAGGGTGACAAGTGTCACCTTCTCATCCATTAGGGTTTGAGAGGCTTGCCTATTTATCTCTCTCCTTGAGATGAGATGAGGGTTCTTTTGGTTCTTTCCTTCATTATTTTTTGGGTTGTGTTGGGGTTGGAGAGAAGGACTTGTGGAAAGCTCCTCACCAACATCCTCTACCCTTGAAGCTTGAGAGGTAAGCTCTCAAAGATTCAATCCTATCTTTTACTTGTTTTTGCTTATGCATTATGTATGCTTTATGTATGTTTTGCTTATGTGGTTTTAGTTTTGTGATGTGGGTTTTGAAGGGTTGTCTTGGTGAGCTCTCCATGTGAGAGAGCTCACCTTTGTTATGGGTGAGAGAGGTGTGAACCTCCTTGGTTCCCCTCATTGTTTTGGCATAGTTTTTATGGCCATGGGCCTTGTATGAAAGTTTGAGAAGTATAAGTTTTATGGCAAGAGTGCCTTGTGATGATATTATGGAAAGTTTATGGCAAGAGGCCATGGGATTATGAGCATTATGAGATTAATGAGTTTATGAGTTGGGTTAACTTTGAGTTGAGAATAGTCCACTCTCTCACCCTTAAATTCATTTGCAAAATGGGCTAGTTTGTGTTTTTCCATGGATAGGTGTTAATGTGTTTGATGTGTGTGTTTTTTTATCTTTGTGGTATGAACCTTGGTTATTGGAAGGCCTCCTAGCTTGGGGGTGGCCTACATGTAGGCCTAGGTTGGGAGGAGAGCATCCCGTGGGCATGGTTATATATTTTATATATTTTGTAGGTTCATATGGGGGAGTTGGAGTTGGAAAGAAATCTTGTTTATAGTGGTCTTATGTAGTTTGTAAAGATAAAGGCATTGAGATGCCCTACCCCTATTTTGGGGCTTGTAATAGTTTGTTCTTGGTGGAGAGTTGAGCTCTCTTGAGTTGTATCCATTTCACCCTCCTTGTAAACCTTGTAATTAGTTAAATGACTATTGGCAAAAATAGATTTATTTCATTCCATTGTTATGAAAGAAATTATATCTCTTCTCTCCCTCTCTTTATTATCATAATGTTATGCATAAGAAGATTATTTGAGGAAAGAAAAAATGTTTATTATAGGCCTCCTTGTGGAAGAGATTATGCTATTTTGTTGTTGTTAAAGAAAGAAAAATGATGTATGATTAGTTTAGTTTGGACCTCTTTTTGTGGTAGTATATATATATATATATATATATATATATATATAGAGCTAGTTATAAATGTATGCATATAGATCTATATATATATAGTTGTATAGATATTTTTATGACTAAATGTAACTCACTAGTTTTATTATTTTTACACAGTGAGCATATTAAATTATTTTTTGTCAGAGCCTTATATATATATACACACACACACACTTATAACTATTTGTTGATAAGTTATACATACTTCAAAGTTTAGATGAGCAAATATAATTTGCGGGTCTTAAAAGACCATTTCTTATTGCTTTCTTTTCGTTGTAGATTAGGGTTTGAATAATGCCCTGCGTAGGGATTACCTTGTGTAGGGCATGGCTGCCACAAAATACATGTATTTGGGGTGGGGCAGAGCCTGCCCCCTGTGATCTTGCCTTCGGGGTTTAATCCCCACCAATCTACCTTGCAGTGCATGCTATATAAAATCCTTTGTGTAGAGGTTTTTGGCCGTGACTGTGGCGGACCTAACATTGGTTGCCGACCATTTTAGGGCTCGACCCTGTGTTATATAAATTCTATCATTCAGCTGTCTTATGTATAAGGCATTCAACCCTGCATTATTATATATTTCAGGTTTTACTTTTATGGGCAGGTGTATATATATATATATATATATATATATATATATACTGGTTTACCTGTGTTAATATAATGTTTTGCTTAAATAAAAACCCTCTGTGTAAAACCCATTCTTTTTCTAAATAAGAACTAGAGAGTTTCAACTTGAAGAACTTAGTAAACACAGACCTTTATTATTTGACTCCACAAATAGAAAACCTATTTTATTTTGTTAGTAAATTATGTCAACATAGAATCCTGTGCATATATCCATATTTGAAAATGGAGTAATAGAAATTAAACTTAGAAAACAAAGGCAAATGTTAGAGTTAAGAAAAGAATAATATCCTGCAACCTGTAGGTAAGCAATATTAGAAAATCCCAAACAAAAAAAAATAAAACATTAAGTTTTCCTTGCAACCTCTTCGGGAAGATATCTCCCACTTGGGGAGATACCTTCGCACTTGGGCTCCTTGGGAACCTGTACCAACCAAAAAACAATAAGTGTTAGAATGGAGAGAAAATGAGTGATTTATGTGTATTTATATTTCCCATCTAGGGTTTGGTGCCTTAGGATTAGGGAAATGATTAATATGTTTTAATTAGTGGTCAAATGGGTTTAGTGTACCTAAGCAAGCCGACTTGGTAAGTGGGAGTTTATATTCTGGATTTTAGTGTGTGTGAGGGTATTTGGTTTAATTTAATTTTGTTAATTGTTTTAATCATGGTGTGCAATTGGAGTGGGGTAAATTACCCCTTTTGTGGAATTAATTACTTAACCCTTGGAGCAATTTTATTTACATTATGTTCATATTGGAATTGAGAATATAGCTTTTATCATGTTAGAAATTTTTATTGAGTTATTTTATTTAAATAATTGAAAAGGGGTTTTAGTTAATGCTATGCTTTTAAAAGAGTTGGAAATTAAAACTATAGTGGTAGTTGTGTTTATCTATTTGATTTATTTTATTTTAAAAAATTAGGAAGGGTTCTTAGTCAAATTATGCATTTAATTTATTTAAATTTGAAAGGGGTTAAGGTAGGAGATTTATTTTAATTTAATTTTTTGCAACCTCCTATAGTTGATGAGGTGACGTTACGCTGTCGAAATCACTATACGATTTAGTCTATCTTTGTTCTATTTTGAGCTGTTATGTTGTCAAAATTTCTCTAGGCTTTATGGGATAAAATTATGTTTAATTATCGATTAATTTTCCCTTTGATGCTTTAGATACTTAATTTATTGTTTATTCGAAATTGGTTATAGTATTAATTTTAATGTCCATTTATTTAAGCTATTAGTTGTTCCTTAGGTTAGATTTTGATTTGAATCGAAATCGATCCACCTCGTAGAGTAAATTCTAGGGTTGGACCCCGAGACAGGATCCAACCCTCTTAATGTCGCTCGCATGATGTATACCCCCTTAGTGGCTATCACCTCATAGGGTTTGCAATTTGAGACCGTATTAACCTGAAATTGATTGACTTCCCCACCTTCAGGTGATGTGCTTATCGTAGCTTGCTGGCACAACTATGTTGCGTGCGTGTGTCACTGAGTGTGTGTGATGCATGTGAGGGGGTTTGTAGAGTTGGGTAGAAATTTTTTTGATATTTCATGTCATGACCACATGACTAATGTGGACATGACACATGTGTAGTGCGTCATGACCACATGGCAAATGTGGGCATGACACATACACTTTGGGAAGGACAAGCTAAAAGAAAGATGTTGTTGATTGGGGAAGATGTAAGGCATACTAGACAAGCCCACAGGTAATATGGAATATATGGTTGTACATCAAATCTTGCTGTAACAATATCACACAACATAGGTACACTTCTCAGAGATTTACCAAGATACTAGGAGGGAAGATGGACAAAATTGTATTTGGCAAGTTTACAAAAATTTTGTGGGAGGATGTAGTTTAGATTGGGAATCAAAGAGAAGGCCTCAATCATCTAAATATCAAAGGTATTAGATTCCATGGATATTTTGGTTTGATACATGGCATTGTCACAAAGAAATTTGAATCTTCAAGTTTGCACAATGTTCTTTGGCAAAAGATTCAACACCTCACAATTACAAGATCAAGGCTTTACATGCAGTTTGTCATGTTTCATGATTTTGGCATAAGGAGTTTAGAGTATTATGATTGCAATTTCTTGAGGACAATCAATTTTGGGAAGGGAGGACATGTCATGTCCCCTTCTCCAAAAATAGCACTTAATAAAAATAGTAAGTTTTCACTATCTAGAAATAGTAAGTCAGGGGTTGTCAAATACATTGGAAAACATTATTTATTTAATATTTATATTGTCCTGGTGCAATATTTAGCTTTTGGCCAAATAAATATTAAATTTATTATATTATTAATGGTTCTAGCATAAGTGGAGTGTGGGAATCCTTGGAGTAATTTCCCATGGGTTAATTGGACAACATTGGGGAAATTAATTGGTTTAATATTTAATATTGTCCTAATGCAATTTATATTATTTGGGACAATTAAATATTAAATTAAATAATTTGAGGCTGAAAAGAGGTGTTGGAAATTGGTTGCCCACTTCTCCAAAGCTAGAATCATACAAAAGATGTAAAATTGGTCATTTACAGACATTGTTGATATCATATTTTCTCTCACTAGCAGATTTGCAGAAGACTTCTTCAATGGACGAAACCCCGTTAGGGTAGAAGGCTTGTGGACGGACACCCATGAGCATCAAGTGATCAAAGGACGAAAACCCTTTTCTCACAAGGAGCAATCTCATCCAGAGCTTGCATTTGGGTTGAAGGAATTTGGAGGTTTTGGCAATTTTCAGTGTTTTGTGTGCATGATTGTTCATTTCATAGTTTGTAGTGATTTTTGATGTCTTCATTGTTACATGTTGCTGTAGGTGTTGTTCTCAGGCTCAAGGTCAGATTTGGCCATCTGGGTATTGATGGATTTGTTTGTGTAGTGTTGCATGTTGTATTACACTGTGTATATTTCAATATTGTAGTGAGATTTGCATTGTTGATTGAAGAACTTGTTGCTGGAGTTTGCTGCTATATTACTCAGTATATCAAACCTATCTACACATTATTTGCATTATAAAAACAAATAAAAAACATTCTATGGTGTTTCCAGTGATGTTGGTTTCATTCAGTATTCGACAAGTTTTGTGGGTTTAGTTGTATTTGCTCCAGATTTGCAAATATAGTTGTAGATTTTGTGACTATTATGACAATCCAGAGGATGATAAAATCATATTAATATGCAAGAAAATTAATTCCATAAGTTCTGGGAAAATTGTGTTAGTTTGGTGTTGTTCTCTGCATGACTAGCTTGCTAGTCTTGGTGAAATTATTGTATTTTTCGGTGGTGTTAAATAAATTCATTTTCAGATATGATTTAAAGTTAAAATCTCAGTTTGGATCATTACACAAGCTCCTTAGCAGCATAACATGTTTTCTCTATTCTTGGCAAGTGCTCTTGAGTGAAAGCATTTCAAACACACGAAGGTTTCATGACTCCTTATTTCTTTCATTTACATTTCATTTTATTTTATTTTCAATAGCTTCATGTGCTTTATTTTAAAATCTGTGTTACCCAGAGACTGCTAGGTATTTGTTTTGTCTGTTGTTGGCTTGTACAACTATTTTGGATCTGTACGAATTTGGAGATTTTTATTTTTGTGGCTTTGAGGATGCCAATGCTTAGCACCAATGTCCTCATGACATTCTATTGTCTAGGGTAGTGAGCTCCTCCTTCTAGTGACAAGTTCCATCTCATTTGTTCTTTCTACTTATGTATTTCATTTTTCATAATTCTATCTACTGCAATCTATTTTTAAACATTTCTTTAGTTTCTTTCTTTCATATAAGCATCTAGTTTAGTTGCTTTTATCCTATTGGCATATAAAGTGGTTCTGTAGACCTAGAGTAAGCCTGAAACATCAACCAAATAGAACCCGAGTGTAATGTTAGTGAAAAATCCCTCAATTGATATACATTCAGTTGAGAAGTAGTTTTTCCTACATCACATTTTGGTGAACCTGACATCTTCCACGTATACCATTTTCTTCATTTTCATGGTTCACATTACATTTTGGTGAACCCAACTCATTTGTAAACACTTAAACCTTTTCTTTAGTGTTGTGGTTCATCATCACACTTTGGTGAACCCACTATCCTAAAACGCTTAAAAAAAACCTTCCTTTTTTATCACATTGGAGTGTGTGTTGTGAAGCCTAAACCTTATATATGATCTTCACAACCCAATCCTCACCCTCTTTGCATATTGTGCATAGGAGTAAAAGACATCTTTCAATGGCCTTTTCTATGAATCCTACTACTCTTATTCGATCAATTCTTGATTTCACAAATTTTTCTTCTATACAAATAACTACAACTATTGCTTCTCCTTCTTCTTCTAGAACTATTCCAATGACTTCTTACCATGATGCAGAAGCCACTTTTGATCATGAGGAAGCCTTTGGTTATGTTCCACCATAGAAAATTCATGAGTTAGATCACCATTTGACTGATTACCATGATTTTCTATGTCACGAGGATATATCCAATGTCATTGTCCCATTGGTTGATGTTCTTTGCATTATGTTAACTAGTCATCAAAAAGGTCTTGATTTCCTATGTGCCAACACCCATATAGTGCACAAGGATACACCACCATTAGCGAGCTACATTGCGGACCCTTAAGACTCTCACTTGAACATTACTGGAAGTAAGCTTTTTGTTCCTCTCCCTACATCAGAAATTCAGACTTCCACATCTTCACAGATGGCTACCAGTGCTCCATAGATCGGTAGTGCAAGTATTAACTTGTTTGGAGGTGTAGTGGACCCCATAAATCAATATCGGTTCATTCTTCCCTTGGTCTCTTTTCCATTTAATTTTCCTCCCAGTAACCTCAGAGTCTCCCATTTTCTCTCACTTCCCCTTGCATCCGCTCCTCTCTTCGTACCTACTCATACCACTAATCCCATGATCAACCAACTTTTGCAAAATGTTGGTTCCCTTCAGCAGCATCTTGCTTCCTTCTCCACTTCATCTGCACAACCACTCATTCCTGCCTATTTTAGGGGTAGCTCACTTTCACTTTCTATTCTTGCCACACCTTTCTCACAAGGCTTCGAGGCCCTGATATTTAAAAAGTATACTGGCAAAGGAGACCCTCAGACTCATATATCTACTTTCACTACTCTCTACAATAATTTTATTTTTTAGATACCCTGTTAGCAAAACTATTCTTGTGGTCCTTAAAGGACATGAAATTGGATTGGTTTTGTTCACTTCATGATGACTCTATTCTTTCTTTTGATCAATTGGTGAATCAATTGCTACAACATTTCCAAGTTCACATTGGACCGCATGTCACATTCACTAACCTCGTCCATTGTCGATAGGGATCTAATGAAAAAGTAACTGAATTCATTTTCCGCTATTAGTCTCTCTTCTAACAGATCCCTTATGCCCTGCTAGAATTTGATGTGCAGTGAGTTTTTATAGGAAACTTGCAGTCTCGAATTAGGGACAAGATTCTGTTGATGGAGTATTCTTCATTCACACATTTGTGCATTGCGCTCTGGGACTGTCAATATTTTCTCATCTAGTTCGAGGTGTCTCCCTCACTATCTCCTATTGTTCAATATGACGTTTCTTCTTCATTTTCAAATTATAAGAAAAAGAAAATTTCTTTAAAAATAATTCTTCAACAGTGATCAACATTGTAGTGGTTGAAGTACCTTACCAAGCTACCTTAGCCCTCTCTACTTTGAAATCACCAAATAATCATAAGTTCACTCCTTTAAAGGAGTCTCTTTATTCAATCATGCAACATCTCCTAAACAATGGTTTGATGCAACTGCCTCCTATCTATCCCCTCGACACTCACAAGCCTTTGCTACCTTCGTATGACCCAAAGGCCTTATTTCAATTCCATAGAGTACCTAGACATGATACATAATGATGTATGCGTGTTAAGTACATTGTACAAGACCTCATCAACCAAAACATCATCTAGGTCTCTGGTGCGAATGACAAAGGTAATAAGTCAGTGGCTCTGCCAAACCAACATTTGCAGATCTACACTGATCCCATGCCATGTCATAGCTCCAATTTTTTTGATCTTTCCTCATCTTCAGTGGTGCTAGCTTCGACCTCTGACGTTATCCCATTTCCTTCCTATGCCGGGATGGTGGGTATGGTGGATGTTCACCCTCATCCCGCTCAGGAGTATCCCGATCATGAGCCCATCATCTCTTTCTCTTCCTTAGATATCCCTACCAACACATATGATGGTCCTTTCTATATTTTCCATTGAGGTAAATGGTAAACCCATTAAGGCTATTTTGGTTGACCCTACATGCTTAGTAAATATAGTTACAGAGGAGTTTTTATATGTTCATGAGTTATATAAAGATGTCTATGAGCAATCAAACATATTTATCTAATGTCATGATGGGATGTCGTGACCTACCCTGGATTTGATCACCCTCCCTGTTAGCAATATGTATATAGTATTTTCATTGATTTCAACACATAGTGATGACTATCCACAATATGAGGTAGAGTCAACATGATGTATAGAATTTGGCAAGGTATGTTGCAAAAGCAGACAAGATGGTAGATGCAAAGGCAACATTGCTGAAGTCTAGAAGAGTGACTTGTAAGCACCTTATCTTCTAAAGTTCATTTTGAACTTTCTCATACTCAGCATGCACTCATAAGTGTCTTTTAGGAGATTGAGGAATAGTGGTATTTCTATCTTTTCATCCAAGTGCTTTTGAGAAAATTGTCTGAGGCATGAACAAAGTATTTTCCTAAGACAGGGGATCGGTAATTTTCTTCTCATTTCTCCGCATTGCAACAACTTGGCTTGTGGTTCTAGAATAAGAATTTGGAGTCTTCAAGGAGTCTAAATCCAAAGTTTCAACTCTTAATTCCTTCTGTAGTGAAAGTTAGAAGCAACAAAGTACTAGACTGTGCAGACAAAGCTTAGAGTTGCAGAGATTAAATTGGAATGCTCCACATTCCACCACATTTGATCCTTTTGGCATGTAGTTTTCAAGAGATGATCAGCAGTGGTTGAAGTTCACTCTATCCAAATTTTAGAGTGTTTTGTGTTCCACAAGTACCATTTCTTATGAACATTTGGTTGTTTCTTACTTTATCTTCACTGGCATCTGTGTGTAGACCTGACCTAGGTGACTTTGTGATTGGGTGGTGACTATTCATATGGATAGCAGAATCATAAGGGTGATTGATGGGTATGCCAAACTATTTTGATGAAGTTCATGTTATTTTTCATCTCCACAAGTGTGTATGGTGATGTTTTGAAGTGTGCATAGGCCGATTTACCACAAGCTACACATTTCATCTTTTTGGCCGACCTAATCAATGTTTTGAAGTATTACAGAGGGTATTTATAAAAGATAAAATTCATTTTAAGAGGTAAAAAAATGAATATGTGAAGATAGCAGAGCAGAGTGTAAGATATGAAGTGTGCAGAATCAGTTTGAAGACATGTATTGAGCAGAAAAAGCAAACTGCATTATCAGCATAAGTTAGATGTCTATTTTACAACAATCCATTTTGTAAATCCTATTGCAGTGAGCAAAACACTTAGGGAGTAGTAGCTTCCTTGGGTTGTAGCCCTAAATCAAAGTTGTAATTGTTGTAAACACTAAATCAGGGAGTAGTAGCTTCCGTGGGTTGTAACCCTAAAATAATGTTGTAAAACTTTTGTAGTGAGCATAATATATTGTGAGCTAATCATCACAATGGTTTTCCCTATTTTAGGCTTCCATATAAAAATATTGGTGTCCTTGAGTTGATTCTTGTGTTGCTTATTTTACTTTCTACTCTTTAAGTTATTCAGTTTTATCTGTAGATATTTGTTCTAAGTTTTTGTGTGTGCTGATTGTTTAATAGGAAAAAGGGGGAAAAGGTTGATTTTAAGGGTTTGTGTTGATCCTCCTTTCACCACTAAACATTCAAGGACATTCAACCAAGTAGAGAATTCTACTAGAGATCTCCTATCACTTGGAACATAGGGGAAGATTGGAATTGTGTAAATTTGTTGTTTAATTAAGTCCAATTATGCTCAAAACCCTAATTTCGTGAAATCATAAACAAATGGACAAATTACAAAAAATGATCGCACATAGAGATATCAAATGACAACCAAATACATACCAGATTTCAAAGTTTGGTGTGCAAAAAAGTCAAGGACTAATGAGCAGACACCCTAGTCCAGTGTACTTTCTTTTGTCAGGATCTCTAAAGAATGTCTACAACCTATTCTTGTTGTCATAGAGATTTCACTGCTTCAGAATCTGGAGGACTAATGAGTGGGTGCCCAAGTCCAAGCCCTAGTTTTCTTCTCAGATCTACAATTCCAATAGTCTGCACTACTCTCCTGCAACTCCACCACTTCTTTCACTTCTGAAACCTATAACCTACAATCACAGAAAAGTGGGTTGGGGTTTGTGGTGCTTAGAGACTTGCCTCGGTCAAGCCCCAGAGAGACATTCAAGTGTTCCGAACACTGTTGCCAGACAAAGAGTGAGTATCCCTGTGGGATAGAGGCAAAATCCAAATGATAAATGATAGAAAACATAATTGATATCACCTTGTAGTGTAGATCTCACATAAATGAAGGCTCTTCAATCACATGAGAAGATGAAGTCAAATCTACAAATATAAACATAATAACAATGCTCTACTTTGCAATAATGAATATCTTGAAATCACAAGTATGCCTAAAGTTAGCAATCATCTTCTCTTGTTCACAAATGAAACACTAATCATGCTTATATATGTAACTACAAACATTCCCACTAAGAATTTCATAATTCAAACTTGAGATGTCGGCATAGGACCTAATAACGGTCATAAAACTGACACCCAAAAATAGGTCCTAACCTAAAATAGGGTAGGACTAGGGCACGGACACCCAAGTCCTCCCCCCTATTTCAGGTAGGATTCATGCTAAGCACACCCCTTAGGTCCCATTTCCCATGAAACTTCAGGGTTTTCTCATCGGGAGTCACCATTAACATGCAAGATGACTTAAATGCATTCTAAAGGACTCAGGAGCTAAACCTTAGGAGGGAAAAGCCCCCAAGGGGACATTTTCTAACATAACATTTAGCCCCCCACTTTAATGTATGTATAAACACAAGGCCAATACATGCATTAAAGTACGGTCAACAAACACAACAAACACGCCAAGCACAAAGAAAACACACCAATCACAATGAAGATAGTAACAGACACACAAAACACGGAGAAGACAATTATAGTCACACAAAATATGGAGAATACAACATTGAAGACACACAAAACACAGTGAATGTAGTTATTATTTCTTTTTCTTTTTCTCATATATGAAATGCAAATGCAAGTGCAAGGAAAGTAAACACACAACCCAAAATGCAGGAGGGACTCATCAGACTGCATATGGGGCAACAGACACACAAAACAAATCTTAGAGTGCAGGAGGGACTCATCGCCACCAGTCTTTAGACTACACTTGAGAACAAACACTCCATACAAATCCTAAAGCATAGGAGGGACTCATCGCCACCAGTCTTTAGACTATGCTTGGGAACAAACACGCCATACACACACATGGAAGACACAGAGAAAACATGATAGACAAGCAATGGAAGAAACTTATTGCTAGGTTTGCAGCCATCTCAGGCACATTACAGGTACACACTGATGATTGGGCTTCACCACAACAATCACCGAAGACACACTTAAGGGTTAGGATAGTCTTAGATCCGCTCCTCACCTGCTCGGAGGATTTTTTGAAAATGACAAGATGTGCAATCTCCTCGAGAAATACACCATCCCCGTCTCGCACGAAGGGCTTAAAATAAAAATGATATGCATGATATCCCGCCTCTGTAGAGGGTTTTAGTGATTGCAATAGATTTCAAGATTTACACACACACTTTGCTAGCATCTAAATTAGACAACTTACCTTATATGCCCCCACATTAAGGTGGTTGATATCATGCACTAATATCTAGCACGTTAAGTTAGGAAGAAAACACACAAGGGAACACGAGCTCTCGCAATGCCCATGCCCCCAGGAGGTGACATGTACTTTACGATCGCCAAATGTTTCCACAAACACACAATTTCCTGCAAGAAAAGGTGTTAGCATCAATATAATCATGATAAACAACAATGCAAGGCTAGATTCAAGATAGACAAAGTACATGGAGCAACAATATTGTTATGTTTTGTAAGTGTGATAAGACAACATCAAGATCACACGAAGTAATTCTACTAGCCAAGCATCAGATAATATATAACAACCCCATTGTCATGTATGTACTAAGTCCCTTTTTTATTTCTCACTGAAGGGACACTAGGTCCATATCAGTATAATAAGTTTTTTGTCATCCACCTGCTAGATAAAACCACTAGAGGAAGGTAAACAATAAATTGAGAGAGGGGAAATAAGTGCCTTAGGGACAGTCACGTAGGAGGGTGCCCACAAGTCATCAACCACAATGCTATGTCCATAAGACACAACACATAACAATGAAAATAGAGTAGAAGCAATATAGAATAATGATGATACACATAGAAGAAGGGTCACAATGGAGGTGGTCTCCAAGTATCCTTGACCTTACAAGAGGATCAAGGGTCATCCCAGGAGGCCTAAACAACACATAACACATCACGGGGGAAACACAACACAAGAGGGGAGGTCACATAAATGAGTCAATTATGCTGTGACATAGGTGACCACCAAGGTTAGTAAAAGCTTTGTCTCTTCTTCTCTCTTCCATAGTTTCATGAGCTTGCAAGGTTATCCTTGTAGGAGAGGTGTCTATTAATGATGGTAGATTGTGGTTTTCTATGTCAGTTAAACATGGTGATGTAGGATCTTTTATAATACCCTTTCCAGTTGAGTTGTTGTTGAGGAACTTGAAAAGTAGCCATTTCAGTCCATATATAGGGTGTTAGAATACCTTGGGTTTGAGGGATAGTTTGTTCTTCAATATTGTTTGAAATTTCATTATTTTCCAAGGTATGTGAAGGTTTAGGTAAAGATGCATGATTTGTTTCTTTATTGAAGATGTAACTGAGAAGTTCTTGAACATTAGTTGGTAAATTTTTAGTTTCAACAAGTTGAAGCAAATGTTCACAAAGGGAATCTACATCATCCAATGCTTCATCCTGGCCAGGGAGAGCAGGAAGGGATGGCAGAGTCATGTTAAGGAATGTATCAATGACATCCTCTTCTTGTAACAAAATATCCTCACTAAGTGGGGTTATGTTGGGACAAGTCTGTTTATTCGATGAATCACCCATTGCTATATCATTCTCAGATGTCTTAGAAAGAATGTCCATTATGTCATCATGAAACAAAGAGAGAGAGGGAATGATGTTTGCACTACTACTTCCCCCATGGTTATTTTCAAAAATGAAATTAGTGAGATTTTCCAAGATTGAAGGGAAAACACCCACAATAGTGAGAAAGCTTTCAAAAAAGGCAATTGTTCGAAGGATATCACAAGTAGTGCTTACAGACATATCAACAACATAGATATGTGCTATTTGATGCAAGACTTGAGGATTCTTATCAGTAAATTTGCAAAATTTATCAAAATTCATAATGTACTCAATTAAATCTTCCAAAGATGAATGACGAGGAGAATCCATGGTATGCAAAACTATGTATGAATATGACCTAAAAATGCTTGATTTTTCAACTTTTTCCAATGCAAATCACTAAGAGAAGAGGTGTTGTGAAAAATTTCAAAAGGGACATCAAATAATATGCCTAATAACAGTCCAATGATGCAATAATATCATTCACAACACGCTTCTAGTGCAAATCTATAATGATGACAAGTCAAAACCTAGTGAAAATACACCTTAAATATGTAATTTTTCACCAATTTTCAATGCAAAGGCACAATAGGAAGAGCGTTGTGAGAAATTTGAGAAGGAGAAGAAGATTATAACCCTGATAACAACCAATTAGTGCAGAAAATCCTTCACAATACGCTTGTGATGAAATTCTAGAGAGACGATAAGGCCAAATCTAGTGAAAATGCAAGGTTTTCAAACCCTAGACATGAAGTTTTATAAGAAAGCCACTATGATGAAACACTACAGTTAGAAATCAGACCTAATGAGAGTTTTGAAAGGGTAGTAAAATCTTAAACAAGATTTTGACTACAAACCCTAGCTAATGCAAAACTGGGTTATATGAAAAATGCACAATTTCAAGCAATTTTCAACAATTTAATCATGAAAATGCAATGTAAATGAATGACGAATGAAGAATTTCTGTATTTTAGATAAGATCTGGTGATAATGACAAAATTTATTGAAATTAAATGCCAACTAATTCAAATTATTTGAAAATGCAAGCTAAAAATGCCAATTTTTTTCAAATTTTTCAAATGCAATAAGATGAACAATGAAATGAATGAATGAAACGAATGTAAATCTGAAGTACAACACTCAGCAAGGTGCAAAATTCAAAAGAACATGGGTTTACCAAAATGTTTAATAGGAAAAAGGGGGAAAAGGTTGATTTTAAGGGATTGTGTTGATCCTCCTTTCACCACTAAACATTCAAAGACATTCAACCGAGTAGAGAATTCTACTACAGATCTCCTATCACTTGGAACATAGGGGAAGATTGGAATTGTGTAAATTTGTTGTTCAATTAAGTCCAATTATACTCAAAACCCTAATTTCCTATAATCGTAAACAAATAGACAAATTACAGAAAATGATCACACACAGAGATATCAAATGACAACCAAATACATACCAGATTTTGAAGTTTGGTGTGTGGAAAAGTTGGGGACTAATGAGTGGCTGCCCTAGTCTAGTGTACCTACTTTTGTCGGGATCTTTGAAGAATGTCTGCAACCTGTTCCTGTTGTCACAGAGATTTCACTGCTTCAGAATCTGGAGGACTAATGAGCGGGCACCCAAGTCCAAGCCCTAGTTTTCTTCTCAGATCTACAATTCTAATAGTCTGCACTGCTCTCCTACAACTCCACTTCTTTTGCTTTTGAAACCTGTAACCTACAATCACAGAAAAGTGGGTTGGGGGTTGTAGTGTTTAGAGGCTTGCCTCAGTCAAGCCCCGGAGAGACATTCAAATCTTCCAAACACCGTTGTCAAACAAAGAGTACATATTCCTGCGAAATAGAGGTAAAATCCAAATGATAAATGATACAAAACACAATTGATATCACCTTATAGTGTAGATCTGACATAAATGAAGGCTCTTCAATCACATGAGAAGATGAAGTCAAATCTGCAAATACAAACACAATAACAATGCTCTACTCTGCAATAATGAATATCTTGAAATCACAAGTATGCCTAAAGTTAGCAATCATCTTCTCTTGTTCAGAAATGAATCACTAATCATGCTTATATATGCAACTACAAACATTCCCACTATGAATTTCGTAATTCAAACTTGAGATGTCGGCATAGTACCTAATAACGGTCATAAAACTAACACCCAAAAATAGGTCCTAACCTAAAATAGGGCAGGACTAGGGCATGGGTACCTAAGTCCTCTCCCCTATTTCAGGAAGGATTCATGATAAGCACACCCCTTGGGTCCCATTTGCCATGAAAATTTAGGGTTTTCTCATCAAGAGTCACCATTAACATGCAAGATGACCTAAATGCATTCTAAAGGACCCGGGAGCTAAACCTTAGGAGGGAAAAGCCCCCAAGGGGACATTTTCTGACATAACACTGATTCAACCCCCTCTCAACACCTCATTGTGTTCAATGATTGGTATCAGAACTAAGTGCCTTTGAGAAGCCTAATAGCTAAGGTAGATCCTGTACTTGAAGACATGGAATCTGAAGTTATGGACAATGATGTATTTGTACCGAAACTAGATATAGAAGCAATGGAACCTGAAGTATAGGATCTTGATGGGTGTGAAGTGTACCTTGAGGGAGAACTCAATTTAGCCCTTGATGAACTGGATGAAGCAAGAGGACTGAATGTAGAATATGAAGACATGCTTGAGATAGCAAAAGATTCAATTGAGAAATTGAAGACAAAGGCCAAAGAATCATAAAAAGAAATTGGCAAATTGAAAACTATAATAGATGGAGATAAAGGACGTGACATGAAGCTCAAGGAGGCAAAAGAAATGATCTCAAATTTAAAATTCATGGTTGAAGAAGAAAAGAGGATTGAATATTGCTTAAACAACAAGCTCTATGAGAAATCAGTTGAATGTTCAAAACTTGAGGAAGAAGTTGTCACTCTAAAGAAAGAATTGGAAAAGGAAAAAGAACAGATTGACAAAGGACTAAAACTAAAAGGAGGATCTGAAATCCTTGATAAGATAATTAACTCTCAAAAGATAGCAAAAGAAAAATCTATTGCAAGTATGTGATAATTGGTGTTGTCATTGATGTCAACATGTTTGTGTTGATATTGGTGTCAACTGTGTCTTCTAATGAAGTTATTATTGTTTGATATAGTTGCTTTGCTAAAAGGTGATATGGATGCTGAAGGTGTTGAGGATATGCCTATGTAGCTAGGTTTCCAAGTGCTTTTGAGAAAATTTGATTAATACTGGAAACAATGTGTTGAAGGAGTCTTTTGGCTTATAGAATATTGTTCGAGTTTTTGCTCTGCATTTCTTCTGTGTTGGAGATCTGAGTGTGCATTTTGGATATGTTGTTGAGAAGTGTTTGTAGATGTTAAATCTAGAATTTGGTGCTCCAGATTGTTGTGCAGTGAAAGTTATGTTCATCATTTTGAGAATAGTATTTGACAATGTTTTTGAAGTTGTGCATAGGTGTCTGGGAGAAAGTATTTTACTCCGCATTTCTTTGAAAAATGGTTTCATATGTTGTGGTTCTGGATATAAGTTTATAAGGATTTTACCTATCTTTTATCCAGAAGGTTTGTGATTTGGTGTGCTGAAAAGCAAGTTCTTGTGTAGTAGAGTTCGTCAGTGTTGTTTGTAAGCAGATAGTGAACCTTCTTCAGGTGAAAGTTGTTTTGGATAAATTTGCTAATTTATAGGTGAATTCAAGATGTTCATGGATCTTTCTAGATTGTGTTAAATCCATGTGTATGGTCCACAATTTATGGTTGTGATCGTGGAAGCGTGTGATCAAGAAATCCTTATGTCTACATTATTTTGCCGACCTTGAATGTTTGCACTGATTGAGGAGTTGATTTGGTGATTAAGTGAGTGTTGTGTAATGTGCTTGGATAGATTTAGGTTTGAGCTAAGGAATAAAGTGGTTTTCCTTCATTCCTTTGTGAAGTGGAATGCTTAGGTTTGGACCTAATTCAAATATTGTGTGTTTGCCGATCTTGGAGACTGTTTCAAGAATTGAAGATTGTGTTGCCGACCTTGGAGATTGATTTCAAGGTTGATGGTGGTATAAATAAGTTTCAAGAGTTTGTGTGTGTGTGCAAGCATGGGGGATATGATGTATGTGATGTGAAGTTGATCAGGGACAGTAAGAACTTTCATGTGTTAGGCAACTAGAAGCCATGAGCAGAAGGTGCCTACCATCTTTTGGTATAGCTGAGAAGGTGATGTTTATAGTGCTTCATTGGAACTGAACCCATGCATTTGTTAGATGCAATTATATCAATTCATCTTTGGTAGTAAGCCTCTTCTTCTTTCTTCTTCTTCTGGATAGTAAGTCCTTGACAGTGAGCCTTTCTTTTTGTGGGCAGTGAGCCCTTCGGTAGTGAGTCTCTTGTAATTTGGTATTGATATTACTTTATATTGTGAGCTAATCCTCACTGTGGTTTTTCCCTTTTAGAGTTTTCCACATAAAAATTTGGTGTTCTCTTACGCATGGTGTTTATCTGTTTAAGTATCTGTTAACTACTTTTCATGTTCAATCTTCATAATAGATTAAGGGTTTAAGTGAACTGATGTGGATGTGATTATGTTTATGAGGGTTTGAAGTTTTTTATACAAATGATTCACCACCCCTCTCAGTTGTCTTGTGCTTTCACCAATTGGTATCAGAGCTAGGTTCCTTCGAAGAAAGCTTAACAGCTTGAGGTAGATCCGGATATCACACAATAAGAATACTCCCTTGTTTGATGGAACAAAATATGCACTCTAGAAGGTAAGGATGGAAGCCTTTCTAATTTCTCTTGGTTATGAGGTCTGGAAATACATCAAGTGTAATTAGACTGAACCTGAGAATGGTATAAATTTTGAAGATGAAATCAAAGCTACCGAAATAGACAGTAAGGCAAACATACTCTCTTAAGCAGACTTACTAATTCTGAGTTGGTGAAAGTTGTGAATTTGAAAACTGCTAATGAGATTTGGAAAAGGTTGGAAAGTGTTTATGAAGGAGATGAGAAGATTAAAAAGGCTAAAATGCAGAATTTGAAGCTCACTTATGAGACCATGTGAATGTCTAAAGATGAAAATATTACAAGCTACTTGTAGAAGGTGGATGAAGTTGTTAATAGAATCAAAGGACTTGGTGGGAATATAGATGATCAAGAAGTGGTATTGAAGGTGTTGGATCTAGGGCATACAACTGAAAGGGGGGGGTGAATCAGTTGTATAAAACTTCTTGCTCTTTCAAACACTTGATTCTTTGTTGTTAGTTAGTAGCATATCAATTAATCATCCATGGAAGCATAATACATAAACACAAGAGCAGATAAGCATCAACACATTGAACACCAAGATTTTGACGTGGAAAACCCGGTTAAGGGAAAAACCATGGGGTGATTAACCCAAGAATTATTCTCTGTTAGAAGAATAAAGAAAAATGAATGGCACATGCCAATTAGGGCTCATTGCCCGAGCACACTGCTCACAAAGAGGCCCACTGCCTACAAGGAGACACACTGTCTACAAAGTGATAAAAATCACAGTCTTGAACTGGAGAATGACATCTCTACCATGTCCGGATCAGTTCCAATTAAGCCCAAAAACCTCTGTTCTGCCTTTCGCACTTCTCTTCGCTATGCCACACTCATCCACACACCACACTCCGAAATGAACTCACATATCGTTATTTATACAAGACATCGACTTAGGATCAAACATCTAAGTCGGCAAACAATCATAAGAGTATCCGCAAGATGAATAACACATCCGGTCGGCCACCACAAGAACATTCGCAGGATGAACAACTCATCCGGTCGGCTAAATAGAGCAAGAACTTCATCCGGAAGAATAACTTCAATTCCGGGCTCTACTATCAATGCGGATCAACAACACAACCTCAACACGATCCAAAAAACTTAACAAGCCTACCTGAATGTCCGGATACATCCGCACTTCCTTTACTTGCTGGAATCTCTTGTCTTCCTCATCCAGAACTTCAAGAACACAGTCTGTCGCCACTGTCATAATGCAAGAGGTACTTCCGGACCTCCAAATCATACACAACTTGAGATGGCACATCACAAGGACATCCCAAATACTCTTTCCAATCCGCAGATTAGGATTGTACAATTCTGGACCTCACCGGACCTTTCTGTGATCCTCTGTCACCTCTAAGCACTTGCCGGAACCGGTTCCACACAGACAGCCATAACTTCTTCAGATCTTTATGCGGACCTCTGAAAACTTGACTGAAGCATCTCAAGACTCATATCTGCAAACCCTTTAATCCGTATCCTCCGGTTCTCAACCTATCCAATATATTTGCCTTCTTCTCATCACTGTTCTTCACTGTTCCTGACTGAGGGTAATTTTCTCAATATCCTCAACACACAGCTCATCCAATCCTTCTTGTCGATGTAATATGAGTATGTTGACATCAATGACAACACTTGTTCACCTCATACTTGCAACAATCTCCCCCTTTGTCATTGATGGCAACATGTGATGTGAAAAACCATTAAGACAAGAACTTCTCCTTTCTGTCACAGCTCCCCCTATCAACAACAACTTTTTACATGTCTTCTCTCCCCCTTTGATCATTAACCACTTGTTTTTCACATGTCTTCTCTCCCCCTTTGACATCAATGGCAAAGGGCTCATACTTGCAATTCTAATACATCAGAATCATACTAGCTGCTCCCCCTTAGTAGCAGCTCCCCATCATCAATCCGGATCACAAGATATGACTGTGATATCCACCGGACTGATGCACATCAGTGCATCTTAGTTTATCACCGGAGGGGCCATGACCCCTAACTTCTCCCGGAGATATTCAAAAGAGTCCTTGGGAAGAGGTTTTGTAAAGATATCTGCAATCTGATCCTTGGAGGGAACATACTCCAATCTGACTTCTTCCTTGTTTACTTGTTCTCTCAAAAAGTGAAATTTGATAGATATGTGCTTAGTCTTAGAGTGCAATACCAGATTCTTAGAAATATTAATTGCACTTGAATTATCACAAAAAATTGAGATAGGCTCCTCATATTCAACTTTAATGTCTCTTAGCATCTGCTTCATCCATAAGATTTGAGTGCAACTACCTGCTGCTGCAATGTATTCTGCTTCAGTTGTAGACAGAGATATTGCATCTTATTTCTTGCTTAGCCAAGAAATCAATCTCTTCCCCAAAAAGAATGCTCCACCACTAGTGCTCTTCCGGTCATCCACATCTCCTGCCCAATCTGCATCTGTGTAAGCATGAAGAGAGAAATCTGGATCTCTAGGGTACCATAGACCATACTCAACTGTTCCTTTCAAGTACCTAAAAATTCTTTTGATTGCCATAACATGAGATTCTCTAGGATCAGCCTGGAATCTTGCCACAAGACCAATAGCCTGCATTATATCTGGTCTAGTTTGAGTGAGATACAACAATCCACCAATCATTGATCTATATTTTGTCTGATCTGCCTTTGGAGAGTCATCATCTTTGCTTAACTTACATCCGGTTGCCATAGGAGTGTTCATAGGTTTTGAGTCTTCCATACCAAATTTTCTTAACAATTCTTTCACATATTTGGTCTGAGAAATGAAGATTCCTTCTTTTGTTTGAGTAATTTGCAGACCCAAGAAGAAATTCATTTCACCAAGCATAGACATTTCAAACTCACTTTTCATCTGATTTGCAAAAGTTTTGCACATACTATCTCTTCCTCCAAAAATAATATCATCCACAAACACTTCAACAATCAATATGTTTTCATGATCAATTTTGAAATATAAGTTACTGTCAGCAGTACCTTTGTTGAATCCAATCTGCACAAGATGCTTATCCAACCTTTCATACCATGCTCTTGGGGCTTGCTTCAATCCATACAAAGCTTTCTTCAACTTGCAGACCATATCATCATTATCAGACAATTGAAATCCATCCGGTTGTTCAATGTAGACTTCTTCTTCCAGATCACCATTTAGGAAGGCAGACTTGACATCCATCTGATATACCTTGAAGTCTTTGAAGGCAGCAAATGCAAGAAGTAATCTGACTGCTTCAATTCTTGCCACCGGAGCAAAAGTCTCTTCAAAGTCAATTCCTTCTATTTGAGAGTAGCCTTTGCAGACCAATCTAGCTTTATTTCTGATTACTTCACCAGCTTCATTTAGTTTGTTCCGGAAGACCCACTTGGTTCCAATTACATTCCTGTCTCTAGGTCTGGGAACAAGATCCCAAGTATGATTTTTCTCAATTTGCATCAATTCATCTTTCATTGCTTTGGTCCAGTTTTCATCATTGCAGGCTTCATTTATTGTTTTAGGTTCAATCTTTGAAATCAGACAACATTCATCCTGATTTTGAGCAACATTCCTTCTAGTTTGTACACCTTTGCTTTTGTCACCTATGATCTGATCTTCAGAGTGGTTCAGTCTTACATACCTTGAAATTTTGGGAGTATCCTGCACTGCTGCTTCTTGATCAGGCTCATTCAAACCTATCTCTTCTTCCTGATTTACGGGATCAGGCTGACTCTGTCTCACCGGAGAGGATTGAGGTCCTTGAACACTGTCTTGGTCATCTTCATCAAACTCATAAAATCTTGAAGGCTTCTCAATTCCTTCATCGACTTTCACATTGGTGCTTTCTATCATCTTCCTCAATCTCTTATTGTAACATCGGTATGCTTTGCTTTGAGTGGAGTAACCCAAGAAAATTCCTTCATCACTTCTAGCATCAAACTTTCCTAGATCTTCATCTCTTTTAATATAACACTTGCTACCAAATACTCTGAAATATTTCACAGTAGGAGTGATGCCAAACCAGAGTTCATAGGGGGTCTTACCGATGTTGTTTCTGATTTGAACTCGATTGAGAGTGTAGACTGCAGTGCTGATAGCTTCCTTCCAAAACATTTGAGGAACATTTGCTTCCAACATCATTGTCCTGGCAGCTTCTTGAATGGTCCGGTTCTTTCTCTCAACCACTCCATTCTGCTGTGGAGTCCTAGGAGCAGACAACTGTCTCCTTATACCCTGCTTCTCACAAAAATCAATGAATTCACCAGATGTAAATTCACCACCTCTATCAAACCTTAGACACTTTAGTTTCAATCCGGTTTGATTCTCTACCATAGCTTTGAAGATCTTGAACTTCTCAAATGCTTCTGATTTTTCTTTTAGAAAGGTAACCCACATCATCCGGGAATGATCATCAATTAACAACATGAAATATCTATCACCTTGCAGACTCTTGATTCTTGTCAGACCACAGAGATCAGTATGTACTAATTCCAACAGTCCGGTAGAAGACTGATCTTTGCTTTTGAAAGAGACTCTGCTTTGTTTACCTAGCTGACATTCTTTGCACAAACTATTTGTAGGTTTCATCAATTTTGGAAGATCTCTTACGGCCTGAGTATTGCTTATCTTGATGATGTTATCAAAATTTACATGGCACATTCTCCTATCCCATAACCAACTCTGATCAATTTGAGCAAACAAACAACTTTTATTTGAACCAACCAGATGAAAGATATTACCTTTTGTCTGAGTACCGGATGCAATCTCAGTTCCGGAGTTTGTAAAGATTCTGCATTTTCCATTTTTGAACCGGAGATCATAGCCTTTGTCCACCAACTGACCAACACTAAGAAGATTGTGCTTCAATCCTTCAACATACAGTACGTTACCTGTTTTGCTCTTTCCATCGAAGGAAATAGTTCCCCTGCCTCTGATTCTGCCAGCAGAATTGTCACCAAACTTTACCATTCCTCCTTCATACCTTTCCAAATTCAAGAACTTATTCTTGTCACCAGTCATATGGTGAGAACATCCACTGTCAATAACCCAATCATCCTTTTCTTCCACCTGAGCAGCCAAAGCTTTTTCAACAACTTTGTGATTAACAGATTCAGAGAGTATTGAATCTTCTTCCTTGATGGCAATAAACACCCACTCATTTCTGGATTTGCTTCCTAGTTCTGATTCATCATCTGTTACTCCTTCATTGTCATCTTCTTCATGAACATAATAGCAATTCTTTTGAAACCTTTGTCTGTTAGTATTAGACCTTGCAGATCTTTCCGGACATCTTGAAGCAAAATGACCAATCTTATTGCAGTTGAAACACTTAAAGGGTAGTTTTCCTTCATACTTACCGGATCCTCTTGGCAGTCTTTTTGCAATGAGGGCTTCAAGTTGAGTTGTTTCTGCTTCTTCTTCTTCCATGTCTCTTCTTGCTTGATCATACCATGACATTTTCCTTGATGAGTTTTCTCCCGGATCAAATCTCTGTTTGCCTTTCACATAGGCACTGGCTTTGAAAGTAGATTCAGTCTTGGGAGGATCATCTCCAAACTCGGTCATTTCAAATGCAGCTAGTTTGCCAGCCAGTTGTTCTCTTGTGACAGTTGTGTGGGCTCTGAATTCATCAATGGCAGCAACCTTGATTTTGTAGGCAGCAGGAAGAGATCTTAGGATTTTGCAGACAATCTCATTTTCATCTAAAGTTCCACCAGCATTTCTGATTCCACATACCAGCTCATTCACTCTTGGCATAAAGGTAGTGATGTTTTCATCATCTCTCATTTTCAATCTTTCAAATTTCCCTTTCAGACTTTGCAACCTTGCACTTTTGACAAACTCATCTCCTTCATACAGAAGTTCCAGTTTAGTTAGGATCTCATATGCAGTTGGTAGGTCAATAACATTCGAGAGATCTGAGTCATTCAATGCACTTAGAAGAGCTTCCTTGGTTCGCAGATTGTTTTCAGCTTCTGTGATTTCATTCAGAGTTGTCAGACCACCTTGTGGAGGTACATATGGTTTTGAAACCATAGCCAAATATGCTTTTCCCATACATTCCAAGTGACACTTCATGCGACCTTTCCAGAGAGTGAAGTTGGTTCCATCGAACTTCAGACTATCCTTCTTGTATGACGACATCCTGGATCTCCTCAAGCGGTTAAGCTCCTATCAGAGGAACTTAGCTCTGATACCAATTGTTGGATCTAGGGCATACAACTGAGAGGGGGGGGTGAATCAGTTGTATAAAACTTCTTGCTCTTTCAAACACTTGATTCTTTGTTGTTAGTTAGTAGCATATCAATTAATCATCCATGGAAGCATAATACATAAACACAAGAGCAGATAAGCATCAACACATTGAACACCAAGATTTTGACGTGGAAAACCCGGTTAAGGGAAAAACCACGGGGTGATTAACCCAAGAATTATTCTCTGTTAGAAGAATAAAGAAAAATGAATGGCACATGCCAATTAGGGCTCACTGCCCGAGCACACTGCTCACAAAGAGGCCCACTGCCTACAAGGAGACACACTGTCTACAAAGTGATAAAAATCACAGTCTTGAACTGGAGAATGACATCTCTACCATGTCCGGATCAGTTCCAATTAAGCCCAAAAACCTCTGTTCTGCCTTTCGCACTTCTCTTCGCTATGCCACACTCATCCACACACCACACTCCGAAATGAACTCACAGACCGTTATTTATACAAGACATCGACTTAGGATCAAACATCTAAGTCGGCAAACAATCATAAGAGTATCCGCAAGATGAATAACACATCCGGTCGGCCACCACAAGAACATTCGCAGGATGAACAACTCATCCGGTCGGCTAAATAGAGCAAGAACTTCATCCGGAAGAATAACTTCAATTCTGGGCTCTACTATCAATGCGGATCAACAACACAACCTCAACACGATCCAGAAAACTTAACAAGCCTGCCTGAATGTCCGGATACATCCGCACTTCCTTTACTTGCTGGAATCTCTTGTCTTCCTCATCCGGAACTTCAAGAACACAGTCTGTCGCCACTGTCATAATGCAAGAGGTACTTCCGGACCTCCAAATCATACACAACTCGAGATGGCACATCACAAGGACATCCCAAATACTCTTTCCAATCCGCAGATTAGGATTGTACAATTCCGGACCTCACCGGACCTTTCTGTGATCCTCTGTCACCTCTAAGCACTTGCCGGAACCGGTTCCACACAGACAGCCATAACTTCTTCAGATCTTTATGCGGACCTCTGAAAACTTGACTGAAGCATCTCAAGACTCATATCTGCAAACCCTTTAATCCGCATCCTCCGGTTCTCAACCTATCCAATATATTTGCCTTCTTCTCATCACTATTCTTCACTGTTCCTGACTGAGGGTAATTTTCTCAATATCCTCAACACACAGCTCATCCAATCCTTCTTGTCGATGTAATATGAGTATGTTGACATCAATGACAACACTTGTTCACCTCATACTTGCAACAGAAGGTACTTAGAACTCTTCCTAAATCTTACAGTCATAAGGTTTCTGCTATTGAAGAATTATAAGATTTGAATCAGTTTACCAAAGATTAGTTGGTTGGCAATCTAACTGCTTTTGAAATAAGAGAGTTTGGAACAAGTAATGGAACTGCAAAAGATGAGACTACTTTTAAAACTGGTAAAACAGAGAAGACTGTTGAATCAGATCTAGAAGACTTTGATGAAGTGGAAGCTAACTTTGTGAGAAGGATGAAAAAGGGTATTTGTAAGTTCAATGGTAAGTTACCTTTTAAATGTTTCAGTTGTGGAAAAATAGGTCATTATGCTTCAAGGTGTCTAGATAGAGATCTGAGAATTAAGAATAAGAAAAATAGAGGAAGGGGTTTAAGAAAAATTACTATGCAATCATTTTTTATGATGAATCTAATTTTGAGGATGATAATGATGATGAATGTTTATTTATTTCCATAAGAGATGAAACTGATTCTACTAACTCTGGAAGTTGTGTGCAGGAAAAGAGTTTGGAAGCATTTACTAACCCTAAAGGCACTGTAATATCTATTTTTCATGCTAGGAGTGAAAAGGATGACTGGGTCATTGATAGTGGACGCTCAAATCATATGATAGGTGATAAGAGTAAGTTTAATAAACTTGAAAATTTTGATGGTGGAGTAGTTAGGTTTGGTGGTGATGAAGTTGCTAAGATTTGTGGAAAAGGTTCAATCAGTTTTGATGGAAAGCATAACACTGATGATGTTCTTTATGTCAAAGGTTTAAAGCATAATCTCTTGGGATGTGTAGCAAAGGTACAATCTTATGTTTCAGGACAATGGGTGTGAGATCAAAAAAAGCTCCAGAATAGTGATTGTTGTTGGAAAGAAGATCGGTGAAAATGTTTATCATCTCAAAGGTGGTGTTGTTTATTGCCTTATGACTCAGATTAGTGAGAGTTGGCTATGGCATAGGAGATTGTGTCACATAAATTTTGATAGCCTAGTAAGGATAAGTTCAATCCAAGCTGTGAGAGATCTGCCAAAGTTAACAAAGCCTATTATTGCTATCTGTAAGGAATGCCAGTTCAAAAAGAAAACAAGAAGAAGATTCAAATCAAACTATCAGAGTTGGTGCATACAGACCTATGTGGTCCTACTAGAGTAAGGAGTTTTCAAGGTGACATGTATTTCATGTTATTTATTGATGATTGCTCTAGAATGACTTGGGTCACTTTTATTAAGGAAAAATCAAAAGCCCTAGATAAGTTTAAAGATTTTAAAGCAATGGTTGAAATGAATTGGATATGAAAATCAAATGTTTGAGGTCTGACAGAGGTGGAAAGTTTACTTCTAATGAGTTTAACATGTTTTGTGAGAATCATGGGATAAAGAGGCATCTATCTGCTCCTAGAACTCCTCAGCAGAATGGAGTGGTTGAAAGGAAGAACATAACTATTCAAGAAGCTACAAGAATAATGATAAAAGAACTGAACCTACCAGAGGTCTACTAGAGAGAAGTAATTCATACTGCTATCTACATACAGAACAGGGTACAGGTAAAAGTAAATGACACAAAGATTCCCTATGAGCTATGGTATGGAAGGATTCCCACTCCTAAATATTTCAAAGTTTTTGGAAGCAAATGTTATATAAGAAGAGATGAAGAATTAGGAATGTTTGATGCAAGGTGTGATGAAGGTATTTTCCTTGGATACTTCAACAAAAGAAAATCTTACCGGTGCTATAATAAGAGGCTAAGAAAGACTGTTGAAAGTGCTAATGTTAAGGTTGATGAAGATATATAGAAGTTTTCAGAGATTAATGGATATGCATCAGATGAGTCCTCTTGTGGAGAAGAAGAAAAGACCAAAGAGAAGGAAGTACAAGTTGAAGTTCAAGAAACTCTGGAAAGAGAAGTACAAGTTGAAGAACAACAAGCTCTGGAAAAAGTTCCTAAAACTCCCAAATATGTGCAGAGGCATCACACTGAAGATTAGATCATTGGTGATAAGAACAAAGGTGTATTGACAAGAAGTAGAGCTGCTGAAGAACACATAAATCTATGTTTACTTTCCAAAGTTGAACCTAAAACAGTAGTTGAGGCTTGCAAAGATGAGTATTGGATTAAGGCTATTGAAGAAAAACTAATGCAGATTGAGAAGAATCAGACTTTGGAACTTGTCCTAAGACTAGAGCACAAGAATGTGATTGGAACTAAGTGGGTATACATGAACAAGTTGAATGAGAATGGAGAAGTGGTAAGAAACAAGGAAAGACTTGTATGTAAAGGGTAATCACAAGTGGAAGGAATAGACTGAGGAAAGTTTTGCCCCAGTGGCAAGAATGGAGGCTATTAGGCTATTTTTGGCTTATGTAGCACGTAAGGATTTCAAAGTATATCAAATGGATGTGAATTCTACTTTTCTGAATGGTGAGTTGGAAGAGAAAGTATACATAGAGCAACCAGATGGATTTCAATTGTCAAACAAACTAGATATGGTATGTATATTGAGGAAGGCATTGTATGGACTAAAGCAAGCTCCTAGAGCTTGGTATGCAAGGTTAGATAGGTATTTGCTGCAACAGGGATTTAGTAAAGTGTCTGCAGATAGTAATTTGTATATCAAGGTAGGCAAAGATCAAATCCTGATTGTTGAGGTCTATGTGGATGACATAATCTTTGGTGGAAATGAAGGTATGTGTAAGGACTTTGTAGATGAGATGCAAAAAAAATTTGAGATGTCAATGTGTGGAGAGATGAACTTCTTCCTTGGGCTGCAAATTAATCAGACAGATAAGGGCATTTTCATTTCACAATCAAAGTATGTCAAGGAATTGTTGAAGAAGTTTGGGATGGAAGATTATAAACCAATTTGTACCCCCATGACAACCGATTGCAAGCTGAGAAAGAATGATGAATCCCCTAAGGATGATCAGAGCAAATATAGATCAATGATTGGAGGACTTCTATATCTAATTGCTACCAAATGAGATATTATGCATGTAATTTGTCTTATGGCAAGATTTCAAGAAGATCCTAGAGAGTCACATGTCATGGTGGTGAAGAGGATATTCAGATATTTGAAGGGCACTCTGGATCATGGCTTGTGGTATTCTATGAACAATGACTTTACCCTAAGTGCCTACACAGATGCAGATTGGGCCAGATGTGTAGATGACAAGAAAAGTACAAGTGGTGGTGCATTTTTTCTTGGAGATAGAGTTGTATCTTGGTTGAGCAAGAAGCAAGATTTAGTTTCCTTGTCTACTGTAGAGGCAGAGTATATTGTTGTAGCATCATGTTGCACACAGGTGTTATGGATGAAACAAACCCTAAAGGATATCAAAGTTGTGTATGATGAGCCTATCTCTATTTTATGTGATAATACAAGTGCTATTAATATTTCAAAGAATCTAGTGATGCATTCAAGGACAAAGCATATTTCTATTAGGTATCATTTTCTGAGAGAGAAGGTTGCAGAGAATGAAGTGAAGCTTGAGTCTGTGCCTACAAAGGATCAGGTTGCTGACATAGTCACCAAGGCTCTTCCTAAGGATACATTTGAGTATCTCTAGGAGAAGTTAGGGGTTATTGCCCCTCCTTTGAACTAGATGCATAAGGAGATGC
This sequence comes from Cunninghamia lanceolata, assembly GCA_027924645.1. NCBI lineage: Eukaryota > Viridiplantae > Streptophyta > Pinopsida > Cupressales > Cupressaceae > Cunninghamia > Cunninghamia lanceolata. Next base: position 15,704,716 of record BSBN01000472.1, on the reverse strand, counting down.
ATCAGTCCTATGTGATTCAAGATTCTTTTTTTTTTGGACTAATGTTGGAGGCTACCTCTCAGGGGGAGCAAGTAGCGGCATTGATGATTGTTACAATCAGGGGGAGTATTCAGAGTGGTTGAAAAGAGTGCAAGTATGTGCAGTATCATAATCAGGGGGAGAGTGAGATTGGTGTAGAGTTGTCTCATGATGGTTTTTCATAGCATATGTTTCCATCAATGACAAAGGGGGAGATTGTTGCAAGTATGTGCTAATCAATGTTGTCATTGATGTCAACATGTTTGTGTTATCATTAGTGTCAACTGTGTCTTTTGATGAAGTTATTATTGTTTGATTTAGTTGCTTTGCTAAAAGGTGATTTGGATACTTTGTATAGATGCTGAAGGTGTTGAGGATATGCTTATGTAGCTAGGTTTCCAAGTGCTTTTGAGAAAATTTGATTAATACTGGAAAAAGTGTGTTGAAGGAGTCTTCTAGCTTACAGAATATTGTTCGAGTTTTTTCTCCGCATTTCTTCTATGTTAGAGATCTGAGTGTGTGGTTTTGATATGTTGTCGAGAAGTGTTTGTAGATGTTAAATCCAGAATTTGGTGCTCCGGATTGCTATGCAATGAAATTTATGTTCACAAGTTTGAGAACAATATTTGGCAGTGTTTCTGAAGTCATGCAGAGGTGTCTGGGAGAGAATATTTTGCTCCGTATTTCTTCATAGAATGGTTTTAGATGTTGTAGTTATGAATATATTTTTATAAGGATCTTACCTATCTTTATCTAGAAGGTTTGTGATTTGGTACTCTGGAACGCAAGTTCTTATGTAGCAAAGTTTGACAGTGTTGTTTGTAAGCAGACAGTGAACCTTCTTCAGGTGAAAGTTCTTGTGGATAAATTTACTAATTTCTAGGTGAATTCAAGATGTTTGTGGATGTTTCTAGATTGTGTTAAATCCCTGTGTATGGCCTGCAAGTTATGGTTGTAATTGTGGAAGCGTGTGACGAAGAATTCCTTATGTCTACACTGTTTAGCCAACCTTGAATGTTTGCGCTGATTGAGGAGTTGATTTGGTGATTATGTGAGTGTTGTATAACATGCTTGGATAGATTTAGGTCTGAGCTAAGGCATAAAGTGGTTTTCCTTCATTCCTTTGTGTCATGGAATGTTTAGGTCCAGACCTAATTTAAATATTGTGTGTTTGCCGATCTTGGAGACTGTTTCAAGAATTGAAGATTGTGTTGCTGACCTTGAAGATTGATTTCAAGGTTGATGATGGTATAAATAAGTGTTAAGAGTTTATGTGTGTGTGCGAGCATGGGGGATATAATGTATGTGATGTGAAGTTGATTAGGGGTAGTAAGAACTTTCATGTGTTAGGTGACTGGAAGCAGTGAGTAGAAGGTGCCTACCATCTTTCGATATAGTTGAGAAGGTGATGTTTGTTGTGCTTCATTAGAACTGAACCCATGCATTTGTTAGATGCAATTATATCAGTTCATCATTGGCAGTGAGCCTCTTCTTCTTTCTTCTTCTTCTGGGCAGTGAGCCTTTCTTTTTGTGGGCAGTGAGCCTCTTGTAATTCGGTATTGATACTACTTTATATTGCGATTTAATCCTCACCGTGGTTTTTTCCTTTTAGGGTTTTCCACGTAAAAATATGGTGTTCTCTTGTGCATGGTGTTGATGTGTTTAAGTTTCTATTATTTTCTTTTCATGTTCCATCTTCGTAACAGATTAAGGGTTTAAGTGAATTGATGTGGATGTGATTATGTTTATGAGGGTTTGAAGTTTTTGATACAACTGATTCACCCCCTGCTCTTATTTGTCTTGTGCCTTCAACAAATCAGGCCTTGGCTTTGAAAAGGGGAAGAGTCCTATGATGAGTGCCTTTGTAAATTTATATGATAACTTCCATTCAGGAGGAAAGTATGGAATAAAGAAGGAAGAGACCTACACTGAAGATTCTAAGAAGAATGCCTCTAGAGTTACAAAAGAAGATGAATTCACTCCTATCAAGGGATAAAGGAAGAATATGGAGAAGAATTTCAGGAAGCTTGCACCTAAACAAACTTCTCCTATCATGTATCCTCAAAGTTTCAATGGTAATTGCTATGTTTTTAACAAATTTGGTCACAAAGTTACTGATTGTAGAAGTAAGATGAATCAAAATGTTGTAAGGTATTATACTTGCAATAATGTTGGTCATAAAGCTTATGAATGTAGGAGTAAGTTAAGTCTGAATTCTATAACGTGTTATGCTTGCAATAAGATGGGATATAAGGCCAATGAATGTAGAAGTAAAATGTCAAGGAATAATAGGGATGATGCTTAGCCCTTTCATGGATACTGTTACACTTGTAACAAGTTTGGCCACAAGGCAGCTAATTACAGATCTAAGGTGAGGAGAAATGGAAATGCTCAACAATCAAAGTTCACCTGTCACAAGTGCAATCAAACAAGGTACTCTAGAAAGAATGTAAGGCTTGCTCTAGAAAAGAAAGTTGATATTGCTTAGCAAAAGAAGAAAATGAGCAAAGTATGGAAGAAGGAGGAATGTGATGTTTCCAGACCTCTCCCTAGTGCAGGTGGATCATTCGGTAACTAAAAGGAGAAGGTACTGATTTAGGGGGAGTCACAACTGCAAAGTTCTTCAAACGCCTGAATAAATAAGATGCTGAATTCCTCAGCATATTGGCTAAAATGGTATACGCATGATAAGATAATGATATGAAGAAGTTTGATCAAATTTTTGGATTAATTGAACTATCTGCAAAGGATAGCTAAGTGATCATGGAATTCTACATAAGGAAAAGAAAAAGAAAAAGAAAAACTAATATGCAAAAAGAGAAACCAGAAAAGACTCATGAAAAAGTTTGAAAGACACATTGCTTCTGCCTGGGGAAGAATATTTCATTGTAGATTAGAAGGAAATTGCATGGGTCAGGGGGAGAAACTTAGTTTATCAACTTAATCCCCTAATTTGTTGTGGTTCTCTCAACTGAAGCAGGTTATACAGAATGACTGACATGGAATCCTCTAGGAAGGACATAAGCAAGGCAATGAAGTTTCATATCCTCAAAACTCTAGAGGAAAATCTCCTAATGCAATAGATTGTGAAAGGTTTTAGGGTTTCTATGATAAGGGCATCTACCAAAAGGTAGTGCATTTATGACAAAAGGTTATTCTATTTAAGTGATTTCCATATGATTTGATCTCATTCTGCATTTGAAGTGTTTAAAGTTCTTTGCTAAGGAGAAATGGTATACTTGGAGCGTTTGAGCAACAAAGCAAAAAAGGAGAAACCCTAGCAGCAAGTTTCAGAGGTATTCTTCATACTAGTTAACCCTAATTCCTATTATCACAATTATTTGTGATAGTTGCATCTTTTACTCCATAATTGATCAACATTGTTGATGAACCCCAACCAAAATTCAAGAAACATCCTTATAAGCCAATGGAAGTTGATAGTAGCGGAGCATTATCTAATGTTCCTGTATTTGTGGTATACACTGAAGATGTTAGGATATATATTCATGCAAAATTGGAAGAGATTGACCATGGAAAATTTGAAACCCTAAGGCATAAACTGTTAGATGATGATGATATACATTACAAACCTGAGTATGCCAACATTGAAGCAAAATGGTTGGATGTTTGGAAAGATTTTCTAAATTTCTATAATGAGCACAACTGGGTGAGGTATATCCTCAGTAGAATTCATGATGAATTCATATACCTTGACAAACTTCATCAGATAATGAAAGAAGCTATTAGGGTTGTAATAGGGCTATGTTCCACTGGACATGTACTGTAGTTGAAATCAATCAAGAATGAAAAGGTCATTGAATTAACTAGTGCCAAATTTGACAAGAGGGATTTAACAATTGATGATATTATTGACCCCAGTGTGAGATATGCAACAATGGGAATTGCATACAAAGTGTACTGCTCCAATAGAGATGGATCTACAGCTGCTACATTTATACACACTGCCTATCAGATAGCTAAAGAGAGTGAGGATTTTGATTTGTGTGAAGTTATGAAGGATCAATTGTTAGAGAATTTGAGAAGAACAAAGGAGACAAGATACAACTTTAAGTATGGTTCACTGATCATTTACCTGGAATTCTATTTCATGAATGAGTTACCAAGATATAAAGGAAATATATGGCAACAAGATAGGCTAATAGCAGCACAACTCAAAGAATACATAAGAAGCTTTGACTCACAAAGCTGTAATACTATCTTCTGGGGTTTCTTCAAGAAGTTTCAAACTAAAATACATAAAAGGGATAGAATCTCTTCTGACTTGGTTAGGAAATACAAAGATGACATAACATTTCTTGTGGATAAAGATTATTGTTATATGGTAGTAGTTGAGACGAGGACTTAATGGATTCCCAAACTTCCATATGAAGTACCTGATGAGGAAGTTAAGGCCTATGCTCGGATTTTGTTAAGTCAGCCTAAAGATCCTAAAGGAAAAAGATTTGGAACTTATGAGGAAATTCAGGACAAAATATGCAAGAAAAGGGATGAAGAAGAGGTAGAGAAGAATAAAGAAAAGCTATTAAAAAAGGTTGGTATCCCACCTGGAGGTTTCACTTCTCAGAACACTATAGAATATGATGTGCCACTCACTATTGAGCATCCAACACTAAGAAGATCAAGTAGATCTACTTCTCAATCTACTGCTAGTATTCCACAACCTACTTCCTTGGTAAAGACCTCTACCAGACAGACACAGGTTTCTGAAGGTTAAACATAGATAAAATCCAAGGGAAAACAATCAGAGAAGAAGAAAGAAACCATTGTGGAGGAGATTGAGAGTGATAAAGAAGAAGAAGTAATGTCAAAGAAACAAGAGAAAGGAAAACAAAAAAAACAACCAAGAGTTAAGGTGAAGGCCAAAAGGAAGAAGAAACAAGGTATTAAAGCAAGTGAAGAAGAAGAAGAGGAGAAAACTCCCCCACTAAAGAAGAAAAATAAAAATGCCACTTAGGTACCAACACCTCCTCCTAGAGACCCTATGTCTCTAGATGTTGTTTACAATGCCATTGTTTGTTTCAATTTGTTTAATGAAACTATGGTGCTTCATCTGGAGTTTTCTCTTGAGAATCAATCCATTATTGAAAAGGTAGTTGCAATGTACATGATGAGATATAACAAGCCTCTTGATGAAATATTGCCTAAAGTACCGAAAAGCTTACAAAAATCCCTAAGAAGGGATAGATATGAAGTTGTGGCACTAGAAGAGAAACTCAGACAAGATGCTTTGGATAAAGCTAGTGCTTCCCTGTCTGAAGAAGAAAATAAAAATTGATTCAAAGACAAGCTCAAGAGCTCATAACAAAGCATAGAGTAGACACTCTTATGTATAATAGAAAGGAAGACATTGAACAAATTACAAAAGAAACTGAAGAAATCATTCAGAAGATACTTGGTGAGGTAAGAAAACTAGAGGATGTGGAACAACAACATGATTCTCTGCCACACTCACCACATCAAGCTGTTACATCTTCTTCGTAGAACACAGAATAGATTGAAATGGAGAAGGATGATGAAAATATACAAGGAAATGTAAACACCTCTGCTATAGAAAATGTTGAATCTTCTTCGAAGAACAACGATAATGAAAGTAAAGTGGAAGGAAGATAGAGTGAGAAAACTTCTAAGAAAAATGAACAAGTTGGAAATACTCCTCCTCCAGAAAACACTGAGTATCATGCCTAGGGAAAAAACATGAAGGGGTACACGGTGATACTGGTGATGATGTGGACAATTCCTCTCTAGAGAACCCAGAATCACATATTGTCATTGATTCATGAAAAAGAGCAAGTAAATATAGATGCTGAGAGCTTTGTACATGACTATGGAGTTTCTCCAATTGACTCCATTAAACATTTCTTAGTACACAGAAAAATTCAATCTATTGCCTCTTCGCAATTATTTCAATTACCAACCATGGATGGACAAATTAGTTTGTCCAATATTTCTCCCCTCTGGAAGCTTCAACTGGGACATATATTTCAGGCTATTGCTCAAGAAGAAATTCTGCAATATCAAGTATAAGGAAGTGAGCTTCTAGAAGAAGCAATGAGGGCCTTTGAAAAGGTATTACTAGATGTTAAGAGGGATGCTTCCCTTAGTCCTATTCAATAGATGAAGCAACTTTTGAAGTCCTTCAACAATCACTGCATTTTTGGATAAGGAAGCTGAGAAAAGAATATTGGAACAAATGAACAACAAAAGATTGTTAGATTTATTTGAAAAATGTTCTAATGCACATAATATGTTAGCAGATAGTATAAAGAGAATTCAAAATTCCCTGGAAGAAGCAAGTGTATTATATCAATTCTGGTTAACACGGCCTATGACAACAAAGGGTCTAAAAGACCAATTGATGGCCTTGAGTTGTAGATATCCAATGTTTCTGCAACATATGAACCCTTAAAGGATAAGAAGGGAGAACAAAGGGATGAAATTGAAAAATCTCATGCACTTATCAAAAAGCTTCAAAATAAAAAATAACGCGTCAAGGATCAAACAAGTCAGTTGAGAGAGATTGTCAACTTGAGAATGGTTGCGCTAACAGGAATGTTGACAGAAGCGGATAAGGTATTCCAAATGGCAGTTGCACCATCCTCTGTAGAAGAAGCAGAAGAGTTATTTCTATAGATCATTGGGCAGACACAAATACTTACTTCTACCATGAAGCATTGGGACTCTGCACTACTGCAACTAAAGACCATATACAAAACATTCTTCCTACTAGCAAGTAAGGCTCATTTTCATTATCTTTTGATATAGTGTACATACGCAAAGGTATTAGGCAAAATAACAGTACCATTTTGATTTTCAAAGGTACAATTTTGTAATTAGATAACACAATAAGGGGGAGTTGCTCTTATGCATATAAATATATATATCTGACAAAGGGGGAGAAGTTAGAACAAATGAAGTAATTTTGAAAAGCTTATCATTGAGAGCCCTTTGCCCTTGATGTCAAAGGGGGAGAGAAGTAGAGATGTATTTCCATCAATGACAAAGGGGGAGATTGTTGGAAATATAGTATTGTCATTTATGTCAACACATAGTGATGACTATCCACAATATGAGGTAGAGTCAGCATGATGTATAGAGTTTTGTAAGGTATGTTGCAGAAGTAGACAAGATGGTAGATGCAGAGGCAACATTACTGAAGTCCGGAAGAGTGACTTGTAAGCAACTTATCTTCTAAAGTTCATATTGAACTTTCTCATATTTGGCATGCACTCATAAGTGTCTTTTAGGAGATTGAGGAACAATGGTATTTCTATCTTTTCATCCAAGTGCTTTTGAGAAAATTGTCCAAGGCATGAACAAAGTATTTTCCTAAGACAGGGGATCGATAATTTGCTCCGCATTTATCCGCATTGCAACATCTTCACTTGTGGTTCTAGAATAAGCATTTGGAGTCTTTAAGGAGTCTAATTTAAAATTTTCAACTCTTAACTCCTTCCACAGTGAAATTTAGAAGCAACAGAGTACCAGACTATGCAAATAGAGCTTGGAGTTGTAGAGATCAAATTGGAATGCACCGCATTCCACCGCATTTGATCCTTTTAGCATGCAGTTTTCAAGAGATAATCAGTAGTGGTTGAAGTTTACTCTATCTAAATTTTAGAGTGTTTGGTGTTCCACAAGTACCATTTCTTATGAATAGTTGGTTGTTTCTTGCTTTATCTTCATTGACATCTGTGTGCAGACCTGACCTAGGTGATTTTATGATTAGGCAGTGACTGTTCATATGGATAGCAGAATCATATAGCTGATTGAAGGGTGTGCTGACCTATTTTAATGAAGTTCATGTTATGTTTCATCTCCACAAGTGCATATGGTGATGTTTTGAAGTGTGCATAGGCCAACTTACCACAAGCTACACATTTCATCTTTTTGGCCGACCTAATCAATGTTTTGAAGTATTGCAGAGGGTATTTATAGAAGATAAAATTCATTTTGAGAGGTAAAAAAAATGAATATGTGAAGATAGCAGAGCAGAGTGTAAGATATGAAGTGTGCAAAATTAGTTTGAAGACATGTATTGAGTAGAAAAAGAAGATTGCATTATCAACATAAGTCAGATGTCTATTTTGTAACAGTCCATTTTGTAAATCCTATTGTAGTGAGCAGAACACTTAGGGAATAGTAGCTTCCTTGGGTTGTAGCCCTAAATCAAAGTTGTAATTGATGTAAGTACTAAATCAGGGAGTAGTAGCTTCCTTGGGTTGTAGCCCTAAAACAATGTTGTAATATGTTTGCAATGAGCATAATATATTGTGATCTAATCCTCACCATGGTTTTTCCCTATTTTAGGGTTTTCCACATAAAAATCTTGGTGTCCTTAAGTTGATTCTTGTGTTTCTAAATTTACTTTTTGCTCTTTAAGTTATTCAGTTTTATTTGTAGATATTTGTTTAAAGTTTTTGTGTGTGATGATTCACCCCCCTCTCATCACCTTATTATGTTCAACACTCCCTGTCTAGGTGGGACCTAAAAACCTAGATGTCTCTTCCTCTATCGTTCCCACCTCTAATCACTTTCGTCTAAAGTTGGGCCAACCATGGCTCACTGCTATGCAAGCGGTCTCGTTTGTAGTTCATAGATGTTTGAAATTTCCTCACAATGGTGTTGTGCACATAATCTGCCATAGCAGATTTATGCCTTTAGCCATGCAAGGAAATTTCTCCTTGGATTACTGTTGTCCACCTCTAATTGGTCCATTGCAACCACACAATGAATTCTTGTTTCTTTCATACTAGAAGTACAAAGCGAGTCATGTACCATAGTTATCTACTGGCCCCTCTTCCTTGTCTTCTGTGGCTACCTTCCCTTTAGTGTCTTTTCCTTCAAGGGTTGCTCCTATTCCTTCCCCTGCCGCTCTGGTAGTCCAAGGTAGGTAGCTCATGTAAAGTACACCTCCCCATTCCCACGCTCTTGGATTGTACTCCATGGTGCCACCTCTGGCTTCTTATTCAAGGCCTTGAGGTCCACCTACATTACAACCTCATATGGCACATGATTATGGGACCTCTCAACCTTTAATGGTTGGTTTTGTTCCTCCTACTTCCTTGGTGGTACAAGGAAACTAGCCACTGTTGAGTGCTCCTCTTCCCCCTCCTCTTGTGGCTCCTTGACCTTCAGTGGCTATTTTTGTTCCTCCTTCCTCTTTCGTGGCACAAGGAAAGCATCCCATGTTGTAGGACCCTTCCCCTGCCCCTCTGGTTTCCCAACCTTTGGAGGATTTTTTAGTTTCTCCACTTTTTCTTGTGGCATTGGATTAAATGTATCCCATGTTGAAATACCCCCCGACTCCATCAGTAGAGTCGTTGGCCTGCACTAGGTGAAACCAGCTTGCGAGAGATCGCAAACGTTGTCATTGTGCTACAGCCCAAGAATGTGCTACTGGTGTGCAACCTCCCCTTGAGCAACCTTCCTGACGTAGCCACCCTTTGATCATGTTTCTTCTTTGGTGCCTTAGCCTTCTATTTCTCAGCCTATGTCTCTTTCGTCTTTGACCCCTTCTCCTCCATATTCAAATCTAGATGAACACCACCCCCAAGGGTGCAAGTAGTCTTGGCTCCTTCCATGGAGGACCCCATTCTTCTGACCATCCCCAACATGCCACCCTTTCCCAAACCCTTAGATATGCCTAATGTTAGTGTCATCCCTAGTGCCACCCTCACCTCTCTTGTGCCTTGCTAGCAGACCCATCATGTCATTTTTCTAGGTATCCTCTTCCCCGCCACCATTGATATAGACATTCCTCACCTATTGCCTAAGCGTAAAATAGATAATTACCCCACCCCATCATTCCACAAGCCTAAGCACATGCCACCTTCTTTGCCAAATCTAATCCCTTCTTCATCATGTATTCTAATTGTGGAGGGTGTTCCTCTACTCGTGACTCAGTGTTTGCCTTGTTGTTGATAGCACCGATGAACCATGGTTAGTGCATTATCCAAATAGTGACTCTCCTAATTCCTCTATTGTAAAGAGAATCATTGAGTCTGTCCCAGACATTTCCTCATTGTCCACGATCTTCACATGATCGTTGACAATTGTTGCTCCTAGTGCTCCAGTGGATCCTGCTCCTGCTAGTGATCCTCCGCACTTGGCACAGGGGAGTATACATACCATGTACAAATCTTAGTGTGGTCCTGTTGTCAAATCTTCCTCTCTCCCCTATGCTTATCCAAATTAGGAACATGATGAGTTGATGATGTCCAACCAATGAGGGTTGTACCTTCATTTCATGTGTTTTGTGCGTTTGCATGCTTAACTGTAATATTTTCCTTCTAAATATGTATTTATGTTTGTCAATTCTTCCTAGAGGACCCATGATGCCCTTGTCGACATGTGGATACAGGAGGAACACCCATGTTGTGACATTCTTCCTTTTGTCCCTATATTCTTCTATTTGTCATCTCTTTATTTATTGTGATGTTTTAGGGATGGTGCAAAGCATTTAAAGATTTAGCTTCCTTCCATGTTGACCCAAAATTTTTATTTTTATTTGATTTCTTGTGCCACTCTTCCATTGTGCTCGTGGTTCTACATGCTTGGGGGATGATGACAACTCATTCAATTATCCCTTATTGATTAACCTTCCCAATGCATATTGACCCCAAAGCACATAGATCCCTTAGTGTGTTTGGTGTTGTTGCTTGTTTTTATGTGACATGTGTTAGCGTTGCTTGGTGTCATACCATGCTTACATAGGATCTTTGTGTATCATGCTTGCAAAATTGCCTTTGTTGCCTTCATCTGGGGCATCTCATTCTCTTTTCTTTTGGAAGATGCAACTTTGAGAACATATCTGCCTATTTATGTTTCTTCAAGCTTTCTTCCCCTAGTCTACCTTAAAATCAATTGCATATTGATTCTTTATGTAATTATTTTAAGGTGGGGGCATACTTTATTTCTTTACACTTTTCACACACACCACGTTGATGGTTTGCTCTTGGTAGAGTTTTCTCTGACAACATTTTGTAGCTTGTGGTCCTAAGCAGATGCACCTATTTGGCCTAACCATGCTTTTTAGCTACTCTCTTTTGACACTCTTTGTGAGTCACCTAACAATGTAGTTAGTTAGTCCCAATGGCCCACAAGAGTTTGGTATGGTTCCTAGCTCTCGTAATGTGCTAGCCCTAGAACTATACCTGGCATCCTTCTAGCTCTCGTAGTGTGCTAGAAATGCCCTTTTGTTTTTTGTGCTTTTTCTCTTCTTGTGTGTGTTGTGTGTTGATTTTTTTTAGATAGTAGTAGTTGTGCATTAGATCATATGGTTTGCTAACCTTGATGTTTAGGTAAACCATATCTGATCTAATTCTTTTAATATGATTTTATATGTGGTTCTAACATTGCCTCTTGTGCAAGTTTTGTTGCCTAATACTGTGGTTTTGCAGGTGCTTAGCCTAGGGGCTTCATTCCTCTACTCGAAGAATCCTCTGTCCTCTATAGTATCCTTTTCTGATGTAATATTTTGTGATGTTATTTTATTTTTCTACTTTAGCTTGCATATGCACAAAGTGTCATAAGCCTTCTAAAGTGGGGGATACATGTAACATTGAAAATTGCATACCCTTGTAATTTCACGCTACATTTTGTGACCACTTTGATGCTTTCATCTTCTTTCTACATTTTAGGCTCATGTTTACTAAATTCTGGCCTGTTTTTCTCATTTTCATCAAATTCTATTTTAGTGTTTGGTGACTCTCCTAGCCTGGAGATGATTTACGAGATTTTGAGTTAGATTCACTTAGACGCTAGTGCTTAGCATGAACATCCATGCATTGCATTGATGTCCCGCGAGCATGAAACAATTAGTGAAGCTATTTTCAGACATGTTGAATAACTCTTGTGGCTGGTAAGATTCTTGTAACACCTCTCAAGCTCTAAATGACTTTTTCCTCTTGCATGTGGTTTCATTCTTCCCTCTCATTCAAGGAAGAATATGATTGTTTTGAATGATCTCTCTCTATCTCTCTCTCTCTCGGCTCTTCTCTATAACTTTTGTTAAATCTTGAAGGACTCTTTGGTGAACTTTGTCTCTACAACAACTATATAGATTTTCCATGCCCTCTTGAGTTGTGGTCTTATCTCTACTAGCTCTTGGATACTTTTTATTGCATTGTGTTTATTGAGAAGGCTCTCTCTCTCTCTTTATGGGGTATTGAAGTTGTGCAACCGGATTCCAACCCTTGAGGAATTACAGCCTCCTTATTATTCAAGTTGGTTATATTATTCTATTTTGTAGTTTAATATTTCATATTTGAATCTATTTACACATGGTTAGTTATTTTCTTTGAAAGCTTCATGGTGTAGACCACCTTTTGTATCTTGTTGGGTATTATTCCCCGTAGACCAGGGAAGATACCGTAGCTTTATTTTCATTTGTCACTACTCTTGATTCCTAGACACACGTAGGATAGGAGCACACACTTTATTTTCCTATTCTCTTCATCATTCGTTTCTCGTGGAGGTAGAAATACTAAAATCGGGGCTTGACTGAGGTAAGCTCCTTAACATCACAACATTTTTCCTATGTTCTTTACAAGTGCTCTTGAGTGAAAGCATTTAAAATGGACAAGGGTTTAGTTACTCCTTTCTTTCACTTATAGTTCATTTTATTTTATTTTCAATAGCTTCTTGTTCTTTATTTTGAAATCTATGTAACCTGGAGACTAATGGGTATTTGTTTTGTATTTTATGGTGTTGTGCAGTTGTCTTGGGTTTGTATGGATCTAGAGATTTTTATTTTTGTTGCTTTGAGGATGCCAACACTTAGTGCAGACATCCCCGTGGCATGCTATCATTCAGAGTAGTGAGCTCCTCCTTCTAGTGATAGGTTCTATCTCATTTGTTCTTTCTACTTCTATATTTCATTTTTCATAATTCTATCTACTGCAGTCTATTTTCCAACATTTCCTTAGTTTATTTCATTCATATAAGCATCTAGTATAGTTGTTTTTATCCTATTGGCATATAAAGTGGTTCTGTAGACCTAGAGTAGGCTTGAAACATCAATCAAATAGAACTCAAGTGTACTGTTAGTGAAAAGCTTTCTTGATTCATACATTCAATTGAGGAGTATTTTTTCCTACATTACAATATCATCATCATATGGTAGGTTGTCACAATCATCAAGTAGTAAAAGATAGTCTGTAACAGGATCATTTGAGAATGGAGGCTCATTAAAGTTTCCATGCATATCCCAATTTATGGTCCAAAGAGTACGAGGAAAGTCAATATTTGTTATGTTATAGATAGTGTTACTACTGACATTAAAACCAATCAATCCTAGGACATGATCATTCTTGTTAGCCCTTACTTGCTTTTGCTAATGAGTACCTAGTTTAGGAACAATTCCATAGAGATCAGGAAAGAGATGAAGCCACCTAAGATGTTTTAGGATTCCTCCTCACCAAGACTTATAACTTTCTTATTTTAAGGTGATAACAAAAGCATGAATTGAATAACCCATTATTGGTAATAATAGACTCCTCTAAAGATTAAACTAGTAAAAGAAATGTGCAAGATTACCCCCTAAAATCATACAATCAATTATCCCCCAGTATAATATGATCTAGGCACTTTATATTTAGTACAAGTTTAATTGCCGCCAACAAATATCACTAAGTGGACTTGATCTCAACATTTTTTAGATATTAAAAAAGAGGCTCAATACTAAGAATATATATTAGGAGTAAAATTAGAATAAATCAATAGCACCATTGCATAGATCTCAAAATTTATGCAACTTTAAAAAATATTGCACCCATAAAGGAGCCTTTATGAGCCCAAATGAAACCCTGGAAGGTTTGAAAATAAGAACTATGCAACAAAACCTATGAGAATCTATAATTTATAAAACACCCATGCATAAAAATTAGAAAATACCTACACCACCACAAATAATGTAGAACAATATCCCAAAATAAAAAACTGCACTAAAAAAGGAACTCATATGCCCAAGATATCGCCCTTTGAAAAATAGATGCAAAAGGCAAAACTCCAATGGAGAGGGGTCTGTTAGCACCCAGATTTTTTGCCCCATTTTTTGCACCATCATGCCAAATTCATGAAATTTTTCTAAGGGGTTCCTATTGCCTTACCCTGATGCATGTTGTTGAACCCTTGAATTTAGCTGTCTAAAACCCTGAAAATTTGACTAAGTTTGAAATCTGAGTGATCCTCCAAATTCTAGAGTCTACAGTTTAAATCCTATGGATCCAAGACCACTCTCAAACATCTTGATAGTATATACATAAAATATAACTTAAAGTATAAGAAAGAAAATACAAAGAGAAAAATACCAACTTATACTTAAATGTTATATTTTATGCATATACTGTCAGATCTTTTTCCATTTTCTACCCTTTTGTTCATGCGGGTTTTTGGGACTTGTAGGAACTTTTGCACCAAGTTCATGCAGGACTTCGGGACCCGCCGAAACTTTGGAACTTTTTACAAAATCTTGAGTTCCTCCGCGACCCCACTCCCCACTAGAAAAGGTCTTCTAAGTTTGAATCCTTCCAGACCCCCTGAATTTTCAAGTCAAATTCGAAGAGGCAAAAAATCAAATTTTCAAATAACTTTTTGAGAAAATGGTTAAGTATTTTATGCAGTTTCAGGCCAAATTTTTATTTTGGACTTGTTGGGATTCCTATTTTCAAGCCAAGTATTTGAAAATTCTTGGTAAAAACCATCAAATTTTCCTAAGGGCCCCCCCTTCAAAAATCCCCAAAAAATTCTAAGTTTCTGCCTTATTTTTGCCTTATCAACAAACTTGAAAGTTGGTGAACTGATATGTTTGTTGATTGATAGGTTTGTTGACTGGAGGAATTGTTGATAAAGCGGAAGGGAGAATTTCAAAACGTTATGTGAAGAGTAAGAGAAGATTGTAAAGTGAATTTGAGCAGATGGTAAGGCAGAAATTTATGTGAAAATAATGCCATGATTATGATCAGTTGTATGAAAAGAATTGGTGCATATATTGGATCAGATTTGTGAGAGATATTGTGCATGATAGTGATCATATTTGGAAGGAAGATTGTGCATGACTGTAGTTAGATTTGTGAGAGAAGGTTATTATGTGGATAGTGATCAAATTTGGAAGAAGGATATTGTGTGAGTTGTAATTAGATTTGTGAGAGGAAGATCTTGTGAAGAAGCATAGTATATTAATCATTGAAGGATTCATAGGTTGGAGCCTCCAATAGGTTGGAGCCTATCAAATAGAGGCTGGAGCCTCTTGCTGGGTTGAAGATCAGTTTGTGTGGGGGTTGGAGCCTATAATTCTATCAAATAGAGGTTGGAGCCTCTTGTTGGGTTGGAGCTCACTATTTATATGTAAAGTAGGTTGGAGCCTACAAGAAAGAGAAGATCAATAAGATATATATAAGCAATATTTTTCCGTGGTTTTCTCTTGCAAGGGTTTCCACGTAAATCATGTTTTGTCATTGTGTTCTTAATTGCTAGATCTTGCATATGTGTAGTTGATGTGATTGATTGAGTTTGGAAAACTAAAAGTTTGTATTACACTGATTCCCCGCCCCCTTCTTAGTATAACTAAGTGCTCATCAATTGGTATCAGAGCAGGTTCCTTTAGAGATAGCCTAACAACTAGAAGGTAAATCTTAAGAGCACATATGGGAAAATGAAAAGGAAATACTAAGCAGAAGGTTAATCAACTAGCACCAATAAAACCAAATGAAAATGATGAGGTGGCACTTGGAATACACATGGCAATAGAAACAATGAATGATGTCATGGAAAATAGACACAATCTTGTGAGTAAAAGAGAAGAGGAAATGTTGTTAGAAGAGAAATCATCTAAAATAGAAGTAGGGTTCAAAGCATCAAAGGAGATGAAGAATTCAAAGCATCAATCAAGCGATAGATCCAATGATGAATCAAAGGAAGCCCATGATGATAAAAACCCCAAAGAAGAATCTGACATATACAAAAGTAAGTATAAAAATTTTAGTTGTGATAAAACTAATTATTGTGTTTTTGAATGTGTGCAGGTCAAAAGTGAAGACAAAAGGAAAGAAGAGAAAGATTCAAGAGAAGAAATACTTTTCATGTAGATGGAAGTAAAAGGTGATAAAGACAAGAAGAACGAGGATGATGAAGAAGTGGAACTTGAGGAAGAACTTCACCTTGCGTATGATGAGATTCATTCACTTAAAAAAAGAAATGTGTGTCTAAAGTCAAAAGTTCAAGAAGAAAGTGAATCCAAGGTTAAGGTATCACAAGCCCTTGGATAAGTGGAAAGGATGATCACTGATCTAAAAGTCAAAATCGAAGAAGAGAAGCCATTTGAAGATAAAAGAAGAAGAGTCCAAGAAGATAATAGTCGAGCTTAAATTTCAGATCAAAGAAGGATACAAAATGAAAGAGGAAGTAATAATTCAATTAGAGAAAAAGGAAGAGAGTTGTAAAAAAATAGAATCCAAAATAGTCTCCTTGAGAAAGGAATTGGAAAAAGCAAATGTTCAATCAAACAAGAACCTAAAAGGTGAGAAGAGTACGGAAGGTGGTATTGACTATGAAGAAAGGGAAAGCTCAAAAGATCCTGAGGAGCCACAAAAGAAGGGAAATGAGGAAAAACCAAAAGGCTATGCAGATGTTCTCAAGAGCTCCATCAATAATGAGAACAATAAGAGGAAGGAAAACAATGTCCTGCAAAAAACTAATATTCCTCATAGAGACAACAAGGAGACATTCATAAAATCATTCCCTCCAAGGCAAGTGCAAATGAACAAGTCTCAACACTCATTTTATGGCTATTGATATTCTTGTAATAACTTTGGTCATAAAGTAGAAGATTGTTGGACACATGCAAGAAAATTTGGTTGGACCAAGAATAGAAGTTCTTACAGGTTGCCAAATAGAAAGAACAATATATATCCCTAGATCAACACAAAGATGATGATGATAGTGTTGTCATGGCGGGGAATGATGTATCCCTAGATCAACATAAGGATGCGAGAACGATATATCCCATTGATGATGATGATTGATTGATTTGGTTTATGACAAGATTAGGATCAAGACCATTAATTGCGATTGGATAAGTTGGCAAGATTGATTGACTTGATTGGTATGGATAAATGATAACTTGCATTTGGATCTAATGCTTTGGATTGAGATTGATTGAATGGAAGAAGTGATGGATTGATGAGGATAGATGATGGAAGAAAGAGAAGATGGTAGGGGGATGGAAGAATGAATCGCTGGTACTTGCATACTAGGTACTTCCTTCGTATTCCAGACTGCCTACATACCTGTATCCATGGGATCAAAGCACCACACGATGATGATGAGACATGATGAATATGTAGTTTTGGGTGTTTATTGATGATGTGGGAAATGGATGAATAGAAGAAGGTGAGATGGATGATGAGGATAAGGAGGGGGAGATCATTTTGTGCTTGAATTTGGGTACCTTCTTCGTACTCTAGACTGCCTACATACCCGTATCCACGGGATCAAGGCACTTGACGATAGAGATGAGATGTAGTTCTGATTTTTTGAGGATGTTGATGGTGATGATGAAGGTTTGGATTGATAGGATTGATGTTATTGCTGTGATTTGAGTGATGTGATTTTGATTGATAGATTGACATGATTTGATGATTTGATTGGATTTTTGATGGATTGAGTTGTATTGATTGATTGAAATCAATTTGCTTTGATTTGATAGGTTTGATTAGATTTGTTTTGTGATTTGGTTTGATGATGATTGATTTATGGCTTGGAGTTTTGTTGGATATTTGATTTTTTTTGTATTTTGGGGAATATTTTGATTTTTTTGTAGTTTTTTCAAGACATTTTATGATGTTTTTGGAATATTTTTTAGGCCATTTTATGATGTTTTTCGAATATTTTTTTAGGACGTTTTATGATGTTTTTAGATTTTTTCAGGACATTTTATGATTTTTTTATATTTTTTGGATGTTTTGGGATGTCAATGGATTTACAATTTGGGGTAGCCTTTTGCGCTAGATACCAATAACAAGGGAGAACCAAGTCTAGGCGCAATGAGGTAGGTGGGTAGGATTGGATGGATAGATAGAAGGATGTGATATAGGGAATGGGTGTACGCGTACGAGAGCAAGGATGTGATCTCAAAGGTTATGTCACATAAGAACATGTCTCATTCTAGATAGTATGTTTAGGGTTTTACATGACAAGGTCTATGAGGATAGGACAATGATAGAATTGGATGGAAAGGATGACGTATATCAAGAGATATCCAAGGCATGTTTCAACATTTTTGCCCCCAATCTTTATCAAGATCAAGAGGAGAAGGGTGGATAAGTGGATGAAATGGGATAGGTATATGTATGTGGAATGGATAATGATGGTAGGAAATTATATGGTAAGATAGGTTGAAAATGATATGGTGGATGAGACAAGGTGCCCCCAAGTGTAGGTGACATAGAAGATTAACTTACACATGACGCCTGTTTGCTAGGTTTCCATCATGGTACTTATCCAAGGCGCCTGTTTGCCAGGTTTTCACCATTGGACGAAGGGATTTCTCTTTACTTTTTTCTTTTTTTTTTGACTTTTTGACTTTTGAATACTTGGATGGGATAGGTGGATATGGATGAGAGGGACTCAAGTGTCTAGCTCCATGAAAAGTGATAGTCCCGCTAGAGATGGATGTCGTCGCATGGACCATGTCAAGTGTGCTCATAGATATTGGTAAGCAAGATTAAATGAAAGATGGATTAGGTAGATGAGGATTATGATATGGATTATGGAGGGATTATGTAGGACTTATGGATGAAGGGATTATGCAAAAGCATGGACTATAAGGAAGTGATGGGGAAGATATGTAGGATATTGGAAGAAAGATGGGGAGATGGAGGTATGTGGGAATGTTGCGGAATGGAATGGAACCATGACCAACGGTTGCACACACCATGATAAACATTTAAGATTTTGGTTAGATGGTGGTGTAGGAAGCAATGGGGTTGTTTGCTTAGGAGATGGGTGACAAAGTGCTTTAGGTACCCACATAGACTTAGTATTTTGCTAGTTTTTGCTTGACTTGTGGGATGGAGGAATTGAATATGTTTGAATGGAATGGATGGAAGAGGAGAAAGTGGATGGTTGGGATTTTTGAGAGGTGGATGCCTCATTTGACTTGATGGCTTTTTGCATAGAAACCCATACCATTTTAGTTTTTGACTTTGCTTGTGGATGTATGGGTTTGGATATATGCAACTTTTGTGCATCTTTTGAGGCAATTACTTGTTGCTTGGGGACCCACACCTTTTTTATTTTTTCTTTGAGGTGTGTGGGTGTATGTAGCTTTTGAGATGGATATTTCTTTGATTCTTGGCTTTTGTGTCCTAAGGCATGAGGACCCTTAGGATTTTTGATTTTATAAGTAGAGGCATCCAAATTTTTATTTTGGAATCCCATGGGATGGGTGGAATGAGCGGAAGATTTATGTTTAGACAATGTGTGTATTTGTTGGCCATGATTAGGATTTTTAGAGGATTCATGGATGGATGAATAAGGTGTTGGAAGTAGTGGAGGTAGATTCGATGGAAGGATATTAGGAGTGGGAAGAAGCGGAGGTAAAGTTGATGGTGGAAGATGAACGGTCACATGCTTTTGACATTTGTAAGATGATGGAGGTGGAATGGCAACATATGATTTAGGTATATGACAGGGTTTACGATGGAAGGGGGTGGACTTAGGAGGCATGGAGAAAGTACCAACATCATTAGATTGTTTACCTTGGGTGTATATCCAAGGCCATGTGAGTGTTGAGGGACTTTGACATGGATAGGCTCCAAAATTCCTTGTTTAAGAGGGCCTAAGCCTTTACCTTGATAGTTCATTCTTTGGAGCATGCGATCGACAATAGGACTTGGTGCAAGTGGAAAACTAGACACGAGTTCCTTATTGGATGGAGAAGGTGAAGTGGAGGATAAAGGTTGTGTTCCTAGGGAGGAACATTCATGGATAAAGGTGGATAGACCCGCAGGATATGATGGTGGATTTAGAATAGGGTTGATAGTGGGTGATGGGGGATCATTAAGATCTTGCTTGTGCTCATTATGATCCAGGGTATTTGTTTGATCTTTAATGGGTGCTTGGGAGGCACATGTCTCATCATGACAAGTGGATGTTTGCACATTAGGGCTAGATGGAGGATGGAAGGATGGAGTGATAAGCTCTTGATCATGAATTGTGTAAAGTTTGGCTATGAGGCTCATCATAGTTTTCACGAGCTTAGCTAAGATGGTCACGATGGTTTTCATGATCATATATAGAATCTTGATCATAAATGTGAGCATAAAAAAGATTAATTTGGCTATGAATGGGATACATTTGCTCATGAATAGGGTTATGATCATAAATAATATCTCGATAAAAGAACATACATAGGTCTTGGATGAATTGAACTTAGAGGTGCTTTGATCTTGATTTAGACAAGGGCTTGATGTTTCCACATGTGTTGGGTTATGCTCTTGACATACCTCTTGATTTTCTTGTGAGAAAAGGGATGACTCTTGGATGGGCTCTTGGTCAACAATGTTAGGACATGATGGCTCTTGATGTGGACTTATGAAAGGAGATTCTTCAATAAGCTTGATAGGCTCATGGATAGGCTTGACATGTTCTTGAGGATCATTGACATGAGGGCATGATGGTTCTTGACTTAGACTTGGAGTTGAAGATTCCTTAATAAGCTTGATGGCTTGTAGATCACATGATGGATTTGGATGACTAGAAAAGGTGTTGGGAGGTTCATTGATAGGGTCATGAGTGGATGTTGGATCACATGGTGGGGTTAAGATAGCACAAGTAGGCTCATGAAGTGGTACTTGAGTGGATGATGATGGAGAATTCTCATAAGATTCTTGCTCTAGATTGGTGTTTCATTTGTTAAAGGTCATTAGGTCTTGCATAGGTGGATTTAGGTCTATCAAGGGTGCTTCTTGTGAGGACACTTGGTTTGCTTGTAGATGGGTTTGATGATGAGGTGGCATGATAGGATTTTTAGGTGAAAGGTTTTGTGAGGTGGATTGTTGTGGAGATTGGTTGATGTTGGAAGTTTGTTGAGAAAGTAATTGTGATATGAAGGCAATGGAGTTAGGATCATTGCATGGTATGCTTATGGAAGCACTTGTGTTTGTGGTGTTGTTAGGAATAGTGAGGGTGATTTGTGGTATGGATGTGGCGGCATTAGTGTTTGTGGGATTAGTGGAAGATGGAGTGGCCCCAAGTCGAACAAGGTATTCCATAAATCTAGTAGGATCCGATTCAAGGACTCTGTGCGCTAGATCCATACGATTGGTATCTTGCATGAAATCGATAACCTCTTGGTCAAGTGTGGGTGTTGCATTGGGTGATGGTGGAGTTTGAAGTGAGTTCGATGTGGCATGGATTTGATATGTGGGTGGATTAGGTTGAAAGGATGATAAGAGAGATGCCACATAAGGAATGGGTGGAGGATTATGTGCTTGTTGGGCTTGTGATTGAATGTGGGATCATTGATATTGGCCTAGGACTTGATGTTGTGGGAATTGTTAATGTTGTGGTGACACAGAGTCTTCTTCCTTTCTATATAACCACCTAAGTTGATTAAGGGTTCTTTTGTTGCCATAAGGATCATTCTCATGGGTTTTGTTTGGAAATGCCATGTCCATGTTTACAAGTGGTAAATTAGGATGCACGGATGTGGAGTGATTTGGATGAAGATTTGATGATTGGATGATATGTAATGCTTAGGATGATGTTGATGTGAAGGGATTAAGATATGATTTGGATATGAAAGGATGAAGTTGATTGAGAAGTGATTAGGATGAAATTGTCTTGCGACAAGGAGTTTGTTTTTGACAGCTTTGTGGCAATTTTATGGCAAGAAAACAAGATAGCAAACACTCATGCACAAGCCATTCACAAATAGTTACCACATAGGCTAGCTGAGACGATACATGTTGGGTTCCCACTTGGTTTTACCCAGCCATGCCTACTTATGGTGTATAGCTCCAGGAACTTGGGGCACAGGTTCCCCCTTATAGTGCACTCACTTCTCAGGCACACCAAGTTCCAGGTCCTCAAGACGCACAGATCTTAAGGTACCTTTTTATCTCTATGATAAGTCACAAAAATGTGGGACGGCTATTAGAGTTTCCTCTTGTACCAACAGATAGGGGTTTTTGGCTTCTACACAAAGGTTTCTGGTAAGGGCTTCCATTTGGGTGGCTATACATGCAGTGATTCGCTCCATTAATGGAGGCTTCCTAGCCTGCAGAGGTTACGCTCCACAGGGTTTTGGGGGAAACATTTGTCGGTATAGTGCAACAACGCCCATCATTTGTGACTTTTAGAACAAACACGTTATTTATATAGCATCTTGGAATGGCTTGGCTTTAGCCCATTTCCGCTTGGGTCGTATCCCTTCTCATAATGGGAAGGCAGGCCCTCTAGAGTTGACAATGATTTCTCATGTACCCCAGATCCATTGGTTAGGTAGGGGGAGAGGATACCTTCATTGCCAAATTAGGTAACAAACAATCTCAGCAAGAAAACGAATAAAATGAAAAATAGGCACGAAGAAGGCAGATTGTTAATTTTAAGCACCAAACTGAAGTGTACCTACTTTAGTGATAAATGCCTACTTTAGTGATAAATGATAGATTCTTTGACTGCTCGAGGCTGCAAAAGATATATTAGTATGTTTTTTTCCTTCGTTCTTTGACAAGCGTGTTTGACAAGCTGCACAGGTGGATGTTAGCTGCCAAAGATGATTAGTTCAAAAGATATGGTCTGATAAAAACCTACAAGTAGTGATCTGATATAGTGAAATAAATCACAAAATCAGAAAGTTCATGAAATTCTATGCAATTTAAAAAAAATCGTTGAAAAAGGATATGTTTTGCTCAAGATACGTGCATTTTAAGTTTGAACAGAAGTTGAAGTTTACCTACAAAAATACCTGATGAAATGATGAGTTCACCTGATAAAACCTTTACAACTGCGAAGTTTGTCTTGTTAGCTTTCCAACACCTATAAAAATACAAAAATTTGACATGATATGCAAAAGTTATGGCAGTTTTAAAAAAGAAAACTATTTTAAGCTTTAAAAAGCACTATTCATGGCCTGAAAACACTGTTCACGGCCTGAGAACACTATTCACTGCTGGAAGTACTGTTCATCACCGAAAACATTGTTCATCACCGGAAGTATTGTTCACTGCCAGAAGTACTATTCATCACCGGAAAGCACTGTTCACTGCCAGAAACACTGTTCATCACCCTGCAAACATTGGCTCAAATTTCACCTGCACCAAAAAGGGTCAAATTTTATGTTTTTCTTCACCTCTTGGCGCTTCTAGACGCAACCGTGATGTCTATTTTAGCTCATGAGGTCACTTGTAATAATCACTTGCAAAACTTGCAACACAATGGTTAGAAAAAAATGCGAATTTTTATAACAAAAACTTGCAAAAAATGATCAAGCGAAGTGAGTCCCACCGGGCGTGCTAGAATGTAAATGAGAAATTTAGATAAAGGAAACATAAAACAATACAAAATGCAATACCTTGACCAAACTTTTCGAATACCTCGAATGATGAATTATGCGTGCAAGATGGTTGTAGATTGATTTGATGTTGATTTGCTGACTTCTGCAGCATGACGATTGGATGAAAAAGGATAGAAAAAGATAGATATAAAATAGATAGAGGATTGGAAGAAGATTGATGCAAAGGTTCTGATATGATTTTGACAGCGTAAGGATATAATACTCAATGCATGATCTATGAAATGGCTTGTGAGAGGCCATATTTATAGACTTTTTGAGGATGAAGGGAAGAAGATTTGATAAGATAAGGTAGGA
Organism: Cunninghamia lanceolata; assembly: GCA_027924645.1. Classification (NCBI taxonomy): domain Eukaryota; kingdom Viridiplantae; phylum Streptophyta; class Pinopsida; order Cupressales; family Cupressaceae; genus Cunninghamia; species Cunninghamia lanceolata. The sequence continues at coordinate 15,680,805 of BSBN01000472.1, read as the reverse complement.
TTTGATTTTTCAGATAAGGTAGGGAAAAAGATTAAAAGATTTGTTTTTCTGTTTTAAATCCTCACAAATCTTTGAAAAGAATGGGATAAAAGAAAGCAGAATCTTTTTAGGATTTTATTAATTAAATAAATATTTAATTTATTTAATTAATTTTAGATTGTGGAAAGATAATTAAATAAATATTTAATTATAGGAAAAAGATAAATGACTAATTAAATAATTAAAATAATTATTTAACTAGAGAGGATTAATGGTCATGAATAATTAAATAAATAATTAAGATTTAATTTATTTAATTAATTTTAGATTGTGGAAAGATAATTAAATAAATATTTAATTATAGGAAAAAGATAAATGACTAATTAAATAATTAAAATAATTATTTAACTAGAGAGGATTAATGGTCATGAATAATTAAATAAATAATTAAGATTTATTTAACTATAGAAGATAGGATAAATTAATTTAAAGGGAATAAATGAAATTAGTCAAATAAATAAAATTTATTTAACTAATTAGGTGATGACCTGGGTACCTAGGGCAAAACGTGTTAATGACAAGGTGTTAGACATTTTTAGGTGTCTACACATATGTTATAAATTCAACCACTTTGGTCATAAGGCGAGAGATTGTAGAACATGATCAAGAAATGATGGTTTGAACAAGAGTAGAAATAATGAATTTTCAAGAAGGAACTATAATTCCTTTGTTCCTTTAATGGATTACAATGTTATATGCTACAAATGCAACAGTTATGAGCATATGGCACGATCGTGTAGAAGTGATTTTGTGGAATACCCTAAGCACAACAAGAAAGTGGAAGCAATGAATAAACAAAAGGAAGGATCTACAAAGGTATGGAGAAGGAAACAAGAACAAGATAATTAGAAGAAGGAAGAATCTATGCTTGTGCTTCATGCACAAGAGATATCACTAAGTTCTTAAGGAGAAGTATGAGTTCAAGGGAGCTAACTATTGCATTATCCTTTAGCTCCATGAAGAAGACAATTCAAGATAGATCAGCTAAGGCATATTCCATATGAGCATTTCATTGTCATTGATCAAAGGGCGAGAATTATTAGAGAAAGAGAGGATTTGATTGGAGAAAAGAAAGAGAGACTACATAATGGCTAGGCATACAACAAGACTATTGAGTTATGTTCTTGGGAAGATGGAGGTTAAAGGCATGAGAAGTAAAAATCATAAACACTCCAACATAGTATAGTTCAAAACATGTATGACAGGACAATTGACAAATGATGCATGACAACATTTTGAAAGACAAGGTACAATGGGAATGGTGACAATATAGTCATCAAAGGCATAAGAAGTATGACACATTAAGAATGGTGATAGTCTTCAAATCAGAGATAGCAACCTACAGTGATTTTCATAGAATATTGAAGAGGAATGTTATAACATGACAATATGCAAGAATGATAATCAAATAAGAAAGATCATACATGAATGATAGAACGTGACAAAGTATTTGATGACAATGTGAAAAGTGGCAGAGGTTATAGTTATAAGATGGAGAATTATAGAAGGATGGAAAGCTACAACTCTGTGGATGAGAAAAATTAGAGATAGATGAAGATTTCTTACCATTGATATCAAAAAGAAAGTTTCAAGAAGAGAGTTATATAATGCAAGACTGATGCCATTAATGTCAAGTGGAAGCATTACAGAAAGGGGGAGATTCTTTGTGAAGAGTTGAAAGCATTTTCCATTTTGTAAGATGTATAGTGAATGGTGGATAGAAAAACAAGTTCCTGATGTGTTAAACTTGAGAAGTTCATCCAAATTATTTATTTGGACAGTTATAGAGGAAGTATATCACCCAAGTGACAAAGAGACAAAGGTAGAGAATTAGAGCAAGGGGAAGCCTGAGAGAGGGGGAGCCTTACAAATAGGGGGAGCATCACAGAAAAGAGGAAGAATCATATCATGAAGGAAAGAAGTATACTAAGTGTTCCTTTTCCATTGATGTCAAAGGGGGAGAGATAAAGATAGGGGGAGAAATATAGAAAAGAAGAGTTATATTCAGAATTGGGTTGCCATTAATGACAAAGGGGGAGATTGTTGAAATATGTCATCATTGATGTCAAAGGCACGGGGTTGTTAAGTGATGTCATTGATGTCAAGGTAAAGAATGGACCATTATAATAAGAGGTGCCTGTTATGCATCCTCGTTGGAAAGCAAAGCATACATCTATTACACGTTACCATTGGGAGATTGCATGTTTAAATTAAAGATTTAAACATTTGAGACATAAGTGTTTTGGGTCGACATACAATGGAGTTCAAATTTAATTATACATCCAAGGTGGCTGACTTGTGAAAGAGAAGAATTTAAATTAAAGATTTAAATCCACATGAGGCCGACTCCTTTGAAGGAAGAGACAAGGATAATATAAAAGACGTTTTGAAGACATTTCCAAACAACCATACTTTGATATACACATGTAGTGATTGATTTTGTATGGTGTGAATACTTTGTGGATACCATCGATTTTCAAGTGTTATATTTTGCAAAGAGGAACAACAATCATTAGTATACATGATGCGATTTTATGAAGGCAACAAGAAGACAAATTGTGTTAGAAAATAAAGACAAGTCAGTTTAAGGAAGAAGACAAAACCACTAGAGGACAAATTGGAGAAGAAGACGAAATTGAATAAGAAAAAATCACTAGAGGATGAATTGGAGAAGAAGACGAAAGTGAATAAGACAAAATTACAAAAGGACAAGGCAACGATTTATGCTAGAATACAAAGCTTTTAAGGGCTGCGATTTCATGAAGGAGCATGTTTAGTTTTGAAAGGACAACAAGGTTACAAAAGGATATATCTATTCATCAAGGACACATCCATTGGAAAGTATATGAGGGAATTGAAAGATTCATTTGAAGACAAGCAATTCAATGAAATATTTCTGAGTTTAAAGCAAATTGAAAAGAGATAAAGGGGCATAAAATGAAAAGCAATTCATATATGTGTGTGTGTGTGTGTGTGTGTGTGTGTGTGTGTGTGTGTGTGTGTGTGTGAAGAGTACGAGTAGATTGTAAAGTGAATTTGAGCAGATGGTAAGGCAGAAAATTATGTGAAAATAATGCCATGATTATGATCATTTGTGTGAAAAGAATTGGTGGATAGATTGGATCAAATTTGTGAGAGATATCGTGCATGATAGTGATTAGATTTGGAAGGAATATTGTGCATGACTGTAATCAGATTTGTGAGAGATGTTATTATGTGGATAGTGATCAGATTTGGAAGAAGGATATTGTGTGAGTTGTAATCATATTTGTGAGAGGAAGATCCTGTGAAGAAGCATACTATATCAACCATTGAAGGATTAATAGGTTGGAGCCTCTTGTTGGGTTAGAGCTCAGTTTGTGTGGGGGTTGGAGCCTATCAAATAGAGGTTGGAGCCTCTTGCTGCGTTGGAGCTCAGTTTGTGTGGGGGTTGAAGCCTATCAAATAGAGGTTGGAGCCTCTTGCTGGGTTGAAGCTTAGTTTGTGTGGGGGTTGGAGCCTCCAATAGGTTGGAGCCTATAATTCTATCAAATAGAGGTTGGAGCCTCTTGCTGGGTTGGAGCTTACTATTTGTATGTAAAGTAGGTTGGAGCCTCTTTCTAGGTTGGAGCTCACTATTTGTATGTAAAGTAGGTTGGTGCCTACAAGAAAGAGAAGAAGATCAATAAGATATATATAAGCAATATTTTTCTGTGGTTTTCTCCTGCAAGGGTTTCCATGTAAATCGTGTGTTCTCATTTTGTTATTAATTGCTAGATCTTGCATGTGTAGTTGATGTGATTGATTGAGTTTAGAAAAGTAAAAGTTTGTATTATACTGATTCACCCCCCCTCTCAACATAACTAAGTGTTCATCAACACACAATCTTGTGAAATATGCCCATTCCTTTTGCAACTCAAACAAATGACATAATCCTTACCTACATGCTCAATTACCTCTTTGGGATTGGCTAGTTGTGGAGTAGGTGGAGTGCAATATCCCCATTTCTTCTTTACTTCTTTGTCCTCTCAAAGCATAGTTTTGCTATCCTCTTCTAACTTAGATTGTTGTTATTTCTTTGGAGACACTCTACAACTATCTTGAGGCCTCGCAAAAACAATGTTAGTTGGAGAAATTCTACAACTATCCTTAGAGTTTTCCAATCTCTATGCTTATGTAACCAAGTCCCTCACATGGTGGTCATTCCTTCACCATGATGGGCTTGAGTGTTCCTTGGCCATCTTTACCAAGTATGCTTCCATCATATCCCATCCTTGCATGCAATATTGAACCTACATCCTTAGTGTACTCTTCAACCATGCAAGTGCAATCATGCATACTTTACCAATGGTTTCTTCTTCTTAAGAAGGGGTTGGTCCATTCTTTTTGGTAGACTCCTCTCTCTTCTAGGAGCTTCCATAATAATGCATCCTTCTCTATCAACTCTTGTTGCATATTGTTCAAGGATTCCAACAAAGAACTCAAATTGGTCCTTAGCTTGCAACTCTTTAATCCTCTCACTCAAATGGTGAATTTCTTTCCAAAGAGGTTGGTTTTCTCCCAATGCTTACTCTAATATTTTTTGGATATCTTTCAGCGTCTAATATTTTGTCATGGTTTCTCCTTTATAACTTGTTCACCCTGAGAAGAATTTGAAAACAAAGATGGTTATACACATAAAAACTCTGTGGTACCCTAAAACCCCTACAAACACCAAAGGACTTGTGGCTCCAATACCAATTGATTTGTAATTTCCCCAAAAACTTAGTTAGAGACTAGGGAATCAACAATGAATTTACTATTCTACTTAGTTTCCCAAATGATAGTGAGTAATATAAGTATTAAAGTATTGTTAATAAAAAAATGAAGTACTAAAATGAAAAATGCAACACAACATAAATAATATGAGTTGGAAAAACCCCTCTAAGGAGTGAATAACCTAGTTGATAGGAGCAATTGCTCTCTACAAAAGTGTATTGCTCGTAATAGACAAGTACAAAGAGATTACAATCATTTGTCAAGCCTATGACTACTTCAACTTCTACTTCTAGGAGATACAACCTCCAATTGTCCTCTTCTGCTTTGCTCTAGATCCCCAAATGGTTCTTATGAAATTCTTGAGGAATTTTGTTACATGTGCCAAGTGTTCTAGTCAAGAATTGAAAGGATGGTGGTTTAGTTCCAATTCCACTCATTTTTTTGGCTTATGTAGAACCACCCATTTTGACAAGAGGCAATTCCAAAATTGCCTTGTTAATTTTAAAATTATTTTTTGCAATTGTCAATTTTAAAATTATCATTATCAATTACAAAATTGCCCTTTTATTATAAAACCACCAATATCAATTCTAAAACCACCATTATGGGGATATCATAAATTTATCGAAAAAGGTTCGAATTGAAATGAGCAGAGGTGAAAAGAAGGCTCTGAGAAAAAACTAGGGTTTCACTGGAACCCTCCATTGTTTTTTCTCTTGGAACCTGGGCTCTTTCCCTATCCTAGTGCATTGCTTTGTTGATTTTTCTTCCTTTGTCTTAGGCTGCTAGCCTAGTTTAGTTTTTTGAGCATAGGATTTGAGTTTTTTTTGGTTTGGTTTGTTTAGGGCTCCCGTTGTGTGTTTTATTCTAAATCTCTTTTTTTGAATTCATATTTGGGTGGGAGATTTCCCGCCCAAATACTAGGTGTGACGCCATTGCCAGGTTGATGTGTGCATTAAATTCACTGTTGGCTCGGCAGGCCAAGCTTTATGGCCTTGCCAACGGACAAGGATGACACATTTAATGAGACTTCAGATGGAGTTAAGGGTAGTGAAGCCCCAAAAAATGTGAAGGAAGCCAAAACATTTCATGAAGCCATTGTCACTGAGCATGTCACGTCTCTACCGGAATATGGTTGTTTCCATATCATCGGAGGTTTCCAAGGACTCAGAGCCGTTGATGGATTTGCCCCTGGAGGAAGTAGCAAGGAAGCGAGAGGAGATCAAATTATGGGTAAGTTTTCTTCCCCTTTAGATGGCATTTCATTAATGTTGAATGATGCAATGATCTCTTCTATTAAGAAAGAGGAGTCTAGACTGAGAAACATAGTAGTTTTTTTGGTGTGTCTTGACTTGGATAAATTACCATCGAGAATGTTTTTTGATAAGTGGTTGGCTTCGGTGTGGTTTAGAAAAATGGGGATTCAAATAAGCTTATGTAGAATGATTCTAAAGGGACTATTTGTTTTTTTTAACTCATAAAATGCAAGAAAAAGTCTTAGAATTTGTTTTTTTGAAATATTGGTCGTTCCCTATTTAAAGCTCACCCCTAGAGCCCCGACCACTCGAAGGATGAAATACTATTTTGCTCTGTACCTAAATGGTTCAAAGTTAAAAATGTTCCCGAGAAACTTTGATTGTTTTTTCCACAAATGTTGAGTCCCCTGGGAGAAGTTTTAAAGGTTGAAGAAGCTAGGGTGACCTTGCCTCATCTAGACACCAGAATCCTGATTTCGTTAAGACCTGGTGTGTTCATTCCTGAGTTGATAGATGTGGGTGGGCTGGGAAAGCCTACTAGATGCCCTATGACAAGGCTGGGGGGATTAATGCTTGTTTCTTGTGTAAACAGGACAGTCACCTTAAAAAATCCCGCCCTATCCTTACAAAAAGAAGCAATATGCCTGTAGCCCAACAAGTTGTGTCAGATCCCTTGAATGGGGACGATTCTTCACTCTGAAAAGGTGCTCCGAGTGCCAAAGCAAGCTCCTCCTCTCATGATGATACTGTAAAAAATGGTATCCCGAATAGGGATATGGATACGTTAGTTGGTGGCAAAACAACAAAAGAATTTGATATATCAGTCGTATCTAGGAAATTTAGTGAAATTAGTTTAGAAGAGGGGGAAGTTGTGGGTGCGCAAGGTTCAGTTGACTCTGGTGTGAAGGTGCAGGAGAGCCCATCGGGTTATATTGTGCCTCCATGTGTTGAGATAGCCAAGGATGAGTCAGTTATAAAATGTACACCTGATGCTGACCTTGGCTCAAACACAATTGTCCAAAAAACTCTTCATGCATAGCAGAAGACCAAAGCCTTGCTTTTCCTCCTCCTGAGATGCAAGAAGATGGCCTGCATCATTGCTGCCCTGAGAACTCTCCTGAATCTAAATTGGCTAAGGAGGTTGTCGTCGAAGCAAGAAATGTAGAAAGACCTGTAACCCTAAAAAAAAGAATGCCCAACAGTTGGCATTAGATAAAATTAGGGAATTAGCAAAAGAATGTAAAGACAAAGAAAAAATGATAAAGTGAATATTTTGGTTGGAAAGAAAACTTATACAACTGACCCTATAGGAGATGAAGGTGAAGGCTCTTGTTGACATTCTTAGAATCAGCATTAGGATTTGCCACTTCTAATGCACAGGTAGATTCAGCCAACTGAATACAGGAGGTTGCGTGAGCTCCTCCCCTTCACTTCTGGTTCTGCCGCACCAAGGGGGGTATCCCTATAACTCAAGATGTAACCTTGACTAGCTCAAAGATAGAAAGATCTAACTTGACAACAACAGGCAGAATACTCTCATGTATGGACCAAGATCTGTATGATAGATCACAAGGCTGGCAACATTCTTGGACATGATGTCTAGTTGGGTATGAGAGCATGCAGGGGGTTCCTAATCCTACTCCTACAACTAACAGGTGGAAGTATGAAATGTTTTAATTTGAATTTTGGATGCAAAGCTGGACATGGTGTATAACACAAGAACACAGCATGATTGGTGCCTATCCAGGGCTTGGAGTCGGTAGACATACACCTGTGAATGATCAGCATGAATAGCTAAAACTGGATTTCAGGGGGATACACATGATATCTGCCTTACAGATATCTCCCAATGAAGAGTGTTAAGTTATCTCTACTTATGGCATCCCTACTGCAGTATACCCTTCCCAATGTTCAACCTGAAAACAGTTTAATCTGCCCCTTGAGCAGAGGTTAAAAGATCAGACATTCAACATAGGAATTCTATGCTCTAGAATCTAAACATTACGCAAATATCCAGATCCAGAAGGAGAATACATGCAATACTGGAGACAGAATTAACAAAACACATGCTAAGATAGCATTACTCATATAAGATCAACCATGAAATCAGTGGATTCATGCCAAGTTGTACAACAGGAGATACATAAACTCACAAGTTAGACTGTACAGAGCAACCAGATCAGCTGGTTTTGAATTACAGAGCCAAAAATCATCAACCTTCAACAACCTTGAATGAATAACACCATCTGCATTATATAGCAGGAGGGTGTATTCAGCATTGACTACCATGTTGACCAAAAATCCCGCCAGATATACAGTATCATAAAAATGGCGCTCAAACATTAATGCAGCAGGTAGGGGAGGAGACAGGAAGATTTTTCGAGCCCTGCGCCACCGCCTAGGGATCCAGATCTTCAACCGGGTACTAGATCAGCCCACGCCATCGCCCATACCTCTGCAACAATCGCCATTGATGGCGCACCAACCCGCGGCCTCGGGAAGAACATTAGACAGTTAATCGCAACCACTTCCCACCGATATTCATCATCATGATATTTCAAATATGCAGGATAACATTATCCCACATGCACCCCGCAGCAACCTCCTTAACACTTTATATACTAGGTCATGAGCATATATCATGTCGGTGCTTTTGCTCCTGACGACACTAGTATAAGACTTCATCATCATCATCCTCCAGTAGCATGATATCCTGTCGCTTGAAATATCACCCTAACGTCATCATCATATCGCAATACAACCTGCATGATAATCGCCTTCATCGGCACAACCTGATCCATCGGAGGAACATCCTCCTGCTGAGCCTATACCAAAAGTCTGGCCGATGAACATCCTGATGACGTCATCATCATATCCTGCTGACGTCATCATCATATCTGCCTACTGCGCACCTCCTCACATCCGGATGACGTCATCATCATATCGACATCAGGATGATATTCGGAAGACAACCGGATATTTGGAAATATCATCCTGATGCACTAACATCATGCTGCACTGTAGCTCCGCTATAAGATCAGGGCGAAATATGAATATGATGATGCTTGAAAAGATCACCCCCACTAGATAATGCACGAAGCCAGCAGGCGGATATCTCCTTGATATCAGCATCATCATGATGCTGGAACAAACACACACTCGAGTGATATGAAAATATCACCCCCTCCTTCGGAAATATCATGATGCAGATAGGCAGAAAGAAAGATATCATCCTGATATAAGGATGACGTCATCATCATCAGGATGACAAAACAACGAACAAGAAGTGATACAACATCATCAGGATGATATTGACTAAGATCATCCTGACGTTCAAAATATGATGACCCTAGTGAATATCGGGTCGCACTTAGAACTCTTCAACAACATCATCAGGATGATCATAACCAAGATCACCCGATGATAGAAATATCACCCCGGCGAGATATCATGATGCAGATAATATGATGACCCCCGCAAGCAACACGGTGATAAAAGGAAATATGATGATGATGACGACGACCCTTAGGAAAAAACAAGTCAGGTCGAACAACTTAGAGAATAACCCCTTCAGAATATCGGGGCAACATCATCATCATGTTTGCGCAAGGTGATAAATGGAAGATCACCGGATACTTGAGAAATCACCCCCGCAAGCAAACCAAAGCGCACTGTAGCTCGTCAGCATCATCAGGATAAAAACCAAACATCACCCGATACTTCAATATGATGATGACGATGAGAAACCGGTCGACGGAGAACATGATGATGCTGACCTTCATCGAAACAAACATGATGATGATGACCTCCTCCTCAAGAAAATATGATGATGCAGCTGAAAACTGCTGAGGAGGTCCAATACTTGGAGCATTTTTTGGATACTTAGGGAGAGTGCCTGAATGAAAATTGCTCAGAAAACTACCAGTCAATTCAGGCACTAACAGTGGCTCTGTCTGGGGACGTGCAGGTGCAAGACTGCAGCGAGAACCCCTGATCTCTGGGATGCAGACCAGTCCCTTATCCATTGGGCATAGAGTCATGAAGTTATCATGATCTGCATCACCAAACACAATATTTTTAAACATTATTTTGGCGGCCCCGGGCAGCCAAAAAGGAAAAACCATAATTTTTTCTTGTCAAATGCCTGATTCCAAGCTGAAAGATCCCAATCCCAACTGAAAAGATTGGCATAACCTGCCCATAATGTCACCTGCTTAAAAAGATATTCCACCAGTTTTGAGAGCTTGCCACCATCATTTTCAGCTCTGTCATTTTGGATTTCAGAATTAGACATATAATCATACACATAATATTCTTCAACATTAGGCAACACATGTATGTTATATCCCTCAGACAGTACATCATACTGCTCTTGGCATTCTTTATCATTTACCTGGCTACTGCACATTATCAGGCACTCATCCAGCTGATCCAACAATTCAGAATACCCAGAAAATATGAGACCCCTAATATCTACTGATATTGAAAACAAAACCTGATCCACACACCCAATGTTGCACATGTCTGAATCAGGTGATGATGAACATTCATTATTCACAGCTTGCAAATCAGTATCATCATCCTCAAACAAAGGGTTAATCCTGCACCACTGAAAGTCAAGACTCACAACATCATATGCATCAGCAGGCTCATCATAAAGGGGATTAACATTCACTGTAAAGGCCTCTGCTTCTTCTTCATGACATTCCAATTCTTCTTCATTACTATCAGATCCAGAGTCATAAGAAAAACAAACCTGATCCATGAATTGGTCATGGATATCATTTTTATCAACTGATTGCCCCATATACAAGATTGCTACTGTTTCAATGCACTCTGAAGTTGAACAATCTGCATCATTTTCCAGCCCTCCAATGCTTCCTGATGAAACTGATATTGATTCTTGATCCATATGATCACAACTCTGCACAACTGGATCATTTAAACATGAAGGCTCTTTGTTTAGGACTGGTATGCAAATTTTACTTGAAAAATTATTATTTTCAACTTCACTTGCTGGGCAAAAAAGGACATCCTCCTCTATGATAGAAACATCATCTACTTGGAATGATGCAAAAACTGGGACAACAGGGGTGTGAGTGCTATGACATTCATTATCAATTCCTGAATTAAATCCTTCATTAACACTGGGGGCTGCAGGACAACAAAAATTTTCAGAGAAATAACCCTTTTGTATTCCATACCTCCAATTGTTTTCAATATCTAATGCAAACTGATGTGCCTGATGCAATGTGGTGGGCTCCTTGTCTCTTAATCTGTAACTCATTTTCCCATCAAAGGCTCCCAAGTAGGTAACTAAGCACAGTGCATCATTAGGTCTCATGCATTCTGGAATTCTATTCAATGCCCTCATAAATCTGAGGTTAAAGGCTGGGATCAACTCATCTTCTTCAATATGGATGTACATGAAGTCACTAATAGCTGCATATTCAGAAACTCTTTCACCATACTGTACTAGAAATGCAGATTTAAAACCATGCCAAGAGCTGACAGAGTGAGCTGGAAGGTAGGAAAACCAGTCCCTTGCATCTTCATCTAGAGATTGAACAAATAATCTCATAACCACATCCTCATGGTCAATCTCAAAGTCATCCATCACATTCATGAACTGCTGCAAGTGTCTCTCAGCTGATTCATCCTTTATACCCTTAAATTTAGGCAAAAAATTTTTGATTTTAGGTGGAAAAGCATTTGGATAGCCACAAATGCCACTAAAATCTATGGGCTTATATCTGTCTATGTTGAAACTTCTTTTATTACATTGTTGGGACTGACTACTATACATTATTGCATTTGACACTTCACAGGGGTGCATAGGCAGATAATACATCCTTTATGTTATTGCAACCCTCCTCTCTACTCAGATTTTTCTACAAACAATGACTTTAGGCACTCAAAGTTTTAGACTGTTTTCTCAAACTTGCCTAAAGTCCTTTAAATGAGTCTTTTGAACAACATTGCATGCCCTTTGAAACACAGGGTAAGTTCTAATAAAAGCATGCAAGCTCTGTTTTCACCAATGTTCCCTTTTAACCAGTGCTTTCTCACCAAATAGGGAATCTGTCAAATAATATGAAATACCTGGATATGTTGCAGAAGCTGCAAATTCTTCTCTGACTGATTTTGTTCTTTTATCAGGTTCTTTGATGCAGAGTCGCCACCTCCTTGAAGAGGAATGAGCTTCAAACAAGCTGAAGCTGCAAATTGATTTCTTTCTTTCTGGGTCATCCACCAGCAGAGTCACATATGCAACCTTTTTTCTCTGCTGCAACAAACAGTTTCCAGGTCTAATTTTTTAATCTTGTAGACTCAAACTTTCATGGATATGACATTGATCTCCCCAGTAGAGTCGCCATTTTTGTTGACATTCTTAGAATCAGCATTAGGATTTGCCACTTCTAATGCACAGGCAGATTCAGCCAACTGAATACAGGAGGTTGCGTGAGCTCCTCCCCTTCACTTCTGGTTCTGCCGCACCAAGGGGGGTATCCCTATAACTCAAGATGTAACCTTGACTAGCTCAAAGATAGAAAGATCTAACTTGACAACAATAGGCAGAATACTCTCATGTATGGACCAAGATCTGTATGATAGATCACAAGGCTGGCAACATTCTTGGACATGATGTCTGGTTGGGTATGAGAGCATGCAGGGGGTTCCTAATCCTACTCCTACAACTAACAGGTGGAAGTATGAAATGTTTTAATTTGAATTTTGGATGCAAAGCTGGACATGGTGTATAACACAAGAACACAGCATGATTGGTGCCTATCCAGGGCTTGGAGTCGGTAGACATACACCTGTGAATGATCAGCATGAATAGCTAAAACTGGATTTCAGGGGGATACACATGATATCTGCCTTACAGATATCTCCCAATGAAGAGTGTTAAGTTATCTCTACTTATGGCATCCCTACTGCAGTATACCCTTCCCAATGTTCAACCTGAAAACAGTTTAATCTGCCCCTTGAGCAAAGGTTAAAAGATCAGACATTCAACATAGGAATTCTATGCTCTAGAATCTAAACATTACGCAAATATCCAGATCCAGAAGGAGAATACATGCAATACTGGAGACAGAATTAACAAAACACATGCTAAGATAGCATTACTCATATAAGATCAACCATGAAATCAGTGGATTCATGCCAAGTTGTACAACAGGAGATACATAAACTCACAAGTTAGACTGTACAGAGCAACCAGATCAGCTGGTTTTGAATTACAGAGCCAAAAATCATCAACCTTCAACAACCTTGAATGAATAACACCGTCTGCATTATATAGCAGGAGGGTGTATTCAGCATTGACTACCATGTTGACCAAAAATCCCGCTAGATATACAGTATCATAAAAATGGCGCTCAAACATTAATGCAGCAGGTAGGGGAGGAGACAGGAAGATTTTTCGAGCCCTGCGCCACCGCCTAGGGATCCAGATCTTCAACCGGGTACTAGATCAGCCCACGCCATCGCCCATACCTCTGCAACAATCGCCATTGATGGCGCACCAACCCGCGGCCTCGGGAAGAACATTAGACAGTTAATCGCAACCACTTCCCGCCGATATTCATCATCATGATATTTCAAATATGCAGGATAACATTATCCCACATGCACCCCGTAGCAACCTCCTTAACACTTTATATACTAGGTCATGAGCATATATCATGTCGGTGCTTTTGCTCCTGACGACACTAGTATAAGACTTCATCATCATCATCCTCCAGCAGCATGATATCCTGTCGCTTGAAATATCACCCTAACGTCATCATCATATCGCAATACAACCTGCATGATAATCGCCTTCATCGGCACAACCTGATCCATCGGAGGAACATCCTCCTGCTGAGCCTATACCAAAAGTCTGGCCGATGAACATCCTGATGACATCATCATCATATCCTGCTGACGTCATCATCATATCTGCCTACTGCGCACCTCCTCACATCCGGATGATGTCATCATCATATCGACATCAGGATGATATTCGGAAGACAACCGGATATTTGGAAATGTCATCCTGATGCACTAACATCATGTTGCACTGTAGCTCCGCTATAAGATCAGGGCGAAATATGAATATGATGATGCTTGAAAAGATCACCCCCACTAGATAATGCACGAAGCCAGCAGGCGGATATCTCCTTGATATCAGCATCATCATGATGCTGGAACAAACACACACTCGAGTGATATGAAAATATCACCCCCTCCTTCGGAAATATCATGATGCAGATAGGCAGAAAGAAAGATATCATCCTGATATAAGGATGACGTCATCATCATCAGGATGACAAAACAACGAACAAGAAGTGATACAACATCATCAGGATGATATTGACTAAGATCATCCTGACGTTCAAAATATGATGACCCTAGTGAATATCGGGTCGCACTTAGAACTCTTCAACAACATCATCAGGATGATCATAACCAAGATCACCCGATGATAGAAATATCACCCCGGCGAGATATCATGATGCAGATAATATGATGACCCCCGCAAGCAACACGGTGATAAAAGGAAATATGATGATGATGACGACGACCCTTAGGAAAAAACAAGTCAGGTCGAACAACTTAGAGAATAACCCCTTCAGAATATCGGGGCAACATCATCATCATGTTTGCGCAAGGTGATAAATGGAAGATCACCGGATACTTGAGAAATCACCCCCGCAAGCAAACCAAAGCGCACTGTAGCTCGTCAGCATCATCAGGATAAAAACCAAACATCACCCGATACTTCAATATGATGATGACGATGAGAAACCGGTCGACGGAGAACATGATGATGCTGACCTTCATCGAAACAAACATGATGATGATGACCTCCTCCTCAAGAAAATATGATGATGCAGCTGAAAACTGCTGAGGAGGTCCAATACTTGGAGCATTTTTTGGATACTTAGGGAGAGTGCCTGAATGAAAATTGCTCAGAAAACTACCAGTCAATTCAGGCACTAACAGCTCTAATACAAAATCTGAAGAAGCTAGCCTGGCCAACATTGATAGAAATGAACAAAGCTTGAAAGACTTGATTTCCTCTTTAATCCAAAATAAAACCGAGGAAAAAAAAGAAAATATGTTAGGAATAACTCCAAAATAGATGCAAAAAAAGGGGAGAAAGTCTCCGATTGCTTTAAAAAGTTGTATAAAAAGAGGAAAATGGAGACCTCTGAACCAATAAACTATGAATTGATGTAGTTGGAATATAAGAGGACTGAAGTCTCCAGACATAAAATATTTAATTAGAGACTTTTGTAACAAAAGAAAGAGTATTAACCTCCTTATGCTTCAGGAGGTGAAAGCCATTGGTTTCACTCTAGAGAATAATTTGAAATTCATTTGGAAAGATGCAGAGTACTTCTACACTGAGCATGAAAGAGCGAAAGGGGGTATTGCAATGTTAATTGATAGAAAATGGGTTGGTCTGATCATGCAAAGAGGGCGTTCACCCTGCAATAGATGTTTATGGATAATATTTAAGAAAGATGACTTACTCTTTGGTGTTTGATCTGTTTATGCTCCAAATGATTACAACTGTAGGGCAGAGCTGTGGAAATGGATGAATAATAACCTACAACAGATTCCATGGATAATAAGTGGAGATTTTAACATGACAGGATGCAAAGAAGACAAAATTGGTGGCCTCAAATGGGGTTGGAAAGGTAATGAGTCCTTTTTCTGGCAAAAGTTAAAAAATCTTTTAATCTCTTTGACCCTCTGGAAGGAAAAAAAATGAGTAAAGGCATTTGGTTCACCTGGTGTAATAGCCAAGGAGGTAAAAGTAGAATTTATTCAAGGTTAGACAGATTCTATGCAATTGAAGACAATTTCTACTTCCTTAGCAAGAGAAATAGCAATTATGTAGAGGTTATTCCTTCTACCCTTTCTAATCACCATCCAATAGAAGCCTTTATTAGATGGAAAGATTAGAACCCAAAGCCGAGGGCTATTAAAGATAACCTATTTAAACTTAATTATACCCTACTCCAAGACAATGATTGTTGTGAAGGGATTATTAGTCTGAGGAACATTACAAAAGCATCATTTTCCAATTCATTAAAATACCAGTACTGGAATGCCTTGATCAAAAATTGTAAAGTTCTATTTCAAGCAGTAGGTAGAAAATATGCAAAAGAAAGGAGGAGGGAAGAAGGTTTGATGTAAGAGAAATTCTTAAAATTTGAGAAAAGGCTTCAAGAGAACCCAGAAGATGAAGATGCTATTAAAGAATTGGGGGAAGCAAAGCATAATTTGAGGAGGTTTTAGACTATTAGGAATTAGGGGTTAAGAGTGAGGGCTAAATTGAATTGGCTGGCAGAGGGGGATAGAGGGTCAATATACTTCTTCAACCTGTTGAGAACAAAAAACCCCAGAGAAGACATTGACCCTATTGTGGAAGATAACATGTGCTTCAAGGAAAATGAAGAAATGAAAGAGGTGTTTAGGGATTTTTATAAAAATCTATTTTCAGCTGAGGATGGTTCAGAAGAATGTAAGCAAGCTCAAAACATGTGTAGAAGGATTTGCCCAAAAAAGGTTACAGATGAAATGAGGCTTAAGCTAGAGAAGGAAATATCCAAAACAAAAATAATAAAAGCTATTAGATCTATGGAAAATGGTAAATCACCTAGTCTTGATGGGATACCGATGGAATTTTACAAATGCAATGAGGAATGGATAGCTGATGACCTACTGGATGTCTATCAAGAAGCTATAGCTAGAGGCACATTGGGGGAAGAAATCAATAAAGGCGTAATCAAGTTATTACCTAAAGAAGACAATAAAACCAATATTAGAAATTGGAGACCTATAACTTTGTTTAATGTCTCTTACAAGATTATAGCTAAGCTGCAAGCCATTAGACTTATTGATATCCTTCTAGTCATTATTAACCCTTTTGGTAAGAGACACTACTTTGATGGTTAAGGTAGAATGTTGTCATTGATGACAACAAGGATTAATAACAAACAAGGATATTATGGAAGCTGTTAAGTCTACTCTTGAGTCAAGATAGGTAAAGGGACTTTTGGCCTGGAAGAATAACTTAGTCAGAATGACTGAGTATGGACAGGATACAGAGTAATAGAGATCAGGATGGTATGCCTCCGCAGTTGAAGATATTGCTATGCGGTTCTGGTATGTTGTAATTAGATGTTACACAATGTTATATCTTAAATCTTATATCTTGACAATCTTCGGAAGTTGTGTTATGAATTGCTTAAGTCTAGTAAAACAAAGTGCAGCTAGGAACAAAACAAAACACCTGAATAAATCAATCCGTATTTCTCTGCTATTGAGTATCTCGATTTGTGGTTTGGAGGTGTTGTAAACACATAAGAGGAATATCTAATTCCAAATTTGTAGAGTTTGAAGTTCACCAGAAGATCATCTACAAGTTACTAAGTATTGACATTCAGTTTGACAATGTTCCACAGTAACAGAGTCTGTAGTTCAGAGGTTCGCAATTTGCCACATAAGAATATTATGACCTGTAGTTCTAAAGGTATCCTTGATGATGTCTAATGAATGCTTGATGTGGATTTTGAGGTTTCATATGGTCTGCAGTAAAAGTTATGTTATGATAGACAATAAGGTTTAAGTCTATATTTTGGGATAAGGCCGACACTTAGTTATATCCTTGTGTGGTAAAGATATATTGCTTAAATCATTATTCTAAGTGGATCTAAAATAGGTCCATACCTATATGAAGGTTCTTGAAGGTTTTCATTGGTTCGCATAGCTTGTTATGAAGAATTCAAGCCAACAATGTATGAGCTTTTTATGTACACGTTTCAACATTGGCACGCCGACCAGATTTTGAGATAGATCTGATTGCGGATATATATATATTCGATGGATTTCGGTATTGGTGATTGATGTTGATACTCTTGAAATACACAAGACAACTGAGAGGGGGGGTGAATCAGTTGTCACAACAACTCAACAATTTATTAATGTCAAACCATCAACTACTTAACTACTGATAATCAGATTCAATCATGAAAGCACGAAACCATAAGTTTAATCACAATCACACATTCAACATAGGAGACACCATATTTTTACATGGAAAACCCTATAAGGGAAAAACTACGGTGTGTGTTAGCCTATAGAAATATATAAGCTATAACACTACCGAAAATTAGAGGCTCACTGCCCAAAATGCTCACTGCAAAGATCAGCTCACTGCCAGGGATTTGTGAACTAATTTGATAGCATCTAATCTATGCTTGAGTTTAGTTCCATTGAAGGACAATACTTTTCCTCTACTCTACTTTTCTTCTGACTTATCTTCGCATCTTTCACAAGGACATCTTTTTCACAACTACATTACAAGTCTTTATACAATTCATCAACCTTGGAATGTACATCAAGGTCGGCATTACATTCATCAACCATTGGAACAATCTCCAAGGTTGGCATTACAAAACATACATAGAAATAGGTCTAGACCTATTACAAAATTTAGCTAAGGAAAGATGTAGAGAAGTATGATGAACATGCCACACCTTAGCTGGGACTCAAATACAATCCTCCATGCCACAACATGCTTCTACAATCTTCAATGCATCTCCGCAAATAGTGAAAACAACCAAGTCAGCCAAGACTGGAGTTAACACTAGGTCTTCTAAGAACATTCTTCTTTCATGATCCAAACTTCTCTTTGCATACCAATCCAAAGGTAGGAACATGATCAAGAGACATCCACAAGCACATTGTAATCACCAGGAACAACCACACGATCTCTAACCACTCTGTCAAGAAGATTCTTCAAACCGGAGCACACAAACAACACTGCCAGCTATTGTCATAAGGAAAAGATCGCTTGTAAACCACCAAATAATGAACCATTGGAGTTGAAGGCACATAACATCATCTCAAACTTAACTCTAGAACCGCAGACCAAAATACTTCAATACAGAGCATAATATATTCTCCCTGTCACCACCAAACATACAGAAAAAATAGTTCTCTCTGGTGAACATAAATCACTCAAATCTTCATACCGGAGGCTCAAACTTGGAACATAGCATCTTCAAACATGTATCTAAATAACTTCCAATCCACAGACAAGGATATTCATTCTACAGGAAATGCAGAGCATTCTTCTAGACTGTTCTTCTGTAGACAAAGATACTCTACAACATACTGTTTCCACCGGAAGAGCAAATTTTCTCAATATCCTCAATATCAGGGTCTCCAATACTTACATAGGCAAATACAAAGCATCTAACTTATTACAAGCAAGCATCAACACAAGAGCACAGTTGACAGCAATGACAATACTGATATGTTGACACCAATGACAACACCGGTTAAGCACATACTTGCAACAATCTCCCCCTTTGTCATTGATGGCAACATATGATGTGAAAAACTGTAAAGACCATCAAGACAAGATTCTCCCCCTTTCTCTTTACACATCTGTACTCTTTCTTTTCTAAAATTTTCACATGATTTCTCTCCCCCTTTGACATCAATGGAAAAGGGCACATACTTGCACTCTACTGCTCTGGTCAAATTGAATTTCTGCAATCAACTCTTTATTTGCCATCATTTAGCTACTCCCCTTGAGAGGTACCTCTCAGAACATCAATCCAGATCAAAGAATGAATCTTTGGGCACCACTGGACTAATGCATTCCTTTGCATCTTAGTTCAGAGCAGGAGGGGTAATAACCCCTAAGTTTTCTCTAAGATACTCAAAAGTATCCTTAGGTAGAGGCTTAGTGAAAATATCTAGAATCTAATCCTTTGTGGACACATATTCCAACTTTACTTCATTTTCTGTCACCTTTTCCCTCAGAAAGTGATACCTTATAGATATATGCTTTGTTCTTGAGTGCATCACTAGATTCTTTGAAATGTTTATAGCACTTGTATTATCACAGAAGATTGCAACTGGATCTTCGTACACAACTCTTATGTCCTTCAATGTCTACTTCATCCATAACACTTGAGTACAAAAACATGCTACTACAATATACTCTACTTTTGCAGTTGACAAAGAGATTGAATCTTGCTTCTTGCTCAGCCATGAAACCAATCTATTTCCCAAGAAGAAAGCATCTCCACTTGTACTTTTTCTATCATCAACATCTCCGACCCAATCAGCATTTGTATAAGCACTGAGAGTGAAATCATTATCCTTTGGATACCATAGGCCATGATCTGGTGTGCCTTTTAAATACCTCAAGATTGTCTTAACTACCATCACATGTGACTCTTTTGGATCTGCTTGAAATCTTGCCACAAGACAAATTGCATGCATTATGTCAGGTCTGGTTTGTGTTAGATAAAGTAATCCACCAATCATAGATCTGTACCTTTTCTGATCAGCCTTAGGTGATTCATTAGTTTTTCTCAACTTGCAACCAATTACCATAGGAGTACATACTGGTTTAGAATCCTCCATTTCAAACTTCTTCAACAACTCTTTTCACGTACTTGGACACTACTGCTCTGATCAATGTGAGATTATTCCTCAGTCCTCCTAACTTCAACAACCATCTCTGATTGCTACCTGCTCTGCTGCTTCTTTTTCTTTTATTGCTATGAATACTCCCCCGTAGGAGTACACATCAAACTGTGTCAGCTCTTGCTCACATTTCAGAAGACCTCTGGATTAACATATCTTGTCTTTTCAAAACATCAGACTTGACTGCTCAAATTAGAGTATGACATCCAACCATGAACTTTCCTTCTTCTTAGGGAACATAACATCACATCTTCATGACAACTTAACAGTGTATATTATGATAATCAATGACAACACATATGGCTAGTAACATCCTTAAATCAATCACTTATTTGTAGATTCCTCCTATCATCAGTCATTGCTACCATCTCCCCTTTGATAGATACTCAACAATATAAACCTCATCAATCAAGATTTGGTCTTCACTTACCTTGGTGTACAAATTACTATCTATGGACCCTTTATTGAATCTCTGTTGCAATAGTTATTTGTCCAATCTTGCATACCAGATTCTAGTAGCTTGCTTTAGTCCATATAAGGCTTTCTTCAATCTGCACACTATGTCACTTTGGTCTGATAACTGAAATTCTTCTAGTTGTTCAATGTAAACTTCTTTCAACTCACCATTCAAGAATGTAGACTTCACATCTATCTGATACACTTTGAAATCTTTGAATGTTGCAAATGCCAAAAACATGCTTGTTGCTTCAATTCTAGCCATAGGAGTATAGGTCTCCTCAAAATCTATGCCTTCAACCTGAGAATATCCTTTACATACCAATCTTGCTTTGTTTCTTACTACTTCTCCATTCTCATTCATCTTGTTTCTGAAAACCCATTTGATTCCAATCATATTCTTATTAGCAGGTTTAGGAACCAAATCCCAATTTTGATTCTTTTCAATCTACATTAGTTCTTCTCTCATTGCCTTGATCCAAAACTTCTCTTTACATGCACCAGTAACTATCAGCTTTTGAAAATAAACAGAGATGTACATGTTCATCTGCAATTCTTCTTCTTTGTCAATGCACCTTTGCTCTTTTTAGTGTGATGTTTCTGCACAAACCCTAGGGGCCATAAGAATTCTTTTTGGAGCTTCTTCAATTTGTACTTTCTTCATCTTTTGCTTGAAGACTCATTTGATTCATGTACATTTGCCTCTTAGTTCATCAAATACTTCCAGTCATCATGAAAACTGCTTTGTACCAAAAACAACTAGGTTATGTCAACCCAAACTTTTGTTACTCATTACTCTCAGGCCAATTATCAAAATTAGACAAACTTCTGGATGTAGATGTAATCAATGATCAATAACCATATGACAGAACCGCAGAGCAATATCTTCAACATCGGACTAATGCGGACCAAATTACTGGAGTACTGTAACTTGATTTTACCAAATAGATACTTAGCCAAAAATTCATAACTTGTCTTCTTTTCTTGATCAAATCTTCTTGCATAGCAGACTTCTCAAACTGGCCAAATCTTCCTTAATGCTTTACAAACACAATTCTTTGTCCTGACTTAAACCTTTGTTGCCAGTCCTTGACTTTGTTTCTTCATGCTGAGGTATCAGCATCAATCCTTTGGCGGGGGAGAAAAGATTTTCATTAAAGCTTCCCCTGAGCCAAAGCACCAAATTCACTTCCTGGAGGAAGTATCAGCACCAGAGTCTGATGCAAACCCATCTTTGACTTCATTTACTTCCTTCTTGACCCAAACCTTGTTCATCTACTTCTTGACTTCTGTCGGATCAACCTTTTCAACCGGTTTCTTCAATTCTGCATGAGTATCCTTCTTCATGTTTTTACTTCTGCAAAATCTTGCAATATGTCCAGGCCTATTCCAATTGAAACACACAGTATTTTTCTGACCATTGTTCCTTCCATTCATCCTTGACCTGCATAAGTTGGCCTTATGCCCAAATTTATTGCATGTATAATAGTAGCCACTGAAGGATTTAATTGTCCTATTCTTGCCATAGCAATTTCTCACTTGACTTTTGCACTCATTAGCCTTATGTCCCATCTTATAGCATGCATAACACCTAATAGAATTCTGACTCACTTTACTTCCGCATATAGTAGCTCTATGACCAACTTTATTTCATGTGAAATAGTTACCTTTGAAAGATTGATCATTCTTTCCATAGCCATTTCTTATCTAACTTCTGCATTCATTAGCCTTGTGACCTACTTTGTTACAAGTGAAACACAAACCAGGGAATGATGGAACCTTTTGATTCACTTTGTTCCTACATTGAGTAGCCTTATGACCAAGCTTATTGTATGAATTGCAATAACCATTGAAAGATGGGTACCTTTGAGCATTTGGTTGTCTGACCGGTGGTCTTCTGGTCTATTTCTTTGATTCTGGATCTGTTTGCTTTTGTCCTTCTTGATCTCAACATTTTTTTCTTGTCCTATTTTTGAACTTTCACCTTTCTCAAATCCCAAGCCTTCTTTGTCATTAGGTTTCTTCTGACTAGCAATCATCTCATCAAGTTGTAGAACTGATCTTAAACATTTCTTCAAATTTTTTTGCTTTCTCCAAATCTGACTTTAGGATCTAAATTTCCTTTTCAAGCTTAGCACATTCTTCTAACTTGTCTTCCACCAATAGATTTAGGTCTTCTTCTACTTTTGCTCTTTCTACAACTTCCACTTTCAAATCATTCAAGGTTTCATTTGTTGATATCAGTTGTTCAGTAGCCTCCTTATATTTTTCTTTGAACTTCTTGACTTGTTCTCTTAATTTTCTGATACATTCATCTGCTTCTTTGACATTCTCCTTTAGATCTTTGATTTCTTCTTCAGTTCTTTCTAGGTCTTCAAGAGCAACCTTCTTGTGCACCATCCCAGATCCACCTCAAGATGTTAAGCTTTCTCCCAAGGAACCTTGCTCTGATACCAATTGTTGAAATACACAGGACAATTGAGAGGGGGGGTGAATTAGTTGTCACAAAAACTCAACAATTTATGACTATCAAACCATCAACTACTTAACTACTGATAATCAGATTCAATCATGAAAGCATGAAACCATAAGTTTAATCACAATCACATATTCAACACAAGAGACACTAGATTTTTACGTGGAAAACCCTATAAGGGAAAAACCACAGTGGGTACATTAGCCCACTGAAATATATAAGTTATAACAATACCGAAAATCAGAGGCTCACTGCCTACGAGGCTCAGTGCCCAAAATGTTCACTGTAAAGATCGGCTCACTACCAAGGGGTGGCTCATTGCCAGGGATTTGCGAACTGATTTGATAGCATCTAATCTATGCTTGAGTTCAGTTCCATTGAAGCACAATACTTTTCCTCTACTCTGCTTTTCTTCTCACTTATCTTTGCATTTTTCACAAGGACATCTTTTTCACAACTACATTACAAGTCTTTATACAATTCATCAACCTTGGAATGTACATCAAGTTTGGCATTACATTCATCAACCATTGGAACAATCTCCAAGGTCGGCATTAAAAAACATACATAGAAATAGGTCTAGACCTGTTACAAAATTTAGCTAAGGAAAGATGTAGAGAAGTATGATGAACATGCCATGCCTTAGTTGGGACTCACACAATCCTCCACACCACAACATGCTTCTACAATCTTCAATGCATCTTTGCAAATAGTGAAAATAACCAAGCTAGCCAAGACTGGAGCTAACACTAGGTCTTCTAAGAACATTCTTCTTTCACGATCCAAACTTCTCTTTGTGGACCAATCCAAAGGTAGTGTTGGTTTTTTCCCAGACTGGATGCTTATTCCCAGATTTCCCTACAAGGTAGCCATCAATGATCAACAGGATCTCTGGGCCAGGGGCCAACAGTGTAGGAGATAGACTCTATATTTTATCTCCTCTTCTTCTTCAGGCTCTGCAAAACCTAGGGGGGTATTCCCTACTCAACATCCATGAGGATATACATACAAGGCTGGGATGCTGACAGAAAGCAGATAAGTCCTCCTGTAAGTAGACCAAAACTATAAGATAAGAGCAAAGGGGCTAGCTTTGGGCCTATTTGCAGTTGTAGACAGAGGACTTGGATCCTAAAACTAATTCTACTGTCCTAATGGTTGTTTTAGAGTTTGATTTTGATTTTAAGTTTGGATGCAAAACTGGACATGGTTGTAACACAAACACAAAGCAAGATTGGTGCCTATCCAGGGCCTGGAGTCAGTAGACATACACCTGTGAATGATATGCATGAACAACTAAAACTGGATTTCAGGGGGATACATATGATACATGCCTTACAGATATCTCCCAATACAGAGTGTTAAGCTATCTATACTTATGGCATCCCTATTACAGTATACCCTTCCCAATGTTCAATCTGAAAACAGTTTAATCTACCCCTTGAGCAGAAGTTAAAAGATCAGACATTCAACACAGGAATTCTATGTTCTAGAATCTTAGACATTCCTTGAAACCTAGACTCAGAAGAAAGATACATGCAAGATTGGAGACAGAATTAGCATAACACATGCAAACATAGCATTATTCATATAAAATTGACCATGAAATCAGTGGATTCATGCAAAAACATACAACAGGAGATACATAAACTCACAAGTTTTGCTGCACAGAGAAACCAAATCAGCTGTATTGTATTACAGAGCCAAATGTTCAACTTTCAACAACCTAAAATGAGTAACACTTCCTGCTTATAACAGCCAAAGAAGCGTACTCAGCATTAATTACATGGCTTTGACAAAAAATTCGCCAGATACAGTCCTTAGAAGGAATGGCGCTCAGAATTTATTGCTGCAGAGACAAAAAGTAGACAATGGTGGCCTCGAGCCCTGTGCCACCATCTGGAAGTCCTCATGCAAACAATTAGGCAGTTTAATCACTTGTACCGTCACCCATATCCCTACTACAGTCGCCATTGATGGCTCAACCACCCGCAGCCATCGAGAAATCAGTCGCAGCAATCAAAATGAAGTTCCCGCCAAAATGCGTTTACCATAGGTTCAAAAAATGTAGGGAGATTAATCCCACATTGGTGCCGCGGAGACAACTTTATCATTTTAAAAACACGGCCGCATGTATAACAAATGTCGAGCACCTTTGGCGCGCTCGACGCATAAGCCTTTGTCCAAAGCCTATCGCCAAGACCCGAGCCATCGGCACACTCCCAAATCGTCTTGCCGATCTATCAAGTCTCACCGACGACACATCCCGAAAGCCTACAACTTCCATATCGGCCAGAGAAGAACCATCGGCCAACTCCACAAAACTCATCCCGACATCAATAGTCTGGCCGATGACCACAAACTACACTTTGCACCCCCGTCGGCGTGACTCCCTCCATCGGAGCATCCAAAAATCCTCTGGCAGACCTCAACAGTCTCGCCGACCATTTCACTACATTCCCCTCATCGGCCAGAGACTGACCATCAGGCTAACTCTCCAGACTCCCACCGATAATACAAGTCTCCCCGATGGCCACCAAAACATACTTCGTCGGCCAGACAACAACCGTCGGGCTAGCCCAAAATTCCCTCGCCGACATACTAAGTCATCCCGATGGTTCACTCCAAACACGCCCGTCGCTAAGAAATAGACCATCGGTGTAACAGAAAAGATGCTCACTGACAACACAACTCGCGCTGATGGACCCTGGCCTCCTCCTTCTGTCGGTGTGACATAGACCATCGGGCAAGTCAAAAACTCTTCGGCCAATCGCACAAAGTCACACCGATGCTTGTTCCAAATCCCTCCATCGGCGATATCAACACTATCGGCCAAACCCAAAGCTCCCCAGCCGATGGACCAAACTCTCACCGATGAAGTCTCCACATTCCTTGCCTGTCGGTATGACCAAAGCCATCGGCGAACAACAAAATGCCTACACCGATAGAACTTGTCACCTCGATAGACACATCCTCCTTGGTCCCATCGGCCAAGCCCCCCATCGTCGGCACAACTCAAAACACTCACGCCGACAATACAACACACGCCGATAACATCCATTGGCCAAACACAAATGAAGCCTGCCGACGATGAATATCACACCGACGGCATTTCCATCGGCCAAACCAAACACATCAGAGGGAACAAAAAATAGCTCGCCGATGATGCCGATCACTCCGATGAACCAAAAACATAAAGCTCCGAACCTTTGAACCATGAACCGGTTCAAACGGATGGTTCAACCGAGAAGCTCAACGCCGAACGGAGCACTTCAAAAAGAACATTTGTCAAACACAAACACAAAGCCTTGAACCGTTGAACCATGAACCAAAATGGTTCAACGCGGTGGTTCAAAATGATGGTTCAATCATAATCTGAGCACTCAAAAAGAAGTTTCACCGATAGAGAAAGTCACAGCGATGAACAAGGAAACTTAGGGCCCAAAAAGAAAAAACCCTCCACATCTGTGCTCAGATCCAGACCAAAATTAGTGCCAACACTGGCTCTGTCTGGGGACATGCAGGTGCAAAACTGCAGCGAGGACCCCAGAATCTCTGGTTTCGCAGATTGGGCCATATCTATTGGGCAACAGAGTCAATCATTGCACCAACCTGCATAAAAACTATATTTTAGTCATCACTTGGGTGGCCCCGGGTAGCCAAAAAGGAAGAACCAAAGTTTTTTCCTGCCAAATGCCTGATTCCAAACTGAAAGATCCCAATCCCAACTGAAAAAATTGGCATAGTTTGTCCATAAGGTCATTTGCTCAATTAGATATTCCACCACCTTTGACAGCTTGCCACTTGTAGTACTGGCTCTGTCACTCTGCATTTCAAAATCAAACATGCAACCATACATGCTAAAAAATCCTTCAGCATTAAGCAACACATGCATGTTATACTCTTCAGATGGTACATCATACTGCTCTTGGTAGTCTTCATCATTTATCTGGCTACTGCACACCATCAGGCACTCATCCAGCTGATCCAAAAACTCAAAATACTCAGAAAAAATGAGACCCCCAATATCTACTGATATTGAAAACAAATCCTAATCCACACACCCAGTGTTGCACATATCTAAACTAGGTGATGATGAAGATCCATCATTCACAGTTTGTAAATCCATAGTATCTTCACAAGAACTGAAGATATCTGATTCATATGCCCCCCACTCACAAACTGATGTAACACCAAGGTCAACAGTCTCCTTATATTCATCATCATCCTTAAAAAGAGGATTAATCCTACACCACTGAAAGTCAAGATTCACAGCATCAAAGGCATCTGTAGACTCATCATAAAGGGGATTAACACTCACCGCAAAGGCCTCTGCTTCTTCTTCATGATACTCCAATTCTTCTTTAGTACGATCAGATGCAGAGTCATAAGAAGAACAAACCTGATCCATGAATTGATCATGGATATCATTTCTATCAACTGATTGCCCCATATACAAGATTTCTGCTGTTTCAATGCATTCTGAAGTTGAGCTATCTGCATCATTCTCCATCCCTCTAATACTTCCTAATGAAACTGATACTGACTGTTGATCCACATGATCACAACCTTGCACAACTGGATCATTTAAACATGATGGCTCTTTGATAAGGGCTGGTATGTAAATATTACTTGAAAAACCATTGTTTTCAACTTCATTTGTTGGGCAAAACAAGACATCCTCCTTTATAACAGAAACATCATCAACTTGAAATGATGCAAAAACTGGGACAACAGGGGTGTGAATACTTTGACATTCATTGTCAACTCCTGAATTAAATCTTTCATTAACATCGGGGGCTGCAGCACAATAAAATTTTTTAGAAAAATAACCCTTTTGTATTCCATACCTCCAATTGTTTTCAATATCTATTGCAAACTGATGTGCCTGATGCAATGTGGTGGGCTCCTTGTCTCTTAATCTGTAACTTATTTTCTTATCAAAAGCTCCCAAATAGACAACTAAGCACAGTGCATCATTAGGTCTCATGCATTCTAGAATTCTATTCAATGCCCTCATAAATCTGAGGTTAGAGGCTGGGATCAACTCACCTTCTTCAATATGGATGTACATAAAATTACTAATAACTGCATATTCAGAGATTCTTTCACCATATTGTACTAGAAATGAAGATTTAAAACCATGCCAAGAGCTGACAGAGTGAGCTGGAAGGTAGGAAAACCAGTCCCTTGCATCTTCATCTAGAGATTGAACAAATGATCTTATAACCACATCCTCATGGTCAATCTCAAAGTCATCTATCACATTCATAAACTGCTGCAAGTGTCTCTCAGCTGATTCATCCTTTATACCATTAAATTTAGGCAAAAAAATTCTGATTTTAGGTGGAAGAGCATTTGGATAGCCACAAATGCCACTGAAATTTATGGGCTTATATCTGTCTATGTTGAAACTTCTTTTATTACATTGTTGGGACTGACTACTATACATTTTTGCACTTGACACTTCACAAGGGTGCATAGGCTGATAATACATCCTTTATGTTTTTGCAACCTCCTCTCTACTCAGATTTTCTACAAACAATGACTTTAGGCACTCAAAATTTAGACTATTTTTTCAAACTTTCCTAAAGTCCTTTAAATGAGTCTTTTTAGCAACATTGCATGCCCTTTGAAATACAGAATAAGTTATAATAAAAGCATGCAAGCTCTGCTTTCACCAATGTTTCCCTTTTAACCAGTGCTATCTCACCAAATAGGGAGTCTGTCAAACAATATGAAATACCTGGATATGTTGCAGGAGCTGCAAATTCTTCTCTGACTGATTTTGTTCTTTTATCAGGTTCTTTGATGCAGAGTCACCACCTCCTTGAAGAGGAATGAGCTTCAAACAAGCTGAAGC
The DNA here is from genome assembly GCA_027924645.1 of Cunninghamia lanceolata. Taxonomy (NCBI): domain Eukaryota; kingdom Viridiplantae; phylum Streptophyta; class Pinopsida; order Cupressales; family Cupressaceae; genus Cunninghamia; species Cunninghamia lanceolata. The sequence continues at coordinate 15,651,470 of BSBN01000472.1, read as the reverse complement.
TGCAAATTAATTTCTTTCTTTCTGGGTCATCCACCAGCAGAGTCACATATACAACCTTTTTCTCTGCTGCAACAAACACATCCAAGTCTAACTCTTCAATCTCGTAGACTCAAACTTTCATGGATATGACATTGATCTCCCCAGTAGAGTCACCAATTTCTGTTGGTGACTCGGATGGGTCACAAGATATAACACTTTTTCATCAATTTTCTCCCCAGTGGAGTCGCCAATTTCTGTTGGTTTTTTCCCAGACTGGATGCTTATTCCCAGATTTCCCTACAAGGTAGCCATCAATGATCAACAGGATCTCTGGGCCAGGGGACAACAGTGTAGGAGATAGACTCTATATTTTATCTCCTCTTCTTCTTCAGGCTCTGCAAAACCTAGGGGGGTATTCCCTACTCAACATCCATGAGGATATACATACAAGGCTGGGATGCTGACAGAAAGCAGATAAGTCCTCCTGTAAGTAGACCAAAACTGTAAGATAAGAGCAAAGGGGCTAGCTTTGGGCCTATTTGCAGTTGTAGACAGAGGACTTGGATCCTAAAACTAATTCTACTATCCTAATGGTTGTTTTAGAGTTTGATTTTGATTTTAAGTTTGGATGCAAAGCTGGACATGGTTGTAACACAAACACAAAGCAAGATTAGTGCCTATCCAGGGCCTGGAGTCAGTAGACATACACCTGTGAATGATATGCATGAACAACTAAAACTGGATTTCAGGGGGATACATATGATACCTGCCTTACATATATCTCCCAATACAGAGTGTTAAGCTATCTATACTTATGGCATCCCTATTACAGTATACCCTTCCCAATGTTCAATCTGAAAACAGTTTAATCTACCCCTTGAGCAGAAGTTAAAAGATCAGACATTCAACATAGGAATTCTACGTTCTAGAATCTTAGACATTCCTTGAATACCTAGACTCAGAAGAAAGATACATGCAAGATTGGAGACAGAATTAGCATAACACATGCAAACATAGCATTATTCATATAAAATTGACCATGAAATCAGTGGATTCATGCAAAAACATACAACAGGAGATACATAAACTCACAAGTTTTGCTGCACAGAGCAACCAAATCAGCTGTATTGTATTACAGAGCCAAATGTTCAACTTTCAACAACCTAAAATGAGTAACACTTCTTGCTTATAACAGCCAAAGAAGCGTACTCAGCATTAATTACATGGCTTTGACAAAAAATTCACCAGATACAGTCCTTAGAAGGAATGGCGCTCAGAATTTATTGCTGCAGAGACAGAAAGTAGACAATGGTGGCCTCGAGCCCTATGCCACCATCTGGAAGTCCTCATGCCAAAAATCGGGCAGTTTAATCACTTGTACTGTCACCCATATCCCTGCTACAGTCGCCATTGATGGCTCAACCACCTGCAGCCATCGAGAAATCAGTCGCAGCAATCAAAATGAAGTTCCCGCCAAAATGCGTTTACCACAGGTTCAAAAAATGTAGGGAGATTAATCCCACATTGGTGCCGCAGAGACAATTTTATCATTTTAAAAACATGGCCGCATGTATAACAAATGTCAAGCGCCTTTGCCGCGCTCGATGCATAAGCCTTTGTCCAAAGCCTATCGCCAAGACCCGAGCCATCGGCACACTCCCAAATCCTCCTGCCGATCTATCAAGTCTCACCGACGACACCTCCCGAAAGCCTACAACTTCCATATCGGCCAGAGAAGAACCATCAGCCAACTCCACAAAACTCATCCCGACATCAATAGTCTGGCCGATGACCACAAACTACACTCTGCACCCCCATTGGCATGACTCCCTCCATCGGAGCATCCAAAAATCCTCTGGCCGACCTCAACAGTCTCACCGACCGTTTCACTACATTCCCCTCATCGGCCAGAGACTGACCATCAGGCTAACTCTCCAGACTCCCATCGACAATATGAGTCTCCCCGATGGCCACCAAAACATACTTCATCAGCTAGACAACAACCGTCGGGCTAGCCCAAAATTCCCTCGCTGACATACTAAGTCATCCCGATGGTTCACTCCAAACACGCCCGTCGCCAAGACATAGACCATCGGTGTAACATAAAAGATGCTCACCGACAACACAACTCACGCCGATGGACCCTGGCCTCCTCCTTCCGTCGGTGTGACATACACCATCGGGCAAGTCAAAAAGTCTTCGGCGAATCGCACAAAGTCATACCGATGCTTGTTCCAAATCCCTCCATCGACGATATCAACACTATTGGCCAAACCCAAAGCTCCCCAGCCTATGGACCAAACTCTCACCGATGAAGTCTCCACATTCCTCGCCTGTCGGTATGACCAAAGCCATCGGCGAACAACAAAATGCCTACACCGATAGAACTTGTCACCTCGATAGACACATCCTCCTTGGTCCCATCGGCCAAGCCCCCCATCGTCGGCACAACTCAAAACACTCACGCCGACAATACAACACACGCCGATAACATCCATCGGCCAAACACAAATGAAGCCTGCCGACGATGAATATCACACCGACGGCATTTCCATCGGCCAAACCAAACACATCGGAGGGAACAAAAAATAGCTCTCCGATGATGCCAATCACTCCGATGAACCAAAAACATAAAGCTTCGAACCTTTGAACCATGAACCGGTTCAAACGGATGGTTCAACCGAGAAGCTCAACGCCGAACGGAGCACTTCAAAAAGAACATTTGTCGAACACAAACACAAAGCCTTGAACCGTTGAACCATGAACCAAAAGGGTTCAACGCGGTGGTTCAAAACGATGGTTCAATCATAATCTAAGCACTCAAAAAGAAGTTTCACTGATAGAGAAAGTCACAGCGATGAACAAGGAAACTTAGGGCCCAAAAAGAAAAAACCCTCCAACATCTGCGCTCAGATCCAGACCAAAATTGGTGCCAACACTGGCTCTGTCTAGGGACGTGCAGGTGCAAAACTACAGCGAGGACCCCAGAATCTCTGGTTTCGCAGATTGGGCCATATCTATTGGGCAACAGAGTCAATCATTGCACCAACCTGCATAAAAACTATATTTTAGTCATCACTTGGGTGGCCCCGGGTAGCCAAAAAGGAAGAACCAAAGTTTTTCCTGCCAAATGCCTGATTCCAAATTGAAAGATCCCAATCCCAACTGAAAAAATTGGCATAGTTTGTCCATAAGGTCATTTGCTCAATTAGATATTCCACCACCTTTGACAGCTTGCCACTTGTAGTACTGCCTCTGTCACTTTGCATTTCAAAATCAAACATGCAACCATACATGCTAAAAAATCCTTCAGCATTAAGCAACATATGCATGTTATACTCTTCAGATGGTACATCATACTGCTCTTGGCAGTCTTCATCATTTATCTGGCTACTGCACACCATCAGGCACTCATCCAGCTGATCCAAAAACTCAAAATACTCAGAAAAAATGAGACCCCCAATATCTACTGATATTGAAAACAAATCCTGATCCACACACCCAGTGTTGCACATATCTAAACCAGGTGATGATGAACATCCATCATTCACAGTTTGCAAATCCATAGTATCTTCACAAGAACTGAAGATATCTGATTCATATACCCCCCACTCACAAACTGATGTAACTCCAAGGTCAACAGTCTCCTTATATTCATCATCATCCTCAAAAAGAGGATTAATCCTACACCACTGAAAGTCAAGATTCACAGCATCAAAGGCATCTGTAGACTCATCATAAAGGGGATTAACACTCACCGCAAAGGCCTCTGCTTCTTCTTCATGATACTCCAATTCTTCTTTAGTACTATCAGATCTAGAGTCATAAGAAGAACAAACCTGATCCATGAATTGATCATGGATATCATTTCTATCAACTGATTGCCCCATATACAAGATTTCTGCTGTTTCAATGCATTCTGAAGTTGAGCTATCTGCATCATTCTCCATCCCTCTAATACTTCCTGATGAAACTGATACTGACTGTTGATCCACATGATCACAACCTTGCACAACTGGATCATTTAAACATGATGGCTCTTTGATAAGGGCTGGTATGTAAATATTACTTGAAAAACCATTGTTTTCAACTTCATTTGTTGGGCAAAACAAGACATCCTCCTTCATAACAGAAACATCATCAACTTGAAATGATGCAAAAACTGGGACAACAGGGGTGTGAATACTTTGACATTCATTGTCAACTCCTGAATTAAATCTTTCATAAACATCCGGGGTTGAAGGACAACAAAAATTTTCAGAAAAATAACCCTTTTGTATTCCATACCTCCAATTGTTTTCAATATCTATTGCAAACTGATGTGCCTGATGCAATGTGGTGGGCTCCTTGTCTCTTAATCTGTAACTCATTTTCTTATCAAAAGCTCCCAAATAGACAACTAAGCACAGTGCATCATCAGGTCTCATGCATTCTGGGATTCTATTCAATGCCCTCATAAATCTGAGGTTAAAGGCTGGGATCAACTCACCTTCTTCAATATGGATGTACATAAAATTACTAATAACTGCATAGTCAGAGATTCTTTCACCATATTGTACTAGAAATGCAGATTTAAAACCATGCCAAGAGCTGACAGAGTGAGCTGGAAGGTAGGAAAACCAGTCCCTTGCATCTTCATCTAGAGATTGAACAAATAATCTTATAACCACATCCTCATGGTCAATCTCAAAGTCATCTATCACATTCATAAACTGCTGCAAGTGTCTCTCCGCTGATTCATCCTTTATACCATTAAATTTAGGCAAAAAAATTCTGATTTTAGGTGGAAGAGCATTTGGATAGCCACAAATGCCACTGAAATTTATGGGCTTACATCTGTCTATGTTGAAACTTCTTTTATTACATTGTTGGGACTGACTACTATACATTTTTGCACTTGACACTTCACAAGGGTGCATAGGCTGATAATACATCCTTTATGTTTTTGCAACCCTCCTCTCTACTCAGATTTTCTACAAACAATGACTTTAGGCACTCAAAATTTAGACTGTTTTTTCAAACTTTCCTAAAGTCCTTTAAATGAGTCTTTTTAGCAACATTGCATGCCCTTTGAAATACAGAATAAGTTCTAATAAAAGCATGCAAGCTTTGCTTTCACCAATGTTTCCCTTTTAACCAGTGCTATCTCACCAAATAGGGAGTCTGTCAAACAATATGAAATACCTGGATATGTTGCAGGAGCTGCAAATTCTTCTCTGACTGATTTTGTTCTTTTATCAGGTTCTTTGATGCAGAGTCGCCACCTCCTTGAAGAGGAATGAGCTTCAAACAAGCTGAAGCTGCAAATTGATTTCTTTTTTTCTAGGTCATCCACCAGCAGAGTCACATATACAACCTTTTTCTCTGCTGCAACAAACACATCCAGGCCTAACTCTTCAATCTCGTAGACTCAAACTTTCATGGATATGACATTGATCTCCCCAGTAGAGTCGCCAATTTCTGTTGGTGACTCGGATGGGTCACAAGATATAACACTTTTTCATCAATTTTCTCCCCAGTGGAGTCACCAATTTCTGTTGGTTTTTTCCCAGACTGGATGCTTATTCCCAGATTTCCCTACAAGGTAGCCATCAATGATCAATAGGATCTCTGGGCCAGGGGCCAACAGTGTAGGAGATAGACTCTATATTTTATCTCCTCTTCTTCTTCAGGCTCTGCAAAACCTAGGGGGGTATTCCCTACTCAACATCCATGAGGATATACATACAAGGCTGGGATGCTGACAGAAAGCAGATAAGTCCTCCTGTAAGTAGACCAAAACTGTAAGATAAGAGCAAAAGGGCTAGCTTTGGGCCTATTTGCAGTTGTAGACAGAGGACTTGGATCCTAAAACTAATTCTACTGTCCTAATGGTTGTTTTAGAGTTTGATTTTGATTTTAAGTTTGGATGCAAAGCTGGACATGGTTGTAACACAAACACAAAGCAAGATTGGTGCCTATCCAGGGCCTGGAGTCAGTAGACATACACCTGTGAATGATATGCATGAACAATTAAAACTGGATTTTAGGGGGATACATATGATACCTGCCTTACAGATATCTCCCAATACAGAGTGTTAAGCTATCTATACTTATGGCATCCCTATTACAGTATACCCTTCCCAATGTTCAATTTGAAAACAGTTTAATCTACCCCTTGAGAGCAGAAGTTAAAAGATCAGACATTCAACACAGGAATTCTATGTTTTAGAATCTTAGACATTCCTTGAATACCTAGACTCAGAAGAAAGATACATGCAAAATTGGAGACAGAATTAGCATAACACATGCAAACATAGCATTATTCCTATAAAATTGACCATGAAATCAGTGGATTCATGCAAAAACATACAACAGGAGATACATAAACTCACAAGTTTTGTTGCACAGAGCAACCAAATCAGCTGTATTGTATTACAGAGCCAAATGTTCAACTTTCAACAACCTAAAATGAGTAACACTTCCTGCTTATAACAGCCAAAGAAGCGTACTCAGCATTAATTACATGGCTTTGACAAAAAATTCGCCAGATACAGTCCTCAGAAGGAATGGCACTCAGAATTTATTGCTGCAGAGACAGAAAGTAGACAATGGTGGCCTTGAGCCCTGTGCCACCATCTGGAAGTCCTCATAACAAAAATCGGGCAGTTTAATCACTTGTACTGTCACCCATATCCCTGCTACAGTCGCCATTGATGGCTCAACCACCCGCAGCCATCGAGAAATCAGTTGCAGCAATCAAAATGAAGTTCCTGCCAAAATGCGTTTACCACAGGTTCAAAAAATGTAGGGAGATTAATCCCACATTGGTGCCGCGGAGACAACTTTATCATTTTAAAAACACGGCCGCATGTATAACAAATGTCGAGCGCCTTTGCCGCGCTCGACGCATAAGCCTTTGTCCAAATCTTATCGCCAAGACCCGAGCCATCGGCACACTCCCAAATCATCCTGCCGATCTATCAAGTCTCGCTGACGACACCTCCTGAAAGCCTACAACTTCCATATCGGCCAGAGAAGAACCATCGGCCAACTCCACAAAACTCATCCCGACATCAATAGTCTGGCCGATGACCACAAACTACACTCTGCACCCCCGTCGGCGTGACTCCCTCCATCGGAGCATCCAAAAATCCTCTGGCCGACCTCAACAGTCTCGCCGACCGTTTCACTACATTCCCCTCATCGGCCAGAGACTGACCATCAGGCTAACTCTCCAGACTCCCATCGACAATACGAGTCTCCCCGATGGCCACCAAAACATACTTCGTCGGCCAGACAACAACCGTCGGGCTAGCCCAAAATTCCCTCGCCGACATACTAAGTCATCCCGATGGTTCACTCCAAACACGCCCGTCGCCAAGACATAGACCATCGGTGTAACAGAAAAGATGCTCACCGACAACACAACTCACGCCGATGGACCCTGGCCTCCTCCTTCCGTCGGTGTGACATACACCATCGGGCAAGTCAAAAACTCTTCGACCAATCGCACAAAGTCACACCAATGCTTGTTCCAAATCCCTCCATCGGCAATATCAACACTATCAGCCAAACCCAAAGCTCCACAGCCGATGGACCAAACTCTCACCGATGAAGTCTCCACATTCCTCACACGTCGGTATGACCAAAGCCATTGGCGAACAACAAAATGCCTACACCAATAGAACTTGTCACCTCGATAGACACATCCTCCTTGGTCCCATCAGCCAAGCCCCCCATCATCGACACAACTCAAAACACTCACGCCGACAATACAACACACGCCGATAACATCCATCAGCCAAACACAAATGAAGCCTGCCGACGATGAATATCACATCGATGGCATTTCCATTGGCCAAACCAAACACATCGGAGGGAACAAAAAATAGCTCGCCGATGATGCCGATCACTCCGATGAACCAAAAACATAAAGCTCCGAACCTTTGAACCATGAACCGGTTCAAATGGATGGTTCAACCGAGAAGCTCAACGCCGAACGAAGCACTTCAAAAAGAACATTTGCCGAACACAAACACAAAGCCTTGAACCGTTGAACCATGAACTAAAAGGGTTCAACGCGGTGGTTCAAAACGATGGTTCAATCATAATCTGAGCACTCAAAAAGAAGTTTCGCCGATAGAGAAAGTCACAGCGATGAACAAGGAAACTTAGGGCCCAAAGAGAAAAAACCCTCCAACATCTGCGCTCAGATCCAGACCAAAATTAGTGCCAACAGGTAGGATCAGACATCCACAAGCACATTGTAATCACCAGAAACAACTGCATGATCTCTAACCACTCTGTCAAGAAGATTCTTCAAACTAGAGCACATAAACAACACTGCCAGCTACTGTCATAAGGAAAAGATCGCTTGCAGACCACCAAATCATGAACCATTGGAGTTGAAGGCACATGACATCATCTCAAACTTAACTCTAGAACCGTAGACCAAAATACTTCAATGCGGAGCATAATATATTCTCCCTGTCACCACCAAACATACAAAAAAAAACAGTTTTCGCTCTGGTGAACATAACTCACTCAAATCTTCATACCGAAGGCTCAAAATTGGAACATAGCATGTTCAGACATATATCTAAATAACTTCCAATCCATAGACAAGGATATTCATTCTATAGGAAATGCAGAGCATTCTTCTGGACTGTTCTTCTGTAGACAAAGATACTCTACAAGATATTGTTTCCACCGGAAGAGCAAATTTTCTCAATATCCTCAATATCAGGGTCTCCAACACTTACATAGGCAAATACAAAGCATCTAACTTATTACAAGAAAGCATCAACACAAGAGCATAGTTGACACCAATGACAACACTGATATGTCGACATCAATGACAACACCAGTTAGGCACATACTTGTAACAAATATGAACATAGTGCGAATTTGAATCTTGTGATCAGAAAGGAACAGTAAGGGTAGAAGAACAGAGTTTATGTAGCAGAGCAAAAAAGTAGGGCAGATATGATGAAGACTTTTGAGGCTGTGTATTAAGCAATTAATGTAACTACATTCCAACATTCTATAGATGCATTTGTAACAGTCTTCCTCTGGCAGTGAGCCAATCTTTCTTTTATCTTCTCTTCTATTTTCTTGGCAGTGAGCCTATTGCAGTGAGCACTTCTTTGGACAGTGAGTCCTTGGGTAGTGAGCCCTAAGGCAGTGAACATTCATGTAATTCAGTTTGATATCATAATATATTGTGAGCTAACACTCACTGTGGTTTTTCCCTTTTTGGGTTTTCCACGTAAAAATCCCGGTGTCTATGTGTTATGACTTTGTAGCTACTCTTCTTATGTTTGTTTTGCTTTCATGTTATTGAATTTGGTAAATGGATTAATAAATATGTAAAAGAAAGGTTTTACAGAATACTGATTCACCCCCCCCCCCCCCCCCTCTCAGTATTATTTGTGATCAACAATTGGTATCAGAGTAAGGTTCCTTGGAAGAAATTTAACAACTTGAGGAATATCTGGGAAAGAGTACTCATGTCAGCCAGAAGGTATCTGCTCCACACAGTGCCACAATTGATCAAGAATTAAAAAATGCTCTTGAAGATCTTGATAAGTATGAAGCAGATATCTAGGATTTGAAGGAAAATGTCAGAGAAGCTGATGAGTGCATCCTGAAGCTAAGAGAGCAAGTTAAGAGATCAAAGGATAGGAGTAGAGAGCTAAGTGAACAATTGACTGTAGCAAATGAAACCCTAAATGATTTATCAAGGTTGGTTGAAGAGAAAGAAGCTGAGGATCCCTTAAATCAAATTTTGAAAGACAAGTCTAAAGAATGTGAAAAGTTGGCAAAATATATTGTACTTCTAAAGTTTGATTTGGAGGTGGCAAACAATTATAAAGAAAAGTTCAAAATAAGCTCTGCAAAGCTTGATGAGTTACTTGGCAGTCAGAAAAATCCAGATGACAAAAAGGGTTTGGGATTTGAAAGAGGAGAAAGTTCTAAATCAAGTCAAGAAAACATTGAGATGAGGAAAAACAAAGGCAACTAGTTCCAGAATTAGAGGAGAAGACATAGAAGACCTCCGGTCAGGTAGCCAAATGCTCAAAGGTACCCATCTTTCAATGGCTATTGTTTTAAATGCAATAAGTATGGTCATAGGGCTACTTAGTGCAGAAGTAGAATGAATCAAAATGTTTCATCTTTTTCTGGTCAGTGTTTTAACTGCACAAAAATTGGTCATAAAGTAAATGAATGTAGAAGTATAATAAGGAATGGTCCCAACAATGCAAGAAATAGTCAATCTTTCAATGGAAAGTGCTTTGCTTGCAATAGATTTGGGCATATAGCTAACCAATGCAGATCAAGAATAAATCAAACAAATGGAAGGAATCAAGGACATAGGAATGTGGTATGCTTCAATTGTAATAGGTTTGGACATGTTGCAAGATTATGCAGAAGCAAGAATGAGAAAAGAGACTATCCTGTAAAAAAGAAGAAAATAGAGCAGGGAGAAGATAAAGGCAAGAACAAGGTTGATCCGGTAGAAATCAAGAAGGAAATGAGCAAGGTCTAGATTAAGAAGGATGTAAATGAGGTCAAGGACAGATCCACACCAGCTTCTGGTGCAGATACTTCCTCTGGGAAGTGACTTGGAAGCTCTGGGTCAGGGGGAGCTTTCAATGAATATTTTGATCCCCCAACCAGATAATTGGTGCTGAGATCCAACACTAAGGTATAAGCTAGAGCAGTATTGTATGGATCATTTGGAGAAGCAGACAGAAAAAGGCCTGATGGGGTACATTCAAAGCAATCTTAAGCGACTGTGTTCAACAGTGAGGTGTTTGACAACTTTTTGCGAGCAACATTTATGACAATTAGGTTTTCGCATAACAAGGGTTAAAAAGGGTCAAGTTCTAAAGACTAATCACTTTGCATACAAGCTATCAAGTGTCTAAGGAGAACTGAAGCAGAATTCTAAGTGACTTCATCGATTTCCAGTAATCTAAAGCACTCAGAGCGATTTCAAGTGAAGAAAACCCTAATTCGGCAAAAACAGGTATTTACAGTTCAAAACCCTATCGTGAACTTGTTTGAATTCTAGCTGAGATAGTGACACCGCAAGTTATTGATATCACTGAAAGGGCACGACCAAAATTCAAGAAACACCCTTTTAAATCAACAGAAGTCGATCCAAATGGTGCATTTTTTGAAGTACCCCATGGAGTGATGCATGTAGAGGATATTAGGGCTTATATCCATGTTGCCCTAGAAGAACAGGGCAATAGCCAACTTACAAACCTATATCTAAAACATCTGACCGGTGATAATTTTGACCTAAAGGAAGAATATAAGGCATTGGAAGAGAAGAAATTCATTAGTATATAGATTTCCTGACATTTGCAGAGAATAAATGGTCCGATATGTGCTAAGCAGAATCCACGATGAGTTTATGTGGCTTAACACTCCATTCATGATCACAAAAGATGCCATAAGAGCAGTCACAGGGTCAAATTCTACCGATACAGTGCCTATATTGAAGGCAGTGAAAAATAACACAGTGACAGAAGCCACCGAAGCTAAATTTGATAAAAGGGCATTGATAATCAATGACATTGAAAATCATGCAGTTCGATTTGCATCCATGGTGATTGGCTACAAGATTTACTTCACCAACCGGGAGAACTTTGTCTCTGGTACTGCTATATACATAGCCTATGAGATGGGGAAGAAGAATGCAGAGTATAACCTGTGTAAATTACTCCGGCAATGATTAATGGAGAATCTGAAGACAAAAGAAAGCAAGTATCCCTTCAAGTTTGGTACGTTGGTCATGTGCTTATTTTTCTATTTTATGCAAGAAATGCCAAGGATGAAGAACATGTTCTAGTTTGACAACAACCCTGTAGCCACACAAATTAGGAATCACTTAAATAGCATAGGAAGCCATGATGCACAGAGTACAACCCTATGGGGCTATTTCAAAAAAATTCAAAAGGTCATGCAGTCTAGGCAAAGGATTCTTAGGTCAATTGTGGAAAAATACAAAAATGATATATGTTTTATTGTTAACAAAGACCAATGTATGTTGGAGGCTGTTGAGCCCAAGACAGTCTGGGTCCTCCCAATGGGGTATGAAGTGGCATAAAACATATTGGATGGTTATGCTAACCATATGTTGAAGAAACCCAGGGACCCCAATGAGCCAAGATTTGGTACCTATGAGGAGTTGTCTGCAAAGGTTCATGTGGAACTGAGAAAGCCAGAAACTCAAAAAAAGGTGAAGAAAATGGTAGAGAAGTATGCCCAGAGCATAGGACTAACTAAAGAAGAAATTGCTAAAACAAAAGCAAGATCTGAAGCTACTAGGGCAGCTGAGCAAATAAAGCAAGATGAGGCACCGAAAGAATTTGAGAGGAAAGAGGAGCCTGCAATAACAAAGAAGAGAACAAGAGCATCTACTTCACAAACTGCATCTGCATCCTCCAATCCCACACCCTCTGTGGAAGCACCTGCTAAGAAACTTGCTGAAAAAGGACAAAAGAATAAAAACCAAAGCCAAAAGGATGCATGTGAGTAGAAGTGTTGATGATGAAGAAATAGAATCAGATGAAGAGGTTAAAAAGATAAAAGAAAAATCTACTATAGCCTCTGGTACCAAGCAAGACAAGCCCTTTGGAAAGGGAAAAGGAAGGAAGAGGGAGAAGAAAGCAGAGCCCAAAGAAGCAGAGGCTACAATAAGTCTTGAAGATGTACTGAAGGCTATAACAGTTGATGGAAATTTAAAACCTATAGCCCAATTGTATGATGAGTATGATGATGTAGACAAAAGCATCATTGAGACTGCTATCATTCAATACTTGGAGATATACAATAGAGCTCTCATTGAGGTAGCCAGTGACCTCCCAGACAGTTTGGCAAGCATTATGTCTGCCAAGAAGGAAGCAACCATGACCAAAGATGTGGAGGTAAGAGAAAATTCATTGCTGAAATTTTGTCCATATGTGACTCCAGAAGAAAGAGCCAAGGTCTTCAAAATCCTTGGAAATAAAATTGAAATAAAAAGGAGAGTCAACACTATAATGGCAGGAAACATAGAGAAATTTATAAAGGACATAGACCAAACAATTCTTGAGATCCTAAAAGATCTTAACATCCCAACTGCATATGATAAAGAAGATACAAATGTTGGTGATGGCACTTCTGTACTTGAAGTCAGCTTGGATCAAGGCATGGAGCAAACTAAGGCAAATTCTTTGGTGTGCCCTAGAAAAGACAAAGAAATGGAAGAACAAGAGGAAGAGAAAAGTCCTGAGAAAACTAAGGAAGATCTTGAGGAAGAAGCCCCAAAAAAGAAAGAGTTTGATCAAGCCCCTATCATTGATGATCAAGACAAAGCTGACAAGGACCAAACAGGGACAAGTCCTCCTGATCAACAAATTGATGATCAAGAAAACAAGGAGAAGACTGCAGAGAAAAATAAAGCTAATGATCAAGACGATGAACAAGCTGACAAGAGCCCTCCTCCAGAACAAAACATTGATGAACAAGAGGTTATGGATCTTGATCCATCGGAGTAGAATCAAGAAAAAGAAGTGTCTGATATGACAAGAGACACTACTGTCTTACAAGCCAATAGATTCTGTCAAAGAATTTTTGGAAAAGCAACAAGTTTTGGAAAGAGCCAAGAATAGATGGGATGGAGAGTTAGCACAATTAAAGATTGTCTACAATGATATCCTTTCTCCCACAACTAACTGACTTGAGAGATTGTATTTGTACATAAGCGATAGAGTATGACAGTTTTTGCAGTTTTGACACAATTTTGACTCTTGTACATACACCCTTGCCATTGATGTCAAAGGGGGAGAAGAATAACCAGTGGAAAATGTCCAAACATCTAAAGAGAAGAAGAAAATCAAAGTAAGGGGGAGCAACACAATCATTTTTCACTAAGTGTTGCCATCAATGACAAAGGGAGAGATTGTTGGCAAGAGACACTGCTATGATGGTTAAGGTAGAATGTTGTCATTGATGGAAACAAGGATTGATAACAGACAAGGATGTTATGGAAGTTGTTAAGTCTGCTCTTGAGTCACGACAGGTAAAGGGACTTTTGGCCCGGAAGAATAACTTAGTCAGAATGACTAAGTATGGACGGGATACAAAGTAATAGAGATCAGGATGGTATGCCTCCGTAGTTGAAGATATTGCTATGCGGTTCTAGTATGTTGTACTTAGATGTTATGCAATGTTATATCCTTAATCTTATATCTTGACAATCTCCGGAAGTTGTGTTATGAATTTCTTAAGTCTGGTAAACAGAGTGCAGCCAGGAACATAACAGAACACCTGAATAAATCAGTCAACATTTCTCCGCTATTGAGTATCTTGATTTGCAGTTTGGAAGTCTTGTAAACACATAAGAGGAATATCTAATTCCAAATTTGTAGAGTTTGAAGTTCACCGGAAGATCATCTACAAGTTACTGAGTATTGGCATTCAGTTTGACAATGTTCTACAATAACAGAGTCAGTAGTTCAGAGGTCCGCAATTTGCCACATAAGAATATTTTGACATGCAGTTCTGAAGGTATCGTTGATGATGTCTAATGAATGCTCAGTGTGAATTTTGAGGTTTCATATGGTCTGCAGTAGAAGTTATGTTATGACAGACAATAAGGTTTAAGTCTGTATTTTGGGATAAGGCCGACACTCGATTAGATCCTTGTGCGGTAAAGATATATTGCTTAAATCATTATTCTAAGTGGATCTAAAATAGGTCCATACCTATATGAAGGTTCTTGAAGGTTTTCATTGGTTCGGATAACTTGATATGAAGAATTCAAGCCGACAGTGTATGAGCTTTTTGTGTACATGTTTCACCATTTGCACGCCGACTAGATTTTGAGTTAGATTTGATTGCGGATATATATATTTGATGGATTTCAGTATTGGTGATTGATTTTGATACGAACATAGTGCGAATTTGAATCTTGTGATCAGAAAGGAACAGTAAGGGCAGAAGAATAGAGTTTATGTAGCAAAGCATAAAAGTAGGGCAGATATGATGAAGACTTTTGAGTCTATGTATTAATCAATTAATGTAGCTACATTCCAGCATTCTGTAGATGCATTTGTAGCAGTCTTCCTCTGGTAGTGAGCCAATCTTTCTTCTATCTTCTCTTCTATTTTCTTGGCAGTGAGCCTATTGCAATGAGCACTTCTTTGGACAGTCAGTCCTTGGGCAATGAGCCCTAAGGTAGTGAGCCTTCATGTAATTCGGTTTGATATCATAATATATTGTGAGCTAACACTCACCGTGGTTTTTCCCTTTTTGGGTTTTCCACGTAAAAATTATGGTGTCTATGTGTTATGACTGTGGCTGCTCTTCTTATGTTTGTTTTGCTTTCATGTTATTGAATTTGGTAAATGGATTAATAAATATGTGAAAGAAAGGTTTTACAGAATACTGATTCACCCCCCCTCTCAGTATTCTTTGTGATCAACAAACCCTACACAAACAGTTATTATAAAAGGGAGATATATATTAGAAAATCTTATCACAAGCTGGGAGGCCTTGGATTGGGCTAAAAAAACTAGACAAAATGCAGGAATACTGTTATTGGACTTTGAAAAGGCTTATGATGGGATTGAGTGGTCCTTTGTAATAATGATGCTTGAATCATTGGGGTTCCCATAATACTATTGCAACATGGTTAGAATGCTATTCAGGGATGCTACTATTTAGGTTGATATTAATGGATCCCTTTCTAGTCTTTTCAAGTTAGAAAGATCTATTAGGCAAGAGTGCCCTTTAGCTCCAACATTGTTTGTAATAGCCTCAGAAGCACTTTATTATGTTCTAAGGACAGACCAAATTGGTAGGGGATTAAAGGGAATAATCCTTCCAAATAATGAACCACTCTTAAACATTTAGTTTGTAGATGATACTGCATTGTTTATGGGTTTAGAAGAAGAAAATCTTTCCAATTTAGAGATGAGACTGTCTATATTTTGTAGAGCTACATGTGCTAATGCATCCCATTCAAAATCTACTCTTCTTGGTTGGGATGAGGTCCCTCCATTGTGGCTAGACATGGCCAAGTGGCAGTGGGGGGATTCATCCAAACTGGTGAGATTCCTCGGGATCCCTTTCTCTGTTTGCCCGTCCTTGAAAGAAATGTGGGATTGGGTTTTTGGAAAGATTAACAAGAAGCTCAGCGTGTGGAATAAACATTATCTTTCTATGGCCAATAGGTTCTAGGTCTGTTAAAAGATTTTGTCTTCCTATTCCATTTATTATGCATCATCCTGGTTCTTTGCTAGCTATCATGTGAATATAATCCATAAAAAAATCAGAGACTTTTTGTGGTCTGATGGGAAGGGAAATAAGAAAAGACATTTGGTTGCTTGGGAGTGGTGTTGCTTAAGTAATGAATTGGGGGGACTGGGTTTGAAAGACCTAAGAATCCAAGGTGCTACTTTGGTAGCAAAGTGGATTGTTAGGGCTTTTAATGGTTCGGAGCCCTAGAAAATTTTAATTGTGAATAATCTTGAAAGGGCAGTGCCCAAGAAAGCCAAGGACTAGGCAGGCTTGAGTATTCAGTATATTGTATTGGGCGACTTTAGCATCAAGCTCGTAGGGTCAATTGTATTTGGATCAATTTGGAAGGCTTGAGAATATATTAAGCCGTTCTTAACGAATAGGGATGCCTTTGATGTTAACAAAAAAGAAATTGTATAGACCAAATCCATCTAGTGGAATTTGAAAGTTAATTGCAAACCCTTGGCATTATTACAAGTTTGACCTTCTAAAAAGTGGCACAAATGGGGAATTAATTCATTTGGTGATATTATAAAAGATAATGTTGTTAAAGACTAGAAGGATTTGAAATCAGAATTTAATATCCCAGATTCTCAGAAAAGAACATATGTTCTTCTTAAATCTATTCATAATTCACTCAAACAAGGGACAAGTCTGAAATTAGAAAACTGGCAGTAGGTTAGATGGAAAGACGACTCAGAATTTGCAAAGATGAGTCCAAAAAAGCTTTATAAACTGGTGACTAAAAGGTATGATGTATATGCACATTTTAACCTGGCATGGAAAATCTGCTTAGAACCCAAAGAGTGGTCTAAAACAATGTCCAATGTCTGGTCCAAAGTCATAGAGCCAAAAAAATGTTGTTTTAGGTGGTTATTGTTACTAGACAGGCTGGCATTAGGTCCGAATAATATTTGTTTAGTATGTAAGAGTCCTGAGAACAGTGAGCATATTTTCTTTGATTGTCAGTTTGCAAAAAATATTTGGTCTTTTTTCTTAAAATCTTTGAAAGGAAAGGTGTCAAGTTTATGTATTACCAAAGTTAACATCCTTTGTGGTTTTCTTTGTAATGTTGATAAAACTGAAAATTTGTTTTGGTTGCCATTTTCTACTAAGATTTTGTGGGCTTTGTGGAAGGCAAGAAATGATAATGTGTACCAGGGTAGGGAAAGATTGCTTACTAGGTCCATGTTGGGACTCACTATTCGATCAATTTGTGAGCAGGCCACCACTACGATGAAGATTCCTACAGAAAGGTTCATGAAGATTTTGGACGAGGGATCAGCTACAATATACAGGTCAGCCATAAAGTTAGCTCAATTCTGGCCCCATGAATACAGAAAAGTGGACCCTAGCTTCCATGAGGAGCACATGAAGGAACAAGACATGCACAACAACCTGGAACCAGTGAAAGAGAAGGAAGATCATGAAATGGACCCGATGGAGTTTGGCTGCTAGAACTTTGACATTAATAGTGACATGCTCAGAACCTCTCCAAAACTGGGTACCTACAAAGAATGGGACATGTTTGACATCAGTAGGATCAGAGACCATGAGGAAGTTCAAAACCAGATGGATATTGTAGACCCTGTGAAGAATGCTCAGAAAGATCAGACAGATAGGGAAATATAAAGATTTAACAAAGGCAGAAAAAAGGAAGAGAATGATCAAATCAATATGAAATGTTTATTTTGATATATGTACTGTTGTAAAAGATAAAAACTTTAACTTGCAATTTCTTTAGATAGTCATATGGCATAAAATGTATTCTTATGTGGCCTCCTGGGCCACATGATGTACTCCTCTTTTCTATTAGTAATCTATATGCAAGTTAAAAAAAAAACCACCATTATTGACAATGTTGAATAGATAATCATATTCAACTTCCTTGCCATAACAAGAATATGTAATCATATTCATTCAACTTCCTTACCATCAAGTTGACTAAAGATATGATGGATCTAAAAAAGAAAGAAAGAAAGTGGAATCTATCACATTGTGTTTGTGTGGGAAAAAAATACATAGGAGAAATTCATAGATCTATGCAAATAAGCATTGAAGATCTCTAAGTGGACATTTGTTTTCACACTGTGGGAAAGTCTGCTTAAGAAAGATATTTGGATAGAATGAAACATCATGTTTATATTTTAGATGTAGAAGTCAAGTCTCATCTACAACATTGATATAACCAAAATTATGATTGTCAAATCTAGGAAAACAAATTACCCTTATATTCCTTTAATTAACAATCACCCTTTAATTAAGGGTCACCCTTATCTTATTATATTACAGATTTGGAAGCCAAGTCTCAATATTAAAGTGGATTAAGATGTGATGAATTTGGTACCAAAGTAAAACCAAAATCATAGATCACATGATGCCTAACAAAACTTTGTATCAAAGAAAACCATAAATTTTAGATCATAATCACTTGGTACTAGTCCTCTTGGCACCAATAAAAGGTAGTCATTTGGTTCCTTCGATAAAATTTCCACCCATTGCTCTCACGAGATTCTTTGCTAGTTATAAATTCCTTCTCTTGTAGGAAGGATTGTTATTGATTATTGGAGTCATGTTAGATTCTTGAGTTGGATCCTCCATCTACTTGCAAAATAGCATTCTCTCAAATTCCACGAAATCTTATATTATTGACTTTGGCCCAAAAAAATTCTCTTCTTGCAATTTTTTTGGCGACCTGATGGGACTCTTTTATCCCTTCCAATTCATACATTTGACTAATACTCTTTTTGCAGAAGTTGAAGGGTTTGTACACAAGGGAGCTTCCTTCTCCTTTAAATGATCCACATTAACTTATCAATGTTTGATGTATATAATTTTAGTCAATGAAAAATTGGGAGCTATTTGATGATGCTTATGTTTAGAAAATCTTCACCTTCCTCTTTTTTATCCTAATACTTGATTTTGTAATCAATCAAGGATGGTAACATCCTAGTATGGTTAACCAGAGAGAGATGTTAAACTGTTGTTCTATGACCCAATGCAATTAGTACTTGTTAGGAACCATTATAAGAGGATGAACTATAACTTGTTCTTTCAATTCTGGATCTGATGGGCTGTAGAGCAGTAAAGTCAGGTTCATCAATAAAGCACAATTCAATTTACAATAAAAGTAGTATTATTAAAAATATATAATGCTGAATCAATTACAAAACTTTTCTAGAAAAGCTTGACCAAAGAAAAATAGAAAGCATTACGGAATTAAGGCAAAATAGAGTGTCAAGCCATCAAGAAAGTCATAGTCAAGGTAGAGGAGCTTCTACTAGGTCACTATGTTAAGCTCACTATATTCTCCCATCTATGAAACTTTCCTTCAGAGTTTGCAGGGAACTGCGGAGATCTTCCTCTGTCATGTTTGCATATTTCAAGCATATAACTCTTTGTGCAACATGGTACTCCTTTCGTAGCGAAAGATATTGCATGTGGTTGAGTTCCAAGTTCCTTCTTTCCTGTTTCATGGATATAGAAGCACATGATAAACACCAAAAAGTTAATGAAATTTCAAAAACATATAGACATATGAAAAGAAAAAAAAGAACAAAACTAGCTGTGGCAAAATCTCAATCACCTCCTCCATTATCTTTTGTGTAACACACTTAGCTTCTTCAACAACTGAGTTTGGCAGCCCAGCAATACCAGCTAGTAGCAGACCATAGTGAGGGACATTACTATGACCTTCTTTAAGACAAAACTAAGATATCCCAATTTTCAATTAGACAATGATTTTCTCGAGGTTAATACTTGAGATTGTCAATAAAGTACGACATTCATCACCCATATGAAAAGAAATGCAATGAAGAGGTAGTTAAATATAACCTTGAAGTCCATTCTGTTGGCTTTGACATCCACTTGAAAATGACAGATTTTGACATTTGGATACATATTCCCTAGTTCAGCAAGACGCTCCATGTGTGTTGCAAATATTGTATACCTACATGAAAGACCAACTTGATGAAAAATCAAGTTTCGGATCAATTTTTTTAGAAGTGTCTTTAGCTAATTTATATTTTTGTGGCATCACATGTATTGAGTCAATTCTTTGACGACCAATTTCCATGAGTAGTCATCTCCCCTGATCTTTATCTCATGTACAATGGTAATACTAATAGAAATTGGCCATCAATGAGAGCACTTACTGCACGGTTAACAATACCACAGATTATAAACATATAAATAAAAATGTTTCTGTGAAAGTTCCTATTATTCAACAAAATAAAAGATTCTTGTTTGAGAGAGAGAGAGGGGTATTTAACATAATACATTGCATCTCATGCCAAAAAGAGTATCAATATTTATCATCCAGTGAAAGGACGGGTAGGAGAAGTGACGGTGGATGAGAGTAGAGGAAGGAGTGATAGTGAAAGGAGAATCATCCAGCGAATGGCGGTGGCAATAGGGTGCTTGGGCTGCAACCGGATCAAAATAGGAAGAATAAAGCCAAACCTTTGGAAACTGAGGAAGCTGCAAGAGGGCTCAAGCTTGGCTTCCTCTCTCCCTCCCAATCCCTTTGTTTCAGATGCAGCACCTCAATTGCTTACAGCAAATGGAATTTTGGGTCCTCAAGTTTATAAGAAATGCAAGAATATGTAAAACCCTTTCCATGGTTGTGGCAAATTTTGCAGGAGGCAAATTTTAAAAGACAACCCTAATCTTTCCCCATTGCTGGTTGATAGAAGTTCGGCAGTGGTTAATGGGTCAAAATTGTTGACACTTGAGGCAGATGGCATTTCAAACCTTGACCCCCCATTTTCCTCTCCACAGCCTACTAAAACCCTATGTGTTTTTTGGGTGACACAGTGGTGGTTCTGGTAGCTGAGCATCTCGATTTCCATATTCCGAATGAATGTGTTAATGCAATATCAGACACCATCAGCAGTCAATCTCTTGTTTTTAGGTGCTTGGAGAAACATCCTCCTTTTGATGATTTTGTGATATGGACTAAAACTATCAAAATAATATGGCAGCTCCTTTAGTGGCGGTCTTAGAGCATAGTCTTAGAGCTAACAGTTATAGTTAAAGTTTGAATTATATTTGCTCTACATGTGCAGTGAAATAACCAAATTATGTGTGGATGCTCAAATAGAATTGTAAAGTTGCAGTAACACAACATAGTCAATGATTTTAGATGTGATCGCTGGTCAATGTCTTGATTTCAATCTAATATTGCTCTACAAGATTAATCATTTTTGTGGAATAAGAAATCTCACGAGATTAGAAGATCATTAGAATTTTTGGTACATTCTTTCATAAGTTCAATTACCAGCCTTGCTTTGGCAACTGTCATATACTTCTATGAGTATGTAGGCTGTAAAATAGTTCGGTTCTTTAGTGAATTTTTTGATATATGGACTCTCATCTAGTTAATGAGAAAAATATGGATTTTTACCTCCTCTAAGTCTATGTTCTCTGTGTATCATGATGTTTTGGAATAGAGTCTCAAAAACTTTATTCTTTCCCTGTTGCACACACTTCATATAATTAGAGCACTGTATTAATACCCATGCTATCAAAGCCCGAGGTCTACTTTTCTGGCATAGCACATTGAAATTTTGAGTTTGGTTTGGGCAGCATTGTAGACAAAGGGAAGATGTTTTTAGAGCTGCAAGGAGAAAGATGAGTACAAGAGTTGTAATTGATTCATGAATGCTAAGCAATATGTTATAGATTCAGACTGGAATTTTGGGATGAAAATGTTGTTGTTGGAGAAAGACTTTACGACTATTGAAGAAAAACAGTCAAGCAATGGCTAGGATAATATTGGTAAATGGGACAAAATGTTTATGGTAAATCCCTTACACGTATGGTTTATTATAGTGACAATGTGGTCTTCCATTTTTATTTAATGATGTAAAAAGGTAATATATTAGAGGAGAAAAGGGAAGCCTTTTACGGAAAGACCTTACACTCCTTACCTATGAAGCAAGGAGCATAGGGTGAATAGGGCTGACGCAGAAGAGTAAAAGGGCTGGGAATAAATCCAGAGATACATAAAAAACTAGTGAATTACAAAGTTACGAACAGTCGCAAGTGACCAATTAGTACCAGATTACCAAAAATGGAACATTACTGTACTAGTGAGTTAGTATAATTGTATGGAAAGAAAGCATAGTAGTGTTCATGTAGCAAGAAACAAATAGCAACTAGGGCATGGGGCCCTTGGAGGACCTGCATCACTTTTTTTTTACTTTCATGCTCTCTTAAAATTGTCTTCCAAACAGAGTTGGAAGGTCTTGCAGAAAGTTTGAAGAAGCATTGAGAGCTTTCACCTGATGTGTTCGCTGATCCCTGACAGAATTGATCATTGCTTGTCGTTTTGCAGCTTGTTGCATAGCTTCAGTGAGCTGCCTTACTTTGTTTTTCAATGATTTTGTTACCAAATCGGAATCAGAATCAGGTACAGATACATGGATATGGTACGCCGGAATGGCAAATTTTTTAGGGGGGATGGATATGTCTGCACAAAATAAAATAAAATCATATATATATATATATATATATATATATATATATATATATATATATATATATATATATGCAGCCTAAAAACTATATTATATTAATACCATATTAACATACAACTATATTAGATTAAATTTATTTTTCAACTCTATTTGAAAAAGCTATGTTACTACTATAATATCTATACCATATTAATATCATTTATTTTTTTAACTATATTCAAAAAACTATATTAATAGCATACTATCTATACTATATTAATACCAAAACTAATATTATAATATTTATAGCTAAACTAAAGTTTATGAACTATAAAATCTATACAAAACTAATATTGATAGTATTAGTATGGGTATGAGTCACTCTTTAACAAATTCTAGAAAAGGATGTAGGAGAGAGAACAGTTGATCCATGACATTTCAAGGAAATTGGAGAAAGATGTAATTTTGGTGGTTGAGAAAGATTATATCCATTTGGAAGCTATCAAAATGTGCACCTTCATAGTACTACCACTCACATATAAAGCATCTAATGAGTTATTAAAGAGCACGACTCAACTCCTTTCCCACCTAGGATTCCAACTGCAAAGCAATTTGGTACATGGTGTGAATATATTGACAAGAAAGCCTGTAAGATACCCAACTAATTCTACCCAAATTTTTCCTTACTTAGACAATTTTACTTGCTATCAACTCATCAACTATTTCAACAACACAAAGATATACATCAAAGATAACTATTTGAATGAATCAACCTTAAGCTGGGTACTTGTTTTATTACTTGATTCAATCAACTCACAATGTCTTATTACATGGATAATGCTTTCAATGGCATGAAGTTACACTTTATTCAAATGGAATTACCAAAGCAGGCCTTGGAGCCTTGATGATTACAATGCCTTGCACACTAGATCAACTTAATCAAACTCCACGATGTCAACTGAATGTCAACACCTCACAGTACAACAAGGGAGCATCACCTTGTCAGTTGAGGGAGCATCACCCCAACACTTGAAACTCGCAGGCCTCAAGATTACAAGCTCAACAGCTTTGCAGAGAGAATTTTGTCAAATGCATAGATGCCAAATGAATGAGAGAGCTCCTCCTTTTATAGGCCTTCCAAAGGCGATGAAGGCACGTTTTTCAATGCACAAAGAGGAACCAAGGCACGTTTCCCAAGAAGCATATCCAAGGGAATATTCCAACTGATGACTCATTCTGAGTTGGCAAGCTCATATAGAGACCTTGACACGGATCCAAACGCTATCCTTCCGACCAATGGGCATTCAAGTAGTTGTAACAACCTTAACCACTTCTTGAAACACTTAGGCGCAGTTTAAGGGTTCTTCTGACTAGGACGCTAGCTGTGGAGGATCTCACTAGGGAGTGCGCCTAAGTCATAAGTTCTCATCCTTGGATGATACTGCCTTAGGAAGTGAACTCCTCTGGATTCATACTTAAACATTTGAAGATTTGGGATGTTCAACTCATCACCTCACAGGGTAGGCACATATTTGAAGGATTTACAGAGGTTTTGGCGCCCAAGTTCTAACTTGTCATCTTTCAAGGAAATTTGAAGGTAATTTGACTTCAAATGAACATAACATTGTCCCCTGATGGAGCGCCTTGCATCTGAACTGGTCTTGGGAGCTTCCATCCATCTTAGGCGCACCTTTGAGGTCATTTTGACTGGTATCGGCGCCTAGCATCTTCATGAAGATGTTCAACACTATTCAAGCTTTCAAACACTAGCAATTAAACCTTTTGAAGTTCCTTTTTAATCTAGCGCCCTCATACAGAACATTAACATCTTGTCAAAGTCTGCAACTTCACCTAGGCGCATTTATTGGCAGGAAAGAACCTAGATTGGCGCCTCACCTTGAAAGGCTTATCTTCTATGCAAATGCTCACTTCTGGAGTCTTAAATTCAAAACAAAATACTTCCCTGACCAAGCGCCCTGACCTCTTGAGGAGTCTGGAGAGCATATTCCTACTTAGGCGCATTTTCAAGGTCATTGAATCTTGTCTTGGCGCCTAAGATCATTGCATCAAACAACCTGATCTCCATTGAACATCAAACTATCATCTAGCATAGGGCGCTATTTTAGGGTTTGCTCAACTGAAAGTCTACTACCTTTGATGCCTTGAAATCTTGCCTTCACCGGAGACTTCTTGACTAGGGCGCATATCTAGAGTGCCAGAGACCAATGCCTAAGCACCCACAAGGGTTTCTTTGAACCAGAGATGGCGCCTTTATCCTTAGGCGCCTATTTGAAGTTATACCACCATCTTGGCATCTTAAAACTCCTCCTTCAATTTGGGCGCAAATTCAGTGTCATGGAATCATACATTGGCGCCCTGATGCTCTAGGCGCTCATGATGGAAACCTGATGCTAACGCCTCACTTAGAAAACTTCATCATGTTGATCAATCAACCATTTCCACTGGATTTTCACTTGAACAATGAATTCACCATTGGCAAAGGAGTCTAGGCGCAAAATGAGGACTACGCGCACTTTGAGTGTTGTGAAGGTTAGGAAGTGCGCCTAACTCACTTAGACCACTTCAGTGATTCCAAACTCAACTGGAGGATCCTGCAAGTTCAATAGGTTCACATCATACCTTTAGATGACTCCATCTTCTTGATTACATCCTTCAAAACCCAAGGCGCATATTTGGTAGGTCCAACATGACATGGGCGCCCAAGCATGAAACTGCATTCCAAACCTACTTAGCTGAACTCAAAACGGGGCGCCAGGATGGAGAAGGTTAAATCAAAAGGAGCGCCTTAACTGGATGCTTGACTGAGTGCCAGAATAGACTTTGGGAGTTGGGCGCCAAAATGAACCCGAATTGTCAAGGAAGGCGCCTGGAAAACATGATCACTGGAGTTGATGAAACCACTCCCAGACTTAGTCAAATTTCAAGTTCCTGACTTCGCTCCTGCAAAACAAAAGGTTAAGTTAGTCAAAAACCAGTTCATTCCCTCATTATTTCGAATTAGCCTCCGGGAATGAGGAATAGGCTAATCCATTCTTAACTTGATCAAGCCAGAAACGGGGACATGACAGTCTCCCCTTCCCGGGATTGCTTGTCCTCAAGCAATTGAAGGTTAGGATGCTCTAGGATCTTCTCTCCTTCCCAAGTAGCATCCTCCATTGGCAACCCTTTCCACTTCACCAGATATTCTCTTATGCTTCGGTTGCGGAGTTTCCTCTCCCTTATATCCACCACATTTTCAGGTTCAAGTGCAAGCATGCCTTCTTCATCAAGTGGTGGTAGTTCATCAGTTGAAACCACATGTTGACCTAGTGCTTTTTTGAGACACGACACATGAAATACATTGTGGATACGGCTTCCTGCTGGCAAGTCTAGTTCATATGCCACTTCTCCTACTCTTCTCAACACCTTGTAGGGTCCATAAAACCTTGGTTTCAATTTCTCTGCACCTGACCTCTTCAAAGTACTCTGTCTATACGGCTGAAGGCGCAGAAACACCATGTCACCTACTTCAAAGTGTCGCTCAACTTGGTGTTTGTCGGCATACAACTTTTGTTGATTTTGAGCTCTTAGCAAATTGTCCTTCAGGACTCTCAAAATATCTTGAGTATCTTTCATCAATTCACTAGCCCTGGGAGCTCGACTGTCATCCAATGCGAGATCAACAAATGAAACAGCTTCATATCCATACAAAGCTCGGAAGGGAGTCATGCCAATTGACATGTGAAAAGTGGTGTTGTAGCAGTATTCACCCAGATGAAGCCACTTAATCCAAGCACGCTGATGATCAGACACATAGTTTCTCAAGTATCCCTCAAGCCATTTGTTTACAATTTCAGTTTGTCCATCGGTTTGAGGATGATAACTAGTGCTCGGTGTTAAGTCAGTTCCAGCTAGTCGAAATAGCTCTCTCCAAAACACACTGATAAACCGGCTATCTCGATCACTGACTATGGTTTTGGGCAGGCCATGTAGTCGAAAGACTTCACGAAAGAATAACTCAGCTACTTGCAATGCTGATGACTCAACTGGTATTGCAAAGAAGTGAGCAAACTTAGTTAATCTGTCTACAACTACATATATGCAGTCTCTTCCATTCACCTTCGGAAGACCTGTGATAAAGTCCATAGAGATACTCTCCCACTTATGTTCAGGAATTGGCAGTGGTTGGAGTAATCCTGCTGGAAATGTATGTTCTGACTTATTCTGTTGACAAGTCAAACACTCCCTGACATACTGAAGAACTTCTTCCTTCAGACCTTTCCAAGTGAATCTTTCCCTGATCTGTCTGTAGGTCTTGAAGTAACCAGGGTGTCCTGCAAGTGGAGCATCATGGTATGTCTGCAAAATCTGTCGCTTCAGCTCCGATTCAGGAGTCAGATAGATTCTATCTTTGTAATAGATGATTTCATCAATCACCTTGTACCTATCATCCTGAATGATTCCATCCATGATCTCACAAGCAAATTTTGATTTAGAATACTCAACTAGAAGCTGAGCCTTCCAATCCACTGAAACTTTGCTCAGGGCACAAACAGCAGGTCTTCTAGACAGGGCATCGGCAACCACATTCTTCTTACCTTTCACATATTCAATGTCGAAATCATATGCCTGTATCTTCACAACCCATTTCTGCTGTCTTTCATTCAAGTCTTTCTGCCCTAAGAAGTATTTCAAACTGTTGTGATCAGTCCTGACCACAAACTTAGACCCAACTAGGTACTGGCGGAACTTAGCCAAGGCATGCATGATTGCCAACATCTCTTTGTCATAAGTTGAGTACAATCTTTCTGTATCCTTCAATTTCCTACTCTCGAATGCAATGGGATGTCGATCTTGCATCAAAACAGCTCCAATACCTTCCCCTGAAGCGTCGCATTCTAGAACAAAGGACTTGGTAAAATCTGGCAAAGCCAGTACTGGTGTTGTACTCATCACTTCCTTCAACCTATCAAATGCAGCTTGAGCTTCTATTGTCCACATGAAAGCTCCTTTCTTTGTTAGGTTTGTCAAAGGTGCAGCAAGCTGTGAAAATCCCCTAACAAATCTCCTATAATAGCTGCAGAGGCCAAGGAAACCTCTTAATTCCGACACATTCCTGGGAACTGGCCAATTGCGAATGGCTTCAATCTTTTCTTCTTGAACTTTCACACCATTTGCTCCTATCACATGACCCAGGTACAGAATCTCCTTTAGGCCAAAATCACACTTAGACATTTTTGCATACAAAGATTGATTCTCCATAACATTCAATACTTCATCTAAGTGTTGGAGATGTTCTTCCCATGTCTTGCTGTAGATCAAGATGTCGTCAAAGAAAACCAACAGGTACTTTCTCAACTGCTTGTTGAACACATGATTCATACAGGACTGGAAAGTGGCTGGTGCATTTGTCAGCCCAAACGGCATTGCCATAAATTCATAATGCCCATAATGGCATCTGAATGCTGTCTTTGGAATGTCCTCTTCTCTGACACGAATTTGATGGTAACCTGATCGAAGATCTATCTTTGAGAAATAGACTGCTCCATGCAATTCATCAAGGAGTTCATCAATCCTAGGTATTGGATACCTATTCTTGATGGTCTTCTTGTTCAATGCGCGATAGTCAACACACATCCGCATTGTTCCATCCTTCTTCTTCACTAGCACCACAGACGATGCAAATGGACTTGATGAGGGCCTTATGTGCCCCATATTGATCAATTCCTTGATCGTCTTCTCAATTTCAATCTTGAAGTGCCGAGGATGCCGATAGGGTGCAATGTTAACAGGTTTAGCCCCATCCTCCAATTCAATTACATGTTCAAAACCTCTATCAGGAGGTATTCCTGGAGGTATATCCCTAAACACCTTACCATGCTTATCCAACATTGCCTGAATATCTGCAGGATAAATTTCTTCAGCAGAGAGGATTTGGTTGTCCTTGATGCAAACCTGTGCTGCCCATTCGATGTCATTATGCCTGAATAATGCTTCCATTCGTTTTGCTGAGACAACTTTGGGGTTTCCATCAGACACTGACTTCAGTTTGATCTTCTTTCCTTCATGCATGAATTCTAACTCCATCTTTTGAAAATCCTGGACAATTCTTCCCAGCGAATGCAACCATTGTACTCCAAGTACTACATCAATATGCCCAAGTCCAACCACATAGAAATCATCCTGTAAAGAATAATCTCCCATTTGAATTTGCAGTTGGGACACTCTTCTAGTACAACTCATCAAAAATCCATCAGCAACTGCTATTTGAAATCCTTCGAAGTCTTCAACGGTTAGACCTCGTCTTGCTACCAAACCTTCATCTATGAAGTTGTGAGTAGCACCACTGTCAATGAGACAGGTGACTCTCTGACCCTTCACAACTCCTCTAATGCGGAAGGCATGATACTTAGGCACTCCTGAGATAGTTGCTAATGTTATTTTGTCAGGTGTTTCTTCTGAGACAACATTAAGAGTTGGTTGTACCTCCTCTTCACCTTGGATTGATTCTTCTTCACTCAATGATTCTTCTTTACTTCCATCATTAGAGACAACTTCAATCAGGTGTGCTTTACCTTTACCAAGACATCTGTGTCCTGGTTCCCAGGGTTGTTTGCAAGAAAAGCAGAGTTTCTTCCTTCTTAGCTCGTCTCTTTCGGCTGCAGATGGACCTTGAGTCATCTTTTGAGGAAAAGTGGGTCTCCTTTGAGTAGAGCTAACACCTTTATAGAACTTCTTCTTAGGCTGATATACAAGAGTAGTGTCAAGATCTAGAGCAAAGTCAATTGCTTCTTCCAAGTTTGCCGGCCTTTGTACCTTTACCAATGGCTTGATCTGATTGTTCAATCCCTCGATGAACAGCATAGTGATTCTTCGGTCTGTCATATCGGGTACCATTACTGCGATCTTCTGAAAGTCATTAACATACTGCACAACTCTTCCTTCTTGCTTAAGTTGAGCAAGTTCACGATAGTACACTTCGGTGTCTTTTCTGTCAAACCTCTGAATCAACTTGGTTACAAACTCATCATAGGAATTTATCCTATCATGATGTTGAGAAACTAGGCCATGATGCCACCATTCATAAGCCAAACCTTCAAGATGCATTGTCGCAAATTGAATTGCCTTCTTCTCCGTCAATGGCTTAAGTGAAAGGTATGTATCCAGCTTGTTTACCCAAGCCCTAGCACTGATCTTACCACTTCCATCAAAGGTAGGAATGGGAACTCGATTCAAGGCTTCTTTATACTCCTTTGTATCATCATCCTTTCTAGGACGAAAGCCTCTAGTTCTACCTCGCCTGTCCCTATCTTCCCTTTTCTGTCGGCAATATTCATTGAAGGTCATCATATCCCGAACATGTTCAGGAAGTCTGGCATAAAGATCTGCAAAGAGAGCTATCTCATCTTCAAAATTGTTTGGTTCTTCTTCGTCAAACTCTTCATCAGCTGCATTGTCCTGTTCAGGTGGTGGTGGAAGGAAGGTTGGTCTTAAAGGCCTATCAACTGTAGGAGTTCGTGTGCGAACTCTTCTACCTACTGCACTACTAGCATCATCATCAACCTGTCTTTCTTGTCTCTCAGGTCTAGCTGCATCTCGACGACCTTGTCCAGCTACTTCACCTTGATTCATATTTTGAAGGGATTGTAGGACATGTTGCAATATTTGAGCGGTTTGTTGTTGTTCAGCGGCGATGTTCCTAAACATCTCCCTAGCTGCACGTTCACCATCTGCAGGTGGACTTCTACTTCTTCTTTCCTCCTCCATGTTAGCCTGTCTAGCTACAATTGCTTCTGAAAGAGTATCCTGTTGTGGGTAAGGATGAGTCCACTGGAACTGCCTTCTTTGTTCACACGCAATGTATCTCCTGGTTCTATCACTTTGTTGATCACCTTCTTGCATGAAAACTCCCAAAGGCTGGCAGGATCCAAGCTCTGATACCACTGTAAGATACCCAACTAATTCTACCCAAATTTTTCCTTACTTAGACAATTTTACTTGCTATCAACTCATCAACTATTTCAACAACACAAAGATATACATCAAAGATAACTATTTGAATGAATCAACCTTAAGCTGGGTACTTGTTTTATTACTTGATTCAATCAACTCACAATGTCTTATTACATGGATAATGCTTTCAATGGCATGAAGTTACACTTTATTCAAATGGAATTACCAAAGCAGGCCTTGGAGCCTTGATGATTACAATGCCTTGCACACTAGATCAACTTAATCAAACTCCACGATGTCAACTGAATGTCAACACCTCACAGTACAACAAGGGAGCATCACCTTGTCAGTTGAGGGAGCATCACCCCAACACTTGAAACTCGCAGGCCTCAAGATTACAAGCTCAACAGCTTTGCAGAGAGAATTTTGTCAAATGCATAGATGCCAAATGAATGAGAGAGCTCCTCCTTTTATAGGCCTTCCAAAGGCGATGAAGGCACGTTTTTCAATGCACAAAGAGGAACCAAGGCACGTTTCCCAAGAAGCATATCCAAGGGAATATTCCAACTGATGACTCATTCTGAGTTGGCAAGCTCATATAGAGACCTTGACACGGATCCAAACGCTATCCTTCCGACCAATGGGCATTCAAGTAGTTGTAACAACCTTAACCACTTCTTGAAACACTTAGGCGCAGTTTAAGGGTTCTTCTGACTAGGACGCTAGCTGTGGAGGATCTCACTAGGGAGTGCGCCTAAGTCATAAGTTCTCATCCTTGGATGATACTGCCTTAGGAAGTGAACTCCTCTGGATTCATACTTAAACATTTGAAGATTTGGGATGTTCAACTCATCACCTCACAGGGTAGGCGCATATTTGAAGGATTTACAGAGGTTTTGGCGCCCAAGTTCTAACTTGTCATCTTTCAAGGAAATTTGAAGGTAATTTGACTTCAAATGAACATAACATTGTCCCCTGATGGAGCGCCTTGCATCTGAACTGGTCTTGGGAGCTTCCATCCATCTTAGGCGCACCTTTGAGGTCATTTTGACTGGTATCGGCGCCTAGCATCTTCATGAAGATGTTCAACACTATTCAAGCTTTCAAACACTAGCAATTAAACCTTTTGAAGTTCCGTTTTAATCTAGTGCCCTCATACAGAACATTAACATCTTGTCAAAGTCTGCAACTTCACCTAGGCGCATTTATTGGCAGGAAAGAACCTAGATTGGCGCCTCACCTTGAAAGGCTTATCTTCTATGCAAATGCTCACTTCTGGAGTCTTAAATTCAAAACAAAATACTTCCCTGACCAAGCGCCCTGACCTCTTTGAGGAGTCTGGAGAGCATATTCCTACTTAGGCGCATTTTCAAGGTCATTGAATCTTGTCTTGGCGCCTAAGATCATTGCATCAAACAACCTGATCTCCATTGAACATCAAACTATCATCTAGCATAGGGCGCTATTTTAGGGTTTGCTCAACTGAAAGTCTACTACCTTTGATGCCTTGAAATCTTGCCTTCACCGGAGACTTCTTGACTAGGGCGCATATCTAGAGTGCCAGAGACCAACGCCTAAGCACCCACAAGGGTTTCTTTGAACTAGAGATGGCGCCTTTATCCTTAGGCGCCTATTTGAAGTTATACCACCATCTTGGCATCTTAAAACTCCTCCTTCAATTTGGGCGCAAATTCAGTGTCATGGAATCATACATTGGCGCCCTGATGCCTAGGCGCTCATGATGGAAACCTGATGCTAACGCCTCACTTAGAAAACTTCATCATGTTGATCAATCAACCATTTCCACTGGATTTTCACTTGAACAATGAATTCACCATTGGCAAAGGAGTCTAGGCGCAAAATGCGGACTACGCGCACTTTGAGTGTTGTGAAGGTTAGGAAGTGCGCCTAACTCACTTAGACCACTTCAGTGATTCCAAACTCAACTGGAGGATCCTGCAAGTTCAATAGGTTCACATCATACCTTTAGATGACTCCATCTTCTTGATTACATCCTTCAAAACCCAAGGCGCATATTTGGTAGGTCCAACATGACATGGGCGCCCAAGCATGAAACTGCATTCCAAACCTACTTAGCTGAACTCAAAACGGGGCGCCAGGATGGAGAAGGTTAAATCAAAAGGAGCGCCTTAACTGGATGCTTGACTGAGTGCCAGAATAGACTTTGGGAGTTGGGCGCCAAAATGAACCCGAATTGTCAAGGAAGGCGCCTGGAAAACATGATCACTGGAGTTGATGAAACCACTCCCAGACTTAGTCAAATTTCAAGTTCCTGACTTCGCTCCTGCAAAACAAAAGGTTAAGTTAGTCAAAAACCAGTTCATTCCCTCATTATTTCGAATTAGCCTCCGGGAATGAGGAATAGGCTAATCCATTCTTAACTTGATGGTCAAGCCAGAAACGGGGACATGACAAAGCCAAGAAGGATGTAAAAGAGAAAACTAACAAAAAGAAGGAGAAAATTGCAAAAGAAACCAAAGCAAAGCAAGATCCTCTCCCTCCAATAGTTGAGGATATTTCAAAACAACCAATTGTACAACTACCGCAAGAAGCAAAAGGATACCAGAGTGTCTAAGATCTATGAATGGAAGCACTCTAAGGAAGAAAGGAAAAACATTTACAGTTGGGAAGCCGCAAAAGGACACAAAAGGTAAGAAAAGGAAGCAGGAATCACCCATTACCATTGAAGAATCTCCTCGAACAAAAACTCCAATAGAGGAAACTGCAGAAATGCTATTGTAAATGAGTTAAAAAAATGACAAGGCCATAAGCAAACAATAGAAGAAACCCAAGAGAGAAAAGAAAAAGACCATAAAAAGTTAGTACAATATGATGATACTTTAGAAGAGGAAGAAGAACCTTCATCAATGGAACAACAAAAGAGAAAACAAAAACAAGCAGTACAAGAACTAGCACAGGAACCTTTGTTGGACGAGCAAAAGCTTCTCAAATCTCTATCTGGAGGTGATAAACTGTTAGAACTAGCTAAGTCCTATTCTGCTACCACTACAACAAACAAAGAAACTATAATCAAAGAAATGGTGAGCTTCATCACAACAAGTCCATATTCCATAGATCAGATCACCTAAGGATTTTTTGTGGAGTTAAAAACAATACTAAAAAATAAGATAACTACACAAAGAGAAGAAGCCTTCAAAATAGATATCACATTAAAAAATAAAGCTATGGATAAGGTGGCCAAGGACTTAAGTTTATCTCCCAAGACAAAGAGTCAAGTATAGGGCATTCAAGAACAAGAACTAAGAAAGAAGCATTGGGTAGATACCTTCTCAATCACAGAAATGATAGAATTCAATGGAAGCTATATGAAGAAGCTGTTGTGCTAGCTCAACATGCTTATAACATAATAGCTCAAAGCCATTGACTACATGAGGAAGAGCCTAAAGATACTACACTACCACCATCTCCACCTCATACACAATAGCCCAAGGATGAACAAGATTTACCTCAACAACCGGTACAAAAAGAGAAAATTGTAACAAAAGAGTCCCTGATACAACAGAGGAAACACAAAAAGAACAAATTGACAAGGTACTTGGCACAACAGAAACACAGATTGAGGACAATCTGCAGAAAGAAATAGGGGGAGAAAAGGAAGAAGAGTGAGAAATGGAAGAAGAAATAGGAAAAAAAAAACAAGTAGAAACAGAAGAATCAAAGAAAGAAACAAGAGAAACATCCACACAGTTGGTCACTCGATCAAAACGGCCTATTAGTGACCCCATAAGCAAAATCAAAGAGTACATCACTAGACAATAGCAAGGAGCTCTGGCAGTAAGAATAAGCCCAAGTATATTTATGCATACTTCTATAGGACTAGAAATTGATTTTACTCAAATATCACTGATTCAAAAGATGGGAGTCAGGAGAAGCATTTAGCAGTAGTGTGAAGTACGATCTAATGCATAAAAATGCTACACTAGAAGAAGGCATAGAGAAAATGCTCAAAATGATACATCAACCACAAATATAAGTAGATTTCATTAGTAGCCACAACAACTCAACTAGAAGGGGCAATACAAAGTTTTCTAGATCAGATGAGCAGTTGTTGACAGAAGAAGAAGAAGCTCAAGAAACAAATAATCAATGAGCATAAAGCAGAAGAGCAAAAACCAACCCAACAAAAGTGGCAACAACATATCTACATTGTAACAGTACTGCATAAATTGGCCACAACTTACCATAACACAAAAGACCCAACTAGATAAGATGGAGTCTTAGATTCTATTGTTTTTAGGAAGTTATAATAGTATGAATGATTTGGATGGGTCACAAAGGCAACAATTGAAAGTGTTCAATCTCAATACAACTAATTAAGTGAACAAAGGATGAACTCCATAGCACAGATGAGGGAACTAGAATCAGAGTTAAACATTCACTTATCACTTTTGTCTACACTTCTCCAAGGGATCAGGCAAGCAATATCTACATTGACAGAACCGGCTACCTTGTTGATTGTCAACTGAGCATATATTGATCTTTCAGCATGGATACAACAAATTACACGTGGTACAAACTTGAGAGAATGCACATGAATGGATAAAGATCAACTACAAACACTTACTACCTTAGCCACTACCTTAGCCAAAGAACTCAAGATTTTCCAAATTTTGAAAGGTTGTCTTGAGGACAAGACAATGAATTAGGTCCTAGGAGGATGTTGGTAGATAAGAAACTGGAAATAGGACAAGCCTAATTACAGTCACTACAAGGCTATTGCAGCAACATCTGAGCCATTGCGGTACCAATTGAAGGATGACAAGGTACAAAGACATACAGAAGGACATGTCCCTACATGAATAGAAGGCTATCTGAGTACCTAGCCTCATCACAAGTAAGAGAGGAACACACAGAAGAAAAGAGAAAAGAGCAGAATAGACTGAATAGAGTATAGGTTAAACCGAAGAATAATGAATGTAATATAAATAAGCTTACTACCCAAGCTTATGTGATGTTTATATCTATGCTTGCAGTATAGAATATACACTATATAAAGAATATATAATATGAATATATGAGCAGACTGATTGTATCATACATGTGAATGTATAGAATTTTGGTTTTCTTCATATTATGCATTTATTAATTAGCGCACTATTCTGATTTCCCTCTTATTGCATCACCTTGGGGTTAATTTCTCTAACAAAAATAATCTAGACCTCAGGTCTATATTTTATTGTCAACATACCTCTAACAAATTAACACCAATAGGCTTAGTAGTTGGCTCCAACAACTTGATGTGTTTTTGAGGCTTGTCTATCATGTCCCCATTTCCGGAGTGATCACATGTGGAGATGTTGATTAGCCTATTCACCGTTCCCATAGGCTAATGCATGTGGTAAGGGAATGATTTTGGGTTTGAGCTTGGTTCTAGAGGATGAAAATCTATAATGTTGGCTCAATAGGTGATTTCATTTGGATTTTGGCTAAGTGTTATTTGGTGTTATTTTTCATATAGCCAAAATATTTGATTTTCTAGCCAAGGATGGAAAATATAAATGTTGATCAAATTGAAAGTTAAAAAGGTGGAAAATGGAAAATGCAATCTTTAATTGTATTTTCAATATTTTTATTATTTTCCAAGGAGGTTGACGCCTAGAGGGAAAAAAGAAGAAAAATAAAATAATAAATATTATTTTATTTATCCATGTGCCAACGCCCAAAAAGGAGGAGAAAATATTTAAAATAATGATTTATTTTCCAAAGTGGAGATCGCAGCCCAAGGAGAAGTTTCAAAAAAATAATAAAATATTATTTTCCTTGGATCACTGCCCAAGTGAGAGGAGGAAAAAATTAATAAAAAAATATATTTTATTCTCCAAGGAAATCGACGCCCATGAAGTGGAGAAGAAAATTAAATAAAAAATGATATTTTTTTATTATATTTTATTGGTTTTTTTAAATGATTGAAGACAAGGAGTGCAATTCATTTAAATTTGTTCATTTGAAAATTGCATCTTCATTGGTGGATTTGAAAATTGGGCTAATTGGGACGCCTAGGTGAAGGAAAGGATAAATAGAGGCTCTTGGTTTCAATTTGCAACTATTGATCTCTTGAAAAATTTGGCATTTGATGTGTTTACTTGGATGGAATTGCATTTTCAGTGGTATCAAGGAGATGATCCCTTGATTTTGGTGGTTTGGAGATGATCCCATTCCACATTGTGAGATGATTTTGTATGGATTTCATCATGGAGTTTAAATTGCAGGTTTTCATGAAGGTTTTGAAGCATATTTGGCTTGTGCATGGAGCCATGTTCATCTATTGTTGATATTTGATGCATTTTAGATTAATTGCTTGGCAAAGAGAGGGTCTGTTAGTGATTTTCAGTCATCTTCATATTCAGATTTCTATGACAGCAGGGTACAGCAAGGTTCTATTGACAGATCTGAGTGTTAGTTGGCCTTGTTTGAAGGGTTTGAACAAAGAATCATCTAAACCTCAATCGCTCTCTCCCTAGTGCCTAGCGCTAGCTTTTGGAGCATGTTTTTGGCATTTATTTGATATTGTTTGCAAATCTGGGTGATCAGCAGTCATAACAGCAGGGTTTACAGTGATATCAGACCTTCATAGTGCTTCTACAAGGGTTATAACAATGTTTCTACATCAGATTTATCATTGCACATTGCCTTGGCATTATTGGACATCTTGTGGCTAGGGTTTGGAGCTTCATTTGATCACTTTTGCAATTGTTAGAAGTCTGATTTGTAAATCAGTCATGTCTGATGTAATGGACAGCCAATGACATTTGTCATCAGCTCTTGAAGTTAATAAAGAATTGAAGCATTGTTTCCGGGTATGATATTCTCATTTTTCATTGTTATACTTTTGAGTCTAACTTGATCATTTGATGTGATATTCGAAGTCGAACCTTTCCATCTTCTTGGCATTCTAAGTTCATTAGAGAAAGTGGGTATTGAAAATATTGATTAGATTGCAAGAAAACTAAATCAGAAATTTTTTTGAGTAGATAAGACAGGGATCTTACATTGTCAAATGTATAATGACAAGAAAATAGTGTAATTAGTTATACTTGAGATGATTGAATATGTTCTATTCTAGTGTGGGAGTTATGTGAAAACCCTCAATAAACAAAAGTAAGCCCATGTGATAGAATGGAAGAAAATTAAGTAAAGTTATTGATGAATGTTAGAATATTGTCATTGATGTCAAAGGAAACCATAATTGATTTCATGCAACATGCAATGATACAAATGTGTCTGAGATTCTATGTTGGCACCACAATCTGATTTATGATTTAAAACAAGTGCCACAAATTTCAAAAAGATAGCATGCAAAAAGAAAGCATGCAAAAAGATATTTTTAAAGCTTTATATTTGTTTTGAAAGTGCCTTATTTTAGAAGCTTTATATCTGTTTTTAAAGCACTCTATCCTTGTTAAAAAGCGCAATGCTTTATGGTTTTTAAAGGCGCTACATAAAATAAGACAGTCTTATTTAAGTATGATTTTATGCCATGAGTTTAAGATTGAAAAGACAATGATCAAGGTTGAAACCATAGTTGGAAAACTCGGCTTGGCAAAAAACTCGGCAAGCCAATTTTTGGAGAGTAAAAAAAAACTCGGAGAAATCTCGGCAAAAAACTCGGGAACTTAAAAAATTGCTAAAATTTCATTAGAAACGCATTTTTTTTGCAAAATTCAATGACAAGATGAATCCAATGAGTCCATAAATGAGTACAAAAGTGTTTTCTATTAAATTTGATTGACTTCAATGCAAATTGATTACAAAATTGCATTCTCATGCAGAATCTTGATGGTTGAAAGCTTGATAGTCTGATACAAATTACAATAGATAGCTGAAAATGAAAATAGTAAAAATAGAAGTAAATACTAAAATTATACAACATATTACATCTTCCTCTTCCCTAATTTAGCCAAAGCTAGGGAAGAGGCAGATGCTCTAGTCCTGTGAGTGCGCGGTGCCGGTGGCTCCTCAATTGGCATGGAAGGCTGTGGCTGAGGCTCGACCACCATCCTGGAACTATTTGGCTGTGCCTTTGGCAATGACTCCTCATGCTCATGAATGTCCTCCAACCCTACATCTCCTGTTGCACCCAGATCCTCCATTGCTTGTCTCTCGAAATCAAGAATCTCATCTGCGGTAAACAATGGAGGTTGCTCATCCTGCCCTATCCAATCACTGTAAGGATATATCTCATCCAAATCAATAGGATCTAGTGTTTTGTCATCTGCGGTAAACAATGGAGGCTGCTCCTCCTGCCCTATCCAATCACTGTAAGGATCTATCTTACTTGGGATTCGAATTTGCCTTCAAAATCTGTAAAAAATGGCGTTTGAATCCGATCTTCTTGATGCCACAACGTTGAAAATGGACTATTTTTGCTTGGGGGGGGTTTGCTATGCAGAGCTCAAAAAAACTAATTTTTGATTGTGATTTGCCTTTTTTGACCGTGGAGCCCTTTATTTCTGACGCCCACGTGTTTTTTTTGCAGACTCGGCAAGTCTTTGGCGAAAACTCGCCAAAAACTCGCCGAGTTTTCGGCGTTGACTCGGCAAAACTTGATAGAAAAGACTCTACGAGTTAAAGTCAAAAAAACTCTTTTGAAAAAAAAACTCAAGAGTTTTCGAAAACTCGGCGAAATTTCGGCGAGTAACAGCAACTTCATTTTATAAATTTTTTTTCAAGATATTATGGAGTGTGCAAAGAAAAAGTAATAAGGACAAATTTGCATGTTATGATCTATTTTTTTGTTTGTGTAAGGAGTATGACTGAAAATCAGTTCAGTAAAGAAGATTTGATTGCAAATTTATAATAGAAAAGTAGATTGGTAAGAGAACTGAATGGGAGATCTATGAGAAGATTATGAGCTGAGTTAAAGAAAGTGCTTGCAGTTTTGTATGTGATTGTTCCGTCTTCCATTGAAGAGAATATTCACAAGAAGTTTTTGTGCCTATTGTATTAGAGGTTGGTGCCTCTTACTGAGTGGGTGCTCAGGTGAGTTGGTGCTTCCAGTGAGTTGAAGCTCACTTTTGTATTCAAAGATTGTTGTCTTCTGTAGGTTGGTGCCTAAATATTAATAAAAGCAAATATTTTGCCTTGGTTTTCTATCGAAAGGGTTTTCCACGTAAAACTAGTGTTCATTTTGCTTATGGTTCATTTGCACTATCAAGTTTTGATTATTCAGTTTTTAGAAGTTTAAAATTGTTCTTATATTGATTCACCCCCTTCTCAATATAAGTGTGTGCTCTTCAATTGGTATCAGAGCAGGTTCCTTCGAAGATAAGCCTAACAAGCTAGAAGGTAGATCTTGAGAAGCACACATGGCTGGTCATGATGGATATGGTTTCTCCTCGAATAGGGCACCTTTGTTTGATGGAACTAATTACGCATTCTGAAGCATAAGAATGAAAACATATTTGAGTGCTCTAGGTTTTGATATTTGCCAATCTGTTGTTAATAGTTATATAGCTCATGCGACTCCTCCAACTGATACTGCTGGAAAGAAGCTTAATGAATGTAATGCCAAGGCCAAGAATGCTATTCTTTGTGGGCTGTCCAAATCTGAGTTTGTGAAGGTGATGCATTGCAGATCTGCAAAAGAAATGTGGGATAAGCTGAAAAATATTTATGGAGACGTCAAAGTTAAGAAGGCAAAGATTCAAATTCACAAAGGAAAGTTTGAAGGCCTCAAAATGGAAGAAGAAAAAAATATTGCTCAATACCTACTTCATGTGGATGAGATAGCCAATACCATTAAAGGTTTTGGTGAAGAGATTGAAGAATCCAAAGTTGTGCAAAAGGTCCTAAGGTCCCTCCCATTGCGATTTGATGCAAAGGTTTCTGCCATTAAAGAAATGAAAGATCTTGACAAGCTAACGAAAGATGAGTTGAATGGGATCCTAACTACCTATGAGATGAGAACCGTTGATCAACCATCCAAAAAGGAGGTTGCCTTCAAAGTTTCAAAGAAAGAAAAAATTAAGGAGCATGAACCAAGTGACAATGATGATTC
The DNA here is from genome assembly GCA_027924645.1 of Cunninghamia lanceolata. Lineage (NCBI taxonomy): Eukaryota > Viridiplantae > Streptophyta > Pinopsida > Cupressales > Cupressaceae > Cunninghamia > Cunninghamia lanceolata. The sequence goes on along the minus strand of BSBN01000472.1, from coordinate 15,610,760 downwards.
ATATGAAGAAGAAGCTCACTTCATGAGAATACTAAAGAAATGATTGAGAAAATACAAAGGCAAGTTACCTTTCAAGTGCTTCAGTTGCGAAAAAGGACATTTTGCTTCCAAATGTCCATATGCAAAGAATGAGGGCAGCGATAATGAGAAAAAACCCCAATACTACAAGAAGGGTTATCAAGAGAATAAAGGAGTTTTCAAAAATTCAAAAAAGTCTTTATTTTAAAGAATACATCAGCTCATCAGAAGATAGTGATGAAGAGTCTTTCAGTGAAAAAGAAGAAATAAACTTTATGGCAAAAGAAAAAAAATGTGATGTAATGTGCCGCACCTGTTGGTTCTTTGTTTAATCTTAATAGTGTTATTTTATTGATTTTTGTGTGATCTTTTAGACTAGACAGAAGATGCAGAAGGGTTTTTTTTTGTTTTCTTGAGTTGTTTGTTGTTGCTAGATACAATGCAATATATAACATGTAATGAAAACCCAGAAAAAGTACAATTGATATGAGCAAAATATAAGACCCAGATCATAAAATCACATAATATGAATTACTATCACATACCCATGTCAAAATATCCAACTTGGTACTTCTGCTATAGCTGAACCAACATTATGGGTAGCATAGAACTCCTCCAAAATCGTCTACAAATGATAGAATGTTGGCACACAATGAAAGATACAATATCTAAGACCCTAGATGCCAAGAACAGGAGGTATAGTCGCTGCCAAAACCAAGGAAAATGCCTCCCAGCAGACCCACGTCCTCACTAGCAGCTGTACGGCCAGACAAAGGCATAAATCACAGCTCAAGGTGAATGAACAACACCATTAATCACTAGAATATATCTGATTTTTTTCTGCAATCCTTTATCACTCCAATACGCCCAAGAAAGAGTTGCCAAAATAGAGCAAACACCACAAAATGTCCTCCTCTAAGTAGTGCGACTGAGCTGGGAAGGTACGACTAGCATATCAGCAGTCTCAAACTCCACACAAATGCAAAATGCTGTATCAATCTGCTCTTCTATTAATACTATCATCTGTTCTACCATTACTTCGCGAAAGATGTGGCCAATATGTGCTCAAACCCTCAACACAATGAATCCCTTTGAAGCTCAAGTGCAGACATTGTATGTATTTGCCTCAATAGCACCCTTGGATAGTATTACACATTTGTAGCATGTTGTCACTGTAGGAAGTTTCTGTTTTCAACAACCCCCTGGGTTCGAATCCCTTCCAAACCCTCCAAACTCTTGCAGAGCAAAAACAAGCAATATCACAATATCAACGCCCCCAAATGAAGGCTCTTTTCCAACTTTTATTTCCCCAAGAGGGGTTGATGCTTTTGGGAGGGAAAATATTTTATTTCAAAGTCACTTCATGAGTCTCCAAGGTGGGCACCCATCACCTCTTTAAGTGACCTTTTAATATTTCTTCATTTGTGTCACTTACTTTAATATTACTAAAGTCCCATATTAAATAATTTAATTAACTTCCGGACTTTAAAACGGAGGCCCAATCGTGCACGGAATCCAGTGATCTAGAGACCGTTGGAAAGGTCTCGCCAAGACGCATCAAAACACTGAAAATCCCAAAACGGCTCAAACCCTAATTTGCTAAAAATAGCAAGTTCAGGCCCAATGCAAACAAACCACCTCTAGAAAGTGCCAACTGGAGACCAGACTGAACTCAAGTCAACATCCACTCCTGATCAACTCATCCAAGTCACTGCCAACCATGGTTCCCTAACCAGTTTAGTTAGTCTACGAGATCTCGATAATAGACTAACTCTGTATAGAGAAAGGGGACATTACAGTCTGCCCTCCCCAAGATTGCTTGCCTCAAGCAATCTCAGACCAGGATGTGATAAAATCTACTCTCTCTCCCAAGTAGCAACCTCAACTGACAGGTTTTTCGATTTGACTAGATATTCCCTGATAACCCTCTGTAAGAGACCCTCTTATATATGACTGAAAATTTGCTCAAGATTTGATAAGATTTCTTGCATTCATTAGCCAAATAAACATGGAACATAATTAACAATCCAATGAAGCAATTACAACATCAAATATGTCTCTTATTGAAGCTTTCAAATGAGTTACAATCAATTGCAAATTGGCTGGAAATGAAATCAGACTTCCACTATTTTATATCAGACTTTATTTCAAGTACAAAAGTACACCAAACAACAAAATCCTAGCATATGATTGCCCAATGGTGGAATGATGTTCCCAGCTCAATAAGAATGCAATGAGGACTTCAAATAAGTCTGAAAACCCTTCCTATTCTCTGCTGTTACAAATTATCAGAGTGCTGATATAGTTCAGTCAACAATAACATATGAGTTCTCATCAATATCTCCTCAAATATCAAATCAGTAGGGCTGGAAATGCCTCCAAAAGATCTGTAACATCAAATGCCTTTAACCTGATATGAAATTTGCTCCTGAATCAGACTGTATTAGACCTTTAGTTCGCTGTAGCAGACCTATAGATGACTGGATTGTGCCCAGATTTCATAAAAATGCTAAAATGCCTCTTCCAAATGCAAGCAATGTGTCTCTAGACATACCACGTACCTTGTACTATCATCCAATCATGCTGACCATAAAAACCCTGTTTAACAACTTGTCAGCTGATTGGAATAAAAAATTAGACTTTACAACATGCCATAAACTCCACAATTCACTAATCCACTACCTTGGTTGATATTCAACTTGACCAAGGGTTTCAATAGCTCATAAACTTCACTTCAACTCTCACAAAACCTGCAAAATTAAGCTCTAATGATGAATATCTGAATGATACCATCTCACATGAAGTATGGGGTCATCACCATACAAATACAAGGGGTCATCACCTTGTAAAATGACATGAAAATCGGAATTCTTAGTCAAACAAATGGAAATAAGAAAACATACCAGATTCAACATATTCCTCAAATGAAGATGAAAGTCTCTATTTAACCTCTCCTTGGATGAGCGATTCTCCTCTTTGATGTTTTGTAATGCAATTTGAGTTCCACCAATGATGAGCAATAGACTTGAACAATTGTAAATGAGTTGCAACCAAGACTCATTCATTTAAAACAATCTTTAATTATTTTAAATGAAATACAACTACTCCCATATGAATCGATCCTTTAGCAATGAGGAGTTCTTGCATAGGCGGCTGCTTGCATACATTCATTTAATATCTTTATTTTGCATTGAATATCATTCATAGGCTTGGGCGATCACAACCACATTGGTGTTGGCATTATGAATTCCTTAACCGCTCCATATGCAAATATTTAATATTGTTATTTTGCATTTACAACATTCCTTCTCTACCTTGGCCGCCGATCCTCCTAGGTGTTGGCATTGGAAATTGCAACAAACAATTTTTAAATGCTTTTACCTTATTCCTGCCATTGGCACTTCAAACTACACTCTTTTCCTCTTGGGCGAATGTTCCCTCTTAGCCGTTGTAACTCTAATCAATGCATTTGTTTTGGTTTGGACCCATCCATGGTGTCAATCATAGCTGGAAATGAAATTAAATACCTTGAACAAATATAATCACCTTTGAATGGATTGCACCTCATATGTAAATTAAAACCTCAAGGATAGCTGTTGGAGTATTAGCTTGGACCTATAACAAATGTGTTCCCAATTCCATTATATAAAATAGGTCCCACTTGGAGCAATTCCTTATTCCTTCCTCAATACAAATACTTCACAAAATAGATTAGAAGAAAATGCAATTAGAGATTCCATTTTCTATTTTATTCACATAATAAAACTCAAGCAAAATACTAGTTGAGCCAACTTTCCGGTTCTCCATGTTTAGACATATACCAACTTTCCTGTTCTCCATGTATAGAAACAAGCTCAACTAGAAAATATAACTTAGCTCAAAATGGGGACATTACACCCTCCTCTGCAAAGTTCGTTCTCTGGTATCAATGATGGCCTCAGGTGCTAAGATCACCTTCCCCTCTTCATCAAGAGGAGGTAACTCTGCAGAAGAAACCACATTGTGTCCTAACGCCTTCTTGAGGCAAGACACATGGAATACATTATGTACCCTACTACTTGCCGGCAGCTCTAACTCATAAGCCACTTCTCCAACCTTTTTGGAGATCCTGAAAGGCCCATAATACCATGGCTTAAGCTTCTCTGCACCACTCTTCTTGAGAGTGGATTGTCTGTAAGGTTGTAGCATCAAATACACCATGTCACCAACCTCAAAAAAGCGCTCAGTCCTGTGTTGATCTGCATACTGCTTCTGTTGGTTCTGTGCCTTTTGAATGTTTTCTCTCAAAGACCTCATAATATCCTGACTCTCTTGCAAAAGGTCTCTGGCCCTAGGTACTCTGCTATCACCAAATAACAAATCCACAAAGCTCGGTGCTTCGTACCCATATAGTGCCATGAACGGTGACATCTGAATGGACATGTGATAAGTGGTGTTATAACAGTACTCGCCCAAATGTAGCCACTTCACCCATGCCTTTTGCTGCCATGCTATATAGTTCTGGAGGTATCCTTCCACCCATTTATTGACTATTTCCGTCTGACCATCTGCCTGTGGATGAGCTCTGTCCCAGTCAACCTAAAGAGCTCTTGCCAAAAATTACTTAGGAACCTGCTGTCCCTATCACTCAGTATGCTCCGCGGCAACCCATGAAGTCAGAATACCTCTCTAAAAAACAGCTTTGCTACCTATGCTGTAGTGAAGATGGTCGGAATAGCAAAGAAGTGTGCAAACTTCGTCAATCTGTCCACCACCACGAAGATGCAATCCCGACCTTGGACTTTGGGCAAGCCTGTGATAAAGTCCATTGAGATACTATCCCATTTCCTCTCAGGTATGGGTAGGGGCTGCAATAAACCACCTGAAAAAGAGTGCTCCTGTTTGTTCTGCTAATATGTCGGGCACTCCCTCACATACTTCAACACTTTGGTTTGTCATGTCCCTATAATGATTTATAATTGAATCATTTATTTAAATAATAAGTTAGCCTTATATAAACTAAATATATAATATATTTATTTAAAATACATTATTAATATGTATTATTTAATAAATAATATTATTAATTTAATATAATTTAAATATTATAAAATATATGAAATATATTTATTTAATTAACTAGATATATTATAAATATAAATATTTGTAAAATACCCTTCTAGAAATGACTGAAATTTTTTGCAAATTTAGATAAGATTTCTTGCACACTTCAATTAAATAGCTTCACCAAATGAATAATGAATTGTAGCACATCAAACTCACATCAACTTTGCATATATGAAAATGAAACATGAAATGTCAAGTGGCTGGAATTCATTTCAGTTCATGTCTGATTTTATATCAGACTTAATTAGAAGTCAATTTGAAGTCCAAATATATCAAACTTTGCATACAAATATAGCCCACAGCCTCTAGAATGTTGATGGCTACGAAATGGACACAAAACACTCTTGCAAGAGCTTCAACAAAATTCTGATGAAAACTTTCTGTATGCTGATCTGACTGTTGAGAGTGTACTTTTTGCCCAGCCAAGTGTTTACAATGAAATATCATGAAATAACTCCTTCAAATGCATTCTATGGATGCATAGGAATGTCTTCTATCAAGCACAACTCTTCAATCTTCAAACCCTTGATCAAATTCACCTAAAAAGCCCTGAAATTCCAATGTAAAGTCGCTGTTATAAAAATCAGACCCTGCAAAATATGAAAATACCATCCAGAATGTATTCCAAATTCACTAAACTACCTTGGTAGTCAATCCTCTACACCAAGAGCTTCAAATAGATATCAATGTCACTTCCAAACTCTTCAAATTACTTGCACATGTAATTCAATGATGAAATCTGTATGACAACATCTCACAAATGGTTATGGGATCATCACCACAACATTCAAGGGAACATCTCCTTGAAAAATAACTAGAAAATCGGAATTTTCAGTCATAAACAATAATAAAGAAAACATACCATAGCATCATTCGTTGCAAAATGAAGCTTAAGTCATCTATTTAAACTCCTCAAGCTTTGATGTCCATTCTCTTGGCAATTTTGGAATGCATTTTGAAATCCATCAATAGAAATTAAGGAAATGGAACAATATTGAATGATCTCACTTGAAATGCTTTCATTTAAAACAATCTTCAATTATTTTAAATGAATTTTTCTCCTCCTCTATGGATCGATCCTCCTTGAGCTTGGCCTTTGACACTTGCATTAAATTTTGAGATTGCAATCATTTAAAATCTTCCTCTTTGCTTGGGATATCAGCTACATGCATTTAATTTTGTGTTTGAAATGCATTTAAAACCCTTCTAACCTCTCAACTAGTACTTGCAATGATTGGGCGATTGCATTAAATGATACCATTTGCTTTTTAAATGATCTTCTACTACAAATCGCAGCTCCATACATGATTGCCGCGGCTCCACATAGAGGTGTATTGCATTTAAAATATCAACAAACAATTTTTAAATGACTTTACCTTATAGCCGCCACCTTGCCAAGTCGTCAACTCTCCATTCAATGAGCAATTGCAATTTTTAAAACATCTTCTTCTTAGCCACTGCTCCTTGAAAGGGTATAAGGCATTTAAAATGTTAATCAAACATTTTAAATATTGTTTGCTGTTCGAACACCTTCCTCAAGGTCGTGGGCACTTCCCTCAATGATATCCTTTGCAATATTCAATGTCTTCAAACCTTGGCGAATGAAAATTGACATTTCTCTATGCAAGTCGACCCTCCTCTAGCATAATCGTTGGCTCTATGAACAAGGCTCAAATGAAATGAAATTGAATGTCCTTCATGCATCGATCCATGTGGCTTGATATTAAATTTGAATTGGGCCCATTTTGACTTGTCAAAACTCTTTCATAAATAGGTCCTACCTGGAGCTATCCATAATTACACATCTCCATACAAAATAGATTAGAGAAAATGTAATTAAAGATTTCATTTTCCCTCCTTATTTATCAAACTCAAATTCAAATTCAAATAAATGAAAACACAATCTTAATATTGCATTTTCCATGTAGCTCAAATATACTAGTTAAGCTAACTTTCCAAATCTCCATGTGTGGAAGCCCACTCAACTAGCCAATTATTCCCTTACCAATCCATTAGCCTACGGGAATAGATGATAGGCTAACCAAATATCTCCATGTAACATCATTCTGGAATTGGGGACATGACAATATTTTAATATAATATTTATGTGAATAAAATAAGATAAAAAGAGCTCCCATACTTAATAACAAATGTATTTATTTATACTATATATATTATATAAATAATGTACTTTAAAAAGATTAAGGGGAGGCCTAAGGAGGATATTTATAAGTGCAGCGATTAAGTTGGTTGACACCAGCGATCACATTAATAAATAATATATTATAAATATATTTAATAATATAAATACAAATATTATTATTATTATCTTATATTGTAATATAAATATAAATAATACAAAATAAATCATATATTATGATATAAATGATATAATAAATAATATATCATTTATTATAATGATATAATATAAATACAAATAATATAAATAAACATCTTTTAACCTATCCTGAGTTACGTATGGTTAGAACTAGTTTTACCACAAAAGGGAATTAATATAAAGTAATAAAATTTGTAAGAGGGTAAGTATGTCTTTTACCACCAAGCATAATAAAAGACGTGCCTCTTCGAACATATCCCTTGAAAGAGAAATAAATAAAGGTTTTGAGATAGAAGGAAAAAATCATCGGAAGAAAATATGAAAAGAGTATCGGATAAATGCATATATTTAAATCTACATTATATATATTTCTGAGTCATAAGTAGGAAACATATCATAAATTAATATATAGAGATATGTACATCAGCAGTAAAAGTGTATAAAATATATATTAAAAAATATATAAACAGCAACAACAATACAATAGAAATTATATTAATCATTCCATTGAGCAAGGAAGGCAATGGAAAATAGAAAGAAGACGGCAACCATACGTAACGAATCCCAGGTAAGCTACAGCAGGTAAGTAAGTATTTATATTTAATTTGTTCAATTTATAATTAGTAAAAATAAATGGTAAGATTATTATATATAAAGAATAAATATATGCATGTTGTAAATGATAGATAAATACACTAAAACAAACTATGAATTGCATAGGGATAAACTAATATAACAAATAAATGTTAACAATACATGGTCAATTTTGATGTAAGGCCATGATGTCCTAATATAAGGCATCTTGTGTTAAATGATAATGAGAACAATTATGGCATCTATGAAATCAAATAAAAGATAAGTTGGTGGTATGTTTGGAGCTAACTCAGACTCTCCCTTTAACCCCTCTATCACCTCTAAGGTATGACATAGTTGAAATAGTTTATTTTAGCCTAGGTATCTCTCGACTGGACGTAAGTCCCTTGAGCCAAGTGGTGAGGAATCCCATGTGTGGGTGAAATCCTTGGGCCTAGGAGAACTTGTAAGAGTTGCTCTACAGATGGTGACTCTCATCTGGATGAGGTACTCCGTGTGTGAGTGAAATCCCATGAGCCAAATGGTGAGGGACTCCGTGTGTGAGTGAAACCTTTGGGCCTCTGTAAGAGATGGAACTATTTCCTTAATGAAATCATACTCGGTGATCTAGAGCTGGTTAACGTAAGAGTCTACCATAAGTCCCTCACAAGTCATATCATGAACCAATGATAAAAATGAATAACATATATATGAATGTGCTTATAAATTGAATGCATGATGACGAAACAAATTTATGATCTTGATGTGAATATAATCTAATATGTTATAGTCTTAATGATTATATGTTGAAGGAAATGATTAAAAGATTACTAATGTTCTGTTTTACTAAATTGAATTTGTGTTAAGTAGTGAAAATTACACGGTTTTGAGGCCCTTCCAAGTAAAACGCTCTCACCTGCCTGTATGTTTTGAAATAACCAGGATGACCAACCATAGGCAAATCGTGGAAAGCTCTCAAAACCCTCTGCTTCATCTCTGAACCTGGCACTAGAAGAATCCTGCCCTTGTAAATGATCAAATCATTTACCACTGAATATCTGTCATCTCTGATAGTGCCATCTATGATCCCAGAAGCCCATTTGTCTTTTGCATACTGTGTAGATATGAACTCTCTCCAGTCCTCTGCAATCTCACCCAGTGCACACAAATGATGTCTCCTGGACAATGCGTCAACAACTATATTTTTCTTTCCTTTGACATAGATAATGTCAAAGTCATAGGTCTGCAGTTTACTGACCCACTTCTGCTGCCTATCATTAAGATCCTTTTGTCCAAGCAAATGCTTCACGCTGTTATGATCTGTTTTAACCACAAACTTACTCCCTACCAGGTATTGCTTGAACTTAGCCAAAGCGTGCATGATGGCTAACATCTCCTTGTAATATATACTGTAGCTCTTTTCTACACCCCTCAACTTCCTACTCTTGAATGTGATGGGGTGTTTATCCTGTATCAAAACCACACCAATGCCTTCTCCTGAGGCATCGCACTAGAGCTCGAATGGTCTACTAAAATTCGGAATGGCCAACACTGGACAGGTACTCATCAACTCCTTAAATTTATCAAAACACTGCTGAGCACCACTGGACCAACCAAAAGCATCCTTCCGAGTCAAATCTGTAAGGGGGCAGCTGACTGTGAAAAACCCATCACGAAGCGGCGGGAGTACCCACATAAACCAAGGAATCCCTTAAGCTGAGAGAGATTCTTTGGTGGTGGTCAGTCAATAATCGCCCGGATCTTTTCCAGATCTACTTTAACACTACCAGCACTGATGATGTGACCTAAGTATAACAACTCGGTCATCCCAAACTCACACTTCGACATCTTGGCATATAATGACTCACGCTCAAGTATGCTCAAAACAATGTCTACGTGCTTCAGGTGTTCCTCCCATGTCCTGCTGTATATAAGTACGTCATCAAAGAATACGAGCACAAACCTCCACAACTGCTCTTTGAATACCCTGTTCATATAGGATTGGAAAGTGGCTGACGCATTGGTCAAACCAAAAGGTATGACCAGAAACTTGAAATGCCCATAATGGCATCTGAATGCTGTCTTCTCAACGTCCTCCTCCCTGACCTGTATTTGATGATAACTGGATCTCAAATCAATCTTTAAGAAGTAGCATGCTCCATGCAATTCATCTATGAGGTCGTCAATATGACGAATGGGGTACTTGTTTTTGATAGTCTTTTTATTCAGCTCCCTGTAATCAATACACATCCTGAGCGTCCCATCCTTCTTCTTTACCAGGACAACAGAAGAAGCAAATGGACTCTTTCTCGGCCTAATGTGCCCCATTTTGAGAAGCTCCTTAATAGCCTTCTTGATCTCGTCCTTGTACCTTTTTGGATGCCGGTACGGTGTAGTAATAACAGGTTTGGCACCCTCTTCGAGCTCAATGACATGCTCAATTCCCATATCAGGGGGTCTACCTGGTGGTATATTACTAAACACTTTGGTGTGTTTAGTCAATAGAGCCTGAATGTCTGGAGGATACTCATGCTTCTGCTGCTCTGTAACTGCTGGCATCACCATCACCTCTGCTGCCCACTGAACCTGATCATGACGTATCATTCACTCCATCCTCTTAAGTGACACCACTCTCAAACCACCATCTGACAATCCTCTGAGCACATGTCTCTTCCCATTCACCTCAAACTTCATTTCCATTGTACGCAAGTTGAGGGTGAACTCCCCAATGTCATGAAGCCATCTCATGCCCAAAACAACATCCATATCACCCATACTAACCACATAAAAATCTGACTAGCAAATATAATCATTCAGCTGAATGGTTAGGTTGGGTATTCTCCTGGTACAGGTGAGAACAAATCTATCATGTCCCCATTTCTGGAGTGATCACATGTGGAGTTGATGATTAGCCTATTCACCATTCCTGTAGGCTAATACATTTAGTAAGGGAATGATTTTGAGTTTGAGCTTGGTTTTAGAAGATAAAACTGATAATGTTGGCTCAACTAGTGTTTTGATTGGATTTTTGGCTAAGTGATGCTAAGAGGTATTGTTTTATCTAGCCAAATATCAAAGTTCTTCTAGTGGATAGAGAATGGGAAATGCAATATTCAAATTGTGTTTTCATCATTTCATTGATTGGATCGATTGGTGCCAAGTAGACAAGGAAAATGTCAATCTTTAATTGCATTTTCAAATATCTATTTGCTCTAGAATTCCAATGCCTAAGATAAGGTGATTTCCATAGTCTATTGTGCCAACGCATGAGGATACGGTTAATAGCATTGAGTTTGATGCCAACGCATGAGGAGAAGATGGATTGATATAGAGCTTTGTGCCAACGTCCAAATGGAAAAGAGGTAATTTCAAATGTTGTCATTGGATCATGTGCTAGGTGCATTGGAAGGAGGTTTAAAAATAATAAAATAAGCATTTCAATGCCCAAGGCGAATTCGCTCCAAAGGATAAGGTATATTTGTCATTGCTTAATGTGCCAATGGCTAGAGGGAGGATCGACGCCTATGCATGAGGTGGAATTTTATGAAATAAAATTGGTTTGCTGATGTGGAATCGCTGCCCAGCCAAGGAGAAGAGATTTTTATAATAAAATATTATTTCCTCATTGCCGCCGCTCAAGGAGGAATTCATTTAAAATTGCAAAGAGTTTGTTATAGCTCATGGCATGGGAAATTAGAGGTGAAAGCATTCAATAAAATCAAGGAGGATTTTAAATGATTATTTCTCATTGATACAATGCATTTAAAATTGTTCAAATGAAAGGCATTTCATTGGTGGACTTCAAATCATTTGCAAATTAGAGCTAATTGGGTCGACTAAGCTTGGAGGATAAATAGAGTCTTTCACTATCAATTTGCAACTATTGATTCCCTTGGTAAGTTTTCTTATTATTTGCATTTCGCTGGAAATTGCATATTTTAAGTATATTGTCAAAGAGATGATCCCTTGATGTGGAGATGATTTCATGAAGGATTTCATCATGTTGTTTGAATTGCAGGTTTATTTTGAGGAGTTTGAAGGAGATTGCTATTGTATTTGAAGCTCTTGATCATATTGAAAGACTACCAAGGTAGTCGACCTTCATTAGAAAGCTATTTTGTGTGACATTGATAATATATGAAGTTCTGATTTTATGACAGCGAACTGGTAATGCATTTTCAAGGTTCTTAGACTTGGTTTCATTGAAGGATTTGGAGTTTGGAAGACATACAAGCATCACAAGGTCAAATCGCTAGCATTTGGGAGTAATCGCTAGCCTTGGAAAGCATCTTTTGGCACTATCTTGTTCATTTAGTGAACTCTGGGCGAGTATATGACAGCTACAGGTCTGATTCAGAGGAGATATCATCAATATTTGAAGACATTTGTTGCATTGAAGCCTTTGGTGATCTTCTCAACCCAATCGCTCATCTCTAGGAGTCTATCGCTTCGCATTGGAGGAGGGCTTTGATGTCATTTTGTTGTCATTCTCATTGCTGGGTAAATACAGTGATATCAGCATTCATAACAACAGATTACACAGTGATATCAGACATGTTTTGAGCTCATACAAAGCTATAACTGAGCTGAGTTGTTATGTTGATCATTCTTCATAGGATTGACATTGATGATCCATAGTTTTGATGTAGTTTGGTTCACATTTTGTGTATGCATTAAGGTCTGATAAGAAACAGTCCCAGAGTGTCATAATGAACAGCCAATAAGCATTTGTATTTATCATCTTTGAAGACTATAATAAAGCAAGGAGTTTCGGCCTTCAATTGTTCATATGTTTATTGATGTTGTTTGCATTTAGAGTTCATTGTTTGAAGTGAAACTGAGGAAAAACTTTCAGTCATTTCAAGTAGGGTATTTTACAAAATCCATCTGCCACTCTCACCTTAAAACCCTCGAACTCTTCTATCTTGAGTCCCCTCTTAGAAACCAAGCCCTCGTCTATAAAATTATGAGTAGCACCAATGTCCAATAGGGCGATCACTCTTTGCCCACCAAGAACTCCTCTAATCCTGAATGATCCCTCTCTGAATGTTGGTGAGGTGTGCTGTGGGTAAATTAGTATGTTCTTCCTTATCTGATGCCTCAGATGACCCATCTGAACCTGAATCATTGGCTTCTGTTTGCTGATCCGAATGATGTTCTGACTCCACTGACTCATCGGCAGAAAAGTACTCCAACTGTTTTGCTTTCCCTTGGGCAGCACACTTGTGCTTAGGATCCTAGGGCTCTCGGCAATGAAAACACAGTTTCTTCCTCCTAAGGTCATTAAACTGATCATTATCCAACCTAGGAGAACCCTTGTGTTGCTGTCTTCTGTCCTTATCTTTCTTGTGAATGAACCCCTTAGACTGAAATTTGCTTCTCCATGCAGAGGATTCCATATCACGTGCCTTCTTCATGGCCTCCTGAAGAGTAGGTGGATCAAGGCCCTTTATCCATCCTCGCAAGGGATCGGATAGCCCATCAATGAAAAGGATCATCAGCTTGCGCTCTGAAATATCAGAGACCATAAAAGATAACTCTTGAAACTCCATGATATATAAATCAACTGAGCCCACTTGTTTGAGTTGGGTTAACTCCTTGAATTGCAACTCTGGATCCTTCTTATCAAATCGGTCAATCAATCTGGCAGTGAACTCAACATACGAAGTGATCTGATCATGGCCCAAAGTGGTCTTACCATTACTCCACCATTTGTGAGCACTGCCCTCTAAGTGCAAAGCTGCATATGTGATTGCATCAGCTTCATGCATAGGGCTGATCTGTAAATAACTATCCAGTTTCTGAACCCATGCTCTAGCAGTGGTTTTGCCTGAACCATCAAAGTAAGGCAAAGTCATCTTACTGACTTTCTTTTGAAGCTCTTGATTGTGCTGCCTATTACCCCTGTTGGGTTGATGTTTCATCCTTAGATCAGAATACTCCCTGAAAGTCATCTTAGCACGAAACTCCTCACTGGAAGCCTGCCAATCCCTCAAAATCACATCCTGGAATTCTACCTGTGTAGGCTCCTGTTCGGGTACATTGTTCCTAGGTGCAAAAACAGGTATACCGGGTGTATCACCAACTGTATACTGTGTAGCTCCCTTGTTATTGGCTGATGCTTCTCCCTCATTATCCCTGTCTCTGTGCCTATCTCCCTTGTTCCTGTCACCTCCCATATTATTCCTGTTCCTGTCATTTTGATTATTGTTATTGTTATTGATATTGTTCCCAGCATTACCAGGTATCAAACGGGCCAGGATATGTGTCAGTTCTGTTTGCGACCTGTCCATCCTCTTGAACATTTCACGCTACCCTCTAGCTAAGTCATTTAATGCATGCAACATGCTGGTCATATCTGCTCTCCCTCCATCATATTGGTCTCTACTAGATCTACCCTCACAATCACCCATGTTTTTTGTAATGGGTTCTTCTTCACTATAAATCACTACCGTTTGTTCCTCTGCTGCTATCACAACTGTATCTATATCTCCAAAGGGATCTATATGGGGAACCTCACTATCTCATTGTGACTTGTTTCGTTTGAGATAATACTGATGTGTACCAGGCTGCATGTCTCAGTTCATCTTCTGCATGTCTATGTTTAACCTCACAAGATCGCAGGAAGAGCTGCGCTCTGATACCACTGTAATGTGCCACACCTGTTGGTTCTTTGTTTAATCTTCATAGTGTTATTTTATTAATTTTTGTGTGATCTTTCAGACTAGACAGAAGATGCAGAAGGGGTTTTTTTGTTTTCTTGAGTTGTTTGTTGTTGCCAGATACAATGCAATATATAACATGTAATGAAAACCCAGAAAAAGTACAATTGATATGAGCAAAATATGAGACCCAGATCATAAAATCACATAACATGAATTACTATCACATACCCATGTCAAAATATCCAACTTGGTACTTCTGCTGTAGCTGAACTAGCATTATGGGTAGCATAGAACTCCAAAATCATCTACAAATGATAGAATGTTGTGCACAATGAAAGATACAATATTTGAGACCGTAGACGCCAAGAACAGGAGGTATAGTCGCTGCCAAAACCAAGGAAAATGCCTCCTAGCAGACCCACGTCCTCACTAGCAGCTGTACGGCCAGGCAGGGGCAGAAATTACAGCTCAAGGTGAATGAACAACACCATTAATCACTGGAATATCTCTGATTTTTTTCTGCAATCCTTTATCACTCCAATACGCCCAAGAAAGAGTGGCCAAAACAGAGCAAACACCACAAAATGCCCTCCTCTAAGTAGTGCGGCTGACCTGGGAAGGTACGGCCAGCATATCAACAGTCTCAAATTCCACACAAATGCAAAATGTTGTATCAATCTGCTCTTCTATTAATACTATCAGCTGTTCTACCATTACTTCACGAAAGATGTGGCCAATATGTGCTCAAACCCTCAACACAATGAATCCCTTTGAAGCTCAAGTGCAAACACTGTATGTATTTGCTTCAATAGCACCCTTGGATGGTATTACACATCTGTAGCATGCTGTCACTGTAGGAAGTTTCCGTTTCCAACAACCCCTGGGTTTGAATCCCTTCCAAACCCTCCAAACTCTTGCAGAGAAAAAACAAGCGATATCACAATATCAACGCCCCCAAATGAAGGCTCTTTTCCAACTTTTATTTCCCCACGAGGGGTCGATGCTTTTGGAAGGGAAAATATTTTATTTTAAAGTCACTTCATGAGTCTCCAAGGTGGGCACCCAACACCTCCTTAAGTGACCTTTTAATATTTCTTCATTTGTGTCACTTAGTTTAATATTACTAAAGTCCCATATTAAATAATTTAATTAACTTTCGGACTTTAAAACTGAGGCCCAATCATGCACGGATCCAGTGATCTAGAGACAGTTGGAAAGGTCTCGCCAAGACGCATCAACTCCAAAACTGAAAATCCTGAAATGGCTCAAACCCTAATTTGCTAAAAATAGCAAGTTCGGGCCCAATGCAAACAAACCACCTCTAGAAAGTGCCAATTGGAGACCAAACTGAACTCAAGTCAACATCCTCTCCTGATCAACTCATCCAAGTCACTGCCAACCATGGTTCCCTAACCAGGCTAGTTAGTCTACGGGAACTCGATAATAGACTAACTCTGTATAGAGAAAGGGGACATTACATGTGATCAAAAGGAAGATTCGGAAAATAAGAGTAATGAAGAAGATGAAGGTGTAGATCTTGAAGAAGAGCTTTTCTTTGCCTATAATGAGATTGAAAAGTTCAAAAGAAAAAAATCAAAACTGAAAGTGCAACTTCAAGAAGACAATGAATCAAAGGATAAAACACCACAAGCTTTTGAGGAAGTTGAAAAGATAATTGTAGATTTGAAAATTCAGATTGAAGAGGCCAAAAGAATTGAGGAAGAAGTGAGAAATCAGTTGAAGATGAAAGAAGAAAACTATGAAAAACTAGAATTTGAAATTGTTTCTCTAAGGAAGCAATTGGATAAAGCTGTGGTTCAAGCAAACAAGGAGTTGAAGAATGAAAAGAATGTAGAAACTTTGAACAAGATCATCAATTCTCAAAAGTCTACATTTGATAAAAGTGGCCTTGGATATGAAGAAGGCCAAAGTTCCAAAGCAGCTAAAACTTTCAAGAAAACCAATGAAGAAAAACAGAACAGCTATGTGGATAGTCTCAAAAGTGAAGGAAACAAGGTAAAAGAAAGTCAAAAGGCAAGCTCACACTCTGAAATTAGAAATAATGTCTTCAGAAAACCTCTTCCATCTAGGCAAGCTCAAATAACTAGGTTTCATAACTCTTTTTATGGCTATTGTTTTTCATGCAATCATTTTGGTCATAAGGCTATGGATTGTAGGGTACATGCAAGAAATAATTTCAGTCATAGAGGTAGGGATTATGGAGAATATCCTAGAAATAATTCTACATGGAACAAGAACAAAAATCAAGATTTCATGAATAGGAATCTGAATTCTTTTTCCCCTTTAATGAATTTTAATGTCATATGCTACAAATGCAATAATTTTGGTCATACTGCAAAGGTTTGTAGAAGTAATTTTGCAGAGTCTTCTAAACAAAATGAGAAGGAAGAGAAAAAGGCCAAGGAAAAGGAAGAAAATTCAAAAGTTTGGAGAAAGAAGAAAGCAGAAGAAAAAAAAAACTCTATGATCGTTCAAACAACCCTGCATGCACAAAATGAAGGCGATCAATGGTACATTGATAGTGGCTGCTCAAGACATATGACGGGTGACAGAAACAAATTTCTCACCTTGAAAAGAACGAATGGTGGAATAATAAGGTTTGGAGACAACGTTTCAGCTAAGATTTCAGGTAAAGGCACTCTTGTTCTACATGATGGAAGAACAAAAATTAAAAATGTTTTATTTGTTGAAGGTTTGAAACACAATCTTCTTAGTGTAAGCCAGATGTGTGACCAAGGACACACTTTTACTTTAAATTTTGAAGGATGTGAAATAAGTGAAGCATGCAGATCCATTTTTGAAGCTAGTAGAGCAAGCAACAATCTCTACATTCTTAATAATATCAAAAGTGAGAAGTGCCGTATGACTCAAGAAGATGAAAGTTGGTTGTGGCATAAGAGATTGAGGCACCTAAGTTTTGACAACCTTGTTAAGATCAGCTACAAGGAAGCAATGAGAGATATGCCAAAGCTCTCAAAACCTTCAAACATAATTTGTAAGGAATGCCAATTGGGAAAACAAACTAGAGGAAGCTTTAAGTCCAAGGAGTATTCTACATCAAAGCCTCTAGAGCTGGTTCCTACAAATTTATGTGGGCCAACCAGAACAAGGAGTATGCAAGGTGAAAGATATTTTATGCTATTAATTGATGATTTTTCTAGAATGACAAGGGTTGCTTTCTTGAAGGAAAAATCTGAAGCCCTTGACAAATTTAATGCATTCAAAGCCTTAGTGGAGAATGATGTAACATACATTGTCCGACCAGGTTTTAATGCCTTAGTTTTTTCATTTTCTGACTGCAGTTTGGTTTATGGTTTATATTATGTTTTGCATGTATTGTTTTTGCATTGAAACCACAGCATAGAGAGCATATAACAAGAACCCAGAAAATCTAAAGCATATATGAACAAAATAACGAAGACCTAGATTATAAAATAGGCTAAATCCAATTATAGAGACATACCCATTTTCAAATCTTCAACTTCATATTATTGCCGTACTTGGACCAGCATTACAAGCAATGGAAATCACCAATAATCACATACAATGGAAGTTCATCAATATCAACACTGCAATGTCAAATGAGATCCTAGGCACCAAGTTTGAATGTGATAGGAGCCACAAATGGAGGAAGAAACAACATTAAAGATACCCACGTCTCCTCTAGAGCTGTACGGCCCAGTTGGTAACCAATATCAGCAAATAACCCATGCCAAACAACTCACAATATCTCTGTTCTGTTATGAATATTGCTGTAGATGCTAGGCGGCCAAGATAGTATAGAAAATATGCAAGAAACCCACACAATACCACAATAAATGATGTACGGCCAGGTATGCAAGAGTACAGCTAGCATATAGAAAAGAACAGCTGCTAGAAAGCCCTCCACAAACACAAAAATCGTCCATCTCTTCATTCTCAACTGTATACAAAATCTGCATAGAAAGTATTCAATATATGCCCAAATCTTTACCAAAATGTATCAATCTGAAGCCCAAATGAAGCCCCTGAATGAGGCCTCCAAAATCCTTCCTGATGCTATCTTCCAAGCACGAAGAAGGTGACTCTGAAGAGGTTTTCGTCTCAGCAGAATCAAGTACAAACCCTCAAAGCTCAAAGCTTCAAAGCAATGCACGACAATGTTCAATTTTTCCAAGTGAGTGAATGATACCAAAAATGAGCTCATACTTTTCTTTTTACCTCTTCCATTCCAACGCCCAAGTTGGAGAATATTTTATTAATTTATTTAATTGCATTATGTCCCCATGTCTCATGAGGGCGCCCATCTCCTAGCACCACACTTAAGTCATTACTTATATTTATAAAGCAAAGACACCTTAATTAAAATAAAGTCACTTAAGCCATGTATATATTATAAGTTAAATATTCAATTTAACTTATACATCGACAAATCACACCTTGGCCATCTCGAAACCACAAACCAAGTGCTAGGTACTCCAATCCTGCAGTGCTATAAATAGAAAGTCGATCCACACTGCTTGCGAACTCTCCTGCCTGACTTACTATAAATAGTAAGTCCTAGTGAAATGAACCAATTAGGCTCCCTAACCAAAGCCATTAGCCTATGGGAACCTGGTAATAGGCTAATTCCTCATCCATCTATCAGGGCTAAGTAGGGGACATTATAGTCCGCCCTCCCCAAAATTGCTTGTCCTCAAGCAATCTCAGCTCAGGATGCTTAAGTATCTGCTCACTCTCCCACATTGCATCCTCAACTGGCAAGTTCTTCCACTTCACCAGGTACTCCTTGATGATCCGCCTCCTGAGATTCCTCTCCTGTGTGTCAATGATAGCCTCAGGAACCAAGATTAGCTTCCCCTCCTCATCCAATGGTGGAAGCTCAGCTGAAGGAACCACATTGTGACCAAGAGCTTTCTTAAGCCTGGAAACATGAAACACATTATGCACCCGACTGTCTGCTGGTAGCTCAAGCTCATAAGCGACTTCCCCAACTCTTCTGGCTACTCTAAACGGACCATAAAACCTGGGTTTGAGTTTCTTTGCTCCACTCCTTTTCAGAGTGGACTGCCTGTAGGTTTGGAGCCTCAAGTAAGCCATATCTCCAACCTCAAAACTCCTCTCTACTCGGTGTTGATCAACATAGAGCTTCTGTTGATTCTGTGCTTGTTGCATATTCTCCTTGAGCTCTTTCATGATGTCCTGGCTCTCCTGCAACAAGTCTTTTGCCTTCGGCACTCTACTCTCACCAAGTAGTAAATCTATGAAGCAGGGGGCATCGTACCCATATAAGGCCTTGAATGGAGTCATCTTGATAGACATGTGATATGTTGTGTTGTAACAATACTCCTCCAAATGCAACCATCTAATCCATGCCTTTTGCTGCCCTGACACATAGTTTCAGAGATACCCTTCCACCCATTTGTTTACTATCTCCGTTTGGCCGTCAGTCTGTAGGTGATAACTGGTGTTGGGAGTTAGTTCAGTGCCACACAACCTGAACAACTCCTGCTAAAACAAGCTCAGGAACTTACTGTCCCTGTCAAACACAATGCCCTTAGGTGTCCCATGTAATCTGAATATCTCCCCGAAAAAGAGATCAGCTACCTGAATTGTTGTATGTGTCACTGAAATGATGAAGAAATGCGCAAACTTGGTCAGTCTATCGACCACCACAAAGATGCAATCTTTCCCTTGAACCTTGGGTAGCCCTGTGATAAAGTCCATGGAGATGTATTCTCACTTTTGGTTGGGAATTGGCAAAGGCTGCAATAACCCCACTGGATAAGTATGTTCATTTTTATTCTGTTGACATATTGGGCACTCACAAACATACTTAAGGACTTCATTCTTAAGCCCTTTCCATGTAAATCTCTCCCGAACCTGTCTGTATGTTTTGAAGAACCCGGATGGCCAGCCATGGGTGTATCATGGAAAGTCCTTAGAATTTTGTTTTTAAATTGAGAGTTAGGCACCAAAAATATCCTGTCTTTATAAATTATCAGATCGTTCACCATAGAATACCTGTCATCATGAATGTTGCCCTCAATGACTCCCGTTGCGCAAGAGTCCTTAGCATACTCTGCTGAAATTGACTCTCTCCAATCAACAGATATCTCCCCAAGCAAACACAATTGGGGTCTCCTGGATAACACATCTGCAACTACATTTTTCTTGCCTTTGACATACTTGATATCAAAGTCGTATGCCTGGAGCCTACTGACCCACTTCTGTTGTCTATCATTCAGATCCTTCTAGTTCATAAAATATTATATGTTGTTATGATCTGTTTTGATGATAAATTTCCCACCAACCAAATAAGGTCTGAATTTGGCCAATGCATGCATTATGGCCAACATCTCTCGGTCATATACCGAGTAGCTCTTCCACACCCTGAGCTTCCTACTCTCAAACACAATTGGGTGTTTCTCCTGCATCAAAACTTCCCCTATCCCTTATCCTGAGGCATCACACTCCAACTCAAAAGGTTTGGAGAAATCAGGAATCGCCAAGACTGGGCAGTTAGACATCAAATGTTTGAAGTGATCAAAACACTTTTGTGCTGCATCTGTCCACACAAAGGCTCCTTTCCTGGTCAAATCTGTCAATGGTGCTGCAATCTGTGAGAAGCCTTTCACAAACCTCTTGTAAAATCCACACAATCCAAAGAACCCCTTAAGCTGAGTGAGGTTCGTCGGTGGAGGCCATTCAATGATTGCCCTAATTTTCTCTAGATCAACCCTCACACCATCGGCATTGATTATATGACCCAGATATAATAGCTCTATCATGCCAAAGTCACACTTGGATTCCTTGGCATAGAGGGACTCACTCTCAAGGATACTCAGAACCTCCTCTAGATGTCTC
Source organism: Cunninghamia lanceolata (assembly GCA_027924645.1). Classification (NCBI taxonomy): domain Eukaryota; kingdom Viridiplantae; phylum Streptophyta; class Pinopsida; order Cupressales; family Cupressaceae; genus Cunninghamia; species Cunninghamia lanceolata. The sequence goes on along the minus strand of BSBN01000472.1, from coordinate 15,589,193 downwards.
ATGTGCTCTTCCCAAGTTTTGCTAAAAATCAGGATGTCATTAAAGAAAATTAATACAAACTTCCTTAGCTGCTTCCTGAAGATCTGGTTCATGCAACTCTGGAAAGTAGCAGGGGCGTTGGTCAACCCAAACGGCATCACCAAGAACTCAAAGTGACCTTAGTGACACTTGAAAGTTGTTTTCTCTATATCCTCTTCCCTCATCCGAATCTAATGGTATCCTAATCTCAGATCTATCTTAGAAAAATAGCATGCCCCGTGCAACTCATCTATCAACTCATCTACACGAGGAATTGGATACCTGTTTTTGATAGTTTTCTTATTCAAGGCTCTGTAGTCGATACACATCCGAATGGTCCCATCTTTTTTCTTGACCAATACTACTGCAGATGCAAATGGGCTTTTGCTTGGTCTGATGTGTCCCATCTCTAACAGTTCCTTGATGGTCTTCTCTATCTCATCCTTGAGCCTCTTAGAATGACGATAGGGAGTAGTAATCACGGGCTAAGACCCGTCCTCAAGCTCAATGACATGCTCAATGCCTTTGTTAGGTGGCACTCCTAGAGGTATACTACCAAACACCTTGCTATGTTTGGTCAATAGCTTCTGTATATCTGGATGATAATTGCTCTTATGTTGCTGTGGAACCTCTGGCATAATTAAGCACTCTGCTGCCCACTCTACCTGATCATGGCGCAACATTCTCTCCATCCTCTTGAGAGAGACTACTCGAGGTCCTCCATCTGACAATGCTCTAAGCACTATTTTCTTCCCATTGGATTCAAACTTCATTTCCATTTTCTTCAGGTTCATGGTGAAAGTGTCATCATCCAATGCATGCCCAGTACTACGTCTATATCACCTATGCCAACAACATAGAAATCATCCTTGAGCTCATATTCCCCCATCTGAATGCTCAACCCAGAGATCTTTCGGTTACATGTGAGTTTGAAGCCGTCAGCTACCATTACCTTGAACCCTTCAAACTCTTCTACCTTAAGTCCTCGCTTAGCCACCAACCCTTCATCAATAAAATTGTGTGTTGCACCTGTATCAATCAAGGCGATGATGTGCTGACCCCCAAGGACTCCTCTAACTCTGAAGGAGCCAACTTTTTGGAAGCTAGAAAGTTGTGCCAATGCTCACTCACTGTCATTGCTATGCTGAGAGGCACTCTCATCTCCACTGTCTTCTCTGTCCGATGGTTGATCCGATGCCTCTGAATGGGACTCCTCAGCTGAATAGTATTCTATCAACTTTGCCTTTGCCTTATTAAGGCACCTGTGTGAAGGATCCCATGGCTCCTTGCAATGAAAGCAAATTTTTTTTCCTTTTATACTCATTTAGCTGGTCATTGTTTAACCGGTTTGTTTTCTCCCTTGGCTGATTTGTATCCTTCTGAAAAGGGTTCTTATCCTTGTCTTTCCTGTATGGGAATCCCTTCGATTGAAATATGCTTTTGGAAGATGAAGACTCTATGTCTCTAGCCTTCTTCATTGCCTCATGGAGGGAAGGTGGGTTGAGGCCCTTAATCCAGCCTTGTAATGGATCTGTAAGCCCATCAATGAACAAAACCAGCAATCTGTGCTCTGAGATATCTGTCACCAACACTGACAATTTTTGAAACTCAAAGATGTAGCTCTCAACTGAACCCCATTGCCTGAGTTGTGTCAACTCCTTAAACTATAACTCGAGGTCCTTTTTATCAAACCTGTCTATGAGACGACCAGTAAACTCTGCATACGAAGTAATCCGGTCATGTCCCAATGTAATCTTCCCATGGTGCCACCACTCATAGGCAATACCGTCCAAATGTAGAGCTGCATATGTGATGGCCTCCTCCTCAGGCATAGGGTTGAGCTGTAGGAAGCTGTCAAGCTTCTACACCCATGCTCTAGCTGTGGTCTTTCCCGAACCATCGAAGTAAGGTATATTAAGTTTGTTGACCTTCTTCTGCAACTCTATGTTATGTTGTCTACCACCCTTTGGTCTATGCTTCATTCACAAGTCTGAATACTCACGGAATGACATCTTGGCCCTGAACTCATCATTGGATGCATGCCAATCCCTGACTATCACATCCCAAAACTCCAACTGGGTAGGCTCAGGTTCAACTGCATGGTTTCTAGGAATGAAGATGGGTATACTAGGCCTATCATATGCTGTGTGATGAGTAACCTCCCTGTTATTCACTGATGCTTCACCCTCATGTCTCCTATCCTCATCATCCCTATGCCTGTGTCTATCACCACCATTGTTGTACCTGTCACCATTGTTCCTATTACCCTGGTTATTTCTGTTTCTATCATTGTTGTTTCTAGGGTTCCCCATGAAATGATTAGCCATCATCTAATTGAAGTTTTGCTGCATCTCTCTCTGTCCTCTAGCTAAATCATTCAAGATGTCACGGGTGCTAGGTTCTTCTCTATCTCTGTCACCCATTTCTACTACGACTATATTTGTACCTGCAAAGGGGTCAATATGAGATGGAACCTCAAGATCCGATTGTGACCTGTTCTATCTGAGATAATATTGGTAAGTACCCGGCTGCATCACTCACCCAACTGCATGTTCAAAACAACCTCATAGGATGGCAAGATCTTCTTCCCTAATACCACTGTAACATACACTGTTCCGGCTAGGTTTTTATGCCTTAGTTTTTTTTTTCTGACTGCTGTTTGGTTTATGGTTTATATTATGTTTTGCATTGAAACCACTGCATAGAGAGCATATAACAAGAACCCAAAAAATCTAAAGCATATATGAACAAAATAACGAAGACCCAGATTATAAAATAGGCTAAAACCAATTACAAAGACATACCCATTTTCAAATCTTCAACTTCATATTATTGCCGTACTTGGACCGGCATAACAAGCAATGGAAAATCACCAATAATCACATACAATGGAAGTTCTTCATCAATATCAACGCTGCAATGTCAAATGAGATCCTAGGTGCCGAGTTTGAATGTGATAGGAGCCACAAATGGAGGAAGAAACAAAATTAAAGATACCCACATCTCCTCTAGAGCTGTATGCAATGTCCCCTTCGTGATACATGGTTAGTCCATCATTAGGTTCCCGTGGGCTAGCAGTTTGGTTAGGGAACTGTGGTTAGTTTGGCCGTGGAGGTGTTTGTCCGTGATAGAGTTGTGGTTCGATGTCAGTGGATCCAGTTAGATCCCTCGGAGTTGGCTCTGTTTGCTCTTGGCCATTACTACTTTTAGTAAGTTCGGGTTCGGTGTTGATTTGGGATTTTCAGAGTGGGGTTAGATGTGTCTCGTTGGGACCTTCCCGGCGAGCTAAAGATCAAGGCATTCCGACACCGTCTTCATATTTAGTTTAAAGTCTGAAGTTTAATAATGTTATATTTAATTGGGACTTTATAAATATTGATGGAAAAGTGACTTTATGAATAATGTACCAAAAGGCGTCACTTGGAGACATGGGCGCCCATCCCTAGGGGGGATAAAAATGAATTTAAAAACATAAAGTTCCCTCCTAAAATCCAACGCCCATCTTAGAGGAGAAATAAAAGATGAAAAAGACGCTCATTTGCATTGTGCTATGTTTTGATATTTTCTCTTTGTGAGCTCTGCTAGGGTTTGCTACTGTGAAGGGTTTGAGGATTCGAACCAGAGGCTCTTGGAGATGAAAACCTCCCTGAGTAACGGCATTCCACAGGTGTGGAAGATCACCCAAAGGTGCCATTTGAGGTGAATACATCCAATGTTCACGTATGTGCTTCATGGAGATTGAAAGAGTTGCTTTCACTGAGTCTATTTGATATATCTTTTGAAGTTTGTGCATAATCAGCTGATAGAGATGGAGGCCTACAGACTTTGAGGGGGATTGAGAGGAGTTTATTGCTGTTGCTTATTTCCTTGCTGGCCGTACACATTCATACCTAGCCATACTTGCATTTGGGGCAGATTTGAGTATTTTCCTTGCATATTTCTCATCACATCTTGGTTGCTCAGCCACAGAGATGATAACAGATCAGAAACAGAGGTATTTCATGGAGATTTGAAGGAGTTTGCTGCTGTCACAACCTCCTAGCCAGGCCGTACACCCTCAGGAGGGACGTGGGGGTTTTGAGGACTCCATTTTCATTGTTTCTTGCTATTTATCTGCTCATTGGGTGGCTTCTATGCTCTTGGTATTTGCTGATATCTATTGTGAGACCATTCCTTGTATTTTCATGGAGTTGTGAAAGAATACTATAATACCCAATAGCTGGTCCAGCAATAGTCTTAAACTGAAGTTTCAAATCTGCATATGGCTATGTGATAGATCCTCTTTATTTGTTGATATATGAACTGGGTCTTTCATATTTCTCTCATAATCCTTGTATATTTTTTGGGTTTAGGTTATATGCAATATATTGTATGCTCCGACAACACATCTGCAGGAAAACTGAAAACTCCTTCTGCATTCTTCTGTCTAGTCTATAAGAACACAAAAATTAAAATTAAAATAACACATAAAAAGATCAATAAAAAATACAAACAGGTACGGCACATTACAGTGGTATCAGATCACAGCTCTTCCTACCATCCTGTGAGGTTATATTCAGACATGCAAAAGCAAGAATGAGACATGCGGCCTGGTAGAGATAGCTATTATTTTAGGCAGAGAGTACAAGGACAAGTACCACAAATTGATCCATTTGAGTCAGATACAGAGGTTGCAGCTGCTAAGGAGCAATCAGTAGTATTGTATAGTGAGGAAGATCTCGAAGTTCGACGAACAGATCCCTTTTCCGATGAGATTCTAGGACAGCCTGAAGAAATGGGAGATAGAGAAATCGGAGAACCTAGCACACGGGATATTTTAAATGATTTGGCAAGAGGACAACAGTAGTTGATTGATAGGATGGACAGGTCACAGACAACACTTACACGACTTCTTGGCCGTTTGTTTCCTGATTTGGATGAAGATAAGAATAACGGAGATAGGAACAAAGATCAGAATGATAGAGATAGACACCGACACCGAGGTAATGGAGAACAGATTGGAGATAGGAACAATGGGGACAAGAACAGATATAGGGATCTTGATGGAGAGGCTTCGGTGAATAACCGAGGTGCTACTCAGCTCATAGCCGTAGATAGACTAGGCATTCCTATCTTTGTGCCGAGGGACGAGTTTCTTGAATGGGATGCTACACAGGTGGAGTTTCAAGATGAGATTTGGAGAGATTGGCAGGCTTTGAGTGTGGAGTTTAGGGCTGAAATGACTTTCAGGGATTACTCTGATCTCAGGATGAGACATAGACCTAGAGGGGGTAATAGGTAGTAGAATCATGAGCTTCAAAAGAAAGTTAGTAAAATGACTTTACCCTACTTTGATGGTTCAGGAAAAACTTCTGCGAGAGCTTGGGTCCAAAAGTTGGACAGTTATCTCCAGATCAGCCCCATGCCAAAGGCCGATGCCATTACTTATGTAGCCTTACACTTGGAGGGCAGTGTGCATAAGTGGTGGAGCAATGGCAAGGTCACATTGGGACATGAGCAGATTGCATCTTATGTGGAGTTCACAGCCAGACTCATAGACAGGTTCGACAAGGACCCTGAGATGCAGTTTAAAGAGTTGGCACAATTGAGATAGAGTGGATTAGTGGACTCATACATTTAAGAGTTCTAGGACCTTTCAGTTATGGTTTCAGATATCTCGGAGTGTAGGTTGATCATGCTTTTCGTTGATGGGTTGTTTGATCCTCTACGAGGATGGATTAAGGGTTTGGACCCTTTGACATTGCAGGAGGCCATGAAGAAGGCCCGTGATATGGAGTCTTCTGCATGGAGGAGTAAATCTCAGACTAAGAGTTTCTAGCATAGGAGGGATAAGGAGAGAGACAGGAGACATTTCCATAAGGATTTAGGACATCAGCAGCACAAGAGTTCTTCCAAATTAGACAATGACCAGTTGAATGACCTTAAGAGGAAGAAGCTCTGTTTTCACTGTAGAGAGCCTTGGGATCCTAAGCACAAGTGTGTTGCCCAAGGAAAGGCAGAACAGTTGGAATACTTTTCAGCTGATGAGTCTATTGAATCTGAGTCACATTTAGTGAAGCATTTGGATGATAATGATTCAGTTACAGATGTTGCATCTGAGGCATCAGATAAAGACGAGACCTCCCTACCTACAGCCCATATCTTGAGCACTCAGAGAGAAGGGTCATTCAAGATAACAGGAGTATTGGGTGGATAGTGTTGTATTACTCTACTTGACACAGGTGCCACTCATAACTTCATAGATGAGGGCTTGGTCGTGAAGAGGGGGTTGAAAACTAAAGAGTTTGAGGGATTCAAGGTGAAGGTAGCTGATGGATTTGTACTCACCTGTACTAGGAGAATCCTCAATTTGACCATCTAGCTGAATAACTACACATGCCAATCAGAATTTTATGTAGTCAGCATGGGTGATATGGATGTTGTGTTGGGTATGAAATGGTTGCATGATATAGGAGAGTTCACACTCAACTTGAGGACCATGGAGATGAAGTTTGAGGTGAACGGAGTTCGACATGTGCTCAGGGGCATTTAAGATGGTGAGTTGAGAGTAGTTTCTCTCAAGCAAATGGAGAGATTGATTCGTCATGATCAGGTGCAGTGGGCAGCAGAGGTGATGGTGATGCCTGCAATGACAGAACAATAGAAACGAGAGTATCCACCTGACATACAGGCTCTCCTGACTAAACACACCAAAGTGTTTAGTGATATACCACCTGGTAAACCTCCTGATAGGGGTATTGAGCACGTGATTGAGATGGTGGAGGGTGCAAAACCAGTGATTACTACACCATACAAGCACCCAAAGAGGTATAAGGATGAGATCGAGAAAGCTATCAAAGAGCTCAAAATGGGTCACATCAGGCCTAGCAAGAGTCCATTTGCATCATCAATGGTTCTAGTGAAGAAAAAGGATGGGACTCTTAGAATGTGTATTGACTACAGGGAGCTCAACAAGAAAACCATTAAAAACAGGTACCCTATACCCCGCATTAATGAGCTGATTGATGAGCTGCACGGGGCCTGTTACTTCTCCAAAATAGATTTGAGATCCGGTTACCACCAGATATGGGTCCGGGATGAGGATGTGGAGAAGACAGCTTTCAGGTGTCACTATGGGCACTTTGAGTTCCTGGTCATGCCATTTGGATTGACCAATGCACCAGCCACCTTCCAATCCTGCATGAACATAGTATTCCGAGAGCAGTTGAGGAGGTTCGTGTTGATATTCTTTGATGATATATTGATTTACAGCAGGACATGGGAGGAACATTTGAAACACATTGACATTGTGTTGAGCATTTTAGAGCGGGAGTCACTGTATGCAAAAATGTCAAAGTGTGAATTTGGGATGATCAAGCTTTTGTACTTGGGTCATATTATCAGTGCTGGTAGTGTGAAGGTAGACCCGAAAAAGATTCAGGCAATTATGGATTGGCCACCACCAAAGAATCTCTCGCATCTCAAGGGATTCCTTGGCCTTTGTGGGTATTACCGCCATTTCGTGAAGGGGTTTTCACAATCAGCTGCTCCCCTCACAGATTTGACTCGGAAGGATGCTTTCAGTTGGTCGGGTAGTGCACAGGAGTGTTTTGACAGATTCAAGCAGATTATGAGTACATGTTCTATGTTGGCAATACCAAATTTTAGCAAACCCTTCGAGTTGCAGTGTGATGCCTCAGGAGAAGGCATTGGTGCGGTAATCATGTAGGATAAGCACCCCATAGCATTTGAGAGCAGGAAGTTAAGGGGTGTGGAATGGAGTTACAGCATATATGACAAGGAGATGTTACCCATCATGCATGCGTTGGCTAAATTCAGACAATATCTTGTGGGTAGCAAATTTGTGGTAAAGACAGATCATAATAGTCTGAAACATTTCCTTGCGCAGAAGGACTTGAACGAGAGGCAGCAGAAGTGGGTCAGCAAACTACAGGCATATGACTTTGACATTGTGTATGTCAAAGGTAAGAAGAACATAGTTGTTGATGCTTTGTCCAAGAGGCCCCATTTAAATGCCTTAGGTGCTATTTCAGATGATTGGAAGGAGATGATATCCGTAGAATATGCCAAGGACAAGTGTGTTAGAGTCCAATCAACACTGAGAGGGGGGGGGGGGGGGTGAATTAGTGTTGTATCTAAAACAAGATTTTAAATCTTATCAAACTTGACAATAAACTTTATCAAATGGGTGAGTTAAATACTGAATGTTCAAGCATGTAGAACAAATGAATCACACAAAACTTGAGACCATGACTCAAAAGATTTCACGAGTGGAAAACCCTCTTGGGGTAGAAAAACCACTCAAAACTGCCTCACTGGCTTAATCATGAAAATATCACCAATTACATAGTCTCACTGGTGTAATGTTCCATTTTTGGCGCATTGATTATTGTGAGCTTTTTGGCTTGTTCTTAGTCTCTTAGTGGCTATCCGGCTTTGTTGGAAGAACTCCAATGTTCTTGGAGTGGCCACAGATTAGTTTTACACAGCAATTGGTTTTGGCTTTGAGCTCAGATGGTGTTCAGGATCACAGTGATGCTTTCTGATGTTTGATCAGGTTCCCGGTTTGCTCTCCAAGATTCTTGGAGAGGCTGTCTATTTTTAGAAAGTCACCTGGAAGGCATCATTCATCTTTCCAAACATCACGGAGTATGTTGGTATGCTTAATTTTGCAGTTTGGTGATATTTGGGATTTTCTATAAAATCAGTTGATTTAATGAGCTAAACAATTAATTATTGCACTTATGTTAAAAAGGTTGGGAAATGTTTATTTAACACTTAAGTGTTATAGCTCATTGGAAAGGGGATGAAAAGCTCTAAATCATGGATGCATCATATTGGGGCCTTGTGAATCAAATATTTCCTTTATTTTGATGAAGGGGTCTTTTGAGCTAAAGGGAGCTTTTAATTAAAAAGGTGACTTTAAGTTGTGCACACATAATGAATTATTTTTTATACTTTTGAGGAGAAATATGAAGGGATAGAGGAAATAATATTTTATTTCCCTCAAAAAGTTATAAAAGGAAGAGATGGGCTCATTGTTTGATCATGCTTGGATTTGTATTGTTACTTTGCTGGATTGAACCTGCGTGTTCTTCCATTTTCTCTTGAGGACGAAAACCCTCCTGTAGAAATTCTTCTTAAGGACGAAAACCCTCTTGGAGTATATCGGTTTCGGTGGTGAGAGATCCACCCTAGCTGAAGTTGGTGTGGTTTCATGTAGGAATCACCATAGTGCTGAATCGGATTCAATATATGATATGAAGTTTTGATTTTGGATTTCTCATATTATGATTTGGTGTGGTTATTTTAATGGTGTTTTGTGAATGAAGTATAATATTTTTTTTGAGTGGATTTTGGCTTGTGCTTAGCTGAGCCGTACATCATGCCGTACCACTCATGGAGGGCGAATATCATTGTGACCTGATTTATGTTCTTTGAAACATTTATTGTTTGGAAAGTCATTGCTGGTAGTAGGTGTCAATAACTGAGGCATTTTGGTGGAGTTTAGACCTTGTTTGTATTGGAAACAAATCTGCCGTACATGTATGAGAGTCCGTACATCAGCAGGGTCGATTTGTGTATTGTGCATTATGTTTAGTTGCTGGGTACCAATTTATGAATCAGACTTATTTGTTATGAGCTTACAATGATTTGTAATCATTCAATCTGAATTTCTGGGCAGTTTTCAGTGATCTTGGGTATATTATGCAGTGGTTTTGGTTGTGTTTGTATCAGCTGTGTGAAGTTAGCTTCCTTGTGCCGTAATGCCCTGTAGTGGGTCTGCAGTGTGATCAATTAGAAAATCAGTCTTGTTTGTTTGTGGATTGCAGATTTTCTGAGTTATGTGGCAGTGATATTTGATGTGTTGGCTGAGATATTTCAAGTATTGTGGTATGATGGATTTCCTATGATAAAGAGCATCCGTACATGTGTCATTTGGTCTGATTATCTGTTTATTTTCAGAGTGGGCAGTGATCCTTTTCAACAATGACTTCATTCATTTTCAGTGATATCTTGCATGAGCTCTTACTGGTTTTCAGTCCTTGTGATGCCAATTTGCAATGATATGGAGTGTCATTAATAATGGTAATGATGGAAGGAACTAATTTTGCTCACCTTGTGCTTGTTTTCTGAGTTGGACAGTTATCTATTTCTTGGGCATATTAAAAGTAAAGTTTTCAGATGATCAGCAGACAATGCATTGTCTAGTAGCTTTGGCACTCAGATATAAGTATGATAATAGTCTCTGTTGCAGGGTTATGTGAGTCAAGACCAATTGGAAGTGTTAACATTTCTTCTACATTCCATTACTCTTTGTAATTCACAGCTGATAGTATTATAACCATTCCTTTCTTGTATCTCACATAATATCCCCTGGATGGTTTGCCGCCAGTGTGGGCAAATTGGTTTTCTCTTTCTCATATTTCTACCCACTTGGACAAGTGGAGAATACCCACTGAATAAGTGGATGGTTTTGTAATTTCATTATTGTATTTTCTTACCCACTGAAAAGTGGTGGATTCCCACATCATTGTGGATGCCTGCATATGCAGATGAAAGTTTATTTGATTGCACAATGTTTTAAATGGTAATCCAAAGCACATTATGCTCTCACCTCGCCTAGTTAGGATCTTGGTGATTAGAAGTGCGGAGGAGTTTTAAGTGTGCTAACATAGGTTGTCAATTGTTCAATATTTTGAAAAAATTTTGGGGGTTGTTTATTACAACTGGCTGCAAATAGGTCTCACTGACCAGTACAAATGCCTCACTGGCAGAATCCTCACTGGATACAAGTCTCACTAGCCAAAGATAGCCTCACTGGCAAATCCAATAACATAAGAAGAAGGAAAACAATTCAGGGGGTTACCCTGATTCACTACAACACACCAAAAGACTTAACTCAAAGTGGTTGAATGATATTGAGTTCACACTCAACTTGCGGATGATGGAAATGAAGTTTGAGGCGGACGGAGTTAGACATATGCTCAGAGGCATTTCAGATGGTGGGTTGAGAGTTGTTTCTCTCAGGTGGATGGAGCGATTGATTCGTCATGATCAAGTGGAGTGGGCAGCAGAGATTATGGTGATGCTTGCAACAGATCAGCAGAAGCATACATATCCTCCTGACATACAGTCTATACTTACTAAACACACCAAAGTGTTTAGTGATATTCCACCAGGTAAACCTCCTGATAGAGGTTTTGAGCATGTGATCGAGTTGGAGGAGGGTGCTAAGCCAGTAATAACTACACCTTACAAGCACCCCAAGAGGTATAAGGATGAGATCGAGAAGGCTATCAACGGGCTTCTCGAGATGGGTCACATCAGACCTAGTAAGAGTCCGTTTGCATCATCCGTGGTATTAGTGAAAAAGAAGGATGAGACTCTTAGAATGTGTATTGACTACAGGGAACTCAATAAGAAAACAATCAAGAATAGGTACCCAATTCCCAGAATAGATGAGCTCATTGATGAGTTGCACGGGGCCTGTTACTTCTCCAAGATTGATTTGAGATCCAATTACCATCAGATTCGGGTCAGAGACAAGGATGTGGAGAAGACAACATTCAGGTGTCATTATGGGCACTTTGAGTTCCTGGTCATGCCATTTGGGTTGACCAATGCACCAGCTACCTTCCAGTCTTGCATGAACAAGGTGTTTAGAGAGCAGTTGAGGAGATTTGTGCTGATTTTCTTTGATGACATATTGATTTATAGCAGGACATAGGAAAAGCATCTGAAACACATTGACATTGTTTTGAGCATCTTGGAGAGGGAGTCGTTGTATGCCAAAATGTCAAAGTGTGAGTTTTGGGATGACCGAGTTGCTGTACTTGGGTCATATTATCAGTGCTGGTAGTGTGAAGGTAGACCCGGAAAAGATTCGGGCAATTGTGGATTGGCCATCGCCAAAGAATCTCTCATATCTTAAGGGATTTCTTGGCCTTTGTGGGTATTACCGCAGGTTTGTGAAGGGGTTCTCTGAGTCAGTTGCTCCCCTTACATATTTGACCTGTAAGGATGCTTTCAGTTGGACGGATAGGGCACAGGGGTGCTTTGACAAATTCAAACAGATCATGAGTACATGCCCTGTGTTAGCTATACTTGATTTCAGCAAATGTTTCGAGTTACAATGTGATGCCTCAGGTGAAGGCATTGGTGCGGTGATCATGCAGGATAAGCACCCCATAGCATTTGAGAGTAGGAAGTTGAGGGGTGTGGAGAGGAGTTATAGCATATATGACAAGGAGATGTTAGCCATCATGCATGTGTTGGCTAAGTTTAGACAGTACCTTGTGGGCAGCAAATTTGTGGTTAAGACAGATCACAACAGTCTGAAGCATTTCCTTGGGTAGAAGGATTTGAATGAGAGGCAACAGAAGTGGGTCAGCAAGCTATAGGCCTACGATTTTGACATTGTTTATGTCAAGGGGAAAAAAAACGTTGTTGCCGATGCTCTATCTAGAAGGCCCCATTTGTGTGCACTTGGTGCTATTGCAGATGACTGGAGAGAATTGATTTCAGCAGAGTATGCCAAGGATGAGTGGGCTACTGGAGTGATTGATGTCACCATTAAAGATGACAGGTACACAATGGTAAATGATTTAATCATTTACAAGGACAGGATCTTCTTGGTGTCAGGTTCTCAAATGAAACAAAGGGTTTTGAGGGCATTCCACGATTTGCGTATGGCAGGGCATCCAGGATACTTCAAAACTTACAGGTAGGTCAGAGAGAGGTTCACCTGGAAGGGCCTCAAGACCGAGGTAATGCAGTATGTGAGAGAGTGCCCAATATGTCAACAAAACAAGCAGGAGCACTCACTTCCAGGAGGTTTATTGCAACCCATGCCCATTCCTGATAGGAAGTGGGATAGCATTTCTATGGACTTTAACACAGGTCTACCTAGAGTCCAAGGCAGGGATTGTATTTATGTGGTGGTGGACAGATTGACGAAGTATGCACACTTCGTTGCTATTCCTACCACCTACACTGTAGCTCAAGTTGTAGAGTTGTTCTTTCATGAGGTATTTCAACTCCATGGGTTGCCTCGGAGTATTGTCCGCGAGAGGGACAGCAGGTTCCTCAGTAATTTTTGGCAGGACCTCTTCAGGTTGTCAGGGACAGAGGTCACAACCAGTACCAGTTACCACCCCCAGACTGAAGGTCAGACAGAGATAGTCAATAAGTGGGTGGAAGGATACCTCCGAAACTATGTTTCAGGGCAGCATAAGACATGGGTTAAGTGGCTTCACATGGGGGAGTATTGCTACAGTTCCACTTACCACATGTCCATTCACATGTCACCCTTCATGGCATTGTATGGTTATGAGGCACCGAGCTTTGTTGATTTACTGTTTGGTGATAGTAGAGTACCAAAGGCCAAAGACTTCGTTCAGGAGAGTCAGGATATCATGAGGGCGCTGAAAGAGAACATACAGAAGGCTCAGAATCAGTAGAAGCAATATGCAGATCAGCAGAGATCTGAGCGATCATTTGAGGTCGGTGACATGGTCTACCTCATGCTGCAGCCTTATAGGCAGTCTACTCTCAAAAAGAGTGGAGCGAAGAAGTTGAAGCCACGGTATTATGGACCTTTCAGGATCTCCAGGAAGATTGGAGAGGTGGCTTATGAGTTAGAGTTACCAGCAGGGAGTAGGATACATAATGTGTTCCATGTTTCTCGCCTCAAGAAGGCACTGGGGCACAATGATACACCATCAATTGAGTTGCTCCTCTTGATGAAGAGGGGAAGCTGGTTTTAGTACCCAAAGTAATTATCGACACCAGGGATTGTAATTTGAGGAGGAGGATTATCAGAGAGTACCTGGTCAAATGGAAGAACCTGTCGGTTGAGGATGCTACATGGGAAAACGAGCGGATATTGGAGCATCCTGATCTGAGATTGCTTGAGGCAAGCAATCTTAGGGAGGATGGACTGTAATGTCCCCTTCTAGACACATGGTTAGTCCATCATGGAGTTCCCATGGGCTAGCAGTTTGGTTAGGTAATTGGAGTTAGTTTGGCTCTGGAGGTCTTTGTCAGTGTTGGAGTTGTGGTTCGCATTCAGTGGATCCAGTTGGCACCCTCGTGGTTGGCTCAGTGGGCTCTTGGTCATTACTTACTATTTTTAGTAAGTCTGGGTTCTGTGTCGGTTCGGGATTTTCAGAGTTGGATCAGATACGTTTCGTCAAGACCTTTTCGGTGAGCTAAAGATCATTGAATTCCGACACCGTTTTCACATTTATTTTAAAGTTTGAAGATTTATTAATGTTATATTAATATGAACTTTATTATATTTTGCGGGAAAAGTGCCTTTATGGAAAATAAAGACTTAATGCAAGTTGTGACCTTGGGCGCCATTCCCTAGGCAAGTAAAAGTTGTTTTTAAAAAGACAAAGTCCCCTCTTGAAATCCAACGCCCATCTTGGAGGGTGAATATAAGGAGTTTTGTGAGCTCATTTCATTTTATGCTAAGTTTATGATATTTCTGATTTTGAGCTCTGCTAGGGTTTCATATTGTTTGGGGTTTGAGGATTCGAACCAGAGGCTCTTGGAGGTGGAAACCTCCCTGAGTAACGGTATCCCACAGGTGTGAAAGATCACCCAACAGTGCCATTGAAGGTGGATGTATTCAGCATTCACATATGTGCTGGCAATGGAGTCATTTGAAGTGATTGCTTGAGCTGATCGAGAGATCTTTTTATATGATTCTTATTTGCTGATAAGAGAGGATTGAGAAGGCAGATTTCAGTGTGTTTAAGGAGGTTATATTGTTGCTGTGTGTACCTCTTGCTGGCCGTACCCTCTTGGAGTAGGCCGTACCATCTTTGAGGGGAGTTTGTCAAGTTTTTGGTGACCGTTTTCCCTTTGTGCTTGGTCGCCCATCATAGGAGGCTGCTGCAAACTGTTTCCAAACTTACTCCAGCGAAGTTATCATCCATATACTTGCAAGTTGCTCCTACAGTCAAGGCCGTACTATCGTAGGTGTGACGTGGCGGGTCTTGGAGTGGCTTTTCTCTTTATGGGTATCTTAGAATCAGCATTGTTTGAGGTGTTTTGAGTCCTATGCACTAGTGTGATCATCAATAGCCTCGTACTCTGTATTTCTTGGAGATTAATGCATTTCCAGCCATACCCACTTGCTGGTCCATTTCCAACGGTTGTACTAAGTTGCATATTTTCATATGGGTATGTGATAGTAATTATTTCTTGGCTATTCTACTATCTGGGTTGTCATTAGTTTCTTTAGATTCATTGTATATTTTTTGGGTTTCTATTATATGCAATATATTGTGTGCTCTAGCACCACATCTGTAGGAAAACATAAAACCCCTTCTGCATCTTCTGTCTATCTAAAAGAACACACAAAAATCTAATAAAAATCACACATAAAAGATTTTAAAAATATACCAACTGGTACGACACATTACAGTCACCTGTCAATAGTGCTTTATTGTAAAAACCTTTTCAATCAAATCTCCATTGTGTGAGTATCAGTGACAGTGCTGTCGCTACTGAAATGCTGATGAAATACTGCAGACTCATTGTCTTGGACCATTCAAAAGACTTGTCAACAAGTATCAAAACTGTCAAGACACCACAACTCTTCTCAGACTTTTCTGCTGATTATTTTCATGCATTGTAAGATGCAGATCCTCTTTTCAATGGTCAGTAGGGTTAATGTTCTACATGAGTGTTATTGATGATAAATAACCTTGCATACATGTGCTTCATATGATTGACCATGTCTGATCTCAGACCTTTTCACTACTGCTCCACATACATCTTACCTTGCTTATGCAACATCATCATAATGGAAACTTTTCATTTCATACATTGTCAGCATTTGGTACAAAGCTTTTATGAAATCTTGAAAAATTTGTGCATTTAGACATTTTGCATAACAATGACTTATGATATCTTCTTACAAACCTCTTAAACACTTTTTGGAATTGTGTTTGCAACCCTTAACACTTACCCATCTCGTCTCATTATGGAATAATATTTGGATGGCTCTATTTAACTCACCAGATCTCTGCCTTTCTTATCTCTGCTGCAGCTTTAACAGACCTTGTATTTTTATGACGAGCATCACTTCTTTCCCTTATCTTTAACTTGCACATTGTCAAATAATCTTCTCTGTCACAGTGTTCTCTGTATTTCCAGACAAACCCTCAATGCCATAAATACCATCTAGTAACTTGTTATGATATAGTGTCTTATCCATTGAATCATAATAAGGAACATGAAGCAATAGGCAATGCACAAGCAGATGGATAATTGTCTGTCTTCATTGGATGCAAGTTATCTCTTGTCTACATGTTGTATTATGTATGCAACCTATAGGTTTTAATGATATTTAATGAACTCTCTAGAGCAATATGATCTCCTCAGAATGAAATTTAAACTTCTTCCCTAGTTGGACTATCACCTAGATCTTTGCAGTCTTGCATAGCAAACTCTTATACCCTGCATGCTTTTGTGTTATCTATATCACAGATCTGATCTCTGTGTCTTCTTTGCTTTTGCAGGTTTGATTCCATACACATCATCAACCATTCATGAAGATCAAAGGCTTCAATTTTTGAATTCCTTGACATCTTTGATTTGAACAAAAGTGCCACTTGTATATACACTTGTAGATTTCTCCACTATCAAACCTATGTTCTTCTTAAATGCACCTTCTTCATGCTTCTCAGTTAATGCTCTTACCTTACATGACCTTTATTTCCTTTGGAGTTTTGTTCTTGTTCAAGACCTTCCTGTCCATTTGTGTGCTGATAACATCAAGGTAATTTGTCAATCAACCACTGAATTTAAACATCATACCTATTTGGCAACTTGTCACATGTTTTGAAGAACCATACTTAGAGAACAAAGAAAATTCTCTGTAACTCTGTATCCACAATATGCTGTCCTGATTGAACACACAGTCCTGCCTTGTTCAACATACCCAAAACTGATCCAAAACTGATACCTCTTCCTAATTTTGTTCAGGGGTTTGATAAATGTAGCATAAAGTCAACTCCCCATTAATTTATGTTTCTTTTTATGCACTTGTGGATGGAACTTGTGCAGTATGCCCAAGTTCAGATTCTTTCTTTTCCTTTTCTTGTTTCCTTCTCCAAACTATTATAGTCTTTGTTTTCTTGTGATGGCTAAAAGGATTCCCTCGATTAAACTTACAGTATAGTGCTTTATGTCCAAACTTATGACACCTATAGCACATGATTTTGTTTCTTCTATATGACCATTCAAAGGAGTTCTTATTATATCCCAATTTCTTTGCATGCATCCAACAATCCTTTTCTATGTGACCAGCTTTGTTACAATTATAACAAGCATTATTGTAGTCCTGATTTGAACAGCTATAAAAACTCTTCTCTTTATTCCATCCAAAACCATTTCTTTTGCAATCTCTAGCCCTATGACCATAAACATGACATGCATAGCAATAACCATAGAATTGAGAGTAAATGTCCCTGATAGATGGAGATCTTGAGAACTTGTTTGTACTTTTTCTTTCATCATCGGCAACATTAACTTTAGCTTTCTTCTTGGCTTCAACCTCAGGTGCAGCAGAGTGAAATTTCAGGTCTATCTTCTCTCTAGGAGCATTTCTTGTCTTAGAACACTCTCCTTTTTCATAACCCAAGCCAGTAGTGTCCTTGTGTTGTTTTTGCTTGCTTAATATGTCATTTAAACATTCAGTACTCTTATCAAACAGCAAATTCTTGTGCAATTTAGAAGATACTTCTTTCAATTCCTTTCTCAAAGAGACTATGTTTAGCTCTAACCTTAGGCATTCATTAGTTTTGACTTCAAGATCAGATATGGTAAAATTAACAACCCTTTTAGCTTCTTCTATTTCTGTCTTTAGACTAATAATCAATTTATTAGACTCTTCAACTTGTATCTTTAAGTCAACAACCTGATTTCTTGCCTCTTCAAGCTCTAAAGAAACTTTTGCAAAATCTGAACATACCTTGTCTTTGGAATCTTCCAATCTCCGATTCTCCTTTCTTAGTTGCTTGATTGTATCCAGGGCACACAAGAGCTCTCCTTCAACATCAACTTCACAATCATCTTCATCAAACTCCTGTCCATCTTCATCCACATAGAGGACTCCTTTGTCATCAATCTCAACAACAAAGTCATTTTTACTTTCATCAATTTCTTGTCTTCTTACATTCACATTGAAGTCTTCCTTTTTGTCAAGACTCTTAACTGCAGGACCAATATCTTTATTACATTTTGTATCTATATTCAGGAATGGCTCAAACAACAACTCATTGCTAGACATAACTGAGGCTTGTTTTACAATCTTTTGATCAGCATCTTTCTTTTCTCTATTTGAGGCCTTATTTCTATTCTTCTTATCCATTGTACTCCCCTACCAGGAACCCTTAAGTTGGTTAAACTTCTTGCTAGGGTCTAGCTCTGATACCACTTGTTAGAGTACAATCAACACGGAGAGGGGGGGTGAATCAGTGTTGTATCTAAAACAAGATTTTATATCTTATCAAACTTGACAATAAACTTTATCAAATGAGTGAGTTAAATACTGAACAAATAATACTGAATGTTCAAGCATGTAGAACAAATGAATCACACAAAACTTGAGACCATGACTCAAAAGATTTCACGAGTGGAAAACCCTCCTAGGGTAGAAAAACCACTCAAAACTGCCTCACTGGCTTAATCATGAAAATAACACCAATTACATAGCCTCACTGGTTGCAAATAGGTCTCACTGACTAGTACAAATGCCTCATTGGCAGAATCCTCACTGGATACAAGCCTCACTGGCTAAACACAACCTCATTGGCCAAAAACAGCCTCACTGGCAAATCCAATAATGCAAGAATAAGAAAACCAATTAAGGGGGTTACCCTGATTCACTACAACACACCAAAAGACTTAACTCTCTTCATCACACATACAACATCAGTTGCCAACAATGAAAACATTTCAATCCCCTGCAAAACATGTCAATACATCTGCAAGTCACTCTATCTCTTTTTGCAAACTGAACCAGACAAACTCATATTTCACACTGATCAAATTATACTTACATATGTACTGAATACAACCTTCAAGATTGCTTCCCTCAAAAACTTTGTTTCTTTGTATCAAACATCATGAAATGCACATAGACAGATAGGTCCCTCCCAACCTCATATACATTTAAATTTCATGTCATTTTATATCAAATTCTGCAGAATACAAAATATCCATCCTCTAGGTTTAACATAATCAAAATCTCTGTATATCTTGATCAAATATCACAATTTCTTCATAGACAGATAGGTATTTCTCTATAGATTACACACATTCAACTCTCATCTCCAAAACAAAAACTTAATGAAGATGCTCTGCATGCTCTCTGTCCTTTTTGCATATACTCATCCGATCAACATATCATCTTTACAAGAAAGCTTCCTGTTTGATTTGTTATTGTCCTGTTTCAATCCTCTACCACCATTGCAAAAACAAAGTCTTTCATCCTTCAAACATTGTGTAATGTCCCCATTTTCGCAAGCATCAAAGTTTGGAGGATTAGCCTATCATTTGACCCTCGTAGGCTAATGGGGGTGTTCAGAGGGTCCTGTTTGGCTGTTATCTGGTTGCCTTCTCCTTTAGAGCAGAGTTTGGTTCAGGTTGGCCTTCGTTTGGTGATTCAGGACTCAGTTTCACACACTATTTATAGTAAGTCAGCAGGTCAGGTGAGTCCAGTACTTCTATTTATAGTAAGGCACCTGGACGTGTGGTGAATTCAGCGTTGATCCTAGTTTTCAGTTGGCCGGGCGAAATAAGGAGTAATGTGCAAGTTATATTATTTAACTATTATTAAGGGTGACTTTAATAATAATTAATCATGAAAAGCATATTATAAAGTTATATTATAACTTTATGTCTAACGGGGCCACTTAATGACTAAAGGCATATTAAATAATTTATTTAATGGGCACCAACTTTGAGGAAATATTTTATAAAAGTTATAAAGGGCACATTTAATATTATTTTAAATGATTAAAAGAGAAGCTTCTAGAGGGTCAGCGTCTTCTTGGAGAAATTATATAAAGGGATCAACCAAGCTTTTGTGAATAATCCAAGAATTGATATTTGTTTGAAGTGTTTGCTTGGAGAAGGACCCAGCTAGAGTTTCTGCCATTATTGAGCCTTTGGGAATGAAAACTCTCATTGGTTGTGCAATTTTGAGGCTATGAAACTATCAGCTGAGATTATTGCCAAAGTGTGGGCTTCATCCAGGAGTCCAATAGGTGCTTAAATTGGAAAAGAAATACAAAGAATAGAAGGGTTTGATGCATATCTACTTGCAGATTATAAGGGCATTGAGGATTCATTGTGGAATATATTTATTGCTAGCTGCTACAGTACCCGCTACAGTAAATGCTACAGTGCATGTGAACAGTGATCACTACAGTAAATGCTACAGTAATTGAAGCAACGTGAAAGGAGTAAGCAGATTATTGAATGATAAATTGCATTCATAGTGAAGGGCAATCTTGGCATTGAAGGGGATCAAAGTGTAATGTTCCATTTTTGGCACATTGTTTATTATGGGCATTTTTGGCTTGTTCCTAGTCCCTTAGTGGCTATCCGACATGTTTGGGAGAACTCCAATGTTCTTGGAGTGGCCACAGATCAATTTTACCGAGCATTTGGTTATGTCTTTGAGCTCAGATGGTGCTTATGATCATTGTGATGCTTCCTGATGTTTGATCGGGTTCCTGGTTTGCTCTCCAAGATTCTTGGAGAAGCCGTCTATTTTTGGAAAGTCGTCCGGAAGGCATCATTCATCTTCCCAAACATCATGGAGTATGTTGGTATGCTTAATTTTGCAGTTTGGGGGTGTTTGGGATTTTCCGCAAAATGGTGTTATTTAATGAGCTATTTTAATTATTATTTTCACTTAAGCTCCTAGGGGTGAAAATAATTAATAAAAATCTAAGTGTTATAGCTCGTTGGAAAGAGGAAGAAAAGTTTTAAATCATGGATGTATCATTTTGGGGCCTTGCGAAGCAGATATTTCCTTTATTTTGATAAAAGGGTCTTTAAAGCTAAAAAGAGCTTTTAATTAAAATGGTGACTTTAAGTTGTGCACACATAATGAATTATTTTATATTGTTTGAGGAGAAATATGAAGGGATAAAGGAAATAATATTTTATTTCCCTCAAAAAAGTTATAAAAAGAGGAGTCGGGCTCATTGTTTAGACATGCTGGGATTTGTATTGTTATTCTGCCGGATTGAACCGGAGTGTTCTTCCATTTTCTCTTGAGGACGAAAACTCTCTTGTAGAATGCCCTTGAGGACGAAAACCCTCTAGAGGTTTGGTGTGATTTCATATAGGAATCACCATTGTATTGAAGCTGGTTTCTGGAGCAAGCTTATGCAGAGTTTGCCTTTGTGCTTCCATGAGTTTTGGATTATTCTAATTTGAAGTTGCATTGAGCCAGAAAGAATTGAAGATTTCTTTGGGTTTTATGTTGTGTATTTTTTAGTTTATGTTTGTGTGGAGATTGTATGAATTCTGGTGTGAGAAATAAAGAAAGATTATAAGATTTTTGTGGTGTGCCAAAGCTGCCGTACATGGTGCCATTCCTTCATGGGAAACGAAAATGATCATGGACTTATTGCTTTTGTTTGGTGCATCTATTGTTAATAAACCCTTTGGCATGAGTAAACGTTTATATGCAGATGTATTTTATACATGTTTGAGCAGTCTTAGAAGAGTTTTGGGGAATTCCGTACCTCTGCTGTCCGTACCTCTTTGATGGTCCGATTTGCTATAATAAATAATGGTTGATGTTTATTGGTTTTAAGACTGGTTGGATGCTATTATCAGTAGTATATCCTTGTTTCCAATATATTCTATTGAGGGTTTCAATGCAGAATTAGTATTTATGATAAAATCCGTACTTCCAGGCCATACCAATTTGTAATGGGCGATCAGCAATAGAAATTAATGTTGAGCATTCTAAGCCTGCAATGTTTGTGATATGTTTAGAGGGGTTTGATGCTTGTTTTGGGAGCTTTTTTGCAGAGTTTGGACTGAGTATCATTTTGTGGTGATCACATTAACAGTTATGGGCTGTATAGTCCTTGTCAGGGAAATTTTCAGAAACAGTTAATCCATGTATTTCATTGAGGTCATCTGCAGAATATATTGATGATCAGTGGTATATTCTTATGATAGTTGAAAGGAAAGATCAGATTTAGAAGGTGTGTGAGGTTTAAGATGGATTGTTTGTCATCTTGGTGATCATCTGATTATGATAGTTTGTTATCTTCTCAGTCAGTCTGGCAGCAAATCAGTTTCTCTTTGGCAATGGATTTATGTATGTCTTGCATGGTATGATCTCTCTTTCCCAATTCTACAAAGGTAATATTAACAGATTCTAGTCATGGGAATACTGAGCATCATTGTAATTGTTTCTTTGTAATCCTTTGCAATCATTTAATAACCCCTGGATGGTTTACCGCCAGTGTGGAAGGAAAGAACATATTCTAACATATTGTAACCCCTGGATGGTTTTACCGCCAGTGTGGATAAATGAACTTTCCTTTATTGTTTCTACCCACTGCATAAGTGGAGTATTCCCACTGAATAAGTGGATGGCATTGTAATTTTTCTTTCTTGCTCTCATACCCACTAAAAGTGGTGAATCCCCACAACTTGTGGATGCCTGCATATGCAGATGAATGTTTACTTGTTTGCACAATGTTTTAATTTGTAATCTAAAGCACATTATGCTCTCACCTTGCCCGATTTGGGATCTTGGCGATCAGAAGTGCGGAGGAGTTTAGTTGTGCTAACATTGTTTATCATTGTTCTATATTTTGGAAAAAATTTTGGAGTTGTATATTACACAAAGGAAGGTGCTGCTGTTATCAATTATCAGTCATTTGCTGCAGACTAGTACCCCACGATTTTGCTTGTGGAGGCTTAGCATTGCATCGATTTTAACTTGGGCTTGGAGCGCTCCACTCTAGAGGACTTGGTGATGATTTTAGATGCTCTTTGAAGATGTTTGGAGGCTGCAAATAATTTAAATTAAATGCTGCAAGTCAGAACAGGGGCGGCTGCAAGAGAGGTTCGATTTGGTTAGGTGAAGGCACTAATTTGTCAAGTAAAGAGCTGCCACCTCTTCATCAGATATAGGCGCTTATTTGCACCAGTTTCTTCATGATTTTAGAGTAGTTTGCATTGTCATATCAATCATATAAGCTTGCTACTGCAGGTGCTCTATCATATCAGTTTGTATTGGCATTGACAAGTCATTGTAAAGCCAAGAGTCTTGGCATAATCAAATCAGCTTGAACTCAGCCTATGCTTCATATTAATACAAGGAAGGAGTTGCATATCATTATTTGTCTTGGCTGTAGTATTCATTTCAGTATGCAAGACAACTGTTTGTCTAAATGTCACTAGGTGAAAGTCAACATTTACATTATAGGAATTGCATAGCAAGTGTTTGATTAAATGACCTATGCTGTAGGTGAGCACTTAATTATAAGGATGCATGCTAAATGTTCGACACAATTCCTTATTGCTGTAGACGCACATTAGTTTGCATGCCAAGTGTTTGTGAAAATGGTACTTGGCTGTTGACATGCATTTTACCTTAGGAACTCATGTATTTGCATTTGAAAAGAGTAAAAACAAGTGCATTTCATTCTCAGCTTATTATTAGATCATTTAGGATTCAAATCAAAGCATTTGCATCATTTCTATTTGAAACCAAGAGCAAGAACAGCAAACTGAAACTCAAAACAGCAAGGACATTCTACGCATGCAAAGTGTTTGACAATATTCCTTGAGCCTCTATTCAGCAGTTTGAGGTCAAATCTAGCAAGGGATATTACACACTACAAACAC
Organism: Cunninghamia lanceolata; assembly: GCA_027924645.1. Lineage (NCBI taxonomy): Eukaryota > Viridiplantae > Streptophyta > Pinopsida > Cupressales > Cupressaceae > Cunninghamia > Cunninghamia lanceolata. The sequence continues at coordinate 15,565,262 of BSBN01000472.1, read as the reverse complement.
TGCACATGATATTCAACATATTCTTCATAAAATGTGGTAATTGTTATCTCTACATGTCGGTATAGGCTTCACCAGCACATAGCAAAAATCAAAAAACAAAAAGACATGGAATACTTTCCACAATAAAAAACTCTGGCCCTCTGTCGATGAATGGAATTAGAAAAATCCGTCTTTCTGCCTTAAACAGAAAAAGCATGTCAAATTTAGAATGCCCAAGTGTCCGTTGGGCTTCAAAAGGCAAATAAAACGCCACTGATCGATGCAGATTTCGCACCAGTGTGAGATTAAACTTGGACCGCATGATTGATGCTCCCGCCAATAACATTAAGACAACTTTGTATTACCGGAGCCGCTAGGAGATTGGGGCTAGTCTCCCCACGATATAAAGACCCTTGTTTGTAACATAAGTTGTCTTTTAACCTATTAAGCCGGTCAACTCAAAATTAGAACTAAAGCACTTGACGTTCAACCTAGGGCTTTTTAGAATTGGTTTTATGAGCTTTGAATTAGGGTTTTGATGCCTTGAACACTTTATCACAAACCCTTAACTCTGTCATATGCATTTTATGCTCAACACACTAAATGATAAAAAACTCTGCACAGTCCACAGAGACTTCAAAGAGCTAACTTTGTCAAGAACAAACCTTCATACCACTGTCACATGCATTGAGAGGATTAAGTCAAAGATATCTAATATGATTTGAGGAATCAGACATTAGCTATCAAACCCTAATTTCTGACAAGATCATTGCATTCAAACATGAAGACCTGAACACTATGAATGAAATACCTCCTAATACTAGATCTCTGCACATCACCTCATGAAACAATATAACTACACAACATGACATCTCAAAGTGTGAGTTCCAAATGAAGTAATATCAAGATAACTCTTGAAATATGATGAAGACCAAAGATCAATCACCACCACAACTTTGCAAACCAACTGAGATTGTCGCCAACTCTGTCAAGAACCTTGAGCCAATTGAGACTTAGCCATCCTTCTTTAACACAAACATGAAGAACTTATACAAACACCTGAACATTTGCATCATCATTGTAATCCTGAGATCCTGAAGCACCAACACATGGATCACCAACAATATCCACTTTTGACATCAATGATAAACATGTCATCAAAGTGGGCTACTGGAATAATTGATGGCACTATTCGGGATGACAGGTACACGGTTGTAAATGATCTCATCATTTACAAGGATCGGATCTTTTTAGTGCCAGGATCTGAGATGAAGCAGAAGGTTTTGAGGGCATTCCATGACTTGCCTATGGCAGGGCACCCAGGGTACTTCTAAACTTACAGGTAGCTTAGAGAGAGGTTCACTTGGAAGGGCCTCAAAACAGAAGTTATGCAGTATGTGAGAGAGTGTCCAATATGCCTGCAGAACAAACAGGGGCACTCTTTCCCAGGAGGATTATTGCAGCCCCTGCCCATTCCTGAGAGGAAGTGGGATAACATTTCTATGGACTTTATCACAGGCTTACGTAAAGTCCAGGGCAGGGATTGTATTTATGTGGTGGTGGACCGATTGACGAAGTATGCACACTTCTTTGCTATTCCAACCATCTATACTACAGCTCAGGTAGCAGAACTATTCTTCAAAGAGGTATTCCGCCTTCATGGGTTGCCACTGAGCATTGTCAGTGACAGGGACAGCAGGTTCCTTAGTAATTTTTGGAAGGAGCTCTTCAGGTTGACAGGGACAGAGCTCACCCCCAGTACGAGCTACCACCCACAGACAGATGGCCAGACAGAGATTGTCAATAAATGGGTGGAAAGATACCTCCGGAATTATGTTTCAGGGCAGCAGAAGGCATGGATCAAGTGGCTTCATATGGGAGAGTATTGCTACAATTCCACTTATCACATGTCCATCCAGATGTCACACTTCATGGCGTTGTATGGGTATGAGGCACCAAGCTTTGTTGATTTACTGTTTGGTGACAACAGAGTGCCTAAGGCCAAAGACCTATTACAGGAGAGTCAGGATATCATGAAGTCTCTGAAGGAGAACATACAGAAGGCTCAGAATCAACAGAAGTAGTATGCAGATCAGCAAAGGATTGAGCAATCATTTGAGGTCGGCGACATGGTATACTTAATGCTGCAGCCCTATAGATAGTCCACTCTCAAGAAGAGTGGAGTAGAGAAACTTAAGCCACGGTACTATGGGCCTTTCAGGATCTCCAAGAAAACTAGAGAAGTGGCTTATGAGTTAGAGTTTCCAGCAGGTAGCAGGGTACACAATGTGTTTCATGTATCTCGCCTCAAGAAGGCACTGGGGCATAATGTGACTCCATCAGAAGAGTTACCTCCTCTTGATGAAGAGAGGAAGTTGATTTTGGTACCCGAGGCAATAATTGACACTAGGGAACATACTTTGAGGAGGACTATCAGAAAGTACCTGGTTAAATGGAAGAACCTGCCAGTGGAGGATGCAACTTGGGAAAATGAGCAGATATTGAGCATCCTGATCTGAGATTGCTTGAGGCAAACAATCTTAGGGAGGGCAGATTGCAATATCTCCTTCGTGGTACATGGTTAGTCCATCATTGGGTTCCCGTGGGCTAGCAGTTTGGTTAGAGAACTGTGGTTAGTTTGGTCGTGGAGGTGTTTGTTGGTGATAGAGTTGTGGTTTGATGTCTGTGGATCCAATTGGCACCCTTGGAGTTGGCTTTATTTGCTCTTGGTTGTTACTTAATATTTTTAGTAAGTTCGGGTTTGGTGTCGGTTCAGGATTTTCAGAGTGGGGTTAGGTGCGTCTCATCGAGACCTTCCTGACGAGCTAAAGATCAAGGCATTTCGACACCATCTTCATATTTATTTTAAAGTCTGAAGTTTAATAATGTTATATTTAATTGGGACTTTATAAATATTGATGGAAAAGTGACTATGAATAATGTATCAAAAGGGGTCACTTGGAGACATGGGCGCCCATCCCTAGGGGGGATAAAAATGAATTTAAAAACATAAAGTTTCCTCCTAAAATCCAACGCCCATCTTAGAGGAGAAATAAAAGATGAAAAAGCAGCTCATTTGCATTCTGCTATGTTTTGATATTTTCTCTTTGTGAGCTCTGCTAGGGTTTGCTACCGTGAAGGGTTTGAGGATTCGAACCAGAGGCTCTTGGAGATGAAAACCTCCCTGAGTAACGGCATTCTATAGGTGTGGAAGATCACCCAAAGGTGCCATTTGAGGTGAATACATCCAGTGTTCACGTATGTGCTTCATGGAGATTGAAAGAGTTGCTTTCATTGAGTCTATTTGATATATCTTTTGAAGTTTGTGCATAATCAGCTGATAGAGATGGAGGCCTACAGACTTTGAGGGGGATTGAGAGGAGTTTATTGTTGTTGCTTATTTCCTTGTTGGTCGTACACATTCATACCCAGCCGTACTTGCATTTGGGGCAGATTTGAGTATTTTCCTTGCATATTTCTCATCACATCTTGGTCGCTCAGCCACAGAGATGATAACAGATCAGAAACAGAGGTATTTCATGGAGATTTGAAGGAGTTTGCTGCTGTCACAACCTCCCAGCCAGGCCGTACACCCTCAGGAGGGACGTGGGGGTTTTGAGGACTCCATTTTCATTGTTTCCTGCTATTTATCTGTTCATTGGGTGGCGTCTATGCTCTTGGTATTTGCTGATATCTATTGTGAGACCATTCCTTGAATTTTCATGGTGTTGTGAAAGAATACTGTAATACCCAGTAGCTGGTTCGGCAATAGCCTTAAATTGAAGTTTCAAATCTGCATATGGGTATGTGATAGATCCTCTTTATTTGTTGATATATGAACTGGGTCTTTCATATTTCTCTCATAATCCTTGTATATTTTCTGGGTTTATGTTATGTGCAATATATTGTATGCTCCGGCAACACATTTGCAGGAAAATTGAAAACCCCTTTTGCATTCATCTATCTAGTCTATAAGAACACAAAAATTAAAATTAAAATAACACATAAAAAGATCAATAAAAAATACAAACAGGTACGACACATTACACTGTACGGCCCAACTGGTAACCAATATCAGCAAATAACCCATGCCAAACAACTCACAATATCTTTGTTCTCTTATGAATATTGCTGCAGATGCTAGGCGGTCAGGATAGTATAGAAAATATGCAAGAAACCCACACAATACCACAATAAACTATGTACGGCCAGGTATGCAAGAGTACGACCAGCATATAGAAAAGAACAGCTGCTAGAAAGCCCTCCACAAACACAAAAATTTGTCCTTCATCTCTTCATTCTCAGCTATATACAAAATCTGGATAGAAAGTATTCAATATATGCCCAAATCTTTACCAAAATGTATCAATCTGAAGCCCAAATGAAGCCCCTGAATGAGGCCTCCAAAATTCTTTCTGATACTATCTTCCAAGCACAAGGAAGGTGACTCTGAAGAGGTTTTCGTCTCAGCAGAATCAAGTACAGACCCTCAAAGCTCAAAGATTCAAAGCAATGCACGACAATGTTCAATTTTTCCAAGTGAGTGAATAATACTAAAAATGAGCTCATACTTTTCTTTTTACCTCTTCCATTCCAATGCCCAAGTTGGAGAATATTTTATTATTTTATTTAATTGCATTATGTCCCCATGTCTCATGAGGGCGCCCATCTCCTAGCACCACACTTAAGTCATAACTTATATTTATAAAGCAAAGACACTTTAATAAAATAAAGTCACTTAAGCCATGTATATATTATAAGTTAAATATTCAATTTAACTTATACATCGACAAATAACACCTTGGCCATCTCGAAACCACAAACCAAGTGCTAAGTACTCTGATTCTGCAGTGCTATAAATAGAAAGTCGATCCACACTGCCCGCGAACCCTCCTGCCTGACTTACTATAAATAGTAAGTCCTAGTGAAATGAACCAATTAGGCACCCTAACCAAAGCCATTAGCCTATGTGAACCTGGTAATAGGCTAATCCCTCATCCAACTGTTAGGGCTAAGTAGGGGACATTACAAATGAGACTGGCCAGAAGATCAAATGCCTTTGATCAGATAGAGGAGGAGAATTCACTTCAAGTGAATTTGAAAATTTCTGTGAAAAGAATGGCATAAGAAGACAGTTTTCAACTGCAAGAACACCACAACAAAATGTTGTAGTTGAAAGAAAAAATAGGACAGTTCAAGGGATGGCTAGAAGCGTGCCAAATGAGTCCAAGGCTCCTGATTCTTTCTGGAGAGAAGCAGTTCATACTACTATTTAAAGTGTTTGACAGTCCATGCTATACTAGAAGAGATGGAGACAATCTAGGAAAATTTGATCCAAGAGCAGATGAAGGAATTTTTCTTGGATACTCTTCAAAGAGTAAAGCCTACAAATGCTATAATAAAAGGTTGCACAAAGTTGTTGAAAGTGCAAACATAAAAGTTGATGAAGAAAGAAATCTTCCAGAAAAGATACATGAGGTTGATGATCAAAATGAGGAGTGCAATGAAGACAAAGAAAATGTAGAAGAAAAAGAAGTTGAAACCGTTGAGCAGAAGACACCATCAAAAGCACCAACAAAGACACTGTCTAAGTTTGTACAAAGGAATCATCCAAAAGATTTGATAATAGAAGATGGTAGGACAAGAACAACAAGAAGAATGGTAAATTATTCAAAAGATGAAGACATATCCTTGCTGTCCAAAATTGAACCTAAGAGTTTCAAAGAAGCAGTTGAAGATAAGCATTGGATAGAGGCCATGGAAGAGGAGCTTGATCAAATTGAGAAGAATGAAACTTGGGAACTTGTCCCAAGACCTAAGGACAAGAATGTCATCGGCACAAAATAGGTTTTCAAGAACAAGCTGAATGAAGATGGTCAAGTCGTAAGGAACAAGGCAAGACTTGTGTGCAAGGGATATGCTCAAGTTGAAGGGATTGATTTTGAAGAGAATTTTGGTCCAGCTGCTAGGATGGAAGCCATAAGAATGTTCTTAGCCCTTGCCAGTTTCAAAAATTTCAAAGTATATCAAATGGACCTAAAATCAACCTTTCTAAATGGAAACTTGGAGGAAGAAGTTTACATTGAACAGTCCGATGGATTTATTATTTCACAAAATCAGAACTATGTTTGCAAGCTAAGTAAGACACTTTATGGGCTGAAACAAGCCCCCAGGGCTTGGTATGCAAGATTAGACAAGTATCTTTAGCAACAAGGCTTCAAAAGAGGTATTACGGACAACAATATTTATGTCAAAATGAAGGTGATTACATGTTGATTATTGTTGTTTATGTTGATGATATCATTTTTGGAGGTGTTGTGACGTTTTCACACATCGCCCTATTGCAAATGGGGACCCCCTATTTTTTGACCCGGTTCCATTTTGCTGCTTTGATCTTGCAATTTCTTGCCAAAATCCATGAAGCTAGGAAAGAATTTCCAAGCACTTAGCTCACAAGGAATATTAAGCATGCTTGAAGTGGTGAAGAAAAGAGTGATTTTCCTGAGGATGAGTGAAACCCTAATTATCATTCCTTGATCAAAACTGACCAATCCATGGCATAAGTCCATCATTCCATAGGAAATGTCTAAGTCCCTCACTCTGAGCACAAGAATCCGTGATGAATAGGCTATCCTGTTCCAAGAGTTCCTATCTAGGAATCCTGTTCCAAGAGTTCCTATCCAGGAATCCTATTCCAAAGTTCCTGTCAAGGAATCATGTTCCAAGAGTTCCTATCCAGAAGCCTCTGTACAAAGTTCCTGTCCAGAGTCCCATTCCAAGGTCCATCCTAATTCTTGTTCCAAAGTTCTAAATCCAAAGTCCTGAATGCGCCAAAGACTTGTCATTTCTTGCCAAAACTCATCATTCCAATGGAAAATCCTGGATTCTTGACTTGAAGTAATGGAAAATTCCAAAGATGACTATAGGGATTCCATGATAAAAGAGGCAGTTCCTCGTTCCAAGGTATAAATCCTCGTTCAAATGTCAAGAAGCTTCATCAAGAGTGAATTGAAATTCCACAGTTCAAGGCAAGAAAACCCAAGACACAGTCCAACTTGAGACTTGGGAGATCCTCAAGAAGGAATTCCTGAACTGGATATTCCTTGACAGGAACATTTCTGAATTGGATTTTCCTTGACAGGAACATTCCTGAACTGAACATTCCTTGACCCACTCCAAAATGCGACCTTCTGCCTTGCAAGAGTTCCGGACAGGAAAATTCCTTCACTTAGTGAAATTTGCAAACAAGGAATTCAAGGATCATTCCATTCCAAGACCCACCCTGAAACTGCGGCTTTTTGCCTTGGAGGAATTCCTGATAGAGGAAATTCCCTGACCATTAGGAAAATGCGACAAGGTGGAAAATCCTATTGGTACTGAAATTTGCACCCTAGGAAATTCCTCCTTGATTGTCTGGAAAATGCGACCTAGAGAATTCTTCCCTGACCAAGTGGATTTTGCGACCTGGAGAATTCTTCCCTGACCAGGCGGATTTTGCGACCTGGAGAATTCTTCCCTAACTAGGTGGATTTTGCGACCTAGGTGAAAAATCTAGTTCAGCCTGGAATTTGCACTCCTAGTTAGGAATCCAGTTTAGCCTGGAATTTGCGACTTGGCACAAAGGAATTCCAGTCCAGACTAAAAAATACGACCATAGGAAGATTCCTTCACAGACTGAAAAATGCGACTTGGGAAAATTCCATGACTTTGAGGAATATGCGACAGGAATAAAGTGATCCACGACTTGAAGAAAAATCCATAGCATGACTTAGTCAAAATCACGACTTAGACTTGGAAAGTCCTTGAACAGATCTAGAAGTGAAAAATCTAGTTGGTACTGGAATATGCGCCCAAGTGGAAATTCCAGTTGGAACTGGAATCTGCGACCAAGGAAAATCCAGTTCCTACTGGAATCTGCGACCTGGAAATTCCTTCCCTGACCCCCTGAAATTTGCGCCTTGGAGTCTGGAATCCAGTTTAGCATGGAATTTACACTCCCAGAGAAAATTCCAGTTGGTACTAAAATTTGCGACTTGGATTCTGATTCCAAGACAGGCAGGAATATGCGCTAGAGGTCAAAATTCCCTGACTGGGTGGAATTTGCGCTCTAGGAGGAAAATCTAGTCCAGACTGGAAAGTGCGCCCTGCTGTCTAGAGGAATTCAAGACTTAGTGCTTCAAACAATGAATTCCAAAAATCCCATGTCACTGAGAAAGTTATAACCCTAACACTGGATTTCCTGAACAAATTGAAAAGTGTGCTCAAGGTCCAGATTCCTGTTGGAGGTGGAATTTGCGCTTGAGGTGGAAAATCCCTGGCTGCATAGAATTTGCGACCTGGGAAATTCCTCCCTGCCAAGCTGGAATTTGCACTCAAGATTAGAAATCCAATCCAGCTGGAATATGCGCCCAAGTCATGGAGGATTCCCTGACACCCAAGAATCCCCGACCATCCCAAAAGTGCGCCACCGCCTGAAGGAGAACAAGACAAAAAAAAGGTCGGCCATGCTTTGGCAGTTAGGAAGAAAAGACAAAACAAGAAGGCAAGTCGGCCATTCCCAGTCATCCAAGTGGCAAGGTGACCTGAGTGCCTATTTAAGGGAGGCCGCCCAGCTCATTTCTATCATTCCAACTCAAATCCAAAGCAAGGAAAAAGCAGATTTCAACATTCAAGAGGTAGATTTCACCGTTGGGAGGACGAATTTAATCAAGACCTGGAATTCCTAGTTGGGGAATTCCTGTCCATGGAATCCTGCTCCACCTTCCATATGCGCCCTGCCCTGGAAACTCCTCTTGTGCATGCCTGGTAACCCTGGAATGGAGGAAAAGTCAGTTAAGTATGAAGAATGCCAGAAAGTGAAGAAAATCCTTTATTTGTTCAGGAATTTGGAATGAAATTAATCAATCATGCAAGTTTATTTCCTGTCTTATCTTTGGATTGCATTGCATTTAAGGATTTTGTTCATCATGACTACTTGATGTTTTCTCATTTTGTAGGATTCAAGGACAAGGATTACGTTCCATGAAGAGAATGCTTGGCGGAAATCCTGATGTTCGAGGTGGATACAAAGAGTTCCACGACCGAAGAAGGAGATTATCCTACGTCAAGGAGACTTCACAGGTCCAGAACAGGACATCACTACATTCCAGTGCCCGCCTTTCTCCCTCTAACACTCAACATGACTAGCGCAAGGAGGACAACATCAAAGATTCCAATTCAGTGACAGGGAGACTTCGCATAAAGGATAAAGGAAGATCAAGAGTCCTTTCAAAGATTTCAAATGACACAGAGAATACTAGATCAAGATCCTCAATGGGGAAGATGCACTCCAAGTCCAGCATCAGGATTGACTAGATTTCTGGCCTGGAAGGAATTCCGCAACATGAAGGATTCCTTGAGGTAGTGGAATTTGTGCTCAGGATGAAGGATTCCCTGAGACCATGGAATTTGCGCTCTGGATTCCTTGACACCCTAAAATTTGCGCCCAAGGAACAGGATGAACTAGCAGTTGATTAGACACCTCCCTACCAGACAGCTTAGTCAGCATGGGCGCCCAGGACAGGTGGCAGCATTCCTTTGGACCTATGATGTGATCTCACCTACTCCCCTAGGGTTTCTGACTCATGGCGCAGTTTTCAAGGAGATCTGATCTCCCCACCTCTTTGTATTTTGCCGGCCTATATAAAGGCTGGGGTGCCTCATTTGAAGGGATCTCTTTTCTCTCATTTTTCTTCATGCTCCTATAGCAGCTAGATAGCTAGTTTTACTTCTGTATCATTTTTGAGCTGGAAACTTCAAAGTTCAGCAGGATTGTTGCAGAAACACTTTCCAAATCAATAATATAAGCATTGTGGACTGGTGTTTATGGAGTTCTTTGGATTTTGGCATGATTTTCCTGATTTCCTTGAAGCAAATCTTAAGTTTCTGAAGTTGTTTCATTTCTTTTATTTTTCAAGCTTTCATTAATTAGAGTGATGGAAAATATTGTTGTTGGTGAATGATTGAAACTGTTAGTTCATAACATTTGTGATCTGTGGCTTGCAAATCACAGTGTATGGTTAGTCTGAACTTGTTCCAAGCTTAACTTCGATTGTTCCTACATGTTTTAAGTTCCATGTTCCATGTCAGGGCAGTCTGAAAATCCTTATTCCTCCTTTGAAGATAGGACCATCTCTGTCTGAGTTGTTGCCCCATGACGAAGCAGAAGCGTGGTTCCAGTTTCCATTCTCAGCAATAATTCTATCCGTCAGTTAGACCCTTGAACCTTTATCCCATCTTTTGCATTTTTTTTAATCTTCATTAGGATTAGTTTTCAAGAGTTTCATTCATTCACAAATCCAAGGAGTAAGGAGTGAATTCCATGTCCATGAAGAGGGCGCAATTTCACATAAGTCCCTTTGTGATTACCAGCAAAATCACATCATTCCTCTGTGTCTATCCTTGTGCACGTCAAGACCTAACATTCAAGGAACCTTGGAGCAATCTTATTCGATCACGAAGTTCAGCGTTTGAGAAGCTTTGTTCAAGAGAGGATAGGATACTCAGTATTTTATTCTATTGTTGTGGTGTCACAAAAAACACTCATTAATAGGAGGTAACAGTGAAAAGATGTGTCAAGAATTTGTCATTAACATGCAAACGGAGTTCAAAATGTCTATGCTTGGTGAGTTGTCTTTCTTTCTTTCTTGGTTTGCAAATTTTACAATCAGCTAGAGGCATATTCATTTCCCAAACCAAGTACATTACGGAGATGTTGAAGAAATTCAGGATTGAGAACTGCAATCCTGTGAGTACCCCCATGGTTATAGGATGCAAGTTGAGCAAGGATGATGAATCTCCTGAAGCTGATCAAACTTTGTACAGATCTATGATTGGAAGTTTATTGTATGTAACAGCTACACGACCTGATATTATGCAAGCAGTTGGGTATTGGGCTCGATTTCAGGCTGCATCAAAGGACACACATGTGAATGCAGCAAAAAGGATATTCAAATATTTTAAGGGCACTATGGATTTTGGGTTGTGGTATCCAAAAGGTGACAATTTCACCCTCATAGCATATACATATGCAGATTGGATTGGCAGCATTAATGATAAAATGAACATGAATCGAGGTGCATTCTTTCTAGGAGATTATCTTGTTTCATGGTTGAGTAAGAAACAAGCGTCTATTTCTTTGTCTACAACCGAAACAGAATACATTGTAGCAGTTTCTTGTTGCACATAGGTTTTATGGATGAAGCAGACTTTGAAGGACATCAAAGTAGAATATGAAAATCCCATCTCTATTTTCTGTGACATTTTGAGCTACACATGATTTTTGGATTGAGCTTGGTTTTAGAGGATGGAAAATTATAAGGTTGGCTCAATACTTATTTTATTTGGATTTTTGGCTAAGTGTTGTATGGTGATATTTTCATAAAGCCAAAATATTTGATTTTCTAGCCAAGGATGGAAAATATAAATGTTGATCAAATTGAAAGTTAAAAAGGTAGGAAAATGGAAAATGCAATCTTTAATTGTATTTTCAATATTTTATTATTTTTCCAAGGGAATTGGTGTTTAGAGGGAAAAGAGATAAAATAAAATAATAGTTGTTATCTCATTGGATCATGTGCCAACGCCAAGAAGGAGAAAACATTTAAAATTGCTATTTGACTTGCCCAAGACAAGTTTCCCACCCAAGGAGAAGAGGTTTGTTTTGAAAATTAATAAATTAATATTTTCTCCTAGGATCGCCACCCATGAAGAGGAGAAAATAATTAATAAAATTGTTTTTAATCTCCAAGGAACTCGCCGCCCATCTTGAGGAGAGGAAATTCAATTAAAAATATAGTCTTTTTAATGTGGTGATTTTGATGGGAGTGAATATTTAATAAAATTGTGTTTGATTGCCCAAGGAGATTGGCGTTTGAGCTCAAGGAGAAGACATTTAATGAAATCTTGGATATTTTTTAATAGCGTCTATGGGACCATGTTGTCATTTTATCATTTTAAATGATCGTGAGCTAATAAGCACAATTCATTTAAAATTGTCAAACTGAAGGTTTGTAATTGATTGGTGGTGTTGGCACTAATTTTGGTCTGGATCTGAGCGCAGATGTTGGAGGGTTTTTTCTTTTTGGGCCCTAAGTTTCCTTGTTCATCGCTGTGACTTTCTCTATCGGCAAAACTTCTTTTTGAGTGCTCAGATTATGATTGAACCATCGTTTTGAACCACCGCGTTGAACCCTTTTGGTTCATGGATCAACGGTTCAAGGCTTTGTGTTTGTGTTCGGCAAGTGTTCTTTTTCAAGTGCTCCGATCGGCGTTGAATTTCTCGGTTGAACCATCCGTTTGAACCGGTTCATGGTTCAAAGGTTCAGAGCTTTATGTTTTTGGTTCATCGGAGTGATCGGCATCATCGGTGAACTGTTTCTTGGTCCCTCCGATAGGTTTGGTTTGGCCGATGGATGTTCATCGGCATAACATTGAAGATCGGCATACGCAATTTAGGTTTGGCCGATGGCTTCGGTCATACCGACGGAGGTGGGAGGCCGATGTCTATCGGCGAGACTAGTATGATCGGCCAGAGGAATTTCGGGGTGATCGTTGTTATCGGCAAGCTTCGTTTGTTTTTGGCCGATATGGATGGTTTGGCCGACGGGAGCATAGTGACTTTGTTCATCGGCTGGACTGTATGTTTGGTCTCGCCGATGAAGTGTTCATCGACATGACTTTGGCTATCGGGTGAGCGGGCAGATGTTAGGCCGACTGTCGTGGGTCTGGCCGATGGTGGATGGCTTGAGGTTGGCCATCGGGGTAACTTATACTATCGGCCAGAGGAATTTCATGTTGGCCGATGGTCTTTGTCTTGGCGACAGTAAGGCCATCGGCAAGAGTTGTTATATCGGCAGAGGGGTTTCTTGCTAGCCCGACGGTTCATCTCTACCCGATGAAGGGGAATGCGAAGGTAGCGATCGGTGTGACTGTTGAGATCGACAGGAGGATTTGGGAGTGAGCCGATGGGCTTTGGCGAAGGGTCGTGTGTCGAGCATGGCAAAACGCTCGACACCTATTATGTGTGCGACCATGTTTTTAAAGTGCTAAGGGAGTCTCCGCACTATGCATGTGGGATTAATCTCCCTACATTATTTGAAACCTGCCAAGAGGTGCGTTTTGGCGGGAACTTCTGTTTGAAACGCAGCGACGGCTTCCAAGTGAAACACGGGTGGTTGAGACCTTTAATGGCGACAATGCAGAGATATGGGCAATGGTACAAGCGATCAGGTTGCCCGATTTTTGAGTAAAGACTTCCAGATGGCAGCGCAGGGCTCGAGGCTTCTCTTGTCTGTTGCTGCAATAACTTCTGAGCGCCATTCCTTTGTGGAGTCTGTATCTGACATTTTTTTGATGTCCATCATGTAATTAATGCTGAGTACGCTTCTTTGGCTGTTATAAGCAGGAAGTGTTACTCATTTTGTGGTTGTTGAAAGTTGAACATTTGGCTCTGTAATACAATACAACTGATTTGGTTGCTCTGTACAGCAAAACCTGTGAGTTTATGTATCTCTTGTTGTACGTTTTTGCATGAATCCACTGATTTCATGGTTAATTCTATATGAGAAATGCTATGTTAGCATGTGTTTTGTTAATTCTGTCTCCAGTATTGCATGTCTCTTTCTTCTGAGTCTGGATATTTAAGCAATGTTTGAGACTCTAGAACATAGAATTCCTGTGTTGAATGTCTGATCTCTTAACTTCTGCTCAAGGGGTAGATTAAATTGTTCTCAGATTGAACATTGGGAAGGGTATGCTGCAATAGGGATGCCATAAGTATAGATAGCTTAACACTCTGTATTGGGAGATATCTGTAAGGCAGGTATCATATGTGTCCCCCTGAAATCCAGTTTTAGTTGTTCATGCATATCATTCACAGGTGTATGTCTATTGACTCCAGGCCCTGGATAGGCACCGATCTAGCTTTGTCTTTGTGTTATATACCATGTCCAGCTTTGCATCCAAATATAAAATCAAAACCAAACTCTAAAACAACCATTAGGACATTAGAATTAGTTTTAGGATCCTCAGTCCTCTGTCTACAACTGCAAATAGGCCCAAAGCTAGCCCCTTTGCTCTTATCTTACAGTTTTGGTCTACTTACAGGAGGACTTATCTGCTTTCTGTCAGCATCCCAGCCTTGTATGTATATCTTCATGGATGTTGAGTAGGGAATACCCCCCTAGGTTTTGTAGAGCCTGAAGAAGAAGAGGAGATAAAATATAGAGTCTATCTCCTACACTGTTAGCCCCTGGCCCAGAGATCCTGTTGATCATTGATGGCTACCTTGTAGGGAAATCTGGGAATAAGCATCCAGTCTGGGAAAAAACCAAAAGAAATTGGCGACTCTGCTGGGGAGATCAATGTCATATCCATGAAAGTTTGAGTCTACGAGATTGAAGAATTAGGCCTGGATGTGTTTGTTGTAGCAGAGAAAAAGGTTGTATATGTGACTCTGCTGGTGGATGACCCAGAAAGAAAGAAATCAATTTGCAGCTTCAGCTTGTTTGAAGCTCATTCCTCTTCAAGGAGGTGGCGACTCTGCATCAAAGAACCTGATAAAAGAACAAAATCAGTCAGAGAAGAATTTGCAGCTCCTGCAACATATCCAGGTATTTCATATTGTTTGACAGACTCCCTATTTGGTGAGATAGCACTGGTTAAAAGGGAAACATTGGTGAAAGCAGAGCTTGCATGCTTTTATTAGAACTTATTCTGTATTTCAAAGGGCATGCAATGTTGCTAAAAAGACTCATTTAAAGGACTTTAGGAAAGTTTGAAAAAACAGTCTAAATTTTGAGTGCCTAAAGTCATTGTTTGTAGAAAATCTGAGTAAAGAGGAGGGTTGCAAAAACATAAAGGATGTATTATCAGCCTATGCACCCTTGTGAAGTGTCAAGTGCAAAAATGTATAGTAGTCAGTCCCAACAATGTAATAAAAGAAGTTTCAACATAGACAGATATAAGCCCATAAATTTTAATGGCATTTGTGGCTACCCAAATGCTTTTCCACCTAAAATCAGAAATTTTTTGCCTAAATTTAATGGTATAAAGGATGAATCAGCTGAGAGACACTTGCAGCAGTTTATAAATGTGATAGATGACTTTGAGATTGACCATGAGGATGTGGTTATGAGATTATTTGTTCAATCTCTAGATGAAGATGCAAGGGACTGGTTTTCCTACCTTCCAGCTCACTCTGTCAGCTCTTGGCATGGTTTTAAATCTGCATTTCTAGTACAATATGGTGAAAGAATCTCTGAATATGCAGTTATTAGTAATTTTATGTACATCCATATTGAAGAAGGTGAGTTGGTCCCAGCCTTTAACCTCAGATTTATGAGGGCATTGAATAGAATTCCAGAATGCATAAGACCTAATGATGCACTGTGCTTAGTTGTCTATTTGGGAGCTTTTGATAAGAAAATGAGTTATAGATTAAGAGACAAGGAGCCCACCACATTGCACCAGGCACATCAGTTTGCAATAGATATTGAAAACAATTGGAGGTATGGAATACAAAAGGGTTATTTTTCTGAAAATTTTTGTTGTCCTGCAGCCCCCGATGTTAATGAAAGGTTTAATTCAGGAGTTGACAATGAATGTCAAAGTTCTCACACCCCTGCTATCCCAGTTTTTGCATCATTTCAAGTTGATGATGTTTCTGTTATAGAGGAGGATGTTTTTTTTTGCCCAGCAAATGAAGTTGAAAACAATGGTTTTTCAAGTAGTATTTGCATGCCAGTCCTCATCAAAGAGCCTTCATGTTTAAATGATCCAGTTGTGCAAAGTTGTGATCATGTGGATCAACAGTCAGTATCAGTTTCATCAGGAAGTATTAGAGGGCTGGAAAATGATGCAGATAGTTCAACTTCAGAGTACATTGAAACAACAGAAATCTTGTATATGGGGCAATCAGATGATAAAAATGATATCCATGATCAATTCATGGACCAGGTTTGTTCTTCTTATGACTCTGGATCTGATGGTAATGAAGAAGAGTTGGAGTGTTATGAAGAAGAAGCAGAGGCCTTTGCATTGACTGTTAATCCCCTTTATGATGAGCCTCTGGATGCATTTGGTGTTGTGAGTCCTGACTATCAGTGGTGCAGGATTAATCCTCTTTTTGAGGATGATGATGAATATAAAGAGACAGTTGACCTAGGTGATGCATCAGTTTGTGAGGGGGGGGCATATGAATTATCTTCAGTTCTTGTGAAGATACTATGGATTTGCAAACTGTAAATAATGGATGTTCATGATCACCTGGTTTAGATATGTGCAACATTGGGTGTGTGGATCAGGATTTGTTTTCAATATCAGTAGATATTGGGGGTCTCATTTTTTTTGAGTATTTTGAGTTTTTGGATCAGCTGGATGAGTGCCTGATGGTGTGCAGTAGCTAGATAAATGATGAAGACTGCCAAGAGCAGTATGATGTACCATCTGAAGAGTATAACATGCATATGTTGCTTAATACTGAAGGATTTTTTAGCATGTATGGCTGCATGTTTGATTTTGAAATACAGAGTGACAGAGGCAGTACTACAAGTGGCAAGATGTCAAAAATGGTGGAATATCTAATTGAGCAGATGACCTTATGGGCAAACTATGCCAATCTTTTTAGTTGGGATTGGGATCTTTCAGTTTGGAATCAGGTATTTGGCAGAAAAAAATTTTGGTTCTTCCTTTTTGGCTACCCGGGGCCACCCAAGTGATGACTAAAAATATAGTTTTTGTGCAGGTTGGTGCAATGATCGACTCTCTTGCCCAATAGATATGGCCCAATCTACGAAACCAGAGATTCTGAGGTCCTCGCTGCAGTTTAGCACCTGCAGTCCCCAGACAGAGCCAGTGTTGGCACTAAATTTGGTCTGGATCTGAGCGCAGATGTTGGAGGGTTTTTTCTTTTTGGGCCCTAAGTTTCCTTGTTCATCGCTGTGACTTTCTCTATCGGCGAAACTTCTTTTTGAGTGCTCAGATTATGATTGAACCATCGTTTTGAACCACCGCGTTGAACCCTTTTGGTTCATGGTTCAATGGTTCAAGGCTTTGTGTTTGTGTTCGGCAAGTGTTCTTTTTGAAGTGCTCTGTTCGGCGTTGAATTTCTCGGTTGAACCATCCGTTTGAACCGGTTCATGGTTCAAAGGTTCGGAGCTTTATGTTTTTGGTTCATCGAAGTGATCGGCATCATCGGTGAACTGTTTCTTGGTCCCTCCGATAGGTTTGGTTTGGCCGATGGATGTTCATCGGCATAACATTGAAAATCGGCATAGGCATTTTGGGTTTGGCCAATGGCTTCAGTCATACCGACGGAGGTGGGAGGCCGATGTCTATTGGTGAGACTAGTATGATCGGCCAGAGGAGTTTCGGGGTGATCGTTGTTATCGGCAAGCTTCGTTTGTTTTTGGCCGATATGGATGGTTTGGCCGACGGGAGCATAGTGACTTTGTTCATCGGCTGGACTGTATGTTTGGTCTCGCCGATGAAGTGTTCATCGGCATGACTTTGGCTATCGGGTGAGTAGGCAGATGTTAGGCCAACTGTCGTGGGTCTGGCCGATGGTGGATGGCTTGAGGTTGGCCATCGGGGTAACTTATACTATCGGCCAGAGGAATTTCATGTTGGCCGATGGTCTTTGTCTTGGCGACAGTAAGGCCATCAGCGGGAGTTGTTATATCGGCAGAGGGGTTTCTTGCTAGCCCGATGGTTCATCTCTAGCCGATGAAGGGGAATGCGAAGGTAGCGATCGGTGTGACTGTTGAGATCGACAGGAGGATTTGGGAGTGAGCCGATGGGCTTTGGCGAAGGGTCGTGTGTCGAGCGTGGCAAAACGCTCGACACCTATTATGTGTGCGACCATGTTTTTAAAGTGCTAAGGGAGTCTCCGCCCTATGCATGTGGGATTAATCTCCCTACATTATTTGAAACCTGTGAAGAGGTGCGTTTTGGCGGGAACTTCTGTTTGAAACGCAGCGACGGTTTCCAAGTGAAACGCGGGTGGTTGAGACCTTTAATGGCGACAATGCAGAGATATGGGCAATGGTACAAGCAATCAGGTTGCCCGATTTTTGAGTAAAGACTTCCAGATGGCGGCGCAGGGCTCGAGGCTTCTCTTGTCTGTTGCTGCAATAACTTCTGAGCGCCATTCCTTTGTGGAGTCTGTATTTGACATTTTTTTGATGTCCATCATGTAATTAATGCTGAGTACGCTTCTTTGGCTGTTATAAGCAGGAAGTGTTACTCATTTTGTGGTTGTTGAAAGTTGAACATTTGGCTCTGTAATACAATACAGCTGATTTGGTTGCTCTGTACAGCAAAACCTGTGAGTTTATGTATCTCTTGTTGTACGTTTTTGCATGAATTCACTGATTTCATGGTTAATTCTATATGAGAAATGCTATGTTAGCATGTGTTTTGTTAATTCTGTCTCCAGTATTGCATGTATCTTTCTTCTGAGTCTGGATATTTAAGCAATGTTTGAGACTCTAGAACATAGAATTCCTGTGTTGAATGTCTGATCTCTTAACTTCTGCTCAAGGGGTAGATTAAATTGTTCTCAGATTGAACATTGGGAAGGGTATGCTGCAGTAGGGATGCCATAAGTATAGATAGCTTAACACTCTGTATTGGGAGATATCTGTAAGGCAGGTATCATATGTGTCCCCCTGAAATCCAGTTTTAGTTGTTCATGCATATCATTCACAGGTGTATGTCTATTGACTCCAGGCCCTGGATAGGCACCGATCTAGCTTTGTCTTTGTGTTATATACCATGTCCAGCTTTGCATCCAAATATAAAATCAAAACCAAACTCTAAAACAACCATTAGGACATTAGAATTAGTTTTAGGATCCTCAGTCCTCTGTCTACAACTGCAAATAGGCCCAAAGCTAGCCCCTTTGCTCTTATCTTACAGTTTTGGTCTACTTACAGGAGGACTTATCTGCTTTCTGTCAGCATCCCAGCCTTGTATGTATATCATCATGGATGTTGAGTAGGGAATACCCCCCTAGGTTTTGCAGAGCCTAAAGAAGAAGAGGAGATAAAATATAGAGTCTATCTCCTACACTGTTGGCCCCTGGACCAGAGATCCTGTTGATCATTGATGGCTACCTTGTAGGGAAATCTGAGAATAAGCATCCAGTCTGGGAAAAAACCAACAGGTGGATTTCAAATATTCACAAAATTGAGCTAATTGGGACGCCTAGGTGAAGAGAAGGATAAATAGAGGATTTTGCTTTCAATTTGCAACTATTCATGATTTGGAAAACTTTGCATTTGAGTTGTTCTCTTGGCTGGAAATGTATTTTCAGTGGTATCAAGGAAATGTTCCCTTGATTTTTAGTGGTTTGGTGATGATCCCTTTCCACATTGTGAGGTGAATTCATATAGAGTTCATCATTGGGCTTCATTGGATGCTTTGGTTGATGTTTTGGCTTCATACTAAGCTAGGGTTTGATTGGAATCTTCATCTACAACTAGCTATGGAGTTGGGTTTTGAGTTTTGTCTATGGAATTGATGTAACTTTCATGATTGAAGACTTCTATGATAGCCAATTTGAATAAGAAGTGATTCTTGTGTGTTTTTGATATCTTTCAATATTCTGATTTTGGCATCAGCAGACTGGGAAAATCATAACAGAGCTATTTGGCATCATTTGTTGGCATACTTTGAAGGTTGGAGACAAGTTATACCTTGCTAAACCAAATCGCACTCATTTGGGCATATGCGATTTCATGATTTTGATGTTATTTGGCACTTTTGGTCATTGTTTTGCAAATCTGGGCAGTTTACATCAGTTACAGCAGTGACATCACCAGGTACAGCAGTGATATCAGAGGGTACAGCAGGGGTAAAGGATCGCCGACAGTCATACATTCATTGCTAGTTGGGTTATTGTTTCATTTGACATCATCATCTATCCTTTGGCTAGGGTTTTGGCTTTCATTTGTTCACATCTTTGACTTGTATGAGGTCTGATCCAAAAATCAGTCAAGTCTGATATAACAGACCAGCCAATTGTTATTTGTAATCAGTTCATTGAAATCAATAAGAAGTGAAGAAGATTCCGGGTATGTTATGTGATGATTCATATGCTTTGATATGATATACGGTATTTGATGTTTCATGATTATATTGTTCAATTTGATTATATGATTGAAAAAAGATTGAAAACATTGCATAAGGAATCGAAAAAATTTGCATAGAACAAGTAGGGTTCTTTACAAAGAAACAAGCGTCTATTTCTTTGTCTACAACCAAAGCAGAATACATTGTAGCAGGTTCTTGTTGCACACAGGTTTTATGGATGAAGCAGACTTTGAAGGACATCAAAGTAGAATATGAAAATCCCATCTCTATTTTCTGTGACAATACGAGTGCAATTAACATTTCCAAGAATCCAGTAATGCACTCCAGGACAAAACACATTCCGATTAAGTATCATTTTTTAATAGAGAAAGTTGCTGATCAACAGGTGAAGTTGGAGTATGTTGCCACCAAAGAACAGATTGTAGATATCTTCACCAAGCCACTTCCAAAGGAAACTTTTGAGTACCTGCAGAAGAAGTTGGGAGTGATATCACTCTCCTCCAATCATTGAGAAGAAGTCTAGTTTTAGACGGAGCTGATTATTGTCATATCATACAACTCTGTGAAAAATAAGTTCCAGAACAATAGATTATTCCTTTACCATTGATGTCAAAGGGGGAGAACTGGAGATAGGGGGAACAGTGAGACAGGGGGAGCAGTTTAGAAAGTATGAAGTTGCCATCAATGACAAAGAGGGAGATTGTTAGAATATTGTCGTTGATGTCAAAGGAAACCATAACCGATTTCATGCAACATGCAACGATACAAATGTGGCTGAGATTCTATGTCATGTAGCTGAGATTCTATGTTGGCACAATAATCTGATTTATGATTTAAAACAAGTGCCATAGGTTTCAAAAAGATAACATGCAAAAAGAAAGCAAAAAGATAGCATGCAAAAAGATATCTTTAAAGCTTTATATTTGTTTTGAAAGCACCTTATTTTAGAAGCTTTATATCTTTTTTCAAAGCGCTCTATCCTTGTCAAAAAGCGCCATGCTTTATGGTTTTTAAAGGCGCTACATAAAATAAGACAGTCTTTTTTAAGTATGATTTTATGCCATGAGTTTAAGATTGAAAAGACAACGATCAAGGTTGAAACAACTACGGCTTCATTTTAGAAAGATTTTTTCAAGATATTATGGAGTGCACAAAGAAAAAGTAATAAGGACGAATTTGCATGTTATGATCTATATTTTTTTTGTGTAAGGAGTATGACTGAAAATTAGTTCAGTAAAGAAGATTTGATTGCAGATTTATAATAGAAAAGAAGCAGATTGGTAAGAGAACCGAATGGGAGATCTATGACAAGATTATGAGCTGAGTTAAAGAAAGTGCTTGTAGTTTTGTATGTGATTGTTCCATCTTCCATTGAAAAGAATATTCACAAGAAGTTTTTGTGCCTATTGTATTGGAGGTTGGTGCCTCTTACTGAGTGGGTGCTTAGGGGAGTTGGTGCTTCTGGTGAGTTGAAGCTCACTTTTGTATTCAAAGATTGGTGTCTTTTGTAGGTTGGTGCCTACATATTAATAAAAACAAATATTTTTCCGTGGTTTTTTCCCGAAAGGGTTTTCCATGTAAAACTGGTGTTCATTTTGCTTATGATTCATTTGCACTATCAAGTTTTGATTATTCAGTTTTTAAAAGTTTAAAGTTGTTCTTATACTGATTCACCCCCCCCTCCCCCCCTCTCACTATAAGTGTGTGCTCTTCAATGAAGTAGCTTAACATTGGATAAAGGAAGAAAATAAATGATTTGTGATGCACTGCTTAATGATAAAGAAGATTAAGTGACAAGTCCAAAAATTACTTGACCTAATGATTACCAAATCTATAGTTTTATCCTTTCAATTTTTCATTGTTCTTGTTCCTAAGAAGGATTGATCATGGTGCATAAGCATAAATTTCAAATCTCTCAATAAGATGGACCTCTAGGATCAATATCCTTTCTTGAGGATAAATGACTCTTTGGATCAATTCTAGAAGCAAAAGTTTTCATCAACTTACACTTGCATTAGGTTTCATCAAGATATTATTTGTGACAACTTTATTTGAAGCTTGAATTCTTTCTCCAAAATTTCCTCAATGTTTCCCACTTTAAAAGTGGTTTGTGTTTAATTGATATAAGATTCAATCACTATTTCTCATAGTAATTGGGAATGGTTAGATCCAATTATATTGGTTTGTCGTGTCCCAATATTAAGGCATTATTTAAATTAAAAATCTAAGCATCATGATCAAGTTGAAGAAGTCGCCTTTGATGGTCATCAAGTATATAATAATATTTAATAAACATATATAATATAATTAATATATAATAATATTAAATAATATTATTTTATAAATATTTTTATATAATTAAAATACAATATATTTATTGTATTTATAAATAATAAATATGAATATAATATAAATATTTTCAATTTAAATATTATTGTAATTGTAATAATTATAATATAATATATTATTAAATTTAATAAATATAATATAGAAATACAAAATAAGAAAAAGACAAAATAAGGAAAAAGACAAAATAAGAATCAAGACAAAGAAATTAACAAATGAAAGTTATTATACTTGCTAAAGGATACGATTTATAAGGAGGCATTTTAGAAGAGTCATGTCTTCTCCAAAAGGGCAGTAAATGAAAGCTATATAAACATCAAATCATATTCTCCAAAAGACATGGAAAAACATCTGCAGTTCAAAGGTCAAACAAAAGCAAAGCAAGAAATATATTTCTGTGTAAATACTTAACTTCAATCAGCAGATAAGTCCATAACCAAAACAATTGGCATAAAGTAGATACTCTGCATAATTCAGATCTGTTATCAAAGATATCACAGCAAGCATTATAAGAAGACTTTCCAACAGCAAACTGCCATTCTTGCAGGCTCCAGTAATCAAACTGAAATAATACCACAGGTATGACAGTACATTGTTTCCCTTGCTTGTATTAATGTTCAGTATAACACTGCATTTATTTACAGCCAGTTCTGAGCAATATAATTCATGGACAGTCATATGTAATATTCACTAACTGTGTATTCTATATACCATTCATTAACCACATATGGGATCAATGAAGGGTGACATGTCTAGTTTATCATTCATAGTCGATGTATTGGTCTTGGCTACCTAGAGTACCAAGAATCCTCACGGATGCCTTAGCCTCAAGAATACACCAAGTAGTTCTTGAATAAGGATGGGAGACAAACATAGCCTATGATGAACAAACAACATGCTACACCCTATCAACCCCATATGGTGTTAAGGAATAGTATATAAGTTATAGAGAAGAAGTGTATGTTGATAAGATCATGAAGATAGCATGTGAAATGTCATGATAAATGGTGAACAATGAACATATGAATTGCATTGTGTAACAGTAACAATAGCTGACTGTAATAGCATGAAATCATTATAAATTATGAATTGTTTACATTGCAATCAGTTTAGGTAGATTATGTAATGAGTATGAAATATTTATGTGCATTTTCATTATAATGAACTAAAGAAAGAATACAAAGAGTATAAGTACATAAAAGGCATGAATTCCTAAAATAGAGGAAGACAATAATGTTAATCAACTCACCACTATGAGGAGTAGGGAAGATTAGGGGCGGGCAATCAACCAAGGATAGGTACGGGTTCATTGGTCTAGAGCACCCTTCGAGCCCTTGTCTCAAGATGGTACCTTAGGGAGCAAGAGGTAGTCTTTTGACTTGAGTGGTCTAGAGAACCCCAAGTCAAAGGAAGGTCCTAGAGTGGCCTGGGTCTAGAGCACCCCTCGAAGGAAGAACGACCTAAACCATTGGCATTGCACCCTAATGGATTCACTCTCATAAGATGGAGGATTTGATTAACAATAGGCCCAAGTATATCTCTTCCATGGTAACATGAGACTTACATAATAGATCTATGATAATAAGAGAGCATATAGTTTATGTTTTATTGACATAGAAAAGAGGAATTGAATACTAATGTACTCTTTTACAAGTTGAAATTGTTTGCAAGGTTGCGGAAATTTTGGCTTGCTAGAAGGGGACATTACATGGTTCAATAAATCTTTCTGTTGTCACCTGAATTCGCACCTTGTTGTTGAAGCTTTTGGCAGTTCCAACAAATTCAGTGAAACATGGGATTGGTCTCAAGGTGTGGGACCTTGCAATTGAGACCAAACCTCCAGAGAAGGCCGGTTCCTCTTTCTGGACTTAAGGTCGAGAGAATGATGGCTAAATCTAATGCTAATGCTCACAGGCAAAAGGGGAAGAAGAAACTGAAATTAAAAAGAGGTGATGCACTAGATTTAGAGTATTAGCTGGGATTGACATAACACAACAATGATCTCAAATACTGACATAGACTCACATAGACTTACAACTTTAACAGAGGTTCAAAGCAGAAAATTGTAAATATAGGAGGGACTGTTTATCCACAGAATAAACTTACAGATTTCAAATAAACAGTGTAAAAGCATAAAGAGAGGCAAAATATCAGTGATTATATTGATCATGAAGGCTAAATACCCATTAAAAAAGAAGAATTATTGCAGAAGAAATAGACACAAAATAACAGTTTACACTCATAGGTGAACAATAACTAGAGACATCAAAGGCTCAAAATCGAGCACAATGTATCAGATCTAGTCGGCTCTTGTAAAGCATTACAAGGTCTAAAACTGTAACGAACTCCCCTTGCCCGTGGAATGACCCAGAAGAACAACTAACCAACCCAAAATACATCTTTGACATATGCATATATAGCTTTTACAAATCATTGTGCAACTACGGGCGCTGAAATTTGGTTAATCGATTTGGTCACGCGCCTATGCCGCATTGAATTCAGCCATGGCCCTGTCAGGAAAATCTGCAAATAGGGTTGATGGCCATGCTCTGACAGGTCTGCAAGGTTGCAGAAGAAGATTGCGTACACGCATGGGTGGCAAGCGTATTGAAGAGGGAAGGTCTGAAATCCTTCCATGGTACCTACAAATTCATTTTGTCCCTCCTGCGTATTGGCGCATTGAAGGATTTAATTGTTTCAACCACTTGAATCTGACTGATTTGCAACATTGTCCTTCAAGCATTTAATTTGTTCTGCAACAATGGCGTGATTTTAGGAAATCGCGTCCTGCAAGCTTTTACAACAATTTAAAAGTGTTTATTTTCAATTCTGCCTTTGGCGCCCTTTAAATTTTCCTTTATCAGTGAATTCATTGTCTGGCGAACTCCTTTTCCTTGGCTTTCTTCACTTTTCTTCTCTACCCCCCTTTGGTTGGCAAAATCTTCATTTGGCAAACCATCTGGTCTTCTTTGCTTTCTCCTTTTGCGCCTTTTATCTCCTTTGGCCTCTTTAGTTGGCAAATTGCCTTAACGGTGAACCCAAGAAACTGCGAACTGATCGGTGAGTTTGCAATTTTACCGATTCCCCGATTTCTCCCTTTTGTTTGATCTTTTGCCTCCTTTTCTCCTTATCGACGAATCTTCTTGCTCACGAACTTGCCCTGCTGACCACTTAGCCGATCTTTAATTTTCCCCCCTTTATCAGAGAAAACTCTCCTTCGCAAACTATTTCCTTGTCTTTGTCTTCATTCCTTGCTTAGTCGGCGATTTCGCCAATCGGCGAACCAAATAGTTTGCAAAACTTCCACTTGGCCGACTAAGGAACTTTTCTTTCCTTTGCCTCTCCTTGGCATACTTTCCTTCATTGGAGCCTTGACTTAGCCGCTTCCCTTTTAGCCTTGCTTCGTTCCTTTGTTAGCGAAATGGTCCATTGGGAAACCCGCCCATCCGCAAACCTACCCGTCAGCAAACCTTCGGGTTCACGAACCAAACAATCCGCTGACAAAAGCCTTCTGTGCATTTTTCTTTGCCTTAGAGAATTCCGCCTTGGTTCCTTTGTCAGCGATTTCGCCGATCAACGAACTTTGAGTTTGCCAAACACAAACTTTGCCGACTAAGGCAAACTTTGTCTTTCTTCGGCCTACCTTCTTCCCCTTAGTCGGCGATTTCGCCGATCGGCGAACTTTAAGTTTGTCAAACTCGAATTTTGCCGACTAATGCAGAAGACAAATGCAAAATACTTAGAATTTTTGGGATTTTTTAAGTAAGACTTTCTTCCATTTAAGATTTCTCAGATCGGATATTTATGATGGAAGAAAGGTGGGATCTTTGGGGGAATCTTTGGGCTATTTTGGCCTTGGTTAAAATATGACAACACTTTCATTGCCCACATGGTGGCAAAGGCTCCAAATGTGTTTAAAGATCCTATTAGATAAATCTTAGGGAGAGGCAGGCTTTCCATAATGGTTTTGGATCTCTTCACTCTCCAACCATCCCAATTCATACAATTGAATTTCATATAGTGATTGTTCAGTTACACCCTTGTACCTTTGACAATGTTCCTATGTTGACAATACTCTCCTCCCATGTGATATAGTCAAACACTCATGTATCATAGTCCTCTTGTGGGAAGCGTTAGACCTTATCAACCTCCATCTTCTACAAGTACCTAATAACTCCTTGCAACTTAAACCTCGACATCAACTTCCATGGGCTCTTAATCTACCTCTACTATTGTATTCAACTATTGAAGGTTGAAGAGGCACAAAAGGATATATATATATATATATATAATGCATATTGTCTTCACTAATCCATATATATCTTGTTGATCTTTCTCTATAAGTAGATATATCCTTATTTGAGAAGGGGTCAAATTACTTTCTTCCCAAAAGAGTTATATTTCTCATCCCAAAGAGGCTCATTATCTTCATCTTCAATAGCTATTTCTGATGCAACCTAGATAACATCTAGACTTCATTCAAAAAATGATTTTTATTGGCAAATTCAAACAACTTCTCTTCCCTTGCTCTCAATTATTAGTTTATTTCCTATAGAGTTGGGACACATACTTCCTCATAAGTTGCTACTATGTTTCAATGTGTTGTCTTTGATTGTCTCCTTTTTGGCCCTTTACTCTTATATTTGTGTACACCTCCTCAATTCCTATGCTACCCCTAGATATGTTATAATTGCTTCATTCTCTTTAGACTCTCAATCATAAATGCTATGTTGAAAAGGCTCCTCAAACCTCTTTGTTGTTCTTGTCAGATTCTGTCTTCGTTCCTCTAATAGATTCTTCTTCACTCAATGTTCCATTCCAACATGCAAGTATTGCAAGATCAAATGGTGGGGGTCGAGTCTAGCTAGTCTAACCATCAACTGAGCAACATGTTTGTTTCACTCTAGTTAGTTGGTGATGACGTTGTGAAGCAAGCCTCTTGTTGGATGTATTTGACGAGTACAATAATCCACAAAAAATGAATTCTTATTTCAATTTAGATTCTCTATTTTGATTGGATTCTGTTCATCCAATTCTCTGCCCATGAAAAATTATAGGATGACCTTCAAAACTCCATTTTTGGACAAGCTTGTTGCTTAAAGCCAATAGAGTTTGACATTTATTTAGATACCATAATGTGCATTGTGCAAAATATATTCTTCAAAAACATACAAAACAATATCATCAGGTAGGATAATTAAGATAGCTCCCTAACATTTTCTCAGATTTGACAATATAAAGATAAAGCAATCAGACGAGGGGTGCGTCTACTGTACAAGTAACAACATTCACACAGATTCCTTGACCTTAGCAAACCAAAAACAAAACTTGATATCCAAACCTTAGACATTGTTGACTAGATACATCACACATTAACATATGATTCAACTAACACATTTATTTCCTTATGTCTACAATATCCCTTTGAGATACCAATGCATTCCTCTACGGGTATCATTGTGAATAGAGATTTACCATCAAAACACACTAGAATAGCATTTTCATTTAGTTTCATATCTTTGATTCTCGACAAACAAGTAGTCTTTAGTATAAGATGAAATCTTACTGAAAAGGAGTCAAATTTATCTTCTAGAAAAATTGTCAGTTCATAAGTAGAGGAATCAATAGTAATAAATATTGACCTCAGTGACACTCCTGTCTAATCTATTTTAGGCTGATCGTAAAACAAAGGTATGAAATTCTTGTTTCTTTATGTCTTCACCCAAAGATGAATCCTAAATGGCTTGTCACAACTTTCGTCACCTTATTCATCAAGTTCTTCTCCACCCTACAGTACCTACATTCATTAAGATAATATTTTGGCATTTGAAAGGTATAATTGTTATCACAGAGTATCTATTTATATACGATTTCACTAATCTTCAGCCATAGTGATTAAAAACATCAACAAAATCTTATCCAATAAATCTATTAAAAACATAATAAATAATGTTGTTGCTTACAGTACTAATTATTTTTCGCTTCATGGACGTGACAAAAACCCATTATTTGTGTTTTCTAAAACCAATCTGAAATAAAATTAACTTTTTTTAGCTATTTAGTCAAATACTATGGTTTTAAATTGAAATGAGATAACTTAAGCATTATTTAGGCCAACTGATCTATAAGACCAATTGACTGTATATCTCCTTGTTTAGACTTTTTTTTGGTTATCTAGTTCTAGAATAAATTCTCGCAGCTTTGTTTGATTTTCAAGTATTAATATTTAATGTTCTGGGTTATGATTGCAAATACCTATGTAATTGAATTAATACCATTATATAGAAAGCAAGTCAATTCTTGCAAGCTGAAGATTTTATAAAGAAGCTCTTGTAAGGAAGTTATCCTTTATTTGGTTTTAATGTTAAGACTTAGGTGTTCTAATTATTTGACTTCTTGTGTCTTCATCTCTAATGTATGTGCATATTATTTATTTTTATTACAAGTTATAGGGGATTTTGTAACGAGTTGTCTCCAACTCTTTTCTCCTCATGTGGGAATATCCCTTATCAAGAAATATAAGAGTTACATGTAACTCCCTTCATATTGCATTCCACATAAAAATAATATACAGTAGCTACAAATCTGTAACTACTAATACTCTACCTGAGTGAATGTGAGAGTAACATTGGTAACCAAGAAAACAATTTTCCACACTTTTAAATGATATCCCTTCTTGCATACTTTTATTAGTCTTCCTCATCCTTTCAGTCTTGATTTATTATGCTTCTAAAAACACCAACTACTTTTCTTCACTAATTTTCTACTACTTGAGTTAAAATTTTGTAGACTTGGTTATTATTCAAAAATTCATGAGTTTTTAAAACTTGCAAGGGTTTTCATCATCTTGGTACATTTGTCTATAATGTGTTTTTATGCATACATTTACCTATAGTTCAATGTTTTTAACTCATTGATCTTGGAATTCGGAATTTCAGTTCTCTTAATGGATGAAGACTAGTCACTTTTTTAATTGCTCTATGGATATATGCCCCCTCTTTTACGTAGAACATGTTACTTACAAGCCTAAAAATATAAATTGAAGAAACTTGTTACTTTTTCTTAAATGGAATTGTTTAATGTTCTTTGACTGTATTTATACATAAAAGGAGCCATGAAATTACGCTTGAAGCGACAGTAGATATTCACAACAACTCCATGCAATGGCTAGTCCATCTAATGAAGAAGTTCCTCGACCAAGTTCATCAATCACAATTAGGCTCCTGTGAACACAAAAATACAAGTAAACTCATTTGAGTTCAATAATTTTCCAATAGATCCCAAGTAAATGCAAAAGGAGCTTTGACTATTAACACACCGAGGAGAAACATTTTGCATAAGGAAAGCGGTTTCCTTCATCTCTGTCATAAACTGCAACACACAACCTTGCATGTATGAGATTTCTTGTTGTGAAAATATTTATAATAATGATAAATAATTATGAATGTTTTCACAAAGAAAAGAAAAATGTATCATCTATTAACATGACAACAGTATAACTCTACACTATTAAAACATTGGACCATTCTATTTTACATCACCACTAAGAAAAAGATTTACAAGTTTATAAAGCCAATAGATTTAATCTACAACTTAGCTTACCAAAGATTATACAATTATGTTGATATTTTATGTTTGCATTTTTTAATATTTAAGTTGTCAATCCTACTATGGGGGTGGGTACAGGGTTTGGGTACATCAGTGTGGCAATTTTTTCTCTCCTAGGTACAAGTATAGGTACGACTATATATATATATTGAATATTACTTAATGTAACTATAATTTATAATTATATATAATATATAAAATTATATAAAAATTATAAAAACAATAATACTCATAATTGTCAATAAACAAAATAATTAAATACTTCATACTTCGCAAAAAAGAAAATATTCATAATTCAGTGATTTGTCAAATGCCAATACAAAATGAAAATTACAATCAACTGTATAACTCACAACCTGTTGAAGTGTATAACTTTAAGAAAAATAAGCTGCAACAAATCCCCACGGTGACAATTGTATTAAAAGAACACACAAAATGGACACCCCCATTTGAAACGAACATGGTGTGTCCCCTCACCCAGGGCAGAATAAGATTCTATTATATGTCAACCTTCAATTGCAATAATAATTCTCACATAGGAGTTATGACTAATGGAAAAATGAGCTTTCAATACTTGGATGACAACACCCCTTTGACATTTTTTCTTGTTGACTTTCACTGGGATACACTCCGGTCCTCCTAAGTCTGCCTTGGGTTCATTTTGGGTGAACCCCAGGCCCTCTTGGTCCCATACTGAACCCATATGGGCACGGGGGGCAAACTACAAAACTCAATAACTTAGTTTAATATGCATTTAATGTATTTATGAATTAAAAGTCAACTAGATATTAACAAACTTACATTACTTGCTAACACTTAGAGAATAATACCTTATTTGACTATAGTGAATTGATGTTTCTTTCTTGGTTCTCCTCCCTCTTTGAAAAAATTGGTTAAATCTTTAAATTTCAAGGAAGATTCATATGATTTTTCTATGTTACCATCCTTTTGAATATGATAGAGAAATTTCCAAATTCCACATCCCTAAAAGTTCACAAGAAATGGAAATCCTTGGCTAACTCTCCATTCAACAAATGCCATTTATGTGTTATCAAAACTTTTCAATTTATTGAATTCTTGCCAATCTCTAATCAAGATTTGTACTCACGTTTTTCCTTTGAAAGGGGTTATAAAAATTGTTGGGTAATACCTCATATAATCTATAATAAACATATATTAAATGGGAAGACTATAACAATCAAATTGAAATCCTGTTTATTTTGCAAGATTAAATTACTATCAGATGACCAAGCTTTAATTATGGAGAAAAGAGAAAAGCATACCAAAAAAAAATCTATATATTCATTCGTCTAGATGCTAAAACCATCCATACTGATATCAAAAGTACAAAGCAAAATAACTATATCATAAAAGAAAAACCAAACACCGAGACAATGGAAGATGGATGGTATTAAACGGTTCCTTTCCACCTATGTATGGAAGATGATTATAATAAGGAAGTGAAATGGAAATGACACTATATAGAAGGAGAAAAATATCCGTTTGCTAAGAGGTTTGCTAAATTTTGAAGCATTGCTAGTAAGTTTGGAAGCATTTCTAAAAGCATTGCCAATAGATCTAAGGTATTTTGAATTGATTTATGGGGGCTTAAAGATGACGTAGAAAGGGAAGATGGGTAGTTTGTCCCCCAAGATCCTTCTTTTGACAAGCACCCAAAAGGGAGTTTAGGCTTGACATAGAAGATGGAAGCAACAATAGGCATCCAAAAAGCAAAAAGTGTCATCGATCCAAAATCTTCAGAATGTGTTTGGATAAGCAAAAAGGATACTCTAGTTTTGTAACTAGTTATGGAGAGGGAAGAAGGAAAATCCATAGGCTGGCAACTAGAAGAATGATATGCCAATATTTTGGCATGCAGCTCTTGGTGGAAGAGTTGTATGAATGGGCAAAAAACTGGAAAATGCATGAAGACTATGAAATAAGACTTTTCCTATGTAAATATCTCATGATTGTCTTCATCGACAAAGATGATTGAAAGAGGATCTTCCAAGGAAGGCCTTAGTTTTATTGCAATGTGGGGCTATTTATGAACCTTGCACATTGGATATAAACCAACTAAAGAATCGCCATCATGCCCTAGCCGCACAAAATCATGCCCTAGCTGAGCAATAACAATGCCCTAGCCACAACTTTGAGGATTGAAGGTAGAAATGATGAATTTTGTGCCCCTGAAATCATTGCAAAATATTAAAATTTCTAACTTGCACTTTTAGCGTGCCCTAGCTATGCTATTTTAGTCTATTTTTTGCATCTCATGCCCTCGTCACGATTGGAAAATCACATGCCCTAAAAAACCCTAATTTTTGTGCAATTTTTAACAAAAACCCTTGCATTTTTCTGACTGTTGTAACTTGTGATTTGCAAAACAAATACCTGTGATTTTTGGCAAAAAATCACCCACAATTTTTAGTATTTTTGACAGATTTTCAATCCCCCCCAAAAAACATGATTTTTAGACTAATTTTTGGCTGCGATTTTGTTGTTTTCAATCATGATTCTTGCAGTTTCCTAACTAAGAAAACCCTAGCTACAATTTCCAACTTGCAACCTACAATTTTCAACATGAAAAATGATGATTTTCCATGCCCTAAAAAACTGCTTTCCATTTTTGACTGGTTTTGGCCCTAGCTGGCCTTGTGACCTCAACCCACAATCATGACCTCTTCCTGACTTTCTTTGCACAATCAAACTCTAACCCTAACCTAGTTTCTCTGATACTAATGTTAGTAAATGCAAAGAAAAGAGATGAGAGAAAATGG
This sequence comes from Cunninghamia lanceolata, assembly GCA_027924645.1. Classification (NCBI taxonomy): domain Eukaryota; kingdom Viridiplantae; phylum Streptophyta; class Pinopsida; order Cupressales; family Cupressaceae; genus Cunninghamia; species Cunninghamia lanceolata. The sequence continues at coordinate 15,532,416 of BSBN01000472.1, read as the reverse complement.
CTAGGAATGGCTTGAAAGTCTTGCTTCACAAAGAGTGAGTGTAGCTGCTAGCATTGATAAATTTAGAAAAGTATTATTATAATTAGTAATTACCATATTGAATGGTACAACAGCCACATTAAAAGATAGTACCACAAGCTCTTTAAGAGCTACAACAACTACAATTATTGCAACCACCTTATTTAATAACCTACACCTAACTACCCAAGTACACTTTCACACTTTATGACATCATTATTATATTCTAATAGAGGTAATTCAAGATGATTGTTTATGTTATTCCTTTGAAGTTGTCATTGATACTGTCATGCTAGAGCATTTTGCCAAAAGTATCTTTTCATGTTGGTCACATCAATCACTACCTATTGCAAGAGAGGATTTACAAAACTAGAACCATCTTCTTGATTGAGTCTTTCCTAATTTTGCTAGTGGTTATTCCAACTTGACTGTCCACTCCTAGGTTTTTTCCAATTAATCAATTCCCATGAATTTGATCAAGAAAACAATTTCTGATGAGAGCGTATTTATAAAACTTAGAAGTATTTCTAGAGATGGCTTCAAAGTTGAGTTGATTCTTTTGGTGAGGCAATTGAATCTTGATACAAACTCTCTTATTGGCTACTAGTTATCCTTCTTTACATTCAAGTTGAGCAAATAGAATTTGATTGTCCTCGACTAGTTTGAAGCATGACATGAATTTCATGCGTATGGTCTCCCAATTGGTGATGGAACCGATGACAAGATGATGGAACCATTCTATCGTTGTTCTAACTAAGCTTTCAACAAAAAGTATCACCACAACATCTTCATGTGCTACTCCAAGAATGTAGCAAAGATAAGCTCATCAAGGTGCTACATGCCATCACCATGGAATTTGGGAAAATTCTTCCTTGAGCCTAATGGGAAATCATGGCGAATGACAAGTGCCAAGGGACCAATACTGGCTCCCCACAACAATGGAGATGAAAGTGAATCATTGTGATCATCATCAGGTGCATTGTCTCCCATTACATGAAGTGGTTTTGTATCTTTATGTTGATCTCCTACAAAGATGTTAATGATTTCATGAACCATCAGTGAAGATGAATCTTCACCTGAATGTGGTTGAGTAGGCATCTGAAAGAGGAACAATGCAATCTGCTCTACAAAATTCTTCTTACATGAATTTTGTACAAACGAACCCAAACAAACCCAACCCCAAAAGTTTTTTTTGTCAAATCCACGAATTGCATCCACGAAACCGAACCAAGATCCGAACCAGAACCGACAACTTAGCTTTAAAACAATCTAATCTTAAAAGAATTAATTAAATAATAGGCTCTTTTCCATCACCCAGAAATAGCCACTACTGATGATGATACCTACTAGATGTGGCTGCTACTAGAAATAGAAATTTGGCACATAAGAGACCTCTTGAAAATCTTAACTTTTTGACTTGAAGCTATTGAATCCTTTGAAATCTTTGAATAATGCCAAACCTTTTGGAGTCTGTGGGAAATTATTGAAACCCTAACCATCACAAATTCATTGTAATGTCCCCATTTTTAGGCCCTCATGCAGTTTGGTGGTGCTAGCTTCTGGGGTGGTTCCAACACAGCCAGAGTAGAGTTTTTGTTGCTCAGTAGGGTTCAGACGGACAATTGGAGTTGATCGACACTTTCTACGCCTGATTCGAACAACTTGTCCAAGACTTGCTATTTTTAGTAATTCCCTATTTTTTAGGAGGTGTGGGATCGGGCCCTGTTTACCCAGTTGGGAGTTCCTATTTTTTAGGGATGTTTCTTTTGTCAGCAATTCCTACTTTTTAGGAGTTACTATTTATAGTAACCTGCTATTTTGGGACTTCGTGTCAATTGACCCTTGTAGGCTAGAGCAGATGGTTAAGGGGTCTTATTTTGGCAGTTTTCGGTGTGGCTTCACCTCCAATGTTCAGTGAGAGTTCAAGTTTGACCTTCGTTGGACTCCGTTTGGCACACTTACTATTTATAGTAAGTTACTTTTTCAGGGAGTCGGGGTTTCTATTTATAGCAGGGCACCTGGACAGGTCTCAGATGTAGTGTCGACCAATGTTTGGGCCTTTGCAGATGTTTCAGGACTCAGTGGTGTGTACTTACTATTTATAGTAGGTCAGCTATCCGAAGTTGCTATTTGTGGCAGGGCGCCTAATCATTCAATGTTTGGCAATTTTGATGTTGGTTTCAGTTGGCATAGCAAATTGATGGAATTTTAAGGAGATATTAATATTTTGATGTGTCATTAATGATGTTAATTAAAAGTTTATAATATAAAGTTATATTTTGACTTTATATTAAAGGGGGCCAATGACACATGATAAAGTGCAATTAATGATATTAATTTATTATGGGCACAATAACCAAGGTACTTTTGAGGGAACTAAAGTAAAAATAATAAAATATTATTTTAAAAGCCAAAAAGCATTTTGGAAAGTCATGCATGTTCATGAGAATATAAAAGCTCTCAAAAGCCAAATCAACCTCATTAATTATTAAATGATCATATGAATTTGCTTTGTGGTTTTCTGGAGAAGACAAGGGTTTCAGTATATCAGCCATTGAAGAATGAAAACTCTTCAATGTTTATGCAATTCTGAGGCTGTGCAATACCAGCTGATATTATTACCTGAGGAGAGGTTCATTCTGGAGTTCTATTTGTGCTTAAAGGTGAAAGATATCATTAAGGGTTTGAAGATTAATGAAGAATAATTAATTGTAGACTTGTAGCTTCATTCTTGGCAGCCATTTATATCAGATTTCAAGCTTTTTGTTGGCTGCTACAGTGCCGTGAATAGTGCCACTACAGTACCGTGAACATTACCGCTACAGTGACACGCTACAGTAATGCGCTACAGTAAATGCTACAGTATGTGAACAGTGTTGACAGCAGCAACATAGGTAATCAGGTTTGAAGGCAAATAAGGTTTCCTTCATTCGGGTATGCACATAATTGTAAAAAGCTTTTGGAAATAGTTTAATAAATCATTTGCAGCAGATGTCTTTATTTAGTTGATTTGCAATTTCCTTTGTTGCATTGTTCCTGGCATCTTATTGAGAAAACACAAAAAAATCATATATATTTCAAGAACCAAAACAAACATTCATCATTTGCAAAGCTTTGGAAACCGGAGAATTAGAGGGGTTCATTACAGTGGTATCAGAGCATTTAGAATTTTTAGAGAATATCCTAAGCGGGATATTACAGTGGTATCAGAGCATTTAGAATTTTTAGAGAATATCCTAAGCGGGATATTACATTCACTAATGAAGTTTAAACCCTAACATCTATGAATCCTCTAGATCTTCTAATGATGATTTCACTGAAACCCTAACACCATGATTCTATGACATCCATTAATTCAACTTGATGACTTACATCTAATGATCCTTCATGAAAGCAAAAGGAAAAAATAGAGTTCTAAGTCATCAGTTTTTTTGTTAAAGACAATATTTTAAAAGGCAAATCACCCACTTGATATACTGAAAACCATAACTCAACACAAAGAGCCTATTTACTGATCTCTTGGATACCATCATGAAATTTTTAGTGAAATGCCCTTTGGTCATTTGCTGCCATGACAATCATATTACTTCTAAAAGCTTGGGAGCAAGACTTACATAGAGAGTGCATAAATTGCCTTCAACCCCTTGGTGGTTAGAAAAAATGCTAATGAAAAAGTCTTTAAACTTGTTGCTAATGGCACCTTTAGGGGCTCTGGAGAAATTAACTGCGATGACTGCTAAACAATAATGGGTTCCTGCAGTAGCAGAAAAAGCATCTGAAAGGTAGCAATTTTTCAATCGGTATTCTTCTGACAAATCTCACAGCATCTTCTTGTAGACCTGCAACAATACCAAAACTGAGCCAAATCCTGCTAGAAAAATCAAAGGGCAGGCTGCTTTAAGTATAATGACACCTTAACTTGTATATATAGGGAAGACCATGTGTTTTTAGCTTTAAAACTTGGCTTTTTGCTTTATGATCAGTTGGGGTAAGAATGGTGCCTCTTTTGACTTGAATTCTTGTTGATCTAGACCTTGGCAGAATTCACTAATGCTTTTGCCAAGTTTTAGATGCCTGAGCAGAATTCTTGTGTGGCAATGCCACCCCTAAAGCATGCCAAAGTCTGTTTTGGTGCCTTATAACTTGCTGGATGGAGTTTTGGATGATTATAACCATTAAAAGGTATGCCCTCATTCAACCCCTCCAGTTGGCAGATATTACTAAGGATATTGCCGCTTTTTCATGACATGTTTCACCTACATTTCTTCCAAATTTTCATGGCGCATTTCACTTACATTTCTGCCACTTTGTCAGGTTTTAAGTCCTACGTAGAGTTTCTTGATGCTTTTGCCAGCTTTTTAGACTTGGGTGGAACTTTTGCTGGGCTTTGTGAACCAAAAAGTGTGCCCTTCTTGTTATTGCCCTTTTTCTAAAGGAACATTTCACTTACCACTTAACCACATGCTGATTACCAGGTGGAGGATAGAAGTGGCTCTGCAAACACCAAATAGCACCTGAAGCTTAATTGATTTTACTATTTCCCTTTGGCACACTTTCATAATCTCCAAATCACCTTTGGGCACAGTTTTACCCTCACATTGCCAACTTAAATGCATGCCATAATCTTGATAAACACTTTTTCCTCAAACGGAGATTCATTGACTCTTTGCCACATTTCCCTACTGATTGGCAGAACTCCTAAATGGTTTTGCCACAAAGAAAGTGCACCTAAACTGATTTTGCTTCTTTAAAGTGCTGAGCGTGGATTTATCAAGAATTTGCCAAGTTTTATTGTGAGCAGGCAGATGATTTAGGTGACTTTGCCACCTAGAAAGCATGCCAACTATGTCTTGAATTTCCTTACTAGTTAAGCATGGATCTATCCTGGTTTTGCCAGCTGAAACATGCCTTGCAACTTCTCCCTATGCATGGTTGCATCTACCCCGCCTTTGTCTTTGTTCTGCTCCATTATTTGATAATCATTTACATCCTACAAAATCGTAATTGAAAAGGCCAAGGACAAAATAATCTTCGCAAATTGACTGTGAAGACAACCATTGTCTTGAATTTGATGCAAACTTGAGGATTAACTAAGAACTGACTAACAAAGTGCCTAAAAATGGAGTTTCCTAGGGGTACCAACAAAATCTAATCTAAACCAACTAATAAAATATAAACAACCTAAAATAGGCTCCCATCTACTACCTATAAATAGAACACCCAAAATAGCCACTACTAAATATGATCACTGCTAAAAATAGCAAGTTGCACATGAGTGACCTTGTGAGAGTTTGAAGCAATTTCCACACTAAATCTTAATGACTTGTTTGACAAACAACGAAACCCTAACCACTAGGAACCTAATGACTACCTCACCAATACCAATTTGATGACTTCAAATTGGAACTTTGGCCCATTGATATTTTGAATCAAGTCTTAGCTCAAATATCAAGGCATTCGTCATAATGATGAAGCTATTATATTTGAAATTCTAACAAACCAAAAGAATATCCACAATAGCCTATTTGAAGATAGTGGCCTCCAAACCCTAGAAATTCAGCCACTCAACAAAGAGAAAATGCCCCTTTACAATTTTGAGTAACTCCCTTGTGGAAAATGAAACTCTCGCCATATCTGACATAAACCATTGCTGATAAATGATTTATTCTTTGCTGTCCCAAGCTTTTTAAGATGTGAAAATGGAACAATCAACCTGCTGGATAAAGGAAATTCAGACTAAGACTGTAAATAGCATAAAAAAGAGATCAGGAGGGAGAAATAAAGAGGAACAATGCAATCTGCTCTAGATAAAGGTGTTGAAAACTGCCTTCATAACTGCTACAATTGAGAGGACAAATGAACCTATTTCTGTTGTGAAGAACACAGATAAACTATCTTGAGCATAGTTACAAGAATTGTCAAGAATCGTCCAGAAGACCTAGGACCCAGTTAACCGAGTCTGGACAGACTTGCAGCTGCTAGCAAGTCTAGTCAGACTCGCAAAATCCAGCAAGTCCCATCCTTGAAACTCAGTCGACTAAGCCATCTGCATAAATCAAAAAATAAAGCAAAAAAATTACAGGAATATGTCCAAAGGTCCCTTAGTATTAGACTTTGGAAATGACAACAATATGTCCAAAGTCAAACAGCACAATATGCCTAGGGATTTAAATTATCTTTGCACTTAGGATTGGTTGTGTTTCCTTCTACAAAAAAGATGTTCAATGGCTGGGTGGAAGCACAGTGTAGCTTCTCCTCACTGGTGGAACACAACCAACCCTCTTCTACTTCTCTCCAATGTTTCTCTAATACCAAGTGTGGAGAGCAAATCTGAATGATAATGTATTGCTAAATGAAATGTTGTTTTACACAATTAGAAAAGGGTTAAAAGCTCAATGTATTGCAAGAATATGTTGTCGTGAATACAAAAAAATTGAAACTGATGTATGTGTAGCATCTGAGCTTGATTAAAAGTGATAAAATTATGAAAAATGGCCACCCCCAAACCCCAACTCTAGGTTTAGAAAACAAAAACTAAAAATCATTTTGGGCAATTCCAGATGAAAAACCAACATCTTTATATTCTGACGACTTTCTTCCAATTAAATCTCAAGTAATTGAGTTGAATTTATACTTCTGATTTGCTGAGTCAATCCTGATCCTAAGTAATGCTCCCGAGAGATGAGCATAGGACCCCGCATAGAGCAGCTAGTGATGCTGGGCCAAGTGATACAAGCTCACCTCTACCATAGGTCATGACTCCATGTTGTGATTTTGGTTTTTGATGCCATGGATATCATAATCTATGAGTTTTGAACACCTAAAATACTTGAGAATATTTATATATTAAAAAATGTTGTTTCCTTCAACTCAATTTTATTTTTGTACTCATGATCAATGTATACTTGTGTATGTGATCAAAGTAGATTTTGTTTAATTCATTTATTATGTCTTTAAAGTTCATTTATTGAAGGGTGCATAATAAAAGCTTTAAATCCTTAAAAATCTCTATATTTCATGGTTTTTTCAATTTGATGAGTCTGAGTGCCGAGTCCAAGTCTCAGTCAAAAATCAGCTTGCCAAGTCAAAGTCTTGTAACTATGGTCTTGAGTTTGAATAGTGAATAACATGCACACATAGGCATTTGAGTTTCTCCTTCCTTGCATGCCTTAGACTCTGATTTTTGCTTTAAAGCTGACTAAGTTTGGGTGGAGCTTATGAATGGTAAAACCCATGAAGAAGTGTGCCATCCTTGAGAGTTTTAATGTTCAAAAACTGAGGTATAGATCATTAATGGCAAATCCATTATGAAATTGCGCTTGAAGGAAAATTTGGATGGCAAAGCCATAAAAAATGTGTGCCACTTTTGTGTTTTTAATGCTTCTAAGTGCTGGGCAGAAAACACTAACCTGTTCGCCATGTTTTAACCTTTGAAAACTAGGCTATTTTCTCCCTATGGTTTTCCATGCTACTAACTACCACTTTCTTATGTTTTAGGCCGAAAAATCAGATGGTTTGGCCACAAAAAAATTCGGCCTATTTTGCTGTTTTGTCCTCTTGTACTCTTCCTTAGGCACATATCACTAATGTGTTTGTCATGTTCTGATGTTTGGAAGAAAAATATAAGGGTCAACCCACTAAAAGTGTGTCCCTTTTCAGCTTGTCATCCTTGGCAGAATTCACTTAACCAATTACCACTTTTACTTCTGTTTGGTGGAAAAAGTTTGTGGTTGAGCCATTCAATATATGCACCTAGCTTGGAAACATGTTGAAGTGCCATCCTTGAACCCTAGGCACACTTCACTAAGGCATTTGCCAACTTTATTTCACTTGAGTGGAAAAACTAGATAGTTAAGTCACACAAAAAGTGCGCCTCTGTTAGCTGAGAGGAGTTTTGAGCAGAATTCGCCAACAACACAAACAGAAAGTGAAATTTTATGATGGTTTGGCCATAGAAAAAGTGTCATTTTTGTATTTGCGTGTTAGGTGGAGATTTGGGCAGAGAATACCATTGGCTTAGCCATCCAAAAGGTGCACTAGTGGAAATCACTTATGGTTTTTCCATAAAAAAATGCACGCCAACTCTACTTAGACCACATTTCCGTTCTTGGTGTGAAGAATTAGGTGGAACTTGCCATCACTATCACCACTCTGCTTTCAAATCCTAATTTGACTCGACACACAAACAATAATTAATTGATGACAAAAATGGACACAAACTAGTATGAAAATTGAGTTTCATATGGGTATCAACAAATGTTGAATGCTCAATTTTATTCCAAGCTTCTTGAGGCATACTTCCATTTTAAACTTCACACCCATAGAGGATTAGAGGCTTTACAAGACTAGAGCATAGTTCTTTCTTTTTATCTCAATGCCATAGATCAACATCTCTACAATGACTTTCTTAACCAAAGTAAGCATTCCAACTAGTAAAAACTCTTTCTTCAATACTGAGGTTCCAATTTAGTCTGTGATTGAGATCAATACTCAAGTATTTATAAGAATGAACCATCTTCAAAGGTTGCTTTCTGAAGGAAAACGTAACGCAAATTCACTTTTTGGATTTTATAATCATAATTTTGTTTTTTATCAATATTTACTATCAGACCAGACTTGTTGCAAAATGTTTGAGGAACAATAAAATGTTTTTCAAGGACAATAAGGTGTTGGAACACTTAATTGTTTTTCAAGGTTAATAAGATGTTTGGAAAGGAAGACAACATCATCAACATATACAATTCAAAAGCCACCACCAAGAACGGAATTGATGAAACCCCTTGGTGGAATCAATTCAAAACTATTATTAATAGAATGACTTTACCAATCAGGTTTTCATAATGAGCAGTTCATACTTCACTTCAAAAACATGTTATAAGGTCTTCACTAATCAATCTACAAAAATGCACCAAGTACATAATTGCTGCCTATAATGGTTATTGGAATGAATGAGAAATAAGAAAAATGAAATAACAATGCAAAATTGAACAGCACCGTGCTAGAATTGGATTCCAGATTTTCTCCAGCTCCTATACGTGTAAACAAACGGTCCGCAACTCGAAATGTAGCAAAATGAGCAGGAACATAGCAACCAATTTGAGCAAGGATTACTATAAGACAAACTTGCCTAAGAAAAGTGCTCTTCCCACTCCTGAAAATCAAGTCAAATAATTAAAAAAAATTCTTCATAGTATTATTAGTGATCAAGTTTCATAGCTGACGCTTCATTGCAATGTTCCTACTCCATTTAAAAGAAGTTGCCATTTTCCAGTGCCAAGGATTCTTTCTACTACAAAAGAGAAACAAACAAATAGAAATGAAAAACAGTACTACACTCTACACACATGTTCGGCCCCATGACAATAATCATATTGGAAGCTTCTGAGAGGAAAGTATTGTTTGCCTGCAATAAAGACAATTACTACTTTATTACTATTCACACTTACAACTCAACTTATTGTGGAAGTCAGAAGTCAATTCATAATAAAAGTGTATACATAGTTTGAAGTCATCTGGTTAAAATCAAACCAGTAAAATAAATAATGAAATGAGTTAAGAACTTACAACAAATCCTCCAGGGCGAATGCATTCAACAATAGGGTGCCTTCCTGCCTCTATTGCCATTGGGCCATTTTCTTATGACCTCAAAAAACATCAGAAAACATTACTATTGGTTCATATGCAGTTAATAACTTGCCCTGAAACAATTTGTGGAAGTGTGTACCTGTGAACTCAGGTCGTGTGTAGTGGTCAATAGGTTTACTCAGTATCATATGGGCAAAAGAATTTACAATCATGTCCAAGAGACATAAAGATTCTGAAAGAAGAACAAGGAGAAAGATGTCTTCCCTTACAGAATCGATTAATCCTGCACAAAAGTCATGTCAGCTGCCCCCAAAAATACAAAAAGCATGTATATTATCAATTTTCAACATCTAACTTGCAATAGTGACCTAAGGAAAACATGGATATAATCTAACATATAAAAAAATAATATTCAAGATAACATTCATAAATTACGATAAACTTTTCTTTTTAGAGATTTCTGTAGTTAATCTTGTGGCAAAAATTATTTCAAGAAATGTCACAAGGTGGTAGTAATGTTGTTAAAGGCATGATACAAATGCACACAAAGACCAAAGAGTGTTTTTAAGGCCTTCCACATTTATGGATCATTTTCAATTTAAAAGTATTATTTATTTTTGTATTTTGACTGTGTTGGGATTCCTATTTTTAAGCCAAGCATTTGCAAAATCTTGTCAAATTCTCAAAATTTTCCTAAGGGTTACCTGTGCCTTTACCCTGATGCATGTTGCTGAACCCCTGATTTTGGCTAAGTCTGAAACCTTGAAACTCTGAAACCCTAAAAATTTGGCTAAGTTTGAAATATGATGGATCCTCCAAATTCTAGATTCTGCATTTTAACTCCTATAGATGTGAAACCACTCTCAAACATCCTGACAATATATACATAAAATATAACTTAAAGTATAAGAAAGGTAAATGATAAAAAGTAAATACAAACTAATACATAAAATATAACTTTTATGTATATACTATCAATTCCTTTTTCATTTCCTGCCCTTTTGTTCCTGTGGGATTTTGAGACCTGCAAGAACTTATGCACCAGGTTCCTGTGGGACTTCAGGACCCGCTGAAAATTTATAATTTTTCCAAAAGTTCCTCATTCCTCTGCAACCCGCCAGAAAGTTCGAAATCTTTCTGGACCCCCTAAATTTTCAAGTCGAATTTGAAGGTACAAAAAATTCGATTTTCAGATAATTTTTTGAGAAAAGGGCCAAGTATTTTATGTTGTTTCGGGTCAAACTTTCATTTTTTACTTTTGCCACCTTTGGTTCTGGCGGGACTTTTTCCAAAAGTTCCAAAGTTCCAAGTTCTCCCGCCATCCCGACACCTGCCAGAGGCCCAGAAACGTTAGAAAACGCGCTATTGACTCTCCAGATTGCCATTAATGCAAAGTGTTGTTGGATTTGATGCTTTTAATGCAATTGGTGAAGTTATTGGGGCTTTCCCTCCCATTTTTCCATCAAATCCAAGTTGCAAGTGATATAAATAGAAGATTGAAAATCATTTTGAGGGGTTGGTTCTTTCGTGGTGGTTGGAGGTTGTGCAAGTTTAGTAATGTCTCTAGGGTTCCAAATCAAGCCATGTCCAGTTGCAGAGAAGTAATGGAGTGGTGACATAGATGAAAGATAGTGTGTTGCAGGGATTGTGCAGATAATGTCTCCATGTTCGTTTGTATGTATTTAGGATTTTCCTCTAATCACATTTGCTGATAAGTTTGTATTGGAAATTTGAAAATGTGACAACATTTTAAATATATTACAATCTTTGTAATTGTCATTTGTTCTCTCCATTTGAATGCATGTAGTTCATATTGGATAATTAAGTATGTTTTAAGCACAAAACTTGCAATTTGATACAACATATGCTTAGATCATTTTTCTTTGTTTCCTTTCCATTGTTTTCTTTTTTGTCACCTGAGACTCTTTAGCCCAGTTGGATTGGCACCGGTATTGGCTCCATTAGACCAATCTCATATCATTTAAAACAAACACTTACCAGTTGTTTAGGGAAAGGACCATCACTCCTGTGCATGTATACTTGCATAGTTTGTATCAGCTATATAGGGGTTTTGTGACAACTACTTGTTCTTGGTTCAATGACAGTTTTGGGATCAAGATAACGAGTTGGGTTTGGTTGTTCATTGGTTTTTAGTTGTTCATCTGGTTTGAACTCAATTCCTGTTAAGGTATACCCCTTGGAATATCCCTCCAGAGCCTAGCTGAGCTCGAAGTGTCAAGGAGCCTACCCACTCCTGTAAGTTGGCCAAAATCACCCTTAACCTATTGACAAACCGCTTTTAATCACCTTAATGACACCCTTGGCCTAAGTGATTGTGAAATGTTTTAGGGTTTCGGGTTATAGTTATTTTGGGACCCAACAGACTACTTTTGACATCTCTAGAAATCCAGCATACTCTTTTACCATGAAGATTACTAGTTAAGCCAAGAATAACATGCCTATGAGGAAAGTTTCAAGTATATTAGGCAATGTCGGTAATAAGGTTATTTTTAAATATCTAGCATGTAAGAGCAAATCTTTTAGAATGTTAAATGTTCCAATGGGCCATAATTTTAAGAAGAAATTAAGAGGTAGGAAACGTAAACTAATCAATGAAGTATTAGAGAATGGGAGTTTTGAAAGTAAAGTCATAAGAAGTAATTACTAATGACTATTTAAGAGGGTATTCAGTATAATAATAATTTATTATGTAAATATAAATAATTCATCTTCTATATGTATGCAGAATTGAGAATTTCGAATTCATTCAAATTTATGCCCTCCTTTTTGGTGCATACTCATTTTCTTATCTGTTGAACTTAGAAATTCACATGGCTCCAAAGCAACATATGAGTCAATCTAAACATGTGAAGCATTGGTGAATAAAGTCTGATGTCTAGTTAAGTTTGTCTGTGGTGACCGAATTTCCCTCAATAGTCTTAAAAGACAGATTCCTTGAACTTCAAAAACAAAAGCACCAAACTACCTTTGACAATTTAATCAAGATGCCTTAGATGTAGGTAGAAAATGTAGATTCTATGTCATGATGATATAAATAAATATCCCATTATATTTCATAATAACAATTAGTCATTGCTTGCCGATAAGGGCGTGGTTCGGTGGTTAAGTCGCTCGGTTGTAGTGGCGGCCACCAGAGTTCAAACCCCCACTAGGCCAACGAGCTCGCGGGTTTGAAGTGTTCTTGCTAGGGGATGAGGTCCCCCGTGTTGTGGCCTCACTGGTTCATTGCTCCGGGCAAAAGCATTTGCGTGGAGCTGGAGGGTGTGTCGCACTAGCGTCGCCGGTCACGTTAAAAAGTTTACAAGGTGTATTTTTTTTTTAAAAAAAAAACAATTAGTCATTGCTTACTGTAGATGAGGTTAACTGTAATTTTCAGCTCATATATGATTGTGTAAAGCATGTGCAGGCACTTGTGGCCAACTTACAAACTAATCCTATCCATTCCTATATCCCAATCATATCTCAACTAACAAGGGAGATTCTTTGGATTCTCTACATACAAAACTTTCCATGTGTCTTGGAGATACCATACATAACAAATGAGAATAATGAGAATAATGTTATTTCTAGATATTATGTATTTTATTTTTAACTTTGTATGTCTATGTTAAGTGTTTTAACTCACATCTTTCAATGTGAAATAAAACAAAATAGTGTGTATAATAAAATCATTCTTGAATTAGAAGAAAAAGCTCCTTGTAAACAAAAACTAACCCAAGACCTTAATTTGAATGATATGTACTTGCTATTTACAATCTATACAATGTTTTCTGGGATAGTTCACACATAACAAACAAAACTAAAGGTGTGTCCTTTTGGATTCCCTTAGGGCAAAAGGCTGATATGCACTTCTACTTAAGGAAAAAGCATTTTTATGTTTTTTTGAGTAAATGAAAACACTACAACAACTAGCATGCTTTGATGAGCACACAATTATATTGAGGGGGGGGGGGGGGGGTGAATCAGTATAACACAAATTTCTACTTTTCAAAACTTAACAATAACACACACGCAAGATCTAGCAATTAAGAACACAAAAGGAACACAAGATTTACGTGGAAACCTGTAACACATACACCCCCGGATATATGTTTGCTCTGCCAAGTTTTTTTTATTTTCTGACTATTTTGGGTTTAGGGTTTCATTGCATGTTTTTGCATGTTTTGATATTGCATAGACATGGAATATAATGCATATATTGAAAACCCAGAAAATATACAATGAATTTGCATAAACTAACAAATACCTAGTTCATAAAAATGGCTAAAACTAATTACGGTGACATACCCATATGGAAAACTACAACTTCATTTTATTGCTGTAAATGCACCAGCATACATGGCCATAGAAAATCACCAAGAAATGTCTACAAATGAAGTTTTCCACTAAACACTGAGCTGCAACAACAAAAACAGTTCCCAACGCCAAGAATGAAGGTTTTAGATGTTACAAAAGGTAGTAGAAATGAGACCCCAAAAGCCACATCCTCCCTCAATATGTACGGCCTGCCTCGAAGCTTGTAGCAGCAGCAAGGCAATATAAACAGCTCACTCTCCCAAGTCGCATCCTCAACTGGTAGGTTCTTCCACTTCACCAGGTACTCCCTGATGATCCGTCTCCTCAAATTCCTCTCCCTGGTATCTAGGATAGCCTCTGGAATTAATATCAACTTCCCCTCCTCATCCAATGGTGGAAGTTCAACTGAAGGAATTACATTGTGGCCAAGTGCTTTCTTAAGTCTGGAAACATGGAATACATCATGCACTCGACTGTCGGATGGCAACTCAAGCTCATAGGCCACTTCTCCCACTCTTCTGGCAACTCTAAATGGACCATAGAACCTGGGTTTTAATTTCTCTGCTCCACTCTTTTTCAGAGTGGACTACCTATAGGGTTGGAGCCTCAAGTACACCATATCTCCAACCTCGAAACTCCTCTCTACTCGGTGCTGATCAGCATAGAGCTTTTGCTGATTCTGTGTCTGCTGCATGTTCTCCTTGAGCTCTTTTACTATGTCCTGGCTCTCTTGCAAAAGATCTTTTGCCTTCGGCACACGACTGTCACTAAGTAGATCTGTGAAGCATGGGGCATCATAACCATACAGTGCCCTGAACGGAGTCATCCTGATTGACATATGATATGTTGTATTATAGCAATACTCCCCCAGGTGCAACCATCTGATCCAAGCTTTTTGCTGCCCCGATACATAATTACGAAGATACCCTTCCACCCATTTATTAACTATTTCTGTCTGACCATCGGTTTGTGGGTGGTAACTAGTACTGGGAGTTAGTTCAGTGCCACACAATTTGAATAACTCTTGCCAAATAAACTCAGGAACTTGTTGTCCCTGTCACTTACTATTCCCCTGGGTATCCTGTGTAGTCTGAATATCTCCCTGAAAAATAAATCGGCCACCTGAGTAGCTATGTAAGTCACTGAAATGGCGAACAAGTGTGCAAATTTGGTAAGTCCATCGACTACCATATAGACACAGTCCTTCCCCTGAACCTTCAGCAACCCTATGATGAAGTCCATGGAGATATATTCCCACTTTTGATTGGGAATAGGTAATGGATGTAACAAACCTGCAAGATAAGTATGCTCATGCTTGTTTTGTTAGCAAATAGGACATTCACCAACATACTCAAGGACTTCCTCCTTAAGTCCTTTCCATGTGAATCTCTCCCGAATCTGTCTGTAAATTTTGAAGAATCTGGGGTGTCCAGCCATTGGTATGTCATGGAAAGTCCTTATGATCTTATGCTTGAATTGAGAATTAGGCACCAAAAATATTCTATCTTTGTACATAATCAAATCACTCGCCACAGAATACCTGTCATCCTTGATAGTGCCCTCAATGACTCCTGCTGCCCAAGAGTCCTTAGCATACTCTGTTGTGATCATCTCTTTCCAATCAGCAGGTATTTCTCCAAATAAACACAAGTGGGGTCTCCTCGACAAAGCATCTGCAACTATGTTTCTTTTGCCCTTGACATACTCAATGTCAAAGTCATAAGCTTGGAGTCTACTTACCCACTTCTGCTGCCTGTCATTCAAGTCTTTCTGGTTCATGAAGTATTTAATGCTATTGTGATCTGTTTTAATTATGAACTTCCCTCCAACCAGATATGGCCTGAACTTGGCCAATACATGCATGATGGCCAATATTTCTCGGTCATATACCGAGTAACTCTTCTCTACACCCCTCAACTTCCTACACTCAAATGCAAAAGGGTGTTTCTCCTGCATTAACACTGCCCCTATCCCCTCTCCTAAAGCATCACACTCTAGCTCAAATGGCTTAGAGAAATCAGGGATCGCCAATACAGGGCAAGTAGACATCAAGTGCTTGAAGTGATCAAAGCATTGTTGAGCTGAATCGGTCCACACAAAAGTTCCCTTCTTGGTCAAATCTGTCAAAGGTGCAGCTGTCTGTCAGAAGCCCTTCACAAACCTCCTGTAGAAGCCACATAACCCGAAGAAGCCCTTAAGCTGTGTGAGGTTTGTTGGTGGTGGCCAAGCAACTATTGCCTTAATCTTTTCTGGATCCACTCTAACACCATCGGCACTAATGATGTGACCTAGATAAAGAAGCTTTGTCATGCCAAAGTCACATTTGGACTCTTTGGCATAGAGGGACTCACTCTCCAAAATGCTCAGTACCTCCTCCAAATGTCTCATGTGCTCATCCCAACTCTTGCTGAAAATCAATATATCATCAAAGAAAATTAACACAAACTTCCTAAGTTGTTGTTTGAAAATTTGATTCATGCAACTCTGGAAGGTAGCAGGGGCATTAGTTAATCCAAACGACATCACCAAGAACTCAAGGTGGCCGTAGTGACATTTGAAGGCTATTTTCTCTATGTCCTCCCTCATTCGAATCTGGTGGTGTCCTGACCTCAAATCAATCTTCAGAAAATAACAAGCACCATGCAGCTCCTCAATCAACTCATCAATCCTAGGAATAGGATACATGTTCTTTATTGCCTTTTTGTTTAAGGCTCTGTAATCAATACACATCCTAATAGTCCCATCTTTCTTTTTGACCAATACAACTACAGAAGCAAATGGACTCTTGCTAGGTCAGATGTGTCCCATTTCCAACAACTCCTTAATTGTTTTCTCTATCTCATCCTTGAGCCTCTTAGGATGATGATAGGGTGTGATCATAATGGGCTTAGTCCCATCCTCTAACTCGATGGCGTGCTCTATACCTCTATCTGGTGGCACTCCTGGAGGTATACTACCAAACACCTTACTATGCTTGGTCAATAGCTTCTGTATATCCGGATGGTAAGCACTCTTCGACTGCTGTGGAGACTCTAGCATAATAAGACATTCTGATGCCCACTCAACCTGGTTATGTCGCAGTATTCTCTCCATCCTCTTAAGAGAGACAACTCGTGGTCCACCATCTGATAATCCCCTAAGAACAATTTTCTTTCCATTGCACTCAAATTTCATCTCCATCTTATTCAGATTCATAGTGAACTCCCCAAGCTGCATCATCCAATGCATACCCAAGACTACATCTGTATCTCCAATGCCAACTACATAGAAATCGTCCTTAAGCTCATAGTCTCCCATCTGTATAGCTAGCACATAAATCTTTCTGGTGCAAGTGAGTTTGAAGCCATCAGCTACCATTACCTTGAAGCCTTTAAACTCTTCTACCTTCAGTCCTCGCCTAGCCACCAAACCCTCATCGATAAAATTGTGTAGCTCTAGTGTCTATCAGGGTGATGATGCGCTGGCCTCCAAGGACTCCTCTCACTCTAAATGACCCAACTTTCTAGAAGTTCGAAAGTTGTGCCAAAGTCCCATCACTGTCACTGCTATGCTGAGAGGCCTTCTCATCTCCACTATTCTCTCTATCTAAAGACTAATCTAATGCCTCCAACTATGACTCCTCTGTTGAATAATATTCAATTAACTTTGCTTTTGCCTTATTGGCACATCTGTGTGTGGGGTCCCATGGTTCCTTACAATGAAAGCAAAGTTTTTTCCTCCTATATTCATTCAGCTGATCATCAATTAGCTTGTTTGATTTTTCTTTTGGTTGGCTAGTGTCCCTCTGAAATGGTTTCCTATCCTTCTCCTTGTCCTTCCTGTAAAAACCCTTGGTTTGAAATTTATTCCTCCATACAGAGGACTCCATATCCCGGGCCTTTTTCATGGCCTCCTGAAGTGTTAATGGGTCTAATCCCTTAACCCAACCACGTAAGGGATTCGATAGTCCTGTTGGTACTCATTTTGGTCTGGAATTGAACATGGATGTTGGAGGGTTTCTTCTTTTAAACCCTAAGTCTTCTTGTCCATCGGCAAGAGCTTGGCCTATCGGCGAGCTATTTTTTGTTCCCTCCGATATGTTTGGTTTGGCCGATGGAACTACCATCGATGTGATCTATGCTATCGGCGAGGGAAATTCATGTTGGGCCGACAGTTGAGAGTCTGGCCGACGGTGGTGTTAATGTTTGACTTGTCGGGGTGGCGACGGGGCAGGTCTCGCCGACAGAGTGTGATTTAGAGCTTTCATCGGAGTAACTTGGCGTATTGGCGAAAGTTTTCTTGAGTGCTCCGATTGTGTCTTCGAACTTTCGGTTTGAACTTGAACCCTTTTCTCAAAGATTCAATGGTTCAAGGTTCAAGGTTCATTTTTCTTCTAACGAGTCATATCATGCAGTTACCTTGCGTAAATGATGTATCGTTGAACCACCCGCTTGAACCCTTTTCTCGAAGTTCAATGGTTCAACGGTTCATGGGCTTGGGTTCCATATTTTCCGTAAGTGAATCCTTTGCTCATCT
Organism: Cunninghamia lanceolata; assembly: GCA_027924645.1. Lineage (NCBI taxonomy): Eukaryota > Viridiplantae > Streptophyta > Pinopsida > Cupressales > Cupressaceae > Cunninghamia > Cunninghamia lanceolata. Next base: position 15,513,981 of record BSBN01000472.1, on the reverse strand, counting down.
ATATGATCCAATCGGTATGGTCGAACCACCGCATTGAACCATCTGCTTCAACCCTTTCCTCAAAGGTTCAATGGTTCAATAGTTCAAAGCTTTGTGATTTTGGTCTCGGCCGAAGTTTTTTGAGTTGTGCCGACGCATTTGATCTGGCCGATGGGATGCCATCGGAGAGACTTGTATGATCAGATGGACTGTGGAGTGCTTGGCCGATGATGATTTTCTTGCCGATCAGAGGGCATCGCTGTGACATGATCTATCGGAGATGTATGCTAGGTGTTGGGCCGATGGTATATGTCATGGCGATGGGGTTTTGGAGAAGGAGTGTGCATCGAGCGCGGCAAAAGGTGCTCGACATTTGGTATACATGCGGCTATGTTTATAAAGTGATAAAGTTGTCTTCGCACTGTGCATGTGGGATTTTTCTTCCTACAGATTTGAACCTTCAGTAAAACGCATTTTGGCGGGAGGCTTCTGTTTGAATGCTATGACAGTTTCCAAGTAGGCCGCGGGTGGTTGAGCCATCAATGGCAACTGTAGCAGGGGTATGGGCGATGGTACACACGATCAGGCTGCTCGGTTATGGATGAGGACTTCCAGATGGTGGCGCAAGTCTCGAGGCCTCCCCTGTCAACTCTCCTGCCTACTGCATTGATGACTTCTGAGCACCTTTCCTTCTAAGGACTGTATCTGGCGGGTTTTGGTCAGAAATCATGTAATTAATTTCCGTGGGTACACTTTCTGGCCGATATAGGCAGACTGTGTTACCAATTTTGTTGTTGTTGAAAGTTGAACATTTTTGGCTCTGTAATGCAATACAGCTGATTTGGTTGCTCTGTGCAGCAAAACTTGTGAGTTTATGTATCTCCTGTTGTATGTTTTTGCATGAATCCACTGATTTCATGATTAATCTTATATGATAAATGCTATGTTTGCATGTGTTTTGTTAATTCTGTCTCCAGTATTGCATGTATCTTTCTTCTGAGTCTAGGTATTTAAGGAATGTCTGAGACTCTAGAACATAGAATTCCTGTGTTGAATGTTTAATCTCTTAACTTCTGCTCAAGGGGTAGATTAAATTGTTCTCAGATTGAATATTGGGAAGGATATACTGCAATAGGGATGCCATAAGTATAGATAGCTTAACACTTTGTATTGGGAGATATTTGTAAGGCAGGTATCATATGTATCCCCCTGAAATCCAGTTTTAGTTGTTCATGCTGATCATTCACAGGTGTATGTCTACTGACTCCAGGCCCTGGATAGGCACCAATCTTGCTTTGTGTTAGTGTTATATACCATGTCTAGCTTTGCATCCAAATACAGAATCAAAATCAAACTCTAAAACAACCATTAGGACAGTAGAATTAGTTTTAGGATCCAAGTCCTCTGTCTACAACTGCAAATAGGCCCAGAGCTAGCCCCTTTGTTCTTATCTTACAGTTTTGGTCTACCTACAGGAGGACTTATCTGCTTTCTGTTAGCATCCAAGCCTTTAGCATTGTAAGATACCCAACTAGTTCTACTAAAATTTTTCCTTTCTTAAACAATTTTACTTGCTATCAACTCATCAACTACTTCAACAACACAAAGATATACATCAAAGATAACTACTTGAATGGGAGTTGGATACTTGTTTATTTGCTTGATTTAATCAACTTGCAATGTCTTATTACATGGATAATGCTTTCAATAGCATGAAGTACAACTTATTCAAATGGAAATTCAAAGGAAAGGCCTTGAAGCCTTGATGATTACAATGGGCGCCTATACTTGATCAACTCAATTGGACTCAATGATGTTAACTGAATGTCAACACCTCACAGTATCACAAGGGAGCATCACCTTGCTTGTTGAGGGAGCATCACCCCAACACTTGAAACTCGCAGGCCTCAAGATTACAAGCTCAACAGCTTTGCAGAGAGAATTTTGTCAAAATGAACCGATGCAAATGAATGAGAGGACTCCTCCTTTTATAGGCCTTCCAAAGGCAATGAAGGCACGTTTTTCAATGCACAAAGAGGAACCAAGGCACGTTTTCCAAGAAGCATATCCAAGGGAATATGCCATCTAATGACTCATTCTGAGTTGGCGAAATTATCCAGAGACCTTGACACGGATCCCGAAGACATTCTGTCGACCAATGAGAGCTCAAGTTGTGTAACTCCCTGAACCACCTCAGCTTAGGCGCACTTTTCAAGTGTTCTTCTGACTGGGCGCCAAGTTGAAGTATCCAATCTGCCCAAAGCGCTTTCTGAAGCTTGATCAAAATACTACTTGATGTTGGGCGCCAGAATGATGCTTCATGGGCACAGAAGTGCGCCTTGCATGAAGATTGACTTTCCTTGGTGTTCCTTCAAGTCTTGCTATTCAGGAAGGTGAAATGCTCCATCTGGAAGTGAGCGCCTAGCTTGGGAAGACTTTCAAGTGTTGCTACCTTGATCTAAAGAGGTATCTGAACACTCAGTTTATCCAATCTCCTTAAGGCGCTCATTGAGATTGATCTAGGCGCCACTGGGGTTTCGGCGCCACCAAAGAAGTGCGCCATACCTTGACTTTAATCCTGGAAGTCCAACTAGACCCTAGGCGCCAAAATGACTTTGCCACTGCTTAGCTTTCAAGACCAAATGCCAACTAGAGATGATATTGCGCCTTGCTAGGGTTAGGCGCCAAATTGGGGTTGTAGAGACATGAGGATGCGCCTGGCAAGTCTAAATGTTTTCCAATACTTATCAATCATTCAATGAAATCTTTTGGACCTTGATTCAATACTAGGCGCCCAGATGAACCCTCTAGAGTCTAGGCGCTAGGTGAAAGTGGTGAAGGCCAAGAAATGCACCTAGCAGATGAAGTCCTTGGACTAAAGTGCAAACACCTAGAAGATGTTCCAAGATGTTCTCCTTTGCAAGAGCCTTACCTCACAAGTTTCTTCATGTGTTCTTCTTTGAAGGCGCCAAAACTGAGCTCCAATACCAAGGGATTGCGCCTATCATCTTAGGGTAAGCTTCTGCTTCATTCAACCTGAGAGGTTAGAGAGGAGGGACAAAGCGCTTCACTCTTACATCCCTTTTAGATGATGGTTACAATTAGAAGAATCACTCTGAAGATGCAAACATCCTTACAATTCACTAGGCGTTGTTTCACCATGATCTATCACCTCAGGTATCAAGGCGCACAATCTGTCCTGTTTGATCAAGGAGTAGCGCCTTGCATTTCTAAGACAACCCTTTTACCTTGAAGCGACAACTTGCCCTCATAATATCAACTTCTAGACTAGGCGCTTAATCAAGTTTGCAGAAACAGTGATAGGCGCTTAAGTGCTCAGAAAGGTTCCAACATCCTAGGCGCACATTGAGGTCAGTTTGGATGGAAAAGTGCGCCCAATGTTCACTTCATCATTTTCTTGAAGATTTTGCAGAATTGGAGTCATTATGAAGATCTAAACATTCTTTCCTCCCAAGCGCCCTAGCTGATATGTTAGAAGTACTTCAAATGAAGTCCCTTACTGAGTGCTACAAGTGGATTTGAGGGTTAGGCGCCAGAAGGAGCTTGAATTTCCTAGAAATGCGCCTAAACACCATGAAAGCATTTTTTTTTTTTTACAATGTGATCACCGGAGTTGATGACATGACTCTCAGACTTAGTCAAATTTTAGGTTTCTAACTTTGTTCCTGCAAAACAAAAAGATAGAGTCAGTCAGAAACCAATTCATTCCCTCATCATTTGGAATTAGCCTCCGGGAATGAGGATTAGGCTAATCCATTATACACTTGATGATCAAGCCGGAAACAGGGACATGACAAGCATCCATATTCTCATGGGTGTTGAGTAGGGAATACCCCCCTAGGTTTTGCAGAGCCTGAAGAAGAAGAGGAGATAAAATATAGTCTATCTCCTACACTGTTGGCCCCTAGCCCAGGGATCCTGTTGATCATTGATGGCTACCTTGTACGGAAATCTGGGAGTAAGCATCCAGTCTGGGAAAAAACCAACAGAAATTGGCGACTCTGTTGGGGATGGATTGATAAAAAAGGAATGTATTTGTGGCCCATCCGAGTCGCAACAGAAATTGGCGACTCTACTAGGGACTTTGTGAAAGAACACTGATTTTCAAAAGAAACAGTTCCTAGAAATAGGTGGCGACTCCGAAGTAAACTCCCAACCGGTCAAACTAAAATTTATATGCAGGGGAGAAGATCCCAACAGAATCCTTTATTTGAAGAGTTACCAGTAACAAGGAGAATGATGTATAGAAGAAAGGGAGCTGTCTCAGTCAGTCATGAGGGTTTCCCCAAAAAAAATGATGATATGCAAGATAACCCTAGGCCATCAGGACAGCATGTGCCTCATTTTTCAAATGCAGAAGCTGATATTCAAGGTGCATATGAGAGGCGACAGGGTGGTAGCATAAGAATGAGGTCAGAGGTGTTCCAAGAACGCCCATTTCTAGACCCTAGTGAAAAGTTTGAAGAGGCAGAGTCTCTAAGGGATGATGAAGATGATGACCAGAATGGTATGAGACCATCTACCTCCATGCCAAAAGAAGAACAGTTAGCTGAAGAAATCAGAAATATGAGAGCAGAACTAGAATATCTACAAGCCATGAAAATCAGAGATGACATGAGGCAGAAAGTCCAAGCTTTAAGGACTGCCCAAATGATTCAATTCCTACCCTTGAGAATGCAAATGTGCAGAGACATCACTAAAGAAATAGAGTGCAACATCAGCATAATGACCAAAGACAAAATGTGAATGATGCTAGGATACCACTGAACAATGTAAGAAACCAGAATGAAAACAGAAACATCAATGTTAATCAGTTTGACAGATAGCCCATGCAGCTAGATAGATTCAAACAGCTGGTATTTGATGGTATTCTTGGGTATCCTAACCCCATTAACAAGCATCTAAGGCTGCAAGTGCCTAAATTTTCAGGAAACAACACTGTGTCAGGAGAAGATCATCTAAAGGCTTTTCAAAATGTCATGGATAACTTTGAGGTTGAACATGAGGATGTTTTCATGAAGTCATTCACGCAATCTTTAGTAGATGAGGCTAGAGAATGGTACAAGAATCTGCCTGACAGGAGCATTTCATCATGGGATGATTTTAAAAGGATGTTCAAGGAGCAATATGGTGACAAGACTGATCCTAGCTTTTTTGTAAATGAGTTCACCAGCATCACTAAAGGGTCAAATGAGCAGGTTGCAGATTTTAATGCAAGATTTACTAAAGTATTAAACAAGTTGCCACATCACATGAGGCCAAATGAACCAATGTGCATAATATTGTATATCAATGCCTTTGATGCAAAAACTGCATATGGATTAAGAGATAAAAGTCCTGCTACTATCAGGGATGCTTTCAGAATTGCAGTGAATATTGAGAACAACAGGAAAGCATCAGGCAAGACATACAGAAGGGATGATGTGAAAATTCTGCAGAATCTAAACAAGCCTCAGAACACTCAAGGTAATACATCTGCCCCTGAAGATAAAATAGACAAATTGGCAAATGTTGTTAAGGACCTAAGCTATAGACTAGCTAGAAGTGAAAAAGGGATAGGTCCTGATAGGCAAGTCTACCAAAGACAAGAAAAAAGGCCATCATTGCATGATATGCCATATAATACCAATTGGCATAATGGTAAGCCTATATTCCCACATAACAACACAAATCAGAGAACTCAACATGTCAAAGAAACTCCTAATCCTCTAAAGAAAGCTATAAATATTGTTGATGATACTCCATGGTGTATAATTTGTCAAATGCCACATTCACAGTCACAGTGCATGATTGCTCAGTCCTTGTATGATAATGCCGCATCTTGTAATGAATGCAATGAGCCACATTCTGTGCAAGATGATGATGTTAACATGATGTCCATAAGCAATGGATACCCTCTTTATGATGCTGATGAGAGTACAGATGATGGAATTCGGGCCTGTCAACAGGATTCTTATGATGAAGATAATGGAGAAAGCTATGTGTATGCTCAGAGCTCACACAATTTTCTGAGTAACTTACAAGGACCTTCTGATGAGGAAATTAGGGCCCTCACAGCTGCAGCAGTGGCCCAAGTCAAGAGTAACTACAATCTCAGAGGTAAAACTCAGATAAGTAGCCCACATCAGCCAGAAGGCATTTCTGCAGGTCAGCCAGTGCATGGTCATAAGGGGATTGAACCACAAAAAAGGCAATGGGTTAATAATAAGCAGAATTTTAGACAAAGAACAGGTCATGAATCTCAAGGACCAGAAAATAGAATCCCCCAGGCTGAAGATCAAAGTAAAGGTTCCCAAGACAAGAATGATGATCAGGGAACTATGAAAGTAAAACCTAAATCAGTTCAGGATAAAAATAAGATTGTGGAGCAAGCTACAACTGTTATACAAAATTATGCTCCATTTGATATAGCTCAAGTCCTCTCCTAGGTAAAAGTCTCTGTCCCATTTATGGAACTGATGAAGGTTGAAGAGATCAAGAATAGGACAATATCCCTAATTTCAGGGGTGCCTTTTCAAGCTAAGCAGAATGTTCAGATCCAAGGTGAGAAGCATGTCATGTGTAATGAAGAAGATGAAGCTCCTGAGGTTTATTTAGGAGTGACTATGACAAAGTGCCCTTCACAAGTGGAACCATTTTATGTATCCCTGGTTATAAATGGAAAAATAATTAGAAATTGTATGCTTGACTCTGGAGCATCTACAAATATCATGCCTTTAGCCATCATGCAACAAGCTGGATTGAAAATTGACAAGGCATGTGGGAAATGTTATGCTATGGATGCCAGAGAGGTACCAGTTATTGGAATCATGAAGGATGTAGATTTCAAACTGGCAGCATTTCCTGAAAAGAGATATAAAATGAATATAACAGTGGTTGACATCAAGCCACAGTATGGTATGTTGCTGTCAAGAAGATGGGCAACACTAATTGGTGGAAGTATGCAGCTGGACCTGTCATATGCCATGATTCCAATGAATGGCAGGGGTGTTAAGCTAATCAAAGAAGAAAGATCATCAGAGACAGTGGAAGACCAAGAAGTAGAGGAACAGATATGCTTTGTAAACACTGACTGTGATAACTTCAAGGTTGTCTCAGATGATAGAGAAGATAAAGAGAAAAATGTCTGCATTAAAGAGCTGGACCAGCAAGGTCTATGGACTATGTTTTTTGATGGAGCTTGTGCAAAAGAAGGCTCTGGAGCTGGAGTTGTTTTCCTGTCTTCAAATGGTAAGCTCCTCAAATTCTCCTTCTTGCTGAGGTTTGCTTGTACAAACAACATTGCAAAGTATGAAGCTTTACTCTTAGGCCTAAATATAGCTCTCAAACATGGAATTAAGATGCTAAGAGTATTCGGGGATTCTGAGCTAATTGTATCCCAAATTAGAGATAGGTATGCTTCAAAAAACAAAAGATTGAAACAATACAAGCATGCTGTTTGGGATACCATTGAACTATTTGATGCATTTTCAATAGGATGGATAGAGAGATCAAAGAATGTTATGGCTGATTTCTTAGCTAATGTTGCAATAAGGCCAGATGACATCACTTTGTCAAATATTACAAATGTAGAAGTTAAAATCAGGCCTGCTGTACCAGAAAACATATGCAGTTGGCAAGTGTTTAATGATGATAGGGACTTGTTAAAATTTTTGCACCGCATAGATGAATTTGAGAATCAAGAAATCGATTTCCAAGCTTTTGTAGAAACTATAGATGGAAAGGAAACTCTTGTGGGGAAAGAGATAATTCAATTGAAGACTAATAAAATCCCTAGAGGGTTAGTAGCTTTGGAAAGAGCTTTTGACAGTAAAGACCAATTGGTCACAAAGACATCTCCCACAAACAAGGAAGATTTAGAAGAGATAAATTTGGGGACATCTCAGGCCCCTAAGAAGGTATACATTGGTAAGCAGCTCAAACCACACATCAGGAGTATGCTGATTGCATTACTGAAAAGGTATAAACATGTTTTTGCTTGGTCATATGAGGACCTAAAAGCCTATAGGGAAGATCTATTCCAGCATGAGATCCCATTGAAGCCTGGAGCTAAACCATTTAGACAAAGGCAAAGACCTATTAATCCTACCTTAGCTCCAAAGATGCAAGAAGAACTCAAAAAGCTTAGGGAAGCTAGAATAATTGTGCCAATCAGACATTCAACTTGGGTGTCTAACCTTGTCCCAGTCAGAAAAAAGAATGTTGATATTAGGCTTTGTGTTGACTTTAGGAACTTGAATGTATCCTCTTTGAAGGATAATTATCCACTGCCTAATATGGAAGCTATGTTGCAAAAAGTGACTGGTTGTGAACTCTTATCCCCCCCTGAAATCCAGTTTTAGTTGTTCATGCTGATCATTCACAAGTGTATGTCTACTGACTCCAGGCCCTAGATAGGCACCAATCTTGCTTTGTGTTAGTGTTATATACCATGTCTAGCTTTGCATCCAAATACAGAATCAAAATCAAACTCTAAAACAACCATTAGGACAGTAGAATTAGTTTTAGGATCCAAGTCCTCTGTCTACAACTGCAAATAGGCCCAGAGCTAGCCCCTTTGTTCTTATCTTACAGTTTTGGTCTACCTACAGGAGGACTTATCTGCTTTCTGTCAGCATCCAAGCCTTTAACATGCATATTCTCATGGGTGTTGAGTAGGGAATACCCCCCTAGGTTTTGTAGAGCCTGAAGAAGAAGAGGAGATAAAATATAGAGTCTATCTCCTACACTGTTGGCCCCTGGCCCAGAGATCCTGTTGATCATTGATGGCTACCTTGTAGGGAAATCTGGGAGTAAGCATCCAGTCTGGGAAAAAACCAACAAGTCCATCTATGAATAATATGACCAGCCGACGCTCCGAGATATCTGGGACCATAACAAATAGGTCCTGGAACTCTGAGATGTAGGAATCCACCGATCCAACCTGTCTAAGTTGTGCCAACTCCTTAAATTGCAGCTCTAGATCCTTTTTATCAAATCTGTCTATGAGTCTGGTTGTGAACTCGACATAGGAAGTGATCTGGTCATGTCTCAAGGTAACCTTACCATTGCTCCACCATTTGTGTGCTGCCCTCTAAGTGTAAAGTTGCATAAGCTATAGCATCTGCTTCTGGCATAGGGCTGATCTGCAAATAACTGTCCAATTTCTAGATCCATGCTCTAGCAGTAGTTTTACCAGATCCATAGAAATATGGTAGAGTCATCTTACTAACCTTCTTTTGGAGTTCTTGATTCTGTCTATTTCCCCTGCAAGGTCTATGTCTCATCCTAAGGTCTTAGTACTCTCCAAATGTCATCTCAGCTCTAAACTCCACACTAGATGCCTACCAATCTCTCAGAATCTCATCCTGGAACTCGAGTTGTGTGGCCTCTTGTTCAGGAACGTTGTTCTTGGGTGCAAATATGGGTATACCAGGCCTATCACCTGCTGTCAACTGAGAAGCTCTCCTGTGAGTGACTGATGCTTCTCCGTCATCATCTCTATCCTTGTGCCTGTCACCATTGTTTATGTTTCCATTATTCCTGTCCCCGTTGTGTCTTTCACCCATATGCCTGTCACCCATGTGCCTATCACCTCCATTGTTCATCCTGTTCCTATCCCCAAAATTGTTCCTGTTTCTCCCATTATTGTTGTTATTAATGTTATCTCTGTTGTTCCTGTCATCTTGGGGTATCAACTGGGCAAGGACATGAATCAATTCTGCATGTGATTCCTGCAATGTCTTCTCTATAGCTAACTGTCCCCTAGCCAACGAGTTAAGAATCTCTCGCATGCTAGGTTCCTCAATCTCCCTGTCACCCATATCTTCAGTCGGAACCTCAACTTCACCTGAAAAGGGATCTATCAATGGTACTTCTGCTTCTTGTTCTATCTGCGGTGTCTGTATTTCTGGCTGTGACATGTTCCTTCTCAGATTGTAATGGTGAGTCAAAGACAGTATAGGAAGCATGTCTCAAGAATCCTTCTACATGTTTGATCTAACCACACAGGATGGCTAGATACACCGCTCTGATACCACTGTAACATACACCCCCAGATATATGTTTTCTCTACCAAGTTTTTTTTGTTTTCTGACTGTTTTGGGTTTAGGTTTTCATTGCATGCTTTTGCATGTTTTGATATTGCATAGACAACATGGAATATAATGCATATATTAAAAACCCAGAAAATATACAATGAATTTGCATAAACTAACAAATACCCAGTTCATAAAAATGGCTAAAACTAATTACAGTGACATACCCATATGGAAAACTACAACTTCGTTTTATTGCTATAAATGCACCAACTTACATGGCCATAGAAAATCACCAAGAAAAGTCTACAAATTAAGTTTTCCACTAAACACTGAGTTGCAGCAACAAAAACAGTTCCCAACGCCAAGAATGAAGGTTTTAGATGTTACAAAAGGTAGTAGAAATGAGACCCCAAAAGCCACATCCTCCCTCAATATGTACGGCTTGCCTGGAAGCTTGTAGCAGCAGCAAGACAATATAAACAACTCCCAAAATCCTCCAATCTGGTTTGAAAACAATGATAGATGTTGGGCGACTCAGAATAGCTATAAATGAGTGTCTTAAACTCCTCAATAAACTCACAATCTCCTCTAAAACAGTACGCCCAGCTGCAGAAACTGTACGCCCTGCTTATGGCTGCATTAAACTCCTCCAAAGATGCATAAATCTGTCCTTCAAACCCTTTGTTATCGACTACACATTCATACTTCATCAACTATGTCCATTTTCAGCTCAAATCTTCCTCAAATTGGATCCACTAAAAGCACAAATAAAGCTCCTGAAGTGAAGCTCCCAATATCCTCTGCTGATGTGATCTTTCACACACGAAGAAAGGTGATCTTGTAGAAGATTTCGTCTCAGCAAGTCAATCTCCAAACCCTTGAAAGCCAAGCTCCAAGAAAATGCACAAGAATACCAAAAACATGAGAGCAAAATCAATATCCAAGCATATGTCAAATGTAGTTCATTTCTCTCTTTTATTTGCCTCTCTTCTCCAATGCCCAAGGGAGTGCATTTTTATTTATTTTATTTCATCAACTTGACCCCCTTATTCCTCTATGAGGGCGCCCACCTCCTAGGGAACACACTTTAAGTTATAACTTACTTTTATAAAATGAAATAACATTATAACTTAAAGTCACCTTTAAGCTCTTAATATAATATAAGTTAAATCTTTAATTTAGCTTATATCTCATCAAATTATGTTCTAGATGTTTCGAAACCAATAACCTCGTGCAATGGACCTCCACCTCTGCCTTGCTATATATAGCAAGGTGCTCTGTCCCGACTTACTATAAATAGTAAGTCACCAAATTGACCCCCTAAACACTGTTATTAGCCTACGGGAATCCAATGATAGGCTAATCTCCATCAATCATCTGACTGGGCTAAGTGGGAGACATTACAAAACCCTTGAGGTAGAAAACCACGGCAAAATATTGCTTATATATTGATCTTCTTTGTAGGCACCAACCTACATTTACGAATCTAAACACAACTTCACAAATCTGATTCAAATCATGCACTATCTTCTCTCACAAATATCTCACAAACTTCCTTCAAAATTTGCTCTTAATCTTCACACATATTCATCAAATATGTCTGCTCTTATCTTTCATTCATGGGCTACATATATGCTTCAAAATAGGTCTGAAACGCTCTTCATAAATACCTGCCCTAGGTATGCTCAAACTCAGAAATATATCTTATTCTTTTCACTCACATCAAACCCAACCTCTTCATCTATCCTTTATACTTCTTCAAGAGTGGCAACTCATTCAAAAAGTATATCTTTTACAAAGGGAAACGTCTCCTTTATACACTTCTTGATTTCATCTTCTAGTGGAGCGCTCTTTTGGGAGGTCGGCCACACGTGGAATATATTTATTTAATTTATTTAAATCCCTCAACCAAAGCTGCCAAAGTATGAGGGAGTCAGCCAATAATAAAACCCTTTTTTTATTTTGTTTTTTGACATTCCTTCAAGGTGGTGCTTGCTCCAAGGTAGAAGTCGGCCCTTATGTATTCCAAAATTTAAAACTCAAGGCGCCAATCTCGTGTGGAGGTCGGCTGCTTCAAACTGATTTATTTAAACTTATTCTTCAATCATTGGCGCTGATATGGGAGTCAGCTAGGCACTTTATAATAGTTTAAATCTTTAATTTAAACCTTATATATATACGATGACACCAATCATAAGGAGGTTGGCCAACATTGAACCATTTCACAATCCTTCAATATAAACTATAGATTTGCCTCATTATTTATCCTCCACAATTCTTTCAAACTTTGACACATCAATCACAACATATTCCAACAATCTCCCCCTTTGTCATTGATGGCAACCTGCAAAGAAATAATCTGTGAATATAACAGGATACTCTTCCTCACTGCTCCCCCTGTCTCGTGCTCCCCCTGTTTGTAATACTCCCCTTGTCTCTAATTCGCCCCCTTTGACATCAATGGCCAAGGAACTTTCATCTACCTTTGAGCTTTGTCTGCCATGGAGCTAAAGGATAATACTTTGGTGCTCCCCCTGAATTTATGCCTCCTCTTAATTACTGGATGAGAGTGATTTCTCTCCCAATTTCTACCTTAGATACTCAAAAGTCTCTTTCAAAAGTGGCTTGGTAAAAATGTTTGCAATCTGTTCCTGTGTAGCAATATACTCCAACTTCACTTGCTTATCTATCACTTGCTCTCTTAAGAAATGATACTTAATAGGAATATGCTTTGTTCTAAAGTGCATGACTGGATTCTTAGAAATGTTCATTGCACTTATTATCATAGAATATACATATAGGATGATCATATTCTACCTTGATATCTTTCATTGTTTGTCTCATCCATAGAACTTGAGTGCAACAGGATGCTGCTGCAATGTCCTCTGCTTCTGCGGTTGATAGAGAGACTGATGCTTGTTTCTTACTCAACCATGACACAAGACTATCTCCTAGAAAGAATGCTCCTCCACTGGTACTCTTCTATCAACACTACCAGCCCAATCTGCATCTGTTTAATGTCCCGAACTAGGGTTTTGCCAAAATTTCCAAATTTCTCAACTTCAAACCCTAGGACTGAATTCTGATTTTATTTTCAGATCTCAATATACACTTATATCATCCAATTTATCATATCAAATGCATCATAAATAACATATCAAAATGTACCAACAAATTCTAGTTGAATTACACACTAGGATGATGGAAAATGATGATAAACAAATCAGTCCTCTGCTGTTACGAAAATCAGATTGTTCAAGTGCACCATTACATCAAATCTATGGCTCTATGATAGCCAAAATACAATCCCAAACTGCTGTTACAAAATTAGAGTTGAATGACGAATTCCAACATACCAATTTATGATGTCAAATTGGCAAACAAGGGAGCGAACCTCTGCAAGTCAGATCTGCCCTCAAAACAATGATGAAAGATATCAAAATGGTCTTCAAATGATCGAAGGGATGACGTCAACAATCCACAAGGCTGATCGCTCTCCTTAGATCCTGAACGCTGCTGCTTTTGATGTTGGATGACGATGGTATGTGATACCTATGGTGCTGTCTAAGGCTCTGCTAGCAGATCGGCCTCCTTCGATGATGTCAACGACTCTAATGATGAATGTCAAAGGCTGCGCCTCCTCTAGCATGAAGTCGCTTCCTCCAACAATGAAAGGATATGCAAGATCGGCTCCAATAAGGAATTGACAAGGCTGCGCTTAGGGTTTGATCTGCTGCTATGGGAAAATCTGCCACTAGTCTTCAATGAATATGCAAATCAAACAGCCACGACCTCCTCCACAAAGGTGCTCAAGCTTCTTCTATGAATGGCGATCACTTCTAGCTCAAATCGGCGCACAACAAGCAATGCAAGGTCTTCAATGATGGCGCTACAAATCTGATATGAAATCTTCAACAATGAAATTCAAATCTACAAATAAAATATATCTTGAATGCTCAAAGAATCTTCAAAAACTCCAATGAAGCGCAAGTGTGAACTCCGTATGAATCCAGCTCCAAGATGTGATTGGGTTTTCGTCCTTGGAAAGTACTGCAATACAATTGCCAAGTGAAATGCCAAAGTTGTCAAAAGTTCATGATCCTCAAATGAGCTCCGTCAACCTTCTTTTATACTTGAATCTTGTTTTTCCTCCGACGTAGCCAACAAATTCAAATTAAAGATTTAAATTACCGTTTCCTCCAATGTCAGCCAAAACCAATATTTTATTTTTTTTCTTTTTTTCAAAGTGGCCACCCAATTTCAATAATGTATTATTATTTTATTTTATTTCCCATTCTCCCAAGTTGAGTGCTCCACACAAGAAAATAATATTTTATTTATTTTTTCACAAAGTTGGGTGCTCCAATTAAATAATAATAAAATATTATTATTTAATTTATTTTCTTTCAAAATGGGTGCTAGGACTCCAAAATAACATTATTTTATTCTCCCAAGTGGTTCGCCCAAACTCAAAATCAATTATTTTATTATTTTTCGCTTTTTGATAATTAATGTAAAAATACATTAATTCATTTTCTAATTTCGCTAGTGCTAGAAAAATTAGCTAAGCCTTGTAAAACAACTTTCCATTCTCCAAGCTTCTAAACGACATTATCTTCTCCAAGCCATTTTCCACCAAAGCTCAACCAAATTATTCCCTTGCTTGATGAATTAGCCTACGGGAATGAGGATAGGCTAACCCAGACTCTTGTTAGGTGATCATGCTAGAAATGGGGACGTTACAATCTGCATATGTTGTTAACGTGCAATTTTCACCTCTTGGATACCACAAACCAAAATCCAATGTGCATTTTAACTACTGGAATATCCTTTTTACTTCTTGCACATGAGTTTCTTTAGGTGCAGCTTGAAACCTTGCCACCATACCAACTACTTGCATAATGTCAGGGCTTGAAGCTGTCACATGTAACAGGCTTCCAATCATTGACCTATAAAGTGTCTAATTTGCCTCAGGTGATTCATCATCCTTACTCAACTTACATCCTGTTACCATGGGTGTACTCACAGGATTACACTCCTCCATTCTGAACTTCTTCAACTTTTCCTTAACATACTTAGTCTATGAGATGAATATCCCGTTATAAGATTGAGAAATTTGTAGTCCAAGGAAGAAAGATAACTCTCCAAGCATGGACATTGTTGGTGCCTGGATTCACTGACAGTTTCCGAGCAATTTTCATGCAGGCACCATCCCAAAATATCCAAAAAATTTTAAGTTTTGGGGCCCCTCAATGTTTTTCAGCATCTGTATTATAGTTCTTGAGGAGGTGGTCTTCACGTTTTCTCCATCGGCATGAGTTTGTCTTTGTCTTGGCGATCATGATGGTAGCAGTCATATCTTCTTCCATCGCCAAGACTTTGTGCTATCAGCGAAGGAGTTTCATGTTGGGCCGATGGCATTTGTTTGGCCGATGGATATTTATCGGCGAGAGTAGTATTGTCGGCCAAGCAGTTTTTTGTGGCGCCGATAGGCGTGGGTCACACCGACAAGGGAGTATGGAGTGGACTGTCGGCAAGACTTTTGCTATTGGCAGAGGGGTCTTGACCTCTACCGATATCGTTTTTCTGGCCGATGGGGATTTGGGCGTTGTGTTCATCGGTATGACAATGTGTGTCGGCGAGGGAGATTTGTGCTTAGCCGATGGGTCTTCTCTGGCCGATGTGGAAGTTGGAGGCTTTAGGGAGGTGTTCGTCAGTGTGACTAAGGGTGTCGGCCAGTGTTTTTTCAGTTGCTCCGATGATGTGTGTCTGGCCGATGGGAGCGAGGAGTTCGGTCATCGGAGTGACCTTGGCTATCGGGGGCAGTGCTTTGTGGTCCGCCGATGGAGAGTGTTTGGCCGATACTGGAGCAGAGTGTGGCTCGTTGGTGCGTCAATATGACTCGACGTATCGGCGAGCGTCTTTTTTGTTGTGCCGATGGCGTGTGTCTCGCCGAAGACCTGAGTATGGTGTGGTGGTTGGTGTGACTGGCTGTGTCGGCAGGGATGGAATGTGTTGGCCCGATGGTCTTTCTCTGGCCGACAAGGGATTGCAATGGGCTTCATCGGTGTAACACATGAGGTCGGCTAGAGGATTTTTTGATGCTCCGATGGAGGGAGTCACGGCGACGGAGGGTGTGTTTTGTTTGCCATCGGCTAGACCGTTGAGATCGGAAGGAGTTTTTTGGAGCGGGCCGATGGTATAGGTCTGGGCGATGGGCTTTGGGCTGAGAGGCGTGTGTCGAGCGTGGCAAAAGCACTCGACACTTAGTATGTGGGTGGCCATGTTTTTAAAATGCTAAAGTTGTCTTCGCACCGTGCATGTGGGACTAATTCTCCTACATAATTTGAACCTTCAGAAAACGCATTTTGGCGGGAACTCCCCATTTGAACGCAGCGATGGTTTTCTTGGTGGTTGTGGGTGGTTGAGCCATCAATGGCGACAGTGCAGAGATGTGAGCAAACGGTCAAGCAGTCAGGTACCCATTTTATGGCATAGCGATTTCTCCAATGGTGGCGCAAGGCTCGAGGCCTCCCTTGTCTGCTGCATTGATGGCTTCTGAGCGCCATTCCCTTTGATGGATGTATCTGGCAAATTTTTGACTTCTGGCCATGTAATTAATTGCTGAATGTACACGGTTCTGTATAAATGGTTTTGGCTGTGTTACTTTTTAGAGGTTGGACGTTTTTGGGCTTTCTGCTCTGGCTCTGAACATAAGGTGTTCACATTTTGAAAGGCATTTTTTGCTACAAACTCGGTCCTTAGTCTGGTGTACTAATCTATCTTGGCTTGTAAATGATGATTTTCTCTGTGATGGCCTTCTATGCAGATTGATTTTAAATGAAAAACACCTGTGTGTGTATTGTTTCTGATTGTCTCCTGTATGTCATTTGTTTTCCTTTCAAACAACGTTGTCAAGGGCTTCCAAGTTTTTCAGTATGTGCATACTGTGTGTCTGATTTATTGCGTCTGCTCAAGGAGTGGTTAAATAGGCTTTTGATCAGATACAAAGGGAAATAGATTGCATCATAGGATCTGTTAAGTATGATCATTAATGATACTCTTTCTTGGACATGTTGCTGTTAGGCAGTAGCATTATTCTTAGGTCCTCTCGATATGAATTTATGTTGTCACGGGGAGACATTTACAATCTTAGCTATGACTCTGCTGCCCAGATAAGGCACTGGTTTGGGAATCTGTCTGTTCAATGGGTCTAGGAAAGTCCCATAACTCCAAACACCATTTCAAACCATCTCATCCTTCCATCTGTTAGTTGTAGGATTAGGATTAGGAACCTCTGCATGCTCTCATACCTAACCAGACATTATGTCCAAGAAGATTGCCAACCTTGTGATTTGTTACACAAATCTTGGTCCATAGATGAGAGTATTCTGCCTGTTGCTGTAAAGTTAAATCCTTCTGTCATTGAGCTAGTCAAGGTTATACTTTTATCAAATAGAGACACCCCCCTTGGTGCGGCAGAACCAGAAGTGATGGGGAGGAGCTCACGCAACCTCCTGTATTCAGTTGGCTGAATCTGCATGTGCATTAGAACTGGCAAACCCTAATGCTAATTCAGAAGAAAAACCAACAGACATTTTGAATTCTTTCCGCATATTCATGGCAAAATCTTGGCACATCTTATCATTGCTTCCTCCAAAAATAATGTCATCCACATATGCAACAACTATTAATTGATGATCACCTTCAATTTTAATGTATAGATTATTGTCAGCTATACCAAGCTTTGGGAGCTTGCTTCAATCCATAAAGTGCCTTCTTCAACCTACAGACAGAGTCCTCATGTTCTGTCAGGATGAACCCTTCAAGTTGTTCAATGTGCACTTCTTCTTCTAGATTTCCATTAAGAAATGCTGATTTAGCATCCACCTGGTAAACTTTGAAGTTCTTGAAGCATGCCAAAGCCAAGAACATCCTTATAGCTTCTAATCGTGCAACAGGAGCAAATGTTTCTTCAAAATCTATTCCTTCTTCTTGATCATATCCTTTGCACACTAACCTTGCCTTATTCCTTACCACTTGACAATCCTCAATTAGTTTGTTTCTAAACACCCACTTAGTGTCAATCACATTCTTATCTTTAGGTCTTCGGACAAGTTCCCAAGTTTCATTCTTTTCTATCTGATTCAAAACTTCTTCCATGGCACTTATCCAATGTTTGTCCTCGCTTCCTTAAAATCCTTGGGTTCTATTTTGGAAAGAAAAGACAAATTTTCATTTGCCAATCTCCTTCTTGTCTTTATTTCTCCATCCTTGTCACCTAGAATCAGGGCTTCTAGATGATTTCTTTGGACAAATCTAGAGGGTATCTTAGATGGTATTTTTGATGGAGTCTTTGAATCTTGTTGCTCAACTTCCTCATCTTCACTTTCCTCTTCTTTGCCATTTTCTTCAAGTTGAGGATCAACTTCTTGTGTTTTTTCTTTATAGTATCTTTCCTCATCTACCTTTACATTTGCACTCTCAACAATCTTATGCAGCCTCTTATTGTAGCATCTATATGCTTTACTCCTTGATGAGTAACCAAGGAATATTCCTTCATCAGCCCTGGAGTCAAAATTTCCCAAATCTTCTTCATCTCTCCTTATATAGCATGTGCTTCCAAATACTTTGAAGTGTTTCACCGTTGCAGGTCTTCCTTTCCATAACTCATATGGTGTCTTGCAATCATTTACTCTGAGTTGTCCATGGTTTAGAATGTAAACAATGATATGAATTACATCTCTCTAGAATGTGTCAAGTACCCTGGACTCATTTAGCATGGCCCTAGCCATTTCCTGAACTGTTCTATTTTTCCTTTCCACAACTCCATTTTGTTGTGGAGTTCTTGCAGCAAAATAATGTCTCCTTATCCCATGCTTTTCACAGAAATCTTCAAACTCATTTGAAGTGAATTCGCCTTCTCTATCTAATCTAAGACACTTGATCTTTAGAGCTGTCTCATTCTCTACTAAGGCCTTGCATGCCTTAAACTTGTCAAGTGCTTCAGATTTTTCTTTCAGAAAAGTAACCCAAGTCATTCTAGAAAAATCATCAATCAACAACATAAAGTACCTTTCTCCTTGCATTCCTTTTGTCCTGGGAGGCCCACAGAGATTTGTATGTACAAGCTCCAAAGGTTTCAATATAGAATATTCTTTCAAATTGAAGCTTCCTCTAGTTTGCTTCCCAAATTGGCATTG
This sequence comes from Cunninghamia lanceolata, assembly GCA_027924645.1. NCBI lineage: Eukaryota > Viridiplantae > Streptophyta > Pinopsida > Cupressales > Cupressaceae > Cunninghamia > Cunninghamia lanceolata. The sequence goes on along the minus strand of BSBN01000472.1, from coordinate 15,494,759 downwards.
CTTACAAATGATGTTCACAGGCCTTGAGATCTTTAGCATATCTCTCACCGCTTCCTTACAACTGACTTTGACAAGGTTATCAAAGTTTATGTGTCCCATCCTCCTGTGCCATAACCAACTCTCATCTTCTTGACTCATACAACTAGTCTCACCTCTGATTTCCCTGAGAATATAGAGATTGTTGTCTACTCTACTGGCTTCTGCAACTCGTTTCCCTACTTTGCTTATTTAAGATCCTTCTGCATGAAATGTGAGGGTGTGCCCTTGGTCACACATTTGACTCACACTTAGAAGATTGTGTTTCAAACCTTCAACATATAATACATTCTCAGTTCTTGTTCTATTGGGATGCGTTATCTCCAAAGCTCACCGTTCCACCATTTACCTTTTTCAAAGTGAGAAATTTGCTTTTCACTTGTCATATGTCGTGAACAACCGTTGTCTATGTACCATTGATCTCCTTCATTTCATGCGTGAAGAACTATTTGAACCAACATGGATTTTTCTTTCTTTTATTCTTCCTTCTTTCTCCACATCTTTGAATTTTCTTCTTTCTCCTTATCCTTTTGCTCTTCCTTCTTATTTTGTTTGGGAGGCTCTACAAAGCTGCTTCTACAAAACTTTGTCGTATGTCCAAAATTGTTGCACTTATAGTATATGACGTTATAATCCACAAGAGGGGCAAAGGAGTTGAAGTTTCTGTTTGTGAACCCGTGACTTCTGCTCTTGTTCCATGCAAGGTTATTTCTTGTATATGCTCCATAGTTCATTGCTCTATGCCTAAGGCTAAAATTGTTTCGAGCATGCATTCTACAATCTATTGCTCTATGACCAAATTGACTGCACAAAAAGCAATAGCCAAAGGAGTGATTGAACCTAGTTATGTAAGCTTGCCTTTGTAGAAATGGTTTCCTGAAATTATCATTCTTAGCTTTTGAAGGTATGCTTGACTTCAGGTTCTTTTTGCTGATTTCACCTTTGATGGGGCTTTTAAGGACATCAACATACTCTTGGCTTCTCTCCATTTGATTTCATTGATGATTGAGTTGCTTTAGAACTTTGGTCTTCTTGATAGACAATACCACTCCTATTGAACATAGGCTTTCGAGAGTTGATAATGTTATACAGAATTTCCGAACTCTTCTCATTCTTCAATTCCCTGTTTACTTGAGTCACTGTTTTTTCTAACTGCTTTCTCAGGGAAACAATCTTTGATTCCAACTTTTCGCAATTTTCTTCTTTTTCCTTTAGTTGGTTTCTCACTTTCTCCTCAATCCTTTTTGCTTCTTCTATTTGAACTTCTAAATCTATGATCTTCTTTGCTTCTTCAAGGGCTTGAGATGCTTTGGCCTTGGCTTCATCATCTTCTTGAATTTTTTATTTTAGTCTCGAGTTTCTTCTTTGAAGCCTTTCCATCTCATCATAGGCAAAATGGAGTTCCTCCTCAAGATTCACTTCTTCATTATCTTCGTTCTTCTTATCTCTTGAATCTTTCCCTTCTTCTTTTCGGTTATCTTCATCACTCTTTGCTTCCATTGCCATGAAGAGTATTTCTTCTGTCACTGTTGAAAAATTCATCACTTTCCTCCGATGAGCTGTTATATTCCTTGGAGTAAAGGCTCTTTTTGTATCTCCGGAAGTTCTTCTTCTCTTGTTGACCCTTCTTATATTGTTGAAATCCCCTTCCTTTCTTCATGTTATAGTACTCTTCATTGTCGCTGCTCTCATTTTTTCCCTACAGACACTTAGAAGCAAAATGACCTATTCTACCACAATTAAAACATTTAAATGGTAACTTACCTTGGTACTTACCTGATCCTTTCTTTAGCTTCCTCATGAAGTGGGCTTCTTCTTTATCCGTTTCATTGTTTGACCTATCATTTGGTTCATACTCGTTATTCTTTCCTTTCCTTGATGCTTTGAAGGCTGCCTCCCTTTTGGAAGGTTTATCCATGGTTCTCATTTCATAGGCATTAAGAATCCCATGCAACTCGTCCTTTGTCAGTTTATCCAAATCTTTCATTTCTTCAATCGCTGAAACCTTGGGATCACATCTTAGCAGTAAAGATCTTAATACTTTTTGCATGATCACAACCTCTTCAATTGTTTCTCCAAGACCTCTTATAGTGTTCACTATCTCATCGACTCGAAGCAAATAAGAAGCTATGTTTTATTCTTCTTTCATTTTGAGACTTTCAAATTGTCCCCTATGGGTTTGAATCTTTGCCTTCTTCACTTTATCATCTCCCTCATAAATATTCTTTAGCTTATCCCACATCTCCTTGGCAGATTTGCAACACATTATTTTACAAACTCCGATTCAGACAAACCGCATAAAATAGCATTCTTAGTTTCACTTTCCCTCTTTATAGCTTGATCTGTAGGTGGGGTTGCTAAAGTAGTATAACCATTCTCAACGGATTGCCAAATATCAAACCCCAGAGCATTTAAATAAGTTTCCATCCTTATGCTCCAAAAGGCATAGTTTGTCCCATCAATAGTGGTGCCCTGTTTGAGGAAAACACATATCTTCTTGACGGGCCATGTATGCTTCCAAGATCTACCTTCTAGCTGTTAGGCTATTCGTGAAGGAACCTAGCTCTAATTCCAATTGATGAGCACATGATTATACTGAGGGCGGGGGACGGTGAACCACTATAACACGAACTTTTACTTTTCAAAACTTAACAATAACACACACGCAAAATCTAGCAATTAAGAACACAGAAGGAACACAAGATTTACGTGGAAACCCTTGCGAGAGAAAACCATGGTAAAATATTGCTTATATATTGATCTTCTTTGTAGGCACCAACCTACTTCTTTTACAAGTCTTCTTCTGTAGAAACCAACCCATAGGAGACACCAATCCCCACTTACAGAATTTGTAGGCACCAACCCACTGGAGACACTAGTCCCCACAACTGAGCACCTACTCAGCAAGAGACACCAATCTCTTATTTGATAGGCACCAACCTTCAAATTCTTCAATGAGTGATATTGTAGATACTTCTTCCCTCACGAATCTGAACACAACTTCACAAATCTAATTCAAATCATACACTATCTTCTCTCAGAAATCTAATCACAAAGATCTCAAAATCTTCCTTCAAAATCTGCTCTTAATCTTCACACATATTCATCAAATATATCTGCTCTTATCTTTCATTCATGGGCTGCATTTATGCTTCAAAATAGGTCTAAAACACTCTTCATAAATACCTGCCCAGGTCTGCTCAAACTCAGAAATATATCTTATTCTTTTCACTCACATCAAACTCAACCTCTTCATCTATCCTTTATACTTCTTCAAGAGTGGTGACTCATTCAAAAAGTATATCTTTTGCAATGGGAAACATCTCCTTTATACACCTCTTGATTTCGTCTTCTAGTGGAGCGCTCTTTTGGGAGGTTGGCCACATTTGGAGTATATTTATTTAATTTATTTAAATCCCTCAACCAGAGCCACCAAAGTATGAGGGAGTCGACCAGCAATAAAACCCTTTTTTTATTTTGTTTTTTGACATTCCTTCAAGGTGGCGCTTGCTCCAAGGGAGAGGTCAGCCCTTATGTATTCCAAAATTTAAAACTCAAGGCGCCAACCTTGTGCGGAGGTCGGCTGCTTCAAACTGATTTATTTAAACTTATTCTTCAATCATTGGCGCTGATATGGGAGTTGGCCAAGCACTTTATAATAGTTTAAATCTTTAATTTAAACCTTATGTATAAACGATGACGCCAATCATAAGGAGGTTGGCCAGCACTGAACCATTTCACAATCCTTCAATATAAACTATAGAATTGCCTTATTATTTATCCTCCACAATTCTTTCAAACTTTGACACATCAATGAATCTATCACATCAATGACAACATATTCCAACATGCTTATGTTGTTTAGCTAAATGCAAAGACTGAGCAGTGCAAGTACATATAAGGATTGAATATGTTTAAACATAAGGACACAAATGCTTTGGTAGATTGAATTAAGAAATAGTATGTAGTGTCCCTTTTTCGCACATAATAAGTTTGAGAACAATTAGCTTATTTTCTGAGTTTTCCTGTAGGTTAATTGGTTGGGCAAGGGAGAACTCCAACTTTCTTGGAGAGTATAGGTATGACCAAGCAATGGTTTTATTCTTGGCAGTGATTTCAAGAGATCTTAGTGAGCCCCATGACACTTTCATAATGCAATTCCATCATTTTGAGAGCACTCGACACTTCTTGGAGAAGTCATCTATTTTGAGAAAGTGCCAAGTTGCATACAGTTCACCATCCTAAACCCTAGGGGTATCTTTGGTATGATCAGAAATTCATATTTGGTTCATTTTGATGCTTTCCACAACATTGGATGATAATTAAAATTATTAAATAGTTATTACTTAAATTGTCCTAAGGGGATAAGTCAAAAAGGCAACTTATGTATAACTATTTGATAAAAAGGTATTTAAGTTGTCCTTTTAGCAGGCGCTAGGCATAAGGGGACTTGCTCACATAATGAATTATTATTTATTTTGAAGAGCTTTTGGAGGGAAAAATGAAAAGTAATATTTTGTTTCCTCAAGTTTGTTATAAAAGGAGGTTTTGATCTCATTGTTGAGGTTAGACTTGATATGATATTTTGCTTCTGCATATGAGTGAACCTGTGTTCATCTTTCATTTTCTTGAGGATGAAAGCCCTCTTAAAAATATGGTTGCTTGGACGAAATCCCCTCTAGTTGATCTTGGTAATTTCATATAGAAATTACAGGTGTGTTGCAATGGAGATTTTTGAAGTATTTTGATAAGTTTTTGGGATTTGATGATTTTTTTTGGAGTTTTGGTAGTGAAGATGCTTGATTGAATATGATAGAAAGTTTGTTTATTTGTGAGAATCTAATTTATCCTTGCTGGTCGTATATTCATATTTAGGTCTGCTGTTCATTTCTGCATTGTTGGGTTGAAGATTTGAGTCAAATTGTTAGAACACAAGCAATCTACTGAGAAGGGGGGTTGAATCAGTAGGTTAATAAAACTTAAAACTTCAAACCTCTAGTATGCAGATCAAATTAGCTTTCAATGCAATAACATCAACAATGAGAAAGCATGCACACATGAACACCAGATATACAGGGAAAACCCAATGTGGGAAAAACCATGGTGAGAAAATGTTGCTAAGATCTACCGTCCTAATCCAGCCTCACAAATGAAACCATCGATTACAATGTTTTAAGAGCACCAACCCTACGGAATCACCAAATCCCTGATTTAAGAACACCAACTCTAAGGAGACTACAATCCCCTGATCTAAGCATCCACTCAGTTCACGGGAGGCACCAACCTCACTGATTCTTCACATCTACATGTATGCAGTCATTTGGTTCTTTATCAACCTCAATTGCACCTCTTAATTCATACACACTCTTCTCCTCTGACTCTGCTCACCCAGATTTGCTCTGCACTTCAATTCTACTCACGTCTACATCAATCCGTCTCTACAATACAATTACATTTTTCTGTGTATAGTCGCTTTTATATATATGCAACTATCTCTGCATACACTTGCACATTTGCATGTGCACACTCTAGTCTTTCTACATTTCATTCTTTTGCAAGTCCAGAAAGCTCTGCATAAACACGCCCATCTGTATGCTCGCACTCTAGTTTGTTTGCATGTTAACACTTCAGTCATTTGCAGTATACAACTATCTACAACACCGTCATCCATGCATCCACTATTATTACCACTAATAACGCATCTTGATTTCACGCTACAAATATAGCCGTTATCCTCTTCTATCATCGAATTTAACATTTCTCGAATTTTGGCTTTCAGCCCTTTATCGACAATTTTTCGTTTTTATGAACTCTGCCCTTTGGTCTTCTATCGACGAACTTTGCCTTTTTCAAACTTTGACTCTTTGTTTGTTCTATTGGCAAAATCTCGAAATCTCGAACTTACTCTTCCTTTGCTTCTATCACCTTTATCGGCAAATATTAACTTTTGCGAACTTTTGACTTCTATCCCTTTGTCAACGAATATCTCTTTCTTCGAACTCTTGGTCCATTTCCTTTTATCGGCGAAAACCATCTTTTCCAAACTTTGGCGCTTGTCACTTTTATCGGCGATTTCCACTTTCTTAGAACTATCGCCTTTTCCCTTCCATCAACAAAAATTCATTTCTTCGAATTTTGCCTTATTGCCTTCTTAATCGGCAATTTCTTGATTTTCCGAACTTTCCTCTCTATCGTCTTTATTGCCTTTATCGGCGAAATCACTCTTACACAAACCTTGGCCTTAGTTGCCTTTATCGGCAAAATTGCCAAACCACAAACTCTCCCTTAGAGCTCTTTTGTCACCTAGTCAGCGAATCGGTTAAGAACCGAACTTCCAAAGACTTTACTCTTTTCCTTTGTCAACACCTCCATCGGCTAGTCGGCAAATCGATGAGAAACCGAACTTACGAACTAGTTCTAAAAATAAGAACTTTGCCGATAACTTAAACTTGGAACTTCTAAGTCTTTCTTGAAAAGACTTTCCTCCTCTTCTGTCGGTGAACCGGTGAAAAACATAACTTTCAAACTGCCGAAACTTAAACTTTTTCTATCTTTCCAAGTCATTGAAAACACTTACCTTTTCCCTCTGTCGGCGAATCGGCAAAAACCAGAACCGGCGAACCTGCCAGTTTGCGAACTGAAGAATCCGACTGGCTATAACTTAGCCAATTTTCGTCCAAATTTCACCAAGCTGAAACTGGGTATACCCATTTGGGTCTTTAACAAAATGAAGTCCTCAATTTGGTCATATGATCTGAAATGGCAGTAAATTAATAATTCTTCTTTTCTTTGCCTTAGACATTTTGCTTCTATGCACTTCTCCTCTGCCATCCAACTTTGACATCAATGACAATATATCAACAATCTCCCCCTTTGCCATTGATGGCAACACTCATGCATAAACTATTCTTAGTGTTGCTCCCCCTTACTCTTACACTCCCCCTTTGTCATCAATGGGAAAGGGAGGTAATCAACCTCCTTTCTGACAGTCGACTGCTACTGTCTGAAATGCTTCTCCTCACCATGTCACAGGAACTTGTGACATCCAAACTACCATCTATGTACCCGCTCCCCCTGAGAGGTAGCCACTGTCCAAAACAGGGATGAAAAATATGCCTTGATCTGCTCTCCCTGGACAATTGTCACAATTGCACTTCTTGTGAGAAGGAGCAATAACTCCTAGCTTCTGCCTAAGATTTTCAAAAGTATCTTTGGCGAGTGGCTTTGTGAAAATATCAGCAACCTGATCTTGTGTGCTAACATACTCCAACTTGACTTTTTGATCTGCAACTCTTTCCCTCAAAAAATAGTATTTAATGGAAATGTGCTTTGTTCTTGAATGCATCACAGGATTCTTTGAGATATTGATTGCACTTGTATTATCACAAAGAATGGAAATAGGATCATCAAACTCTACCTTAATATCCTTGAGTGTCTGCTTCATCCATAAAACTTGTGTACAACATGAAACGAGAGCAACATATTCTGCCTCAGCAGTGGACAATGTGACCGAATCTTGCTTCTTGCTGAGCCAAGATACCAACCTATCACCAAGGAACAAAGCTCCACCACTGGTGCTTCTCCTGTCATCTATACTTCCTGCCCAATCAACATTTGTATATGCTGTCAAAGTAAAATCATCATTTCTAGGGTACCATAATCCATATTTGTAATATTCTACCTCTGATTTTTTTTTTGAAAATCACAAAGTGACAACCATGAATGTTAAGAGCAATGTTCTTCCGCACCTTTCTGATCACCCAGATCCCAATATGGACAAGGTGAGAGCATGCTAGTGCTTTAGAGTTACTATTCAAATCCCAAATCAACCGAAGTAACAATCTTCCACTTATTCAGTGGGCATCCACTTATTTAGTGGGAAGTACAAGGAATGTAAACTAGGTGCATCCACTTGTTTAGCGGGAACCTAAGATATGCATGAAAGTAAATCCAAGTGCATCCACTTATTCAACGGGAACCTAAGCTTGAAGTACTGAAAGAAAGGCACATCCACTTATTCAGTGGGAAGCCCATTACAAAGCAAAATGGAAACTAATCTAATTTGGCACATCCACTTATTCAGTGGGAAGCCATTACAATATCTGCAACTTTGAGTGTATTACAATGAAGTTCCATCATGTTACCACATTCAAAAGATTAGTCCATATTCCAAAAATTCAGTGATGAAGACATTAGCATAATCTAAATTGGAAGGATGAATAGAACTGATTAGGACTTTTACCATGCCACTGTATGTTGACTGTGATCAGAAATATCTCTGTTGTAGCTTGTACGACAGCCCATATGGATGTTTATGCATGCTTCTTTCGCTTGGAGGCTCCCTCTAGATTGTCTTCCCCGAATCTTCCATCTTCAGCATAGTCAAAGACACCTAACAAGGATCCAAAACCCCTCTAAACTGCTACAGTGAACAAGGCACATGAAAGCCATGTCCGTACAAGTCTGGTACGGCCTGCTGAAAAGTATGGTAGCGCTGGGGAATGCCTATATCAGCAGAAAACACTCTTAAAACTGCTCAGAACTGAGCATAGCCATTGCACAATGAGATTCGATCACCATACCAACACTAAAATCAACTTCCAAGCATTGCACATTCTCGTATCTCTGTTGCATTGTGGCCAGAATGTACGGCCAGTCATGAAGGTACAAGGAACTTCAATGGAAACTATAAAAATCACTCCAAAATGCAATTATAAAACTCACTCAATAATCCAAAACATCACTCAAGCCAAACTAGTCAAAATACATCAAAATCCATTTCCACTCAATGCAACTCCTGCCAGTGAAGCTGCCCTTTCCAGCTAGGGTGGATATCTCACCAACAAAACTAGACTTCTTCAAGAGGGTTTTCATTCTCAAGAAGGATGAAGGTCTCACAAGTTTATTCCTGTAGCATAACAATATCTCAACAAGCATAAAAAAAAAATAGAGCTCTCAACCCCTTTTTATAGGCACCTTTTAGGGATTTGCACCATAAAATGAATAATAAAATAGAGAAAATACACTTTTTTTTCCACAACTCCAATATTTCTCCACTTTTGCACCAACTTTTATGTGCGTAATTAAAAGATTATCTTTTCTCGTTTCCAAAGAGCTATTATACCATTGCACATTATTATTATTTTTCAACTTAGAAGATCAAGTGCATAATATTAACTGATAGCTCATTAAAAATATAACTTTTTGCGGAAAATCTCAAACTTCACCAAATTGTCAAATAAACTGCACCAAAAGACTCCACAAGGTCTAAGATGAATATCGATGCCTTCCAAATAACTTTCTAAAAATAGACGGCTCCTCCAAGAATCTTGGAGAGCTATCCAAGAAGCCGAATCAACTTCTAAAAGTTGCATTGACATCCTGAAACATCACTGAGCTCAAATCCAACATCAGAAAGCAACAAGAATCACTAAACCAAAAGATCTTCATAAAGGGGAACCCCTTACCATACCTCATAGCCTATCAGGATTCCAGAAATAGGCCATAGGACCCATGAGTGACTAGGCTTGAGAAGGGGACATTACAATACTCCACAGTACCTTTCAAATATCTAAAGATTCTCTTCATTGCTTGAACATGAGATTCCTTAGGAGCAGCTTGGAATCTAGCCTCCATGCATATTGCTTGCATGATATCTGGTCTGGATGCAGTTAGGTACAACAAGCTACCTATCATAGACCTATATACAGTCTGATTTGAATCAGCTGATTCATCATTCTTGCTCAACTTGCATCCTGTCATCATGGGAGTACTTACAGGCTTACAGTCTGAAATATCCCCTACAGGATTCTTGTTCAAATTCATCAGTTATCTGATGTTCTTACGCATGTTCTTTGAAACAAAACTCAGAAATATAGCATGGACATTTTGTCAAACAATTGGACTTCCCTTACTCAAATAGAATGTATGCAATTGAGTACCAGAACTTGCTGATTTAAAAAAAATCAGGACTGATGTATGAACATTACACAGCACTTGAAAAAACCTTATTTCACCTTAACATAAGTGCAGGTCTGAATATGTATATATAGCAGTGACAATAACTTCTAGAATTCAAAAATATTACTAACCCAGAATTGCTATTCCAATCTGGTTACAAATTGCTGACATAAATCAGATTTTACACCTCCAATCCCAGCTGTTTATAAGTTACTTCAGTTCTGATTGGTATAGCTGATAAACTGAGTGCCAAAGCTGCTATGATTCAACCTATTGTAATGGTCTGATTATGTTTCTTGTTGACTGTATATTGTGCACAGATCTGTCCAAAATTGTTGTAACTGCTGATAAAACCCAAAATTTGTGTTCAAACTGAATGGGACCCACCATGTCAGGTTTGGTCTCCTTAAAAGCGACAAGGAATGGATTTATCTATTCTAATTACTTTTCAACAAGCTGCGTTGGATATTAGGAGGCAATATTGTGCAATTCATTTTTCTTTAAGACTTCTTCACTATTTAATCATATTAGTTGCTGACTAGACTGTGACTGTCAGATCTTGTCTCCCTTGGAGCAGCAGACTTAAACCTTTAACAATCCTTCCACTAAAATGAACCCAAACATATGCAACAATACTTCAATATGCTACGGTAGATCTAGAGAGGGTCCCACAATCCACTAAGAATCGAAGTTCCATTTCTTAATTTTATACTTCCTCATAGAAAATTGCTGACTAGATTTATATGTCAGAACTTGTTCCCCATTATTTATACATTCAACTTACATACAACAGAACTCCTTCAATTTGGCGCTGCTAAGGAAATCCATGATTCTCCTTCAAGCGCTGGATTTCCACGATTTCTCCTTTGGCGTTGAACAAAGTCTTCAAACGACAAACTTTTGATTTGCACTTTATTTTTAAAACCTCCGATCTTATTTATTCAAATTCTGAACCTCTTCCAATAAAAACAAACTGAAGACTTCCACAATGAAACCCGACAAGGTCTTCAATGATTTTCAATCAGCGAACAAGCTTGACAAGAGATCTTCAATAGAATTCGAGCAAGCAAGAAACTTCAACAATGCAAGTTATCCAATGAATGCAATAATGGTCTCCGACCCAATATCTATAATCAATCAATAAACTCAAACCCAAATAAATGTGGAACAATGCTTTGAAGCTCAATTGTGAAATTTAAAGTAATTTCACCTCATAGTATGGTAAGGGATCATCTCGAAACCACTAATAACCAAGGGATCATCTCCTTGATACCAAGCTGAAACCTGGAACTTATTTTCAAACCAAAAACACATAAACTCAATGATATCCAAATGATTCCCAAATACTCCTTATAAAACCTTCTTCAAATTAGGCCTGGCCTAACTTTATTAAATGAAAGTTTTTATGTACACACCCACTTGAATAGGTCTAACCTATCTTTATTAAATAAAGGTTTTTGCATACACAATGACATAAAATGTTTTGGGCTGACTTAATTAACTTTATAAAATACTTTTATAAAGTAATTCAAAATTAGAACACTTTATAAAAGTAGAACCACTTAAGTTACTTTTACTCCTTTAGAATATGATAGCCATATCAAATATGACCGTCAAAAAAATGGGGACATCACACAGTCTTCCATCTTGAACTTCTTGAGCATTTCCTTTGCATACTTGGTTTGTGATATAAATATACGTTGGTCTAATTGTGATATTTGTAAACCAAGAAAGAAAGAAAGTTCTCCAAGCATGGACATTTCAAACCCTTTCTGCATCTGATCAACAAACTCCTTGCTCATATTGTCATCACTACCACCAAAAATGATATCATCAACATATACAACAACAATCAACATGTGCTCACCTTCTGATTTGAAGTATAAGTTACTATCTGCACATCCTTTCCTGAATCCTTACTGCTGGAGGTAACCATCCAGCTTAGAATACCAAGCCCTTGGGGCCTGTTTCAGACCATACAAAGCCTTTCTCAAACTGCAAACATAATCTTCTTTCTCTGACAACTGAAATCCTTCAGGCTACTCAATATAAACTTCTTCATTAAGATTCCCATTCAAAAATGCAAATTTAACATCCATTTGATAAACCTTGAAGTTCTTATAAACATAGAATGCCAAAAACATCTTAATGGCTTCCAATCTTGCTACAGGTGCAAATGTTTCTTCAAAATTTATGCCTTCAACCTGTGCCTATCCTTTACAAACCAAACGTACCTTATTCCTCACAGCTTCTCCATCCTCATTCAGCTTGTTTTTAAATACCAATTTTGTATCTATCACATTCTTATCTGCAGGTCTTGGAACCAATTCCCACATCTGATTCTTTTCAATCTAATTGAGTTCCTCTTCCATTGCATTGATCCATCCTTCATCCTTACTAGCATCATTAAATGTTTTAGGTTCAATCTTAGAGAGTAAAGAGAAATTTACTCGTTCGTTTGCCCTAGCAAGTTTTCTTCTTGTTTGCACACCTTCGTTTTTATCTCCTATTATCAATTGTTCAAGATGTTCTTTCTGTACAAACCGAGCAAGTGCTTTACCAGTTGTTTCTTCAGATTCTTCTTCAACAGTAGCATCTTCTTCTACTTCTGATATAGCTGATCCATCAGAGCAGCTGTCTTTATTCTGAGTTAGATGCGGATAGTCCACATCTACCCTAACATTAGCGCTTTCCACGATTTTATGCAATTGCTTATTGTAACATTTGTATGCTTTGGATCTGGTGGAATATCCTAGAAAAATGCCTTCGTCACACCTTGAATCAAAACTTCCAAGGTTTGTCCTCATCTCTTCTGATGTAGCAGTTGCTACCAAACACCCTGAAATATTTGACTGTCGCGGATTTGCCATGCCATAATTCATACGGCATCTTGTCAGTGTTTCCCATTAGCTGTGCTCTGTTCAAAGTATACATTGTTGTGTGTACTGCCTCTCTCCAGTAAACATTAGGTAATTTTGCCTCATTTAACATTGTTCTTGCCATTTCCTTTACTATTCTATTTTTCCTTTCCACAACGCCATTCTGCTATGGAGTTTTAGGTGCAGAATATTGTCTTTTTATACCGTGTTTTTCACAATATTCCACAAACTCGTTGGAGGTGAATTCTCCACCTCTGTCTGATCTTAGGCATTTGATTGCTAGAACACTCTCCTTCTCAACAAAAGACCTAAAAACCTTAAATCTCTCAAAGGCTTCTGATTTTTCCTTTAGAAAGGTTACCCATGTCATTCGTGAGAAATCATCAACCAATAACACGAAATATCTCACCTTTCAGTCCTTGTGTCCTGGTTCGACCACATAGGTCAGTATGAACTAACTCCAAGAGTCTTGAAGTAGAGTATTCTTTTGTTTTGTAGCTTGACCTTGACTGCTTCCCATGCTGACATTTCTTACAAATTGTATTTGTTGGCTTGGTGATTTTAGGCAAATGCCTAACTACGCTTTTTGAGCTTATCTTCACAAGGTTATCAAAATTGATATGTCCCAATCTTCTGTGCCACAACCAACTTTCATCAATCTGTCCCATCAAATAGCTTCTTCATTGAATCTCCTTGAGATTGTAAAGATTACTTTCTGTTCTAATTGCCTCAGCAACCAACTTACCAGAACTTGCTTTCCTGATCTCACAACCTTTTGCATTAAAGATCAGATTGTATCCATTGTCACAAATCTGACGTACACTCAGCAAATTGTGCTTCAGTTCTTCCACATAGTAGACATTGTGAGTCTTGGCTTTTCCATAAATACTCAGTGTTCCTTTACCACAGATCTTCTTAGTTGTGTTGTCACCAAACTTAACTGAGCCTCCATCCAATTCTTGCAAACTTATAAACTTACTTTTGTCTCTTGTCATGTGACTGGAACAGCCACTGTCTATCACCCATGGATTATGTCTCTTAGCATGAAATGTCGTCTGTACTATCAGAGATGCTTCTTTCTTCTGATCATCCTTCTTCCAGACTCTCTTAGTTTCCTTCTCTTTATTCACAAGAGAGCCTAATGCATTATCCTTCTTAGTAGGAACATTCTCCTTTCTTTCCTGTTGTTAGTTTTTACAAAGTTTGTTCTACAGAATTTTGCAATATGACCAAGGTTATTGCATTTGTAACAAACTACTCTAAAATTTTCTAGAGATGCAAAAGAATTTTTGCTAATAAAATCAGTTCTTCTCCTAGGAACAATTCTACAACTAACAACCCTATGACCATATTGATTACATGAATTACAATAGCCATAAAAGTATTGAGGAAACCTGATTACGCCAGAATGTCTTGTAGGAGGGGGACCTTTGAATCTTTTCTCCTTCAGATCTCTAACTCTTGTGAAGCCATCATCTTCCTTCTTCTGCTTCTTCTCTTCAGTCTTTTTAGGAGGATCGTTGGACTTTGAATGCTGACCTCCTTCAAATCCTAAACCAGCCATGCTCTTTGGAAATCTCTGACTGCTGATCATCTCATCAAGCATGCTACTGCTCTTATCAAATTTCAGACTTAGGTCAATCTTATCCTTAGCCTTTTCTAATTCTTTTCTCAGAGATGCCACTTCAGATTCCAACTTCAGACATTCTTCTGATTTAGCTTTCAATTCAGATTTAGCAACTTCTTCTATTCTTTTGGCTTCTTCCACTTGTGTCTTCAAATTAACAATCAGATCGTCTGATTCAACAAGCTTCTTAGACACCATATCTTCTTGAAGTTGCAGCTTTAGTTTAGAGTTTTTCTTCCTAAGTTTCTCAATCTCTTCTCAAACACATATCCACTCTCCTTCCAAATCTACTTCTGCTTCTTCATTCTCAGGATCTTCTAGATCAGTATTGTTCTGATCTATATCAGTAGTCTATACTGTCATGAACAAATATTCATTTTCTTCAACCTCAGAAACACCTTCATTGTTGTCTTCTGAGATGGGGCTATCTTCAGAGGAATTATTGTCACCTTTTATGTAAAGACTCTTCTTGTTCTTTTGAAGATTCTTCTTCTTCGGATAGAACTGCTTGTTACTTTTCTTACTATCAAATTCATCATTTTTATCTTTTCCTTCAAGAGGACATTTAGCAGCAAAGTGACCAAAGTGACATTGGGCATACTTCACAGGGAGTCCTTGTACACCAAGGAGTCCAAGTGTGCATTGGGCATGGTAGAGCTTTTATATTTGGGCCACATTATCAATGCAGAGGGAGTTCGCATGGACCCTGATAAGGTTCGTGCTATTATTGATTGGCCTACTCCTAAGAATTTGATTCAGCTCAAGGGATTTGTTGGTTTATGCGCATCCTATCGTCGGTTTGTCAGTGGTTTCTCTAGGCATGTTGCACCACTTACAGATTTGACTAAGAAAGGAGCTTTTGTTTGGACACCTTTGGCACAGGAGTGTTTCGAGAAGTTCAAACAGTTGATGACTACTTGCCGAGTCCTAGCCCTACCGGATTTCACCAAGCCCTTTGAGCTTCATTGTGATGCCTATGGAGAAGGCATTGGTGATGTGATTATGCAGGATCGTCATCCGATAGCTTTCGAGAGCAGGAAGCTACGAGGTCCTGAGAGGAGCTATAGTATTTATAACAAGGAAATGTTGGCTATCATGCATGCGTTGGCCAAGTTCAGGGAGTACCTTGTGGGCAGTCAATTCTGTGTCAAAACTGACCATAACAGCTTGAGGCATTTCCTTAGTCAGCGGGACCTAAATGAACGTCAACAGAAGTGGGTCAGCAAGTTACAGTCTTATGATTTTGACATCTCCTATTTCAAAGGTAATCAGAATGTTGTTGCTGACGCTTTATCTCGTCATCCCCATTTGAGCTCCATGGCAGAGATTTCAGAGGATTGGAGACATTTGATCATTGCAGAGTATGCCAAGAACCCATCGGCTTCTGGCATTATTGATGGGACAATACAGGACAACGGGTACTCTCTTGTGAATGAGCTCATCATTTACAAAGAGAGAATATTTTTAGTCCTAGGTTCAGACGTGAAGAACAAGGTGTTGAGGACTTTCCATGATTTACCTATGGCTGGACATCCCGGATACTTTAAGACCTACAGGCAGGTACGGGAGAGGTTCACTTGGAAGGGTCTCAAATCTGATGTTCTTCGTTATGTCAGGGAGTGCTCTGTTTGTCAGTAGAACAAACAAGAGCATACATATCTTGCAAGATTGCTTCAACCAATTCCTATTCTTGAGAGGAAGTGGGAATGTTTGTCGATGGACTTTATTACAGGCTTGCTAAAAGCCTAGGGCAGAGATTGTTTATATGTAGTGGTTGATCGGTTGACGAAGTATGCACACTTCTTTCTTATTACAACTACATACTCAACTACACAGGTAGCAAATTTATTCTTTCGTGAGGTGTTCAGGCTGCATGGCTTGCCTCGGAGTATTGTCAATGACAGGGATAGTCGGTTCATGGGCCATTTCTAGCAGGAGCTTTTCAAATTATGTGGGACCGAGTTAACTCCGAGCACTAGCTACCACCCGCAGACTGATGGACAGACAGAGATTGTCAACAAATGGGTGGAGAGATACCTGCGGAACTATATTTCTGGGCAGCAGAAGGCTTGGGTTAAGTGGGTGCAGCTTTGTGAGTATTGCTATAATTCCACTTACCATATGACTATTCAGATGACACCTTTCAGAGCTCTGTATGGATATGATGTGCCTAGTTTCCTTGATTTATTGCTGAGTGATTGCAGAGTGCCTAGCACTGGGGATCTGTTACAGGAGAACCAGGATATTACTAGGGCTCTGCGTGAGAATATTCAGAAGGCTCACAATCAACAAAAACAGTATGCTAATCAACGGAGGGTGGAGTGATCATTTGAGGTTGGGGATATGGTGTATCTGATGCTGCAGCCCTACAGGCAGTCCACTCTTGGGAAGAGGGGCGCAGAGAAACTTAAGCCACAATATTATGGTCCATTCAGGATTATCAAGCTAATAGGCGAAGTGGCTTATGACTTGGATCTACCGGCAGATAGCAGGGTGCACAATGTGTTTCATGTGTCACGCCTCAAGAAGGCGTTGGGGCAGCATATTGTTCCTTCTACAGATTTACCACCCTTAGATGATGAGGGGAAGTTGGTTTTAGTACCTGAGACCATCTTAGATTCCAGAGAGCGCCATCTTCGGAGACGGATTATTAGGGAATATTTGGTAAAATGGAGGGACTTGCCAGTAGAGGATGCTAGTTGGAAGAGTGAGACTATTTTACAACATTCAGCATTGAGTTTGCATGAGGACATGCAAATTCAGGGAGGGTGGACTGTAATGTCCCCTTCCTAGACGACACATAGATGAGCAGTGGTTGGCCTATTATCTGGGTTTCCGTAGGTCAGCAGAGTGGTTAGGGGACCTATCTAGAGGCAGTGGAGCTTGGCAGGGAGCTTTACAGGCCATGACAGATAGTTTGTGGCAGTCTCCTATTTTTTAGGAAGGGTCCCTATTTTTTAGGGTTTGACTGGGAGTTGACCAAGAGCATCAGGAGACCTCCGAGAGCATTTTGGGAGATTTGGTCACAGTTCCTATTTTTTAGGAGGTATCCCTATTTTCTAGGAGGGGACTGTCAGTTAGCCTGCCACATGGCGACCTCATCAGTATGGCACGTGCATCATCAGTTTTCAGTTCAGGATGGCCAAGTGATGGGAATGGAATAAATATTAAATATTAAAGTGTTCACTTTAATATTTAATAAGATTAAAATAAAGTGATTAATAATGTCACTTTATAATAATAAAATAATAAAGGACCCCCCCTCCTAGTTGACATGATGTTTTAAACGGTGGAACTTTTTTGTGATGCATTTTTGGACCCTCAACTTGGGCACCCAACTTGGAGAGTTAATAAATAAATAAAAGAATCATTAAAAGATTCTTTTGGAGATGCCTTTTTGCCCTAAAGTGGACGCCACTTCTTGGGAAACTCATAAAGTGAGTTTGGACTCATAATTTGGGGTATTCTTGGCATTTTTACAATCAGCTTTTACAAATCTGAGCTCTGAGGAAGAGTTGCAGCAGTATTCAGTCCTCTAGGAATGAAAACTCTCAAGGAATGTTGTGGATTGGACGTTAACCCAGTTCACCTTTGTGGAGAACCTACTCTAGGTCTTTGTTTGGGCTTCATTGGACGAGTTTTAGGTGATTGAATTGCAGATCTGAGTTTGCAGCAGTGTGGTATCAGCAGTTTCTTTCAGATCAACCATACCCATTGTCATGTAGAGCCTCTCCCAGGCCAATACCAGCACATGTATGCATTTCTCTTTGTTGTTCCAGCTTCTACATAAATACAAAATGCAGATTTGATGGGTATGTAATTAAAATTCAGAATTGGTGATTTGTTGATTTGGGTAGTTATTAGTTTGTTTCAATTCCTTATATGTTTCTTGGATCTTACTTGCATGTTATATCTTTATGCCATCCTTGGCAAAAACTACACATCACAAGAAACTGAAACCCCTTCTGCATCTTCTGTCTAGTCTATAAGATCACAATAATAAAAAAAAAATCATAAAACAATCAAAAATACAAAAAAACAATTCATCTTTCAGCAGCAGTCAGAGTTAGAACCACCAGGGTTCTTACATTTTGTTAATTTTTGGTAGTTTTAAAAAGTGCATAGAGGTCATAAAACATGCGCCTCATGCTAGGCACAAGAATTAGAAATATTTGTAATTTTTTAAAAAAAAAGCTGCATTAGTTCTCAAAAAGGTGCACCTATGTAAAAAGGTGAATTAAATATAATATACCTATTTTTAGTGTTGAAGGTATTAAAAATATAAAGAAAGGTGGCTATTTTCAGAAGAATCAATTAGTTTAAGGAAGGAGACTACAAGTTAGACTTTCTATAAAATAGGAGGATTATCATTAATTCACAATTCATGTAGCTTTTCTTCTTGTTTTTCATTGCAACAAATATAGTGTATTTTCTGATTGTTATAGGTTTGAAGGACTGATTTTGGGCATCATAACAAAGATTTTTTAGAGTTGTAACAGAATACAAAGAGAGAATCAGCATTCTCTCTTCTTCAATTTCTTCACAATTCTATCAACTACTTCTGAGATCAAAGGGAGATCAATCAAAGAAAAATTCTTCAAATTCAAAGTATCCAGAAATTGACAGAATTTCGGAGTGTTCTCGAAATATCCACCATAAAAGCATCAAGACGAATTTTCAGAGTTTTATCAACGGGTTCCAAACTTCATCAAAACAAAGGAATATTGTCATCACTGAGTTAGCACAAAGTAGACGGAAATTTGTATTTTTGTTACTGGAGCAGCCTAATTTGTAAAGAGTTACTTGAAGATAGAACTTTTCATAGAGAAGTTTTACAGAACAAAGGGTTTCAAATTCAAGTCTCCAAGATTGATAAATTGTTAGGAGTTTTAGAGCTTCATCAAAAGGTTTGTCAGACTTAGAACAACAAAAAGCATTGTTTGAACCAAATCATCCAAAGCCGCATTTCCATAAAATATATTTTTAGCTTGTGCTAAAAATAGCTCATCACTATTTTTGAAGAAGAGAGAACATTCAGCATTTGCAATTTTTTTACCAGAGCTCACACTATTTTTAATTTTCTGCTATTCTGAGCTTCCTCTATTTTTCGCCTAGAGCCAACTATTGTTAGATCGTCAATCTCATTATGCAAGAGATGTAAGCATTGAGGGACAAATTGTAATAATTTTGATCTTCAATTGAATTAGCAATCACATTAGACTTAGTGGATGAGATAATTTGCAATAAATCTTGCACATCATGCAAGCAGTCATAGCTAGAGTAAAGTTTAGTGAATTTTTCATTTATTTTCAGACAATTCCTTTATAAACAATATAAATAAGTGCCTTTTTCTGCACTTGGTTTGAAAAATAATAATCCTCATGCCTACATATTACTGAAACTGCTATTCAATGTTATTGTCAAGTCTAGAATTTGCTATTCATTCAATGGGATTTAGTATGCTTACTTTGCTTGTAAATTACTATTGAAGTGTTCTATCTTATATGTTAATGTATCTTTATGAGTTAAATATCACTTAACAAATACTAAAAGCTTCATATTGCAGTAATTGTAAGATCAGTCTTTTGTAGCTTTGAATGCAATGACTGTGTTTACCTTATAACGTCCGGTGTCATTTAATCCTTATGTGTACTTGTTTTGCTCAGTCTTTGCTTTTAGCTAAACAATGCAAGCATGTAGTTGTAAGATTTGTTTTTAGTCAAAAGCATAAAATCCTTTGCTTATTGTTAAAAGAGTGTCTTAGCCTTTTGGCCTAGACAAAACCAAAAAGATACACATTTATATTTTATTTAACATGAACGTGAACCACCCAAAAAATCATTGTAAAGATTGTAAATTGCATGTACATATTGTCCAATTTTAGGTAAGTTTTAAATTTATAGGGAGCTTCCCCTTCTAATTCAAAAAGAGGTTTTACCACACATTTATTATATTTTGTATTGCACTAAAAGATGCGAATTAAAACAGTAACATATTCAAATCATAGACAATCGAGCATGTTCAAAATGAAATCCCACTTTATCCATTCATTATCTTTATCAAAGTCAATTTTCATTAAAAGAGCTTTTATACCAAAGACCCTTGCCAATTCTATGCCTTTCCATGTAGTGATGAGGTATGTAGAATAAATCTGCCATGTACAAACCCAGTTTGTTCTCTTTGAACTATTCGTGACACCAACTATTTGGTCCTTCTAGGAAGGGTTTTCTCTTCAATTTTTCAAGAACCATTCACGAGGATAATAGGATACCAGTCACTTCACCACTACTTTTTACAACACTTTCAATGACTTTGATCAGTCATGCAATGACTAACTCACCCACAACTGCCTTTTTGATAGATTTGTGACACATCCTTGACATGGCCATTCCAATAATAGATCATATCTTGTAGTTTATCATAAGTTCTCATTTTATTTCTTTGCCCCCTTAGTTACATTGGTTTTGAAATCGAGATGACTTCATGGCATAATGGCTTATGGGATGAATGATTTAAGTTCTATTTTATTACAAATGAAGCTATTGTCTATATTCTACTATTTTTTCTTCTTGCACCATGAATCTCTCCCTTATATTTTATGCTTATAATTTCCTATTTATCTCAAAGGATGGATCTAATTAAAAGTTCTCTTTTAGGCATGTTTTTGGACAGACTTGGTCTTCTCACATACAAGTTTATACGAAACCTTTGATCTCCAAGAGAAATATCAAATGAAAACACAAGGCCTAGAATAAATGAGGCCAATTTGATTGAAATTTTCATTGTCCCAAATGGCAAAACGAATGTAAGGTCCATATGTTTTTGTCTATCTTCATACCTCCCTATCATGAGCATCGATCTAAAAGTCAAGACTGGATGGAGATGAACATGCAGTACAATATTTATGTTAAATGGTGCTCTATCATAACATTATTTAGACTATAATCATTATGGTGTTTCTGCAAAAGTAAAAAGATAATTTGAACATGTCAATGAAAACATCTTACATATACATTATGTAATTCATTTTTGCAAATTCTTACAAGAATATTGATTTTTGTTGGAATGTAATGTATAGCCTAATGTAAATTGATTTTTGTTGGAATGTAATGTATAGCCTAATGTAAAATCAAGGCATAACCATCAAATAAACAATAAAAACCTTAAGTATATGAAGTTGAAAATGACCTTCCAAACAGTGCTCAGTTCTTAGGTAACATTCTGTGGTAGCTGACTTGTTCCTAATATTTAGCTGCAAGAAAATAAAAAACACTCTAAACACGATTTTCTTATATTTTTTCAAGTACAAAATAAGACATGACCAAAACAATTCAAAAAATTGATTTTTTCTAGGAAACAATGTACCCAACACAAAAGTGAAGATCTAAACTACACTATATCTTACCCATTATATCTTGTAGGAAGCAATTGTGGGACAAGCATAAAAAAAAAATTGCTTAAATCAAATTTACCATGCAGGAACATACATAAATGCTTGTACTTCTTCGAAGCGTCTGTTGTTAATTATTAGTAGTTCATTGAATTTTTTTGGCAAATCTACTAATGCCTCTGGGGCATCTATCACCTAGTAGGGATACTTTCATTATGTGACCTCTCATTTGTATCATAGAGAGAGTGACTATCTAGTAAAAATTGATAAGCCTACAAGTGATCAAAAGCAAATTGGGTATTGAAACATCACAGGTTCTATAATAAATATATCTTAATGCAACAGTCACTGCTAGGGTGATTATTGCCAATATTGTTGCTGTAATGAAAAACCTTCCTCCTCTCGGATTGATCAGTTAATTCATGAGTGAACAACCTTTATATTCTGGGGTGAATTATTTCCGAAATTTAATATTTTTCTGTCAAAAAGGTAGAATTGCATTAAATTAGAAAACAAAATTCTTGATATGACGTGTTTGGACTTTTCGGAATGCGATTGAGTAAAAAGGGAATTACCTATTTGGAATAGTTGCAATAAGTTCAGTAGCTAATTCTCTATTACTAAATGTGTTGCCTGAAAGGTATTTGGAAGTTGAAATAGTGTTAAATCAACTTTAATGTTCCTAGGTATTTTATTAAATTATTTAGGTTAGTAAAATGAAATGAATTAGATATATTTTTAAATGGTATGTTAAATGAAAATATCTTATTTCATTATTGATTAAAAAAAATTGATTATAAGTGAATTTTATATTTTATTTTAAATTAGGGCTTTTGGATGTTAAAAGGGAAAAAGGAATTATTTTATTTCATTCCTCTCCATTTGCTCTCTCCTCTTAAACCCTCTCTTGTTGGAAAGAAGGATTTTCTCCATGGATGAAAGAAAGGTTGAATTGCTTGGATTGCTTGGTTGAAGTGGAGTGAATTTGATTTGTGTATGCTTGTGTGTGATCAAAGATTGCTTTCAAAACCCTCTTCTCCTCCTTGGATTGCTTGTAGGAAAGGTATGATTCTTGAATCTTTCCTTTGTTTTAAATTTGTATGCTTTCTTCATTGCCATGCCACATTTAGTGGATTGCCATGGCATCCTGATTAGGCAAGGAAAACATAGATATGAATTTATAGTTGTTTTATGTATTTTTGCTTTGTGTTCTTGGTTGGAAACATGCAAAAACAGATAGGGTTATGGCAAATTTTACCTAAGATTACCCACCTTGTTTTTATTGCATATTTGAAATGTTGTACATTTATGCTACAATGGGTAGTTGTCAAATTTCCATTTGAGTTTGAAATATGAGAGTTAGAAAATGGCTCAAGGTAGCCAAGCTTGCAACAATGGTGAATTTGGGTTTTTATGGTTTTTCATGCAATTAGGAAAAGAAAATGAAATTCCAATTTTAAACCTTTCTTTATTAATTTTAATGTGGGATGAGTAGTCTCCCATGGAAAATGATGTTTTGCATCTTTTGAGAATATGTTGTGTTTTTGTCAAAATTGTGATTTTGTCACCTTGTAAACTATGCCATGCCCAATTGGTCGAATTGGTGCTATGGGTGTTTAGGAAGAAGTCTAGGGGTAGGAAAGGAATGGCTTCCATCGTGCACCACAACCCAAAGAGGTCGTTGGAATTAAGTGAATGGAAGTTTTAATCAAGAACAACATTTAAACAAATTGGGTAATAAGATTTAATAATCAGATCATCTACACCAAACTGCATGTCCTGGTTAAGTGTCCGGCTTGCTTCGGTTTGGGTGTAAAGAGCAACCTTTGGTGTACTGTTCGATTGCTATGAGGAGGTTATGCCCTAATGTTCTGCTGCGAGGTGAATATTGCCCTCGTTTGACACTCCTTGTCCTAACTACCTAGGTCTCTCTTCCTTCTTCCACCGTCGGAGTTTGACTTGGCGTGTGATGTTTACCATCTGTTTGCATGTGCATTGTGATGCTTGATCCATGCTTGTATGTGTCTATGATGGACTATGATTTATGCCTCGTTTGGTGTGCATTAAAGGTGTGATTATTTCCCTTATGCTTGAATGTTGTGATGTCATTCTATTATGCTTTGGCAAGTGTGCCATATGTTACTTGAATGCAATTGGATGGTAGTTGTACCATGTGTTGTTTATATGCATTGTATTGGCAGTTGTGCCATGTGTGTTGTGTGCATTCATTGGCGTGTATGCCATATGTTTCTATGTATACCTTGGATGGAGTGAGATGATGCTAGCAGGTTTGCCATGATCACCATCTCTGTAGCTCGGGGGTTGCCTAGAGTTGCGTAGATAGCTATTATGCTCGACGATGGCAATATGGTTGGGAGGCGAGCAACATTTCCCCATTGGTCCTTCATGATGATCTTCAGGTGCTGGACGGTTCACTTATCTTCTTGCAGGTTGATTATGTTGTGCTTCATGTCTTGTTGCACCTTGGAGAGTGTGTTGGTTTTTGGGTGGTTTATTGACATGTGCCGAAGTAGGGTTTGATGCCAAAGTTTGAATTTTCCAATTTCACAATGAAACCTTTATGACTGATTTCTACTTGCAAATCTATATTATAGCTATGCTAATCATATGAATTACAAATACAAATGAAACAAAGATGGTGGCAGCCTTTCAATAAGAATCACAAGATGAATTTGCAATTACAATGATAATAATGAATGGGGAAAACAACTTAGATCTATTACAAATCAGACTTTGCAAGTCTCTGATTACATCAATAATCTGTGGCTCTATGACAGCCAATATCATATATCAATGCTGTTATTACAGAAATCAAAGAGAAAATATGTGCAACATACCAATTCAATGATGAATACAATGCAAGTATCTCCTTGAAGTTGATCGTTGATGCTAGGCAAATCTTGCTGATGTAGAATGCCAAGGTCAATATATATATATGCTGACCTCAATGTGTCGTTGTCTCAGCACTAGTAAATTGATGTTCACAATGATGGTTCACTGCCACTTACTTATGATGTTGAATGATATCGAATGCCCTCAATGGTTAGCCGCTATCGCCTTCTTAGATTGGGTCCGCCACCTCCATATGCAATTGGGTGGTCAAGAGATTTTGGCCTTCAACGATGATGTCTTCTCCTTGAAATCGGCGTCAACAATTATACCTCAATGTTTTCAGCAAGGCCACGATTCTTCAGAATGGTGTTCTTCTACAATTCGGCGCCTAGGAAGTATGATCTCGACTTTCAACAATGCAGAGCCTTCAATGATACGTGGAAGACCTATGCAATGCTGTGACGTCTTCTGATATTCAGTGATCATGCATAATGAGAAATCGGCGCTCTAGGAATGAAACTCGATCCTCAAATCACTATCAATGGTCTCTGACCAAATATCGATGATGAAGCAATGTAGCTCAAACAAAATCTTCAATGAAGCACAATTGCGAACTCCATGTGAATCCACCTCAATGATGCAAATTGGGTTTTCCTCCAATTCCACCATAGCAAATGAAATGCCAAAGTACGCAAAAGATTCATGATCCGGAATGAGCACCCTCATGCTTTATTTATACTTGGATGTTTGCCAATTCAAATTAAAGATTTGAATTTCGATTGCTTCCTTTCAATTTGAAATATTTACTTCTCCAAGGCGATGCACAAGATCCAATGCCATATTTTATTATTTTATTTGAATTTATCCCTCTAACAATGGGCGCCAACTTCACATAACAATATTTTATTAATTTATTGCATTCTCCAAGATGAGCGCTCCACTAGGAAACAATAAATTTTTTTTTTTTTGAATATTTCCTTTTCTCCATGTGGCGCCAAAATCCACAAAATAATATTTTATTTTATTTTTTCAACATCTCCCAAAAGTGCGCCTAAATTAAATAATATTATTTAATTTTATTTTATAATTTTTTTCTCCTCTTTGGTGCTATAGTTAAATAATAATAAAATATTATTGTTTAATTGCCTTCATTTGGTAATTAATGCAAAATTGCATTAATTCATTTTCCAACTTGGCCAGAATATTTCCTTGCTTTGATGGGTTAGCCTACAGGAATAAGGATAGGCTAACTTAGTCTTTCGCTAGGTGATCATGTCGGAAACAGGGACATGTCAATCCTCCCTTCTCGAGATTTCTTGCCCTCAAGCAATATCAGATTCGAATGCTACAAAATCTATTCTCCTTCCCAAGTTGCATCCTTTAAAGGCAAATCTTTCCATTTCACCAGATATTCTCAGATCACCCTATATCTCAAATGTCACTCTCTTGTTTCCAAAATACTGTCAAAAACCAAAACCAAAGTGCCCTCTTCATCAAGAGGTGGAATATCAGGCGAAGAAACAACTTTTTGTCCCAGTGCCTTCTTGAGGCATGACACATGAAAAACATTGTGAATCTTGCTTCATGCCGACAATTCAAGCTCATATGCCAACTCACCAACTCTCCTTAGAATCTTGCAGGGGCCATAGAACCTTGGCTTCAACTTCTCCGCACCACTCTTCTTTAATGATGATTGCCTGTATGGTTGAAGGCGCAAGAAGACCAAATCACCAATCTCAAAAGTCCTTTCCACCCTGTGTCTATCTGCATACATCTTGTACTGATTCTGAGCCTACTGAATGTTGTCCTTGAGTGCCTTGAGGATATCTTGACTATCCTGTGTCAATTCTTTAGCTCTGGGAGCTCTGTACTATTCAAAGGCCAAATCCACAAATGATGGGGCATCATAGCCATACAATGCCCTGAAGGGAGACATGTCAATTGACATGTGATAGGTAGTATTGTAGCAATACTCACCCAAGTGCAACCACTTGATCCAAGCACGTTGTTGCCCTGCAACATGGTTGAGAAGGTAAGCCTCAACCAATTTGTTCACAATCTCAATATGTCCATCTATCTGAGGGTGATAACTTGTGCTCGGTGTCAAATCTATTCTAACCAATCGGAACAAGTCCTGCCAAAACATGCTGAGAAACCTGTTGTCCCAATCACTGACAATGGTCTTATGGAGTCCATGCAAACAAAACACCTCTTTGAAAAACAACTCTGCAAGCTGAAATGCTGAGTAATCTGTCGGAATTGCAAAGAAGTGTGCATACTTCGTCAACATGTCAACCACTACAAAAATGCAATCCCTGCCTTGGACTCTTGGTAGGCCAGTGATGAAATCCACTGAAATACCTTCCCACCTCTACTCTGGAATAGGCAACGCTGATACAAGCTTGTTGGAAAAGTATTCTCTGATTTGTTTTGCTGACAAATCACACAATCTCTGACATGTTGCATGACATCATCTTTGAGTCCCTTCCATGAAAATCTCTCACCTACTTGTAGGTTTTGAAGAAACCTGGATGTCCTGCAAGTGGGGCATCATGCATAGCCCTCAAAATTTTCTTCTTCAACTTCGACTCAGGAACCAAATAGATCCTATCTTCGTAGTAGGTCACATCATCAACCACCTTGTACCTGTCACCCTGAATCTTGCCATACATGATCTCACAAGCAAATATGTTCTTGGAATATTCAACCAAAAGATGAGACTTCCAGTCCGCTGAGATTTCTGACATGGAGCAAAGAGTAGGCCTCCTGGATAGAGCATCGACAACAACATTATTCTTTCCTTTCACATATTCAATATAGAAGTCATATGCCTAAATCTTGCTCACCCACTTCTACTACCTCTCATTCAAATCCGTCTACGACAAAAAGTGACTCAGACTATTTTGATCAGTCTTGACCGCAAATCAATTACCCACCAAATACTGCCTGAACTTCGCCAATGCATGCATGATGGCGAGCATCTCCTTATCTGTAAGAACCCTAACTTGTTCTAACTGAATTTTTTGCTTTGTTGGTCTGAAGTTTTTTGATTTGTTTTTCTTGCAATGTACTTAATATTTTCAAGGTCTGCTTTCACCAATGAGTTTAGAATATCATGTAGATGGAAAGGTTCAAAGCATAGGTCCAAATAACAAGTAATGAATATGAAACATAGATGTTAGGCAATCACACATTGCACCAAAAACCTGAAAGAACATACCCGGATGGAGAATTTGACTTCTTTATTCAATAGTAGTTGGCTGATTACAAAAACAGAAGGTCTGATATAAAAATCAGACAATTACATGACTGAAAATTGAGCCCAAATGCAATCCAAAACATGTACAAATGATCTCCAATGAAGTCTCAACAATTGCCAACTAGTTGATGATGAAAGCCAAGTCAAATGAAGTCTGATTTTGCAACTGTAAGTACTAATATGAACCTATAACCTACTGATATGAAACCCCAATTTCCAATTATCATCAAAATATACCAAAATGAAGCTCCAAATGTAGGCGGCCAGCCCTAGGATGAAAGCAACTAGGGTTTGGAAGCTCCTAGTATGTTCAAACCCTTGAAATGATGACAAACAACACTCAGATCTGAAGATGAAACCCTGTTGTACCTGCTGTTCCAGAAAATCAGAATGTATATGATGGCTGGAAATGATTAAAAAAAACCCTCTATATGCCAAGCGACCCAACCATAAACCCTCCAATATCAATTGCAAATGAAAATAGCTCCATATGTTAGCCAAATCCGCATAATAAACTCCATGAAAACACTCAATTCAAGCTCCATGATGAACTCCATGTGAATTCATCCCATCATGGTGGATTGGGAGCATCACCAAACCACAAAATGCCAAGGGAACACCACCTTGAGCAAACTCAAATTCAATTCCAGCCAAGAGAAAACTTTCAAGTCCACCAATGAAATGCAATTTTCAATTTGACAATTTTAAATGAATTGCACCTTTCAACCTCCATTTAAAAACAACAAAATAATAATATTTTATTATTTTCCTTATCTCTCCTCTAGACGCCAATATTAAAAAAAATATTATTTTATTTAATTTTTTTTCCTTCTCCTCAAGCACCGATTTTCTCCAATAAAATAATAATATTTTTTTTTATTATTTTTCCCTTCTCTTGGGCGCCGATTTCACAACAATAAAATAATATATTTTATTATTTTTAATATCCTTCCTTGGACGGCGATCTTGGCATAAAAATAATATTTTACTATTTTTATTTTTCTAATTTCCTCCTTGGCGTCAACTCCTTGCGAAAAATAAATAGAATACTGAATATACAATTAAAGATTGCATTTTCCATCTTTTCACCTTTTCAAACTTCAAGTTGACCAATGTTTATTTTTCTCATCCTTGGCTTGGAAATCATAATATTTTGGCTTTATGAAAAATATCATAAAATAACACTTAGCCAAAATCCAAATAAAACAAGTATTGAGAAAACATTATAGTTTTTCATCCTTCAATACCAAGCTCAAACCAAAATCATTCCCTTACCACTAGCATTAGCCTACGGGAATGGTGAATAGGCTAATCAACATCTCCACAAGTGATCACTCCAGAAATGGGGACATGACATTATCATAGGTGGAATAGAGTCTTTCTACATCCCTCAACTTCCTGCTCTCAAAAGCAATAGGATGTCTATTTTGCATCAATATTGCACCAATGTCTTCTCCTGATGCGTCACATTCCAATACAAAAGGTTGTGTGAAATCTGGCAATGCCAACACTGGACATGAACTCATCACTCTCTTGAGTTTGTCAAAAGCAATCTGAGCCACATTTGACCAATTGAATGCTCCCTTCTTAGTGAGATCTGAGAGGTGCTGGCAACTGTGAAAAACCGTTTACAAACCTCCTGTAGTAGCAATATAACCCATGAAATCCTCTCAAGTCTGAAATGTTCCGCGGTGGTGGCCAATCCAAAATTTCCTGTATCTTCTCCTGATGAACTCTAACTCCATCAGCTCCAATCACATGCCCCAGATAGAGAATTTATGTCATACCAAATTCACACTTGGATGCTTTAGCAAACAATGACTGAGCCTGAGCCATGATACCCAGTACTTCATCAATGTGCTACAAATGTTCTACCCAAGTCTTACTGTATATCAAAATGTCATTAAAGAACACCAACACAAACTTACACAACTGCCCACGAAAGATGTGATTCATGCATGACTGAAAAGTAGCAGGTGTGTTGGTTAAACCAAATGGCATAACCAGAAACTCAAAGTGTGCATAGTGACATATGAATGTTGTCTTATAAATATCCTCCTCACGGACACGAATCTGATGATACCCTGAACGAAGATCAATCTTGGAGAAATACACGATCCCGTGTAACTCATCAAACAACTCATTGATCATGGGAATGGGATATCTATTCTTGATTGTCTTCTCATTCAGAGCTCTGTAATCAATGCACATCCTCATTGTGCCATCCTTCTTCTTCACCAACACAACTAAAGATGCAAATGGACTAGAGCTAGGACAAATGTGTCCCATCTCAAGCAGCTCCTTAATCGTATTTTCAATCTCCTCCTTGGAATGTCGCAGATGACAATAAGGTGTCGTGATGATGGGCTTAGAGCCCTCCTCCAACTCAATGCCATATTCAAATCCATGATCTGGTGGTCTACCAAGAGGAATCTCTCCAAACACCATGCTATGTTTATCCAACACTGATTGTATATCCACATGATACTTTTGATCTCCTGAAGAAGATTTGGATGATACAAAGCACTGCCCAAGCAATATCATCATGTCTGAACAATGTTTCCATTCTCCTTACTGTCACATCTCTAGGGCCTCCATTCGAGAGTGCTCTCAAAACAACCTTCTTCCCATCATGAATGAATTCAAGTTCCATCTTCTGAAAATCTTGTATGTATTTGCCAAGTGACTGCAACCACTGAATTCCCAAAACAACATCAATCTCTCCCAATCCTAACACATAGAAATCATCAGTCATGTTGTGACCAAATCACACATCACCCCATTAGGAATAGGGACCCCCCTTTTTTTGAGCTCCGTGCTTTCAATGAGTTTTCAATGAGATTTTAATGATGACCTGACTCATCTTCCTCTGCCGATACGGTAATAATTTCCTCTCCTATGATCTTTGGTTCATGATTAGAGGTAGATGAACTTGCAATAATGAAGGATCTTGATCGAATCCCATCTAGATATTGAATGTTGAAGTCAATCCTGAAGAATGTTTGAGATCCTGAAAAGACTAAGCCTGGAGCCTGAAATCCTGAAAATCCTAAAAAAATGGCTAAGTCTGAAATCTGGTGAATCCTCCAAATTCTATATTTTGCATCTTAAATCCGGTGGATTCGGGACCTATCTCAAACATCCTGAAAGGTATATTGAAAAATATTTAAAGTATAAGAAATTCAACTTATACTTAAATATATTTTTCAATATACCTTTACTCGCGCGATCCTGAAAATGCCTAACGATTCCAGAGGATTCAAAAGACTGATCTAGTACGACTGGATGTCCAAGTGGCGCAAAATCACGAAGAAAAAGGCGCTTGAGCATGAGGATTTCAATCAATGATCTGATGCGCCCATCTACAACCTTGATCTAGTGCGAAAATACTTGAGGATTTCAGTCACTCATCTAGTGCGCCCAAACCAAAAATATCATTTTGAAGGAGAAAATGAAGATTTCAATACCTTGAACTAATGCGAAAATGAAAGGACAAGTCTTGGAACCAATCTTGGAGCGAATTAAAATGATAAGTGTCAGAGGATTTGAAAAGCTCAACCAATGCGCTAGGAAGAGGATGGATCCCGAAATCTAAATTTTGAAGAGAAACTTGAGGATTTCAATCTCTCAACTGATGCACCACCTAGAAAGAAGAGGGAGTCTTGAGGATTTTTGACTTGAAAAAGCATCTAGTTCGAAGAAGATTTCAAAAGCTCAAGTGATGCGCCAAAACTTGAGGATTTTTATCCTTCAACTAATGCGCCAATGGACAAACTCAAACATTCAACACAAGTGTTGGAACCACTTCACCAAACATGAGGTCAGAGGATTCTAAAAGCCTATCTAATGCGCTAGAGACCAGAGGATTCCAAACTTTGATCTAATGCGCCTATCCAATATCAAGTCTCCAAGGCCAAGTCTAGAGGACTTCTAAAAGCTGATCTAATGCGACCTCATAAGAGGAAACTCCAGAGATTCCAAAAGGTTGATCTAATGCGCCTGAGTAGTTTCAAGGTGAAGTTTGAAGGATCTTTATCCGAAGCGCAATCTAGAAGGATTCTCCGTGCTTGATCTAATGCGCCCTACAAGGAGGAAGGTAAGATCCAAGGTTAAGCCTTCAAGATTTGAGTTTAAAGGATTTTAAAACCTTGTCTAATGCGCCAACTTCATGAATACCTCTAAGTTTTCAAGCTTCCAACAAGGTGATCCAATAAGCCTACAACAAGGTCATCCAATGCGCCAACACCATGCATGATCCATTTCCAGGTAAAGGCCATCTAATACATCAAAGTTTTGAAGATTTCAACCTAGTGAAGTGATGCGCCATTTCCAAGACCCGTTATCAAAGTGTTCAACAAGAAGAAATCAAAAGTGGCATCTAGTGCACCATACATGAAGAGAACAAAGTTTCATTTTTGAAGATCTCTAACTACCCATCTAGTGCGCCACACCAAAGGGGAGAATAAAGTTTGATTTCGAAGACTTCAAGTTACCTATCCATTGCGCCATACATGAGAAGAATCCAAATTGCTTATCTAATGCGCCAAAATCTTGAGGATTTCAATCCTCCATCCAATGCGCCACTCCCTTAAGCAAGTAAAAACTAAGTGCAAACTAAACCAATGTTGAAAGGACCTTCAATAGTTCATCTAGTGCGAAATGTTGAGAGGAGTCTTAGAGCATGATCTAGTGCGAAGTGTTGAGAGGATTTTTATCCCTCATCCAATGCGACATGATAAGAGGATTTAAAAACTTGATCCAAAGCGCCACACATGTCAAATGCAAGACAAGAGGATTTCAATTCTTGATCCCATGCGCTTGAGGGAGAAGGTAATTACAATCTACAAGGAGATCATCAAGACCCCATCCAATGCGCCCATCAAAGGAAGTTATAAACATTTAATGATTTTTTGCCTTGGAAAACGTGAAAATTGCATTTATTAAATAAAGATCAATCTAAATTAAATGTTTTGCACTATAATAAAGGAGGTCGGCCTAGGTAAGAGGTAAAGTTTTAAAAGCAAATTATGTATATATACCTCATCTCCTTTTCATTTTTATCATTTTCAAAGAGCAGATTTGTTTTCCAAGAGCAGATTTGTCTTCAAGGAGCAGCAACAAGAAGTTTTTTAGAGAAGTACAAATTTGATTTTATCAAATTCAAGCAAGTGGTGGATCAAATTGCAAGGTATCAAACTCAAAGCAGCCCATCAAGTAAGTCTGATCTGAATATTTTCTGATCTGATTTTCTTCTTTTTCCTTCATTAGATGCATTAAAATTGTTCAAGTATTGGTAAAATTCAAGAAGAATAAGTAGATTTTCATAGATTCCTTGAGTTTAGATAGCAATATTTCATAATTGTAAAGGAAAACTTCATAAATTTAATTCACTAAAGTTGCTGAAGTGAAGTCTAGATTGTGTTTGCAATCACTTATTCGCGTCAAGTCTGCAGGATCATGGCAATGACTTCCAAAAAGCGACAAGCGAAGATCCGGATGGATGCTAAGGGGAAGATTCCCGAATCAAAGCTCGTCTCAAAGTGGACAAATGTAGGAGACACGAATATGGGCAACAGCAGCTTAGAAGATATCAAGTCAGTCCTTGAGGAACCTAACGGAGGTAGTCTTGCTCGAGCCATCATGAGGAGTGGAGCCATTGAAGCTGCTTGTTTTCCGCCAGCTTTGCCGTGTCCAGAGATGATCGTCGAATGTGTCAAGAAATATGATGTAGATACAAGGCAAATTATAGCCAAAGATGGAACGATATTAGCTTATTTGCAAAAGGAGGCAGTTGAAGAAACGTTCAACATTCCAACTAAGGAGAGGATGATCAGTATCTCAATACAACAAGGTCAGCAGGAATATGATGTCGATTCAAAGACAAAGTTGCAGGAGATAAGGAGAGAATGGATGGCCAATCCAGCTATGAAGTTCAATATGAATAATCCTCCACAGTTTCACAAGTCAGATTTTCATCCTGAAATTGGATACTTGATCATGTTTCTAAATAGAATGACAGGAATGCCTCAATCTGCTACCTTTCAGCCTTGGATGTACTCTTTCATCAAGTCAGTTCTCAAAGGGAAAATGATTGATTGGGCCGGACTTATCAGTCAGAGTATACATGAGCAGTTCATCAATTTTGCTAAGACCAAGACTTGTCATATGAGTTCCTATGTAGTGTACCTTCTCACAA
Organism: Cunninghamia lanceolata; assembly: GCA_027924645.1. NCBI lineage: Eukaryota > Viridiplantae > Streptophyta > Pinopsida > Cupressales > Cupressaceae > Cunninghamia > Cunninghamia lanceolata. The sequence goes on along the minus strand of BSBN01000472.1, from coordinate 15,460,559 downwards.
GAAATGAAGTCTACTCAAGTTTGACCAAAAAAGGAGAAGTCGGCATTGGGCCTAACAAGTACCTATTGCATCAATGTTATCCTCAGTTGCACCTCAAGAGTATCAATCATTATACAAGATTCAATGATGCATTTGCTATGTTCATAATGAAGAAACTGAGAGGAGAATTTCATAAAAGGTTGTCTAATGCAGCGAGAGAGTTCATTTCAGCATATGGACACTGGTATACTCAGCATGAAAGGTACACTTACCTAAGGATCCAAGGGTTTACATCATATCCATACAGATTGCCAAGATATCCAACCAACAGGATGGTGATGTTAGAGGTTACAAGGCAACTCCTAGAACTCATCAGGTTGCAGAAGTTGAAGAAGAAAGGAGGAATCCAGTTTCCACTTCGTCTTGGACAAAATTTGGAGTGCCCGTCCTTATCAGCAGCTGAATATTCTGAGATAGAGCTACAGGCATATCATTTGCAAACTCATGGCACCAAGAGACTTAACTTTGATCCTTTTCAAGTTTGCTGGAAATACAACAGAGAATTCAAGCATGTCAAGCAATTGGAAGACCACTGGGCCAATGCCCAAGATGAAGATGATCTCCAAACACTTCAAAGTTCGAGACTTACCTGGGATTTAGTCAGAGCTTCCAAGGTTTTCAAGATTCCAGACCAGTTCACCGAAGATGATACTTTGTTAATAGATGAATTTGATAAGATAAAGGATTTGCCTTATACAGTTGATTGGTCAAAGAAGGATGTGTCCGAAGAAGAATTGATAAAGCCGGTCTTAGCCATGACACAAGTATGTATAGATCAACTATTGCAAATGATGAGTGATGAAAGTCAAGTTCTTACTTACAATAAGATGGATGAAGGAGAACTAGGACAGCATAGTACACATAGCCAACCACAACATAGTGGGAATGATCAAAGTAATAATTCAGCTAGAAAGAGGAAAAGACCTAGTCAAGATCAAGGAGAATCAAGCCGAAGACCTCAAAAGAAGAATGATCCATCTACTTCATCTAATCCACAAGAAGGTGCTTCAGTTGTTCAGAATCCAATACAAGAGATAGAAGTTATAGAAGAAGTTGCCTTGATTCCGTCAGAAGAGATTCCATCAAGCCCCACTATCATAATGGAGGAGAATGATGATCTTGGTCAAGATGAAGTAGGTCAAGCAGAATCTGATGAGGAAGTAGCTCGTGTTCAACACAGTCAAGCTCAAGGACAGCGAGATCTTTCTGCTTTCCCACCTTGGTTGAGGCAAAGGATTGAAGAAAGTACAATTGTAGAAACTTATCAGCCTGCTCCAGTTGAGGAATTGCTTGTAAATGTACAAAAGAGTAATCAGAAGAAGAAAGCAACAGTCCTTTCCAAAATCACTCAAGATTCTGCTGGAAATAGAGAGGTACATATAGCTATTCCTAGAATTGACAAGGAGTTGGAAAATATGACACCTGAGGATTACAATATGACTACTATTGGCATGGGTCCAATCACAAGGGAATAGGTAGAGGAGGAACTACAAGATTCAGTGAATAGTGTAAGAAGCATGTTGAAGCAAGAAAGAGAAGCAAGGATGAAGGTTGAACAGGATTTCAATACATTGAAGCATTACATCCAACAAGTCATGCAGCCCATTCAACAGAAGGAAGCTACTCCAATTCCTCCGTCCATTCTTCCACAAGAAACAGTATCCCAAGTTGAAAAAATGAGAACTTCATCTCAGATGATGAAAGGATGGATAGAAAAGACAGAAGAGAAGGCATATACTCACCTTGAAGAAATTGTGCAAGTGTATGATAGAGTCATTAAGCTTAAAGATTGAGTTCAAGCTTTATTAAGAAATTGTGCTGAGTTCAAACCGATCAAAGAGCAATACATGCCACAGCTCAAGAGTTTAATGGAAGCTCCATTAGAAGATCTAATTCATGATAAGGTGATTGATAGAGATACTCCACATGACTTCATCACTTGGTATTTCTCCTTTCACAACAAGGGGCAACTAGTTGATAAAATTGAAGTAGATATGTCCAGGATAAGAAGTGTTCTTCTAAGAACAGAAAATCATATATACACTGCTTTGACAACAATTTGTAATCCTTATGGAAATGTTACTGTTGAAAACATGAAGCAACAAGTTAAGGCATTCTACTTTCAATATGATGGATTTGATGAGGGTCAACTAGACAGTATATTCACACTTGCATATCGTCTTGGGTAAAATAAGTCTTGGATAAACGACTGGGAGAAGACACTTGGCGTCTATGAGTCAGATGTAGCAGTGGCAAAAGGATCCATCAATGCAGCGACAAGTGTACCAATGGAGGATATTGTTCAAATTGTGTCTAAATTCATTGTATCTCATAGTACTACTACATAGTAGGCACATGATGTGGCTTCCTTATCTTCTTGGAAAGCGTGCCTTTGTTCTCTCCTTCATAGCTTCTTTCATTTAATAAAATGAGCCTCCTTCATTTAATAAAGGATAGTTTGTTACAACTACTTGTGATGTGGCTTGATCTGGTCCGCTGATTCGGCCGATCGATCTTGACCCTTCTTTCCTTTGAGGTCTATAAAAGAGCTCTCATTGCTCTCATTTGAAGGGGTTGGAAATTCTGAAATTGTTGTAAGAGCTCTCTGAGATTATAAAGGATTCATTGTTTTGGTGATTCTATTTATGTTTCTGAGTGTTGCATGGTTTCAATTTTCAAACAAACATTAAGTTAAGTTATAAGTTTTCTTTAAGTTTAAGTTAGTTAATGAAAGGTTGCTTTATTGCTTTGTAGTGAAGTCTTTAAGTTCATACCATTTGTAGTCTACGGCTTGTGGATTGCAGTGCATGGTTAGCCTGAACAAATTGAGCATCAATTTGATCTTTATGCTTGTTGAATCTTTCATGAGCATAATTGATTTAAACATCTTGTATACCTTTGAAGATTGCACCTATCTTGTGTAGTTGTTTTATCTTGGCGAAACAGGATTTGGTTCGATTTCACTCTAAGTAGTAAACGTCCTTCCATTTAGGATTAGATTAGTGTTTCTAAACCCTACATCTTTTGCCCTTTTTTTAACCATTAAGTTAGGATTAGAACCAAAGAACATTCATTGCTAAATCATACGCGTCAATTGCAGTACTTAGGCTCTCTAGTATTTACTTCCATAGTCCTTGAAACAGCACGTTACTTGAACAATTGTGTAAGTCCCTTTGTTTGTTAACAGCAAAATCATACTTAAATCGCTGAGCTGTCTCTTACCGAAATTATTAGAAGGAACCTTGGAGTTATCTCGTTTGATCACCTAGTTCAGCATCCGAGAGGCTTTGCTCAAGAGAGAGTCAGATACTCAGTATTTCACTCTATTGTTGACTTGTTGAAAAACAACCATCAACAAGTCAGTGTGTAGTCTCCCATTCGAATGCCAAGCTGCGGTACCATCTTAGTGCAATCCATGGTGAATCCATCTGCAACTGTTACACTGAATACTGAAAATTCCTCAGATTTTAGTCTTCTTTTCACAACTAAGCCCTCATCAATGAAGTTATGAGTGGCTCCACTATCAACCAGACAAGTGACTCTTTGTTTGTTGATGACTCTCAATTGGAAAGCATGATATCTTGGTACTCCTGAAATTGATGCAATGGTTACATGTCCTTTGTTATTTTTAGTGTTCGACTCAAGCTCCAACTGTGGATGTTGTTCTACATGATCATCAGCACCATCTGAGTAATTATCTTCTGCAGTCTCACTCTCATCATCAGAAATGACCTCTATGAGATGAACTTTGCCCTTTCCTAGGCATCGATGTCCTGGTTCCCATGGCTCCTTGCAAGAAAAGTAAAGCTTCTTCCTCCTCATCTCATTCTTTGTTTCTTGATCCATCCTATGAGATTGATACTTCTGTTGATTGAACCCTCTTTGATTTGAACTAGAGCCCTTGAAAGTTTTCTTTTGGGGATGAAATGATGCAAGTGCGGTATCAAGATCAAGTGCCAATTCAATAGCATCATCAAGTGTGCTAGGCTTGTGAGCCTTCACCAATCCCTTCAACTTATCATTCAATCCTTCCACAAACAACATTATTGTCCTCTTTTCCTGTCATGTTTAGAACCATTACTACAATCCTCTGAAACTCATTGATGTAGGAATCCACCTTCCGAATTTGTCTCAACTGTGCCAAATCTCTGTAGTAGACCTCCACATCCTTCCTATCAAATCTAGTGATAAGCTTTTGTGTCAACTCATCATAAGAAGTGATCATTGCATGTCTTTGTGAAACAAGTCCATGATGCCACCAATCATACGCTATCCCTTCAAGGTGCATAGTTGCCAACTGTATAGCCTCTTGTTCATCCATGGGTTTGAGTGTGAGGAATGTATCAAGTTTGTGAACCCAAGCTCTTGCACTCATCTTTCCACTTCCATCAAAATTAGGTATGGATATCATGTTTAGTGCATCTTGATATTCTTTGTTTTGTTTTGTTGGCCCTTTAGGTCTTTGTCCTCCTTTTATTCTTTTCCGATCCTTCCTTTCACTCATGAATTGATTGATGTTGATCTTTCTTTTGACATTGTCAGGTAGGGCATCATACTCTTCATGTAAGATACCCAACTAGTTCTACGAAAATTTTTCCTTACTTCAACAATTTTACTTGCTATCAATTCATCGACTACTTCAACAACATAAAGATATACATCAAAGATAACTACTTGAATGAATTAACCTTAGAGTTAGGTACTTGTCTTGATACTTGATTCAATTAACTTGCAATGTCTTATTACATGGATAATGCTTTCAATAGCATGAAGTACAACTTATTCAAATGGAAATCCAAAGGAGGGCCTTGAAGCCTTGATGTTTACAATGACTTCTATACTTGATCAATTCAATCAAACTCAATGATGTCAACTAAATGTCAACACCTCACATTACAACAAGGGAGCATCACCTTGCTTGTCGAGGGAGCATCACCCCAACACTTGAAACTCACAGGCCTCAAGATCACAAGCTCAATAGCTTTGCAGAGAGAATTTTGTCAAATGAACAGATGCCAAATGAATGAGAGAGCTCCTCCTTTTATAGGCCTTCCAAAGGCAATGAAGGCACGTTTTTCAATGCACAAAGAGGAACCAAGGCACGTTTCCCAAGAAGCATATCCAAGGGAATATCCCATCTGATGACTCATTCTGAGTTGGCAAGCTTATCCAGAGACCTTGACACGGATCCCAAAGACATTCTGTGGACCAATGAGAGCTCAGGTAGTTACAACTACCTTATCTCCTGACTAGGCGCCATAATTGCAAAGTCCTCAATGCTAGGCGCCAACTGAAGGTTGGAAGGAGGAGAATTTGACATCCATACTAAGGCGCAATTCCAGTGCTCTCTTGACTTGGGCGCTAGATTTAGGTTTCTGCAAAGGTTTTGGCGCCTGGAGAAGGATGTGACCTTTCCTTGCAAACATCTTTACCTCAAGCCATATCTAAGTCAAAAATACCAACTTCTGCCAAGCGCCCTTCACATTGAGTGAATTGAAAGGTCTTTTCATGCTTAGGCGCATCATGGTATCTGTGGAAAGGTGAATTGGCGCCCCCTCCTCTTGAATGGTTCATCTCCATGCAAGTGTTCAAGAACATCATTCTATTCATGAGGCGCATTTTTGAGATGAAATGACATGAGTTTGGCGCCCAGTCTTGAATTGCCCAAATCTTCCTTGAAAGCGCTCATTCTTGAAGTCTTTTGAAATGAAATAAAACATTTGTCTTATCAATGATTATCTTCTTATCCTCTGATGGAGCGCCTTGTTCCAACTCTGGTCTTGGGGACTGGCAACTCCCTTAGGCGCATGTTTGGAGTAATGTCAACTGGCATCAGCGCCTATTACCACAATTCATACTTGCAATCAAACTCTTGAAGCTCTTTTACCCTAGCGCCCCTTATCTTCTCTCAAGCGCCTAACATTCTGGAGGTGAATCCCATCTTAATCTAAGTCTTCAAGGTGCTTCCAAATCTAGGCGCCAAAACAGGGTCATGGAGAAGCAGAACCATGCCTTAGGAAGATGACTGAACCCTAGGCGCCAATTCGAGGTTACAAGAGCATAGGTATGCGCCAAATGGAGTTTGATGCTCAAAACATTAACATTATTCAAATGAAATCCTTTTTGACTCTAGGCGCCATTTGGAGGTGTCAACTGCATTAGGCACATTTCTGAGGTGATGGAAACCAATAAGTGCGCCTTGTCCTCTGGCTCTCTTCCTTGTTAACTTTCAAACTTGGATTATCTGAACAACACTGAAAATGCTTCCCTTCTTCCTGATACAAGTTGAAAGATCCACTAGGCGCCATTTCAGGTGTCTGGAGAGATCATCAACCAAGGGCGCTAATAGAGTCTTAGGCAAATGGAATGAGCGCCTTACATAGATTTGATTTCTGGATGCCAAAATTGAGGAATTTTGCGCCTTGGCTAAGAGTTTCTCATTTCAATCTTGATTATTCATCTAGTGACTTTCCTTAGCTCCCAAGCCTTCAATCCATCAATTACTCATGCTAGGCGCTCAAAATGGAGTGTTTAAACTTGAATTGATGCCTTATGAAGGTTAGGCGCATTCTGGGATTGAGTAAGAATAAGAAAGTGCGCCTAGCTCAATTAGGCTCTTTCAATGACTACAAACATATATTAGGTGAATGAGCAATTGCCAGTGATGCTCAATTAGTTCATAGATGACTTCATCTTCCTGATTGTTGCTTTCAGAACCCAAGGCGCTCATTTAGGTAAGTTCAGCCTGCTATTGGCGCCTAAGCTTGAAACTTTATTCCTAACATCTTCGCTTATCTCAGAACTGGGCACTGAGTTGGATGAAGTAAACCACAAGGAGCGCCTCCAGTTGAATGCTATACTGAGAGCTAAAATGGGCTTTGGAAGTTGGGCGCCAAAGTGAACCTGATTTGTCAAGGAGTGTGCCTGGCAATGGTGATCACTGGGGTTGATGAAACTACTCCCAGACTTAGTCAATTTACAAGTTTCTGACTTTGCTCCTGCAAAACAAAAAGGTTAAGTTAGTCAAAAACCAGTTCATTCCCTCATTACTTAGAATTAGCCTCCGGGAATGAGGAATAGGCTAATCCATTATACACTTGATGATCAGGCCGGAAACGGGGACATGACAGTCTCCCCTTCCCGGAATTGCTTGTCCTCAAGCAATTGAAGGTTAGGATGCTCCAGAATCTTTTCACCTTCCCAAGTAGCATCCTCCATCGGCAACCCTTTCCACTTCACCAGATATTCTCTTATGCTTCGGTTGCGAAGTTTCTTCTCCCTTATATCCACCACATTTTTAGGTTCAAGTGCATGCATCCCTTCTTCATCAAGTGGTGGTGGCTCATCAGTTGAAACCACATGTTGTCCTAGTGCCTTTTTGAGACACGACACATGAAACACATTGTGGATGCGGCTTCCTGTTGGCAAGTCAAGTTCATATGCCACTTCCCCTACTCTTCTCAACACTTTGTAGGGCCCGTAGAACCTTGGTTTCAATTTCTCTGCACCTGACTTCTTCAACGTACTCTGTCTATATGGCTGAAGGCGCAAAAACACCATGTCCCCTACTTCAAAGTGTTGCTCAACCCAGTGTTTGTCAGCATACAACTTCTGTTGATTTTGAGCTCTTTGCAAATTGTCCTTCAGGACTCTCAAAATATCTTGAGTATCTTTCATCAATTCACTTGCCATGGGAGCTCTACTGTCATCCAATGCCAGATCAACAAATGAAACGGCTTCATATCCATACAAAGCTCAGAAGGGAGTCATGCCAATCGACATGTGAAAAGTAGTGTTGTAACAGTATTCACCCAGATGTAGCCACTTAATCCAAGCACGCTGATGATCAGACACAGTTTCTCAAGTACCCCTCTAGCCATTTGTTTACAATTTCAGTCTGTCCATCGGTTTGAGGATGATAACTAGTGCTTGGTGTTAGGTCAGTTCCATCCAGTCGGAATAGCTCTCTCCAAAACACACTAATGAACCGGCTATCTCGATCACTGACTATGGTTTTAGGCAGGCCATGTAGTCGGAAGACTTCACGAAAGAATAACTCAGCTACTTGCAATGCTGATGACTCAAATGGGATTGCAAAGAAATGAGCAAACTTGGTTAATCTGTCCACAACTACATAGATACAGTCTCTTCCATTCACCTTCGAAAGACCTGTGAAGTCCATAGAAATACTCTCCCACTTATGTTCAGGAATTGGCAGTGGTTGGAGTAGTCCTGTTGGAAATGTATGCTCTGACTTATTCTGTTGACAAGTCAAACACTCCCTGACATACTGAAGAACTTCTTCCTTTAGACCCTTCCAAGTGAATCTTTCTCTGATCTGTCTGTATGTCTTGAAGTAACCAGGGTGTCCTGCAAGTGTAGCATCATGGTATGTCTGCAAAATCTGTCGCTTCAGCTCTGATTCAGGAGTCAGATAGATTCTATCTTTGTAATAGATGATTTCATCAATCACCTTGTACCTATCATCCTGAATGATTCCTTCCATGATCTCACAAGCAAATTTAGATTTGGAATACTCAAGTAGAAGTTGAGACTTCCAATCAACTGAAACTTTGCTCAAGGCACAAACAGCAGGTTTTCTAGACAAGGCATCGGCTACCACATTCTTCTTGCCTTTCACATATTCAATGTCGAAATCATATGCCTGTATCTTCACAACCCACTTCTGTTGTCTTTCATTCAAATCTTTCTGCCCTAGAAAGTATTTCAAACTGTTGTGATCAGTCCTGACCACAAACTTAGATCCAACTAGATACTGGCGGAATTTGGCTAAGGCATGCATGATTGCCAACATCTCTTTGTCATAAGTTGAGTACAATCTTTCGTATCCTTCAACTTCCTACTCTCGAATGCGATGGGATGTCGATCTTGCATCAAAACAGCTCCAACGCCTTCTCCCGAAGCATCACATTCTAGCACAAAGGACTTAGTAAAATCTGGCAAAGCGAGCACTGGTGTCGTACTCATTACTTCCTTCAACCTATCGAATGCAGCTTGAGCTTCTATTGACCAAATGAAAGCTCCTTTCTTTGTTAAATTTGTCAAGGGTGCAGCAAGCTGTGAGAATCCCTTAACAAATCTTCTGTAATAGCTGCAGAGGCCAAGGAAACCTCTTAGTTCAGATACATTCCAAGGAACTGGCCAGTTGCGAATAGCTTCAATCTTTTCCTCTTGAACTTTCACACCATTTGCTCCTATCACATGACCTAGGTACAAAATTTCCTTCAAGCCAAAATCACACTTAGACATCTTTGCATACAAAGATTGATTCTCCATCACATTCAATACTTCATCTAAGTGTTGAAGATGTTCTTCCCATGTCTGTCTGTAGATCAAGATGTCATTGAAGAAAACCAACAGGTACTTCCTCAACTACTTATTGAACACATGATTCATGCAAGACTGGAAAGTGGCTGGTGCATTTGTCAGCCCAAACGGCATCACCATAAATTCATAATGCCCATAATGGCATCTGAATGCTGTCTTTGGAATGTCCTCTTCTCTGACACGAATTTGATGGTAGCCAGATCGAAGATCTATCTTTGAGAAATAGACTACTCCATGCAGCTCATCAAGGAGTTCATCAATCCTGGGTATTGGATACCTATTCTTGATGGTCTTCTTATTCAATGCGCGATAGTCAACACACATTCGCATTGTTCCATCCTTCTTTTTCACTAACACCACAGATGATACAAATGGACTTGATGATGGCCTTATGTGCCCCATATCGATCAATTCTTTGATCGTCTTCTCAATTTCAATCTTAAAATGCCTAGGATGCCAATAGGGTGCAATATTAACAGGTTTAGCCCCATCCCCCAATTCAATTACATGTTCAAAACCTCTATCAGGAGGTATTCCTGGAGGTATATCCCTAAACACCTTACCATGCTTATCCAACATTGCCTGAATATCTGCAGGATAAATTTCTTCAGCAAAGAGGATTTGGTTGTCCTTGATGCAAACCTGTGCTGCCCATTCGATGTCATTATGCCTGAATAATGCTTCCATTCGTTTTGCTGAGACAACTTTGGGATTTCCATCAGATACTGACTTCAGTTTGATCTTCTTTCCTTCATGCATGAATTCTAACTCCATCTTCTGAAAGTCCTGGACAATTCTTCCAAGTGAATGCAACCATTGCACTCCAAGTACTACATCAATATGCCCAAGTCCAACCACATAGAAATCATCCTATAAAGAATAATCTCCCATTTGAATTTGCAGTTGGGACACTTTTCTGGTACAACTCATTAGGAATCCATCAGCAATAGCTATTTGAAATCCTTCGAAGTCTTCAACTGGTAGACCCCGCCTCGCTATCAAACCTTCATCTATGAAGTTGTGCGTAGCAGCACTGTTAATTAGATAGGTGACTCTTTGACCCTTCACAACTCCTCGTATGCGAAAGGCATGATACTTAGGTACTCCTGAGATAGTTGCTAATGTTATTTTGTCAAATGTTTCTTCTAAAACTACATTAAGAGTTGGTTGTACCTCCTCTTCATCCTGAGTGGATTCTTCTTCACTCAGTGACTCTTCTTCACTTCCATCATTGGATACAACTTCAATCAAATGAGCTTTACCTTTACCAAGGCATCTATGTCCTGGTTCCCAAGGTTGCTTGCAAGAAAAGCAGAGTTTCTTCCTTCTTAGCTCGTCTCATTCGGCTGCAGATGAACCTTGAGTCATCTTTTGAGGAAAAGTGGGTCTCCTTTGAGTAGAGCTAACACCTTTATAGAACTTCTTCTTAGGCTGATATACAGGAGTAGTATCAAGATCTAGAGCAAAGTCAATTGCTTCTTCCAAATTTGCCGGCCTTTGTACCTTTACCAATGGCTTGATCTAATTGTTCAATCCCTCAATGAACAGCATAGTGATTCTTCGGTCAGTCATATCAGGTACCATCACTGCTATCTTCTGAAAGTCATTAACATACTGCACAACCCTTCCTTCTTGCTTGAGTTGAGCTAGTTCGCGATAGTACACTTCGGTGTCTTTTCTATCAAACCTCTGAATCAACTTGGTTACAAACTCATCATAGGAATTTATCCTATCATGATGTTGAGAGACTAGGCCATGATGCCACCATTCATAAGCCAAACCTTCAAGATGCATTGTCGCAAATTGAATTGCCTTCTTCTCTGTCAAAGGCTTAAGTGAAAGGTATGTATCCAGCTTGTTTACCCAAGCCCTAGCACTGAGCTTACCACTTCCATCAAAGGGCGGAATGGGAACTCGATTCAATGCTTCCTTATACTCCTTTGTATCATCATCCCTTCTAGGACGAAAGCCTCTAGTTCTATCTCGCCTATCTCTATCTTCCCTCTTCTGTCGCCAATATTCATTGAAGGTCATCATATCCCGAACACGTTCCGGAAGTCTGGCATAAAGATCTGCGAAGAGAGCGATCTCATCTTCAAAATTATTTGGTTCTTCTTCAAACTCTTCATCAGCTTCATTGTCCTGTTTAGGTGGTGGTGGAAGGAAAGTTGGTCTTAAAGGCCTCTCAACTGTAGGAGTTCGTGTGCGAACTCTTCTACCTACTGCACTAGCAGCATCATCATCAACTTGTCTTTCTTGTCTCTCACGTCTAGCTGCATCTCTACGACCTTGTCCAGCTGCTTCACCCTGATTCATGTTTTGAAGGGTTTGTAAGACTTGTTGCAGAATTTCGGTTGTTTGTTGATGTCCAACAGCCATGTTCCTGAACATCTCCCTTGCTTCACGTTCACCATCAGCAGGTGGACTTCTACTTCTTTCCTCAGCCATGTTAGCCTGTCTAGCTACAATTGCTCCTGAAAGAGTATCCTGTTGTGCGTAAGGATGAGTCCACTGGAACTGCCTTCTTTGTTCACGCGCAATGTATCTCCTTGTTCTATCACTTTGTTGATCACCTTCTTGCATGAAAACCCCCAAAGGCTGGTAGGATCCAAGCTCTGATACCACTGTAAGATACCCAACTAGTTCTACGAAAATTTTTCCTTACTTAAACAATTTTACTTGCTATCAATTCATCGACTACTTCAACAGCATAAAGATATACATCAAAGATAACTACTTGAATGAATTAACCTTATAGTTAGGTACTTGTCTTGATACTTGATTCAATTAACTTGCAATGTCTTATTACATGGATAATGCTTTCAATAGCATGAAGTACAACTTATTCAAATGGAAATCCAAAGGAGGGCCTTGAAGCCTTGATGTTTACAATGACTTCTATACTTGATCAATTCAATCAAACTCAATGATGTCAACTGAATGTCAACAACTCACATTACAACAAGGGAGCATCACCTTGCTTGTCGAGGGAGCATCACCCCAACACTTGAAACTCGCAGGCCTCAAGATCACAAGCTCAATAGCTTTGCAGAGAGAATTTTGTCAAATGAACAGATGCCAAATGAATGAGAGAGCTCCTCCTTTTATAGGCCTTCCAAAGGCAATGAAGGCACGTTTTTCAATGCACAAAGAGGAACCAAGGCACGTTTCCCAAGAAGCATATCCAAGGGAATATCCCATCTGATGACTCATTCTAAGTTGGCAATCTTATCCAGAGACCTTGACACAAATCCCGAAGACATTCTGTGGACCAATGAGAGCTCGGGTAGTTACAACTACCTTCTCTCCTGACTAGGCACCATAATTGCAAAGTCCTCAATGCTAGGCGCCAACTGAAGGTAGGAAGGAGGAGAATTTGACATCCAACTTACTAAGGCGCAATTCCAGTGCTCTCTTAACTTGGGCGTTAGATTTAGGTTTCTGCAAAGGTTTTGGCGCCTGGAGAAGGATGTGACCTTTCCTTGCAAACATCTTTACCTCAAGCCATATCTAAGTCAAAAATACCAACTTCTGCCAAGCGCCCTTCACATTGAGTGAATTGAAAGGTCTTTTCATGCTTAGGCGCATCATGGTATCTGTGGAAAGGTGAATTGGCGCCCCCTCCTCTTGAATGGTTCATCTCCATGCAAGTGTTCAAGAACATCATTCTATTCATGAGGCGCATTTTTGAGATGAAATGACATGAGTTTGGCGCCCAGTCTTGAATTGCCCAAATCTTCCTTGAAAGCGCTCATTCTTGAAGTCTTTTGAAATGAAATAAAACATTTGTCTTATCAATGATTATCTTCTTATCCTCTGATGGAGCGCCTTGTTCCAACTCTGGTCTTGGGGACTGGCAACTCCCTTAGGCGCATGTTTGGAGTAATGTCAACTGGCATCAGCGCCTATTACCACAATTCATACTTGCAATCAAACTCTTGAAGCTCTTTTACCCTAGCGCCCCTTATCTTCTCTCAAGCGCCTAACATTCTGGAGGTGAATCCCATCTTAATCTAAGTCTTCAAGGTGCTTCCAAATCTAGGCGCCAAAACAGGGTCATGGAGAAGCAGAACCACGCCTTAGGAAGATGACTGAACCCTAGGCGCCAATTTGAGGTTACAAGAGCATAGGTATGCGCCAAACAGAGTTTGATGCTCAAAACATTAACATTATTCAAATGAAATCCTTTTTGACTCTAGGCGCCATTTGGAGGTGTCAACTGCATTAGGCGCATTTCTGAGGTGATGGAGACCAATAAGTGCGCCTTGTCCTCTGGCTTTCTTCATTGTTAACTTTCAAACTTGGATTATCTGAACAACACTGAAAATGCTTCCCTTCTTCCTGATACAAGTTGAAAGATCCACTGGGCGCCATTTCAGGTGTCTGGAGAGATCATCAACCAAGGGCGCTGATAGAGTCTTAGGCAAATGGAATGAGCGCCTTACATAGATTTGATTTCTGGATGCCAGAATTGAGGAATTTTGCGCCTTGGCTAAGAGTTTCTCATTTCAATCTTGATTATTCATCTAGTGACTTTCCTTAGCTCCCAAGCCTTCAATCCATCAATTACTCATGCTAGGCGCTCAAAATGGAGTGTTTAAACTTGAATTGACGCCTTATGAAGGTTAGGCGCATTCTGGGATTGAGGAAGAATAAGAAAGTGCACCTAGCTCAATTAGGCTCTTTCAATGACTACAAACATATATTAGGTGAATGAGCAATTGCCAGTGATGCTCAATTAGTTCATAGATGACTTCATCTTCCTGATTGTTGCCTTCAGAACCCAAGGCGCTCATTTAGGTGAGTTCAGCCTACTATTGGCGCCTAAGCTTGAAACTTTTTTCCTAACATCTTCGCTTATCTCAGAACTGGGCACTGAGTTGGATGAAGTAAACCACAAGGAGCGCCTCCAGTTGAATGCTATACTCAGAGATAAAATGGGCTTTGGAAGTTGGGCGCCAAAGTGAACCTGATTTGTCAAGGAGTGCGCCTGGCAATGGTGATCACTGGGGTTGATGAAACTACTCCCAGACTTAGTCAATTTACAAGTTTCTAACTTTGCTCCTGCAAAACAAAAAGGTTAAGTTAGTCAAAAACCAGTTCATTCCCTCATTACTTAGAATTAGCCTCCGGGAATGAGGAATAGGCTAATCCATTATACACTTGATGATCAGGCCGGAAACGGGGACATGACACTTCACATATGGTAGTCAATTCCTCTGCAAAAGATGGTTCTTCAATTTCAACATTCTCTTCCTCTTCTTCCTCACTAGGCAAAAACTTAGGCCGAAAGGGCCTATCCGTTGTAGACACGTGTTCTTCCTCCATGTGGCATACCTACCACGCTACCATCTCCTATAGGTGTACCATTCACTTTCATATTGTTCAAAGTTTGAGTCATTAACTGCATCATGAGATTCTGTGAAACCATCAATTGTTCCAAATTCCTGTTTGTTCTTTGTTGTTCCAACAAAAATGGATTTTCATTATCCCTTGATGGACTTTCAGCTCTTCTGTTTCTATCCATCTCTGCAAAAGGGTAGATTTCTTCTTGCTGTCCACTCCTTCTGTATGTATGACCATATGGAGTCGGTGTATGCATAACAACTAACCTCCGACTACGTCAATCTTTTCACTCATAACACCCAGATGAGAATTGAGTTAAATCACAGCCCAATGTAGGTGGATACAACTTAAAAATCTTATGCACGAAATGCTATTGGAAGAAGACTTGACTTTCGTCAATCCAATTAGACCCTATAGGCTGCCAAGATCCAAGCTCTGATACCACTGACCTGTGCCGAAGTAGGGTTTGATGCCAAAGTTTGAATTTTCCAATTTGACAATGAAACCTTTACGACTGATTTCTACTTGCACATATATATTATAGCTATGCCAATCATATGAATTACAAATACAAATGAAACAAAGATGATGTCAGCCTTTCAATAGTAATCACAAGATGAATTTGCAATTACAATAATATTCATGAATGGGGAAAACAACTCATATCTATTACAAATCAGACATTGCAAGTCTGATTACATCAATAATCTGTGGCTCTATGACAGCCAATTTCATATATCAATGTTGTTACAGAAATTAGAGAGAAAATATGTGCAACATACCAACTCAATGATGAATACAATGCAAGTATCTCCTTGAAGTTGATCGTTGATGCTAGGCAGATCTTGCTGATGTAGAATGCCAAGGTGTATATATATATGCTGACCTCAATGTGTCGTTATCTCAGCACTAGTAAATCGTTGTTCACAATGATGGTTCGGTACCACTTACTGATGTTGAATGATATCAAATGCCTTCAATGGTTAGCCGCTATCACCTTAGGCTAATCGCCTTCTTAGATTGGGTCCGCCACCTCCATATGCAATTCAGTGGTCGAGATTTCGGCCTTCAACGATGATGTTTTCTCCTTGAAATCGGCGTCAACAATTATACCTCAATGTTTTCAGCAAGGCCACGATTCTTCAGAATGGTGTTCTTCTACAATTCGGCGCCTAGGAAGTATGATCTCGGCTTTCAACAATGTGGAGCCTTCAGTGATACGGGGAAGACCTTCTATGCAATGTTGTGACGTCTTCTGATATTCAGTGATCATGCATAATGAGAAATCGACGCTCTAGGAATGAAACTCGATCCTCAAATCACTATCAATGGTCTTCGACCAAATATCGATGATGAAGCAATGTAGCTCAAACAAAATATTCAATGAAGCACAATTGCAAACTCTGTGTGAATCCGCCTCAATGATGCAAATTAGGTTTTCGTCCAATTCCACCGTAGCAAATGAAATGCCAAGCAAAAATGCCAAAGTATGCAAAAGATTCATGATCCAGAATGAGCACCCTCATGCTTTATTTTTACTTGGATGTTTGCCAATTTAAATTAAAGATTTGAATTTCAATTCCCTCCTTTCAATTTGAAATATTTACTTCTCCAAGGCGATGCACAAGATCCAATGCCGTATTTTATTATTTTATTTGAATTTATCCCTCCAACGATGGGCGCCAACTTCACATAACAATATTTTTTAAATTTATTGCATTCTCCAAGATGAGCGCTCCACTAGGAAATAATAATTTTTTTTTTTTGGTAATATTTCCGTTTCTCCATGTGGCGCCAAAATCCACAAAATAATATTTTATTTTATTTTTTCAACATCTTCGAAAAGTGCGCCTAAATTAAATAATATTAAAATAATATTATTTAATTCAATTTTATAATTTTTTTCTCCTCTTTGGTGCTATAATGAAATAATAATAAAATATTATTATTTAATTGACTTCATTTGATAATTAATGCAAAATTGCATTAATTCATTTTCCAACTTGGCCAAAATATTCCCTTGCTTTGATGGGTTAGCCTACAGGAATAAGGACAGGCTAACTCAATGTTTCGCTAGGTGATCATGTCGGAAACGGGGACATGTCATTTATGCACTTGTATATTATCATTATTGATTATTGTAACTTTTGTAATGTAGTTCTTTTGAGACCCTTAT
The DNA here is from genome assembly GCA_027924645.1 of Cunninghamia lanceolata. NCBI lineage: Eukaryota > Viridiplantae > Streptophyta > Pinopsida > Cupressales > Cupressaceae > Cunninghamia > Cunninghamia lanceolata. Next base: position 15,443,650 of record BSBN01000472.1, on the reverse strand, counting down.
AATAAAATGTAATTAATGCTATGAGTTGATTTATGATGTTGGCTATGATTCATCTATGTTTAGGATGAAGCCATTTGAATATTGTAATTATTGGATATCGTCTTGTATTTTTCCACACCTCAGTTTGTGAGGACATTGGCATGTTTTGATACATTTTACATGTTAGAATCTAGCTAGCATGTTTAGAACTTTAGACTCAATTATTTGATGTTATATTTGATGTTTATGGATATGTTTGTGTTGAATTGTATCCATCCCACATAGGTGGTGAGGATCCTATCTTTGCTTTTGGCATATGTTGACGTTGGTGTCGAACATGCGTAGCCTTTTGTATTGCTTTGTTATGTTTTGCCTGTTCAACCCTATTGATGATTGTTTTTAGACAACACAACAATAGAATAAAACACCAAGTATCCTATTCTCTCTTGAATAAAGTCTCTCAAAGGCTAAGCTATATGATTCAGTGAGACAACTTGAAGGTTCCCTATTCGTAATTTGTATTGGATAGACTCGGTGATTTGATGTGATCTTGCTGATAATCACAAAGGGACTTACGCAGACTTCTTCATACTTCATTCAACTTATTTCTCCTTTCAGTGTGGATGATATATGTACAATGCTTCAATGATAAAGAAAAGGAAAAAAGATAAAGGTTTAGAGGAACTAATCTAAGGTCAATGAGGCAATGATGATGCATGAATAGACAAATTCCTTAATCAACCTAACTTCACTTTGCCAAGAATGCCTACAACTACATGGAGTAGGTGCAATCTCCTAAGGATAGCAAATGATTTTCAAATCATGAAAGCTTATACAAGCACCCATTAAACGGCGCAGCTCAAACAAGTACTCACAATCGAACTTAAACAAATTATGATGAAACTCAGATTAGCTTTACACAACACTTCACTAACGATGAATGTCAAAAGCATGAGCTAGGAGTTGATCAAATATTCAATACACACATGCATTACATCAATGAGCTACTATTCTACTTCTAATCTAGTTAGAAACATCTCTTCATTTCATCAAGATACAAGAAACCATGTTATTCCACAAGACTTAACACCAAACAAGCTCCAATGTCTTTGCATTAATCTTGAGAAATATTTACAGCTTCTAGTACTCTCAAAGAATTTTGAGAGTCTCTTCTACTCTACTCTACTACTAGTTAATTTCTAATTATACAAATGAGGCAACAAGGCCTTTATATACAGTTCCAGAATTACAATGAATGGCCTAGATCAGTTCAAGTAGCCAAGGGCTCAGATCATGCCATCTCAGCAATTAGTTACAACAACTTGCTATTTTTAGTAGATAAGAGAGGCAATGAAGGCACGTTTTCAAAGAAGATAAGCTTGCAGTGAAATGATGTGGCAAAATATGATTGGCTTCATGATGTGTATCTGCCACGTAGGTGCCACCTCAGCAACTCTTATGGATTCCATCAGTTTATTCAATTTGCTTTTGGCATATTCCCAAATTGCATCATCTATGTGATGTCTTCGAATGTGATTGCTTTGATGAACTTGAATGTTTGGGAATGTATCCTTGCTGACTTTGCCTTGTTCTTTTGTAAGTCAGATATGTATGATATATGTTACTCATTTGTCTAACTTTGTTATTCTTCTTCTCTTAGCAGGGTGTACGTTGATCTTCTTTGTTGCTTCTTCATGGAGAGTAGTGAAGATGATAATGCTTCATGGAGTAGGAGACCTCTCTGATACTTGAAGATTGATTGAACTTGAAGCTTGATGGATAGATGTCTTCGACAATGTAGATGATGAAGTGCTCTAGCAGGATTATCTTGAAGTGCTCTCTTGGCATAGTAGCATGATGTTTCCTTTGCAGTGGCAACCTCTTGACTTTACTCCTCGCTTGAAGGTGACTCCAGGTGCTTGGTCCTTAGATGACTTCTTCAGCTCCACCAACGTTCCTACAACATAAAGAAACAATATCAATCACTTTATAACATAAAGAAATCACTTAAAACATGTGACTAACCTTTCTTCAGTCTAGGCGCATATTTGTGTGTAGAGAGGCAAAAGTGTGCCCTCATCAATTGGCCGCAAATTCATCACTTCCATGATCTCAAACAATTTGTAATGATTCTATCCTTCAAGACTCTTATTAATGATATCATATCATGCTCCTTCTTCCTAAGGCGCAATTTGGAGTTGGTATAGACTAAAAGGTGCGCCTAGACTACTTGATGAAATTAATCTCCCTGGAGGTGCAATTTGGAGTTGCTAGGAGTAGGAAAGTGCGCCTTGGCTTCTTGGTGTGATTGAATAGCCTTTTAACGTTGGAGGATGCTTAAGTGACCTTTCACCCCTAGGCTCCAAAATAGGTTTGTGGATGTATGAAAATGCGCCTAAGTTCCTAAAGGCTATTTCTTCACTATTAAGCACTATTTTGGTGTCTTTGAACTCCATGATTGCTAGGCGCAAATTGAGAGTTATACAAGTATAAACTGGTGCCTTGAATTGGATAAGGTTTCTTCAAAGCTAGGCGCAAATCTAAGGTAAAATGGGTTGAAAATTGCGCCTAAGTTCCTTAGTTTGTTGCTTGACACCTCTTGACTTCAACTTCATGCTCTCCATTAAGGCGCTCACTCAATTGTCAATGAATTATGCCTCTCTAAGTTAGGTGCTAGAACTAGGTTGCATAGAGATGGATGTGCACCTAGCTATATTTGACTTAGTTTTTTGGCTTTCTAAGACTTTCAATCACTCAACTTAAACTCCCAAGAGATCCTCTCATCACTTATATGTTAGATTTCAAGGTTTCATTGCTCTTTTTACTTACGCGCCAGAATTGATGATTGAGATGTTGAATTGCGCCTAACCTTGAAGATGATAATCATTTTCAAATTGGAGGTTTCAATCTAGTGCGAAGGTATCTAGAAGACTTTCTACCTCAAATGACATCAAATTTCATGCTTTCATGCCTCTTTTGCCTTAGGCACACATATGGGGTTATTCAGAAGCTAAAATGCACCTAGCTCAAGATGATTATTTTGTGAACTTCAATCACTCGTAGGAACTTCAAAGAAGGTCATTCTCCTTTAGGCACAATTTATCAATGGTTGAGACATTCCTTTCATGCTAAGGCGCTCATAGATGACTCCAAAGATGGAAAAATGCGCCTAACATGATTGAGGAGTCTTCAAGTTTTGACCGATTCAAATCATCAGAGATATTCAAGGGAAGTTTATCCTATCAAGGCGCCACTTACTTTCACAAGTTTTAACCTCTCCTTGCTCAAGGTGCAAATTTGGATTTCAACAAGTGATAAAATGTGCCTAGAAGACTCCTGGTGCTTTTCAAACGTTTCTAAGTTATAACACTTTATTGTTGATCTTAGGCGCAAAAATGGGTCTCTAAATGATGTTTTTCTCTCCAACAATCCCGGGCGCACTTTGGAGATGCTACAAGAGTGATTTTGCGCGGGCGCACTTTGGAGGTCCTACAAGAGTGAATTTGCACCTTGAGTTCCTTAGCCATCTTCTTGCAAATTTTGAAGGTGAAGGTCCCTAAGTGGAAGTATATTTAAAAAATATATTTAAATATTGAATTTCCTATACTTCAAATATTTTTGAAATATACTTCCAGGATGTTTGAGATAGGTCCTGAATCCATAAGATTTAACATGCAGATTCTAGATTTTAGAGGATCCACCAGATTTCAGACTTAGTCAATTTTCAGGATCTCAGATAATCAAACTTCAGGATATCAGACTTAACCAATTTCAGGGCCTCAGGGATTGACTTCAGTGTTTTCAAATACACCTTGTTTGACGGATGACATCCTTAATTTCTTGTTTGCAAGGAGATTAACTCATTTGACTCGTTCCTAGTGAGGCTCACTCCAAGAGATTATAGTTTCCAGCACGACAACACCACTGACTTCATCATAAAAAGCTCTAAGACATCATCCAAAACTCAATGCAAAGCACTGGAGCTCAAAAAAAGGGGGGTCCCCATTTGCAATGGGGCGATGTGTGATTAGGTCACAACAAACCCTTTTGTGAAGTTTGTTCTTGTAAGGTGCTCGTTTGACCACCTGAGTGTATCCATGGTGTCATTTCCATGATTTGATATGCACTCTTGGATTATTATCTGTTTTGATTTGGGAAGTGTGCCTTTGTACGAGTTCAACAAGTGACCATTCCAGTTGGTTGAGAAATCGTGCCTCGTCGTTTGACCATCCCATGGGTGAGCATTACCCTTGTGTTTAGGATGTCTTGTGTAGTCATGGAATGGACTGAGGTGGATGTCACCCTCATCCTACTCCATGTGTTTGCGAGGGAGCAAGGTCGTGGACGTGTATTTGATCCTCGTCATGGAGTGAGATCCACCTCTCTCTTGGTTATTCTGGTGAGTTGTCACATGATGGGTGAAGTCTTCCGCTTGTGGCACATTGCATTGTGCAATGGTGATGTTGTTTTAGGTGTTGTTGTGCTTGTTGTGACACCTTGTGTGTGCGTGAGTGCAATGGGACATGTAAATGTCGCACTTGCAAATGCGAAAAATTTGTTGGTTTGGTGTTTGTTCAGCTAATGCTTTGGATGAAAACCTAGGGCATTACATATAGTTTGGACAAGTCCATGAAGATGAAGTTATTCTTGCTGCTAGGGTTTATGGATACAATGACCATTTGAATGCATCCATTAAACTTTAAAAAAATTGAAGCTTCCTTCTTTGGAGCTAAGATACTTAAACCTTTATTATTCTCTGTATTCTTTTTCATATCCTCATCATCCTCATCCTCCTCATCATCACCATTATTTTATTCTTCTTTCATCTCCCATTTAGAAAACAAAGCTTGTTCCAATTTTTCTAAAGAAAAATAGTACACACTCTTACTTTTATCTAGAGAAGCAAGCAAATTGTGTAAGATCCCCTACCAAATTTTATGCTTTCTAGTGTCTTGACATTTCGTCAAACACTTGGCATAATGCTGGTTATACTGATTTTTGAGTTTGTATGTTATGTGATAACTTGCTAAGCAGTTATAGATTAGGAAACATTCACATATGCAACTTAGAACTCAAGATAATACATGAACATTATGTCAAACAGTTTGCTGCTGTTCACTAATACTGAAATCACATATGAAAACAATACTATGTGCTGATATAATTCAGGAATACAGAGATAGTGACTACCAAGATTTCTAACCTCCAATATGAAGCCAATATTCCTTGCAAGGTATGCTATGTTGATGCAGAAGTGTAGCACCTCAACGATTATCAGATTTAAAATCAAACCAAACACCTCAAGAATAATCTTCAGACACTGCCAAGAGTGTGAAAGCACCCTCCTTTATATAGCTGCAACCTGTCATTAAATGCTAAGAACTAAATACCAAGTGTGGCGCTTCCCCTTAGAATTCCATGTTTCCTTCTTGTTTGGCAATACATCCCTCACAATGGTATCGATCCTTCCAATAACAAACTTCAAATAGACTTAACGCTGCATTCAATTTATTAGAGGCTGCAACTCTTATATTTAGTTGGCGGCTGGGCAAGGAGTCTCTAAAGACTTGTTTAAGAGCAAACGCAACCTTTAGAAGCTCCCACGGTTCCCTTTATGAGTCATTTGTTCTCATAAATAATAAATTGACTCCTTGGAGGTTACCACAATTTCCTCCAAACTCATGCACCACTTTAATTATGTTCAAATCGCTTCTTCATACTCACATGTGGGTCGGCTAAATATTAAATTGTCTTTTCCTGTAGACAAATTTGTAACCTGTCAGGTCTTCTCTCTCTTTACCATGTGATATGCGCCCACTCCAATATATACCTTAGACTCTTCATAAGTGGGGCAATTACCTTTTTAAGGTTTTTAAACACCAATCAAGGTTGGACGGTAGGGTTATTAACGTCCTAAAGGCATTTGGACTCTTCCAAAAGGTCAACAATGAGTTTTAAACACTCAAGCCCACTCTTATCACCTCACGGCACCAAATACGTAGCAGCCAGCTCATTCAAAACACCTTCTACAGGATTGTATGCAATATCCACAATAGGATCTGCCCTAAAATTTCTAATTTCTGCCCTAGATTTCTGATTTCTTCTGTTCTTTTCTGATTTTGTTTTCTGCTCAAACACTAGGACTGAATTCTGATTTTTATTTTCAGATTGATAAACACTTATATACAGCCAATAAACATATGTCAAACATCCATAAAAAAGTCAAACATGTAATATCATCAACTATGATAGCAACCATGAAATTCAACCATGCAAGAGCCAAACATAGGTCCAATAAATCTGATTTCTGACTAAAGAAGTCTGCTGCTACACAACCGAATATTCTGGACTGAAATTACAATGAATTCATGGGCTGAAACATGCCAAATATATGCCCAGATTTCTGCTCCACAAATCAGACCTAAAATCTAGGGTTATACGTACAAAAATATGCAAAATAGTCTTCAAACACCAAACCCTAAATGGGTGAATCCTCCCTTGGCAAGCGCTTAGGGTTTGCTTCTCCAAAAATGTAAAATCACCCTCCAAAGATGGGCGCTCAAGTCTGCTCCAAAGTGGCGCTCCAAATTAGGGCAAAATCCTAATGGAATATGCACACAACATGCCACAATAACGCTGCTCCAAATCTGATCTGCAAATCTAATTATGTAATGATGCTCCAAATCTCCAAACGTCTCCAATGAACTGCAAATAGAACTCCGTTATGAGTCCTCCACAAGATGAGCTAGGGTTTCATCCAACTCACTGCATTCACAAGGGTTTTCGCCCTTGGAATGAAGACCAACCAAAGTTGCAACCAAGAGATAAAATCTCAATGAGAAAATATGATATGAATGGATGATGATGAAATGACTCCAAATGACTTATATTTATAGCCACTTTTCCTTTCCTTCCAGCCCTAGCCGACCTCCCTTGGTAATTTGCTTTATTTTATTTTATTTTTCCCAAGAGGAGTGAACCTCTTTTGGCACTTAATAATTCATTTCTTGACCTCTTCCTAGGTCGTCCACCTCAAGGAAAATTATTTTGATTTATTTTATTTTTTCCCTTGTCTTACAAAAATATAGAAAGTCATTTGCCATCCTTTATTTTCTCCTTCTCCGGTCGCTCACCTCCTTAGCCATTTTATTTAATTATTTCTTCTTCATCCAATGGATCATAAAAATATAAGGAGTCATTTCATATCTTCAATTTGCCCAATAAAATTGGTTAAATAGAATATTTAATCATTTAGGTCTTAACCTTAGCCCTCCGGCTTAGCCTACGAGAATAGGATAGGCTAACCAACTCCATTAGGTGATCACTCGGCAAATGGGGACATTACATTGTACGGCAAATGAAATAACTGATAACCCTTGATTCTAATCTGCAACTTTGTTATCATTCCAATTAGAAAATCTGGAATATTTCTCAAACCCCAACAGCATAAATTTATTATTTGGAACAAACCTTCAATAAATTTCATCAATATGCCGTGAATTCCAATATGAATTCTGTAATGACCAACCCTGATTTTTTTTTAAATATACTGGACAGCTGACACATAAATACAGAAAGCTCATATAAACATCATACCCATGAAACCCTAATGTTGTTTGAGTGTTAAATCAATGTCTAACATAAGAGTGCAGCAAAATACAATTGTTTTCACTCATACCCAGATAAAGAAATCACTGAAAGATCAATATTTTCAAATACTCATGAGTTCCAAATAGGTTCAAATCTGATAACAATGTCTAAACAGCAATATTAAACGTTGATTTATGCCTAGAAATGAATGATACAACTGAAAATACAAAAAATAGAAGCTTATTACTCAATACCCAGAAGTTGCAATCAATGGTATATCATTTTTAACACATACCCAGATGCTGCAATAAGCTACAGGTCTGATAATCAGACATAAACAGCAATATAGAATGCAAAATAACAATACCCAGAAGGTCAAATCATCATAGTATCAAATTTGGAACATACCCAAAATTGTTGTTCATATACAGGGCTGATACAAATGCTGGAACAACAATATACTTGGTTGGAAATTAGCATTTACAGCCCAGAATGCTGATTCTCTTTGAAAAGAATGACAAAACCCTACTAATATCAAGGTGGTGCCCTCATATGTGCAAACAAGAACTTCAAACCCTAGGCATCCAAGCCCATAAACTCCCATGTTCTTATCAGCAATACGGCTTATTTTTTGGGCTGATAGCAAGCTAAAACCCTCAAATAAACACTTCAATCTGCATTGAAACCCTACCCTTAGCAATAACTCTCAATCACAAATTTATTATTCGAAGAATATCCAATAAATTTGCACAGTAAACCCTTCACGACAAACTCCAGAAATCCACAATGAAACACACAGGCAATCTCTGTATGAAATTGCTCCAATACTCCAGTATTCAGCACCAGCATAGATTCTGAATAAATCTACAAGCAAACCTTTCCTGCACAAAATGTAACTTTGAGTGAGTCACACAGTATTAACCGGAGAGGATCTTTCACCACCGTGGCTAATCTTCTTGAAGAGGGGTTTCGTCCTCAAGAAGGCTAAGATGAACCAAATTCAATCCCACAGAACCACAAAGGTTTCACAAGAAAAAATAAAATAATCTGCATATCAAATTCATACCTAGAGGCCATGACTAAAACATTCTACAACGTAAGACATAAAATAGAGGTATTACAACTTATGTTCCTTTACCATGAAAGGAACACAATCTCAAAGGTAGGAAGAAAACCATGTACCTTTAAAAACCAATTGTTGCACATTGAGATGGGGACTTCAAATCACCAACATCAAACAAAGCAACAACATCAACAAACTTTCTTTTTCCCAACAAAGTCGCTAATCTGTTGGTTCCCAAAAACGTAGGTCCTCTCCTCTAACACAACCATGAAGAGTGACACAAAGGGGAAACAAATATCACAAGCATGGAAAGTGATATATCAACAAAGAGAGGGCGGTTCTGGTCCAATGCATAGGATAGAGCGGTTCCTCTTCTTCTTCAAGCTCTGTAAAACCTAAGGGGGAATTCCCTTGAGGTCCAAATACATGATAACAATTAGGACAGAGCTTTGACTACCATGCCCAAATGGCAATCAAAGACGAGCTCACTTGACCTCAATAACAATAGATAATATACAAGCATATAAGTGCACCCAAATATATAATCAATTTCAACCACTGAAGATGAATCCCCTTAACATTATATACACACTTATATCTTGCTCCCACATCATTACAACCCTCTAAATATTTATTTGACACTAGCTCACCTAACATATCCATTTTCTAAACAAAGGACAGCAATGATGGGCCGAACCCCCACAAGAACAAACCTCTGAACATTTATCTGACACCAACTATCTCTGAATACAACAAAGGTAGCAATATTGGTTTGTGGGTACAGGCAAAACCTAAACTAATCTACCAATCTACTCCTAAGCTATTGGTGAATGATGTTTTCATTTGAAGGCATATGATTGGCCATGAACTTCCAAAACCAATGCCTATCCATTAAGCCCCAAAGTCTAGGTTCCCAGCAGGGAACAACAACTTGAAATCAAAAGAATATGAGCTATGCATGAACATACATCACAAATATGGCACCAAATAACAAAGCATACTTAATAATCCATTCCAATATTATAAACATCCATATGAAAGGTAGAAATGACCATCACAAAGCTTGTAATGAATTAAAATGCTACAACATTTATCTAATATGCATTACAATTGCGTCAACAAATGTGGCAAGAGGAAACACATAGCTACGACTTGGGTTTCCCTAAACATTTACAAACGGACATGGAGACATTCTAATGCAGACACCATTTACAATACAATTCTCCTTGTGATTTACAAACGTGTTGCTCCAACTGGAATGAACTTACGTGATTTGAAACCTTAGAAGATCCTTGGCGCTTGCAGGTGTTTGGAAATTGCCTCAGCGACCAACAACAAATACATCTTCTGATCATGCATATATAGCACTTCTTACACTGCTGTGTTTGGGCGGGAATCACTACCCCATCAACCCTAGTAACATCAGCACTGAATTGCACCTACTGCCCCACCTACCTATACCTCATCTTTATTGCATTAATGTTGTTCTAGGTGTAGGCGAATATTCAAACTGGAGAACCCGTGATAAACACGTTGCATTAACTTTTAAAAACTTTCGGTGAAACTAGAGGTTTGTGAACTATTGAAACTACCAAAAAAAACCATCTTTATTTATTCATTACTTATCCATTTCGGTGTTTTGGCACTTTGGCGAACCGGCGAACAATTCCAACTTTGTTCTCTTTTCTTTGTTCTTTCTTTTCCTTGTCTTTCGACAATCAGCACTTTGGCAAACTAATGAACCTTTTTGGCAATTTGGCAAGTTCGCGAACTTATGAACTTGCCGAAACAATTCTTCATTTCATTTTCGTTTCTCTTTGCCTTTTCAACTTTTCGACGAAACGATGAACTCACGAACTAGTTCGGCATTTCAACGAGTTCGCAAACCTACGAACTCACCAAAACATTTCTTTCTTTTCTACATTCGCCATCTTTTCTTCCTTTTTTAGCGTTTCAGCAAGTTCACGAACTAACAAACTTGCCAAAATTGTCATGTCTCCATATCAAGGCACTATTTAAATTAAAGATTTAGCCATAGTCCATTAATAAATATATATAATATTATATGATATTATCTATAAATATTATAAATATCATTATAAATATTAATAATTTAAATATTATTATAATAATATAATAATGAATATAAATATTAAAATAGCATATTATTATTAAATAATAACAATATATGATAATATAAATATTATTACAATATATATATATTATTATATTATACAAGAATAAACATAAATACAATATTATAAGTTAATTATTATAAATATTATAAAGTCTATCATGACCTGATATTAAGATATTGTTTAAATTAAAGATTTAAACAACATATAAAAATTGGTGAAATCGCTTTGGTAAAATATATATTTAAGTAAATATATAGTATTATTAATACTTATTATCTAATAAGTAATAATATTATTATTATCCTATACTATAATTATATAAAGTGAGAGAAGTAGTCCCTATGAAATAAAATCAATGATCTTATATAAGGCAATCAAATATAAATAAAAGTATATATGCGGCTATTAAGTTGGTTGACACCAGCGATCACCTTAATAAATAATAAATAAAAAAGACACATTATTAAAGCCACAACCGTTGGAAAGGGTATATCCTTTTACCCACGGTAAACCCTTGGAAATATATAAAGGGCATAAGGGCATATGATGGGAAAGTGTGTGAAATATATATTATAAAATATATAAACAGCAGCAGCAATATAATAAAAATTATATTAGTCATTCCATCGAGCAAGGAAAAACATTGGAAAATAGAAAGAAGACCGCAGCGATAGGTAAGAAATACGAGGTAAAGCTCCAGCAGGTAAGTAAGTATATTTTATATGTTTATTTTATAATTATTACATATAGGATTTGTAAGAATGTAAGTTGTATTCAATTTGTCTTTGCTGCAATATATAATGGTTCAGTGTTTAATCCAATAATATGGTAAGTATGAAGTAGCAAAATTCTAATGATGAAAAGTGTTAGTTGATTACATGTGATAAGTTAATAATGAAGGAGAGATTAGAAATAGAGGCTCATAGCCCATCAATCAATATCCCAAGGATCGAGACAAAGGGAAAGGAGGCAATGCAACATGGTATTTTGGTTGATGCCTGAGTTGGTCAAGAGAACCTTCCGGGCTAAAGACCCAATAGGCCTTATCTCAATGTTGGTCCGTAGGACCCCACGGGGATAAGTTTCCCATTGTCTCATGTTGGTCAAAGGGACCCCACGGGACAATGGATAGGCCCTTGTCTAATGTTGGTCAAGAGGACCCCACGAGGAAAGGGATGGGCCTTTGATTTGGGTTGGTCTCCAAGTCAAAGGAATGAAATATGTACCCCATGATTGTACCTCCTATAGGCCCTCTCTCGTGGGAAAGTGAATTGATGGACATGTAGACCTAAGTATAACTCTCTCAATGGATATGTGTAATAGTTATAGTGAAAGTATAATACATATGGTTTATGTTTATAAAGTTTGATTTAAGATTTCTTATCGTTTATTATGATAAAAAATAGAAGATTTGGATTCTAATGTACTCTTTTTGCAAGTTGAAATTGTGTTCAAGGTTGAGAAATTTTGGCTTGTGAAAAGGGACATTACAAAAACATTTCTTTGTTTTTCTCCCTTGCCAACTCTTCCCTCTTCCTTTTTCGGCAATTCGACAAGTTCGCAAACTAATGAACTTGCCGAAACATATTTCTTTTTTTCTTCTTTCTCCTTTTCCTTCGTCATTTTGGCGAAAATACAAATCAGTGAACTACTTTCAACAGGTTTGTGAGTTTGTGAACCTGCCGAAACACAAGGCATTTTGGGGCTTTTGGCAGGTTCGCAAACTGGCGAACTTGCTGAAAGGCAAACACTTAAGAGGGTTTTAATGAAGGACTTAGAATTTTTTCAACATGGTTTTTTATGATGGGGACCCATACAAGATCTCTCTAATCGGATATAATTGATGGGCAAAGTAGGGATGCCAAGGGGGCAAAGAGGCACAAACATGAGATATTTTGGCAAATTTTGGACCGAAAAATGTAGGCACCAACACCGGTAATGTGAGCAACCATTTCAAATGTTTCTTTTTGACTTGAAGTTGAATGATATCTCTTGTTAGCTTAGAGAATGATTTGATCATCAAAAGTGCATAATTCACAACACATACCTTCTCAAGATCTTCAGTAATGATGTTGTTAACTGTTCCTTCCAAGAAAGGACACAAATCAGCTTGTGTGCAAATTGAAAAAAAATTATGACAGTCATGAATCACCTAGTTTTCTACCCAAATTGGAGCTATGTTGGCTGAAGTATTCATTCTTTTCAACTAAAACCATTTACCAACATTTTCCAATGATTTGGTGGCCTCAAAATGATCAATCTTGCAGTTGTTCAAGTCTGGAAATAATAACTTATAATCTGATTTAATCAAAATCAGCAACTTAAAAATGGACCGACAACTGCAAAATGGAAACCTCTTAGCAAGAACAAAAAATCTGAGCATTGTAATGACTAAAAACAATTCTGTAAGTACTGAAATTTTTTTCCCAACAGTCACCAACTGAAAAATGCTCCATCCTTTGACTGAAAATACTTGTTAACCCACTTGTATGTATGCAAATGAAATCATGCGGTAGCCGATTTAAATGATGACAACAATTTTGAGCTATAATTCTCCATGGTACATTCATTGTCACCACTAATCTCCAACATACTTTGTTGGTGATCTCTTTCTTAAATACTCAACAATGAACTAGCTCCATCATGCTTATGTTGCACTACTCTGATATTCATGAGAACTTCTCCTAGAGATGTCCTGATGCTTGAGGTGTCTTCACTAGGTAGAATACTTTCCACACAACCAATCTCATCATGAGAAAATTGCTCCTCTAGCTCCATGAGATTACATTTTAGATGTTCTTCCCAAATGCTATCAACATGCCGAATCTCCATGGTACTAGGAATGCTAAAGTCATTGTGCAGTATTTCATCCTCCTTGAATTCTTCTTCGTGCCTCCATGGGTAACTTGGCTCCAAATTATAGTTCTTTTGAAGCTCACCAATAGTTGTTGAATGAAAAATTTCAGCAAGCTGATAACTAAATTTAGTATTTGGTAAGACACTTTCTTCATGTTTGAAAATTTCACCAAGATCCCATATCAATATGGGGAATTTGCAATTCCCAATCCTTGATCCTCCTGGTGATGTTGATGGATTTTGTTGCACCATTCTATTATTATCACCAACTGTAAAACTTGAACCACAAAGTGTCTTGGCATCCATCTCAAAAAATAGATTATCAAAAGTTGACTCTGCATCCATTTCAAAAAGTGGGTTATCAAAAGATTAAAAGTTATTTTTACCCTCTTGTTCAAACCAATCTTCCTGCTGGCCCAACTCTGTATATGCAACTTCTAGTTTCTTTGGAAATTGCTCTAAAACAAAATCTTCTTGAAGCTTATCAATCTCATCAATTACCTTCTTGATTTCCATGGACCTTGCTTCATTCTCTTGCTCCCTGAATTATTCTGCACCATCAAGCTGATTTTTTGCCTCTAGAAGTACCATTTGGGTGTTTTCTAATGAATCCTTGGTTGATTTAAGCTCAAAGGTGAGCTCATCAACCTTAATCTTCATTGACTTCGATGCAGTTAAGGCTTCATCTAGAAATTTGATGGCCACATCCATGTCTTTAATCATATGTAGATATTTTGATTTCATTGTCTCCATTGCATTCTTAATTGTATGTGAATCTGCAATAGTGATAGTTTTCTCAAACTCTTCTCTCTTCACATTTTGCATGAATTCTTCAAGAAGCTTTTTCATGTCATCCAACCTTGTTAGGACTTGCACTTCATTCTCATCCATCACCAACAACTGTTTCTTCCAAACTCCCTCATGAAATCCAAAATCATGCAATGATAATGAACTATTGTCAGAATCAATGCAAAAAACAACATTCTTATCATACCTTTCACTAGAATCATTCTGGAAGATTTCTTCTTCAAAGGAATGTTCTAAGTGTTCTTTCTTAATTTCAGGTTCTTTAACAACTTCAGAAAATTTTGATGTTGACCTCTCTTCTTCTTCATGCTCTACTGTCAAAAAAGGCCTAAATTTCCTCACATTGTTTAACAACATTTTTAGCCAGCACATGCGAAGCTGGAGAAATATTTTGTTCTTGCCTCAAACCCGCCAATAACATAGATAATAATTGCTAGGAAATATCATCACTTTCATTCAGAGTCAGTCATAATTGTCTCCATAGAATTTACAACATTTTCTGCGTCATTCTCATTGATAGTAGCAATGAAATGTTGAAACATTTTAAGAATAAAATCTTCACAATCAAGATCTAACATAATAACACATGATCTGATTTTTGCAATTGTTTCTAGAATTGTTATCCTTCTAGCAAATGAAGAACTTCGGATATCATCTAACCCTTGAAAACTTTCCACAATCAACTGAAATATTTTCTTCATTATGTCATCATTGTATGGAGTTTCAGGTGTTGTTATTCTTGTAATTCCACTAATACAAGTAATAAATACAAGTCTCACATCATTGTCTTGGTGTCTCAAAAGCTCTGGCTTAACCAAAGAAGCCACTGAAGGAACCATAGCGAGTGCATTGTATTAGGTGACTGATCAACCCTATATAAAAAATTCTCTACTTCCTCCAAAATGTTGAGAAGAACATCTTTTGACTAAGGCACATGTTCAAGTTTCTTGCCTACTCTGTAAAGCTTCTTTCCCAAATCTTCTTCACTTATTAATGCCATGATTCATAAGCTAGAAGAATAAAGGCTTCGATAATCCTCAGAATGATAAATCATTGTTGAAACTCAAAACATGAAACCGCTAAAACGGACATATAGCCACTGAACACTAACATACAACTGTTGAAATTCTATCACGCAACTGAAGATATGCAACAAAGTACTAGCTTCCCAACAGGCTGGCAAGATCACCAACTCTGATACCACTATAAGGTCCCAAAACCGAATATTTGGAACACTTGGCAAATTTTCAATAACCATGCATGAAATCAAAAGAAAATCGCACAAATCATTGCATATTGATTGATTAAACAATGAAATACTCTTCTTAATCAATTCCAGGAATTTCGTAAAACAGTTATCTATCATGCTTAAAGTTGGCATTTCATCAAACAGTTGGCCAACACAAAATGTTTCCCCAGATTGAATTGATATAACTTAGTGATGATCAAGTACTATAGTTGGGCCAATAATCTTATCAGTTGTTGATTAATGTTCAATTTAGCCACTTAAAATTCACTTGAATGAAAAGCCAAGCAGCAGATTTGAAATGAATATTATCAGCTACAATCTATAGTTAATATCTACAACCCAAATATTAATTTTCAGACCTACTAGCTGCTGTTTAGTCTGATATAGTAATTTGAAATCAGAAAGAAGGCTGCTAGCATAACTTATTTACAATATAATGCAGCACCCAACTTGTATGGCCCTTCCAATTAATGGTACGACACCTCTTTAAAGGCAAAGTAGACTACAAAAATATCCAACGCAGCATTGCTAAATTAACATTAACCCATATGAGAGTGGCATCCAGCTAACAATTCACAAACTCATAAAACTTGAGACATATGCAAGTGGGATGTGTATGGCACTCCTATTTCACCTTCCAAAAAAATGCAAATCTTCTCAAACTTTCAACACCACCCATGTAAAACAAAATCTGAGTTGTAGATAAGACAAAACAAAGGAGTATGGTCAGCAATAAGGACTTATTCCATCCCAATATAATAGTACGGCAGCAAGAAAATAAAATTAGTCTTTAATATTTTATACCCAAAAGGGTACGGCTCTCTTAGACTTTATTAAAAATTCAAGTTTAGTATGGCTGGGAGAATTAATAATTAATTCTTCTTATTTTCTGCTCTTTCAAAGTCTTCAATCAACTACAATATGGAACAGCCAGCTTGGGCAATCTTCCTTCACAATAGAAAGGTAGGATTTTCTTTGCCATTAGCATAAAATATTTAGAATCTGCTTTATACATAGTACAAAACATTGCAGAAGCACACACCATATATATATATACACACACACTAAGTTACCGGGTTCTTCTCATATGCCCGCTATGCCCATATGGGTCCGGCTCAAGTTCTAGTACAGGGACAGTACACTGGGGGGTTCTGCCTGGGCATCCCAGGTTCTGTGAGTTCTTCAAAGAAGAACCCACAGGGAACTTAGGGTGCTTGGGAAGAACCCAGGGGAATCCATGGGAGGGACGCCCAAGATGGTGTCAAAATCAACTTTTTAAAACATTTTTTTAACCCATTTTTAACTTTAAAAAACCTAAATGAGTCTATTTTGCCCTAAAATTGAAATTTACCCAAGTATGACTAAAAGTGAAATAAAGTTTTTAAATGAACATTTTAATGCTTTGGCATTCCAAAATAATGAAAATAAGATTTTTTGATAAGAAATTGAAGTTGGAATCTAAAAGAGACATCATCTAATTTTTTTGGATAATCTTGTTCTTAAAGTTTAATAAAGCAATTGGGAAGTATAAATCCAATCTCCATAACATTTTCTAGCATCCTCCAAGCCTGTGCAAAAATGGGAGCTTTAGAATAGGGTGTGGAAATCTATCAAATCAGAATGGAATGAGGATTTTGTCTGACATAGTAGCTGCAAATGCCTTGGTACATATGTATGCAAAATGTGGAAGCATATGTAAGGCAAGTCAACTATTTGACAAAATAAATCAAAAAAACATGGTTTCATATACTACAATGCTTATAGGATACACACTAAATTGGTTTGTGCCATTAATTTCTATTAATGACTATATTCTTTTTATCAAGTGTTTTATTGTTAGGACATATATTTTGTATAGAGTGTAACATTGGTTTTTGGTTTGAATAAATCAGATATAACTTTAATGGTTGGTCATAGTCTTTATAATATTATATAGTCCTCCATTAGATGGAGCTTTTTTTATCAATAGTACATATATCACATAATTGGAACTTGATTTCTATCGCTTTGATGGTGCTACTTGGATTCAATTATGACTTTGAAATCACTAAATTATGAATTTCAATTCATGAGTATTTTGAATTTTCATTATTACAAGTTATGAGGTATTTAGATATTTTGTTTATTGGTAATTATGAGTATTACTTTTTTAACTTTTTAGAGTTTATATATATATGTTGTCGTACCGCACCCAGGAAGAAAAAAAATTGTCATATCCGCATACGGGAGTCCTCATACCCATACCAGGATTGGCAACTTAGTATATATATATTTGATAGGCAAGTGCTGCCAAGGGGGCAACTCCCATATATTTGAAGTTCAAACATGCAGAGCTAACATAGACTTTTAGCTCCCATAAAAGTGCATCGGACCCTTAAAGGGGTGCATTACGGTTTAGATTTGAGTTGCTAAAACCAATTTTGGAGTGTGATCGCAAATTCATCTTATGGATCACTTCATCTTTTTTGAATATTTCTTTCTTCTTCTTCTACACCACTTTCCATTCTGAGGAAGGCAAAGAAGACTGGTCATTTATTGCAAACACACATCCCTCCCCACGATGTATTGTGCCATTGATAGAATCTGGAGGGACTACCATTTGTGATTTCTCGCTTAGTACAGGGGAAAATGTCTCTTCCATACCTAAAAAAAAAGATTTCTTCGGTGTCAGTACAGGCTTTGTTGGTTTTTCAGATTCTTTATTGTCGACTTGATCAACTAAAGAGGGAGATGGAGGATTCTACGAAGGTCCATCCACAGTGTAATGTTGTGGAAGGGCATATTTCCACCATGTAGCATGGTCTCCTAAATTGTGCTTGGAACATTCAATAGTGATGTGACCTGTTGCATAGCACTGACGACACTGAAAGGGCAATCCTTCATAGTCTAATGTCTGAGACCAACTACGTTCAACAATTTTAAAAGTGATGTCTACGGGAAGAGCCTTCGAAGTGTCAAGATCGATAAGAATGCGTGCGAAAGTTGTATGTGTGAAGTCTAAAGTATCATGGTCAATCGCCAAGAAGCAATTGGAGTAGGAGGTTTGGAAGACGAATCCACACAAGTTTAACCTTGAAAGAATCAATAGAAGGATTAAAGTCTAGGTGCCATGGTTTGAGCATGAGTACATTCTAGCCCCAAATCTAGTGTTTCCCACAAAATATAGCATCTCAATCCCTCTCACAGTCAAAAACAACAATAAAAAATCCATAGGCGCAGGGATAGATTTCAAGGTTACCTTTCAAGAATGGTCGCCACGCATCGGTGATCCATTTGTGGAGGTCTGGAAGAGTAAGCCATAAGCTAGAGAATCTTCCGATAAACCCATGTGCCGCGAAAAACGCTTCACTTTCTAAGACTTCATTTTTTATTCCCTCAAAAACTAGGACAGGAGATTTAATATCATAGCTAAGGGGTTTATTTTTTCCCCCATGCATGGAATCAGAGGCATTCCATGGAGACGGAATATGAGCAGCCCTATCAGATGTTGTCGTAGTATGCTTGTAGCTTGGGTGAGAGCTCGATTTGGTTCGTGAATCATGAGCAGGAGACCCAAGATCCCCAGTAGGGCACGAACTTCTGTCCTTCAGAGCCAAGCGTGGATCTTTCCCATCTCGCGGGCCCTTGCCCTTAGCTATGTTGAAAGAGTCGATAATGTTGGAGCTATCGGGAGGAGGAATGTCTGCGCAGAGTCATGCAAATCGATTCTCAGAAACCCTGAGCGCAGGAGGATTCGGTAGTGACCTCATAGCTCTCCTTCAAATCATGCCCTAATCTCATATATATAATATATATATATTATGTTTTTTGGAATAATCAATAGAATACGGAAAATGTCACAAACCCACACTGCAAATCTGAAACACACTACAAAACAAAAAAATCTCTGCAAACTTAAAATATTGATAACCACAACTGCAATCCAAATATTTGAAAACTGAAACTTCACACAAATAACATTTGGAACATATCATTCAGCATGACTGTGATCTCTCTATGAAATCACTCAATCAGCTAGGTGGGTTTTCATCCACGAAGCCGATTGCCAAAGAGTTTTCGTCTTTCGATCGAAGAATGAACCAAGTCCAATCTTGAGCAATTAGTTGGGGTTTTATCAAATGCACAGAATGAACTTTATCCTCTCAAAACCTCCCTTTTTATACATTTTTGGGAAATAATAAAATTTTATTTTCTACAACTTTTCCAATTTCCCACCAAAAGTGAAATAATAAATTTCACTTTATAATACTGACCATCCTTATATTAAAATAATTAATTAAACATAAATTGTCAATTAATATAAAATGCCCCTTGATAACTTAATTAATTAATTAATTATATCCCACATATTAAACAAAGTTTACGGAAAATATTAAAATAGGCCAATTATAATTTCTGACTTCACCAGCAACACCATAAGTGCATAGGACAACTGTCCATTTGAAAGTTGGTTCTCTCCAAGGATGATGGACTACTCCAAGAAGTTTGGAGTGCCCTTAGAATGTCAGATTCACATGCGGAAAGTATTAATGTGTTTGTTTTGGCTCCAGGAACTCGCTGCCACCATCAGAATTTATTTTTGGAAAAACAAGTGCTCTCCAAGAAAGCTGGAGTTTCCAAGAATGTTAGAATGGACCAGAAAATGGGGCATTACACATCCAATACCATATTTATTTCCATGTAACTTTGCTTTCATTACTATCATGTTGGAACTAATATGGCCCCTATGAGACCCTAATGAGCATCCTACACAATGCTCCAAATCTCTTCTTTCATTAACCAGCTGCTAAGAATGTGTATTGGTTCAAATCAGTACATAAGCATGTTAATGAGCTAAAATGTCCTCCAACTTGTCCATAAGTTTCTTACTTTCATAGGCATCATGTATTTGGGAAAACTTGCATTGAAAGGAAGTTCCCACATGCCTGTACCAAGAAAGTAATGCTGGAATGTGGAAATATTGTACATCCACTTAGTCAGCTCTCACAACTCTCCTAATTTGCTCATCAATAGCTTGAAGCCTTGGATCTTCCCTAGTCAAACAACTATATTGAAAGTGAAGTCTTGTAATAAAACAATCCATCTACCTACTCATCCATGTATCATTGGCTTGTTTACCAAATAAGATAATCTTGATGGCCTATCTAGAATATGGATAGATTAGAAATCTGGTAATATCAAATTTTTTTATCATAGATCACACACAAAGCTTTCTACTTTTTATACTACAATTGGCTTCTAGTCAAGAAAGCAATTCACTTGAAAAGTAGATTAAGTTGGTCCAATTCATGGTTATCTTCTGTTATCAATGTGCAACTGATTGTGAAAATCAAGGCACCATGTATATGAGGAACTCTTTGTTCTAGTCAAGAAATCATAAAATAGGCACATTGATTAGTCAAAACTTCAGGCACACCATGAGCTCATCAGTTATTTAAGATTCTAGAACTGTCTAAAATTTGATGTCAAAGTGGAGATCCCTAAGGCTTTGACATTTGTTAGTGCATATTTGCACATTATTTTAAACCTGCCTTGTCAGGCTCCTTGATCATTGGTTGTGGCTGTTCATTGGATGTTCAAGATTTAGGTATTATTCCCACAAGGCGCTAACATTGGTGTGTCCTTGGATTAGTGCATATCAAGCCTAATCAGGGGAAAAGTTTTTGGTGCCTTGGGGTCAGGGTTTATTTTGCCTATCTTCTGTATGGTATAACTATAAACATGACCTACCTTATTATAGTAAGAGGCTTCACATGTATATATAGATGGGAGTTGTCTCACATGTCATTATTTAAGTGCTAAAGTATTAAAGTGGTATTTGGTGCATTGTGTGTACTATATCATATCTTGTATTCTCTCTCACTGTTGTGTATTGTTACATTGTTTAACAGGTTTATCAATATAAAAGAATAACCTGACTTGTTCTCACATTATTACTAGAGGAAAGGGCATTACTCCTCATGGTTAATCTGAATTATCGCAAGATTGTAGAGGGGTTGAATATGTGGAAGTAGTGTTGAAGCATCAGGGTTTAGTTGTGCTTGTTTGAGCTTGGCACTAGGCTTACTGATGTTTGGTTGATCCTTAAAGAAAAGAGATACTATTAAATTATCATCAGAAATTTCAATGCCTTCCACATACACTAGATGTTCTGATTTTCTGATTCATCTAGTTGTACTTTAATACAAGGTATGTCTGTTCATTTAAGTCATTTAAGCAACTGCTTGTTTGTATTAATGTTCGACATTTGACTGTAATTTCTCTGAAAGTTTTGCAAAGACATTGTTTTGATCAATATAATTGTAATTTTTTATGGTTTGTAGCCGTCAAGAACCTCCTGGCACATGTTTCTGTTTTAAATTCACAGACTACTTTAGTTGAAACTGCTTCAGAAGAGTGATTATAATGGAATATTTTAAAATTGAGCCATCCTTTTTCTATCAAACTAGCAGCTACCATTTCATCATGTAAAAATTGAAGTTATATCATGTTAAAAGTAATTAGACTATGGCTGTTACAACATGTAAGCTTTTATTTGTTGATAGTGTTTAACATGTTTCACACAAAAATTCTTGTAGACGAAAATTATCTCTACACTAGTGACTTCGCCATTTCTAGTCCAAATAGTGATACTTGATGCTCTTCAGTTTTCCTCGGTGGCTGCTCTTTGCTCTTTGGGGTTCTTGTTCCCCTTTCTTGGTTATTTGTACCTATTTTCTGACCACTTGTTTTGGTGGTCCCCTGTTGTTTTATATTTTTTTAACCTTTGTTGTTCCCCTCAGTGGGACCTTTCTAGGTTTTTCTTCCTAGAACTCTCTATTGTATACTGTTGTTCTCTTGAGTCCCATTGACCTACTTTTGGTCATCCATGGACATTAATATAATTTCTCTATTTCTTTCTTTCTTTCTACTGACAAATACACTCTCAGAATATTTGTAAAATTACTATTGAATTGAAAAATAGAGTATTTACCGAAATCAATTGTTGAGTAGAACAATGTATGTTTTTCCCATGTTTAGTAACCTGTCAATCACCACCATGTTCAAATGCTAGATGCAGCGAAGACTTCACAAAAAGACAATATAATAAATAAACAGAATTCTTACTTTTCAGAATGAAACTGGGAGATTCCTGGTGATTACCTGAATAAACATCTTACGCAAACCCCCTTCTGGCAAATCCTTCTCTGGTATACTTATATAGAAACCTTGTCGATTGTTAAAGGGGATCTTCAAGTTTGGCAAATTCATATCTTCACGGTATTTTTTTGCGAGAGCATGTATGGCTGGCATTCCATTCCAACATGAAATTTGCCTTCCAGAATTAAAATCTAAGAATATGTGCAGGGTGACTAGTTGATGAAAGGTTACGTGAGAATGCACCTTCACTTGTATCACAAAAAGATTTTCTTGCTACATCAAGAAATCCATCTAATCCAGACTTGACAGCAAAACATTGTTGTGTGCGGATGACAAAAGGTGCCCTTGCATGTAAGACATCTGCATCGATGACTTCTTCTATCCTATCAATAAATTAACACCAAGAACATAGAAGTGAATTAGACGGAAAGAAAAGCTTTATCGATTTGGGCTTTTCCACTAATAAACTCAAAATCTTGACATACAAGATAATAATCAATCTTTGTAGCAAATATTCAAACATTTTAATGTTACATTTAAATCCTAACTTAAGTGCTTTAACTTCACACAACCCAAAAGAAAGCATGAAAATAATGCAAAATCCTGCTCCCATTATTGATGTTTTAGTGATTAATGACACAAAGGTTTCTTACAATATGGATTGAATCATATTATTGATTAATGATGTCAAAAACTCTATACACAGTTACATCTGGAAGCAATTCAAGCAAGCCATACGAATTGAATCATTTTATTACCAGATATGTTAGCTGTAATAGTTTAAATTTGGAAATAAGCATCTAGTTGAAAGGTTTCACTTTCTGCTAGGGTGCAAGGCAGAGTTTAGCTCACAGAACCAATTCACTTGTCATGTCCCCAATTTTGGAGTAACTTAAAATTGTTTTAATTATAAATTAATTTTGTAAAGTATTTTATTTACTTTATAAAATTAATATTTTATTTAAGTTACTAAGTTAGTAGTACTACACTTTATTAAAAAAAGTGTTGTAAACAAGCATTTAAAAAGTACAAATGCAAGCATTTAATAAAGTTCATGTTGTTGTGAACAAGCATTTAAAAAGTACAAATGCAAGCATTTAATAAAGTCCATGTAAAAGCATTTAAAATGCTTTGGTTTGATGTGTACATGTAAACTCTCATTTAATAAAATTAGGCTGGGCCTAATTAATGTAATGGCTTTAAAAGCAACCCTGAGAGTCATTTGAAGTCATGTCTAAATGTCTAAATGTTTTTCAGATACTTGGTTTTGGGTTTTTGTCTTTTGACAAGTTGTATTCAGCTCATGTCAAGGTGATGTTCCCTTGCATTTGCTTTGCAGAAATCGGTTTGGTGATGCTCCCTTACCGTCATTGAGGTGAAGTTACTTTAGATTTCACCATTGTGCTTCAAAGTATTGTTCTAGGTTTTCAATGGGTTTATTGTTGAATAATCAGAAGATATATTATGCAGATTTGATGGTATTGTTCATCCGTGGGTTTACTTACAAATTTATTGAGGATTCTATTTGCAAATATCATTAGTTTTTTATCTAATATATATCATCTTTTTGGTATTATGAATAAAGCATGAAATTTCAATAATCAACGAATGTATGAGGGAATTAGAGTTGAATTGCTACAGAATTGGGAGACAAAATCTGACGGCATAAGTTTAATCAGCAAATTCCCTATTTAAATATTGATTTCAATTAGATAAGTGGGTATTTGTTTCATTCGCTGGAGAATTGTAATAGCATAGCATATGAATTTGCTATAGTCATAAGAGGAGACAACCTCTGACAGAATGTCAGTTTGGTCTGCAGAAAAAGAAATACTATTTGTATTGTCCCAGCCAATTTCATGTTCAAATATTGTTTCAAATACATTCGTGGGTTCTTTATGTTTGTATTTGGAACATCAAATTAATAGTGGAATGTGGGCCCGTGCATATGGATTTAATGTTGTGAGCTCATATTTTGTTTGATAAGAAGTTCGTGGGTTTTTAGAAGTAATTGTAATCTGTATTGGAAATTATATATAATGTTGTGATGGTGGACCCAACGAAAGTGAGATCAAATGCCTCAGGAATTATATCATTGAATATAATAGAGAAGAATCCAAACCATTTTAAGAGTCTTGTGTTATTTTCAAAGAGTCGCCGCTCATAGAGGAATCACGACTTCATTGGATGAGAGTTCGCTGAGTTTGAAGGCATTGATTTAAAGTTGAAGGAAAGTTTATCAAGAATCGTGAGTTTCCATGCTAGCAGCAGGAGTTCATTAGAAGCATGGGTATCATCATTAGTCAGAGGCAAGTCTGAAGTTAGGCAATGACAGCAAGTAAAGGACCTTTATAATAAAGAGAGGCCATTATATTTTCAAGGAATCACCATATCAGAGTTGGTTCGCTGTTTGATGAGTCTTCATATTTGGTACGTTTGCATTGAAAGTTCACCTCTATTATAGCAGTGAATTCATATTTTAATTCTGAGCTATTATAAGGCCTTAGAAATGATAGATATGAATATGAAACAAATCTGAATTTGCAACAGCAAAGTCTGAGTATTCACAGTGCTATCATTATAGTTTGCAAATATATTTTATCTATCTACTATAGAGTGTTTCATATCAGCAATCTCTGCCTTGGGCCTGTCAATGATCAGAGGAACAATTATACTGATCTTTGCAAGGTATGTAAGTATGTTGTTATGTCTGAATTTGTCACAGCAGTATATGACAGTTGAATAGCCATGTTTGGCTCATGTACTTGATGTGATTGGATAAGTAAAATAGTCTGAGTTCTTATCAGCAGGGCCTGATTTGTTTTGACATTATTGTAATGAACATTTCATGTTGAAATTAAACTCAGTTCTAGGGTTTCATTGCAAAATTCAAAAAACTTGATAAATATCCTATCAGAGGGATATTAAAGTGGTATCAGAGCTATCTAGAGAATCATAGCCAATATCCATCAGGGATATTACAGTGGTATCAGAGCATTCAAAATTTCAGTCCAATATCCATCAGGGATATTAAAGTGGTATCAGAGCATTCAAAATTTCAGTCCAATATCCATTAGGGATATTACAGTGGTATCAGAGCCATAGACCTGCCAGCCTGTGAGTCAGAGCCATGATCTTGCCAGCCTATGGGTTTGTTTTGAAGGAAGAGCTGAAGCCATGAATATAAGAAAAACACCTACAGTTGACAAATCTATAGAAGAAAAATTGACAGCCTTGATAAACAAGTATGATGCTCTTCCTATGTATGTGCAGAACAGAATTAGCTTCAAAGCTTACATGAAGTTCAAGTGTTCGTGGTATGATGAAGATTCGGATAATGAGGACACCCAGCCATCAGCTAGCAGCCCTAGAGGGAAAATTGACACAGTTTCATTCCAGCCACATGAAGTCAAGTCTGAAGTAGAGCACGAAGAAACAAGTGATGTGGAAAAAAACCAATCATTATGCAGCCCTAAAGAGTATGAGGATTCAAGTACACTTCAGCCGCATATTGAAGAAAAACACATGGTAGTTGAAGACAAATCAGCTATGTTGGATAAAGGTATGGTTCTTGATGAAGAGACTAACATTGTCGATGATCATACATTTGAGAGTGAACTTGAGATCATGATCTATCATGAAGGGCATACCATTGGTGTTCAATCATACATGCAAGGAGAAGATAAAGTCTTTGTCACAAAGATCATCCATGAGGAAGATGATTCACATGAAGAACTCATGACACTTCATGATGATAAAGAGAACATGATCAACCATAAAGAATGTGATTCACATGAAGAAGACTTAGGTGACGCATATGAAGTTTCTTGCTTTGGATCAGCATTTGATGAAGAAAAGTGGCATGATGTCATTGCTGATCATTCTAATGAAATGGCAGATTTTGATCATGGAGTTGAATGGCATGATATAATCCCTGATTTGTTTGAGGGCAGCAGTACTATTCCTTTGCAAAATCAGTTGGTAGTTATTGTTCATAAGAATGAGAGTGGGAAGACACTTCCTACCTTTGGCACTTTATTGGTCATCACACATGATGAGTATATGGATTATCCAAGGCTTAAGATTTCTGATTATATACACCATGGTATGATTCAGACAAAGAGGATTCAAGACATGTGGCATATGAGAAATGAGCCTTGTATGGAGTTTGATAGTGACATTGAGTATACAGGTGAACAGATAAATATCCTTCATGACACTTGGAGGACAGCAGCTGTTTGGGAGCTTTGTAGAGGTTTGGATTATGTCTACATCATTGGAGAATGGCCTATGGATGTTGTTTACTCACCATTGAACATTAGTGATGACATTGGTATCCATTTGGATTTGATTTTCAGTTATTGGGTAAATGATTTCCAGCAAATGAATCATGAGATACATGGGATAGAGAATCAAGATATGGATAGGAAAGAAGATGACATTCTTAATCATACACAATCATTTGATTTAGAGTTGATGAATTTTCTTATTCATAATGGATTTAGTGAGTATGCCTATGTTTTGATATGGTATTATTGTGATGATGCTTTGGTGATTGGATTTGATGTTAACATAGCTTCAACAAGTGAGTTATATGAGGATGAGTATGATAGTTCAATCTCTTTCAGCAAGGTATCAAGTTGCTTCATGATATGGATGTGTCATTGGAGGTTGAGCATGGATGTGTTTGTTACATTGTGCGACAGCGGAAGCGGTCCCAGGATCTTCTTCGTCAGCAGCCTTGAAGAGATGCAATTGAGCATGCTTGAGGAGCCTCGCTGGATTTGGGATCCAGGAATTGATTGAGTTCAGTTTTTCTTCCCATTGCTTGGGGACAAGCAATTTCGGGAAGGGAGGGCTGTCATGTCCCCCAATTTTGGAGTAACTTAAAATTGTTTTAATTATAAATTAATTTTGTAAAGTATTTTATTTACTTTATAAAATTAATATTTTATTTAAGTTACTAAGTTAGTAGTACTACACATTATTAAAAAAAGTGTTGTAAACAAGCATTTAAAAAGTACAAATGCAAGCATTTAATAAAGTTCATGGTGTTGTGAACAAGCATTTAAAAAGTACAAATGCAAGCATTTAATAAAGTTCATGTAAAAGCATTTAAAATGCTTTGGTTTGATGTGTACATGTAAACTCTCATTTAATAAAATTAGGCTGGGCCTAATTAATGTAATGGCTTTAAAAGCAACCCTGAGAGTCATTTGAAGTCATGTCTAAATGTCTAAATGTTTTTCAGATACTTGGTTTTGGGTTTTTGTCTTTTGACAAGTTGTATTCAGCTCATGTCAAGGTGATGTTCCCTTGCATTTGCTTTGCAGAAATCGGTTTGGTGATGCTCCCTTACCGTCATTGAGGTGAAGTTACTTTAGATTTCACCATTGTGCTTCAAAGTATTGTTCTAGGTTTTCAGTGGGTTTATTGTTGAATAATTAGAAGATATATTATGCAGATTTGATGGTATTGTTCATCCGTGGGTTTACTTACAAATTTATTGAGGATTCTATTTGCAAATATCATTAGTTTTTTATCTAATATATATCAGCTTTTTGGTATTATGAATAAAGCATGAAATTTCAATAATCAACGAATGTATGAGGGAATTAGAGTTGAATTGCTACATAATTGGGAGACAAAATCTGACGGCATAAGTTTAATCAGCAAATTCCCTATTTAAATATTGATTTCAATCAGGTATTTGTTTCATTCGCTGGAGAATTGGAATAGCATAGCATATGAATTTGCTATAGTCATAAGAGGAGACAACCTCTGACGGAATGTCAGTTTGGTCTGCAGAAAAAGAAATACTATTTGTATTGTCCCAGCCAATTTCATGTTCAAATATTGTTTCAAATACATTCGTGGGTTCTTTATGTTTGTATTTGGAACATCAAATTAATAGTGGAATGTGGGCCCGTGCATATGGATTTAATGTTGTGAGCTCATATTTTGTTTGATAAGAAGTTCGTGGGTTTTTAGAAGTAATTGTAATCTGTATTGGAAATTATATATAATGTTGTGATGGTGGACCCAGCGAAAGTGAGATCAAATGCCTCAAGAATTATATCATCGAATATAATAGAGAAGAATCCAAACCATTTTAAGAGTCCTGTGTTATTTTCAAAGAGTCGCCGCTCATAGAGGAATCACGACTTCATTGGATGAGAGTTCGCTGAGTTTGAAGGCATTGATTTAAAGTTGAAGGAAAGTTTATCAGGAATCGTGAGTTTCCATGCTAGCGGCAGGAGTTCATTAGAAGCATGGGTATCATCATTAGTCAGAGGCAAGTCTGAAGTTAGGCAATGACAGCAAGTAAAGGACCTTTATAATAAAGAGAGGCCATTATATTTTCAAGGAATCACCGTATCAGAGTTGGTTCGCTGTTTTCTGAGTCTTCATATTTGGTACGTTTGCATTGAAAGTTCACCTCTATTATAGCAGTGAATTCATATTTTAATTCTGAGCTATTATAAGGCCTTAGAAATGATAGATATGAATATGAAACAAATATGAATTTGCAACAGCAAAGTCTGAGTATTCACAGTGCTATCATTATAGTTTGCAAATATATTTTATCTATCTACTATAGAGTGTTTCATATCAGCAATCTCTGCCTTGGGCCTGTCAATGATCAGAGGAACAGTTATACTGATCTTTGCAAGGTATGTAAATATGTTGTTATGTCTGAATTTGTCACAGCAGTATATGACAGTTGAATAAGCATGTTTGGCTCATGTACTTGATGTGATTGGAGAAGTAAAGTAGTCTGAGTTCTTATCAGCAGGGCCTGATTTGTTTTGACATTATTGTAATGAACATTTCATGTTGAAATTAAACTCAGTTCTAGGGTTTCATTGCAAAATTCAAAAAACTTGATAAATATCCTATCAGAGGGATATCAAAGTGGTATCAGAGCTATCTACAGAATCATAGCCAATATCCATCAGGGATATTACATCACTTCCTTTAATTTATTAGTATTACTAATAATGCATTCAAGCATCTCTTCAAGAAGTGAAAATCGAAAAAAAAGAACAAGGAAATCAACCTCTCTGATAACCAATAAATACTACAATTTCATTTTTTAAAGACACGGATTTTAACTCCATAATTGCCTTACTAATCCTTCAATGGTAGCATTGAGTGTTGGAATTCAATGTTTTACAATTTGGTGCAAAGACAGGTGAGTACAAAACAAAAGGTTACACTTTTGGGTTGGCTACTATAGTTGAGCAACATCAATACCAATGGTGGGTGATTCCCAAAAGCTGGATTCATTACTACTTTGGTATTCTATTTTGAGTCAATGCTCTACTAAAGGACGTTCCAAAAAAATTGCATCGGCAATGGAAGGAATGTCATAGAAGGGGTATAACAAAAATATTTTGTTGGTAGATATTCTCATTGTTGTGTTTAAATATTGGTAACTATTAGCATTTTAATTTCTACCTTGCTGTAAAACACAAAACAGAATGGCATTTAAAGTAAAACCTTTCTTTGAATTCATAGAGGAAGATCCCTTTCAAAAAATCAAGGAAATGATATATTTCCTTATTCAAAAAATTGAAAAGTACGACCGAAAACTAGCAGGGATTTCTTTGAGCATGCAGTAATACAAACTAAAAGCAAACCTATCCTTTTGTTCTCAAGCTAGGGCACGTAGCGATTCAACACTTCTGCACAACATAAGAGATTTTATGATTTTTCCTAACACGGAAAACTTAATGACAACAAACTCTCACACTTTTAAGGTAAATACAAAAACCAAAAGCTATGAGTTAAATTAAGTGTAAAATTAATTTGAACTAAAAATGCACAATTTAGTAAAGCAAAGTCAAGGGACTATGTACAAAGCCATAATCACTTGCTTTATGGAATCTTGCAATACAAAGCCTGCAAATTCAACAAAGCAATTATATTTACCTAAGCACACGTACACAAAACTTCACAAAAGATCACAGCAATTTTAGCAGCAAATAGGCATACCAAATTCTATTGAAAATTTAAGTGCAAATGGCACTTATTTATGAGTTTTTACAAGATTTTGCACAAAAAAAAAATCAATTCCTATGCTATCACTTTGCTTGCACACAAAGCAAGCCCAAAATACAAATTTATCTTGAAATGCATCAACTTAAATCAGAAATCTTCAAATAGATTTCTGATAAGGATAACTACAATAAAAAATAGACCCTCTAGAAGGTTACCTGAAAAATATATCCTCAAATAGATGATCTAAAAACTTCTCCAAAATAGCGCTCCAAAAATAGAAGAAATCCCAAAAAATATATCCAGATAAAAATAGCAGCAGCTAAATTTAGCCTCACTTTAGGATCTCTGGACGATCCTTTCATAGTAGCAGTAGTTGCATCCTCTCAATCATGTGCCTTCTGAAATCACACTAATTATATACATGACCAACTTAAGTAACATGGATGAGTAGATGGTGCACCTAGATGTGTTGATCATGTTTCTAAGTGGTTAAATCAGTCTAGAAGTGCGCCTATCAGTTTTAGGATGACTTCAAAGTGGCACGAACTCTTCAAAAGCGTGCCTAGCATGTGTGAACCCATTTCCCAATGGAAGCAGTTCTTTGCAAGTGCATTTTGCAGGTTATTTACAGGTTTCTAGGTGGTGAGGATCTCCCAAGAACGCTTTTCTCTGATCATGCTCCAGTTAGCACTATGGAAAGTGGGCTTCAATCATATTTGTAGCAGCTTATCCAAGGCATTATCAAGGTTTTAGGACAGTTTGCAGTCATTTGGATAAGGAAAATCAGAGGATGTTGCACCCATGCTCATGGCTGATTTTTATTCTTGTCTTCATTTTTTGTTCACAACATTATCAGTTCTGAGTTAGGGTTTTAAAAGGACATTCTGACTTCTTCAAGTATGTTTGGCAAGGTTCTGTGCTAGGGTTTTGCTGGTGCAAATGATCATATGCAGCTGTCCAGGGGTTCATCTTGTGATGCAGACTTGAGGGTGAAATCTTAGGGTTTCTCCATGGATTACAAGTGACAGTTTTCAGCATCTGAAAAAGGGTATAACACCAGCATTGCAGCCATCTCTGTTATAATGTTCCACATATTTGATTGATTGTGAGGCTGAGATTTTTTCGTACTTCCATTTAAGGGTTTCAACTTTCAACCACTATTTTCAGTTTTGTTAAAATAATAGGCAATAGTTTTCTGTTTTCAAATGGATCAAAGCAGTTAGAATTGGTGAAGTTGTCCAAACTGAGACCTAGGATTCAGAGCATTCAATTTGTCACGGAAGATATCACATTGGAGTCATTTTTCCATCTTCCCACCTGGGTCGTTTTCCTCTTGGCATAATATTTTAATATTTTTGGCTTCTCTAAAAATAATATAAAAATACCAAAAGACAAAATATAACTTCATTTCATCAAAGAAAAATAATTGAAGCCATAAAATTCAACATTCCATTCTCCAAGCTTCAACAACATTCTCTTTTCCAAACCTTGCTCAAAAAGGGGACAGTACAAGTCCTCCCACCCCAAGATTGCTTGCCCTCAAGCAATCACAACTATCAAATCTGCATTAGGATCAATCATACCAATAAATACCCGGATCCCAAATCAATATAGGCCTTTTGAATGGTCTCATATGCACTATACCAAACTGCTCAAGGTTTGCAAAAGGAAACTCATGCAACTTACTCACCAATAGTGCCATAATCCTCCTCAAGTATGCACCCAATTTGCCAAAATCTTCATCCTGTCCTTGCTGTCCCATGTTGATATAAAATGAGAAATCCTCATAGATGTCCTCATGTAATGATTTCTTGCTCATAACTATCGTAGACTTGGCTGTGATTTGATGTGGCAGCGTATATTTGAGTGCTTTCATAATAACTTGTTTCCCTTCATGTTGGAAACTCAACTCCATAGTTTGTAAATCTTGGATGATTCTTTGTAGTGAGTGTAACCATTGCATACCAAGCACAATATCATTATCCTTCAAGTCAAGAACATAGAAGTCATCATAAAGTGTATACTCACCAAATAGAATGCTAAGCTTGTTCACTTTCTTCTTGCATGGAATAATGAGATCACCTGCTATAGTCACATCAAAGCCCTCAAAATCATCACAATGTAAACACCTTTTGTTCACCAACTCTTTATCAATGTAGTTATGTGTAGCTCCACTATCAAGAAGTGCCATAACCTTGCATCCAAACAATGTGCCTTCGAAGAGGAATGGATTATACATTGGAGCTCCTGAAAGATAAGAGATTCTAGTTCCCTTATTACCATCACTTACAACATTATGTGTTGGCTGTCCATGTTCACTTTCCGAACTAGTATCATCATCCACATCATCAATTACCTCTATGTAGTGCACTTTACCTTTGCCAAGACATCTATGACCCGGTTCCCATGGTTCTTTGCAATAAAAACATAACTTTTTTCTGCAAAGATCATTCTTTATCTCAAAATCAGTCTTTGATGTACCTTCAATTTTTGTAGAAGTGGGCTGCTCATGAAATTGCTGATCTGAATTTTCATTCTTGTTCTTCTTTTAGGGCTAAAATGAATAAGTAGTGTCTAAGTCAAGTGCAAGCTCAATAGCATCATCAAGTGTCCTAGGCTTGTGAACCTTCACCAAGCCTCTCACCCTGTCATTCAATCCCTCAACAAAGAGCATAGTCACTCTCCTTTCCGACATGTCAAGAACCATTACCACTATCTTTTGGAACTCATTGACATAGGAGTCCACTCTACCAACCTGTTTCAACTGAGCCAAATCCCTGTAGTAGACTTCCACATCCTTTCTATCAAATCTGGTAATGAGTTTGCGTGTGAACTCATCATATGAAGTGATCATGCCATGATGTTGTGAGACAAGTCCATGATGCCACCAATCATACGCCAAACCCTCAAGATGCATAGTTAAATACTAAGTAATCCTAAGTCACCTTTGGATTATTTATATTAATTAATTAGGTTGGATCTAATTGTAATGTGAAATGACTTTATCATTTAAGTGAAGCCACTTGATAAATAAAATAAAATTGCCTAGAGGAAGGTCGGCCAAAAAGAAGGATAAAATAAAGAAAATTGCCAAAAAGGAGGTCGGCCAAGGGAGAAGTTATTTGGTGGCTATAAAAGAAAGCAAAATGGAAGGCATTTTCATCATTCAATTTTATATCATTTCATTGTAGATTTTTCTCTTGTGGCTGCAACTTTGGTTCAGCATATTTCAAGGACGAAAACCCTTAGGAATACTTGTGGATTGGACAAAAACCCAATTCCATCTTGGAGGTGGATTCATACGGAGTTCACATTTGCACTTCATTAGAGATTCGGAAGGAAAGATTGAGCTTCAAAGATATATCTATATCTGCAGATTTGGAGAAGAAACCCTAGGGCCAAATTGTGTGATTTGTGGCCAAATACAATTTGGAAGAGTGAAAATTATATTCAGATTTTTAGATCAAATTTGGAGCGCCATCTTTGGAGGGTTTTGTTGAAGATATATTCAGATTTTCGGATCAGATTTGAGCGCCTATTTTTGAGATTTTGTTGGAGGATTGTTGTTAGGGTTTCACCCTAGGTTGAGCGCCACTTCCTAAGAAAGGCGATTTCACATTTTGGATTGTTGGAGCCAAACCCTAGCCGCTGCCGCTTTCATTGTGCATGTCATTTGTCATCTTCAAAGGAGCGCCGCCTATCTTGGAGGATTCACCCATCTAAGGTTCGCTATTTAGACATCATTCTCACCATTCTTGGTATGTATAAGCCTATGTTTAGGTCTGATTTGTAATAGCAGAAATCTGGGCTATGTTTGGGCATGTTTGAGCTTATAAACTTGATGTAATTTCAATTCAGAATAATCTGATTTGTAGCAGCAGTCATCTAGATTCAGAAATCAGAAATATATGTCATTTGTTTTGCACTTGAATGGTCAAAATATGTGGTTGAATTCATAGTTGATGTTATCTTCATAAGAGTACATGATCAGCATGTTTATTTGAGCAATTGGCATACATTTGTTCTCTATCCAAAGCTATTTATAATTCAAAAATAAAAAAATTCAAACTTAGATATAGGGTTTGAAAAGAAGAAAATTCAGAAAGTTAGGGCAGATCTGATTAGGGATCTTACAGTGGTATCAGTGCAAGTGATCTTGCGAGCCTGAAAAGTTTATATGATAAGAATGTTGATTTATGAATCCTGAGGATAGAGAGTACATTACATACAAGAGAAGGCAGCAGTTTATTGGATCAGATTCTGAAGGAGAAGAGATCATGAGAGATAGGAATCATGAGGATCCCAGCACTAGAGATATCCTCAATGATATAGCTAGAGGACAACGTGACCTAATGCAGCTTTTGTCCCAATTTCTGCGGCATAACATCACAAACAATGGAAGCAATGGAAACAATGGAGAGGCTAGCAATTCCGTAAATAATACCGACACTCACACTAGGACCACTCAAGCTTCCATGAGTAGACCTCTCATGCCTGCTTTCCTAGATCAGCAAGGAGCACAAGATGGCGAACAGCAGATTGCAGGTGAGAACTTCAATGATTACATGAGAGAATGGCAATCTCTAGGTGATGATTTTCAAGCTGCAATGTCTCTACAGGATTTCTATCAATTGAAGTATAGGAACATGCCTAGAGCGGAGAGAAATCACAACTATAGTTCACCAACTCGACGAGTTGTAGAGTTCACGAGAGTTTTTAACCCACGCGAGTACTTGAAGGTTTAACTCATCGAGTCTTTTGGCCGAGTTTTTGGCGAGTACTCGCTAAGACCCACCAGAAACTCGGCGAGTCCAACAGCTTGACTCACCAGCTAGCAATTTTACCAAGTTTTGTTGAGTTTTTGCCGAGTTTCAAAAATTTTAGTGTTTTTTAAGTTGCCGAATTTTTGCTGAGTTTTTGCCAAGTACTCTCTAAGTCAGGAATTTTTGGCTTGCCGAGTACTCTCCAAGTCCGAGTTGGTGAACTATGATCACAACCATGATTTGCAAAGGAAGTTGGGAAAGGTAACCATTAATCCTTTTGATGGTTCAGGTAGATGCACGACACGTACATGGATTCAAAAGATGGATAACTCTCATTTTGAACCCTATGTTCGAGAAGGAAGCAATTCAATTTGCTATTATACACTTGGAGGGAGATGCACATGATTGATGGTACAATGGGATGGTTACACAAGGTCATAGCCTTATCACTACTTATGCAGATTTCACTCAAAGGTTGATTGATAGGTTTGACAAGACTAACCCCGAACGGTTTTCCAGAGAGTTAGCCCAACTCAAACAAAAGGATTTAGTGGATGCCTATATATCTGAGTTTTAGAAACTTGCAGTCTTGGTTCCTGTAATGTCCCCTTCTCAAGCAGAGTCATTTGTGGGTCTTATAGCCTATTTCAAGAATCTTGATAGGCTATGAGGTATGGTAAGGGGTTCACCTTTATGAAGATCTTTTGGTTCAGTTGTTCTTGTTGATTTTTGATGTTGGAGTTGAGCTCAATGATGTTTCAGGATGGTTATGCAACTTTTGGAAGTTTATTCGGCTTCCTGGATAGCTCTCCAAGATTCTTGGAGGAGCCGTCTATTTTTAGAAAGTCACTCGGAAAGCATCGTTATTCATCCCAAACCCTCTGGAGCATGTTGGTTCAGTTTATTTGACAGTTTGGTGAAGTTTGGGATTTTCCGCAAACCTATGTATTTTAATGAGCTAATAGTTAATATTGTGCACTTGGTCTTATAAGTTGGAAAATAATAATAAAGTGCAAAGGTATAATAGCTCATTGGAAAAGGGAAAAGTTAATCTTTTATTTAGGCACATGAAGTGTGAGCAAAAGTGGTGAAATATTGGAGTTTGTGGGAAACAGTATATTTCTCTATTTATAATTCATTTTATGGTGCAAATCCCTAAAAGGTGCCCATAAAAGGGGGTTGAGAGCTCTTTTTGTTCTTTATGCTTGATGAGATATTGTTATGTTGCAGGAATGAACCTGTGAGATCTTCTTCCTTCTTGAGAACGAAAACCCTCTTGAAGAAGTTCAATTTCGGTGGTGAGATATCCACCATAGCTAAAAGGGGTAGCTTCACTATCAAGAGTTGCATAGAGCCATCATGGAGTTAGATGTTTTTTTATCAGTTTTTGGAATGCTAGCATTATGTTTCTGGTGTTGGAGTTTAGAGTGAGTTTTGGAGTGGATTTTCGGAGTTTGTGTTGTTCTTGCTTTTCCCAAGCCTGGCCGTACATGCCCAACCGTATTGTAGCTTTGGGTTTTGAAGTGCAAGATAATGGAAATTGTTTGTTAGCTTCTGTTGAAGGTTGAACATCATTGTGCAAGGTATACGCCCAGTTCTAAGCAGTTTATAGCCTTTTTTGTGCTGATTGAAGAGTTTCTAGCCCTGTCGTACCAGCGAGCAGGCCGTACCAGGCCAGTATGGACGTGAGGAAACTATGCCTTGTTCGTTGTAGCTTGTGAGTTGGAAATCAATCCTTTAGTGGTATCTTGGTCAAAGTTGAACATGGGTGACTTTGGGAAGGCAGTTTAGATAAAGTTCCAATCATTTGATGTATGCATTTACCTCTGCAGGGTCCGTCGTACAGCAACAACAATGTCAATTCTAATCACAGGCAGCAAACACTAGCATGGTAATATGATATGATCAGTTTAATGCATCTTCCTAGCCTTGTTCATGATTATGTCCATCTCTGAATTTGGGTTTTTATGAACTAATCTTCTAAGTGTTGTAACATGATGAACCCTCATTGTAATACTCTCATAGTTACAAACATTATAATGGCTTCCCACTAAACAAGTGGATGTGCCAATAAGATTAGTTTTCTAATTTGCTCTATAATGGTTTCCCACTGAATAAGTGGATATACCTTTTCTTTCAGTACTTCAAAGCTCAGGTTCCCACTAAATAAGTGGATGCACCTGGATTTACTCTTCATGCAAACCTGAGGTTCCCACTGAATAAGTGGAAGCACTTGGTTTACTTTTATTGTACTTCCCACTGAATAAGTGGAAGATTGTTACTTCAGTTTGATTATGATTTGAATACTAACTCCGAAGCACTTGTATGCTCTCACCTTGCCCACATCGAGATTTGGGTGATCAGAAGAGTGTGGAGGAATCTTGCTCATAACACTCAGTGTTGTCATCTTGTGATTTCAAAAAAAAAATTCAGGGGTAGCATATTACAGTTCCGAATGTTTTTGAGAGTAGATTGACTGATCTCTTCATTGAAGGTCTAGAGAAGCCTCTTCGTGGTTGGGTGAAAGCCCTAAATCCACCTTCATTGCAGGATGCTATTAAGAGGGCTAGAGGTATGCAATTTTCAGCGCCTTCCAAGCACAAGTTTCAAAGCAAACCCTTCTCTTCATCAAGAAACGATCCCAAGAGGAATTTTCAGAAGGAATGGCCTAGAACGACAAATCCAGGCATAGAAGCCAAGAATGAACTAAGGAGGAAGAAGTTGTGTTTCTCATGAAAGGAACCTTGGGAGCCTGGTCATAGATGCCTTGGAAAAGGCAAAGCTCATTACATAGCAGTCACTTCCGACATTCATGATGATGGAGTCGAAGACACTAGTTCGGAAAGTGATAATAAGGAGCAGCAGTTGGAGCTTAATGCTACAGCTACAAGTGATACTGTACATGGCACTATTGCTACATTATCAGGAGTTACTAAGTATCATCATTTTAGAGTGAGAGGAGTCCTAAAGGGATAGCGGGTCACATGTTTTGTTGACAGCGGAGCCACTCATAACTTTATTGATGAGGATTTGGTGGTGAAGAGAGGATTGCAAGTAGAGGAGTTTCCAGGCTTCAGTGTGATGGTTACGGCTGAATTCAAGATGAGTTGCACTAAGAAGATTCCGTAGTTGAGTATCCAGTTGGGTGACTACAGTTACCAATGACTTCTATGTTGTTGGGATTGGTGATATCGATGTTCTGGGAATCCAACATGGTTACATTCACTTGGCAGGTACATTCAGGATTTTCAAAAAATGGAGTTGGAGTTCATGTCAAATGGGAGGAAGATAGTGTTGAAAGCATTGGCGGATGGAGCGCCAAGGATAGTGACAGCGAAGAGGATGGAGACATTGTTTAGACATGGTGATGTTGCATGGGCAACTCAATGTTGTGTGTCTTCTAAATCTTCTTCTAGTAGTGACCAGCAGTATCATGTGGATATCCAATCAATTCTAGATAAGCACAACATGATGTTTGGAGAGATTCCTCCTAGTAGACCTCCTAATCGCAGCTTTGAGCATGTGATTGAGTTAGAGAAGGGCTCCAAGCTCGTCATCACCAATCCTTACCATCATCCTAGGAGGTTCAAGGAAGAAATAGAGAAGACGATTAAGGAGTTGTTGGTTATGGGACACATTAGACCTAGCTCTAGTCCCTTTGCTTCTTCGATGGTCTTAGTGAAGAAGGATGGCACAATGAGGATGTACATTGATTGCCATGCCTTGAATAAGAGAACCATCAAAAAAAGGTACCCTATACCAAAGATCAATGAGTTGTTGGATGAGTTACATGGAGTAGTATATTTTTCCAAGATTGATCTTCATTCAGCATACCATCAAATTAGAGTCTGTGATGAGGATATTCATAAGATTGCATTCAGATGTCATTATGGGCACTACGAGTTTTGTTGATGATTGTTTCTAGACAACACAACAATAGAATAAAACACTAAGTATCCTATTCC
Source organism: Cunninghamia lanceolata (assembly GCA_027924645.1). Taxonomy (NCBI): domain Eukaryota; kingdom Viridiplantae; phylum Streptophyta; class Pinopsida; order Cupressales; family Cupressaceae; genus Cunninghamia; species Cunninghamia lanceolata. Next base: position 15,404,096 of record BSBN01000472.1, on the reverse strand, counting down.
CTCTTGAATAAAGTCTCTCAAAGGCTAAGCTATGTGATCTAGTGAGACAACTTCAAGGTTCCTTATTCGTGATTGCAGTGCACAAACTCAGTGAATTGATGTGATCTTGATGGTAATCACAAAGGGACTTACGCAGACTTCTTACTTCATTCAACTTATTTCTCCTTTTAGTGTGGATGATATATGTACATTGCTTCAATGATAAAGAAAAGGAAAAAGATAAAGGTTTAGAGAAATTAATCTAAGGTCAATGAAGCAATGATGATGCATTAATAGACAAACTCCTTAATAAACCTAACTCCACGTCGCCAAGGATGCCTACAACTACATGGAGTTGGTGCAATCTCCTAAGGATAGCGAAAGGTTTTCAAATCATGAAAGCTCATATAAGCACCCATTAAACGGCGCAGCTCAAACAAGTATCCACAATCAAACTTAAGCAAATTATAATGATGATCAGACTAGCTTTACACAACACTTCATCAACGATGAATGTTAAAAGCATAAGCTAGGAGTTGATCAAATATCCAATACAAACATGCATTACATCAATGAACTTCTACTCTACTTCTAATCTACTTAGAAACACCTCTCCATTTCATCAAGATACAAGAAACCATGTCATTTCACAAGACAACACTTAACACCAAACAAGCTCCAATGTCTTTGCATTAATCTTGAGAAGATTTACAACAACTTCCAGTACTCTCAGAGAATTTTGAGAGTCTCTTCTATTCTACTCTACTCTACTGCCTAGTAATTACTACTATTATTCTATATTTACAAATGAGGCAACAAGGCCTTTATATAGAGTTCCAGAATTACAATGAATGGCTTGAATCAATTCAAGTAGCGAAGGGCCCAAATTATGCCATCTCAGCAAGTAGTTACAACAACTTGCTATTTTTAGTACATAAGAGAGGCAATGAAGGCACGTTTTCCAAGAAGATAAGGATACAATAGAATCTTTTAGAGCATCTTCCACGTGGACGTCCTCTTTAGCTTCTTGCTTGTTGAATGATGTGGCGAACTGTGATTGGCTTGATGATGAGTTTCTGCCACATAGGTGCCACCTCAGCATATTCCCAAATTGCATCATCTGTGTGATGTCTTCGAACATGATTGCTTTGAACTTGTATGTTTGGGATGTATCTTTATTGACTTTGCCTTGTTCATTGTAAGTTGAATGTGTATGATGGATGTTACTCATTTGTATGACTTTGCGATTCTTTCTCTTGTAGGGTACATGTTGATCAACTTTGATGCTTCTTCATGGAGAGTAGATGACGATGCTTAATTGATAACATGGAGTAGGAGACTCGTCTAATACTTTAAGTTGTATGAAACTTGAAGCTTTATAGATGAATGTCTTTGAACATGATGCCATTGATGAAGAGTGTCGGTATGATGATGGTGAAGTGTTGCTTTGGAGCAGCTATCTTCAATCTTTACTTCACTCCTTGCATGAAGATGACTCTAAGCACTCAGCTCCTTGAATAATTTCCCAGCTTTATTGATGTTCCTGCAACACAAGAGAAAGCAACAATTAAACCATTGATAAATATTGAATCTCATAGTAAATAGTAATCATTTTGAACACCTTCTAACACATTAGACATCCCTTTAGCCAAGGCGCAGATTTTGATCAGCAAATAGGTGAAAGTGCGCCTAAACAAACTTAGTTTATACTTATCATGTTTATGATTTCAAGCAATGGAAAACAACTTAGAAAGCTTCTATCTCCCAAGCGCTCACTATCTAATGTAAATTCTTGTACTCTTATTGAGGCGCTGATTTGTATGTAAACAGACTAAAATATGCGCCTTACTTTCTTCAAGGATACTTGCCTTATTTCTCATAAATCCAAACCCTTCTGAGATTTAATAGAAGTGTCTTGAAACTCAAACTCCTTCAAGTTGCTTGATGCATGTCTTTATGATGCTAGGTGCACAAACTTACTCCTACCTCCTAGGCGCTGATTATGGCTAAAACAGCAAGAAATGGCGCCTAAGCTTTAAGAGATGTTCACTTCAACCTAAGGCGCACTTTGATGATCATTTGAACATGAATAGGTGCCTAGACTTTAGGATCATTTCCTTGTCAAATTTTCAATGTTTAAGGCTTTCCGACATCAATTTCAATCAAGGCGCCATAGTTTGGAGTGGTTCAAAGTTTGTTCTCCTCTAGGCGCACATCTGAGTTTCTACCTTAGGCGTTGATTTGGGTTTGCAGAGGTGGGAAAGCGCACCTAACATCTTGGAGCAAATTCGCGCCTAGGAAATGGAAGTCTCCAGGGTTAGGTATATTGAAAAATATATTTAAGTATAAGTATACTTTATACTTTAAATAGTTTTCAATATACCTTTCAGGATGTTTGAGATAAGTCTCGGATCCACTGGATTTAACATGTAGATTCTAGATTTTGAAGGATCCACCAGATTTCAGACTTAGCCAATTTTCAGGATTTTCAGGATATCAAGATATCGGACTTAGTGATTTCAAGGATCTCAAAACATCAGGATATCAGAACATTAGGGGACTATGGTATCCACCATAAAGCTATAGACTCAAACACCACTGACTTCATCATGAAAAAGTGCTAAGACATCATCCAAGACTAAAGCAAAGCACAGGAGCTCAAAAAAAGGGATCCCCATTTGCAATGGGCGATGTGTGATTAGGTCACAACATCTAGTGTCAACCCGAATAAATGTTCCTGAACATTTCAAAGACAAAGACTCAATCCAGACTCAGACCCTTCAGACACTCCTCTACTCATCAACTAGCTAGACGACGAATTCAAAAAAGGAAAAGAATCATAGATTGGATCAAGACACTACATCTCCTGATGTGTGATTAAAGATAAGTTTCAATTAAAACAGTTTCTTAAGTGTTCCAAAGATAAACAAAAATCAAGTTTCAACATTTCCATGTACACCCACACACTAGACCAAATAAACAAAGCTACATGATCACGAAATCAAAACCAACTGCCAGCATGAACATCCATATTCCAAGGATCCGAGTGTATGTGTATGAGTTCATTTCAATCCCTTAGCAACTAAGATCATCTAAGCTCCTTTACGTTAAGTTACGTGATTAGTACACACCTCATGAACTACTTGGACATTGCCACGCTGCCAGCGAGCGTCTATAGCCCCGACGGGTTTGTCTCGCAATTCCACTCGAGCAAAGCGCCACTGCCGGTCAGGTGTCCATAGCCCCGGTAGAGATTACTCGATTGTCCATCTAACTGAGTTATAGTGTGTGATTTGTGATTTTGCATTTCTTTGCTTCATTCTTTGATATTCCATTAAGCTTAAATGTGGCAGAGTACAATGTAGTACCGCTACCCCTGCAACACATGCTTTTTTATGGCACGAGTTACGTTGATAACTCAGCTAGCGAGTGTGGACTTGCGATGGCGGCAAAGGTGGACCTTTAGATTTTTCACTTAATGTAAGTTCACAGAGACTCCTTTAGGTACTTCAGGATTTTTTAAAGTATGTAAGGTATAGGATCTCAAAATACTTCAAGTAATACTAAACAACTGACTTATCCCCCATGAGTAAGCAGTCCTGCTATTTGACACTAGCGATGGAATCCACGGGAAATCCATCAGTCATGACCCATGTTTCTCAAAAGAAGACATAAGAATTCATAAAATTTAGATTTAGCACTTTAAAACATTACGATCAAAAGATAGCAGTGTCAAGACACAATATATGATTAGTTTCCGAGTCAAGTCCAAAGTCTAACAAGATGATAAATTGAAAGAAAAACGTCTTCAGACTCTAAGAATTTCATGAATGGATGTCTAAGAAATGAACTAACATGTTATCGCGAATTGGAACTAGAGTGTGTGTTTAAGATAACACACCTTCTTACAAATAAGAAACCCAACACAACAAACCAACCAAACTAAGCAACTAACACCTACGGAAAGCAAACAACAACTACTAGGGAAAGCAAACAACTAATCTATGAAAGCAAGACAAACCACTAAGCTAAGGAAAACAAACAACAAGCAAGCAGCATGAAAGCAAAACTAAGCTAAGGACAAACAAACACTTGAGTCAAATGACTTCAAGGGAGCAAATCTACTCTAAGACGCAACATGAAATAAAAACCTTACTCTAACCTAGCTATGTACAAAAAAGAGAGAGATGCAACCCAGGACATTGAGTATATACATGCCCTAGCATGGTTTTCCAGTATGAACAAGAGCAGGAATGTAGCGGTGATAGTCCTCAACCGAGCAAATTCATCCTTGAACTCAGACCATTGATCCTTCAGGTGACAAACCTCAAACGTAGAAAAAAATTGTGGCAGTATTATGATCAATTGAGGATTCTCGTTAGGACCATGATTTATCCAAATGCAGGTTGTTCTATCCAATTCGCCATAATCAAAATCATATTCAATGTGTTCAATATGTTCAAGATCATTATCAATATCATTACTAATGCTATCAATTAGAAGTTCATGATGTTCAAATTCAAAGTTCTTCCAATCAATAGAAGGGAAAGATACAACCTGATGCTCGTTGTTTTCAATGAGACATGGCCTACCAAGCATTTGATCATACTCTATACATCCATCGGGAGGTCGCCATTGAGGGTTGATGAACTTCTCGTCTTCTTCGTATTGCATGATTTCGTCATCCAACTCTTTTGTGATCTCCTGCAATGGTGTCAACAGCTTCTTGATCTCAGCATCCATAGCAGCAGCATGTTCTTCAATTGTCATTCTTTTCTTTGGCAATATATCTTCTTGTATAATGATGGAAGCGTCAAGCGTCAACCCGAATTGCTCTTGTTTATTCACGGGCTCTTCATCGGCATACTCTTGAATAATATCTTCTAAATTCCTTTGCAGCTCTTCTAATTCATGATCTTCTAACAATGTCTTTTGTACTTCTTGTAGCTCATTCTCAAGGATCTCTTGATGTAATGTAGATGCATACTCCTTAAGAAACTTATCTTCATCAAATTCAGGTTCCTACCACATGCTCGAACTTCTTTCTTTCTCAATTGCCGCATCAAGTGATCTAACATCTCTTAAACCTTGTTTACAATCCTCTAATGTTTTTGATAACTTTTTCCCAAATGCTTCTATCTCTTCAAGATTGATAAATTCGTATTCATATTCTTTCTCACTTGTACATTGCTTATCAAGGTTCTGTGTAGTGGAGACTTCTTCCTCAACAGGTACACCAGCTTCTACTTCCTTCATAGCTTGATGAATTGCTTCCCAGCATTTCTCACAAGTGTATTCCAAATGATCTATATCATGCACCCTACACCAATTTCTAGAAAGCAATATATCGTCAACACCTAAATCCTTGTCATTCTTTAATTCCTTCTTGATCTTCTCTTTCAGGTTCTTGAATGCTTTACCATCGACAGGAGTATTAGGATATATCTTTGAAAATACTACCGGCTCATGTACTTGTAAGAATGAAATTTTCTTTTGCACAGCTAAGTCCATCCTCGATAAGAATGTTATACAATCTGCCTCTCTATGATCATTTTATGAACACGACATCCATACTTGCACTCGAAGTCTTTCGAACTCTTGCCACCAAGACGCTCATTCAATGACCACCATAGTTGGAGAACAATTGGAGTTGAATTTGTAGGATCATACCCAACAACTTTCCGCATATCCAAGCTTGAATCCAAGGTTCAGAAATCCATCTTCTGATTTTTGTATTTTTTGATTTTTTTTGCTTTTTTTGGCTTTTTTAAAATTTTCTCATTTTTTGTATTTTTTGAAATTTTAGAGAGATCTTGAAATCTCGAATCTTTCCTGTCAGCTCACTTCAAACTTCAATCCACTACTCGGAGTATCTTGTTGCTCTACTTGAAATGAAGAATGTCCATGTTTTTGCCCTCCTAGCGCCGAAAATGTTGATGATTGTTTTTAGACAACACAACAATAAAATAAAACACTAAGTATCCTATTCCCTCTTGAATAAAGTCTCTCAAAGGCTAAGCTATGTGATCCAGTGTGTCATGTCCCCAATTACGGACTAATGTCACATGGAGATTATTGGTTAGCCTATCATCTATTCCCATAGGCTAATGGATTGGTAACGGAATAATTGGCAAGTTGAGTTGGCTTCTACACATGAGATTTGGAAAGTTAGATTAACTAGTGTATTTCAGCTTTATGGAAAATGCAATATTAAGATTGTATTTTCATTCATTTGAATTTGAATTTGATGAATAAAGAGGGAAAATGAAGTCTTTAATTTTATTTTCTCTAATCTATTTTTGTGGAGATGATGTAAATATGGTTAGCTCCAGGTAGGACCTATTTGAGAAGGAATAATGACAAGTCAAAGATGGGCCCAATTCAATGTTAAAGATCAAGGTATATGGATCGATGCATGAAGGATATTTAATTTTATGTATTTTGAGCCTTGTTTTTGGAGCCAACGACTATGTTTGAAGAGGTTCGATTTCTATAGAGGAATGCCAAATCCCATCCGCCAAGGTTTGATACATTGAATATTGCAAAGGCATCATTGAGGGAAGTGCCCATGGCCTTGAGGAAGGCATTCAAACAGCAAACATCATTTAAAATGTTTAGTTAACATTTTAAATGTATTACACTCTTGCAAGGAGTGGCAGCGGTCATGCATGGAGCGGCTATATGAGGTAAAAGCATTTAAAAATTGCTTTGTTTGATATTTTAAATGCAAACATCCATGTATGAAGTGGCGGCGGCTAGGGAAAAGAAGATTTTAAATGCAAACTCCCTCATCAAATGCATTCGCACTAGCAACAAGAGGTTCAATGGGTAGTTGAAGGAAATTAAATGCATTTCAAATACAAAATTAAATGCATTGAGCCGATTGCCCAAGTAAAGAAGAGAATTTTAAATGATTGCAATTCAAAAATTCAATGCAAGGGTTCAAATGCCAATCTGTAGAGGATTGATCCATAGAGGAGGAGTAAATTCATTTAAAATAATTGAAGATTGTTTTAAATGAAAGCATATTTGGTGAAGATCATTCAATATTGTTCCAATTCCTTGATTTTCATTGATGGACTTCAAAATACATTCCAAAATTGTTAAGAGGATGGACGTCCAAGCTTGAAGAGTTTAAATAGATGACTTGAGCTTCATTTTGCAACTTTTGATCTTATGGTAAGCTTTTACATTTTATCTATTTTAGCTAGAAATTGCATTTTCTAGTTATTTCTTTAAGGAGATGATCCCTTGAATGTTGTGGTGATGATCCCATAACAATTTGTGAGATGTCATACAGATTTTATCATTGGATTAAATTTGCAGGTTATTTGAAGAGTTTGGAAGTGACATTGATATCTATTTGAAGCTCTTGGTGTAGATGATTGACTACCAAGGTAGTTTAGTGAATTTGGAGTACATTTTGGATGGTATTTTCATATTTTGCAAGGTCTGATTTTCCAACAGTAGGGTCTGATTTTTATAACAACGACTTTACATTGGAATTTCAGGGCTTTTTAGGTGGATTTAATCAAGGGTTTGAAGGTTGAAGAGTTGTACTTGATAGAAGACCTTCCTATGCATCCATAGAATGCATTTGGAGGAGATATTTCATGATATTTCATTGTAAACCCTTGGCTGGGTTAAAAGTTCACTTTCAGCAATCATATCAGCATACAAAAAATTTATATCAGAATTTTATTGAAGCTCTTTCAAGGCTGTTTTGTGTTCATTTGATAACTATTATCATTCTCGAGGGATTGAGCAACATTTGTATGCAAAGTTTGATGTATTTGGGCTTCATATTGATTTGTAATTAAGTTTAATATAAAATTAGACATGAACTAAAATAAATTCCAGCCACTTGACATTTCATGTTTCATTTATTTGTTGGTTTCATAAATGCAAAGTTGATGTGGGTTTGATATGCTACAATTCCTTGTTCATTTGATGATGTTATTTAATTGAAGGGTGCAAGAAATCTTATTTAAATTGGCAAAAAATTTCAGTCATTTCTAGAAGGGTATTTTACAGTGGTATCAGAGCATTCATAATTTCAGAACAATATCCATCCGGGATATTACAGTGGTATTAGAGCTTGGATCCTGCCAGCCTATGGGTTATGAGCTTCAACATTGATCCTTTGCCTCATCATTATAGGAGAAGAAGAGTAGATACAATGGGTGATCGAAGGCAAGGTATTTCACAAGATGAAATTGATAACATGTTAAGAGATATGGTCAATAATCAACATGAGATGGCAGCTCAACAACATGAGGCAACTGAACAACAGCGACAAACAAATGCAAATATTGAAAGAATGTTTCAAGCTATGATGGGTAATAGAAATAACAATGCAGGTAATGAAAACAATCAAGATGCAGTTAGTGTAGCTAGAAGATCACCAACACATGCTAGAAGGGCAAGAACACCAACAATTGAGAGACCTATGCAACCTATTTTCCTTCCTAGGGAAGATGAAGAAGAAGAAGAAGAGCAGCCACAGGTTGAAGAAGAAGAGGTTCCATTTGGGGAAAATGTCATATCTTTGGTTGATGAGTATGATTCACTTCCTGAGCATGTAAGGAATAGAATCAATTTCAATAACTACATGAGTCAAAAAAGAGAAGATCAAAAGGGTAGAATGAATCAGCCTAGACAAAGAAGGGCTCAACCTACACAACCAAAAGAATACAAGGATGCATTGAACAAAATTCCTCTTCCTAGTTTTGATGGTAGTGGCAAACTAAGTGCTAGGGCATGGGTGAATAAGTTAGATACCTTTCTTACACTCAAACCCATGAGTGAAGAAAAGGCTATACATTTTGCTACTATGCATTTGGAGGGTCTTGCATATGAGTGGTGGCATCATGGTTTGGTTTCACAACATCACAACAAGATTACTTCATATGATGAGTTTGTTCAAAAACTCATTAACAGGTTTGATCGCAAGGACATAGAGGTCTACTACCATGAACTTGCACAGTTGAAACAAACAGGTAGAGTTGAGGCCTACGTGAATGAATTTCAAAAGATTGCGGTTATACTTCCTAATATGTTAGATAGGAGGATCACAATGTTGTTTGTGGAAGGGTTGAAGGATAGGATTAAGGGTTTAGTTAAGGTCCATAAGCCAATTACTCTTGAGGAGGCCATTGATTTAGCACTTGATTTGGATACTACTCCTACATTCACTCCAAAGAAAAGCTTTTACAAAGGCACAGGTTCTAATCAGAGGAAACCATTTCAGCCTAAGCCTAATCCTTCAGCAATAGAGAGATGAATTGAGAAGGAAGAAGCTATGCTTTTCTTGCAAGCAACCATGGAAGCCAGGACATAGATGCCTTGGAAAAGGCAAAGCTCATCTCATTGAGGTATTATCAGATGATGATAGTAATTCACAAGATGATACAGGGTCATGCCATGAGGATGATCAGCTTATTTTGGAGCCAGAGTCTAATGATATTAGTAATCCCATCACTATTGCTACTATTTCAGGAGTTACTAAATACCATGCATTCAGGATCAAAGGAGTTATTAATGGACAAAGGGTTACATGTTTAGTGGATAGTGGTGCTACACATAATTTTATTGATGAGGGTTTGGTCTTGAGACGTGGATTACAAGCAAAGGACTTTGAGGGATTCACAGTTGTGGTAGCTGATGGTTTCACCATGAATTGTCAAAAGAGGGTGCCACAATTGAGTATACATATGGGTGATTACACATTGACAGATGATTTCTACATGGTAAGACTTTCAAGGATTGATGTGGTACTAGGGATGCAATGGTTGCATTCAATTGGCAGGTACATTTAGGATTTGAGGAAAATGGAGATAGAATTTATGCATAATGGAAAGAAGGTAATTTTGAGAGCCATATCAAATGGTAATGCTAGAGTCATTTCAACTAGGCGTATGGAGACTTTGTTTCGACACAATGATATTGCATGGGCAGCCCAAGTTGAAATAACTTCTAAGCCTTCTTCCAATGGTGAGTATCATGTGGACATCCAATCAGTATTGGATAAGTACAGTAAGGTATTTGGTGACATTCCTCTAGGTAGACCACCAGACTGTGGATTTGAGCATGTGATTGAGTTAGAGGATGGAACCAAGCCCATCAACATCGCATCATATCGTCATCCTAGGCACTTCAAGGTTGAGATTGAGAAGACTATTAAGGAGTTGATAGATATGGGACACATTCGGCCATCATCTAGTCCTTTTGCTTCTTCAGTTGTGTTAGTAAAAAAGAAGGATGGGACTATGCGGATGTGTATTGATTATAGAGCTTTTGAACAAGAGGACAATCAAAAACAAGTATCCTATACCCAAGATCGATGAGTTGCTTGATGAGTTATATGGGGCAGTGTACTTTTCTAAGATTGATCTTCGTTCAGGCTATCATCAGATTCATGTTCGTGAGGAGGACATTCCTAAGACAGCTTTTAGATGTCACTACGGACACTATGAGTTCCTTGTGATGCCTTTTTGTCTTACTAATACACCTACTACATTTCAGTCTTGTATGAATTATGTTTTCAACAAGCAGTTGCGTAAATTTTTGTTGGTTTTCTTTGATGATATTTTGATTTATAGTAGGACATGGGAGGAGCATCTCCAACATCTTGAGGAGGTACTTGAAGTCATGGAGTTACAGTCATTGTATGCCAAGATGTCCAAGTGTGATTTTGGGATGAAGGAGATTCTTTATCTAGGGCATATGATTAGTGCTGATGGAGTGAGTTCAGGATGAGAAGATCAAGGCTATTCAGGAGTGGCCTATTCCAAGGAACATTTCAGAGTTGAGAGGTTTCTTGGGTCTTTGCAGCTACTACAAGAGGTTTGTTAAAGGTTTTTCACAGTTGGCAGCACCATTGATAGATCTCACTAAGAAAGGAGCTTTCTTATGATCAGAGGCAGCACATATAGGATTTGATCGTCTCAAGGAGATTGAGTACTACTCTAGTATTGCACTACCAGATTTTACACAGTCTTTTGTTTTAGAGTGTGATGCATCAGGAGATGGTATTGGGGCTGTGTTGATGCAGAATAGGCATCCCATTGCATATGAGAGCAGGAAATTGAGAGATGTGGAATGCCTATATTCCACCTATGACAAGGAGATGCTAGCCATTATGCATGCATTGGCTAAGTTTCGTCAGTACTTGGTAGGTGCTAAGTTTGTGGTAAGAACCGACCACAATAGTCTGAAATACTTCTTGGAACAAAGGGATTTGAATGAGAGACAACAAAAATGGGTCTCTAAGGTACAGGCATATGATTTTGATATTGAGTATGTAAAAGGAAAGAAAAACATTGTTGCTTATGCACTTTCTAGGAGGCCTACAATTTGTTCTTTGAGTGAGATTTCAGCTGATTGGAAATCTCAACTTTTAGTTGAGTATTCCAAATCTACTTTTGCATGCGAGATCATGGATGGTATTATACAGGATGACAGGTACAAGGTGATTGATGATGTGATATATTATAAGGACAGGATATTTTTGGTACCTGAGTCAAAGCTCAAACAGCAAATTTTGAGAGTTGTTCATGACACACCTCTAGCAAGACATCCAAGGTTTTTCAAAACCTATAGACAGATTCATGAGAGATTCTCTTGGAAGGGTCTCAAGGATGACGTTTTACAGCATGTTAGGGAGTGTTTGACTTGTCAGCAGAACAAGTCTAAGCATACTTTTCCCGCCGGTCTACTTCAGCCATTGCTTATTCCTAAGCAGAAGTGGGAGAGTATCTCTATGGATTTTATCACAGGATTTCCAAAGGTACATGGTAGAGATTGCATATATGTAGTTGATAGATTAACAAAATTTGCACATTTCTATTCTATTGCATCGGATTATTCAGCTTTACAAGTTGCAGAGTTATTCTTTAGAGAAGTGTTCTGTTTGCATGGCCTACCAAAGACTATTGTGAGTGATCGGGATAGTAGATTCATTGGTATGTTTTGGAGAGAGCTATTCCGACTTGTAGGTACAAAGTTGACACCGAGCACTAGTTATCATCCTCAAACAGATGGTCAGACAGAGATTGTGAATAAGTAGGTTGAGGGTTAACTTCGCAATTATGTTACGAGTCATCAACGTGCTTGGGTGAGATGGTTGTACCTTGGTGAGTATTGTAACAATACCACCTATCATATGTCCATTGGCATGACTCCATTTCGAGCACTATATGGATATGATGCATTATCTTTTGTTGATTTGGCTTTTGATGATAGTAGAGCTCCTAGAGCTAAGGAGATGATGCAAGACACACAGGATATCCTTTCTTAAGGATAATATTCAGCATGCTCAAAATTAGCAGAAAATGTATGCAAACAGGCATAGAGTGGAGAGATCATTTGAGATAGATGACTTCGTTTTCTTGTACTTACAACCATATAGACAGAGCTCATTGAAGAAAAGTGGTGCAAAAAAACTAAAGCCAAGATTCTATGGGCCTTACAGGATCATCAGGAGAGTCGGAGAAGTAGCATATGAGTTGGAGCTACCACCAGGAAGCCGCATTCATAATGTTTTTCATGTTTCATGCCTCAAAAAGGCATTGGGTCAGCATGTGGTTTCTTCCATTGATCTTCCACCTCTTGATGAAGAGGGTATGTTGATACTTGAGCCGGATAGCATTGTGGATATGAGAGAGAGGAGATTGAGGAGCCGAATCATCAGGGAGTATTTGGTGCGTTGGAGAGGTTTGCCATTAGAGGATGCTACATGGGAAGGCGAGAAGATTTTAGAGCATCCCAATCTTCGATTGCTTGAGGACAAGCATTCCCGGGAAGGGAGGACTGTCATATCCCCAATTCTGGAGTAATGTCACATGGAGATTATCGGTTAGCCTATCATCTATTCCCGTAGGCTAATGGATTGGTAACGGAATAATTGGCTAGTTGAGTTGGCTTCTACACATGGAGATTTGGAAAGTTAGCTTAACTAGTGTATTTGAGCTTTATGGAAAATGCAATATTAAGATTGTATTTTCATTCATTTGAATTTGAATTTGAATTTGATGAATAAGGGGGGAAAATGAAATCTTTAATTTTATTTTCTCTAATCTATTTTTGTGGAGATGATGTAAATATGGTTAGCTCCAGGTAGGACCTATTTGAGAAGGAATAATGACAAGTCAAAGATGGGCCCAATTCAATGTCAAAGATCAAGGTATATGGATCGATGCATGAAGGATATTTAATATTATGTGTTTTGAGCCTTGTTTTTGGAGCCAACGACTATGTTTGAAGAGGTTCGATTTGTATAGAGGAATGCCAAATCCCATTTGCCAAGGTTTGAAGACATTGAATATTGCAAAGACATCATTGAGGGAAGTGCCCACGGCCTTGAGGAAGGCGTTCAAACAACAAACATCATTTAACCCTAGAATCTTAAAAATATTTGTGTCATATCCCAAAAATATTAACCCTAGAATCTTAAAAATTGCCGCAAGCAACTATTCCATGACTTGGCATGTTATTTCTTGTTGCAGGGAACTACTCTAGACCAGCACACACACGATCAAATATATGTCTTTCTACACGATTGTATTTACCCAAATAATCGCATTCATTCTAAAGTTGGAGATATAGTGTCAAGAAGCAATGGAGGAAGAGGCAAATTTTATTAATTGGTGATACTTTTTTTAATTTTTGGCTTTTTTGTTTTACTTTACATTGTAAACTTTTATTTATTTATTAAGTTTAATACATTTAACTTTTAATTTAAGTTTAGTTTAGTAATATATAATATATTTGTTAAATATATATTATTTATATTAAATTTTAATTATTTAATATTATTTATTGCTAATATATATATATATATATATATGTTGTGTCTAGCTGTATCCATATTAGGGGTCTTGAAAAATAGCTGTATCTGTATCCAATACCGTATCCATATCCGATACCATATCCGTGTCCATGCAACTCTGGTGATTGATGATGTGATATACTATAAGGATAGGATCTATTTGGACTCGAAGTGTGGCAAAAGAAGAATCAATTTTTTGTATCATAGATGAAATATGTCAACATTGATCAAGTAATGTAGAATAGAAGATTGGCAACCCATGTCAACACCCATGGAGACAAGATTGCAACTTTCCAAACATGGTCCATCACCTTAGGTGAATACAACTCTTTTATCACCAGCTGATCAACAGTCTCATTTACTTAACTACACCAAGCCAAATATTAGCTATGTTGTCAATTGTCTTTCAAGGCTTATGCAAGAACCTAAGGTTTTACACTAGAAAGCAGCAAAGCGAGTTTTGAGGTACATTTGTGGTAGAGTGGTGTATGGCCTAAAATATAAACAAAATGAACATTTTCATTTGAAAGGATACATGGATGTGGACTATGCAAGTCCTTGGGATGTCAAGAAGTCTACATTAAGCTTTGTTTTCTTCTTGGCATCTAGTTTGATATCATGAGGAAATAAAAAGCAAACAATTATTGCTCACTCTTCCACAAAAATAGAATATCACGTCGCACATGGAGCTATTTGCAAAGCGATATTGTTGCCTTACAACTTGACATGAATGGGTATACCAGAATCACACCCTAAAGTATTGTTTTACAACAATCAAGAAGTGATGAGACTTGTTCCTAAACCAAGGTAGCACTTCTTGTAAGGGTGCAATAGCATTTTTTTATGTGAAGCCTTTGTCTCCTATAAATTGTGAATGATAGTGTTTCAATCTATCACTTGTCTTCCATCACTTCTACAAGCGATTCTCTCTTTTTATGGCTTCATAGGCATAGGAATGGATGGTTTGCTTCACAAGACAAAATCATGTTTGCTTTGATATAAAATAAATTTGGGAAAGCAATTGGCAATTTATTATTTAAGGAAGAATTCAATATATACAAAGAGAAGTCAATTATCACATTAATCAACTAGGCCAAACATTCCCAACCAACTACCCAACTAGGCTTAGATGTCGTTTATCATGAAGTCCATATGAGGGAAAAATCTACTTGATTGGGGCATCCTGATTAGCAAGTGTCTACACAAGCAGCCTTCTAAGTTTGAGCAGACTTGTAAGTTTCATATGGTTTCTTATTTGGTTTATGCCATAACAAAGGCAAGTTCTTTTCTCACTTTGACTAGAGTGGCAGGATTCAACTCCACCGAGAGTTATAGACACCTACCACAGTTGGAATATAGTGAGTTTCTGAAACACTATAGGGTGAGTGATGTTTTCTTGATGCATTTTGTAAGGATGGATGAGCATCTACACATCAAGATTTCTAAGCAAGCCAGAGTAGCAATTCTAGAGTAGGCAGATTGGCATATACAGTTTCCTACTTTCACCTACATCAAAGTTTATGGCTTCAGATCTTTCCCCTATATGCTTCCAAGATACCCCAATGATTAAGTCACCACGATAGAGTTCTACAAGTAGATTTCAGAGGTTCACTTCTTTCTGAGAGGAAGACACGGGATAGGGGGTTCACTCCCCATTATAGCTACATACCTACATATGTCATACATCCCTTGATTCCAAGTATTAGGTGGACAAATGTCAAAATTCAACATGAACTTTCCTATAGGAAGTGCATCTATATGATACCGAGGACCTAAGATTGCCCTCAATTGATCAAAAACAGCAATTGGATTCAACATGGGTTCACTCAAGTTCATCTAGGCTGAACCCACAGATAGATAAGCATGCCCTAGTAGAATCCAAAAGAGAACTGGAAAAATCTAAATATGGTACGAACCAAACCTGGATCCAAGGGGAAATTTTGATGAACCCATAACATAGCTATGCAGGAATGGATTGACTAAATATATGCTCAGGTATGCAAGTTATTGACACATTGTACGATTTGTTAATCTGTAATGTCCCCTTTTTATCCATTCCAACATACTTGGAAACTCCAACTTTCTTGGAGAGCACCTGTTTTTCCAAAAAGAAATTTTGATGGTGGTAGCGAGTTCCTGGAGCCAAGACAAGCACAACAATACTTTCCTTGTGTGAATCTGACATCCTAGGAGCACTTCAAACTTCTTGGAGTAGTCCATCATCCTTGGAGAGTGCCAACTTTCAAATGGACAGTTGTCCCATGCACTTACGGTGTTGGTGGTGAGGTCAAAAAGTATATTTGGTGTATTTTAATATTTTGTAATGTACCCATTCTGGGAATGGCCAACAATAGGTCTTGGACAGGCTTTTCATCCCACTCCAGGACATCTTGAGGACATCAAGAGCAGTGGAGATGGCTTATCACTTGGGTATATTGTCTTCAGTGCTTCTTTCAGGTTGATATGGAAGATTGTCTTCTTCGGAGTCAGTCACTTGGAGGGTCTATCGGGTGGATTTGAAGCAGAGGATCGAGCTTCTCTTGTATGGATGTTGTTATTTCTCTCTTGGATGCTTTCTCTTGGACACTTGGCTCATAATAATTTGTCATTGCTCTGGAGGTCAGCCTTCACTTGGGACGAATTGATAACACATCATTCCCATGTCTTCCCTAGGCGCTCATCATATTCCTACTCATTTGGTGAAGTGACTACACCTTAGGCGAAGAATAATACATTATTCCCTTGGGCACTCACTAAGGAACTATTGGAAAGAATAAAATAATAATTAATTATTTCTTGGCGCCCTCCCTAATTCATATCTTTAATTTGAATTAGGCGATGAGCTTCTAGATGGATCGGCCCTTTGGAGGAAGTTTGTGATTAAAAGTAAGGCACTAATTCCTAGGTCAGCTTGGAGGGAAAAGGACATGATGTATATATATATATATATTATGCAGATTGAGGACTGATATTTGATGGTTTCAGACTGCTGTGCCTAGGGTTTCTGGACCAGCAATTGCTACAGCAGATTCGCCTATTCGAGAGGCTAGTATTTGCTTTGTTTCATCACCCTTGTGGTATGTAATCATCGCCATTGAAGGCTGGGCTATTTAGCCATTCATATGTCATTGTTAGCTTTATTCTTTCAACAATATATGTCGCAGATCTGATATTGTTACAGCAGACTGTATTCTTCATATTTGTGTCATGGTATCATTAGCTTCATGTGAATAATGATGTTGGATATTATCTTCATAGACATATTTTGTGGTGGACTTTACATTTTGGTTCAAGTCTGATTTCTACAGAAGACCTAGGGTTAGGGCAGAGTTATAAGGGGCAGAAGTTTTGGGTCATAAATCAGAAAATTATTTGGAATCCCGGGAAATCCAAATTTACCTTAAATTGTCCCATTTGGGACTTTACATATTTTACATAAACTTGGTTAATATGCAGGAAATAATTAATTAATTAACTTAAGTTGTCAAGGGACATTTTATATTAAATGGCAACTTATATTTAATTAATTATTTTTATATAAGGGAAAATGTCAAATGGAGCAGAGCGAGGAGGCGAAAAAGCAGAGCAAGGAGCGGGAACGGTAGAGTGAGGCGGCAAAAAAGTAAACCAAGGAGTCGAAAAGGCAGATCGAACCTGTGGCGACAGGCGACTATGGCATGGGACAAGGTTGTGAAGGTGTCGCCGATTCGGCACAGAAGGATTTTCTTGGGTCTGCTGAATCACGCTCGAATCCCCAATCATGGGCGAAGATGGTAGAAGATGACATCCCCATGGATCGGATCAGGGATCGGGTGGCCGCCGATCAAAGGAAAAGCTATGACAATTTTGCGGGCGACAGGAGAAGGGAAGGAACTCGCAAGGCTCGTGATTGGAATGGGAGGCCTAGGTATGACATGCCGAGGCCCTTTCAGCGAAGACAAAGAAACTTCAATGATAATCATGGTGGCCCTCATTACAATGGTGGTGGTAAAAAGCGATGGGGACACGGCAGAAACCCTAACTGGGCCCATCCACGCGCTTGGTTTAATAAACCCCCCCAGATGGAGAACAGAGATCATTTGCCGAATTTCAATGTCAATCCTTGCAGAAGGGGGATGGAGGATAAGAAGAAGACGAATCACAGGGGAAACAATAGAAAAACAATGGTGGTCAGTACTATCAAACTTCAGCCGGCAATAGCGCGTTTAGAAAAATTGGCTCTATTGGTAAAATGGTATGGGAAGAATCTCAATTGAGATAGTATGACTAAATGGTGGCACCAGCATTGGGGAGAAGAAATGCAATTTAAGGCCATTGCTAATGGATATTTCATTGTGATCTGCCCGACGGAAGCAATCAGAGAAGACATAGAAAATGGAATCTGGCTCATGGATGACTTTGGCTTCTACATTCGCAGATGGGAGGTTGGCTTTAACCCTCTTGGCCACAACATGGAAAGAATACACGATTGGTATAAACTCCCCAATCTTCCTCTGGAATTCTGGGAACCTGGAATATTGGAAGACATTGGAAACCATTTAGGAAAATACTTATGTGCTGAAGAGAGGTTAGCCAAGGACGGAATCAGCACCTATGTTCGTTTGTGTGCAGAAAACAATCCTAACAACTCATATTGGAGGGAGATCGAGCTTTTCACAGATTGGGGAAATTGGGTGCAAAACTTGATTTCGGATCCATGCCCTAACAGCATTCTCCTTAAGACAATAGGTTGGCACCACTATATGGAGGGCAAGGCCAAAGCAAGCAAGAATATGTCAAATCGTATCTCGGCTAACCAAGGGGATCCTGGTCCATCCAAGGAATGTCCTCGTAGGAATTCAAATCAAATTCTCCAGGAAACGCGCGCGGTGGATTTGGATTTGGAGGCAAAAGGGAGGCCTTCATTGGCACATTTGGAGGATTTGGCAGATCACACACAAAGCTTAAATAAGAAAATTTCGGAAACCCTAAATCTCATGCATCCAAATATTCAGAAAGAGGACCTTGATTCTCTAATTGAAGTAGGGCACGAATTGGTGAAATTGGTGAAGGCAGCCAAAGACGGATCCTTCAATGTGGAGGGCGAAGACCTGGAGGATGATTGGATGGATGAGCCAAAACTGGTGAATGATGATCCTGAGTTAGATGAAGAAGTCACCTCTCCTAATCCAAAATATCACTTTCTGGCTAATGAACTTCTGGTGAGCAGTGACTTGGGAATTTATCAAAAAGAGGCTTCTAAGCTTTCCCCGGATTGTGGAGAACACAAGAAAAGAGATCGAATTCCTAACCAAGAGAAGCTTAAATGGGATGGTGAAGCAAGTGGCCAGCTAAAGATCAATGAGATGTTGAAAGTAGGGAAGGGTGGAGCCCTTTCTGAACAACAATAAAAATTATATCTTGGAACATTAGGGGTTTGAATGCCCCTAGCAAAAGATGCCTTTTAAGGCATCGGTTGGATTCTTTTCAGTCCAATATCTGTCTTTTATAGGAAACAAAACTAGATAAGAAAGAAAGAGAGAGTCTCAGCAAGAGTTTGAAGCTATGGAAAATGTTGGGGGTCAATGCTATTGCTCCCTCTGGCAACTTAATCTCTATGGCACCCACAAAACGTGTTGATTGAGGAGGTAGCCTCCAGCAAGGGTTGGATTGCGAGTAAGGTAAGAAGTCTTGCGTCCAACTTGTGTTTTCTTTGAATCAATGTTTATGGCCCCAATTCCTGCATTCAAAAAAGAGAAGTTTGGAATAAGATAGACATTATATGCAACGATCCTGCTTTGTTTTTTGTATTCTGGGGGGAGATTTTAATGCTATTTTGAGAGCAGAAGACAAAAAAGGAGGTATAAGTAGGAAATTGCAGTCTTGTTGGGACCCAAAATAGCTACAACCCTAAACCCTAAAACATTCCTAAATCACCTAGGCCAGGGATGGTCGTTCTGGGTGATGGGAAAAGATTCATCAACAAGGTTAGGGCGATTTTGGCCAACTAACAAGAGTGGGTAGGCTCTTCTACACTTTGAGCTCAGCTTAGACTCAGGAGGGATATTCCAAGGGGTATACCTAAATAGGTATTGGCGTCAACACCAGATGAACAACTAAAAATGAAAGGACAACCAAACCCAACTCGTCTTTTACGCCCCAAAGATTGTCACTAGACCTAAAACAACTGGTTGTCACTAATAACCCCTATATAGCTGATGAAAAGGCACTCCCATTGACAATGGAAAGTGCAGGTATGCTTGTTTGCAAGAAATACAAACTAACTACTTGCTTCACACATGACAAGTTTGTTTTAATTTTTAAGAGTGTGGGTGATCAAATATTTCAAACCGGTGCCTTATATATTGGGTTACGGAGTCAACAGTTCAGCAGAAGGAAGAAAACAACAAAAGAAATGAAACATGCACTTTCTAGATACCCAAATGCAAGAAAGACAGTTATCAAAGAAGAAAATACTTAGTAATCCTTTGCAACATATAATCACTCATTTGTAACCATAAAAGTGATATTACACAGCATGCAATGTTTTAAGAATTCGTCTAATTCATCTAATAAACGGTTACAGTCATACCATGAAGTGTGGCAAGAGGAAACCTAGCTAAACTTAGGCTCTTTCCTTGAAAAATTATTAAAGGAAAAATTCATACAATGATAACTGAAATCAATATGAAAAACCTTTCATAACCTGTGTTTTATCTGGTGGAGAACTATCACTTTTCTGCTCTTTGAAACCCTAGAGAGCTCTGCACTTAGTTGCATGAAAATGGTAAAGATGACCCCCTCTTGAAAAGAATTTCAATTCTCCTTTAATATCATTTGTAACTCAGATCTGATCTTGGAATGGGAAGAAAAATCCTACCAACTCCACCAACTGCATTAATAACACCATTTTCAACCACCCACTTTGCATTGATGGCGATCCAAAGAGTTGGTGGCACGTTTCTGCGTGTTTCTAGGCTTTCCCAGGCCTTCGGCAGGTGTCGCGTCGGCGGGAGGACTTGGAACTTTCGGACTTTTGGAAAAAGTCCAAAAGTCCACTTTGGTCCCGAAGTACCGAAATGCACCTTGGGCCCGAAATCCACTTTGGTCCCGAAATGACCAAAGTGTCGAAAGTCAAAGTTGAAAGTTTGACCTGATACTCCATAAAAAACTTAGCCCTTTCCTCAAAAAATCATTTGAAAACTTTGGTCTTGAAACGACCAAAAGTGTCGAAAGTCAAAGTTGAAAGTTTGACCCGATACTCCATAAAAAACTTAGCCCTTTCCTCAAAAAATCATTTGAAAACTCAAAATTTTGCACCTCAAAAATCGCTTTGAAAGTTCAGGGGGGTCCGAGAAGATTTTGCACTAGGACCAAAATTCCACTTTGGGCCCAAAGTCCCGAAATCCACTTTGGTCCCGAAGTGACCAAAAGTGTCGAAAGTCAAAGTTGAAAGTTTGACCTAATACTCCATGAAAAACTTAGCCCTTTCCTCAAAAAATCATTTGAAAACTCAAAATATTGCACCTCCAAGATCGCCTTGAAAGTTCAGGGGGTCCAAGAAGATTATACACCAAGAACAAAAGTCCACTTTGGTCCCGAAATCCACTTTGTTGTGGGGTCAAGAGAAAATGGGGACCGGATCTATGGGAGGACTTAGGACTTTTGGACCTTATGGAAAAAGTCCAAAAATCCACTTTCGTCCGGAGGGCCTGATTTCTCCTCAAGGCCCGATTTTGCCTTAGAACAGTATATTTTAAATATATTTTATACTTTAAAATATTTTAAAATATGCTGGCAGGATGTTTGAGATAGGTTTCAGATTCATAGGAGTTAAAATGCAGATTCTAGAATTTGGAGGATCCACCAAATTTTAGACTTAGCCAAATTTTCAAGGTTTTCAGGGTTTTCAGGCTTAGCCAAAATCAAGCGTTCAACAACATGCACCAGGGTAAAAGCACAGGGACCACTTAGGAAAATTGAGGAATTTGACAAGTTTTTGCAATTTTGAGGCGTGGAAAATAGGAGTCCCAACAAGTCCCAAATTGATTTTAAAATTTTGTGGAAAGAAATATATTATTAGAAATTTAGATGGGTAATGGTAATTTCACTTGGACAAATAGGAGGAAAGGTTTTTGTAATATTGCGGAGAAGTTAGATATTTGTTCAAAGGGGATATGAGCAGGTTCCCCTTTAGTCTGGAAAGCAAAATCTTATCGATGTCAGGTTCTAACCATTTTCCTATCAGCCTGGAGATAATCGGAGAAAGGAAACCTGTAAGGTGTCCGTTCAAATTCGAAAATATTTGGTTCAAAGATCCAAACTTTTTGGATTTGATCAAACAATGGTGGTCGGAATGCAATCCCAGGGACTCTAAACTTTTCAATGTGGTGACTAAATTAAAACTAATCAAACACAATCTAAAGCAATGGAACAAGGAGTGTTTTAAGAATATCTTCGAAGAAAAAAGGAAATTAGAAGATGAATTGGTGAATCTCAATGAAAAGATTTTAAGGGAAGGAATGGACACCAATAGCTATATCCAAGAAAAAGAATTGATGAGCAAATTGGGAGACATCTTGGCTAAAGAAGAAATATTCTGGCGGCAGAAATCAAGAGAAGTGTGGCTTTGCGCTGGTGATAAAAACACTAAGTTCTTCCACAATTCCACAAGAGTGCGAAGAGACATTAACAGAATGTTACATCCCTAACTTTGACTATGTTTTACTTTTTACTTTTGAAGTAATTAATGGATGATTACACATGATTCAATTATATGACGTTTAGTAAAAAAAAACTGTCAAGAAGTCATGATTTCATATGGATTATGAAACGATTATCGATACACTAATCTCAATTGGCGATTGCAAGTTACATTCAAGAAACAAGTTTCTACCTCTCCGAGAAAGGGAGGGAGAGCATCATCGGAGAGAAGGAAATAGATACAAGGAAAAGAATAGTTTGTCGCCATCTTAAGTCTTGTGTTGGTGCAAAATGGTGAACCTAGTTGAGTCAGTTAAGTGATACTCAACCCTTTTGGTTTTAGTTTATTTTCCCGACTCGACAAGTTATCGATGTCGTCTAGAGTCCTAATGTCATTTAACGTCAACCTAGTCATTTTGGAGAAAGTGACGTCATCAAGGTTGTACATTAGTCATTTTGCAACTAAGCCGACTTTGAATTAGAAACGTCGTTCTTTGTGTCTCATTATTATAAAATCTATTGATATTAATGTCTATATTTTTTCATAAAACAAGTTGGTGTTTTTCAATAAGTATCACGTTTATAACCTATCTTGTTATCATTAAGCAATCTGAGAGGGGGAGATCCTCGACCCCATTCTCATGATGTGCTATGTTTTGAAAACAACATAAATATTTCTTTATTTAATGATAATATGTTAATATAAATATCTATAGATATGATTTATGGATTAAAAATCTTTTTGATTTCATCTTTATGACGAAGAAGTTTCTTTTTAATGTGGATGGTGGCACTTAATGCAAGCTATCATATAGAGACGTGGACCTTTAATTCTTATCTCCATGATTTTGGAGTTAAGAAGAATATAGGCCATCGTGTGCTTATGATCATGGAGAGAATATTGGCTCGGTTAAGGGAGCCAAACTCGGATGGTTGTTCCTTACAATGTTTTCTTGAACCTCTCAGGGTTAAAAGGGAGTTATCAGGATTTTGGATGAGAAGATTTTGGGGAAAACCATATAGGGGTGCGCGATCTTTTTGATGGAGGTAGCCGGCACAGCAAGAACGGTTAGGCAGTTTTCTATAAGGATTATGGTGCCCAGGAATTGGCGGGGGGGGGCGCACGGCGCACGCAGAAATAGTTTCTGAACTCGTTGATTGTTCCTTTTGGGCATTTTTTTGAATCTTTCTTTTGTGGAGGAAATTTATCGGAAAAGGAGGGTGCTGAGTATGACAGTTAGGCACACAGAGGTTGTTTGAAGCCGTATAAAAATTGTAGCATCAGATAGAGAAGGGAGGCTGGGAGAGGGGAGCATATGTTGCTCAGGAGTTTGATCGATGCTAGTGAAGTTTCTATACTTGTTGGTTATTCCTATCAGCGTATTCCTTGAACCTCTTATGGGTGCAAGTCCATAACTGATTCTCGGAGAAGAGCATCGAGCATTAGACAACAACGGAAGTTCTGGGAGATATCGGGAGTAGAAACATAAGTAGAAGCCATCTTTAAGATTACTTTTTCAATGTTAAAGAGGCATGCATAGCGGCCTGTTATAGGAAGTACTCACATAGAAGTGGTAAGCGGTATTCACAAGTTTTAAACAAAGAGAAAAAAGTGTAAGAAACCCCGCGGGTATGAGAGACTAAGTTTTTAAGATAAAAATGTATTTTCAGCTCGGGAAAATGGAGTCATCTATAAAGAGAAACTCTATGGTCAAGGAGATTACTACTCCATACTAATAAAAAGAAGAGCTCTACGATGTTCTTGACTCACGGAATAACACCAAGGGTAGCCTTTATTATCCAACCCTCTGAGTGATAAAATGTAGTGGTCGCCAAGCGTGCAAAAAAAGGAGAATCATTCGCACATGTTGGTGTACAATAATGCGGTATAAGAG
This sequence comes from Cunninghamia lanceolata, assembly GCA_027924645.1. NCBI lineage: Eukaryota > Viridiplantae > Streptophyta > Pinopsida > Cupressales > Cupressaceae > Cunninghamia > Cunninghamia lanceolata. Next base: position 15,379,712 of record BSBN01000472.1, on the reverse strand, counting down.
GTAAGATCTCACATTTTAACCATTAATTATTCTCAGACGGCGATTAATCGAATGGTGTTAGAATGATGAGACATTCTTAAGTAGAATAAAATGCCTTTACTTAGGTATGGATATTGAACATTCTTATCTTGGCGTTTATACAGTCATAGTTATTTCACTGTGTTATCACTACATGAACTTTGATACTACTAAGTTTAACATATGTTTTACTATAAAGAATTTTGTTAGTTTTAAGTTTAAATAGAAGCCAAAAATGTGGTTTATATATGTAAGAGCAAGGTCGATAGACTTTATCTATCACTGAAAATGTATAAGGTCGGATAGCCTTTGTATATTAACCTTTTGGTTTGTAACTTGTTAGTAATGAATCTTTATGGTATCCACCAAAAGGTGCAACATTGTTTCATTTAGAGATGGTATTTCTTTATGTCTTAAATGCCAAAACGTCTGAGGTTATATGATATACCTTTAAACCCTTGACTAGTAAACTTATACAAGACCAAGGGCAATTGATCCTAGTATAGCTACTGATTAGCTTGTAAACCCTTGGAAGATTGAGAGGTTGGAAATAATCCACTAGAATGTTTAAGTTAGCAGAGAAGCTAAGGATTTATATAACTTATGTGCCATTGAATTATTTTAGTGGTTGTGTAGGAGCATGTCTTTTGTAGACATGAGATATGGCTGACAGGTTGATGACATGAAACTTCTTTTAGGGATTCAAACTTAACCCTCCAAGAACCCTACTTAGACTTAGCAGATGTAGACAGGTGTAAGTCTAGAAAGAGCTTGTCTAAATCTCAAAGAATATTTCTTATTGTAAATATAAGATTTATGATAGATAGTGTCTTACTAAGAGCAAAGAGAAAGACCTTGATATCTTTATTAAACCCAAGGATGGTCTTATATTACCATTTTCATATTTTACAACTATGATACTCGATGAGTAACATGCATGAATTCATACCCTATTCCATAACAAAAGACTGAGAACATGGGAGAGTCAATAAGACTGTAAGTATTGTAATATGTTCAAAACTAAATGGAATATGAGATTTACCATAGTCAAGTATGTTTATATTATTAATAGTGTACTCGTATTCTATGTAATATGAGTAATAAGGATGTGTATAGTGCCTAAGGGACCTAGAGAAGACCAGAGGATACTGTACTTGTTGTATTATATATTATTATACTTGAATTCCAAGTAAGAAAAGGGAACCTCTGAAAATGGAAAATGGATCCACAAAGAATGAAGAAAACTATGATTAATCCATAGATTTACTCTTGCCTTTTAAAATATATAATCACTATCCCTCCGAATAGATAAAGCTTAAGTGGAAAAATAAGCAAGGGATGCTAGCTATGAGTTCATAACTTAACTCATGTCAAATGTCAGTGGACATAAAAAGACCAGGTGGTCGAAAGTATTTTATTGTCTTTTCTTTTTCAAACCTATTAGGGTTGTGTTGTGACCAAATCACACATCGACCCATTGCAAATGGGGACCCCCTTCTTTTGAGCTCTGATGCTTTGCATTTGGTTTTGAATGATGTCTTAGGTTCGATTCCTCTGCCAATCCAACAATAAGTCTCTCTCCTAGAAGGTTTTGCTTTATAACTGGAGGTCTCATCTGGGACATGAACTTGCAGTGATGAAGACTCTTGATCAAATTCCATCCAAGTAATGAACACTGGGATCAATCCTGATGTATGTTTGAGATCCTGAAAATGGCTAAGTCTGGTATCCTGATATCCTGAAAATCCTGAAAAATTGATTAAGTCTGAAATCTGGTGGATCCTCCAAATCCTAGATTTTGCATGTTAAATCCGGTTGATTCGAGACCTATCTCAAACATCCTGAAAGGTATATTGAAAAATATTTAAAGTACAACTTATACTTAAATATATTTTTTAATATACCTTTACCTTGAGAGACCCTGAAAAATGGCTGTGTTCCCCAGAGGATTCAAAATCTTTGACTAGTGCGCCAAGCCATAAGAGTGGTGCAAAATCTTGATGAAAAGCGCTTTTAATCAAAGAACAAAATGCCTAACCATTGTGCCACATGTAATGCGCCCAAGGATGAAATGGTTAGTTTCAAGTTTTAAAGAGATCATTCAAGAAGATTCGCAATTCCTGAAGTAATGCGCCATTGAGATGAAGAGAACTCAATATCTAGAACCAATGCGCCACTTGTGGGGAAGTTTGATCCAACATCAAGGCATCTTTCAAACAAGGATCTAAAAACTAGAACCAATGTGCCTAAGGGAGAATGGATAGTTTGGCGTTAACTTTGAACAAGAAGCATTCAAAATGTGGATCTAATGCATCTTATCTAATGCGCCATCATAAGACAAGGACCAAATCAAGTTTTTTTAGGACATCTTCCAAGTGAACAATCAAAACGTCCATCTAATGCGCTTTTGATGAAGGTCGAGAAAGCTGATCTTGTTTGTAAAATGTGAAGTTTAAAGAGGATTCAAATCTTTGATCTGCTGCGCTAAAGGTCAGAATACATTCTTCAAACAGATATCAAGGTTTGTGATCAAGGTAAAGGTCAGTTTTTGAAAATCATTAGATGAGGATCCAAAAAACCTGATCCAAAGCGCCAATGATAAGTAAGTGGATGAGGATCTAAAACCTTTATCTACTGCGACAGCCATAGAGGGAGTTTGATTGGAGTTTTGATGATTCAAGATTTTAAATGAAATTTAAACCAAAACTTAAAATCTCCATCTGCTGTGCCAGCCTTATAGAGGAGTTTGACATGTTTTGATCAAGAAGATTTAAAAACTCCATCTAATGCGCTGCCCTTTGAAGAGGAACCTAAGGTTTGATCTAAGGCGCTTTAAGTCCTTCAAATAAGATAAGGATCTAAAAATCATTAAGTAATGCGCCAATATGATGAAGAACTCAGAAACTTGATCTAAAGCGCCCTTATAGAAGGATATAAAGGGGAACTCAGATCTTCAATCCAATGCGCTAGTGCTATGAGGAGCTTGGAATTCTGATCTAGTGCGCCACTGTAAGGATGGGAAGGTTAAGAATATTTCAAAGAGTTTTATAGAGTGTTCAAAATTCCTTAACTACTAAACCCCCTCCAAGGATGGAATCAACGTTGCATGAAGCCAAGTTTAAGGAGAAGTCACCATCCTTAACTAGTGCGCCCAAGGTAAGTAATCTTTCCTTGATGATCAAGATGCAATTTAAAGGATTCAAAACCATGGACTGCTGCGCTTGAAGTGATGCGCCAACCTTTGAGATTTTCAAACTTTCAATAAGAAAACAAATCCTTATCTGCTATGTCAAGGTCAAAAGGCTTGTCTTGAGTTGCAGATTTTTGTGTGAAGAGGAAGATGAATGCTGATCCATTTCAAAGAACCTCATCTCATGCGCCACTATTGAAGGATGATTGAGTTAAATCTAACAAAGACACTCAAGTGAAGGTGAATTTCTAAATTGGAAGAAGATTGGTCGAGAGTGAGTTTTGTGAAGTTTAGATGAAAGATCTTAGTTTCTGATCTGCTGCGCCAAGAAGGAGGAGGTCAAGAGTTTAAAGGAAGATTCAAAGATTTCATTCAATGCTCTATTTTCTATATTGCTTTCATGTTTTGATCTTCTTTAGGGCTTAAGCAAATGCGTCTTATGTGTTATGAAATGATGTTATAAAGTCAAAGGATTGATGTTGTTTCTTTGCTTGTATTGCAGCAATAAGGACAAAGTTAAGGAGTCATCAAGAAGAAAAAGCTTGAAACACCTTCATGCTAGGAGTGAAGTTAACAAACTGCTATGTTGAAGAAGACATCCTATCTGCTGTTCCTAGTGATCACTTCCAGATCAACATGCTTCATCAATTGCATCATGTTCAAAAGACAAGGCTTTGATCCACTTTTCTCGTTCAAGATGAGTATGTAGCTGCTCCAAAGGATCATCTTCATCAAGTATCCAAAGACATCTATAGAATTTCAAGTTCCTCCTATGCATTCAAGCCGCCTTGAGAAGTCAGCTACTCTACATATAAGGAAGATATCATCAATTTATACATTCCGCAGGACCACTTCAAGATCATCAACAAGGAAGCATTTCATCATCTACATCAAGTTCAAGAATGCATCATCATCTAAAAGGCATTCATCCATGGGATTACACTTCATCAAATCATTCCAAGGACACTTCATCCATTCAAGCTTCAAGACTCTTCAAATCCTCAAGTCTAAGAGAGATCATCTACTCTACATATGAAGAGGATGGGAAGCTTCATCATCATCTACTACATTACTCTACATCTAGATGCATCCAGAGAAGATCATCATGTATCCTGCAAGAAGAAGAAACATCATGAAGTTAATCAAGTGAAGCAACATGTACTCGTCCAAATTACAAGAAGATGAACAAGGCAAGATCAACAAGTTACATCCCAAATTAAAGTTTATTCAAAGCAATCACATCAAAGACATCACAAGATGATACAATTTGGGAACAAGCTAAGGTGGCACCTACATGGCATGTACATCATCATCAAGCCAATCACAATCTGCCACATCATTTGACAAGCAAGAAGACAAAGAGGACGTCCATGTGGAAGATGCTCCAAAGATTCCATCTTATCCTTATCTTCTTGGAAAGCGTGCCTTCATTGCCTCTCTTTTGTACTAAAAATAGCAATTTGTTGTAACTACCTACTGAGGTGGCATGATCTGAGCCCTTGGCTACATGAAATGATCTAAGCCCTTCATTGTATTTCTAGACCACTATATAAAGGCTTTGTTGCCTCATTTGTAAATCAGTAGCTAGTAGTCGGAGTTTTTTAGGAGTAGAATAGGAGAAACTCTCGAAATTCTCAGAGAGTGCTTGAAGTTGTTGTACATATTTCTCAAGATTAATGCAAAGACATTGGAGCTTGTTTGGTAATAAGTGTTGTCTTGTGGAATCACATGGTTTCTGGTATCTTAATGAAGTGGAGAGATGTTTCAATTAGATTAGAAGTAGATTAGAAGCTCTTTGTTGTAATGTATGTATTGAATATTTGATCAACTCCTAGCTCATACTTTTAACATTCATCGCTGGTGAAGTGTTGTGTAAAGCTAGTCTAAGCCTCATTTGCTTAAGTTCGATTGTGGATGCTTGTTTGAGCTGCGCTATTCGATAGGTGCTTATATGAGCCTTCATGATTTGAAAACCATTCGCATACCTTAGGAGATTGCACCAACTCCATGTAGTTGTAGGCATCCTTGGTGAAGTGGAGTTAGGTTTATCAAGGAGTTTGTCTATTCGTACATCATCATTGCTTCATTGACCTTAGATTAGCCTTTCTAAACTTTTTTTTTTTTTGTCTTTTCTTTATCATTGAAGTCTTGTATATCATCCACACTAAAGGAGGAATAAGCTAAACAAGTATGAAGAAGTCTAATGTAAGTCCCTTTGTGATTATCAGCAAGATCACATGTAATCACTGAGTTTATCCATCATGAATCATAAATAAGGAACCTTGGAGTTACTTCACTGGATCACATAGTTCAGCCTTTGAAGAGCTTTATTCAAGAGAGAGTGGGATACTCTAGTGTTTTACTTTATTGTTGACTTGTCGAAAAACAATCATCAACAGGTTGATAGAATGAACTTAGTCAAAAGACTAGTTTTTGAAATGAAAGTATCCATTAAAGTATTATGGATGGGGGTATACCTCGTATATTATGTTTACTGGTGTTAGGTGAAATGTGAATTCGAGCAAAGCCAAATGCTCTAGGAAAGACTAGAGGTAATTGTTCTCATGTTTTGTTATATTTATGTTATTATCCTTGGAAAACAAGGATGTTTGATATTTCCATTCATTGGGTTAGAGAAGTTAAACCCTAGTATTAAATCCAGAAGGGTTTAGGAAACTTATAACTCTTATGTCGATTATGACATTGTTTATATATATATATATATAATGGTCGATAGTGAGAGGTCGAGATAACCATATTGGTCGACAGTGCGAGGTCGAGATAACCATATTGATCGACACTGAAAGGTCGAGAAAACCATAGAACAAGATAGGAAGAGTCTTGGTAGTATTTTAACAAATTTAAGTGATTCTATGACGGAGTCAAACTTGTTTTAATGCATCAAAGATGTTGATATTTAAGTTAGAGAGGAGTGACAGAAGGTCATAGTCCCTAGAAGTTGCGAGATTGCAAAGAGGGAATCTCTGAAAGGATAGAATTAACTAAATAAATATCTATTGCATGTAAATCCTAGGTTAAGGATGAGATCTTAGTCAGATTCACTAGAAGGGATCTACAGTATAGACAAGTTTGTGTCTAGAGTAACTAAATGAAGAAAGTCAAACTAAAGGGGGAGATAGTTCCAAGTCGAGTCAGAGGTGTGTGTCTAGATGGCATGACCAATCAGTATGATCATACTTAGCTAGAGGGGATCTAGAGTTGTATGGTCGATTGAAGTCATGTAGGACACAACACTAGGACTCAGATGGAAAAAACTTGTTGGCTCCTTATATCTATACCCTTCGTGAAGGGTAGGGCCACTTCTAGAAAGGAAGGTGTGTGGGTGACCGCCGGTCTGTGGTTGGAGGAAAAGCGTTTGGATGATGTTCTCCCTCTAAAGCAGAATACTCACCAAATCTCGTGAAAATTGATATCAACATTTCAGATGCAATGTACTCCATGTTACGCCTTATGATAGTCAAACTTATGAGGTAAAACTATTCTTTTGCCCAAATACATTTTATGTAATGTAAATGTAAAGTGAAAGGATTTCAATATAATTCTAGCTTTGATTATGTTATGATTTCAAGGTTGAAATTATATAGAAAGTTGTACTTTATTTCTTGTGTTTCTTACAAATGATATTTATTTTTTTTTAAAAATCTCTCATGTTTACCAAGTTTATTTACTTTCTTGTAAATTCTTGAGTTTACTCGGGTGTTAAGAGGAGGGATGTTACACAAAATTACTTCCTTCAGGACCTCGGGTGGGAGAACTATAGACAAAGTGGAAGAAGTCAAAGCAGCAGCGGTGGTATTCTTTCAGAATCTTCTTAATGATTGGAACGAGTCCAATCTAGAGGCTCAGCAGCAATTTCTAAATTGTATTCCCAGGCTAGTATCCGAAGCACAAAACAAAATGTTGACCAGCAGGTTCACTGAAATTGAAATCAAGGAGGCACTTTTTCAATTACATCCGGATAAGGCTCCTGGCCCAGATGGTTTTCCTACAGCCTTCTTTCAAAAGTGTTGGGATATTTTGGGCAAGGAGGTGTCTGAGGCGATTGAAGATTCCAGATGTTCTGGGAAATTTCTTAGGGAAGTCAACAATACCTTCATCGTGCTGATTCCAAAGAAGGATAAACCCGAGATTCTCGAAGAATTCAGGCCTATTGCAATTTGCAATACTCTGTACAAAATTCTTGCCAACGCAGTGTCAAATTGTGTCAAGATCTTACCAACATAATTGCGGAGGACCAAACAGGGTTTGTCCTAAGAAGGTCAATCCTAGATGGAGTGATTATTGCACAAGAGGCCATACACTCAACTAAAAAAACAAGAAAACCTTCTATGCTCATAAAACTGGACATAAGGAAAGCTTATGACAAAGTCAACTGGAGATTTCTTTTCAAGGTTTTAGAGGCGTTTGGTTTTGACAAAGCCTGGCTCAATTGGATTTTTGAATGGATAGCTTGTCCCAAATACTCAGTTCTTTTAAATAGCTCACCAGAAGGTTTTTTTGGTGCATCCCGGGGGCTCAGACAAGGGGATCCTCTGTCCCCCTTTCTCTTTATAATTATGGCCGAGGCCCTTGGTAGATCTTGCTCCAAGGCCGGGCAGGAGGGTCGTGTTACAGGGATCCAGATCACCCGTGGTTTGCAAGAAATCACACATCAGCATTTTGTCGATGATACAATGCTTTTTGGAATGGCACAGGAGAGGGAAGCCAGAAATTTCAAATACATTTTGGACCAATACTCTAGGGCTTCAGGCCAGGTAGTCAGCAAAGAAAAGTCAGAAGTCTTCTTCTTCAATACTAATCCCGGCAGAGAGATCAAGATACTGAGAATTTTGAATTTTAGAAAGGGTTCCCTACCATGCAAATATTTGGGGCTGCCCTTAGCTAAAGGGGTTCTACCTGCGGAGATATGGGAACCTCTGATAGAAAGGGCGAAAAACAAATTGGCCTCCTGGAAGAGCAAATGGCTCTCTTGGGCAGGAAGGTTAACTATGCTCAAGGCAGTAATTGCTGCAATTCCAATTTACATGATGTCTTGTCTCCCTTTATCAAGCACAGCAAGCAAAGAGCTCAACCAAAAGATGAGGACATTCTTTGGCAAGGCAACTCTGAGCAACACAAATATCCTTTGATAAAATGGAAACAGATTTGTGACCGGAAGGAGACGGATGCAGCAGGGGTAAAAAATTTGCTCATGCAGAACAGGGCTTTAGAGGCAAAATTGGTGTGGTCGATGCATACAAAACAGGAGCTTAAATGGGTCAGGATTCTTAAGGCAAAGTATTTGGACAACGAAGACAATAGCATTTTCACATCGCAAGCGCTGCCGAATGGATCAAGGATCTGGAACTTTATCAAGAGCAGCAGAGATTTAATTATCAGACATTTGACTTGGGAAATCAAGGATGGTAGTAAAGCCCTATTTTGGGAGGATTCTTGGGAAGGCCTTCTAAAACTTGTGGACAGGGTGGATTTGGAACAGGTCAAAAATGTCACAAAACAAGACTGGGGAGACAAAGTAAAGGATTATTTTCTTTCACTACAGATAACGAGGGTTACTTCCTACAGTGGAAAAGCGTAAGGGGTCTTGGTTTGGATGATAGGACAGTTGAGGCTTATGAGACTGCTCTGAGTAATCGAGTTGTATGCTTTAGACAGGGCAAAGATGTTCTCAGATGGAACGCTTCTCCTTTTGGGCATTACAATGTGAAGGATGGCTATCGAATACTAAGTGGAAATTATATGGAGGTTGCCAAGCTACCGATCAACCTATGCTGGAACAAAAATTACCTTCCCAAGGCTGGAATTTGCACATTGGCCGCCTCTCAGGGCAGAGTTCTCACCGCTGACAAATTCATTCGAATGGGTTTTGTTGGTCCAACTAGGTGCATTTTATGTAAGCTAAACAAAGAATCAAGAGATCATCTTTTTCTCAGTTGTCCCTTCTCCTTTTGCTGGCAATGGCTCTGCACCAAGTTGCAGTGGAAATCTGCTTTTCCAAGCAATCGTCTCGACATGCTCATCTCTTGGCCTATACTACATAAGAAGGCTATGTATGGTCGCATGTGGATCACAAGCCCTTCAATACTAGTGTGGGAAATCTAGAAGGAGTGAAACAAGCGGCTCTTCCAAGATAAAGAAATGTCAATGCTCTTTTTTAAATAAGGTCGAGGCTAGCATTGTTGAGGTAGTCAATTCGAGATTAGAAGAACCTGGCTACAAGAAAATCAGCTTCACAGTCTGGGATGCGGACATGCGCAGAAACTGGCATGGTTTGAAAATTGCAGCTATTGTAGGTGGAGGTGCCAAAACTCAAGAAGCTAGAAAGTTGGTTCGATGGGTGCCCCCGAAGGTTGGTTGGTATAAGCTAAATTTTGATGGTGCGGCTAGGGGGAATCCGAGGATGTCAGGTGCAGGTTGCATTGTTCGGGATTGGAAAGGGAATACTATTGGGAGATTGGTAGAGCCTCTACTCTCGGGCACAAACAACGCAGCAAAATTACAAGCTCTAAACCTTGGTCTCAAGCTTCGTAAGGATTTGAAAATCAAAGACTTAGTAGTTGAAGGGGATTCTTTGTTGGTCATCAATGGTTTAAGATCAAGAAGTCTAGTGAATTAGAAGCTGGGGGCAAAGCTAGACTTGGCACTAAGTTTACTGGATGGTTTTGATCGAGTCATCATCAACCACATTCTAAGATAAGGAAACTCTGAAGCGGATTAACTCTCAAATCTGGGGGCAGATGGAAGTGCGCTAAAGGAAGTATTCAACCTGGGCGGTCGGGACTCATCGAAGGCTAACTAAACAGAGAGTCGTGGGCGGTAGGGCAGGCGACTTTCTACACTTTTAGTTGTGGAAAGTTCGGGCCGAGATAAATTTGCCTAAGTGGATTGATAGGTGGAAAGATTCTAATAGTTGCTCGGCCAAATGACTCTAATTTTCAATTAAAATACAGAAGAGATCCTTGACCCCAAAGGGAAGGTAATGAATAGGCTTAAATTATTGACAAGCTGGAAAACTTGAGCGATGATTTTATGAGTGAACAAACCAAAATGGAAGGTCGGTCGCCTCTCAAAGTAATGATTACATTCAATTATGGAGGGAAAGCCGAAGGGAATGGGTTTATATTGACACACGAGCGAGCATTTAGGAGAAAGGCTAACCGAGAGATCTTCTTCAACACTTGAAAAGATCGAGCGAGCTGTAGTGACAGAGTGACGGGACATTCCCATCATTGTTTGTAGCCTGTCAAGCATTCCCAGATGTCTGCGGAGTCCTTTTCAGGTGGAAAAAGCAAAGGAAAGCCACATTAATCTCTGGCCATGATGGAGAAAACAAAGTTCGTTATCTATCTCTTTGCAGATTGCATATGGTGCGGCGGAATGGATACACCAATTCGGCTGGTAAGCGTGAAAAGGCAAATGGCGTTTTTAGGCAAGGTGACAGATCAGCGGCTGAGAAGGGTCCTCCTGCAGAATGACACGCTGATGATTGGGGCAACAAAGGTGGTGTGGGGAAGCAGTTCATAGAAGAAGGTGAGAGATACAGAGTTGACACGGACATTAGCTCCAGGTTTGTAGCTACCATATTGGACCTAAATATTGCTAAAACAGAGGTAGACACAATAGCACGTAGGATGTTTATACCAGACATGATGGGGGGCTGGAAGAAACTCTGGCGGTTGCCACTTATGGGGCAGGGCTTCCTCGCCCAAAGGACATAGCACTGCTGCAAGTTCCTGGGGAAGTGGTGAAAATTTGAAATATTACCATAGCTCCACGGGGACGTGTCCCCCCCAGAAATTGTGTCGTTTCAGAGATGGGGACGTTTCCGAGACGGGGAGATGTCAGGGAAACGTCCCACCGCCGTCCCCCCGCCGCACCTCCGTCCCCCACCGAATTAGAAACGTCTCTCTTGGAGGGGACGTCTGGACGTCCCCGAGACTTCCAGGCGTCCCCCCATGAATGCATTAAATTTTTTTTTTTAAAACATCAAAAGTTAAAAGCCCGAAAATTCAAAAACCTAAATGTTGTATTTTGTTTTCATTTTGTTCACCGTCTGCTTCTGAGTTGCACTGAGCAGTGAGCTTCAGCTGGGCGTCAAATCACACAGGTGAGGGCACTTTTATTTTTAATACTTTTTTTTTTTCATTTTGAATTTGGTTTCTGCGGCTCTGCGTCTTTCCCGTGGGATGTTGAATGCCTCAAAGAGATGGCATCGCGTGGTATGCATCCCACGCAATGCCATCTCTTTGAGGCATTCAACATCGGTAACTTGTAACTTTCGACATATCCATTTTGTGCATATCCTGCAATCATTCCAGTCGAGACTCCCTACCTGCGTCAAAATAGGAGCTTTGGAATAGGGTATGGACATCCATCTAAAACATAAAGGATAGAGGAATTTTGTCAGATGTTTGCAACTACCCTATTAGACGTGTATGCAAAGTGGAAGCATAGACAAGGCACGTGAACTGTTTGACAGAATGCCTCAAAGAAATGTGGAAGCATAGACAAGGCATGTGAACTGTTTGACATAATACCTCAAAGAAATGTGGTCTCTGCATAGACAAGGCACGTGAACTGTTTGACAGAATGCCTCAAAGAAATGGGGTCCATTTCTTTGAGGCATTCTGTCAAACAGTTCACGTGCCTTGTCTATGCAGAGACCACATTTCTTTGAGGTATTATGTCAAACAGTTCACATGCCTTGTCTATGCTTCCACATTTCTTTGAGGCATTCTGTCAAACAGTTCACGTGCCTTGTCTATGCTTCCACTTTGCATACACGTCTAATAGGGCAGTTGCAAACATCTGACAAACCCATTTCTTTGAGGCATTCTGTCAAACAGTTCACGTGCCTTGTCTATGCAGAGACCACATTTCTTTGAGGTATTCTGTCAAACAGTTCACATGCCTTGTCTATGCTTCCACATTTCTTTGAGGCATTCTGTTAAACAGTTCACGTGCCTTGTCTATGCTTCCACTTTGCATACACATCTAACAGGGCAGTTGCAACTACAACATCTGATAAAATTCCTCTATCCTTTATGTTTTAGATGGATGTCCAACTCCATACCCTATTCCAAAGCTCCCATTTTGACACAGGCAGGGAGGATGCTGGGCTGGCAAAGGTTGTGGAATTTGGCTTTACACCAGCCAATTGCATTTGCTTTAAAAGTTTAAAGTTTAATATTTCTAAAGCCTTTTCAAGTTTCAACAAATCCATTTTGTGCATATCCTGCAATCATTGCAGTCCATGAGACCACATTTTGATTTTTGATTTTTCTGATTTTCATTTTTTAAATTTTTTTCTTAACAATGAAGTTGAACATTGTTTTAACTTTTTTCAATTTTGATTTTCTTTTGCAGGCTGCAGCATCATCATCATAATGAGTTCACAATCACACAGCATAAGTGACAATGAGGATAGAGAGGTTGAAGTTCACAGTGAAAATGACTCATCTCAATCTGATGATCGGGATCCTGATTTTGAAATAGAAGGGGAGGGTGAACATGCCTCAAATACTCGATCTCACTCTCAAACTGACACAAGTTCCGTTGGGAGTAAAGCTCATGATAAGTGCCCTTCACGATTCCTTCAAAAATGGGCCAAGGGCCCCTTTGATCCAAAATCACCTTTAAAACAATTTGCATCTAAGATAGAAGCAAACCCTGCGGCAAAGGGGGGCACTAGAAAATGGAAGTGCAACATATGTGAGCTTACATGGTTTGGAAGCATTACAAGAACTAATGCTCACTTTCTTCTTGTTCGAGGCAAAGGTGTAGATGTATGCAAAAGTTGTGGATGGTAACTTAAAGTTCAGGGCTGAAATGTTAAAATTATGGGGTTGTAAAGAGGATGAAGCACCACCTTCTATTATATTGCCACAAAGGAGTAGGGGTGATCAGATTTCTAGTGCCACTTTGCGGACTCAAAGGCCACCAAATCCATCCAGTTCAAGTGCAGCACAGCCTAAGGGGAAACGTAAGATGGCATCTTCACAACCATTGGCAGATTTATTCAATGTGCAAGCAAAGGATGAGGCAGATGATGCCATTGGCAAATTCTTCTTTGCTAATGGCATTCCATTCCATGTGGCTCGCTCTCCTTATTATAAGGAAGCTGTGTCAAAGATAATAAGGGCAGGACAATCATATGTGCCACCAGGGGAGACTAAATTGAGGACAACAATCTTGGATCAACACTATTCCAAGATTAATATTTGGATGGAGAAGATGAAGAGAACCTGGATCACAAGTGGATGTAGCATAGTCATGGATGGGTGGACAGACATTAGGCACCATCCACTCATCAACATCATCGTTACATCTACAGCGGGCCCTTATTTCCTTAGGGCTATTGATTGTTCTGGGCATAGCAAGGATGGCCATTATCAGTTCCAGATCCTCAAGGATGCTCTAGAGGAGGTTGGGCCACAAAATGTAGTGCAGGTAGTGACAGATGCGGCCCATGTGTGCAGAGCTGCAGGGAAGTTGATTGAGGCAGCCTATAGACATATTTGGTGGACTCCTTGTTGTGTGCATGCTATGAATAATGCACTTAAGGACATGGGTAAAATCAGTTGGACCAAATCAATTGTCAGTGATGCTAGAGATGTGCAGATGTTTATCTGCAATCACCATACTTCACATGCACTTTTCAGGTCCTTCTCCAAGAAGAAATTCCTGAAGCCTGTAGAGACTTGGTATGCATCATACTTTATTCTCTTGAAGAGGATGCTTGAGTTGCAAGAGCCATTGCAACTAATGGTAATGATAGCAGAATGGAACCGATGGCCTGAGTCAAAGACACATAAGGGATTGAGGGTTAAGGAGGTGGTGACGAATGATGTCTTTTGGGCTGATGCCAAATATATTGTCTCCATCATTCAGCCAGTCTTCACAGTTATTAGATTTGGGGATTCTAATGCACCTTCCCTTGGAGAGGTATATGAGTGCATTGATTCCATGCTTGATCAAATGAAGACTATTGTGCGAGAGGACCCCACAATGCAATTCTACACCGAGCATATTCATCCAATCATTCAACGTAGATGGGAGAAGCTCAACACTCCCTTACACATGGCTGCCTATGCATTGAACCCAAAGTGGTACATACATAGGCCCGGTAGAATCACACCTCTACAGGATGCTGAGGTGAAGGAAGGGTTCATGAAGGCCATTGACAAAATGTATGATTCTACAGAGGCCAACTTGCTTCGTACTGAGTGGTCAAAATTTGCCACTCTTTGGGGATATTCAGAGGCAGCCCAGATAGATTTGGAGACTATGTCACAAGAGGACCCCAAGTTGTGGTGGACTATGCATGGGCCTAGATCTTTGATTACTACTCTAGCCATTCGTTTGCTGTCCCAGGTTTCTAGTTCTTCTGCTGCTGAGAGGAACTGGTCTACTTATAGCTTCATCCACTCTGTTAAGAGGAACGAGCTTACTTCTAGGAAGGTAGAGAAGCTTGCGGCTGTACATAGTTCCTTGCGTCTCATTGACCACACCACAACTACATACAGGGAGAGTCCAGCATCCAGATGGGATGTAGAGCCAGAAGAGCCATCACAGATAGATGAGGATGCTACACAGACAGGGCTGGTTGGTATTGGTTTAGATGAGCTTGAGCATTTGGGGTCTAGCAGTTCTAGTGATGACGAGATCGACATGGAGCTTGGGAATGATTAGATCATTGGTGGCACCAAGCCATTAACCATTTTGGCATTTACTATTTAGTATTTAGTATTTACTATTTCAATATTTTGAACATTATTGAAACTTGATTGTAATTATGAACAATGATTATGAAATTCAAATTATGAAACATCTAGTTCTCGTTCCAATGTCTATTAAATTTAAGTGCATTCACATTGTTTCAATGTTCACTAGTTCAAAGAAATCATGACAATGTGTTTAAACTATAAACTTCACTTATTCCTTAGGCTTCTACAGTTATACATCTTTTTATAACTAGTTTTTTTCAAGTATTATATGTATTTCAGCGCGCCGCCCCCCCGCCGTCCCCAAATTTAGGCCCCCCCCCGTCCCCAAAACTCCGTGGAACTATGAATATCACCCTTTCATCCTGGACATTAAGGGAACGGACTTGATCTTCCATCGGCAATAGGCTAGGGTAGGTGTGAATTTCCTGAGAAAGATGTTCCAAATGGAGGCAGTGCAGGGTTTTGACTGGGTGGATGAATTCAATCAGTTCCTTCATAACTTTGGTATCGAATAAATCTTGCTGTGGTTTTTGCAAAGTCAGTTTAATAAAGTTGTTGTTCTCTTCTATTGCTTTCTACTATTATGTCAAGCGGTTGATGCAGGGATAGGGTCCCAACTACCAAGGTTCAGAGCGGGGAGTTGTTAAGGCCCTGTATGGCCGTTTTTGTTTACTATAGTCTGTGCAGGCCCTCCGTGGCCTTTTTGATATCTCATCTTGGACCCTACGCGGTCTTTTTGGTCAGGGAAGGTAGATGGGTCAAGGCTGAGTAAGGATAGTATAGCTTGGCAAGCATGCCAATTTTCTAAGCAAACAATACAGTTTGTCTGTATGGCACACCTAAATGTATCTTTTTTATCATATTAATATAAATCATCTCTCTTACAAAGCAAAAAATATATATATATACTTTTATATAAGGATGGTCAGTATTATATAATATAAAGTGCTATTTAAAGGGGACAATAAAAGTGACTTATTATGGGGTACAAAAGTAATATTAAATTAAAAGATTTTAAAAGTCACTTTTGGTGGGAAATTGAAAAGTTGCAGAAAAATAATATTTTATTATTTCCAAAAAGTGTATAAAAAGGTTTTGAGAAGAGAAAGTTCATTTTGTGCATTGGATAAAACCCCGACTAATTGTTCAAAATTGGACTTGGTTCATTCTTTTGCCGAAGGACGAAAACCCTTTTGGCAATCAGTTTCATGGACGAGCATAACTGATCAAATGATTTCACCCAGAGATCACCATTGTGTTGAATGTTAGAAGATTTGTGCTGAGTATTTGACAATTAATTCCAAATTTGTGTTCACAGTTTCAAATTAAGGAGAGGTTGAGGATTTCATAGGAAAATATCATTTGCTTGCAAATACTATCGAGATATTGGAGAATGATTTGTGTGCTGATCATATTATTTATTCCAAGGAATAGTTTATGTTGGCCGCCCAGATTTCAGGTAGATTGCATTTATGTTTGTTGGCCATATGTTAATTGCTGGCCATACAGGTCAAGGAGGCGTGAAGACTGTCTAGGAAGGAATCGCTGCTCTAAGTAATCGCTGCTCTAAGGAATCGCTGCTATAGGAGTGGTCGTATTGTTTGGGGGTTGCAAACTTAAGTGTGATTTCAGAATTTTAGTGTGTGAATGGACTATTACTTTCGATCCAGTAGTCACAGGATTTTCCAGTAATACTCCAACTGCATACTCTTCTTTATATGAGCAGTCCCAACAGTCAAGGGGTTACTAGAAACCTGTACCAACATCTCAAAATTAATATTATGAGGTCAGAGATTGCATTTATCTTTGTTTCAGTTTACTACTAAATGATGTAATTTCGAGTTTATAAAATAAGAGTTTGTTGTGATCATTATATATGTGTGTGTGTGCGTGTGTGAATTGCAAAGAAGCAGGAGCAAAGATATATTAATACAATTCATTGAGCTCTTTAATGTTATGCCAGAAACTTACCCAAAAAATTTACGCAGCAGTATATGGTGTCCTGCAAACCAATTTTAAAATCTAAAAACTTCAAAAAAGTTACAACAGACTTTCTGGTAGACTAAGGCTCACACCCTTAACGTTCGTATTTTAGAATGCAAAAACCTTATTCAGTGTATGCAGTTTATGGTGGCATCAGCACCCGTGATGACAAGGTTTGAGCTTTTCAAACAGTTTTGTTGTGCTGAAAAATATAAGGCATGGATTTAGCTTGACACTGATCTGTTTTTTACTGAACCTAAGGACAACATTCATATATGCATCTTGACTATTCCCATGACATAACAATATATATTTTAGGGGTTGGCCATGTGTTTTCCAATTCACAGATATAGATCTTATTCAAAAAAGGCTCATTTAGAATTATAAGTTATAACGTCTGACCTGTAAATATGTTATGTACCATATCAATGGTTTTGGCCATGAAATAAGGAAGTTATACTGATCAGACAAATAATATTAGTGATTGTGCAGTAACCAATGGCCCTACTTGTGAGTTTTCCAATTTGGTAAATGTTTGTCGTGACATGTCAACACACAAAGAGATGAATTTTATGATAATATCCAAAAATAGTTCATAAATCCGGTGTTCATACCAAAAAATATATGGGCTCTCAAAATTATTTTCTGTGATCTTTTGATATACATGGAATTTCAAACGATAGTAAACGAAGAATGAAAAATAGAAGTAGAAGGATAAGCATAAGGTATAAGAAAATCTTACACCCTTATTTTTCCAAAAAAGAATGAATAGACATTTGCAAGTTCTTATTCTTAGGCACATTAAAACTTGATTTGATCAGAAGTAAATACCAACTAAGCTAGGTATGAGAAAATGGTGCATAAACACAATAGATAAGCTAGGAAAAATCAAATATTTCCTTCTAAATTATTATTTGTATTTCAAAAGAAGTAAATTACAGAGAAGACATTTAAGCTCAATGCCAAAGATAAGCATCCATTGTAAATGACTATAAATATCACACCTAGTTTTAATAAGGCCATATTTTTCATTTTCACAAATTGATTTGTGTATCTTGCAGAGAAGGAAGCTTTTAGCATTCTTCAAAACCTGCAATTTTGGGACATATTGAGCAGAAGTTACATTCTATGAAAACCCCAACTATTTTCTGACTACCATGTAATTATGTGTATAGCAGTTCAAATACCATGTACCTCTGAAAGTAAAGGCAAGGCTTCTAGAGCTGCTTTTAGAAGAACAATACTAGCCACAACCATCTGGCTCCTCCTTCCACTGGTATATTTTGAAGACTCAACTGATAATTTCTTTGGTTTGAAGCAAAAGTGGCAAAGTACCCGGTCTCCAAACCCAAAACAATAAAAAATAAATTTCAATTCCAATGTTTACAACATATAATTCGACAACATTATAATTTACCATATAGGCAAATAACAAAAACCTGAAATGTATTTAGTTTAGATACTTACCAATATCTTTTGGAATTTTCTGCAGTACTTGAGACAACCCAAAGAAAAGGTTCTCGTTACTAGTAAGTTCATCCTACAGCATGTGTTAATAGAGTTCAGCTTAATTTTTACCAAACCTCACACAAAATATTATCTTCAAGATATTTCAATCTTACCAGGGCAAGAATAAGGATATTAGGATGTTGTTTTTTGTGTATTTCCATTACAAAGAAATGAATTCTGGTGTTCAACCAGAAGGTAATAATATAAGGATGTTGGTCTCTTTGCATTTTGCAATAACTTCGAATTGTAATTTTTTTATGATTTTATCAAAGACTCTTACCATGAATTCATTTCCATCATTAGCTCCAATGGGAATTCCTATCCAAAGAATTTTCTACAGGGTGCAATTAACAGAATTGTATACTTAATACTTACTGTAGTACTTGATAGCCTTATTTAAGAATATTTCCTACAAAATTTAATTTTGCATCTAATGCTAATTCTTTTTCCATGAAGAGTTACTAATATGATGAAAGCATTTCAGGAAGATGCTGTCTTTCACTGTAACTCAATTGGGGTTAACAAGTGACAAATGTTATCCCTTAACATGAAATCAATATTAGGCATATGCTCAAACACAAGTAGACAAGTAAATCCTACTACCACTTAGCAGTCTATAGGCTATGACAAGATGCCTGTTTTACAATGTTCAAACATTGATTACTTAAATTTTAGTTCACCCATTACATACAAAAAACATATTGGGAATGGCAATGAATGGTTCATTGGGATTTGATTACCATAGGCTGTTAACAATCTTCATTGCTTCAACTAGGGCTAGGTGTTTTATCATTTCTTTGAGAGCATTGATCTAGCATAAAAAAATCAATTCCAACCAAATCCTCAGACATGCATTTTAGGTGATATACACACCTTTTCCCCATCCAATAAAATTTTGGCAACCCTATTGTGCAGGCCCTCATGGGGGAAAAAAATAACAGAAACAAAACAAACACAAAGAAAATCAATGATGCAAGACATATAGTCATTCATGTAGTTGGCTATTGTCCAAACCAAGGAAGCAAAAATCGTTTGGAGATAAAATCGGCAAACCAAAAGTATAAGATTTTTTCAAAAATCGTGAAAAAATCGGGAAAAAATCGGACTTCCAAAAAATCTAAAAAATGCAAAATATATATATATATATATATATATATATAAAATTAATGATATAAATATTATAAATTTATAATAGAATAATAAATATTAATAATATATTGTATATTAATAATATAAATATAATAATATTTATAATATATTATTATATTATTAATATTTATAATATTTTATACATTAATAATATAATATTTATTAATAATACAATATATTAATGTATAAAATATTATAAATATTAATAATATCATATTATAATATATTAATAATATAAAAATTATATTTTAATATTATAATATATAATTATTAGTAAATAATTTTTTTTCACATAAATAAAATATATATTTAAATTTAAAACAAATTTCTAAACTAATTTTCAAAAATTAAAAAAATATAAAAATTAATTAAAATATTAATTATATATTTTAATTTTAATTTTAATATATAATAAATAATAATAATAGTAAAGAAACTTAAAAAATATCATTTAATTTTTTTTAAATCATTTAGAAAAACAAATCAACTTTTTTAGTGTGACTCTTTAGAGTAATTCTAAGGCTGCCCCATGAGGCAACCAGCTGCTCTCACTCTCTTCAAGTCCTTCCCCCATCCACCTGATGCAGGGCAGTCAGAATCTCTGCCCGTCTTCAAGTCTTGGACTCCTCGTTAATCAGTAGAGGCCACTGTCAGCATCCTCAAACCTTTTTCAGCAGGGGATCTTGAGGACACTGTCGGCATCCTCTCACGAGATCGGCCCTGGCACCCTCATTGCTTGAGGGCACTGTCAGCATCGTCAACCCTTTTACAACTTATGGGCCCCTGAGGGCACTGTTGGCATCCTCACTGAGGATTATCCCTGTCAGGGCATCCTCGATTGATGGGTATTTCATGGCTCCCGTTCGCTTCAGGCATGGATCAAGGCATGCTCCGATGGCTCCCAGTACATCACAGCTTTACAAGGCCTAGTTGGCAGCTACGGCTTGACTGGAATTGACTTTCACTATGGTTCCAGGCATGCTCAACCTCCCCGGAAAGAAGGTTCCCATAGCCGGGCCCCTCTGGAATGAGATCAGGTCGTGACCATCTCATTGCCGATAGAGGGAAAACAAATCCCAGGGTAAGGCAACGGGAGGACTCTAGAATAGTGGGCTCCTGGTAACTGCACTTCGAATGGAAATGGACCATTTGAAGTGCATTCATACGACCGGGATCGGCTCGTAGCTCTAAATGAATTTCAATAGGAGATATCCCCCATGGGACCTACTTTCGAGATGGAAATACCCCCAGGTACGTAGTTCCGGATCAATTACAGAAGGGAAATATGGCTAAGCTCAACTTATCAATTACTTATATTCTGATATAACCATGAAAGCATAAAATGAGAAGCTCAACACAATAACATAATCAACACAAGAGACACCAGATTTTTACTTGGAAAACCCTAAAATGGAAAAAATACGGTGGGTGTTAGCCCACAGAAATATATAAGTTATATCAATACCAAAAAACAAAGGCTCACTGCCCAGATTGCTCACTGCAAAGAACGGCTCACTGCCAAAGGGTGGCTCACTCCCAAGGGTTGGCTCACTGCCAAAATGGTGAACTGATTAAGTAGCATCTACTCCATGTCTGGGTTCAATTCCTTTGAAGCACAATAAAACTTCTCTGCTCTGCTCTGCTCTTTCACACCTTCGCACTTATCTCCTCATATTCGCACACTCACACATTTTTTCACAATTCATTACAAGTCTTTATACAAGTCATCAACCTTGGAATGTACATCAAGGTCGGCAATACATTCATCAACTGTTGGAACAATCTCCAAGGTCGGCATTACAAACATACATAGAATAGGTCTAGACCTCATACAAATATGCTAAGGAAAGGATGTAAAGATGTATGTGGATCACACCATGCCTTAGCTGGGACTCAAACACAATTCTTCACGCCACGACATGCTTCCACAAACTTCAAGGCATCTCCGCAATTAATGAAATCAACCAAGTCGGCCAAGACTGATGAGATCACTAGGTCTGCTAAGAACATTCTTAATTCACGATCTAATTTTCTCTTTGCGGACCAATCCAAATGTAGGAACACGATCACGAGACATCCACAAGCACATTGTAATCACCAGGAACAACCGCATGATCTCTAACCACTCTGTCAAGAAGATTCTTCAAACCGGAGCACAAGAACAACATTGTCAACCACTGTCATAAGTAAAGGAAAGCTTGCGGACCACCAAATCACGAACCATTGTAGTTGAAGGCACTTAACATCAATCCAGACTTAACTCGAGAACCGCAGACCGAAATACTTCAATGCGGAGGAATGTGGAGCATAACACTTTCTCCCTGTCACCACCAAACATATAGGAAAAGTAATTTTCACTCTGGTGAACATAATTCACTCAAATCTTCATACCAGAGGCTCAAGCTTGGAATATAACATCTTCAGATAGACTTCTAAATAACTTCCAATCCGTAGACAAAGATATTCATCCTACATAAAATGCGGAGCAATCTTCTAGATTGTTCTTCAGTGTGTAATACACTGTTTTTGCTGCAACTCACTGTTTCTACCGGAGGAGCTAATTTTCTCAATATCCTCAACATCAGAATCAATTACAAAGCATCTAACTTATTACAAGCAGACAACAAGAGAGGAGCACAGTTGACACCAATGACAACACAGATATGTTGACATCAATGACAACACCAATTAGGCACATACTTGCAACAATCTCCCCCTTTGTCATTGATGGCAACATATGATATGAAAAAATGTAAAGACCATCAAGACACAATTCTCCCCCTTTCTCTTTACACATCTATACTTCTTTTCTGCTTCTGAGTTTTTCACATGATTTCTCTCCCCCTTTGACATCAATGGCAAAGGGCACATACTTGCACTCTGCTGCTCTGATCCAACTGAACTATTATCAACACATCTAGCTATTCCCCCTGAAAGGTAGCCCTCAAAACATCAATCCAGATCAAACAGTGAGACTTTGGACACCACTGGATTGATGCATTCTCATGCATCTTAATTTAAGGCACGAGGGGTAATGACCCCTAACTTTCCTCTGAGATACTCAAAAGTATCCTTAGGCAGAGGCTTGGTGAAGATATCTATAATCTGATCCTTTGTGGACACATATTCCAACTTTACTTCATTCTCTGACACCTTCTCTCTCAAAAAGTGATACCTTATAGATATATGCTTTGTTCTTGAGTGCATCACTGGATTCTTCGAGATGTTTATAGCACTTGTATTATCACAGAAGATTGCAATTGGATTTTCATACACAACTCTTATATCCTTCAATGTCCGCTTCATCCATAGTACTTGAGTGTAACAACATGCTGCTGCAATATACTCTGCTTCTACTGTTAATAAAGAGATTGAATCTTGCTTCTTGCTCAGCCATGAAACCAATCTGTTTCCCAAAAACAAAGCACCTCCACTTGTACTTTTTCTGTCATCATCTCCTTCCCAATCAGCATCTGTATAAGCACTGAGAGTGAAATCATTATCTTTTGAATACCATAGGCCATGATACGGTGTGCCTTTTAAATACCTTAAGATTCTCTTAACTACCATCACATGTGATTCTCTTGGATCAGCTTGAAATCTTGCAACAAGACAAACTGCATGCAAATATCAAGTCTAGTTTGAGTTAGATAAAGCAATCCTCCAATCATGGATCTGTACCTTTTCTGATCAGTCTTGGGTGAATCATCAGTTTTTCTCAACTTGCAGTCAGTCACCATAGGAGTACATACTGGTTTAGAGTCCTCCATCCCAAACTTCTTCAACAGTTCTCTCACATACTTAGACTGAGATATGAAGATTCCTTTAACTGATTGATTAATTTGCAGACCCAAAAAGAAATTCATTTCACTAAACATGGACATTTCAAATTCACTTTTCATCTCACCGGCAAACTTTATGCACATACCTTCATTTCCTCCAAAGATAATGTCATCAACAAAGACTTCAACAATCAAGATTTGATTATCATTGATTTTGAAATACAGATTGCTATCTGCAGTACATTTACTAAATCCCAATTGCAACAAATACCTGTCTAACCTTGCATACCAGGCTCTAGGGGCTTGTTTGAGTCCATACAATGCTTTCTTCAACCTGCATACCATATCAACTTGATTTGACAGTTGGAATCCCTCCGGTTGCTCAATGTATACTTCCTCTTCTAACTCACCATTCAGGAATGTAGACTTCACATCCATCCGATACCCTTTAAAATCTTTGTGAGCTGCAAATGCCAGAAACATTCTGATTGCTTCAATTCGAGCTACTGGGGCAAAAGTTTCTTCAAAATCTATCCCTTCAATTTGAGAATATCCTTTGCACACAAGTCTTGCCTTATTCCTTACAATTTCTCCATTTTCATTCAGCTTGTTCCTAAAGACCCATTTGGTTCCAATAACATTTTTGTTAGCAGCTCTAGGAATTAGTTCCCAAGTTTCATTCTTCTCTATCTGCAATAGTTCTTCCTCCATTGCCTTTACCCAATTTTCATCATTGCAAGCTTCATTAACAGTTTTTGGTTCAACTGTGGAGAGCAAACAGTAGTTTACTTGTTCTTCAGCAACTTTTCTTCTTGTCAGTACACTTTTGCTTTTATCTCCAATAATTTGATCTTCAAAGTGATTGATTCTTACATATCTGGGGGTTTTAGCAACTTTCCGAAGCCTTTTCTTCATCTTGACTATCTTCTTGTTCAACTTTATCTTCATGAGTTGTAGCAGCAGGTTCATCTGATTCATAGCCATTCTGATCTGATGTTATTCCTCTGTCTTCATCCACCTTCACATTTGCACTTTCAACAATCTTTTTCAGTCTTTTATTGTAACACCGGTAAGCCTTACTCTTGGTAGAGTATCCAAGGAAGATTCCTTCATCACATCTTACATCAAATTTCCCTAGATTTTCATCTCTTCTGATATAGCATTTGCTTCCAAGGACTTTGAAATATCTTACTGTAGGAATTCTTCCATACCACAGTTCATAGGGAGTTTTAGTACCATTACCTTTCACTTGAACCCTATTCTGAATGTAGATAGCAGTGTGTATAGCTTCTTTCCAAAAGACTTCAGGTAGACCTCCTTCCTTCATCATTGTCCTAGCAGCCTCCTGAACTGTCATGTTCTTCCTTTCCACAACTCCATTCTGCTAGGGAGTTCTAGGTGCAGACAGTTGCCTCTTAATCCCTTGCTCTTCACAGAAAATGTTGAACTCGTTTGAAGTGAATTCATCTCCTCTGTCAGACCTCAAACACTTGATTTTCAGTTCTAACTCATTCTCAACCATTGCCTTGAAGGATTTGAGCTTTTCTAGGGCTTCAAATTTGTCTCTTAGGAAAGTAACGCAAGTCATTCTAGAATGATTATCAATAAGCAACATGAAGTACCTGTCACCTTGCAGACTTCTTACCCTTGTAGGACCACATAGGTCTGTATGCACTAGATCTAGCAGACCAGCAAAAAATTGCTCTTTGCTCTTGAAACTTGTCCTAGTTTGCTTCCCAAACTGGCATTTTTTGCAGATGGTATTGATGGGTTTCACAAGCTTTAGTAGATCCCTCACAGTCTGACCTGAACATATCTTTACCGGATTGTCAAAGTTTATATGACATCCTTTTGTGCCACAGCCAACTCTCATCTCCTTGGGCCAATAAACAGTGATCACTAGTTCCTCTTAATTGATAGATGTTACCTCTAGTCTTCTTACCGGTAGCAATTACAGTTCTGGAGCTTTCCATGATCTTGCACCCATTGTCTTTGAATCTCAGTTCATAACCTTTGTCACACATCTGACCAACACTAAAAAGATTATGCTTCAAACCCTTCACATAGAGGACATTATCAGTATTATGCTTACCATCAAATGAGATAGATCCTTTTCCACAAATCTTACTAGTTGCATTGTCTCCAAACCTAACCAGTCCTCCATCATACTTTTCCAAACTCACAAACTTACTTTTGTCACTGGTCATATGATGTGAGCATCCACTATCAATAATCCATTCATCCTTATCTTTCTCAACCTGAACTGCCAAAGCACTTTCTTCCACTGGTTTCTCTTCCTTCACATAGCTAGCAAGATTAGTAGACATAGGTTCTTTTTTGATGGCAATAAACAAACATTCATTTGCACTAGTACTAGCATCATCAGATTCATCATCAGTCACACCTTCATCATCAAAATCTCTAACATAGTAGCATTTCTTTGGAGCTCTAGGCCTGTTCTCAAATATTTTTCTATTCCTTTCAATTCTTTCAGGATATCTAGAAGCATAATGACCTAATTTACCACAAGAAAAACATTTGAAAAGTAATTTGCCTTTAAACTTACCGGAACCTCTTTGCAATCTGTCAACAAAGTTAGCTTCAAGTTCATCAAAATCATCAGGTTCCACCTTATATTTCTCAGCTCTAGAGATCTTTTCTGAAGTAATGGCTTTGAAGGCAGTCTCAACTTTTCGCAATGCATCACCAAACTCTCTCATCTCAAACGCTGTAAGCTTTCCAAGTAATTGATCTCTAGCAATAGCTTTTATAGTCATTACTTCTTCAATTGCAGCTACCTTGTGACTATAGGACTTTGGTAGTGATCTGAGAATATTCATCACAACTTCCTTATCACTGAGAGTTCCTCCCATACCTTTTATTCTAGTGACAAGTTCATCAACTCTTTGCATAAAGGCTGTTATGTTTTCATCTTCATTCATCTTCAAACCCTCATATTTCACTTTCAGGCTTTGTAGCTTGGCTTCTCTTACAGAATCATTTCCTTCATACAGATTTTTTAGCTTCTCCCATACCTCATTTGCAGATTCAAGATCCACAACTTTTGTCAATACTGTGTCACTTAAGGAACTTAATAGGGCATCCTACATGAAATGTGGAGCAATCTTCTAAACTGTTCTTCAGTGTGTAATACACTGTTTTCGCTGCAACTCACTGTTTCTATCGGAGGAGCTAATTTTCTCAATATCAACATCAGAATCAATTACAAAGCATCTAACTTATTACAAGCACACAACAAGATAGGAGCACAATTGACACCAATGACAACACAGATATGTTGACATCAATGACAACACTGATTAGGCACAAACTTGCAACAGGTTCCGGATACCCAAATTCGTACCTTCCAAAGAGCATAATTTGTCCCATCAAATTGTGGAGCTTCCCTTTTATAAGACATCTTGGATCTTCCTCAAGCTGTTAGGCCTTCTTCTGAGGAACTTGGCTCTGATA
The DNA here is from genome assembly GCA_027924645.1 of Cunninghamia lanceolata. Lineage (NCBI taxonomy): Eukaryota > Viridiplantae > Streptophyta > Pinopsida > Cupressales > Cupressaceae > Cunninghamia > Cunninghamia lanceolata. The sequence continues at coordinate 15,352,860 of BSBN01000472.1, read as the reverse complement.
CCAATTGTTGCACTACACCGGACAACTGAGAGGGGGGGGTGAATCAGTTGTCCTAAAACTTTTAACCAATTATGAACATCAACTTATCAATTACTTATATTCTGATATAACTATGAAAGCATAAAATGAGAAGCTCAACACAATAACATAATCAACACAGGAGACACCAGATTTTTACGTGGAAAATCCTAAAAGGGAAAAAACACGGTGGGTGTTAGCCCACAGAAAAATATAAGTTATATCAATACCGAGAAACAGAGGCTCACTACCCAGATTGCTCACTGCAAAGAACGACTCACTGCCAAAGGGTGGCTCACTCCCAAGGGTTGGCTCACTGCCAAAATAGTGAACTGATTAAGTAGCATCTACTCCATGCCTAGGTTCAATTCCTTTGAAGCATAATAAAACTTCTCTGCTCTGCTCTGCTCTTTCACACCTTCGCACTTATCTCCTCATATTCGCACACTCACACATTTTTTCACAATTCATTACAAGTCTTTATACAAGTCATCAACCTTGGAATGTACATCAAGGTCGGCAATACATTCATCAACCGTTGGAACAATCTCCAAGGTCGGCATTACAAACATACATAGAATAGGTCTGGACCTAATACAAATTTGCTAAGGATGTAAAGATGTATGCGGATCACACCATGCCTTAGCTGGGACTCAAACACAATTCTTCACGCCACGACACGCTTCCACAAACTTCAAGGCATCTCCGCAACTAGTGAAATCAACCAAGTCGGCCAAGACTGATGAGATCACTAGGTCTGCTAAGAACATTCTTCATTCATGATCCAATTTTCTCTTTGCGGACCAATCCAAATGTAGGAACACGATCACGAGACATCCACAAGCACATTGTAATCACCAGGAACAACTGCATGATCTCTAACCACTCTGTCAAGAAGATTCTTCAAACCGTAGCACAAAAACAACACTATCAACCACTGTCATAAGTAAAGGATAGCTTGCGGACCACCAAATCACGAACCATTGTAGTTGAAGGCACTTAACATCAATCCAGACTTAACTCTAGAACCGCAGACCGAAATACTTCAATGCGGAGGAATGCGGAGCATAACACTTCCTCCCTGTCACCACCAAACATATAGGAAAAGCAGCTTTCACTCTGGTGAACATAATTCACTCAAATCTTCATACCGGAGGCTCAAGCTTGGAATATAACATCTTCAGATAGACTTCTAAATAACTTCCAATCCGCAGACAAAGATATTCATCCTACATGAAATGTGGAGCAATCTTCTAAACTATTCTTCAGTGTGTAATACATTGTTTTCGCTACAACTCACTGTTTCTACCGGAGGAGCTAATTTTCTCAATATCCTCGACATCAGAATCAATTACAAAGCATCTAACTTATTACAAGCAGACAACAAGATAGGAGCACAGTTGACACCAATGACAACACAGATATGTGGACATCAATGACAACACCGATTAGGCACATACTTGCAATAGGTTCCGGATGCCCAAACAAGCACTGTTGACCACTGAAAGCACTAAAATCCTGTGAACACTGTTCTAATATAATTTGCAACACTGAAATAAACCCCAAACAGCAAGCTAATCAATCCAAACTTCCTTCAAATTGTATATGTAAACTCCAAATTGAAAGAGCATATAGTATACCCATCAAAGAAGCCACAAACTCGGAAGAAGCACTGGATGACACTGATATCACTGAAAATCAAGTTTGATAAAACTCTGCAACACTGCTGAAATGGTCTGAAATGCTGGTGCAGCACTAGGAAAACCCTAACAGCAGAACAAAGTCATCTCATAGCTCTCCAAACATCAAAAAGATCAACTCCAAACTAATTTCCAAAGTCTGATTTGAGCTAGGCACCACCATTTCACTGGTTATATGCAAGAAAGGAAGGGTGATTCATGCCAAGCAATTTCCACGCCTCACCAAGGGTAGTACGGCCTATACCTAGCCATACAACAGCAAGAAATCAGTCCTTTAAAATCAAAGAAACTCTTCAATATTACTTGAAAAACCTGCAATACATAGGCAACCTAGTTTGGAGCATGGCCTCAATCCATCAATATGAGTTTAAACCTTGAAACTTCAATCCATTTGAACAAGGTAACTTGCACATCTAAGAAACTTTACACACCAACAAGCATCACCACTAAACCAACTGAAAAACAACTCCAAAATGTTCATAAAAAAATCACACCAAACCCCAAAGAAAACAAGTCAAAAAACATCAAACTTCATTGCAGCACTTATGTGATCTCTGAGTGAAATCGCCGCGACCCGCTGGGGAGGGTCTTTCACCACCAAAACCAATATTTCCAAGATGGTCTTCATCCTCAAGGGATTTGAGAAGAACACGGGTTCTCTCCAATTTGCAGAAGCAAAAACAAATTCATCAACAACCCCCACAATGAGCCCTCAATCTCCTTTTATAACTTTTATGGAGCAATAAAACATTACTTTTCTATTTTTGCTCCAAAAACTCCTTTTATAAAAATAAATAATTAACTTTATGGAGCACTTTCACCTTTTTTAGGAATAAAAATATTTTCCCATGAATAAAATCCCTTTTCCAAGGCATCCACATGAAATAACTTTTCAATACCTTTAAAATGAGCTATCACACTTAGTTGTCCCTTTTAATATTTCCAACATTAGACAACATAAGTGAATAATTAATTAAATAACTCAATAATATACCCAAGTTGCGGAAAGCATCCAATGATATATTTTGCAATTCTGATCATACCAATATGATATTAAAGACTTAGGACGATGATCGGTGGCAACTAGAAGACTTACTAAAAATAGCCTACTCCTCCAAGAAGTTTGGAGAGCACCCAAAAGCTTGGAAATCGATTCTGAAAGCATCAAAAGACTCCATCTAACCAACTGAACTCAAAACCAAGAAAAATTGCTCCACAAGACTAATCAAAGCTTCTCCAAGAACATTGGAGTTCTCCCCAACTAACCAATTAGCCTCCGAAAGACTTGGAATCTGGCTACTTGCGCACAAATCGGCTATGCGCCAAAAAGGGGCATTACAATCCTCCCTCCCAAGAATTACTGTCCCTTAAGCAATTGCAAGTTTCAACCAATAGTTCATCTCTAAATAATCAATGTGGCTCCAGGATCCCAAATCAATCTAGGAGGTCTGTGAGTCCTCTTGATTGATGTGTCATGTTGCATCACATGTACAAATGAAACCTCCTTCACTCTTCTTGCTAAAAGAAAAACAATCTTTTGCAAGAACTCAACAAACTCTTTGTTACACTGTTTGGATCTACCATGCTTCCTCTGCACTAACCTGATATAATCTAGAAGATCTGTGGAAACACTCACAATTTCCATTCCAAGAGTCTATGAATGATGGTCATAAACATACAAAAGTTTCTTGTCCTCAATAAACTTCATCAACAGCCCATTAGGATGCACAACACTTACTCTTGCAAATTGTTCTCTATCAAAGGGAATGGTTGGATTCTTCTCTATTAAAAGGTACCTTGTTGGTCGAGCTACCTTCTAAGTACAAATTTGTTTATACAACCAACTTCTGTCCTACATGGTAGCACAAGTGACATCTGCCATATATAGTGGAGCTCTAGTCATTTGTTGAGGATGTTAGCAAATTAAGAACAAGTTGAACATTTGAGTTTCCAATTGTTGGGCTTTGTGTAGAGCTTAGAGCCTAATTGTAGTTGTAGAGAGTCTTTACACATATCTCTTGGAGTTGGGTAGCATAGAGCAGGGTTTCACATATAGTGTACTCTAGCACTCGTTTGATGGTTGTTCATTTGATCCTCCAATGTTGGCTGCACCAAGAAGTGGATATCAAAGAAGACGAAATGCTATCTACTCCAGCTTTTGTGTTAGAAGACAGCAATTGCACAATAAAAGATGATCAATCTAATTGTTTTCTTCCTTTATGTGATGGATTCATAGAAAAAGATGTCGATTTTGAGGGCTTGTCAAACCAAGATTCGATATGTGCAAATGATTAAACTAAAGAATTGTTGCCTACACAAGGTCACCAACACTAATTGTAATCTTAGAGAATCAAATACACGTGATTGAAGTCTATTTTCAACAACTCCAGGCACTTCTGGAGGATAATGTTTCATTTGAGGAGCATAATGAAGGATCAAGTCTAAGGTGATCACTGTTCCTAAAGATGTGCTACCATAGGACGACTTTGCAAGATAGATTCAAAATTAAGAAAAATATCTCCAGCATATGAAGATGTCATGTCCTCATTTCCAGAGTGATCACTAAATGGTATAAAGTGTTTAGCCTATTCATCATTCCCGTAGGCTAAAACACATGGTAAGGGAATGAAGATGATTTTGGTTAAGTAATATCCATTGTATTTTTCATGTAAGCCAAAATCATAAGGGCTTCATCATGTGGAATTGCAATTCCTATTGTAAATTCCCATATTCAGGGGGGTAGGACCTATAATTGAGGGGCCAAATTAATAATTGTTTTCTAAGGCCAAATTGTTGAAGGGAAAATGAAATCTTTAATTACATTTTCTCTAATCTACTCTTAGATAGGACCTATTGACAATTGGTGTTAAGTGTGTTGAAGAAATAGGTCCAGACCAAAACGTGATCAAAGGCAAATTCAAAAGGGGCATCGGCCATCATAAGAGCCCAACGGTTGAAAGCAAAGTTCAAGAAGGGGGTCATTCGCCTAAATAGGTCCAAGCATAAGTCTAAGCTATTGAAAAGACAAAGAAAACATCTCCAAATGGTGGCATAGGATAAATGGAGGGAAAATAATTCAAATTCAAATTATGGAACAAAAGAACCCAAACGGCTATCTTGGAAGCACTTGGCCAAGGAGGAAGGAGATATCAAATTCCATTTACCAAGGATGGTGATTCGTCCAATGAAGGTTGCATTCCTAAGGGGTGCGAATGGTAGAATCTATTTGCATTATGAAACAAGGGACTCCATAAAGGTATTCGGCCAAACCCACAATAATAGGTGGTTCCAAATGCATCATTCGCCCAAGCTAAGCACTTTCGCCTATGCAAAGAGGAATTCACCAAGAAAGATCGATGCACATTGTCATTCGCCCATGTTGATTTGTCTATGCATTCACCAAGGATATCATGCCATCCTATGAGGTTCGCCAATGCTAAAGGAAAATCATCCAAGCCTCAAAGAAGATCGTCATAGGAGAATTCGCCAAGGATAGAGACATGAGGAAAATTGGCCAAGTCACATTCGCCTATGCTAGGCCTATTTCAAACAAGATAGCGATTTCATGGAGAAGGAGATCCAATTGCCTTGAGGATCGATTTACTAGTTGTATTCATTTAAAATTGCTTTGCAAGTTTTTAAATGAATAATCGAATATTGAATATCGTCCTTGAACTTGGCATTTCATTGGTGGAATTCAAATCTCTATTCCAAGAGAGGTGACGCCTATCCATGGAGAGGATAAATACTAGCTTTGGGAGGACAATGGGGACATGACTGATTTGGTATGTTTTTCCTATTCAACTCTAGCTTGAAGATTCCGATTTTCATGCTTGTTTGCAAGGAGATGTGCCCTTGCCCATAGGGAGATGCTCCCCTATGATTCATGAGGTGATATTGCTCTAATTTCACCATTGATTTCAATTTGCAGGTATTCAGAGATCTGTTAGGTGTCAGGAGAGATTGACATCATTGAAGATCATTACTTTGAAAGATTGGAACCATTTCTAGCCATTCGCTCAAGCTTTGAAGAGGGTTTCATTATTTTCTGAAGATGCACTTCTTTTTGGTGATCACTTCAGACATTTGCAGCCACTCAGGAAGTTATCACAGTCATAGCAAGAAGAAGTAATCCTTGCAAATCGCCTTCATATACTATTGGGAACACACTCAAGATCAATCGCCCATTTTTGACAAATTGGAGGAGTATTGATATTCATTAGAAAGCCTTCTTACCGGCTGTTTTACATCAGACTGTTGCAACAGTCCTACAGTCATATCACAGTCCCTTTCAGAGGTGTTTTAAGGGCTATCAAGAGCTGAATTCAATTGGCAACAACTTGGCAATAATCCTTCATTATTGGGCTATCACTAGATTCCATATTTGAGGCTATTTGTAATAGATAAGAGGTCTGGTTTCATTTCTGTATGTGACTGTCACAGTGGACAGCGAACTCTTGTTTGTAATTGCAACATTTCTATTGAAGGAATAAAGCATTTTGAGTTGGGTTTCATTGAGTATTTGTGTACTTGTTCGATTTCATTTGTGTGGGCTAATTGGTTGCAAGTATTCTTAGCTAAGTTGGAAAATAAATTTCAGTATAATCACTAAGGAACATTACAGAAGACAAGTTTCAACAAGGAACAAGAATATCCTAAATTGCAAAACACTGATGAGTTTGTGCTTGGGTTTTCATTGCAAGATCATTCATATCATCTTTGACCATGGATTTCAATAGATATTTTGCAAATGTTTCCAAGATGTGTGTTATCGTGGTTGGACTCCTAGCTCAAATGAAGGGGTTGCTAGTTTTCCCAACTTGTAAATGGTTTTGTTTAGCCAATTTGCTTCCTAATGTCTATCTATAGGTAAATGATATGGTTCTCTAGGTTCGTCTTGTCATAATGTCTTTCCCTTTTCTATGATGTGTTTTCTTTCGTCATTTTTTGTTTAGGTTAGATTAGATGTTTGTTTAGGTGTTAGGAAATAGGCTTGACTCTTTTGCCCAATGGATAGACATCAATGCTTTTTGACAAGAGATTCTAAGGTTCTCCTATAACACAAGTATGGTCCTATCATGTCCACTTTTATGCACTAAAATAATTAATGATATTATTTTATTGGGCCCGGTAATTTCTAATTTTAGGGGCAACTTAATAATATTATTATATGTAATGTCCCCCATTTAGCCCAATCAGATAGATGTTGGAGATTAGCCTATTATCAGACTCCTGTAGGCTAATGGCAGTGATTAGGGGGTCAAATTGGGGACTTACTATTTATAGTAAGTCAGGTTGAAGTGACTTGCTATTTTTAGTAGGGCAGATGCAGGGGATCTTTGCACGAGATTCAGGGGTTCGAAATACCCAAGGCATTATTTGATAAAATATAAGTTAAATTAAAGATTTAACTTATATTATTTAAAGAGGGTAAAGTGACTTGTATTTAAAAGTAACTTTATGTTATAATATTAAGTCACAACTTAAAAGTGTTCTCCTAGGAGTTGGGCACCCATATGGTGACTTGGGGGACTTAAGTCATTAAAATGAAATAATAAAATATTTGCTTCTTGGGCGTTGGCAAAGAGAGGGAAATAAAAGAATGGAATGAGCCTCATTTGCATATGCTTGGATTATTGATTTTGCTCTCATGTTTGGATATTCTTGTGCGTTGCTTTGGAGCTTGGCTTCAAGGGTTTGGAGATTGACTTGCTGAGAAGAAAACCTCTACAAGGACACCTTCTTCGTGTGTGAAAGACCACATCAGGAAGGAAGATTGGAGGCTTCACTTCAAGAGCTTCAGTTGGGCTTTCGAAAGATTCATTTTGGTGAAGTTTTGAGTAAAAAATGATCAATCTTTCATGGAGATTGTGTTAGCAGCAGAGAACAGTTTGTGAAGGACAGAATTAGTACATTTTGATGGAGTTTTGTTGCTGTTATAACCTTTCTTAGACTGGCCGTACTTACCCCTTGCTGGTCGTACAGCAGAACCTGGCCGTACTTTTTGGGAGCTCATTCACCACTTTTGAGGCAGTTTTTCAGTCTATTGGGGTCGCCATTGATCAGCAGAGATAACCTGATTGAAACAGATGTGATGAAGGCAGATTTTCTGTGTATTTGCTGTTGATATATGCTGCTAGAAGGGCCGTACATACCCAACACAGGTCATACACCTCAGAAACATCATTTGGGAGTTCGTTGGAGGCTATTCACTTGTATGTTGGGGTCGATTTGAGCAATGGAGGCTGCTGATATCATTCAAGATCAGATTCCTTCATTGTATATGCCATTTATGCAGAGACTCCATATGTATTATGTATATAGCTGGTCTGACTACGGCAAATGTATGAAGTTGGAAATCTCAATGTGGGTATGTTCTTGTAATTCACATTTTGCTATAATATTATCTGGGTCTTCAATAGTTTGTTGATATATGTTGTAGTTTTTCTGGGTTTTGTTTATGTGCTGTGTATTCCATATGTTCAATGCAAAAACCCTACATGCAAAAACATGCACTTGAAACCCTAAACCACAGTAGTCAGAAACACAAAAAAATTGATACAGAAAACCCTAGTCCGGACAGTGTATGTTACATTATAATCAAAATAAAAGGTGTTTTTAAAAACTAGTATTAAAATAAAAAAATAAAATAAAAAGTTTTTTTAAATACTTGGAGGGAAAAGTATTTTAAAATAAAAATAAAATAAATGGAGGGACTGAAAAGGGCAACTATAAAAAAGAGGTCAAGGCACAAAGCAAATCATCGAGTTATGTCTTTCACTATTCCTTCCGATTTGGAGTTTTGGTGCATTCAAAGACAAAAACCCTTGGTGTGCAGATGATTGGAGGATGGAAACATCCATTCCTTCAATTTCTATTACAAGCTTGAAGACAAAAACCCTCTCGCTCATTAGGGGCGATTCTACTCCAAGATCGCAATTGTGCTAAAGCGATTTGGATTTGCAAGCAAATTTTCATATCACCGTATTTTTGAAGTTTGCAAATTTTTAGTTGGGGTTTTGGTGATTTTTAGTTTGGTGTATGAGTTTACAGATTTCAGCATTGTAATCTCTAATGACATGTTCATGTTCATATATATATATAAGTCAGTGTTCCACGGGGACCCGCCCCCCCCCTAAAACCCCCCGTCCCCCCGTCCCGGACGTTTCCGAGACTTGGGGACGCCTGCAAGACGTCCCCCCGCCGTCCCCCTGCCGCCGCCGGAACGCCAGAGTCTTCAGCGAGACGGAGGGTACTTCTAGAAGTCCCCGAGACATCTCGGGGACTTCTGGACGTCCCTCGAGCATCCCGGGGACTTCTGGCCGTCCCCCGTGCTGGGGCTGTGAAAAGTCACTTTTTTTTTTGTTTTCTTTTTTTTTTTTTTTTTGACTTAGAGCCCAGGTCCGAACCCTAAGGGGGTGTTTGACCATTTTAAAGACTCAAAACTCTCATTACACTTTCATTCTTCATTTTATGACTCAATATGCCATTTCATGTTTTGCAACAGCTAGGTGAAAAAGAGGAAAACCAGTGAGAAGAGTGGGTGAAAGAGGGAGTTTGAGGTGTTGCAAGTGCAAGAGGGGTGAGAAGGAGAAAGAAGAAGAAGAGGAGGAGCATTCTACACTAAGTGTGAAGGATTTTTCAAGCACAAGGTAAGTTTTTATGACTATTTTTTGAAGTTTTTTCATTTTTTTTTTGTTTTTTTAAATTTTTTTCTAAGTTCTTAGTTTTAGTTTTTCATGTTGAATCTTACAATGGGCATTGAAATGAAAATCAGAACATGAATATGCATTTGCAGCCTTTTTAAATTTTTTTCTAAGTTCTTAGTTTTAGTTTTTCATGTTGAATCTTACAATGGGCATTGAAATGAAAATCAAAACATGAATATGCATTTGCAGCCATGGCTGCAAATGCATATTCATGTTTTGATTTTCATTTCAATGCCCATTGTTTTTTTAAATTTTTTTCATCTTTCCATCAAGATTTAAGTTTTAAGTTTTAACATCAAATTTCACTTATAGAATTTATTTGTTTATTCATTATTGCAGTATCATAATGAGCTCTCATAGTGATCCTGATAGTGGAAGTGAATATGCTCCTGAGGCTGAGGGGAGTGACCATGGGGTTGAGCTTGAAGCCAATACTAGTTCCATGGCAAGTGAAGCAACTAGTTTTGAGTGCCCTTCTGCACTACTGGCACAATATGCTAAGGGTCCTTTTGATCGCAAATCCCCTCTCAAACAATTTGCAACAAAATTAGTATTAATAAACAGGGAAGGGTTACCATCTGGTGGCACAAGGAGGTGGAACTGCAACTTTTGTGCTCTAGAGTGGTTTGGGAGCATCACTAGAGTTAATGCACACCTTCTTTTCATTAGAGGAAAAGGTGTAGACATATGTTCTTTTTTGGCAACACCGCAAAACATCAAATACAAAGTTGAAATAAATAAGTTATGGGGTCTTCCTGATGATACTACAGCTGCACCTGTGCATACTACTTTGCACCATAGGGCACATCTTCAGCATAGCCAACCACAGAGTTCTAGCCATACTTTGCAGACGAGAGTAGGAGGGACACCAGTTTCTTCTTCCAGTGCCTATGTAGGAGAGGGGAGGGGGAAACGGAAATTGCAAACTCAAAGTAACCCCATAGCAGATTTGTTTAAAGTGCAGCTCAAGGATGACACAGATGATGCCATTGGCAAGTTCTTCTTTGCCAATGGCATCCCATTTCATGTTGCTCGATCTCCTTATTTTAAGGAGATGATATCGATGGTGGCAAGGACAGGACCATCATATATGGCACCAGGTGAGACGAAATTGAGGACCACGATCTTGGATAAGAACTATTCCAAGATCAATTTGTTGATGGAGAAGATGAAGGAGTGTTGGGTCAAGACAGGATGCAGCATAGTCATGGATGGGTGGACGGACATTAGACAACGACCACTCATTAATATCATGGTTACATGTACTGAGGGCCCATATTTTCTTAAGGCAATTGATTGTTCAAGGCATCGCAAAGATGCTCATTTTCAGTTTGAGGTCCTCAAGGAGGCTATTGAGGAGATTGGGCCACAAAATGTGGTCCAAGTAGTGACAGATGCAGCACATGTGTGCAAAGCTGCAGGGAGACTTGTTGAGGCAGCTTATAGGCATATTTGGTGGACTCCATGTTGTGTGCATGCCATAAACAATGCACTCAAGGACATGGGGAAGATTGGTTGGATTAGAGAAGTGGTAAATGATGCGAGAGATGTGCAAATGTTTATCTGCAACCACCACACATCACATGCACTCTTCAGGACCTTCGCTAAGGAGTTCATGAAACCTACTGATACGAGATATGGTTCCTATTTCATTCTCTTGGAGAGAATGATTGAGTTGCAAGAGGCACTGCAACTCATGATTATGACAGCAGAATGGAGTAGGTGGGCCGAGTCTAAGACAGAGTAGGGTTTGAGGGTGAAGGATACGGTGAAGAATGATGTGTTCTGGGCTGATGCAAAATATATTGTCGCCATCATTACACCAGTTTTCCAGGTAATCAGGTATGGGGATGCGGATGGATCTAACCTTGGAGAGGTGTATGAGTGCATCGATTCTATGCTTGATCAGATGAGGGCTGTTGTGCGACAGAGGGACCCCACATTGGCATTCTACCATGAGCACATTCAGCCAATCATTCAGAGATGGGAGAAGCTCAACACTCCCTTGCACATGGCAGCTTATGCACTTAATCCTAAGTGGTACTTGACTAGGCCTGGTAGAGTGACACCGATATAGGATCCGGAGGTGAAGGCGGGGTTCTTCAGGTGCATTGAGAGGATGTATGATAATGTAGATGCCAGCACGATTCGCACTGATTGGGGCAAATTTGCCACTCTTAGGGGTTATTCAAATGCGGCCAAGATGGATATGGTAACTATGGCACAAGATGACCCAATTTTGTGGTGGACTTGCCATGGATTGGGATCTTTGACTACCACTCTAGCCATCCGATTGTTATCTCAGGTTTCTAGTTCTTCAGCTGCCGAGAGGAACTGGTCTACATATAGCTTCATCCACTCTCTTAAGAGGAACAGACTTACCTCTAGGAGAGTAGAGAAGCTTGTGGTTGTACATAGTGCTTTGCGTCTAATTGACCGCAAAACACTTGTGTACAAAGAGAGTCCAGCAGCACGATGGGATGTAGAGCCAGAGGAGCCAGCACAGATTGATGAGGATGCTTCAGTTTCGGCTTCAGATGCAGGGCTGGTTGGTATTAGTTTGGCAGAGCTTGACCGCGAGGATTCCAGTAGTTCGAGTGATGAGGAGTTTGGGGACGATTAGAGGCCTCCCTTCACTACATTTTGATTTTTGCATTTTGTAGTTTGTACTTATTTTGATATCATCATATGCTACTCATTGTAACTATCTTTAAGACTTTATGATACATTGATATGATATTATGATGTGACATGTTATATTTTCCGTTTTCGATATAATAGAAACTAAGAAATCTCAAATTCGACAATTTCATTTGTCTTTTACTATTTAGTAACTGTAATAGTCTAATAGACTAATAGTATCCAAGTATTTAAAATGTTAGTATTTGCAATTTTGCTAGTTTACTAATTTGCCATTTGAAATGTTATTCTTAAACATCTTTTTATAACTAGTTATTCAAGTACCATATGTATATCAGCGCCGCCCCCCCGCCGTCCCCAAACTTAGACCCTTTGTCCCCCCGTCCCCGAGACCCGTCCCCGTCAGGAAACTCCGTGGAACACTGATATAAGTTGTTATGGAGTTGCTTATTCAAATAATATATTATATTCCTTGGTATTTCCAGCGACTCATTTGATCATACTACTGTACATCATATTAAAATATATGCTAGGTGCCTTTTTCATAAAGTTATCACTTTGATATTTATACATATGCTCTAATGATAGTTTGGTATTGATTGGTGCATTATATCACTGAGTTTCCAGCCGTACACTTTCCAAAGGGAACAACCATGCCTAGAGGGGACAAATTCTAACACAGGAATCTGATTTGTCTGGGCTTTATCTGCTTTATAATATTTTATCAGCTTTTGAGAGCTTTTTAACTGCTGTTCATATTCTAAAAGAGAAAATATACATTATAATTAGTAAAGTTGAGGATTGCAGCCTTGGGAAATACTTATATCTGCCATACTATCTGTATTTTGGCAAGCAATATACTGTGAATTGGGTCGCAGCCAAGTGTTAATGAGATTGTCGTACTATATTTGATTGTTGTTCACAATTGGTTAAGACTGTTGCGCCCAGTTGCTATGATTGTGGGGTATTAAAGGAGTCTTTTTTTAAAATCTACCATACAATAAGCTAAATTAATATTTGAATGTTGTGTGGGAGCCACCACCAATCCAAGTGCAGCCTTATAAATTATTTGTTGCCTTTCAATGTTGGTTCACATGCTTCGGACAGTCCTAGTTGCGGATTCAATGTAAGTGCAAATTACATACACAGGTTGAAGATGTGTGTAAATTGTGACATTAAATTCTATGATATGGTAAATAATCGAATGAATTGTATTAACAAAGAGCAAAGCTCTATATAGAGTTACAATACACATGTTTCTAAATATACAAAGTACAGATGTTTCTAAAATAGATTACAGCTAATCTAAACAACAGAATTAGAAATAGTCTAATATGTTACACTATTGACCATTAATATAAACTATCTAATTTTATTTTAATTCCCTCCCTTAATGGTCAATCTATCAACTACACCAAGATGCCCCCTAAATTTGACAAACTTATCCGGGCTCAGAGACTTGGTGAGAATATCTGCAGTCTGGTCCTCAGTTGGAACATACTGCAACAGCACTGATCCGTCTTCGACAAGCTAGCGGATGAAATGACAATGGAGTTCAACATGCTTTGTCCATTCATGGAAGACTGGATTTTTGGCAAGTTTCAGCACCCCTTGATTGTCACAATACAAGGGTGAAGGCCCTGCTTGAGACATTTGCATGTCAGAAAGCATCCTTCGAAGCCAAACTGCCTCACACGCTGCTTTAACAGCTCCCCGATATTCAACTTCAGTCGAGGAGAGAGCTACTGCCTATTGCTTCTTGTTGGTCCATGTGACTGCACTTGTGCCCAAACTGAAAACACACCCAGAAGTAGACTTCTTGTCATCAACAGAACCTACCCAATCTGAGTTTGTAAAACCAATCAGCTTAAGATCTTTGCACCTTCCATACAGAATGCCAAAGTCAGAAGTGCCTTTCACATATCTCAGCACACGCTTCGCTACAACCCAATGTTCAGATTTAGGGGTTGTCATGAAGCGAGAGATGTAGCTCACTGCAAAACCAAGATCAGGTCTAGTAGCAGTGAGACAAATGAGGCTACCCACTAGTTGCCTGAATGCTAATTCATTCTCCACAGGTGAATCAGAGTTGGCTGAAAGTTTTAGCCCATTCTCCATAGGTGTGGATGCAGGTTTGCAATCTGTCATCCGGAACTTGTCAAGCAGGCTTCTAGCATACTTAGACTGAGAAATAAAGATGCTATCAGCTGTCTTCTAGACCTCAACACCTAGGCAATAATGCAAAAGTCCCAAATCTGTCCTGTCAAATGATTGACTAAGATTATGTTTGATCTCCTCAATCAAATGTCCTGAGCTGCCAGTAATGATCAGGTCATCAACATAGACAACGAGCAAAAGAATATCATCACCACAGCGTTTGACATACAAATTAGAGTCAGAAGGACTCCTCTGAAAACCATGATCCACTAGGTACTTATCAATCTTCATGTACCATGCCCGTGGAGGTTGTTTAAGACCATAGAGTGCTTTCACTAGTCTACATACCTGGTGTTCTCTACCAGCAACCTTGAAGCCAGGAGGTTGCGTCATGTAGACTTCTTCCTGTAGATCCCCATTGAGGAATGCACTCTTGACATCCATTTGATGGACTTTCCATCCAAACTAGGCCGCAATAGAGAGGACAAGCCGAATGGTACTCATTTTGGCTGTGGGAGCAAAAGTCTCCTCATAGTCAATGCCCTCTTTCTGTGAGAACCCTTTGGCTACCAACCGAGCCTTATACTTATCAAGGGTTCCATCAACCTTGTACTTAACTTTGTACACCTATTTGCACCAATGGGCCTCTTCCCAGGTGGAAGATCAGAGAGGACCCAAGTGTTGTTCTTTAGAAGACTATGATGTTCAGCTTCCATAGCCTGTTCCCACTCATGTATGCCTTTAGCCTTTGAATATGTCCGAGGCTCTGAGATGCTGTGAAGGTTGGCCATAAGAGCAAAATTGACTGTATTATGCTGCTTGCTCTTTTTCCAAGCAGATCTACCCTCGATCAATTCGTCATCATGAAGATCACCGATGGTCTTAGCCCACCATTTAGGCCGGAGAGTAGATGTACCAACATCTGAATCAGGAGGAACAACATCAACTGGGGCAGCTAGAACCAAATCATCTAGATGGGGATCCACATCATCCTGAGGGGCGGGTGGTGGAACAACAGGCTGATTTGCCTGCACAACTGTTGAATCTAATGCAAGACAACCTCACCTCTCTCACAAAAACAAACTCAACACAAAACCAAACTTCACAAAACAAGATTGCAACACAACTACTCAATTCCTGATTTACTTTATTCAAATTTACTCACAATCAACTAAAAATCTGCAATACAATAGTTTGTATTCTCAGCCATTAATGGCTTCTCTCTCTCATAGGAAAAAATCTGCATACACACTATCCACTTCTCACCTTGGATTACCATTCCTCTGCACACTCTGAATGATCCCTTTCTCTTTCTTTCAATGTTCCTTCTTCTATTCTCTGGCAGTCATCCTTCTTTTCGTTTGTCATCCAACTTATTTCTTCTTATTTCTCTACTAGGCCACCATCTTCCATACGTTGGCCTTCACATGTTTTATTTTCTTTCTTTTTTTTATATCAAATGTTATCCATGGCATGAATGCCCCTAAGTCCAGCTGAAGCGGACTGTTGTTCCTTCTAACAAAAATATATCAATCTTCTTCTAAAGCTTCTTTGACAGCGAGTTTCCCTTTTACCAATGAAGTCTGTTAGACATGGGCAGCGATCTTCTAATAGCTTGAAATTCCCCTATTCTTCCTCACAGATCGACCCCCCCTCTTCTCCTTCTACAGAGTGGTGTTTTCCTTCTTTTCTTTATAACATTCTCTTTTCACCGATACACATTCTCTTCAATGTAGCATAGGAACATCTATGTTGTCAAGGCGGTTTATATTCCCTTCAATTTGCTTCCTTGGTTTCAAATATGTACCAATGATGCCGAAAGAAAATTAAATCTAGTGAGGCTGAAAGGTAATCACATGCCGACCACGAAAATATGGATCTTGTGAAAAAAAATGTTGCAAACGTCCTGCCTATGCGGTTTCCAAGTCGAGTAGTGTAATTATTCAGTATCAGTTCGGGTAGATGGCTAGTTGGCCTACCATGATTCCTTATATTCTTGGGCAATACAAAACTTGAGAGCTTAAATTGAGCAGTGGGGCCATCTGGCAAGTTAATAATTAACATTCCATTTGGCTCCCTTCGATTCTCGTGGGTGACAATAATACAGGTAAAGTTTAGATTCTTTTGCATATTCCACAATTTTAAAGTTCATCAGTCCCTCGCTTATTGTAAGTTGCATTTGGAATAATAGACAATAGCCCAGCAATCAAGTGGTTCCCTCTAGTGGTCTTGAACCGCAATAATGTGATCAATATTTTCTTTTGGCCGGTTGAAATGTGCACTAAACTCATGAGCAACATTATCTCCAAACAACTCTTCATCATCAGGTCTACAAATAGTCTCATCAGACTCTCATGTGTTTTCAATGGTGGGAGGTGTTGTCTCTCAGATTTGCACCCTCGCCGAGTTGTGAAACTGGGCAATCTGGAGAAACATGGGATCTTTCCTAGGTCTGTGGGTGGCCTGTGACGGAAAGAACCTCCAGAGAAGGCCGGCTTCCTCTTGGTACTCCACCTAAACTACCTAGACTAAGACTTTGCAGAGAAAAGGGTAAGAAGGATTGCATAAAATGAAACCTACTGTCTAAGGTGATGCACCAAACGATCATCAGAAAATACATAGAAAAACGACACACTACAGAACCAGTAATAATCAGGATCCTCTACACAACCCAACAAATCACAATCTTTGCATGATCACTTTGTGAGGAGGCTTAAATAACAGCAGTCTTGTTTAGGAGAAATAGATTTTCTCACTATCCAAAATTGATTGTTATCACTTGCACAACTCACAACCTGCAAAAATAATGTAACTCCTGTATAAAGGTATCAACATGCAATACAACTCTAAAGACAGAAAAATATCACAAAGGCTTGTACTATCACAGAAAAACACACAATATCAGAAGAACATGGGAAGGTATAGACTGCTTATTACTGTCAAAAGGTGTTAGAATGCTGCATATCTCTAAAAATGGGTTACAAAACTCTTCACTTCTGCAAAAGAACTCATAAAATTACAATATGCAGAGCTGTGAATAGCTAGAACCTCCTAAAACTGAACCAGGAAGAGGAATATATACAGCTCCAACAGCTATAAACAGCTCATGCTCCACTCAAAAAAGATCCACCTCCACCAACTCCACTAGCTCCATTCCCGTGTATCTCAGAAACAGTGAAAAAATATCCCCTTAAAATGCTCCAAAAAGGGGTCCCAATGCAGAAATGGTGGAGGCATGTCATCCACTATCATAAAGGCACTTAAAAATATGATAAAATATCGTTTAGTGCTCCCTAATGCTTCTAGCATATGTCATCATCTTCTTGCAGCATCTTAATATCTGATTTTTTCAAATAAATGACAAAATAACATAGTTTTTGCATTTATGTAATATTTAACTAAGAGGTTTATAATTGTACCACCTTAGTAAATGTTTTACAATTCAAAATTAAATAATCCTATGCAGAAAAGAATGATATTTATGACATTTAATTTCCTGATGTTGATTATGCAAAAATTGACACAAGAACGTTTGCGACTTTTTGGCACAATGACCCGACTCATCACATCTGCAATCTCGCATCTCAAGGCCATGTCAACATGTCTTAGAACCCCGAGCCATCTCCGTTTTTTACATACATCGCTACCATCATGCCTATACACGGTTTGAACCAATACATTTGGAATGACCCTTATGACTCCCAAAAAACACTTCACCATACCACTTTCAAACCACCTTTCTCTATACACATTTTTGTTCACAACTTACCTTCTATCTCACCTTATATCTCCTAACCAACACCAAGTCTTACATTCATTACTTACCCACTTTGTCACTCCTAGCATGATGACTTAGCAAAATAGACCCTCGGCCATTGTATGTGTTACAATACATTTTGATTTGGCAAGAAAAAGGTATTTACCACCTTATATCTCCTAGCACACAATACATTTTACTTGGCTTTACAAAAAAAAAATGAACAAAAGGCATAAATGCCACGACCCCTCTTGAACCATCACTAGGTTCGAACTTATGAAGTTTATCCCCACGCCCATACAAAATAGAATGATGTTTTTTCAAAGAATGAAAGTAAAAATAAACAAATGTTAAAATAGATCATTTGACCTATAAGGAAGAAAACCTAAAACAAACATTTTCATTTGCATTTGTTCCGTCGATCTCTTCCTGCCGCGCCGCCATGAGGGTTTGCAAGCACAAACCGCAGCATTTTTTGTTGATTCCTGGGTCATTTGTAACTGATATTGGAAGATTTTTGGTCGATTTTTGTGTGAGATGCAAGGTAAGTTCAATTTCTGAGGTTGTAACTCCAGTTTTGGTCGATTTCTATGGCTTTTTGGCCGCGTTTTTGACTGCTCATGATGCATTTCCTGTTGATTTTTTCATGGCCGAATCTCTGCATTTGTGAGGCCGTCCATTCCTCTGTGGTCGCATTTTGATGGACGTCTGGGGTTTCTTCATGGCCGACCCTCTGTTGTTTGCAAGCTGGCTGTGTTGACTGTCGTTGGGTTGCTGAGGGAAACTCTGTGGTTTTAGGCATTTGGCAAACAACACAGAAGTAAGTCTTCACTGTCGAACTTTCTCCATTTTTCTGAGCTTTTACACTAGCATCTTGCTGCCATACATGCGATTCTTGAGCATTTCTGAGGTTTTTTGCATTGAAATGAGTTAAAACTCTGTGTTCTGATAGTGTTGAGGCACGATTTCATCAAAAACTAAGCATGATGTTCCTGCAAACTATAAAACCTTCATTTTTTGTTTTTGTTGTTGCTGTTCGAACTCCATTCATATGACAAACCATTTGAAAAAAGGCATCTATGAGCATTTTCTGTCACTCAATCTAAAATGAATTGAAATTTCACTTTTGCCCTATCGAAAAGAGCTCAAAACGCCATTATCTGTTGTTGGCGAATTGATTTTCCTTTCTATTCTGCATTTTTGGCTGAAAACGAACTCCATCTTAATGCCAAAACCTGCAACAAATGACATCTATGAGTTTTGCAACTCGAAAAACTGAAATGTCTGTGAGGGGTTTCAACAGAAAACTTGAAAAACTTCTGTCTTGCTGCTCTTGAAAACTGTATTTCTGTAGAGTGGCTGTAGCATTGAATCTTGAAAAACAAATGCATTTTTCTTCTGTGTGCTGCCAGAAGCGAGTTTCGAGGGCATTTTGAGCATTTTGTAGTTTGAAAAGAGTTGAAAAACTCTGTGTTTTCTCGTTTGCTGTTCATACTTGGAAAAGAAAACATGCATTTTTTCTTTTTTTGCTGTAGATCGGAGTTCAAAAACTCCATTTGTAATGATTTTCTGTCGCCACTGTGGCAGAAAAAATGGAAGAAAACTGAGCATATGAACCTAAAAAATAATTGCATTTTCTGACAAGATATACTTTCTGTTGTGCTACTTTGACGGAAAAATTGAAAGAACTCCATTTTTTGCACATTTGATTCTAAAATGAGTATAAAACTTTCGATTTTTCCTTTCTGCTGTTCGTTCTAGAGGCTTGAAAAACTTTATTATCTGTTATGCATAGCGAACTCTGTACATTCTGCTATTTGTCTTTGCGTGAGCTTGACAGTTCTTTATTTCTCTTCAAAACAGCAGCTATCTTTCTTCTATGTGGACACCATGACAATCATACTTACTCTGTCTTTTGTACTGTTATCCTCTGTGTCGAAATGCATCTATCATGCTTGAGTTTCTCTGATCTCTTGTGTACTGCCCTCATAACATTGACTGTGCATTATTGCATTTCATAGACCCTGCTGTTCTGAATGAGTGATAGGGTGCATTCATCTGACTGCTGTCCCGAAGTGCTGTTCGCTGTTCTTATCATGACATTCAGCTATTCCGATGATCTTTGCTAGCATTTTTTACCTTGCTTGAGTTTCTCTGATCTCTTGTTAACTATTGGCTGTCCTAAAGTGCTTGGACTTTATTGATTCTTTGCTGTCCTCCCATATTACAACTGTGATCTGTTTCTGTTGTCTGAATGCGCTACTAGAGTTGTGCTTTTGTATTCAGTTGTTCATTGCTTCTGAGATGGGCTCAACCCTTGTGGGAGCCACATTTCCTCCACTCATAACGTAACTGATGAATCAAACAGAAACGTACTGACATCTGTCTTTGCACATGAAGCAAACTTGTTAGAAAATAAATGCGTGCTTGCAGTTGATATTCCTGATTTGTCTTCTCAACAGCTTCTGTGACACTAACTGGTTTACTGTATCTGAAAACACAAATTATACGTTTATAACTGATTTCATATGATGTATGATGCCTCGCCATTGCTCTAACATCGGTTTTCCAACATTTTATGCAGATGACGAGATAGCAAGGAGACAATGGCTGGATGCAGGATGCGCCAAACAAGATAGGAGACGCGACAGCAACATGAAGGCTCGTCATTCAGGCAATGACAAGTCACCCTACCTCTTATGCATATTCAGTTTTTCAGTTTATGTATAAATGTATAGTTTGTCTTTTCTTTTTGCATTGAACCAGTTAGTCTCACGGCTTGTGTGAGAACTTATACACTTATTTTTTAATACAAATTGCTAATCTTTTAAAAAGATTTGTACAATCTCTGAATACAACACTACAATTTCATCTGGATTTGTATCAAATGTGCTTGGTTTTAACACAGCAGAAATAAAATGTACCTTTTTCTCTTTTAAAACTGGAAAAGCTCTACTTGATTGAGCTAGTAGTGAAATCTAGGTAACAAGAGGAACCTTTGGTTTTGGAGGCTTCAAGATACCTTGCGTCATTGAGAAATATGCCTAGTAATAGTTGCATATACGAGAAGCACATATGCAACTGAAAAGCTAAAATGTCAAGCATACACACAAAGATTCCAATGGGACCTGATATTTTCTCATTGAACGTCTTTGCCACTTCCAAATTTGGGTCAACGTTTCCCTGCCTTGGAAATAACATCAACCAAAACTGAATCACTAAAAACCAAACAAAGCGGAAAATGTTTTTGTGTGATGTTGATCATGCGTGTGCCCGAGTGCTCCTGCATCAGAATCCCTCCCATCAGGTGGAGCTAGGGGAAGGCGAACACCCAAATCAGAACCCTTCATAGGTTGATCCTCAGGGCTAACAGAAGGAGAAGACTGATAGAAAGGCTCAGTAGCCTCATCAACCACTACATCACGACTGAATATGAGATGATCTGTGTCTACATCAATCAGCCTATATGCCTTATGATTGTCATTGTAACCAGTGAACATGAGTTTCTAGCTTTTGGAATCCAACTTAGTGCGCTTGGCATTTGGAATCCACACGAGCAGTAGAGCCAAAAACTTTCAAGTGGTTGACCATAGGCTTGCGTCCAAACCAGGCTTCTTTAGGAGTCATCTTCTTGACGGCATAGGTAGGAGACCGGTTCAAAAAATAAACTACAGTGTAGATTGCTTCAGCCCAGAACTTCTTAGGCACATTTCTATGCTCCAGCATAGAACGAGCCATTTCAGTAATGGTGTGATTCCGATGCTCAATGACACCATTCTGCTGAGGGGTGTAAGGTGTGGTAAGTTGGCGCTTAATGCCATGTGCAGCACAGAAACAAGAGAAGTCAGAGGAACAAAACTCCCCCCCATTATAAGACCTAAGAGTGACTATTGGACAACCTAACTCGTTTTCAACTAAGACCTTGAAATGCTGAAATATACCAAACACATCTGATTTGTTTTTCAAAAAATACACCCACATTTTCCTGATGAAATCATCAACAAGTAACAAAAAATACCTGCACCCAGTAACAGAAGGAGTGTTCATTGGTCCACATACATCAGCGTGAACCAACTGAAGTACCTTGGACGCTCTCCAGGAATCACCATCCGAAAATGGAGTTCGATGTTGCTTTCCAGCCTGACATGCTTCGAATACTCCATGAATCTAAGCCTGAATCTCAGGAAGACCACCGACCAGACCCTCTCGAGCTAACTGAGAGAGATAATGCATGTTTAGGTGCCCATAACGCTGATGCCAGAGTTTGCTAATGGTAGTACTCCTGGTTGCCATGGCGTGCTCTTGAGAATCACCAGAACCAATGAGTCTATATAGACCATGATCCTCAAGTCCTTGGGCAATGGTGGCGTGTGT
This sequence comes from Cunninghamia lanceolata, assembly GCA_027924645.1. Taxonomy (NCBI): domain Eukaryota; kingdom Viridiplantae; phylum Streptophyta; class Pinopsida; order Cupressales; family Cupressaceae; genus Cunninghamia; species Cunninghamia lanceolata. The sequence continues at coordinate 15,330,505 of BSBN01000472.1, read as the reverse complement.
CTCACGATCCACTATGATGCATGTGTGCATGCTGAAAACAACATCCAATTGAGGAGAGTGTCGCATAATCTGACTAACGGAAAGGAGATTCAGCTCCATGCCAGGTACAAAGTATACATCGAGAAATATTAAATTTCTCCCTCGAAACTGAATCTGCACGTTGCCCTTGCCGACAATAGTATACTCTTCGCCTCCTCGAAAGATGACAAAATCTCTGAATGGCGTGTACTCAATGAACCAATCTCGCCGATGTGTGAAATGTCGAGATGCACCTGAGTCAATGTACCAGGCAGAAGATTTGACAGGATCTGCTGGTGTCTTGGCCATAAAGGCGTAGAAAGCAGACTCCTGCTCAGTGTGCTCTGCAACATGGGCCTTTGGTTTAGACTCTCCTTGCTTGGACAAAGACGCCATCTTCACGCTTTCGAGGCATGAAAAACAAGGCAGATAGACAACACAAATCCCGAGATAAGAAAACACGCTCAAACCTTAGCACGGATTTCAAGGCACAGAATCCAAGGTAAAAGAAATACCCTCCAAACAGTCAAATTGCTCAACACAGTGCTGATACACGGCAAGTCATGGCCGCAGGAAAGTGCAATCAAACACAGCGATTAAAAATTGTGACTGTTGGCACTAATTTTGGTCTGGATCTGAGCGCAGATATTGGAGGGTTTTTTCTTTTTGGGCCCTAAGTTTCCTTGTTCATCGCTGTGACTTTCTCTATCGGCGAAACTTCTTTTTGAGTGCTCAGATTATGATTGAACCATCGTTTTGAACCACCGTGTTGAACCCTTTTGGTTCATGGTTCAACGGTTCAAGGCTTTGTGTTTGTGTTCGGCAAATGTTCTTTTTGAAGTGCTCCGTTCGTCGTTGAACTTCTCGGTTGAACCATCCGTTTGAACCGGTTCATGGTTCAAAGGTTCGGAGCTTTATGTTTTTGGTTCATCGGAGTGATCGGCATTATCGGCGAGTTATTTTTTGTTCCCTCCGATGTGTTTGGTTTGGCCGATGGAAATGCCATCGGTGTGATATTCATCGTCGGCAGGCTTCATTTGTGTTTGGCCGATGGATGTCATCGGGATGACTTAGTATGTCGGCGAGGGAATTTTGGGCTTGCCCAACGGTTGTTGTCTGGCCGACGAAGTATATTTTGGTGGCCATCGGGGAGACTCGTATTGTCGGTGGGAGTCTGGAGAGTTAGCCTGATGGTCAGTCTCTGGCCGATGAGGGGAATGTAGTGAAATGGTCGGCGAGACTGTTGAGGTCGGCCAGAGGATTTTTGGATGCTCCGATGGAGGGAGTCACGCCGACGGGGGTGCAGAGTGTAGTTTGTGGTCATCGGCCAGACTATTGATGTCGGGATGAGTTTTGTGGAGTTGGCCGATGGTTCTTCTCTGGCCGATATGGAAGTTGTAGGCTTTCGGGAGGTGTCGTCGGCGAGACTTGATAGATCGGCAGGAGGATTTGGGAGTGTGCCGATGGCTCGGATCTTGGCGATAGGCTTTGGACAAAGGCTTATGCGTCAAGCGCGGCAAAAGCGCTCGACATTTGTTATACATGCGGCCGTGTTTTTAAAATGACAAAGTTGTCTCCGCGGCACCAATGTGGGACTAATCTCCCTGTATAATTTGAAACTGCGATAGAACGCTTTTTGGTGGGAACTTCATTTTGAGTGCTGCGACGGTTTTCAAGCGGCCGCAGGTGGTTGAGCCATCAATGGCGACTGTAGCAGGGGCATGGGCGAGTTGTTGAACAGTCATGTACCCGATTTTTGGCATGAGGACTTCCAGATGGTGGCACAGGGCTCGAGGCCACCATTGTCTACTTTCTGTCTCTGCAACAATAAATTTTGAGCGCCATTCCTTTGAAGGATCTGTATCTGGCGAATTTTTTGTCAAAGCCATGTAATTAATGCTGAGTACGCTTCTTTGGCTGTTATAAGCAGGAAGTGTTACTCATTTTAGGTTGTTGAAAACTGGACATTTTGGCTCTGTAATAAGATACAACTGGTTTTGGTTGCTCTGTGCAGCAAAACTTGCGAGTTTATGTATCTCCTGTTGTACGTTTGTGCATGAATCCACTGATTTCATGGTCAATTTTATATGAATAATGCTATGTTTGCATGTGTTATGCTGATTCTGTCTCCAGTTTTGCATGTATCTTTCTTCTGAGTCCAGGCATTCAAGGAATGTCTGAGATTCTAGAACATAGAATTCTTGTGTTGAATGTTTAATCTTTTAACTTCTGCTCAAGGGGTAGATTAAACTGTTTTCAAATTGAATATTGGGAAGGGTATACTGCAATAGGGATGCCATAAGTATAGACAGCTTAACACTCTGTATTGGGAGATATCTGTAAGGCAGATATCATGTATATCCCCCTGAAATCCAGTTTTAGTTGTTCATGCTGATCATTCACAGGTGTATGTCTACCGACTCCAAGCCCTGGATAGGCACCAATCTAGCTCTGTGTTGAGGTTATATACCATGTCCAGCTTTGCATCCAAAAATCAAATCAAACCATTTCATCCTTCCACCTGTTAGTTGTAGGAGTAGGATTAGGATCTCTGCGTACTCTCATACCCAACCAGACATATATGTCCAAGAATGTTGCCAACCTTGTGATTTGTTATACAAATCTTGGTCCTTACGTCAGAGTATTCTGCCTGTTGCTGTCAAGTTATATCTTTCTGTCATTGAGCTAGTCAAGGTCATACTTTTATCAAATAGGGACACCCCCTTGGTGCGGTAGAACCAGAAGTGAAGGGGAGGAGTTCACGCAACCTCCTGTATTCAGTTGGCTAAATCTGCCTGTGCATTAGAACTGGCAAACTCTAATGCTGATTCAAAAGAAAAACCAACAGTGACCTTGGAGAAAAAGAGACGACCAAGGTTTGAGGAAACCGCACAAGCAAAACTTGCAAACACAGCAAAGAAATGCCCGACACCGATCAAAAAAATATGAAACGGCGATAAGAGAAGCACAAATCAAAAATTGCGACAAGTCAATGGCGATAGCAAAAGACTTTGAAACGCCCTCCAATAATCTACCGCGATTAGGAGAAAAGTCTGTGTGAGCAAAAGATTGTTTTTAGATCGTGACCTCTGGAGGTAGAGGTATGAAGTCAATGCTCCAAACACAGCCAAAACGCGATCACAAAAGAAAACCCTTATACCAAAAGCGACGTCAATAGCAAAAAACGCCCATTGAAAAGGAACAAAGGTCCAGACCCGAAGGAAAATCGATGCCAAAACAAAGGAAATCGCGACCAGAAGGCTCGCGGAAGAAAATCATGACCAGCGACCAACAAAATGCGATTTTGGGGAAAGAACAGATGGCGCCAAACAAAGAATTGCAAACTTATGAAAAAGGCAACCTCTATTGTAAATAAAAAACGCAAAGAAATGGTTCGCCGCCACTTGCAGAACCCTGAAGGTCATCAACCAAACAAAAAACTGCCAAAAAAATCGCGATTTAGAAACCCACGATTTTTGTATGAAACAAAACGTGATTTTCAGAAGACAACATGATCAGAAACAGACCCGCGACTCTTGCTAAAAACCAAAGCCGAAGCTTGCAAAGAGAAGACGGTATGAATTAGGTACGGACGTACGGATGTACAAAGAGCACAGGGAAAAAAATTCAAAAAAATGTTTCCCGCTCTGATGCCTTGATATGGTAAATAATCGAATGAATTGTATTAACAAAGAGCAAAGCTCTATATAGAGTGTAATGTGCTTCAGGATTAAACTGTGTATTATTTTTTCCTTCAACGTTTCGGATCATACTCCGTGATCATCATCAGGAGAATAGAAAACAAGAGAGAAGTAGAAAGGATAATTTGCAGACCCAATAGGTTAAATAGAAAGGGAGGGGTGAGGGAGGTGGCACGGGGTCCAAGAGACCTTAAGGAAAAAACTCCCAAGTAATAAGAATGTTCTTAAATACATAAGCTCAAGTAACAAACCCAAACACAAGAACTAAAGAGACAGAGAAGGTAAATAAAATAAACCAACCAACCTATATGTATAAATAAATATGTGTATATATAAATAAATAAATATATATATATATATGTATGAATGAATACATGTGCACGAAGAGAACAAGAAGAGAAACAATAAATATAAAATGCTACAAATTATTAGGAAAATATATATGAATGTATGAATAAATACATGTACACAAAGAGAACAAAAAGAGAAACATTGAATATAAAATGCTACAAATAAATTAGTAAAAACATAACAAAAGGACTTCGAGAAGAGAAATAAAGATGGAAACAAAAGTGCATGGTAGAAGAATAAACCCGCACGAGGAAAATCACCAAGGTACACCTATATATAGAACACCCACGACAATCAAGCCAAATAAAATAAAAAGGACAACACATGTTTTATTTATTTGTGTGTTTGTGTATGAGTATATATATATATAGATGCACGCTCACACACACACACACATATATATATACATGTGCGTGTTTGTGTTTGGGTGTGTGTGTTTATACATTGATGTATTTTGTATATGCATATATACAGATACATATGTCTAGCACACACACAGATACATTTTTATACATGCATTCATAAGTTCTTGTTTATATTCTTTACATTCTTTTACCTATATTTGTTTGCTCTTTTCTTTGGTTTCTTTCACCTTGCATCCTTCTTACTCCTTTCTTTATACTTATTTATTTTTCCTAGTTTTTTTGTCCTTTTTATTTTATTTGGCTTGATTGTCGTGGGTGTTCGATATATAGGTGTACCTTCGTGATTTTCCTCATGCGGGTTTATTCTTCTTCTACCGTGCACTTTTGTTTCCATCTTTATTTCTCTTATCGAAGTCCTTTTATTATGTTTTTACTAATTTATTTGTAGCATTTTATATTTAATGTTTCTCTTTTTGTTCTCTTCGTGTACATGTATTTATTCATACATTCATATATATTTTCCTAATAATTTGTAGCATTTTATATTTATTGTTTCTCTTCTTGTTCTCTTCATGCACATGTATTCATTCATATATATATATATATTCTTATTACTTGGGAGTTTTTTCCTTAAGGTCTCTTGGACCCCATGCCACGTCCCTCACCCCTCCCTTTCTATTTAACCTTCTGGGTCTGCAAATTACCCTTTCTACTTCTCCTCTCTTGCTTTCTATTCTCCTGATGATGGATCATGGTGTATGATCTGAAACATTGAGGGAAATAATACACAGTTTAATCCTGAAGCACATTCAATTATTATGGACTGTGGAAATCTGATGTCTATTATCTATATAGAGTTACAATACAGATGTTTCTAAATATACAAAGTATAGGTGTTTCTAAGATAGATTACAGCTAATCTAAACAACAGAATTAGAAACAGTCTAATATGTTACACTATTGACCATTAATATAAACTATCTAATTTTATTTTAATATTCTACAAGCAATATTTGAAACTTCTGCACAGGTTCAATGTGAATGTGCAAGTAGTTGGAGTTATTTCTATTATGTAATTCACTTTAGTGATTACAGTGAAAGTCTTTTATTTAGTTTATTAAGTCCAATAAAGTGCGGATAAGCACTAATGACTTAGACTTATCTTTCAAGTCATCTCTTGCATGAGATAAGTTTGTGTAATGTCCCCTTCTCGCATGCCAAAATTTTAGTGATTACAGTGAAAGTCTTTTATTTAGTTTATTAAGTCCAATAAAGTGCGGATAAGCACTAATGACTTAGACTTATCTTTCAAGTCATCTCTTGCATGAGATAAGTTTGTTTAGATTAGATTACAGCTAATCTAAACAACAGAATTAGAAACAGTCTAATATGTTACACTATTGACCATTAATATAAACTATCTAATTTTATTTTAATATTCTACAAGCAATAAGAGTGCAGTAAGCACAATCTGCTGTCTATGCAATTATTTGCAAAAGTTATTAGTTATTATTTGTGACTACATCAGATCGTACCACTACAATATTGTGGTTTGATGAATGACAATCAGTTGTAGTTAAGTGACTTGTTGTAGCAGCCTATTAAAAGGTTCCGGTTGGGTGTTGGGGTTTCAAATTTATTTATATCAGCATTGAGTCATTCAGATCCATTGTCATAAGTTGGTTGGTTTGATGTATGAAGGGATTGCATAATTATTTCTAAATGCTAATGTTGTTGTTGGAAGCAATATCTTGCATACCCTTTGTCATAGTTGACTGATTTTGATGTATGAAGTTTCTGAATGTTATTGCATATCTTTTGTCATAGTTAATGTATGAAGTTTCTGAATGTTAGCATTCATTGGTTGGAATTTAGGTAGTCATATTTTGCGTTTTCAGTCAATATAACCAGCAAACTCCATAAAATTGTCAATTTCCTATGGATGTCTGATTGGGGACATTATAGGTCCATGGTCCCAAGCAGATCCAATTGTTACACCCCTACAAAACTCAATATATGAACCTCGTTTGCCCGTGTTTTTCCAAGCCCCCTATCAATGAAGTCAATAGGAGAGTTAGGTATGTCATTTGTAGTTTCATGTGCCTGGTCCTTAAGTGATGTTGTTCGTCTTCAAGTCCATCTTTCTGCATAACTATTATGCCATGTGCAGAAATGAGTAATGGTGAAGGCAATTCAGAGATGAAAGGGAAACTTGCTAAGTTGGTCTAAGTATGCAGAAACTAGGGATATCGAACTTGTCTGAATATAATCATCAGCATTATTTTTCAAGTCCAAGAAAACAACTAAGACATCAATCACATGATGGATGCCCAAAGGAAAACAAATGGAAGGGGAATCATGCAAAGAAGGAATTAAGGACCACATAAAGACCCAAATCACGTGACAAGCATGACTAGAGGTGGCACAATAACCTAGATTTGGCGATAGGGTAAAGAAGAATGGCATTCAATCATCAACTATGTGATCCAGAGCTAAAGGTTGGCACAAGCAACGAAATCACATGACAAGAGTGGGTTAGGATGGCAGCTAAGTGTCAATCACACGATGGGGCTGTTTGTGGTGACGATGCAAGGTAAAATCATGCAATTCAGTCATTAAGGTCAACATTCATATAGAAATCATTCAACAGAGGATGATAAACCAGCAGCTAGGTTAAAGTCATGCAACCCAACATTCTAATGACAATAGAAACAAATAAATTGCATGGTTAAAGCCTTTAAATCAGCTTCAGTATGTAGAAACTGCACCCCACCATGATAGGTCAGCAAACTCATTGAAATTGTGTGACCAAAGATTATGGGGCAGTGAGCAGAAAAATAGCACACCCATTAATCATATGTGTCTACTGTTAATATGAAATTGCACCTAGGGTTTGTATTTTTCTAATGCAGACTTGTCAATCGAACTTCAAGATTTTCATGGGAGTCTATTCCACAATGCAAATACTGTATCAAACATAGAGTTTGATTGAGCTGACAAATTATTTCCTACTGCTAGTGTTTCAAGGCGTATCAAAGTGTTTGAGTTTGCTATAGTAGTAAATGAGCCTGCAGATGTGTATTGTCTTATTGTTAAGGTGGCCAATGGGTCAAAGTTGAATTGCTTGTGTTGGAATAGGTAAATCAAGAGTCATGTTGCATGCAATGATTTTAAAGATTGTGTTACTATCTGGGAAGTAAATACACCTTAGGGAAATATAGAGTATGAAAATCATGAAAAACAGGCATGAAGTGTAGTTTTTTCAAACACAAAGCCTACAATGCTAGTCTTGGGTAGTCGCAATGCCAAGGATAAGTGTCATGGAGGGAAGAAACAAACATCTAGTTGTCATCATTGGTGGCATATGCAAGTTTCAAAGTGAGGAGTTGTTTCAAAATCCCAAAGGCTGCTCATATGCAAATTGCTATTTTTAGCAATGGTTATTCCTAGTAGTTGTTATTTCCGGTTTTTCTATTTCTAAATGAAGAGCTGAGGGCTTATTTTTAGGCTGCTTTTTTATTAATTATTTAGAATAAGTTTGTTTTAAAGTTTATTTCTTTCCCACTTTTTTTGTAGCTTTTAGCGTTTGTGCTTCAAAACAATGTTTTTGGGGATAATTATTATTTTAAACCAATGTTGCATGGACACGGATACAGTATCCGATACGGGTACGGTATCCGATACGGATACGGCTAATTTTCAAAACCCCCTAATACGGATACGGCCAGATACGGCAACCATTCCTATATATATAATTTATTATATAAAATATATAAAAAATACTTTATTATATAATGTATTATATTAAAATATAATTTATTATTTTATAATAATATATTATAATTAGTAATAAATATTGAACTTATTAAATTTAAACACTAATATATAATTATAATACATAGTAAAATTTAATTACATATTAAAATTTTAACACATTATATTTATATATATATATATATAAAATTATAAAATATATAAAAAATACTTTATTATATAATGTATTATATTAAAATATAATTTATTATTTTATAATAATATATTATAATTATTAATAAATATTAAACTTATAAAATTTAAACACTAATATATAATTATAATACATATTAAAATTTTAACACATTATAATTATATTATAATGTTTAAATATATTAATATTATATATATATAGCAAATTAAAAAATATATTATTAAATAGTCTATTATATTAATATATTATATTAAAATTTTTATTATATTTAATATTAATCATTATACTCCATAAAATTATAAATACAAACCTTCTAAATTGAATAAAATATAATATGAACATATATAACTAGCACTTGCACCCATAGGAGGTTAAGGAACACGCAGATAGGAACCCGAACAACCAACGAGTTCAGAAAAAATTTTGGCGTGAATTTTGTTTACGGCGCGAGACACCGGCGTGAATTTTTTTACTGCGTGAGACGATTCAGAAAATTTTCTGGCATGATTTTTTTTTACGGCGTGAGACGATTCAAAAAAAATTTTGGCTTGAATTTTTTTAAGACGATTCTGAAAATTTTCCAGCGTGAATTTTTTTAAACTAGCACTATAATGCTAATCAATAAAAGACTATGGGCTAATTTAATAAAATAACAATATCAACTATAGAAATTTTACATTTAATAAAACAAAAACATAAACTGTGAAGTTTAGACGATCGCGACAATGCAGAATAGCCGACACCAGAGGGAAAGAATCAAACCCTCAATTCAGAAGGCTGCCACTTTTTGGATTTTGCCTACTGAAACCCTATTTAACCAGCGTTTTTAACCATTGGAATTTAAAATACAGGAAAAATTTTCAAAAAACACGAATCCGGCAGGATCCGGCGCGGCTGGGAAATTACAGGTTTTAGGGCACGGGCGGGTACGGTATCCAAGCCGTACCCATGCCGTACCATACCCGCATCCGTACTGGATACTCAGGTACGCGTGCCCTGTGGAGGAGGCTAGGCGTATCCTGCAACTCTGTTTTAAACCCTTAAAATTTATGTTCTTTTTAACCTATAAATAAGTTCTTTGAGCAGAAGAAATTCTTACTGATAATGGATGCTACTCTTATGTTGCTGAAGCTATTGTTGAACACATGTTTGTAATTCCATTAATTGAATTGAAAGTAGATTTTACCATCACACTTTGTATCACAGTAACATTATACTTACACAGCAATGGCAAAACAAACTAAAAGTGTAGATGGAATTGAATTATACAAGAAAAACAAGGCAAATTAAAAAACTTGAAATACTAAAAAATTGTTTAACTACTGCTTGAAGGTGAAAAAATGACCAAAAAAAAGGAATTTCAAGGCGTTTCTAAGAAAAAACTACTGCCATTTTGAAAAAACTAGCAGTTTTTCCAATAAAATGTGCTTAACCCACATGTTTTTCACATTTGCCTTGGTTTTTGCTGGTTTGACTGCATCAACTAATTTATTGATTAAACCGGTCATTTCGGTTCTAACCAACATGGGAAAGTTGGCGAGTGGTAATACCTACAATTAACCATGGGTTTTTCCCAACTTTTACTTATGTGCTTTGTATTGAGGCTACTAACTACCTAGGTTGTAGCAAACTATACAACTTAACTCTTTAATTCTCAGAATCAAGGATCATCTATGTGTTGTTATTTCCAATTATTGTGTGCACTAAAATGTTGGTCTTTGTTGTGTTCAGATTATTTCTTGTGTCAATGATGGCATGATATCTAGATTTTATTTCCAATAGGAAGGTGTTAACGTTGTGTTTAGTTGTTTTATCATAAAATCTATAGAAGCTTGCTTGCAAGACATGGTTATTATCAGTTCGGAGCTTGTATTCAAGGCAAAAACATATGCAAGTAGTCGTTTCATTAATGCAAAACCCCTAGGAAGATATTGTATAGTGTTGATTTTTGTATATCTTGTCTATAGTTTGGTGTCTAGGGTCAATTTAGCTTAGTGTTTAGGTTTAATTTAGATTTCAAGGAGCTTCCCCTCACAATTTAGTTTGGTGTCTAGGGTCAATTTAGCTTAGTGTTTAGTGAAATTTGTACCTTTGTCTTCATCATATAATCCAAAATGTAAAAATTAGACATAGGTGGATTGACTGAAATGTCTTCAACATTGGGTGCTTGAGTTGGCTTTGTCAAGATGTGTTTTGGGATGTTGAGTTTTAGCTCAATTTGAAACTTCTGCACAGGTTCAATGTGAATGTGCAAGTAGTTGGAGTTATTTCTATTATGTAATTCACTTTAGTGATTACAGTGAAAGTCTTTTATTTAGTTTATTAAGTCTAATTAAGTGTGGATAAGCACTAATGACTTGGACTTATCTTTCAAGTCATCTCCTGCGTGAGATAAATTTGCTTTCTTTTCGAGAGAGGATGTTTTATTGAAAGATTAGATTTTTGGCTAAATAGTATAAAGATAGGTGCAAGATAGAAAGATTGTAACTCAGAGCAGTGTAATATTTCCGTGAACCTGAAGGACTATTTATGAAGGTTTCCTTGTAAGCTTTTGAAGGAATGCAAAGCAGATTATAAGGTGTAAAATGTGTCTGGTGTTCATCGTTTTTGTTGTTTGAATTTCAATGATTTGTGTGATTAATTCCATGTTTTCAACATTAGATTATTAGTCATCGTGATTGGAATTTTAACATGGTATCAGAGCATTTTAGGCAAGCATTTTAGGCAGGATCAAATCTCGCAATCTGGAAAAGGAATTTCGGGGAATTTTTTCGGTGAAAATCGCGGTTAGTTACTGAGTAAATTTGTGCAGGTATTTTGTATAAAAATCGTGCCATTTATTTTGGAAGATTTTGAGGCAAAATGTGAAAGGAAAAATTGCAAGATTTCAGTGTGAAATCGTGCCTCTACAAAGTAAAAATCACGTGGATTTTTTTGTTAAAAATCGTGGGTTCTTGATAAGGATTCGCAAGCATTTTTTTATGGAAATTTGAAGTGGAGGGTTTCTTGAAATCGTGGGTTGTCTTTAAAGAAGATCATGCTAGTTTCAAAGATACGAAAAATGTGGGCAATGCTGGTTAAAATCAACCATGTATGTTGCAGGTAAAATCACAACCAAGATACCTAAAAACGCAAGAAAAAATCGTGCATCATAGGGTTTATGGCCAGAAGGGAAAAATTGCAGGTTTTTTGTGGAATAAATTCGCATCGATTTAAGGATTAATCATGCCAAATTTTTCAAGAAAAAATAGGTGTTTTTTCTTAGTTTTTTAGCCCATAGCTAGGGCATCTTCAAATGGAGAATTTTTATTGTAGCACCTAGGGTTTGCTAGGACAAAAAATAGCGGCTAGCACACTTTCAGTTAGGGTTTTCAAACAGTGAACCAGTGTTTGTAAACCACAGTTAGGGTTTGCAAGAGTGTTTGAACCAACAACTAGGGTTTCCCAACAACAAACCAAAAGATTTTAACCAGCAACTAGAGTTGAAATCGGCTTGGGTTTACCAGCATAACCAAGGGTTTTGAAAGTTATTTTCAAAAAATTTTGAGTAGTTTCTTTACTTCTAGATTTGAGAGTTTATTTACAAAAAATATTTTTAATGGTGTCACCTAGTCTTCGTTTCAAGGATAGGTTGGATGGTGCATTAAATTTTTTTCCTTGGAAAATCAGGGTGACTTTACTTCTGGAGAAAAATGACCTCTGGGAAATCGTAAAGGATCAAGTGGCTCCACCAATAGATTTCCAACATTTGGTAGTTCACAAGTAGAAAGAAATTAAAGCCAAGAGGATGATCCTAGATGCAGTGAAGGATTATTTAATTCCTCACTTGTCAGAGACAAAAACAGCCAAGGAGATGTTCGACGCTCTGGTTAGTCTTTTCCAAAGTGAGAACATAAACAAAAAAATGATATTGAGAAATGGAATTAGATCCATCGAGATGTCTAATATGGATATTGTTACTAGATGCCTGATAAAGGTCACTCAACTTCATGACTAGCTTGCACTAGTTGGAGAAAAAGTGGAAGATGCAGAGCTAGTGAACTTAGCTTTAAATGGGTTCTCATCTTCATAGAAAGCTTTTGTTCAGGGCATTTGTGCTAGGGAAAAGCTTCCTTCCTTTGAGAGACAATGGGATGATTCTATCCAGGAGGAAACTTGGATGGAGTCAAGAGCCAGCAAGAAAGGTGGTAACAAGAATTTAGCTCTCATTGGACAAACAAAGGGAAATAAAGGAAAAGGGAATAGAAAGGGGAAGGGAAAGGATGAGGATTCATCCTCATAGGCAGGGAAGAAGTACTTTAGTAAAATCGAGTGCTCCAGTTGTCATAAGTTTGGTCATTATGCATCACGGTATCCAGACAGGAAGAAGAACCAAGGGAAGCAACAGTAGAAGGAAGTAGCAGCCTCTGTAGGAACTTAGATGAATGAGTTTGCTGCCAAGTTTGAGATGGAATTCTCAATGGTTTCCTGTCTTTCTATCAACTAGACTTCACAAGATATTTGGTATGTGAACAGTGGGGCCTCTCGGCATATGACTTTAGCCCGACAATATTTTATCAAATTGAAAGAACAAAACTCTGGAATTCAGGTTGAACTTGGTGATGATGCCAAGTATCCAGTAGCAGGTGTTGGTAAAATTATCTTTCAACCTCACTCAGGTACCTCTTTAGAGGTTGATGATGTTTTGCTTGTTCCTAGTCTCAGGAAAAAATTTCTTTCAGTTTCAATAATGGAGGATAAGGGATTTGCAGTTGAATTCAAGGATCAGCAAGTTCTTATCAGACTAAAAGGATCTAGCCCAAATACAACATAGTCTATAGCGGTTAGAGAAGACAACCTTTACAAGTTACACGGAAAACAAGTTCTAGCAGCATTGATAAGCAACATAATAGATTCAAAGCCTTCTAGTTTTCAAGAGGCAGCAAACCAACAGGTTTAGCAGGATGCCATAGTGGAGTACACCTCCATCATGAAGAATAATGTATGGGGCATAGTCCCAAGACCAGAAGAGAAATCAATTGTGAGTTCCAAGTGGCTCTTCAAAATCAAGCATGTTGTAGATGGCAACATTGAAAAGTACAAAGCAAGGTTTGTGGCGACAGGATTCTCTCAAAAGGAGGGAGATGACTATGAGGAGACTTTTGCTCCACTCGCCAGATACACTTCCATTAGAGCAATTGTGTCTTTAGCTTCTATCATGGAATGGAAGATACATCAAATGGATGTTAAGACAACTTTCCTCAATGGGTTTATTGAGGAAGAAGTGTCTATAGAACAGCCTCAAGAATTTGAGGTAAATGGGAAGGAATCCCATGTTTGCAGGCTTAAAAAAGCCTTGCATGGACTCAAACAGGCACCAAGAGCTTGGTATTCTAGAATCCATGAATATCTACGAAGTACAAGCTTCACCAAAAGTGAAGCAAATCCTAATCTATATCATATAGTGAGTGAATCAAATATAATTATTTTGATATTGTATGTAGATGATTTGTTCATTACAGGATTAGAACAGCTCATTGCAGGGTACAAAGTAGAGTTAGTTGTTGAGTTTGAGATGGACATCGGCCTTATGCATTATTTTTTGGGGTTAGAGATTTGGCTGAAACCTAGGAAGATTTTCCTTGGGTAGGGTAAGTATGCAGTTGAGATACTGCAGTGATTCTAGATGGAAGATTGCAAACCCATGGCCACACCTATGATCACTAATTTGAAGAAGGTGACAACTTCAGATTCAGAGGTGACTGATCCCACATTGAATAGGTAGCTAATAGGTTCCTCAATGTATTTGGTCAACCAAGACCAAATTTATGTTTTGCAGTAAACACCTTGAGTCAATTCATGGTGGAGCCCAAAAAGGAGCATTGGGTAGCAACAAAACATGTGCTTAGATATTTGAAGGACACAGTGGATTATGGTATGAGAAATCTTGGAGATGGTGAAGTGAAGTTGCAGTGGGTATATAGACTTTGATTGGGAAGGCAATGCAGTAGACAAGAAGAGCGCCTCAAGATGTTGCTTTAGCTTGGGTTCAAGAATGGTATCCTGGTTCAGTAGGAAGTAGATTCTAGTAGCACTGAGCACAACAGAGGTAGAGTATATGGAAGCCAGTACTATAAGTTGTGAGGCCATTTGGCTCTGCAAGTTACTTGCAGGGTTATTTGATCAGGAGTTGGATACCACACTCATTTATTGTGATAATCAGAGTTGTGTCAAACTCTCGGAGAATCCAATGTTTCATGACAGGTCCAAACACATAGAGATTAGATATCACTTGATTCAAGGCGGGATTCAGAAGGGAGCAGTGAAACTCTGGTACATTTCCACAAAGCAGCAATTAGCTGACATTCTGACCAAACCCTTAGCAAAAGGGAAGTTTGAATCATTCAAAGACAAATTTGGATTAGTGCAGAATTCCTTCCTCATTAAGAGAGAGTGTTGAGTTTTTAGCTCAGTTCAGAACTTCTACACAGGTTCAGTGTGAATGTGCAAGTAGTTCGAGTTATTTCTATTTTGTAATTCACTTTAGTGATTAAAGTGAAAGTCTTTTATTTAGTTTATTAAGTCCAATAAAGTGCGGATAAGCACTAATGACTTAGACTTATCTTTCAAGTCATCTCTTGCATGAGATAAGTTTGTGTAATGTCCCCTTCTCGCATGCCAAAATTTTCTCAACCTTGCACACAATTTCAACTCACAAAAAGAGAACATTAGTACACTAGTCTATCTTTGGATTCCCACTTATAATAATATATGCAAGAAATATTCAAATTACATAATCACATTGCACTAATAGGGTTATACTCTTATGTTCACTATCAATATGCATTTCACACTTTCCATCATTATCCACTATATTTGGATCTATGCATTAATCAAATCATTAATTCCATGTGAGAGGATGTGATAGGATGCCATATGCCAATTATCATGGGTCCATTATTTCCATCCTTTGACTCGAGGGGTGAATACTCACCAACTTTAGTCAAAGGCCAATTATGATAATCCTTTGGCTCGAGGGGTGAATAACTCACCAACTTTAGTCAAAGGCCAAATCCACTTGTCCAAGGGGTGCCATTGCACCTATTGAGACAAGGGCCATATCCGCTTGTCCAAGGGGTACCTTTTGTACCTACTGAGACAAGGGCCACTTCCACTTGTCCAAGGGGTACCTTTTGTACCAACTGAGACAAGGGCCATATCCGCTTGTCCAAGGGGTACCTTTCGTACCTACTGAGACAAGTGCCACTTCCACTTGTCCAAGGGGTACCTTTTGTACCAAATGAGACAAGGGCCACTTTCCACTTGTCCAAGGGGTGCCATTGCACCTACTGAGACAAGGGACAAAACATACCCATGTTGGCTACTATACATCTCAGACTCACCATCTCATATGAGGTTATATGTTAATCTCATGATTCAACATGTTTTCCAAGCATTATTCCCTATCTCAGGTAATCATGAAGCATATAATACAGTAATGATTTATGGCATACCTTTGAATTACTCTAATTAACATAATGAGCCGATTTTAGAGTACTAAGTCATGAAATACACTTATTAATCCTAATGCCTATTCGAATCTGAACCAAGATATCTTTTACACAGTTATTCTCAGAAATCAGAGTACATTATTCGTTAGATGCAAGGTATATGCATACAAATCAGGTAAAGCATTTATTAATGGAGTAAGAGTATTATGACGTACCTTGCTGTGTATGGTGTCTGGCTGCGACAGAGCCCTAGAATTATTCTTTGGCTGTATATGATGCTGCTCCTATTATTTCCTATTGCAGAGAGGAATGTATCTTTTTTTGCTGCTTTTGGAGGGAAAGTTCTCCTTTAAAAACCCACGAAGAAGTTTAATCGCCCAAGAGATGTAGCGATTGGAGACATCCGTTGCTTATACAAAATGCGGTGTTAATTTATCATGTATTATATGTATGCAAAATACATTTGTAATATATTTGGAATAAATGTGGACTATAAGGTTTGTTATAATACAATATGATCATGGGGGAATATGACAGTCCCCCATACTCAAGATTGCTTGTCCTCAAGCAATTAAGATTTGGATGATCGAGAATATCCTCTTCTTCCCAAGTAGCATCACCTATGGTTAATCCTTTCCATTTGATGAGATACTCTATGCTAGTTCGACCCCTTAATTTTCTCTCTTTTGCTTAATATTTTTTCTGGTTCTAGGACTAATTGTCCTTCATCATCGAGAGGAGGTAATTCCTCACTTGGGGTGATCTTTTGACCAAGTACTTTCTTAAGTCGGGAGACGTGAAATACATTGTGGATCTTGCTACTCAAAGGCAAATCTAATTCATATGCTACCTCTCCAACTTTCCTTAGTACCTTATAAGGCCCATAGAATCGAGGTTTAAGCTTCTCGGCACCACTAGATCTTATGGAAGATTGTTTATAGGGTTGCAATCTTAGAAATACTGTCTCCTATCTCAAATGTCCTTTCTATTCGTTTCCGGTCGGCATATATTTTCTGCTGATTTTGAGCATGATGTAAATTATCTTTGAGAACTCTCATAATGTCTTCATGTTGCTGAACAAAATCCTTGGCTTTTGGAACTCTACTTTCTTGGAGAATTAGGCTTCCAAATGAAGTAGCTTCATATCCGTATAGAGCTTTGAAAGGGCTCATACCGATTGACATGTGATGTGTTGTATTATAACAATATTCACCCAGATGTAACCACTTAATCCACGCCTTCTGGTGCCCGGTGACATAGTTTCATAAGTATCCCTCAATCCATTTATTCACAATTTCAGTTTGACCATCCGTTTGCGGATGATAACTAGTACTGGGGGTCAATTCCATTTCGGATAATCTGAACAATTCTTGCCAGAAGGAACTCATGAAACGGCTATCACGATCACTGATTATGGTGTCGGGTAAACCATGGAGTCTAAAAATTTCTCTAAAGAACATATCTGCTACTTGAGGGGCTTTATATTCGGAAGTATAGCCATGAAATGTGCATACTTTGTGAGTCTATCTACGACCACATATATACAATCTTTGCCCTGTGCTCTTGGCAGGCCGGTTATGAAGTCCATGGATATACTACATTTTTCTTGCGGAATGGGTAAGGGTTGTAGTAGCCCTGCTGGATGGGTTTGTTCCACCTTGTTCCTTTGACAAGTATCACACTCTTGCACATGTTTCAACACATCCTTCTTTAGTCCTTTCCACGCAAACCTTTCTCTAACCTGTTTGTAGGTTTTGTAATAACCCTGATGTCCGGCTAGAGGTTGATCATGGAATTCTCTAAGGATTTTCCCTTTTATCTTAGATTCAGCTGTCACATAAACCCGATTCTTATAGAGTAAAAGTTCATCTTGGACTTTGAATTCATCGTTTGGTAAGTTACCCTCAAGTATACTTATGGTGAGAGGATCCTTAGCATAGTCGGCTATGAGGATGTTTTTCCAATCTGGTGAAATGCTTGTCATGGCACATATGAAAGGTCTTCGAGAGAGTGCGTCGGCAACCACATTATTTTTCCCCTTCACATAAGTGATGTCAAAGTTATAGGCTTGGATTTTACTCACCCATTTTTGTTGCCTATCATTAAGATCATGCTGTTTTAGAAAATGCTGCAAGTTGTTATGATCCGTCCGGACTGTAAACTTTCCACATACTAGGTACTGTCAGAACTTGGCTAAAGCATGCATGATTGCCAACATTTCTTTGTCGTAAGTAGAGTAAAGTCTCTCTGCAATTGTCAGCTTGCGGCTCTCGAATGCTATGGGATGCTTATTTTGCATTAGTACCGCCCCAATTCCTTCACCAAAGGCATCACATTCCAACTCGAAGGGCAAGGAGAAGTTAGGTATAGCTAAAACCAGACATGTACTCATGACATGTTTCAACTCCTCAAATGTTCTCTCCGCTGCATCATTCCACTGAAATAATCCCCTTTTTGTTAGGTCTGACAAGGGAGCTGCTATCCGAGAGAAATTCTTTACAAATCTCCTATAGTAACTGCAGAGCCCTAGAAATCCTCGCAGTTGGGTTAGAGTTTTTGGTCTAGGCCATGCCTTTATGGCTTTAATTTTTTCTTCGTCAACCTTGACACCTTCTGCACTAATCTTGTGCCCTAAATACAAGATTTCTTCCATCCCAAACTCGCACTTGGAGATTTTGGCATAAAGGGACTTTTGCTCAAGTATGGATAATACTTCCTCTATGTGCTTAAGGTGCTCCTCCCAAGTCTTGCTGTAAATTAGTATGTCATCAAAGAAAATTAGGAGGAATTTTCGGAGTTGTTTTCGAAAGGTATGGTTCATACAAAACTGGAAGGTGGCCGGGGCGTTGGTTAGCCCAAATGGTAGAACCAGGAACTCGAAGTGACCATAATGACATCGGAACGCTGTTTTGGGTATGTCCTCTTCCCTCATTCTTATTTGATGATACCCGGAGCAAAGATCAATCTTAGAGAAGTACTTAGCCCCGTGTAACTCATCAATTAGTTCATCTACTCTTGGGATTGGATAGCGATTTTTTATGGTTTGTTTATTTAAGGCTCTATAATCAATGCACATCCTCATAGTGCCATCTTTCTTTTTCACAAGTACTACGGATGAGGCAAAAGGGCTAGAACTTGGTTGTATATGGCCCATTGCTAGGAGTTCGTTAATGGTCTTCTCTATTTCTTCTTTGAATTTTTGGGGGTGTCGATAAGGGGTAGTAATAACAGGTTTTGCATTTCTTTCCATTTCAATTATGTGTTCAAAACCCCGCTTGGGAGGCAAACCCGGTGGTATGTCATTGAATACCTTCTTATGTTTTCTTAGGATAGGTTGAATATCTATGTGAATGTTTTGCCCTAATGGAGTTGACTTGTCTAGGATCATGCATTGGGCTGCCCATTCTATTTGATTATGTCTAAAAGTTCTCGCCATTCGTTTGCATGTGATAACTCTAGGTGACCCATCAAATAGCCCATGAAGGGTGATCCTTTCTCCTTGCTTTTCAAAAGAGAGTTCTAATTTTGGAAAATCTATGGTGACTTTACCTAGGGAGTGCAGCCATGGCATGCCTAAAATCATATCCGTGTTTCCCATGTTTACCACATAGAAGTCATCTTGGAAGGGGTGTCTCCCTATGGATAATCCTAATTGTGGTAGCATTCTTGAGCATTCTTTTGTGGAATCATCTGCTAGGGATACCATAAATCCTTCAAATTATTGGGGGTTTAGCTTCATTCTTTTGGTTAAAGTCTCATCTATAAAGTTGTGAGTAGCTCCGCTATCTACTAAAGCTGTGATTTTGTTACCATTTAGGTGGCACCTAATTCTAAATGAATGATGTCTAGATACCTTAGATATAGCAGCTAGGGTAACTTTCTCTTCAGGTTCATACCTTCTCCTTTTTGTCGGATTTTCTTCCTCCTCTCCATAGGTTAAGGCTTCAATGATGCGAGCTTGCCCGCATTTGTGACCTCGTTCCCATTTATCTTTACATTTGAAACATAGCCCTTTCTCTTTTAAATCTTGTAGCTTGTGACATAGGTGTCCTAGTGTCCATGGTGCTCCGCATGTAAAACATAGCTTTTTATCCTTCCTCTCATCTTTGCGGTGGTATGTCTTATCAAACCTTCCTTTCTTATGGAAGGGTTTAGTAAATGGTTGAGGGGTTTGGTTTTGTTCTAGTTGGGTGGCCATTTCTATGGCATCATCAAGTGTAGTGGGTTTAAGTGCGCCCACTAATCCTCTTAGTTTTTCATTCAAGCCTTGGATGAATAGAAATGTAAGCCTCCCCTTCTCCATCCCTGAAACTCGGAGGGCTATTTCCTCGAATTCATTCACATATTCGTCCACCGTCCCTCTTTGCCTTACTTGGGTTAAGTCCTTAAAATCTTGCTCAGGATGCCTGCGTTCAAATTTCTTAAGGAACCTTTTAGAAAATTCCTCATAGGATTTAACGGTTTCATGATCTTGTGTGTGCTTTCCATGATGCCACCATTCGTACGCCAAACCCTCTAAGTGTAGAATGGCGAATTGAAGGGCATCTTTTTCGGTCATGGGACTAAGTTGAAAATAATCATTTAATTTTTCTAGCCATGCACGCGGAGTGATTCTACTTGTCCCGTCAAAGTTGGGAAGGATTACTTTATTAGTCTTTTGCTTCCAATCTTTGTTGATGGGTCTCTTTTCCTTTCTCGCTAGTTCATTCCTTTTGGAGTTGCTAAATTCACTGAAGGATACAAGATTTCTTAGTTCGGGATCTAAGTTTGCATAGGCTCTAATCATGTCTTCAGTGCTCATCTCTTGGATGATGTCATTTGTCGTTATTGGCTTGTCTTCGCTTGGTAAGAAGGGTGGTAGTGGAACTCGTGTGCTTGATGAAGAATTACTGTTTTCAGCTTGGTTAGAGGCTACTTCCTTTCCATTGGTTGAGTGGGTTTTTGGATGATCCGTAGTGTCACCCACCTTTTGGAGTGCCTCTAAAATCATTTGGGTTGTCTTTTCACCTTGATCCATCATGGCTTTGGTGATTCTTTCATTTTGTTCCATCATGGCCTTGGTAGTGGCTTCCATGAAGGCCCTCATTTCGTTGTTCATTTTTTCTTCTAGTAGTTGGCGGTTCCTTCTAGTGTATGCTTGCATAAGATTACTTCACAGGATGGCAGGAAGACCGCTCTGATACCACTGTAATGTCCCCTTCTCGCATGCCAAAATTTTCTCAACCTTGCACACAATTTCAACTCACAAAAAGAGAACATTAGTACACTAGTCTATCTTTGGATTCCCACTTATAATAATATATGCAAGAAATATTCAAATTACATAATCACATTGCACTAATAGGGTTATACTCTTATGTTCACTATCAATATGCATTTCACACTTTCCATCATTATCCACTATATTTGGATCTATGCATTAATCAAATCATTAATTCCATGTGAGAGGATGTGATAGGATGCCATATGCCAATTATCATGGGTCCATTATTTCCATCCTGACTCGAGGGGTGAATACTCACCAACTTTAGTCAAAGGCCAATTATGATAGGCCTTTGGCTCGAGGGGTGAATAACTCACCAACTTTAGTCAAAGGCCAAATCCACTTGTCCAAGGGGTGCCATTGCACCTACTGAGACAAGGGCCATATCCGCTTGTCCAAGAGGTACCTTTTGTACCTACTGAGACAAGGGCCACTTCCACTTGTCCAAGGGGTACCTTTTGTACCAACTGAGACAAGGGCCATATCCGCTTGTCCAAGGGGTACCTTTTGTACCTACTGAGACAAGTGCCACTTCCACTTGTCCAAGGGGTACCTTTTGTACCAAATGAGACAAGGGCCACTTTCCACTTGTCCAAGGGGTGCCATTGCACCTACTGAGACAAGGGCCACTTTCCACTTGTCCAAGGGGTGCCATTGCACCTACTGAGACAAGGGACAAAACATACCCATGTTGGCTACTATACATCTCAAACTCACCATCTCATATGAGGTTATATGTTAATCTCATGATTCAACATGTTTTCCAAGCATTATTCCCTATCTCAGGTAATCATGAAGCATATAATACAGTAATGATATATGGCATACCTTTGAATTACTCTAATTAACATAATGAGCCGATTTTAGAGTACTAAGTCATGAAATACACTTATTAATCCTAATGCCTATTCAAATCTGAACCAAGATATCTTTTACATAGTTATTCTCAGAAATCAGAGTACATTATTCGTTAGATGCAAGGTATATGCATACAAATCAGGTAAAGCATTTATTAATGGAGTAA
Source organism: Cunninghamia lanceolata (assembly GCA_027924645.1). Lineage (NCBI taxonomy): Eukaryota > Viridiplantae > Streptophyta > Pinopsida > Cupressales > Cupressaceae > Cunninghamia > Cunninghamia lanceolata. Next base: position 15,308,326 of record BSBN01000472.1, on the reverse strand, counting down.
GAGTATTATGACGTACCTTGCTGTGTATGGTGTCTGGCTGCGGCAGAGCCCTGGAATTATTCTTTGGCTGTATATGATGCTGCTCCTGTTATTTCCTATTGCAGAGAGGAATGTATCTTTTTTTGCTGCTTTTGGAGGAGGGAAAGTTCTCCTTTAAAAACCCACGAAAGAGTTTAATCGCCCAAGAGATGTAGCAATTGGAGACATCCGTTGCTTATACAAAATGCGGTGTTAATTTATCATGTATTATATGTATGCAAAATACATTTGTAATATATTTGGAATAAATGTGGACTATAAGGTTTGTTATAATACAATATGATCATGGGGGAATATGACAGTTTGCTTTCTTTTCAAAAGATAAGAATGCTTTATTGAAAGATTAGATTTTTAGCTAAATAGTATAAAGATAGGTGCAAGATAGAAAGATTGGAACTCAAAGCAATGAAATATTTTTGTGCAACTGAAGGACTAGTTGTGGAAGTTTCCTTGTAAGCTTTCGAAGGAATGCAAAGTAAATTATAAGGATTGCAGGAGAAGGCCTCATTGTAAACCAAGCGATGAATTATCTCATAGGCTCATTGAAATCCTCCTTGCTACCTAAAAGCTGAGTGAATAAAATGTGGTCATCTTCTGCTGGTTTGAAATGCATTAGAAATCTTTCGCACATAGTTTTCCAATTTGTGAATCTAGCCTCAAGATGATGAAACCAATCTATTGCAACTTCAACCAAGGTTTCTATGAATAAATGGACTGTGACATGTTCATGTCCGACACTTAGTACCCCGCATGTTATGATAAATGTAGAAATATGTTCATCAAGGTGTTAAGTGCCATCACTAAAGAGATTGGGAAAACTCTTCCTCAATCCATGAGGAAGCTCATGACGAGTTGCTAAAACCAATGGGCCAATATTATTTCCCCAAGGCAAGGGAGGAGCAAGTTGATCATTCTGCTGATCAGTCATTGTTAAATCGGCTCTTTTGTTGAAAGCTAAATCTAGATTGATAGGTTCTGAAATGAACAATGTGGAAGCTCTTCTGATTTTGAGGTGGTGTATAAATATAATTATACAGCTTTAAAAACTCATAATACAGATCAGATTCACCTGCTTTATGCCTTGTCCTTATACGAATCTTGTCTGTTGGAATTATCTAATTCTAGTTGAGATTATTTGAGCATTGAGGGTGTGGTCTTCCTATAGTAATATTTGCCTTTCTTTTTTCTTCATCGAAAATTGCAACAGATGCTCTCCAATGTGCAGGTTTCTTCATGTGATAAAAAACAAACTGCCTCAAGCTAAGATATCTTCTTGGTCTTTGTTCGATCCAATTAAAGTTTAGTCAGAGTATATGAGTGTTTCCACCTCAAATGGTCATTCACTTCTACAAATAGACAACTAAATTCTCTCGTGCTCCACAGTGGAAGCAAAAAATTGTTAGCGTTTTAATCTGTCCTTTTGAGATAACACAAAACAGAGCAGCATGTAAGGTAAAACCTTTCTTCAAAGTAGAAGGTGAAGATCCCTTGCAACCAAAAACTAAAGTGAACCCTAGAACTTATGGGAGTGAGCTTTAGATTTCTACAATATGCAACAAGGAGGTTTATTCCAAAGTGGCTTCTCAAGAGGAGAACCACTCCATCACAGTCAGTTAAACATGACAAATTAAAATTTTGGGCTGGAAAACAGATAGAGAGGATTAGTTAGTTGACTTGGCATCTAAGGAGTTTGACTCACATTGTGAGACACTTGGAAGAGAGTGGTAATTGGACCATTAAGGAAATTACAGAGTAAAAGTCATTCTCTCTATTTATCATAGCAGACTCCAAATACCCATAGGTGATCATAGAAGCCACATGAGAAAATTCAAACCTCAAATAGAGAAGAGCAAATCCAAGTGTCAAGGATAAAGGAAAAACGTCTGCCTCTAGTGCGCCAGTGCTCCACTGAATCCACATAGTACAGTGAAAGGAGTTGTGACCCAAGATCCCTCAAAGAAATTGAAAACCACACAACTAATTATGTTAGCTCAATCAAACCCCCAGAAGAAGAGACCCAACATGCCCTCTAAAATTGAGAATTTCTGACCTTCCATATCAAATGAGAAGACTATTAGACCATGATGAGAGACTGTGATTAAAAAATGTCAATCATCCCCATTCTCATGTTATCGATCTCTTGGTTGCAAATAAAATGGCAGATTTGAATCATGAAAACTTGTAGTAGGAATTCAAATTATGTTTCAACTCAAATCACTCTTCATGCTACTATGGTTGGGGAGATAAATAAACAATACTTTTTCTCAATGTATATGCAAGTGACAAGAAGAGCAAAAAGAAAGGTTGCCTGATAAAGTGTGTTTTATATCACAAGTAGTGATTTGGTGATGGAAAATAAGATGAATTTTATTTAAACTGCATAAAATTTCCATTACGGATTGAGGCCTTTAATAGAGATTAGTGACCAAGAAGGATATCATGACCTTGAACCTAACAAAATGAATTCACTGCATGTAAAGTTGAAAGCTACTGTATAAACATGGGTCGTTTCAATCAATAACATATTATGGCATAATCTCTAGGTTATATCAAGAACTTTTCCATGGTAAAGCTACAGTAACTGGATTGTGTCTCTGACCATACTAAAAGGATATTCAAGGAAACAACTGACCAAACAATCAAGTCGAGCACTTATGGTCTCAATATCCTTCAATGGTTGCAGAAGATTAGCTCTAAGAAGCCTCGACCTGTAAATGTCATTGTCAAGCATCTTAATTTAAATATAAGGAGGATACAGGTTGAACCTTAAGGCTCTGAAATGTAAACTTAAACAAAGGTAAACACAATCCAGAATATTTTGTGAATTTTCTAAACAGTAAGATGCAAGAGAGGGAAAAAAAGGACATGGATGAGGTGGATAATATTGACTGTAATTGAAAAAAGGCTATCAGAGACTTGAGAGTATACTCTCTTGTAGAAATTAAAACTGTTTGGGAATTCCCCAATGCAAGAACAACCTATATATGAGCTTCGCAAATGGAAATATAACTTCCTAAAGCTCAAACGAATATTTTGAAACATAAAAAATATTATACTTTCAAGTTTGCATTAAGTGGAATCATAAACATGGCCATTAACATTCTTTAATGTATACAAATATATCTTACATTAACCAAAAGGTGTAATGTAAAAGAGTAAAAATGAAGAATATCGTCAATAGAGAAGCATACCCTCCAACAGTTTTTGTAGAGTTAAGCATGCGAAAAAGGCTGTTCCTTTTGTTGCTTGGAAGACCAGGAATAGAAGCTAAAGGCTCAATTAATTCCAGGTTCTGTACACTGAATCATTGAAGAGAAGACAGTGACTTTAAAAAATGCAATGATAATATCTATTAATCAAGTAATAGTAATAGATTCTATTGCAATGTACATTTCATATTATATGCAACAAGTTGCAAAAGTACAACATTGCCAATTCATTTATATGATATAAAATTTTGATTCATTACACATTTGCTCTAAATAAATACCCCTGAATCTAATCTCTCCCCATTTCTGTGTTCAATAATTCTATTAGGAAAAGAATAAAAAAAATTAAGAAAATTCTGAGATGTAAATTATCGCAACTCCTCTTATCATTATTTTAGCAATTCTATTACACTTAGCATTGGCTTATTAAACCATGCTTGTATATAAAACTTAGAAGAGAAAAATGGTGGTCAAAATATACCATGCATGCATTATATAACCTAGTCTAAAGTCTTTTAAATAGTGGCATAATCTTAGTCCTGAAATTGTGGATTTGCCCTGTTTTTGCCATGTTTCCTCTACAGGGACCTAGTATTCTCTTATTTATTCTTCCTTTATTAACAATCATGGCTATCTTATTAAAATCCATATCATCTTTAGCAATTCTGAACAGATAGTGCTACAATCCATCCATCTAAAATCTGATCCCTTTCCACCTCTACTTCATTCACATCTGCATCAGTCATTGCAAAATTAGATATACAGACAATAAAAAGATTATTCAGAACAGGAAAGTTTTATACCTATGTTAGTGTAAACCTTGTATGGGACACATAGTATCCAATTGAGGGCTGCATCAAAAACCTTTATCCTGAGATTCCTATATGTGCTTTTCATATTAAAAGATTATTCTCTGCCTATTTTCCAATGAATATCTGACATGTCCCCTCTTTTCAGAGTGATCACCTTGGAGATTTCAAATCTTCAATTTGAAATTGAATCAGCTCAAGTTGAAGGTCGTCCTAGAAAAGAGAAAAAACAAATGAATTTATTGTTTTGTGGCACCAAGTCACTGTGGAGGTCGGCCCAAGCTGTCAAGGGCAGGTTGGCCAAGGTCAGCCAAAGAAGAAAAATGTCTTAAGTGAGTCAGCCTGGGAAGGAAAAAATAAGGAATTCAAATTAAATTTTGTGCGCCAATCTATCATAAAGTCAGCCATTTGGGCTAGGTCGGCCATTTTGATGGATAAAGTCGGCCAAGAAGTAATTTTAAATTATTGTTTTTAAATTGTGCGCCAAATTCAAATGAAGGTCGGCCTTGTGAAGGATTAAATTAATATTTTGATGCTGGTCAGCCAGCAAGAGGAAAAAGGTGAAAGCAAGTATAAATAGGAGGTTTTGGACATCATTTCAATCATCTTTTGGCTTGTTAACCTAGGCATTGGTCTGCAATTTATTTGCAATCTATTCCAAATTCCAAGGACGAAAACCCTTGTGAATAAGGTGTATTGGACGAAAACCCAACTACATCTTGGAGGTGGATTCATACGGAGTTCACATTTGCGCTTCCTTGGAGTTTTTGAGATCCTTTGTGCTTTCTTGCTACATCACTCATTGGAGATTTGAAGAAGTCTTTGAGCATTCGCCATTGTTGGAGATCTTTGAAGACTTGATTGAAGTTGGATTCATCATCATTGAAGATTTTTTTCAGCTTGGAGCGCCACCTTGTGACATTGAAGACCATTTATTGAGCGTCATTTTGAAAGAGATCTTGCAGATTTGACACAGCAGCCATTTCCTTCCCAGACGCCGCCAATTTGTGGACTGATATCCTTTAAGGAGGGCAGCAATTCCATGCTATGAGAGTTTGCTGGGGTTTTGAGGCTCGTCACCATCATTGAGGGATGCATTGATAGTTGGAAATATCCTTGAAAAGGCCGATCTGCCTATCCCAGTGGCAGCGATCAGTTTGGAGACCAGCGATCAGCTTGTAGGGTGTTTGAATCAGCAATTCATCATCATTTGAAGACAATTATAACAGCAGATCTGATTAGCAGAGATTCGGCCACTTTGTATCATCCTTTGGCATCATACTTGGTATGTTAACATTGTAATTCATCTCTGATTTGTATCAGCAGTCTAAACTTGTGATTTGGCTGCCATATATCCATGAAGTTGATGTATTGAAACAATAAATAACTCTGATTCATATCAGCCAGATCTGATTGAGTTGATGTTTGTAACTCATGATGCAATTCATATTGAAGTAGATTATAAGTATATGTTTGTTTGCCATCAATATTTCAGTACATGCTAGTCTATGTTTCATGTTGTTGAAGACAAATTGAAAGGTGCAAATAAGAAAATCAGACTTCAGACCTAGGGTTTCATCTTTGAAATTGGAAAATCAGAAATCTTTGTGCAAACCCTAGTTCAACACATGTCAATCTCCTTGTCCAATTCAGCCATATATGTGCTCTTTTATAATCCATCTTTAACTCCATCCTAAGATTGAAAAGAGGATCCTAAGTGAACAATAAATAAGAAGATTGACTAGGAAGGAAAAAGGCGAATCTAAACAAATGAAAGACATGATTATTGACTACTATAACAATCAATGACTAGAGAGCAATTTTCTATAATTATACCTTATGACACTCCAAATGTCCACTTTATCTTAGCAGTAATTATGAGAAAATTATTTTCAACATGATTAATAACCAAAGCATGATAAACACAACAAATTTTGTAGAGTACTACACAATCCCTTAAGTTTACCATTCACTGTCTTTGAGAAACTCGATTTAAGGAAAAAAGGTTAGGTAATGCAACGAACATTGCCTACTTGGAAAAGTACCTTGTGGTATCAATACTCATGTGATCAAAGGATCCATTGAAAGTTATCTGCAAAACAATACCATTACAGAATTAAAAAATGATTTCCAACGAGAACCAAGATAACATTGAAAGCTAAATGATTCAGGATAAAGATAACTTGAGGATAAAGATATAGACAATTTAATGAAAACAAAATGTAAGATTAGGAAGAAAAGAAGATAACTATAGGCATCAGAAATGTGGTTTGTATCAACTTGTCTATTTATCAAAGTAGAAGAAAAGTTATTTTACCTTCTTATAAAATAATATCTCAAATTCTCAATCATCTACAATTTGGTGCACGTTGATGAGATTTAGGAACATACATACTTTCTTCATACTAAACATAAGAATAAGTGATTCCTAATTTGTGCAGTTCAATTATGAAAGCAAACTACAAAGCTCTAATTCCTCATAGTGGCATCTTTATTCATTGATTCTGTATAAAGAGAGTTCTGGTCCAGAAAGAAAAAAAATTCCTCGGTTACAATTCAATCCATCCTATAGGTGTCAGCATGGCCTAAAAAGCCTAATTGTTTTACTGAAACTTATTCGATGCAGTAGATAAAGTTATGTTTACTACTTTTTGTCACTATTTATACTGCAAATCTATGAACCTGACCTGCCACAAGTTGGGCTGTTGCTGATCAGAAATGGATTGAACTCGTGACCAGAAAAAAATGGCTGTAAAATCTTCATATGTAATTGTATTGGCATAGAACTTGACAGGAGCATCCTCATACAGTTGTAAAGTGTTCACCAAGTTTCAAAATCAAAATTCCACTGTTTGATTCTCCAAACATGCTGAGATATAGTTCATACCAACAGATTCATATTTTCCCCATAACATGGTCATATGAAGTCAAAATGACCTGAGTTTTAAACTGAATCAAGGTGACACATATCTCCACATGCCCACAAAAATCCATTTAAAAATACGTCTGTTTGACCTCTCAAAAGGTAAAAACCCAGTATGCTATATTTTTGTGATAGCCTGGACAAATGAAGTTTGAATCACTTGAACTGTGAATAGAAGTATCTTGACACAGGTTTCCAAATACCCATAAAAAATCAGGTCATAATATGTCTGTTTGATACCCCAAAGATCAAAAACCTATCCAGGTCTGCTCATATTTCTTGAACCAGATGAGATCTTGGGAAATGAAGGGTTTGAATCCCAATCAAACGAACAAGTATTAAAATGCATCCGTTCCAGAAATGAAGGATAGTGGAGAAGAAGACAAAAACATCATCAATAGACAGAAATATGGAGGTTGCAATATTTTCCATAGCTGAGAGGAGTTGTGGGAGCTCCAAGAGAATTTCTTCTTTGAATTTTCATTCGTTTTGCTAGAGTTTTTACTCACAGATCAAGTTTCTCCACGGTAACTCCTTATGTTCTCATGTGAGTGCCTTTAAAGTTTTCTTCATTGCATTTGTTTACTTTTTCCATGGCTGTATATTGATGGTATGAATGATTGGGCATTGCAAGACGATGAATAATTGTAACCCATAATAGCATGGGACATTGTTTGTAATGTTTGGTTGGGGAGGATTCTAACATGGAAAAAGAATGTGTTCAAATGCAGGATTATGCCACTTCGGCGGGCCAGTGCATCAATTATGAAAAAAGCCGGGTGTAGTTTTTCAACACTCCCATGGAGCTCCAACAGAAGATTATGGGGATTCTTGGTTGCTCAAGTGGTGAGCTCCCTGGTATATATTTGGGGCTCCCCTTTACAGTTAAGGATGTTTCTCCTAATTATTGGAATTCAATCCTGGAAAGGATCCAAAGGAAATTGGCAGGATGGAAAGGAAAGATGCTAAGCCAGGCTGGCAAGTACCAGCTGCTAAAGGCCTCTCTTCAAGGCATTCCTGTTTACTTTATGTCCCTTTTCAAAATTCCCAAGTATATAGCTGAAAGATTTGAAAGAATCCAAAGGAACTTCCTATGGACTGGGGTGGAAAACAAAAAGAGATTGGCTCTGGTTAGTTGGGACAAGGTGTGCAGGCTGAAGCTCCAAGGAGGTCTAGGAATAAGAAAGATCAACCTGCTTAATCAAGCCCTAATCACCAAAATTGGATGGAATCTATTAACTTGGGATAAGGATTGGGGTAGTATCATGAGAGCTAAGTACTTCGGAAATCTGATGCCTGAGGGCTTTTTACATCCCCACGACCTCCCCAAAGGTTCTGTCCTCTGGAACAATGTGCTCAAGTATAGATCTGTGCTTTTGCAAGGCATCAAGTGGAAATTGGGAGATGGCAGAAAGATAAGGTTTTGGGAAGACAACTGGTGTAAAGGGGGGCCGATAAACAGGATTCAGAATACCCAAGGCTTGGTCAATATGGTTATTTCTCTCTTTGGCAGACGGGCCTGTGACTATATCCTTCCTTGTCGTGGGGGGTGGAAGAAGCTGTCAGACTACTGTCAGAGCTAGGTTGACCTTATGCAGAAAGCGGAGGAAGTTCAACTCTCTCTTAGAGATTGCAGGATTCCCATCTTCCCTCAGAAGGACAGAATGCTGTGGGCCAGGGAGAGGTCTGGGATTTTCACTGTTAGATCGGCATATAAAATCCTTATGCCTAGGATTGAAGACAGCTTATGGAGGGTTTGGAATCACAAACTTATACCAAAAATCAACCATTTCTGGTGGCCGGCAGTTCAAAACAAAATCTTAACCATAGACAATCTTCGGCTTAGAGGTTTCCAAATACCCAATAGGTGTACTCTTTGCTTAAAGAATGAAGAAACTGTTTCTCATCTCCTCCTGCATTGTGATTTCTCTTGGGAAGTCTAGAGTCTGGCTATGAATAAACTGGGAATTCCCTGGTGCTTGAGTGGTGACCTCCATGCTTTCTTCAGGTCCTGGTACTCTCCTCTGTCCCACCCCATTAGTAAAGAAATTTGGGCCCAGCTTCCTCCTATTCTGACATGGAGTCTCTAGAACGAAAGGAATAATAGGTTGTTTCGGGAAAAATATAGAGATCCTAAGGAGGTGTTTTGTATAATGGCCAAACTCATGCAGGACAACCTCTCTAACAGCACTTTGAAAGCTGCGGAGAACCCCCCCAAAAGTTTGGAAACTAGCATCATAAAGGAGTGGAGCATTTCGACAAGCCTTTGCAGGGTGGATGACACTAGGAGAAGAGCTCATGCTAACACTAAATGGTCCCCCCCATTGGTTGGGTCAAACTCAACTTCAATGGTGCTGCTAAAGGCAACGCTGGGTTGGCTAGTGGGGGAGGTGTTCTTAGGTCTGATAAGGGAGCTCTCTTGGCGGCCTTTGCTGGGGGGCTTGGAGAAAATACCAATAATGTTGCGGAAGCTTTGGCTCTCCTCTGGGGCCTCAAAGTTGCCTTGGCTATAGGTATCAGTCGAATTGTGATTGAAGGTGATTCTAAGCTTATCATTGAAGTTGTTAAAGATAAAGCCAGGGTCGATTGGCAGATTGAGGACATTATTCGGGATATAAAAACCCTCCTTCTAAGTTTTGAAGGTATTGAAGTGGTGCATATTTATAGGGAAGGCAATCAAGTTGCCGACCTTATGGCTAACCTTGGGATTAATCTCTATCCCTTAAGGTGTTGGAGAAATATCTCTAATCTTCCTCCGAATGTTATAAATAACATTCAGCTTGAGTTTGATGGCTTTAATCATGTTTATTTATGCCCTTGTTGGTGCTTTCTTACCTATCCCTCATTACTTGGGATGGCATATGAAGGATGACGTCATGGTTATGACAGCTCACATTCTCCACTTCAGCTGGACTTCTGGGTTCCATGTCAACAATTGCCAACACAGCAACCCACGTGAGCCATCGCCATGTTGGCTCTATAGGTTTTTTCACCCTCGGTTGGCCGCTCTGGATGTGGCGAGCTCGCACGAGCCATATTATGGAATTAATGATACCCCGAACGCATTAGGGATTTTGAAGGACATTCATGGGAATTCGGGGGGCGTGGCTGGCTTTAATTCTTATGAGTACCAGTTCATTTCTAGATTTTTCGGTGAAACCCTGTATCTTGCCAATTTCTGGAGCTGCATTTCTCATTGCTAGTTTAGTAAGCTAAGGAAAATGGGAGGTGACAAGGTGCGTACTGAACCTACGTCTTGTGGGGAATTCAAGGAAGAATCGCAGGTTTGGATTATTGCTTATGAGGGGGGAGTGACGTCGTTTCTTGAGTGCCTGAATGGCTTCGACGAACGTTTGTCCATTCAATTTGCTATGTCGTGGGACATAGATAGGAGGGTGGAGGTCGGAGGTGTGCAGTTTGTTGTTTCAGAGGAAGCCATTGCCAATGCCACGGGCCTGCAACGCAAAGGTAAATGGCTGAATAAGCAAACAAAAGTTCAAGACCCGAAAGGGCTGAAGCATTTTTATCGGGAAGGTGAGAAACGAGTTAGACTTCAAGGCGGCTTTGAGCACGAGAGCTTGGTTAACCCCTGGGACCGGGTATGTTATCTCATTATGACATTTTTTACCCTTGAAGGTCACTAGAGGTGCTTTTACCACTATCACTTCGCTTTATTAAATCATTTTAGACACAAAATGCTTGTGAATTTCCCTTTCTACTTACTTTCTAGCTTGGAGTCTTCTGTTAAATTAACCAAGAAAACCCGCGAGGGTAACCCGACGATTGTGGTTGTTCCCCTGCACCAGGTCTAATTTTCCGCCTTTACCATTATCACTTAGCCATGTGCCCTGTTAACCCCCTTAAGGCTAGTCTTGTCGAGGATAATGTCAATGAAGACTTGGAAGATAATGTCCCTCTTAGTGTGAAATATGGCAATCCCTCTAAATCTAAAGCCTCGCCTCTCACTATTGTTGACCCTGATAACCCTCTGGACCATCTCTCCAATTCCCTTGCTATTCCTTGTTCTAGCCCTCCCAAATTGAAGGACGTTTCTTCCCCTAGGACCTAGCACTCTCATCGGGCCCCGGTGATTTTTGTTTCTGGTGGGGCGGAGAGGTCCCATGGCCAATCTCGTGAAGAAGCGGCCGAGGGCCTTTGTGGTTTGAGAAATAGCCCACCTCCTCATGGTAGTTAAAAACGAAAAAGCCAGCAATGCCAACCTAGCCCTGCCAAGGGGGGAAAGAAGAAAACCAGAAAGGGTGATGTGGGTTTGAGAATTGAGGAACCAGAGACTGTGAAGAAACAGGATAATTCCCAGAAGCAGAAAATGGAGGATATGGTTGATGCCAAGGGGAAGGTTGCGGGTAAAGATGGTTCTGAGAGAAGACCGAGCATTAGAAGGTCTTCTAGGCTAGCAGGTGGGAAACCCCAGGTGCTGAAGATCGTTGATTATTCCTCGACCTCCGATCATGATGACCCGGAGTATGAGATGGAAATCAAAGAAGTCAAGACCACTCCGATGCAGGAACAAGGAGCGAGTCACTTTTGACTCCATGAATAATTCGTTCTATGACTCTGAGCCCAATGATGTTGAAATGCTAGAGTCACCTGATAAGGAGGTTATGAGTGCCAGAGAGGATGACTCGAACAGGAACGAGATGATGTTAAGTCCCGTCTTTCTGCTATGGAAAGTAAAGTCGAGGTGCTGACGAAAGTTTGCATGGTCTTTCACAGGGCTACCTCTACCTTTTCTATTCTGCAGGAGGATCATACTACAGGTGTTGATGCTATGTATGAGAACAAGGAGGAGATGATCAAGCTGCTTAAGGATGACTGGAAAGAACTGTTTATTTAGCTTTTTCTTATGTTCTATGCTCTGGACTTGGCATTGTTTTATGCTCTGGACTTGGTATAGTTTTTATACTGTTATGAACTTTTGCTGCTAGTCAGTTGTTTTTGTGTTGTTCATGGCCTAGGGCCTGTTTTGCTGCCCATGGGGCTTTTTGTTATTGGGATCTGCACCCGTGTTTGCAGCTTATCTTTATCAAAAATGTTTATATTGACAACCATGCATGAAAACGTATTTGGCACTATCATTGTTTAATTGAAGACAACTAGATTTGCCAATTAGTCCTATACTAAAAGATCTTGTCATAGGGCATAGATCATTTGTTTAGTTTTAATCCACCTAGTTTAACTTATGCTCTTGAGAAAATAGTGTTTGTTAGAATAAAATTATATACTACATGATTAACAATAATAATAGTTAATATTATTATTGTTATTTGTTAACATAAGTAGCTGGTTGGATGATAGTTGTACAGTTATTGTCAAGCAACTATTGCTAATCTATGCTCCACGGGGATGTGTCCCCTACCCAAATAGACCCTATCTCCTATAGGGGATGTTTCAAGGATGTAGGGATGGGTAGGAAACGTCACACTCGCTCCCCCCGGTCCCCTTTATTTTTGCAACTTCAGGAAACATCCCTAGAACATAGGGAAAAAAATAGGGAACAACTAGCCATCCCCTACGGCCCAACAAATTTTGTTTTAGTTTTCTTTTTAAAGCATAATTTAGAAAAAAGACGGGGGGATGGGGGGCCCACAAGGACCCCCACACCCCTTTAAACATAACCTAAACCTAAAACAACCCTCAAAACAACTAAAAACAAAAAAGCCAACTCATTTTCACATTTTGCAATTTGTGAAGAAGAAGAGAGAGAAAGAGCAATCGTGAGAAGATGTGAACAGCAGTAGAAAGAAGGCAATAGAGCATCAAACTGACGTCATTTGATGTAAGGTTACCATCCATTATTCATTTGTTCAAATTCCTTTGCAATTTTTTTAGGTTTTCTTTTAAATTGCAAACACTTAGGGAGGGTTTTTTGTTTTTTTTGTTCTGTTGGTTCCCAAAATAGCTAATCCAAAACCCTAGAGTACTTCCTAATCTCCTAAGCCAGGGGTGTCACCAAGGAGACAAGAAAGGGGCTCATCTACAAGCTGAGGATGATTAAGGACCAATTGTTGGGAGTAGGTAATCTGTTCTTTTCTTCAAGCTCAACTAAACTTAAGAGGGTGTTCCTAGAGATATCCCTCAACAGGGATTGACTACAACATAAAATGCACTAAGCGATAACACAGCAGTAGTACCCAGATGGTAGTTTTGACCCCTAAGGTTGTCACGGAATCAAAAGCTAACCTACTGCATGATTAACCTCTTATGAAGCTAGTAATGGCATCATTACATCAATGCAAGATGCAGGCATGCAACTTTAGTTCACTTAAACAAAAAACTTGGTTGGCTTGCTAAAGATTTTCCCTGGTTAAAATACTAAACCAAAAGAAACATACAGATTAAAACTTATTCCTATTCCACAACTTAATGTTCATTTTTGAAGAGTGTGGGTGACAAACATCTCCCAGACCCGTGCCTATTCAGTGGGCTAAAGAGTCCCTAATTTCTCAAAGGAAAACAACAACACAAAAAGTATGAAAGCCTTTCTAAATACTTGGATGCATAAAAACATGATAACTAGCAATGAATATACTTAGTAATACCTTATCATACTGCATTTGTCCACACACAACACAAAAATGATCACTACAAAGCATACAATGTTTTAAGAAGTTACATTCATGCCACAAAACGTGGCAAGACGAAATCCTAGTTGAGATTTAGGAATTTCCCTGGAAAATACATACAATACTGGAGAAACTCATACGTTGATATCAATTACACCTTTACAATCTTCATACATTTCTAACCGTTGCCCTCCTGAAGAATTGGAAACAACGTTCTTTGCAACCCTAAAAAGCTTCTACACTTCTGGTGCCTAGAAAACTGCAAGAATCATCCATTCATTCATGCTCTACAAGGATATATATATATAGCGTTGCAATCCTTTGCTACAGTTTGGGCAGGAAATCCACCCAACTACCCCCACGTACCACCTTCACCTAATTGCATTCAATACCCAGCTACCTGCAAACCTTCAAAGGGTTGGTTATCTAGTGGCAGCTGGAGGTTGTGCAGGTTCAGTAATGTTTCTAGGGCTCCAAATCATGCCATGTCCAGTTGTAGAGAAGTAATGGAGCAGTGACATAGATGAAAGATAGTGTGCTGCAGGGGTTGTGCAGATAATGTCTCCATGTTTGTTTGTATGCATTTAGGGTTTTCCTCTTATCAAAATTGTTGATAAGTTTGTATTGGACATTTGAAAATGTGACAACATTTTAAATACATTAAAGGCTTCATAATTATCGTTGTTCTCTCCATTTGAATGCATGTAGTTCATACTAGATAACTAAGTATGTTTGAAGCACAAAACTTGCAATCTGATACAGCATTTGCTTAAATCAATTTTTCTTTGTTTCCTTTCCATTGTTTTCTTGTCTGTTACCTGCAAATCTATAGCCTAGTTGGATTGTCACCGGTCTTGGCTCCATTAGACCAATCTCACATCATTTAAACAAACAAAAACATTAACTAGTGGTTTAGGGGAAGGACCATTGTTTTTGTGCATGTATACTTGCACAGTTTGTATCAACTATATAGGGGTTTTGTGACAGCCAGTTGTTCTTGGTTCAGTGATAGTTTTGGGATCAAGATAACATGTTGGGTTTGTTCATTTTGTTTGAACTCAATACCTGTTAAGGTATACCCCTTGGAATATCCCTCCAGAGTTTAGCTGAGCTCGAAGTGCAGGGGATGAAATCCACTCCCGTAGAGTTGACCTTCAACCCTCCATGTTCTGTTGATGGACCGATTACACTTGCATGATGACAACCCTGGCCCTGCGAGTGTGATTTCGTTCTAGGAAGTTGAGTTGTGGTTTTGGGACCCAACAAATTCCCTGCAATCTTTTTGTATGTTGCCAAGTCTGATAAAGAATATACTCGTTTTCACTAGGTAGCATGAGGAAATCAACTACAAGCTAGCAAGATCACTAGCTTGGATGCCACTATAACAACCCACACCAAAAAACATTTATTTTTTGCAGTAAGGTAATGCAAATGCAATGTCCAAATACGTTCTGGTCACCAAGATCCTAGTGTGGGAAAGGTGAGATCATATGGTGCTTTGGTCCACATAGCTATCTAAGATGTATGCAATTACAGAATGAAGGCGGCAAGCTGACCAGAGCACGCAAGCGGCAGAGCCAACCTAAATCTACACCTCTTCGTCGTACAAGCGTGCGTAAGTGCAATTACAGAATGAAAGCACGCAGGCAGCAGAGCTGACCCAAATCTACACCTCGTTGGCGGACAAGTGCGCATTAATGCAAAGGCACTGGCAAAATGTCTAAGCTTGATTAGACCAAAATGGTTGGTAACAAGCAAGCTTGTTCAATACCAAAACGGATAGAATGATATGCTATATGAATTGGCGGTAAGCCATCTAGTTTTACAATATGAAATGCATAAAGGAAATGCCTCCAACGGTACTACCATCTGGGGTTACAAGACAAACATGAATGCATTACAATATTTCAATGAAATACGATGTCTACTGCAACTCAAATATAAATATTAATTTTGATCAGCCAAATACATTGTTGCAACACAAAGGATTAGCTCATAAAACATAGAATCACTAAGAGATGAGCTCACATAGACTGGGAAATAAGAAGACAGTGTTTGCAGAAGGCTGCAACATCCAATGAAGCCTGAAAATACACACTAAACTGATAACCAGACTACCCAGTACTGAAAATCACTATATTTTCTGCTTAAACCCTGATCCTTCAAGTTGTACAGCCTGCTAAAAACAGGTCAAACTGTTGGAAACACTTCCTTAGACTGTACGGCCTGTTTGTTGGCCTGAAAAGGCAAAAGTTGTTGGCAAGAGACACTATATGGATTCATGGTTGTTGTCATTGATGGCAACAAAGGTCATCCCACATATCCGCAAGTCATGATGTATCTCTACCGAAAGTCAGAATAAAGAATGTTGTGGTCCGGTGAACAAGAACAGAGCATGTGGCAAGGTCCGACAGATTGGTCCGGATCTCTCAGAGGAAGTGTCTTGGGGCAGTGCGGATTTGGGGGAAGTCAAGAGGACTACCTTGAGTGGTATATTCCAAGGATTTAGCCTCCGGTGATGGACAAGGAAAAAGATATGAATAGTTGAGTACCGGATTCCTGAGAGACAGTGAAAACAGAGGAAGAACTGACTGACAGAGTATCAGACTACTTTCCGGATGTGTTACTATTGATGATAGAGGTTGTGAAGGCATGAATCATGTTTGGCCGACATGATTAATGATATCTACAAGTATATGCTTGATCCGCATTGCTTGGTGAGGAAGGATTCAGCCGACAGAACAAGAGTTTGTAAGAAACTAGACTGTTCCGGATGCCGACTAGAAAGGTGATGAAATTACTTGTGCGGATATATATAGAGGATGGATTTAGTTGTGAAGGGTGTGATGGTGTGAAGATATATGCGAATAAGTCCAGAACAGAGCAGAGGTAGCAAAAAGGATCCGGTATGTGAAAGATAGCAGAATAAAGAACAGAGGAAAAATGAAGTGCAGCAGATCAGTGTACTGAGCCTAACCGGAACTGAACTCCAGCATATGCAGATGCTTCCAATCAGTTCAAGACTGTGATTCTTATCACTTTGTAGACAGTGTGTCTTCTTGTAGGCAGTGGGCCTCTTGTGAGCAGTGTGCTCGGGCAGTGAGCCCTAATTGGCAAGTGCCATTTTTGTAATCTCCTATTCTTCTAACAGAGAATAATTTTGGGTTAATCACCCCGTGGTTTTCTCCCTTAACAGGGTTTCCACGTCAAAAATACTGTGTTATGTGTTTCTTATTTCATGTTAATGTTTTAGTGTTTGATTCAATGCTGCATCAATTAATAAGAAAGTTCAATAAGGGAAATAATTAGGATAACTGATTCACCCCCCCCCCCCTCTCAGTTATCAATAATTGGTATCAGAGCTAAGTTCCTCCTAATAGAGCCTAACAGCTTGAGGAAGATCTGGGATTTCAAATGGATGCATATGGTTTAAGGGAGCAACTCAAGACTGCTCTTGAGGATCTTGAACAGTCAAATTCTGAAGTCAGTGAATTAAAGGAAAGACTCAAACAGGCTGATGAATTCATGAGAGAATTAAAAGACAAACTAAGTCTCTCTATGAAAAAGAGAAAGGAGCTGCTCCAACAGTTGGCAAGACAAAGTGAAGAAAGCAATACAAATGAAGAATTGACTGAGCAAACCAAGTTATGTGAAAAGTTATCAAAAGAAGTCATTATGTTAAGACATGAAATGGAATCAGGAACTATAAAGTTTACTCAAGAGATTGAAGAAAAAAGAAAGGCTGAAGACAATCTAAGACAATCTCTTAAAGAAAAATCAGAAGAATGCCATCAGATGGACAGGATTATCAGACATCTTGAATCTGATCTTGAAGATGCCAAAGATAATGAAGAAAAACTTGAGGATCAAATTGCCTCTCTCAAAAGAGACCTTCAAACAGCAAATGAATATAAAGAGAAATTCAAGATAAGTTCTGCTCAACTTGAAGTTCTTCTTGGAAGTCAAAAGAGGACAGATGACAAGTATGGTTTGGGATATGAGAAAGGAGAAAGCTCCGGATTCGGTCAGAAGAATCTTGGATCAGAAAATCCAAGGAGCAGGCCTAGAAGACCTCCGGTAAGACAGCCAAATGCTCAAAGATATCCATCCTTCAATGGATACTGCCACAGCTGCAACCACTTTGGTCACAAAGCTAATCAGTGCAGAATGAGAATGAATCAGATTAACTCATCCTTCTCCGGACAGTGCTTCAACTGCAAAAGGTATGGACACAAATCCCATGAATGCAGAATTATGCAAGTAAACAAATCATTCAAAGGTAGATGCTTCACATGCAATAGAGTAGGTCATATGGCTAATCAATGCAGATCAAGAGGATATCAGTCAAATATGCAAAAAAATGTTATTTGCCAAATCTGCAATAGGTCCGGTCATAATGCTAAAGTCTGCAGAAACAAGTATCAGGACAAAAGAGGTCCGGTGTATAATCAGAATCAAGACAAGGGTAAACAAAAGATGAATGCGAATGAAGTTAGGAATCAGATGAGCAAGATTTGGGTGAAGAAAAGTTCAGAGAATGTAGAGGTTGGATCCGCACCAGACTCTGGTGCTGATATTTCTTCCGGAAATTAAAAAGTGAGCTCAGGCTCAGGGGGAGACTCAAAGAAAATCCTGTTCCCCCAGCCAAACAAGTGGTGCCGGATGTGGCACAAGATGCGGATTAAAGGGTTTGTAGATATGAGTCTTGAGATGCTTCAGTCAAGATTTCAGAGGTCCGCATGGAGTTATGAAGAAGCTGTGATCGATCAAATAAGACCTGTTCAGGGAGATGCTCCGGTATGATAAAGGATTACAAAAAGGTCCGGAGAGATCCGGAAGTGCACTATCTTGTTCTGCGGATTGGACAGAGTGTTTGGGATGTTCTTGTAATATGTTACCTCGATTTATTCATGATTGAAAGATCCGGATGATATCCACAGATCAGGACTAATCCGGGATACTCCAAGCTATCCAGACAAGGCAAACCGGAATGATGTAGGTGAAGCATTTATTGCAGACAGATATTAGGGTTCGCGGAGCAATTTAAGGGATTTCTCAAAAGTCATTTGCTCATTCTGCACTCAAGAAGAAGCGAAAAGTGGAGCTCTGCAACAAGGTTCATCAAGCACACCAAGGATCTCCTGCCGAAGTTATTGCATAAAGAAATCAATCCAACCACTCCGTGCAAACCGAAGGCGCATAAGGTATTCTCCGTTTTTCATTATCTCACTACAAATCTTTGAAGAATGGCTACTCCAAATATAGTTAAGATCTCTGATAGACCTCGCCCCACATTCAAGAAACATCCTTACAAATCATTGGAGGTAGATCCACTAGGAGCCTTCTCTAGTGTTCCTCACGGAGTTTTATATACTGAAGACATTAGGGTTTACATACATGCAAGCATTGAGGAATTTGGGGAATTCAAATTAAGAGACCTCTATCACAAGCAACTGATAGACAATGCTTTTGAGCTTAAACCAGAGTATAAGGATATCCAGAAGAAACAATTTGAGCAATTTATTCATTTCCCTTGCTTTGAAGAAGATGAATGGGTCCGGTATGTACTGAGCAGGATGCATGACAACTTTCTATGGCTGGATAGACCCTGCAAGATCACAAAAGAGGCAATTAGAGCAGTAACTGGTCTATACTCTTCCGGAGGGATACCTATCCTCAAATCTGTCAAGAACAACATTGTAACTGAGGCCACCGGATCAAAATTTGATAAGAGGGCAATGACCATTGAAGATATTTCGGATCCGGATATCAAATATGCATCCATGCTAATAGGATACAAGATCTATCACTCCAGCAAGGAGAATTCTGTATCCGGAACTGCAGTATACACTGCCTATGAAATGCTAAGAAAGAATGCAGAATATGATCTCTGCGAACTACTGCTAAGCCAATTAATGGAAAATATACAGAAAATCAAGAAGGATAAGAAGAATTCCTTTAAGTATGGTACTCTTATTGTATGTCTATTCTTCTACTTCATGAATGAGCTACCCGGATCAAGTGGATGGGTATGGCAGAATGACAAACCTGTTGCAGTCCAGATAAGAGACTATTTGCATGGACTTGGGGATGCAAAAGCGAGAAATACAGCTCTATGGGGATACTTCAAAAACTTTCAGAGCATGATGCAAGCAAGAGAGAGAATTCCCCAGTCTCTTGTTGAAAAATACAAAGACTCAGTGTGCTTTATGGTTGACACTGATCAGTGCCTAATGGAGGCAGTGGAGCCAAGGACTGTCTGGATCATGCCCATGGGGTATGAAGTGGATGAACAGATAGTGGAGCTGCATGTTCAACACATGCTAAGTCAGCCCAAAGATCCTAAGGCAGAAAGGTTTGGAACCTTTGAGGAGCTGAGTGTAAAAATACATGTAGAACTCAGGGAACCTGAGATTAAAAGAAAGGTGAGAAAAGAAGTAGAGCACATTGCTCAAGGCTTAGGCATCTCAAAAGAGGCACTTGATGCCAGCCGGGAAAAGAGGAGGAAGGCTGAGGAAGAAGAGAAAAGTAAAGAAAGTGCTCCGGTTGTAGCTCCCACCCGGACCAGATCATCAAAGAGATCTGCACCTCCCACAACCAAAAGTTCAAAACCGGAAGTCCAGGCATCCGGTAAGAGATCCAAGACAAAAGCCACAAGGGCTTATGGAAGCCAAAAGGATGAAGAGGAAACAGAGTCAGATGAGGGAGTAAAAGAAATAAAGAAACAGAAGAAGAAAGGATCCGGTAAACCCTCCACAGGCCAAGACAAGGATGAAATGGCGGAGGTATCTGTTGAAAAGCCCACTCTGTCTCTAGAGAATGTAATCAAGTCGGTCACGGTGGATGGAAACCTTCAACCAATGACTGAATCTTATGATGACTTCAGTGAGGCTGACCAAAAGACTCTTCAGGAAGCCACAGTCAAATATCTGAACATATACAATAAGGCTTTCATTGAGATCATATCTCTTATTCCTAAAAGCCTAGAAAAGGAATTAGAAGTAAGAAAGAACAATGCTCATGCCAAAGATCTTGAGATCCGGGAGCAGATAGCTATTCAGCTATATCCTCAAATTGATCCCAAGACAATGAACATAATCTTCAAGGACTGCAAAGATGAGTTCAGAAGTAAAGCCAGGATGAATCAACTCATGCTTGGTGAGACTGACAAAGTGGCCCAAGAAACAGAAGAGATCCTCCGGAAGGCCTTCAAAAGGTTCAATCTTCCTGTTGTAGAGGACCTAGGTACAGAAACAGCTGAGGACTTGGAACCCTCTGTTCCGGAAGAAGTGGGCCCTGAACATACAAGCATCTCTCCTCCGGTTTCCCCTACAGTCTCCGGATCCAAAGAAGAAGAGCAATTACAGGAGAAGGAAGCAGTGGTGAAAGACAAAGAGGTTGACAGTTCCAAGACTGCAGAAGAAAAGAAACATTTGTCTCCGGCAAGAGACACTGCACAAACTGTTCAACAATTTTTGAGCAAAGAAACTTTAGAGATTGATGAACCGGAGCTTCTAAAAGGCCCATTCGACTTTGACTCTCTCTCTCCGGTACAAACAATGAAGATAGCTTCATTTGCAAATGCCAAGGCAAATGAAAAACTCTTGAAGTCTCATATGGAAGACTGTGAGTTGATAGAGGCTGCTTCCGGAGTACTTGTAAAGATTATGCCATCAATCCAGATAGATCCGACAGCCTCCTCTTCCGGTAATCTAAAAACCTTAGTCAGCAGTGTTGATACACATTTTGATTCTCTAGAAAAATCAGCTGAAGAAAAGGTCCGGAAGGAATTTTTGGATAAAAGATTTTCAGAAATATTAGAATTAATCTCTAAGGATAGGAAGATTGTGAGCATTGGAATAAAGAGCTTAGAGAATGCTCTTAAGGATGGCGGTGACATCTACAAATTTTGTATATCCTGGTCAAAGGCAACAGCAGCATTTGACAAGAAAATAAAAGAGGAACAGGATAAGCTACAAAGCTTATCTCAAAGTTTTGATCCTCTCTCTTCCTCCATAATAAATCAAGAATGTCAGACTATTGCAGTCTTGAATGAAATAAAGAATCTTGAGAAGGAAAGGAAGAATATCACTAACCGGATGGGAGAACTTAGAAGGATTATAATCCCTAAGTTGGAAACTATGCATGAGGCCATCAGTGATGCTCAGACCACCGCCCAAACAAAAGATCCGACAGATCTCAAGCGGGCAGAAGCTTTTGCATTTTTGTTGAGTGGTCACATTTCAATTTTGGATAGAATGAAGCAAAGTTGGGCTACAGAAATGATCCAATTACAGACATCCTTTGCAGACATTCTTCAGTATATGTGAGTATGTAAATATGCGGCTATGTATAGAAAATTTTTGAAAATTTTGGTGTGCGGACCCTACCCTTTGCCATTGATGTCAAAGGGGGAGTGAGGAGCAGTGAAAAATGAGGAATCCAACTAAGGGGGAGTTCCGGAAATTGTATATAAAGACAGAGCATCAGCAAAGGGGGAGCATAGTGAAAACACTTAGTCATTTTTCACTAAGTGTTGCCATCAATGCCAAAGGGGGAGATTGTTGGCAAGAGACACTATATGGATTCATGGTTGTTGTCATTGATGGCAACAAAGGTCATCCCACATATCCGCAAGTCATGATGTATCTCTACCGGAAGTCAGAATAAAGAATGTTGTGGTCCGGTGAACAAGAACAGAGCATGTGGCAAGGTCCGACAGATTGGTCCGGATCTCTCAGAGGAAGTGTCTTGGGGCAGTGCGGATTTGGGGAAGTCAAGAGGACTACCTTGAGTGGTATATTCCAAGGATTTAGCCTCCGGTGATGGACAAGGAAAAAGATATGAATAGTTGAGTACCGGATTCCTGAGAGACAGTGAAAACAGAGGAAGAACTGACTGACAGAGTATCAGACTACTTTCCGGATGTGTTACTATTGATGATAGAGGTTGTGAAGGCATGAATCATGTTTGGCCGACATGATTAATGATATCTACAAGTATATGCTTGATCCGCATTGCTTGGTGAGGAAGGATTCAGCCGACAGAACAAGAGTTTGTAAGAAACTAGACTGTTCCGGATGCCGACTAGAAAGGTGATGAAATTACTTGTGCGGATATATATAGAGGATGGATTTAGTTGTGAAGGGTGTGATGGTGTGAAGATATATGCGAATAAGTCCAGAACAGAGCAGAGGTAGCAAAAAGGATCCGGTATGTGAAAGATAGCAGAATAAAGAACAGAGGAAAAATGAAGTGCAGCAGATCAGTGTACTGAGCCTAACCGGAACTGAACTCCAGCATATGCAGATGCTTCCAATCAGTTCAAGACTGTGATTCTTATCACTTTGTAGACAGTGTGTCTTCTTGTAGGCAGTGGGCCTCTTATGAGCAGTGTGCTCGGGCAGTGAGCCCTAATTGGCAAGTGCCATTTTTGTAATCTCCTATTCTTCTAACAGAGAATAATTTTGGGTTAATCACCCCGTGGTTTTCTCCCTTAACATGGTTTCCACGTCAAAAATATTGTGTTATGTGTTTCTTATTTCATGTTAATGTTTTAGTGTTTGATTCAATGCTGCATCAATTAATAAGAAAGTTCAATAAGGGAAATAATTAGGATAACTGATTCACCCCCCCCCCCTCTCAGTTATCAACAAAAGTACGGCACTACACAACTTGAAGTTGCTAAAACGGAGTAAGCTTAGATGCCTCCAATGAATTAAGGTATGGCGGCCTCAAATAGCAACAAAAAATTGAAGGAAACAGCAGCAACTAGTGTAAACTCCTCACACATCCCTCCTTGGAAAGTACGACCAGCAAGAGATCGTACGGCCAGCTCATGAGCAAACCAAAAGGTTACAACTGATTCAAGCGCCTCCTTCCATTTCATGCGGCACCTATCAAATTCTCTTCAGCATCAAATAAAATCAAATGCCCAGCTTAAGGAAACAGCCTGGTGAGGAGAAGTACGGCCAGCATAGGGGATGGTAATAAAGTGGGAGGCTTTCTGCAAGGCAATAGACCCTAAATATAGCCTATCTTATGCCTCAAGTAGATAGGCCAAAATATTAGATGATGCCAGAAGATAATAAAGTGGGAGGCTTTCCGCTTGTTTTTGACAAACCTCCCCAACAAGATATGATCAGAATGATGAAAGAAAGGCAAAAAGATACTAATAATCACTATCTTGAGACTTTTCATAAACTTGTGAATGCAAATGTACAAATTGAATAGCTTAAATTTGATGTGATCAACGAAAATACTATAGCAAAAGGGAATTGATGAGCAAAAGAAAAGAATTTGTGAAGGAGCAACAAAGCATAAACAAATTTTGGGAAGATAAAAAACTGCTTGAGATTTTGGCACAAGAATTTTCCTCTTCTTGACAAAGATGTGATGGTTAAATTTTGGGATGAGGGGTTAGTTATGTGGCTCTCTTTAAGGTTTTCTTCTCTCAATGGTCTTTTAATTTGATGGTTTGGCCGGCTGACTCAGTCTTTGTGATGAAGTTTCCTTTTACCATGGACTTTTTGAAATTGGTGATATCATCCTAGCTGGACTTTGCAGTGTCCTTTCCACACGAGTTGATTTGCCTATTGGAGTGCTGAAGTGTGACTGGCCATTCGTCCTGAGATCCTCATAAGGCTGGCTCAATGACTTTTACTAATGGTTTATGGCAGGTGTAGGTTTCAAGTTACATCACCTCCCATTATTTCGGGGTAATCCTTTGTACTTCACATGGTTTTCTCGCACAGATGGCAAAGGTTGGAAGCCTTGGGTCTTTTCCAATGCTTCGACTTTCGTCCTTTTTGGATTTTCTTTTCTCTCCATAGCTTCTGGTTCATTGTGTGCTCTCTTCTAACAACAGTTTTCAGTTCAAGGATGAATTCACTTGAAGTGAATCTGACATACCATGTCACCTCTCTCTTCTGGCATGCTTTGCTCGGCCTTTATGTACAGTTCATGTGTCTCATTTTTTTCAGTGCACTAGCTTTTCTGGTTGCAAGCTTTCCTTTGGTGTCTCTGTATTTTGGATTTCTTGCCCGAATCTTGTATCCTCGTCTCTGTTGTCTCGTGGATTATAATTGGAGAGTTTCCCTGCCGAGATTATTCTGGGAGAAGCAAATGAATTCCTACCCTTTCGATAAGAAGAAGTTTGGGAAAATCTTTGTAATTCTTTGCCCTCTGGTTGATGAATCTATTAGGTTTATCATTGGAAACTCTTGGTTGAAGGATAATCCCTCGGTTCTTTTCTCACAAGTGGCGTCAGCTTTTCTCTCTCAGGTTATGGACATTGTTGCTGAGAAGGATTTGGTGATGCTTCTGGCTTCACACTATATTCAACCTTTTCTTTTCCCCCTCTCAGATTTAGAAGCAGTTGTTGATGCATATCGTCTTGATGCTAGTGATTCCCTGGTTGGTGGCCTTCTCAGTAAGGAAGATCTTGCCAATTCTCCCACCAAATTAATGGCACTCCACAAAATCAGAAGGGGCCTGTTGAATGATGATGTGCAGTTTGCTTGGTCCACCTTGTTGTCTCTCAAGAATGATTTGGGTGAGGCTACTTACAATCTGGTATACAATCTTTTCAACTCTATTCATTTTTTGTTGAAGCATGCACAAGATGAGAACCTTCTGCATCCTCCACTAGCTTCTGAGCCTGGTCCTTCAAATATTGCCATCTCCTCGGGTAGCTGTGATGAATAGTGGACTGTTTGCCTTGGTCTGCTGCAGAGATAGTATTTTAGCAGCTGGTTTTTTGTTCTATCGGTGATTCCTATTGGTATACTGTTTTATTTTGTATTATCTCTGTTTAGCCCAGCCATTGTTCTGTTGGCTGTGGGCCTTTTGATTTGCCCAGCCTTTGTTTTGTTGGCTTTGGGCTTTTTTGATGTAAAAAACTTTTATAATTAATATAATATAGGTGATACCTTCACCTTGATTGATCAAAAAACAAAAAAAAAAAGATAAATCCACCAATCCATGTCAGAGACAAGGAAAATACAACAGAATAACTAAATAGAAAATACTACCTACAAAGAGGCAAAACCAGAAAATAAAAATTGCCTTCCAAAAAGAAACAACCTACCAATACTGAGTGGTTTGTTATAGAAATGCCTTTTTCAGATTCCACCCTGGCCACATTAGAAAAAAATATATCACATTATGTCAGAATAACAAAAAAAAACTGTAATTTTGAATTCTTGTCAACAATTTATATTCTATTCATGTACTTCATCCAAAGCTATCTTTTGAGAAGAATTAAACGTAGTATTAAATCTTATTCTGGATCTATTGGTCCAAAGGGTCCTAAAATTGAACACAGAAAATTAATGTTTTCTTATTATAGTTCCAACAGAAAAGTTAAAAATAATATTTTACACACAAATTAGTTTATTCTCAGAAATCTATAAAATGAAGTGCAAGGAACTAGCAGCCTTTAGGGCAAAAGAAGAATCTGCTAATAAAACTTAATAATAGTCACATGATTAATCATCAATTATCCAAGAATCTTGCAATAAAATATAGATAAACATGTCCCTTTTAATGGTTATGATAATTGATGACTACAATGCAGTAAAATTCAATGAGATCTTTTTATCCTGGTTCAAAAGGAATTTTCTACAATCATGTCGTTAGAAAAAACAGAAATTTGTATGGCTAGTTTGTAAGAGACTTTGAAATATTCTTTCTAGATTGGCAAATGCAAGTGATTTAGAAAAGATATTTGGTTTGAAATTTAAATCCAGCCAAGAACTCCATTTTTCATTAGTAAGGATATATAATTGCTCCCTCTTTTTCCATTTCAATGTATGTTTGAGGGAAAAGATGGGTCTAGAGACTGACCAACCTAAGAAAAAATTTGAACTTTACATAAAATATAGAGATCAAACTAACAAAAGTTGTGGGTTAAATTATCAATAATGGTGAAAATAAATTTTAATCAACTAAACAAATATCACCTGTCAAGAACATGAACAATATGGCTCTTGACAATCATACATTCATCTGTACAGACCTCTCTTTGACAAGAGAAGACTTGTTGAACCTCTTTAACATGTTCTAAGGCCCATCATGTTCAACAACTCAAAAAAGAAAACAGGTATAAGGAAACTTCAAAGACATATAATATGACATTTTATTGAAATTTTTGTAGATATAATATAAATTTATGATTACATGGATTGTGTGGGTTTTACAGGAGATTTGTGAAAGGCTTCTCACAGACAGCAGCACCACTGACAAATTTGACAAGGAAGGGAGCCTTTGTGTGGACAAATGTAGCACAGAAGTGTTTTGAACACTTCAAACCTATGCTCCACGGGGACGCGCCCCCTGCCCTAGAACCCCCCGTACCCGTACCGGGGACATTTCGGGGACGGATAGGAAACGTCCCCTACCCGTCCCCCCTTCCCCGGGGATGTCCCCTAGCGAATACCTTAGCAATGGATTTAAAAAAACAAAACACATTTTTTTAAATAAAAAAAGGGATGGGGGGGGGGGCACAAGGACCCCCACATCCCTTTAAACATACCCTAAACCTAAAATAGAGATCATATCAACCAAAAAGAAAAAAAAACATAACTCATTTTCACATTTTGCATTGGTGAACAACAGCAGTTTGAAAGGAGAAAGAGGAGCAATAGCAGTTTGAAGAGGTTAACAACAGTTTTAGGAGAGGCTGATTGGGGACAGCCATATATTCTCTATGTTTTTGTCATTTTGTTGTTGAAACTTGCAGCCTTTGGGCATTTTGATGTAATTTTGATATAATATATATGCAGATTGTCATTGAAAACAATTAAATTTTGTTTATTTGTTTACCAATTCTCATGTGACAAGTTGAAAACTAAGTTCAAGTGTAATGTTATTGTTATGTATTCAGTTTTTAAGGTTCTATAATGTCTATAATGAATGCCTTATCAATGTTATCATATAAATATTTGAAATTTCCCTATATTTTAAAAAAAATCTTATTTTTTAGTAGCCGTCCCCTAAAAATGGCCAAAAAAAAATGCCGTCCCCGAAACTCGTCCTCGCCTGTCCCCGTCCCTGAAAATTGGGGGAGCATAGCTTCAAACATGTGATGTCTACCTGCCCAGTCTTGGCGATCCCCGATATCTCCAAACCATTTGAGTTGGAGTGTGATGCCTTAGGAGAGGGGATAGGGGCAGTTTTGATGTAGGAGAAACACCCAATTGAGTTCGAGAGTAGGAAACTTAGGAGTGTGGAGAAGAGCTACTCGGTATATGACCGAGAGATGTTGGCCATAATGCATGCATTGGCCAAATTCAGACCCTACCTGGTTGGTGGGAAATTCATTATTAAAACAAATCATAACAGTATAAAATATTTTATGAACCAGAAGGATCTGAATGATCAACAGCAGAAGTGGGTCAGTAGGCTCCAAGCATACCACTTTGACATCGAGTATGTCAAGGGTAGGAAGAATGTAGTTGCAGATGCCTTATCTAGGAGAACCCACTTGTGTTTACTTGGGGGGATATCTGCTGATTGGAGAGAGTCAATTTCAACAAACTATGCTAAGGACTTTTGGGCAGCAGGAGTCATTGAGGGTACTATTCATGATGACAGGTATTCTGTGGTGAATGAATTGATTATCTATAAGGACATGATATTTTTGGTGCCTAACTCTCAGTTTAAAAACAAAATTCTAAGGACTTTCCATGATACACCTATGGCTGGCCATCCCGGGTTCTTCAAAACTTACAAACAAGTTCGGGAGCGATTTACATGGAAAGGACTTAAGAATGAAGTCCTTAAGTATGTTCGAGAAAGTCCAATATGTCAACAAAATAAAAATGAACATACTTACCCAACAAGGTTACTGCAGCCTTTGTCGATTCCCAATCGGAAGTGGGAATATATCTCCATGGATTTTATCACAGGGCTACTAAAGGTTCAGGGGAAGGATTGCATCTTTGTGGTGGTTGATAGATTGACCAAGTTTGCACATTTCTTCGCCATTTCAGTGACACATACAGTAGTACAGGTAGCTGATCTCTTTTTCAGGGAGATATTCAAATTACATGGGATACATAAGGGCATTGTGAGCGACAGGGACAGTAAATTCCTAAGCTTGTTTTGGCAGAAGTTGTTCAGATTGTGTGGCACTAAACTAACTCCCAGTACCAGTTACCACCCGCAAACTGACGGCCAAACAGAGATAGTAAACAAATGGGTGGAAGGGTATCTCAAAAATTATGTGTCGGGGCAACAAAAGGCACGGATTAGATGGTTACACCTGGGGGGGTATTGTTACAACATGACATATCACATGTCTATCAGGATGACTCCTTTCAGGGCCTTATATGGGTATGATGCCCCTTGCTTCACAGATTTGCTACTTGGTGATAATAGAGTGCCGAAGGCAAAAGACTTGTTGCAGGAGAGCCAAGACATCATGAAAGAGCTCAAAGAAAATATGCAACAGGCACAGAATCAACAGAAGCTCTATGCTGATCAACACCGAGTACAGAGGAGTTTTGAGGTTGGAGATATGGTTTACTTGAGGCTCCAACCCTATAGGCAGTCCACTCTAAAAAGAAGTGGAGCAGAAAAACTTAAACCCAAGTTTTATGGTCCGTTCAGAAGAGCCAGGAGAGTGGGGGAAGTAGCTTATGAGCTTGAGCTACCAGCAGACAGTCGAGTGCACAATGTGTTTCATGTATCCAGGCTTAAGAAAGCACTTGGTCATAATGTGGTTCCTTCAGCTGAGCTTCCACCATTGGATGAGGGGAAGCTAATCTTGGTTTCAGAGGCCATCATTGACACACAAGAGAGGAATCTCAAGAGGCAGATCATCAAGGAGTACTTGGTAAAGTGGAAGAACTTGCCAGTTGAGGATGCAACATAGGAGAGTGAACAGATACTTCAGCATCCTGAGCTGAGATTGCTTGAGGACAAGCAATGTTGGGGAGGGCGGACTGTAATGTCCCCTACTTAGCCCAGACAGTCAGATGAGGAGATTAGCCTATTACCAGGTAATGGCTTTGGTTAGGGAGCCTAATTGGATCATTTTTCTAGGACTTACTATTTATAGTAAGTCAGGCAAGAGGGTTCACGGGCAGTGTGGACTGACTTTCTATTTATAGCCATTGCCGGTTGGAGCACCTAGCACTTGGTTTGTGGTTTCGAGATGCTCAGGGAGTTATTTGTCGAAGTATAAGTTAAATTAAATATTTAACTTATAATATTTAAATGTCTAGAGTTACGTTAATTTATTAAAGTGACTTAACTTATGAAATGTAAGTTATAACTTAAGTTATGGTGCTAGGAGTTTGGACGCGACATGAGGAGACTAGGGACTCAATGCAATAAAAAAAAATAATAAAATAATTCTTCTTGGGCGTTGGGAAGCAAAGGAGTAAAAAGGAAAAGTGAGAGCTCATTTGGATTATTCACTCACTTTGCAAAAATTGATATTGTCGTGCAACACTTTGAAGCTTTGGCTTTGAGGGTTTGTTCTAGGGTTTTGCTGAGACGAAATCCTCTGCGGAATCACTCGCTTCGTGTTTGGAAAACAACATCAGGTGGGTTTTTGGAAGTCTCATCCAGGGGCTTCATTTGTGCTTCAGTTTGACACATTTTGGTGAAGATTTGATGGAGATTTCATGTTGGTATTGACCAGATTTTGTGAGCAGCATTAGAGAGGATATCTAATAACAGATTGCAGCGATTTCAAGGAGTTTTGGGACTGTTTTCACAACCTTGTGCAGGCCGTACACCTTCAGCCATGGCCGTACATCATATAACAGTGATTTGAGTGTAGTTTGAAGATCTTTCACCAATTTTTGGGCATTGGGAACTAGTATATTATCTGCAAACCAGTTCAATAGCATTTTGACAGATTTGTGAGCATTCTCAAATTTGTGTGTTGTTGATATTCACTCCAGCAGGGTTGTACATGTTGGTACAGGGTCGTGGGCTTTCCATAGAGCTGAACACCTTTCATTTGGAACTCATTCACCAAGCATAAGGGACGCCTAGGGTCTTGTACCATAATGCAGTCATTTGTATAACGAAGCTCATTCACTAGTGGGTGTTTAGAGGTGTTTTCAGATAGCCTATATTGTTGGTCCATTACGGCAGTTGTATGAAGTTGAAGAACTCAAAATGGGTATGTCACTGTAATTCATTTTGAGCATTAATATAAACTAGGTTGGCATTATTTTGCTCATATCTATTGTAGTTTTTCTAGGTTCTTGTTATATGCATTATATTTCATTGTTGCAATGAAAAACAAACACATGCAAAAACATTTATAAACCCTAAACCAAAATAGCAGTGGAAAACAAAAAAAAACCAAGGCATAAAACCCTACCAGAACAATGCATATTACATGACCATTTGAGCTCTTGAAGCACATGTTTTGTAGCCTAACTTGAATTGCATTGAACAAGGACAGGAGGATATTATGGACAATCTAAGGCATTTTGCTTTTGATCAAAAGAAGAGTTTTGTGCATTGGAGAGCAACTGATACCATCCTAGACGGAAAAAAAAGAAAAGCTAATCTTGCAGCAAGGAAACCGATTTTGCCTCCTCTTTCTTGAAATTAAAGAAATCTGGCTTATAAAGTTTACTCAAGGTCATGGAAGAAAGCTGGTCCCTCTAGTTATGACTTTCCAAATTTGGATCAACCATCCTCAAGTGAAAGTTCTTTTCCATCTGTTCCTAAACTCACTGAAGTCTTTTTTGCATTGGACAAAGAACCACTCGATTAAATTTATGTTACTACATCCATCAATTTTTCAGCTATTCTGGGCTGGTTCAAACCCGGTTTGCGATCCAATCCGATAGCTCTGTGGGTTTGGATAGGGCATGGGAAAAACAATTCAAGTTCATCTCGAGTGAACCCAAAGAGGATCCAAGCAAGCGACAATGAACCTGAAACAAACCCACAGCGAACCCATCTTTTTTTTTTGCTTTTTTAATATTTTCTGACCTTTGACTAGGAGACTCAAACGATTCCCTAACCCTAAAAAGGCCAACTAAACATTTCAAACTCTAAAACAAACTTATTTTAGCTCATTTTGATTGCAAAAGACAAATACCATTCCAAAAGGCTAAACTTTCATTGTTGCTTGTCATTCAACAAAGGGAGTTGAAGATTGATCATCAAAGGTTCCAAATCGATTGCATTGCTATTTCTATGCATGTGCAAGTGTCTATAAGATTCCAAGAAGATCATAGAAGAAGATTTTTGAAAAGAGATATGTTTCATTTATTTTGAGCTCTTGAAGCACATGTTTTGTAGCCTAACTTGAATTGCATTGAACAAGGACAGGAGGATATTATGGACAATCTAAGGCATTTTGCTTTTGATCAAAAGAAGAGTTTTGTGCATTGGAGAGCAACTGATACCATCCTAGACGGAAAAAAAAGAAAAGCTAATCTTGCAGCAAGGAAACCGATTTTGCCTCCTCTTTCTTGAAATTAAAGAAATCTGGCTTATAAAGTTTACTCAAGGTCATGGAAGAAAGCTGGTCCCTCTAGTTATGACTTTCCAAATTTGGATCAACCATCCTCAAGTGAAAGTTCTTTTCCATTTGTTCCTAAACTCACTGAAGTCTTTTTTGCATTGGACAAAGAACCACTCGATTAAATTTATGTTACTACATCCATCAATTTTTCAGCTATTCTGGGCTGGTTCAAACCCGGTTTGCGATCCAATCCGATAACTCTGTGGGTTTGGATAGGGCATGGGAAAAACAATTCAAGTTCATCTCGAGTGAACCCAAAGAGGATCCAAGCAAGCGACAATGAACCTGAAACAAACCCACAGCGAACCCATCTTTTTTTTTTGCTTTTTTAATATTTTCTAACCTTTGACCAGGAGACTCAAACGATTCCCTAACCCTAAAAAGGCCAACTAAACATTTCAAACTCTAAAACAAACTTATTTTAGCTCATTTTGATTGCAAAAGACAAATACCATTCCAAAAGGCTAAACTTTCATTGTTGCTTGTCATTCAACAAAGGGAGTTGAAGATTGATCATCAAAGGTTCCAAATCGATTGCATTGCTATTTCTATGCATGTGCAAGTGTCTATAAGATTCCAAGAAGATCATAGAAGAAGATTTTTGAAAAGAGATATGTTTCATTTATTTATTTTTTCTACAGTTTTGTTTTACAAACAAACTCTTTTGCTTTGCTTTCAAATTATTTTCCTTTCATTTTTCTTAGTTTCTATGAATGTATCACTATGCTTAACATATTAAACGAGTTAGGTTTTATTTTTTTGTTTTTACTTGTTTTGAATACGTTGTTTATAAAACTTGTTGCCATAGGAGTTACAATGGCAGCTAGTTCTAGCTCCATAACCCAACCTAAATTCAAAACAGATCCAAGTTCTCTTTAAAAGTATGTTGATATGGTACAACCAATTCTAGGTGTTGGGGGATATATTTGGATTTGCAAGGGGTGTGATGTGAGGTATTCAAGTTCATATAGTCGAGTGAAAGCCCATTTCTGTAACTTCCTTGGGTAGGCATCGAAGCTTGCCCAGGACAGCCTAGTAAGTCTATGCCATTAGAGCAAGTGATAGCATATATTAATGAGCAAGAGCAAGCAAATGAAGCAACAAGTCATAAAGCAAGTCATCCTTTAGCAAAGAAAAAATCTCAAGGAACGAAGCCCCCTATAACCCCATCTAATCCCACTATTGTGGTAAAGAGCCACCTATTCTTGGCCACTCCTCAAGAACAACCCACTAGTACTACAAATAAGAGACCCGAGGGACCTTTGGAAATGGCATTTCAAAATGAGGCTTGAGATGTTGCCGACCAACACATAGCAAGATGTATTTATGCAAATGGGTTGTCTTTTAATGTTGTTAGCTCATCATATTGACAAGAAATGGTGAAAAAATTTAATGAGGCTCCAAAAGGGTATAAGGGCCCAAGTTATGAGAAGGCGTGTGGCACCTTATTGAAAAATGAAATCAAGCTTGTAGAAGATTCATTGAAGTCCATAAGGGATTCATGGGTTGAGACAAGGGTGTCCGTTGTCTCTGATGGATGGAAAGATGCAAAAAATCAGCCTTTGATCAATGTCATTGCAGTGTTTTTGAAAGCCATGGATTATGAGCGGGAAGAAGGATGGCCAATTTATTGCCAACATCCTCATTGCAGCCATTAAGGAAGTGGGACCTTGTAATGTTGTTCAAGTCATAACGGACAACGCAAAGAATTGTAGAATTATTGGGTTGTTGGTTGAGGAACGCTATTCACACATCTTTTGAACACCTTGTGTTGTCCACTCTCTCAATCTTATGCTACAAAAGCTTGGGACCAAAATTGATTGGATCAAATAGTTGTATGCAGAGGTTGAGGAGATCCAAATGTTCATCACCAACCACCACATGTCACAAGCCATATTTAGATCATTTTCAAAATTGGAGTTATTGAAAGTAAGTGAAGCAATATAAAATTTTAATTTTTATGTTTTAGTTTCACTTGTGTTTAGTTACTTGGAAATTGATTTTTTAAGTCTTAATATGATTATGTATTACATATTCTAATTCTTCTTTAAAGTTTGTTTTAAATTATTTTATTTTTTATTTTTGAATGAGTTGTTGCGACCTATTTTGCCTCTAACACAAAAGTCTTGAGACAACTTGTGAAGGTTCAAGAGGCACTTTCTAGCATGGTTGTTAGCCAAACTTGGTCCATATGGAGGCAAAGCAACACTTAAGAGGGCAACAATTGTTAAGAGGATGATCCTAGATGACTCTTGATGAGATCGTGTGGAGTATCTCCTTAGTTTCACCAAGCTTGTTTTAAGTATGATTCATTTTACCGACATGGACAAGCCTTGCTTGGGGGAGATATAAGATGGCATCAACTCAATGATCGAGAAGATAAAGACCATCATAAATGAGAAGGAACAAGATTCTCAAGAAACATTCTTCAAACAAGTGCACAAAATCATTGAAGATAGATGGAACACAATGACCACCCCGCTACATCTTCTTACCTTTTCATTGAGTCAAAAATATTATAGTGATGTGATTCTTGTTGTGCCAACGAGAATTGCCCCATATACTGATTATGAAGTCGCTAAAGGGTACAAGGCAGAATTTCATAGACTCTTCCCTGATCTTGATTTACAGAATGCAGTCACGAATGAGTTCACTGATTTTGTACACTCAAATGGTCAAAGTATTGAGGCTCTTCATGATAAGTTCAACAAAGATGCTCATAATTGGTGGTACTTCCATGGCCAACAATTCTGAAACCTACAACCTCTCGCAATCAAAGTTCTATCATAAGTTTAATATATATATATATATATATATATATATATATAATTTAAATTTATAACTCTGAAGGAATTGGAGCACATATTGTTTCATCCACTCAATAAAGTGCAATTGATTGCAATCAAAAAGGGTAGAGAACTTGGTGTATGTACATTCCAACTTGCACCTCCTTTCGCACAAACAACATGGCTACAAGGGGACTCAAAGTTGTGAGATATGGAGCCAGAGCATATTGACTTGGATGCTTCCACTTCCCAACATGTTGCACTTGAGGAATTAGAAAGCGAGCACACTTTTTTTGCGAGTGCCAATAGCACTACTTGTGGTTCTTCAAATGTTTCTGAACCATTTAATGTCCATGATGTTGATGTCAATGATGATGATGTTGATGATTTAGAAAATTCATATAAATGATGACATTGAAAATTGATTGTTGCACTTGATATTATTATTTTGATATTGAAATTGAAGTTCGACCAATGAATATTTTTATGTTTTAAGATTTTAAAATTGAATGATATTCGAGTTTATTGTGGTTTTGTTGATTATATGATGCTATGTGGTATTCTACACTTAATTCCTACTTTAAGGCTGCATATATATATATATGATTTTTACATGTTTTTTGTACAGACGAACCCAAAATGAACCCAACCCCAAAAAATATTTGCCGGATCCACAAACCGAATCTGCAAACCCGAACCAAGATCTGAGCCAAAACTGGCAAATAGGATTAATAATAGGTGATCACAACAACAACAATGGAGTCCTACTTCCTCATTTGCCATGGGGAACTAATATTGGTCTACTTGCATTTGAAGTTTGTCATGCTTTCCCTCAAGATTCCAGAAAGGGATTCCCCAAGTTCCAATGTGATGGTACTCAACACCTAGACGAACACATTTCAGCATTCACCACAGCTTGCAATATTCTAGGAGCTTCTCTTGAAGATGTGGTGGTTCAACTTTTTGTTGAGACCTCAGTCAGAGGAGTGGCAGAATAGTTCCATCATCTCACTCCAAGGTGCATCACAAGTTGGGCTTTCATGAGTGAAAAGTTCCTAACTTGCTTCAAGCTAGCAAAAGATGGGCACATTTTGTTTGCACAACTGTCTAATTCAAAGAAGGATCATAATAAGCCCATGCGAGAATCCATTACTCGATTCAACCATCTCGT
The DNA here is from genome assembly GCA_027924645.1 of Cunninghamia lanceolata. Classification (NCBI taxonomy): domain Eukaryota; kingdom Viridiplantae; phylum Streptophyta; class Pinopsida; order Cupressales; family Cupressaceae; genus Cunninghamia; species Cunninghamia lanceolata. The sequence continues at coordinate 15,272,300 of BSBN01000472.1, read as the reverse complement.
CAAGTGAATCGACACAAGTCTAAAGCCTTCTCTAGAGATTCTCCTAAGTTGCTTCTGTCATGTCGCCTCCACTATACTTAATTAATATTACTATTATTATTATTAAATAATAGTGTTTTTCAACACTACCATATATAAATATTAATAAAAAATAAAAAATACTAATAATAAAGTTGAAAATTTGAATTTTGCTCCTTGGCGCCACTTTTGGGTCCCATGGGACCAAAAAAAGAGAAGGTCTAAATAGGGCGCTGAGGTTCAGTTTTACATTATCTGATTTGGAATTTGAATTGTGAGGTTTGAGATTTCTAGAGAACAAGGACGCTGGGACAAAAACCCCTGGTCTGAAATTCTTTGAGGTTTGGATGAAACCCCATTCCTCACCTTGGCGATTCCATCCAAGAGTAGCAGGCAGAACTAACTGCTTAATTTGTTGTTTCCAAGACAAGAGCAGCAGCTGGGTTGATTTGAGGGGGATGAACTACATCAGCCACTGTCAATTAAGTTCACAAACCCTTGAAGAAGATTCGCCCTGAAACCCTAGCACCTCATTCATCCAAATCTGGTTCAATTCAGGGCTAAGGTCAAGTTTTGGATCAATTCATAGTGAGAAGCATTGCACCAGCAAACCCTAGACTGCTATCATCCATGCTAAGTGCTGGTAATCTGCCCGAAAACAAGGAAATTCATGCCAGTTACAAGGGCGAATTAATAAATTGGTTGTTACTCCATATTGGCGCCTTGATCACAACAATCTACAGGCCTATATCAAACCATATTTCAGTAGATATTGGAGTATCCCTGAGCAGCACTGAGTTCAGATCTTAATTTTATTTGCTTGCAAATTTGTATCGCCTTATACAACAGGGCAGATCTGGGAATTTGGTGCGGCAGAGTAGGCAACCACCCCCTTGCAGACGAAGCTGGAAGAATCAGAGAACCGTGGATGCTAGATGAGTTCCATTCCACCAACCATCAATATCATCTAGTGCGATCCAATCATCTATACTACCTGTCAAGGAGCGGCAGTATTCCCAGGGTCAGGACATTTCCTAATTATCATCTGATGTTAACTGTATTTTCTGATATTGAACAGCTAATTTGGGCAGATCTGATCATATCTGCATAACTTTATATATATCGCTAGTGTTTTGTTTGAAATTGAGTCAATAATGATATGATGCATGACTATGGTGATCTATGTTTCAAAATCTGAGTATGTAATACAGCCATTAATTGTGAATAATTCTTTATGGTGAATCCTAAAGATAACTGTGCTGTTAGTAAACCGTAACCAGTCAATAGTTACAATAGGGTTGTATTCCTATAAGGGATATTTCAGCTTCATTAATGCACTTCCTTCAAAGATTGTGTTCTTGATCAGAACCTATGAAATTGATGAATTTGAAGAGGCTCAGGCACAAACAATCAAGCTAGAAGATGACATGATTGCTACTAGAGAAATCAAGAAGGATTTTATTCAACCTTCAACCCAAAGTTCAACAGATCCATTATTGCAAAAGGTTGTTAGTGATCATGAAACATCAATTTCCATAGAATGCTCTAGCACAAACAGCACAACCATATCAAGGTGCTCCATGTAGAAATTTTGGCCCTTCAAATGGAATGAACAAACATAGATTATCTACTGCTCCTAACAGACTTGCATTGGAGGCTCCTCCCAACAATGGTGCAAATAATTTATGTTTTTTTTCGTGATACAAGTCCATCTTCATCTCAAACAATTAAGGCAATCCCAAGATCAACTGAAGCTACTCCTAACTTCGATATCTTGGACTATATGACCAAGACTAAAGTGCAAATATCACAACAAGAATTCTTTTAGAATCATCCTAAGCAGCTGGAACGAGTAGTCAGCAATGTTAAGAAAGAGGTTAAATCCACTCACATCCCTCAAGCTTTGGTTGAATCATCGACGATTTCTCAAAAAAAAACAAGGTTGAAGATAATCCAAAGCCCTTCTATATCTCTTTGTACATAGGAGATTACAAATTGAATAATTGCATCCTTGATTCAAGTGTGTCAAACAATATTATACCTTTGTCTATCATGAACACTTTGGGCTTGAAATGCACCAAAACCCTAGGCAAGTGTTACTCATTGGAATCCAAGGCAGTACCTTTGGTAGAGCATACTACATAGCGCATAAATGATAACTAGATACTAATAGTTTTCAAATTTTCAATTACAATCTACTTTATACAAAGTCAACCTACAAACTAAATACAAAGTTCCAAAACATCAAACATAGCCAACAACTCATGCTGCTATGAAGAGAGCTACATTAGAGAGTTGCAAGTCCTAATGATGAAGCTCCTGGGTCAAAGCTTCTTCTAAGTCATTCAACCACATCACTATCAATGTTAGCCTCCGTTAGGATATCAAAATCATCAGGATCGAGAAGGACACCATCATTTGCAATCCACTCATAATCTAAATGACATACACAATGGTGTAGGTTGCATAAGCTTCCATGCACAATATGACACCACATCCAATCTTCCCAAAATGCCCTAATATCATGAGACCTATTGCTCCATAATTATAGATCCTGAAGCCCCCTACATAGGACCGCTTCTTGAGGCATACCTTATTTATAAAAGCAAATCTTTTAGACTAAATATATATACAACCTATGTCACAATATTCATGTTTGCGTTCGAGTTCAACAAAGAAAAATTCAAAACAAATTCCTCAGTGGATAAAATTCAATGAAAATTTGTCATTCAATTTAAATAATATAAATCCACTTTTAAAATTTTATTAAATATATTATATTAAATTTAAAATAAAAAATATTAAAGCCGATAAAGGCATAGTGCAGTGGTCAAGTCACAACGTTGTTGTGGCGGCCACCAAGGTTCAAACCCCCTCAGGCCACTAAGCTCGCAAGCCATGTGCTTCCGTTGGGCAAACGTGCTTGTCGGATTTGTGCCTTCACTGAGCAGTCATACTCGCAAGTTGTATGCCTTTGCTAGGTTATTGAACTGGCAAGTTTGAACAAGAGCAAGTTGTATGCCTTTGCTAGGTCATTGAACTCGCAAGTTTGAACAAGATGATAATGCCAATTGAGAAGAGATCCCCAGGTTATTGAACTCGCAAGTTTGAACAAGGGCAAGTTGTATGCCTTTGCTAGGTCATTGAACTCGCAAGTTTGAACAAGATGATAATGCCAATTGAGAAGAGATCCCCAGGTTATTGAACTCGCAAGTTTGAACAAGGGCAAGTTGTATGCCTTTGCTAGGTCATTGAACTTGCAAGTTTGAACAAGGTGATAATGCCAATTGAGAAGAGATCCCCATAAATAGTCTCTCTAGGGTTAGACCAAGCTAAAAACCCGAGTTTACCAAATCAAAAAAAATTAAAATCTTTAAAATATAAATAAATTTTAGAAATATTAAAATTTAAATAAATTATAGATGGGAAAGAATTAAATCCTTAATTTTAATTCGGTGTGTTTACTTTTCATTCCACCACTTAAAAGTCATCGTATCATATTATATTAAATCAACCAGCAATTTGTTTTCTCAATTAATTTTCAAACATTTTGGCTGATTGGTGCTGACGGGAATAGAGAATACGTCACAGAGAATTGGACGCACTTGATTAACATCATTTAATAGGCATACATCGCCCTGGGTAAGGTTCGGGAAGCTTTCTCTGTCCTGTCATGCAATCTGATAGCGAAACCCTAAATAATGAATGCATATTAATATCATAACCGACTTCGTCCCTCTTCCCAAATAATTGATACGTTTATCTAATTGTTAACTGAGCCGTGGTGCTATGATGCAGAATCAAAGACGCAGAGGCCGACCGTCGGGGCTGAGCCAAGCAAGTCCATGACAGTGACGATGTGACGAAGCAGCCGTATGGACGAATATAATTATCCCTGTCCCAACGAAAAAATCCCCTGCTAAAGTTAAAAGCGGACAAAACTAGTCAAAAATTGGTATAACCCGCAATTCAACACGATTTAGCCAGTTTATTTGCGATTTTATGACGAGTATTCGGAAAAAAAAAATCAGGAAAAAACTGTCGCAGGCGAGATTTTATGAAATCGCAATTTTTTGAGGGAAAAAATGGCGAAACCCAGCGATTCGCGATTAATCGTGATTTTTTCCAGTTTTCTGCTTCTATGGCTTAAACAATGCTAAATAACCTGTGAAAACCGAAATAAAGAACTATGTCTTACATTAACCTACCATTTAATAATGGCAGCTGCTGCTGCAAGGCAGAGGTAGTATTGTTTGTGATAAGTATCCAAAATCAACGCAGAAGGCTCCTTCACAGCCAGGTTCTTAACCATTATAGCTCCCTGCAAACGCTACATTTCTTAGATGAAAGTTGTGATGCATTCTAAGTTGCATTCAACTAAATTACACACATATACCTTTGTGTCATCAAAGCAACCTCGCGCTAGTATTACCTGCAACAAACCTAGATTAAAACATACCATTCGAAAGTTTCTTTTTCAAATTTATTTAAATCAAAATTTAGCTTAAATAAAGCCAGAGTATATCTCGCTTGATGAAGATTTTTTCCTCCATTGCCTTGTTAGTCGGATTAAGAGAGCTATCGACAAGAGCAGACACTCCAGCCATCCCATCCGGAGCCATCTTGATATGAGGAACAATTATATCCGTCGGATCATAATAGTGCAACAGCGTTTTCGTATTCTGATACGAACGGCTCGTTTCAATAAATTGTGAAAGATGAAGTGCAGCGGTCCTCAAATCAAATGCTGCTAAACCGACCTGCATTAAACAAAATAAAATTGAAGTTCCATACATTATAAATATCCATTACTCCTTCCCTGCTTTAAATACACAGTAAATTTACAGCGAGGAGACTGCACTGAGCTTCAATTAGGCTAAAAGATTTTATCGACTACAATGATTAAAATTAAAGCTAAATACCGGATGAATTTTAGCAAAACAGGACAATTAAATTGTAGAAACCACTGTTGTTTGTTAAACTTTCTAAAAACACGGTAAATGCAGCGAATATGCAGCTTAAAAAGATAAAGTATTATAAATAAATCTACTACAAGCAAATTAAGACATGAAATCAAGCATAGCCTTCAAAAGAACTGCAAATATGCGCCATGCGGGCCACATTAAGCTTCCTTGAGTTTCAAACCATGAATTGAAACAGGGCATCAAAATTAAGGCAAAATTCAAATGCATTTTCTTTTTCGTTTGAAAATCTTTCAAATGACCAGTCAAAACCCAATATACAGAGTAAAAACCATGAAATAAAAAGACATTTACTAGTGATATGTAATACTGACCTCCTTGGCTCTGTTCTCGATTATTCCTACAATAAAGCTAGAACGATCACCTGCATCACCCTCCATTTTCACTAACAATCGAAATGCAGCGGGTAAGGGGTAAGAAGTCTCACCTATCAAAATAATGGAATGCGTTTTGCAAGCAAATTGCAATCAAAATATGAATCCTATTTATTAATTAGGATGTAATTTTAGAGGAAAATTTTTCATTGACTATAATTTAGGTTAATTTAATCACATGTATATAAAAAATAAAGATTAAATAGGTATTGATAATTAAATAATTTAGATATCAGAAATATAAATAAAAAATAAATATTTAATTTAATAATGACAAATATATATAAAGAATAAAGAAGATTTGGATTCCATATATCTCAAGATTAAATTCATAATGGTTTTAGAATAAGATATGTGATTAGGAACTTGTCATTCACAAAATGAGTTTGAGTAATTTGATGTAGTTAATTTGTAATGGGTTAAACTTAAACCAGATATCATTTTACGCCTCTTTCATAGAGAGTAAATAAGTTAATTATCCAAATAAATTCACTACTAAATTAAACTAAAATATCCATACTTAGGGTGGGAGGAAGGGCGGGTGGCTTTCCACACATAAGGTTGTGGAAAGTCTAGGGTTGGCGGACCCAGATGATAGAGGCATTGAATGACACAGTGGACTGCCACTTCACAGGCCTCAAGCATTGTGGAGATCGTAGTGGAGTGAGAGTTGTCAGACATTGTCAAGTCAAGGTGATTTTACCAATATTGGGTGATAGCAATACACGTTTGAGCTCAAGTTCAAAGATGGAAAGTCACTTCATATCACGCAGACAATTATGTTTGGATACATTTTTCGTTAGAAAGATGACCTGCATTTAAGAGACAACCTGGCTTTTGATGGGGCACAATCGGTATCGAGTGTTTTTACAATTATGGGTTTCATTCTTCTTTGGCTCTCATTTACATAATCACTGGTGAAGAACAGTTATCTCTGCTAATTGGTTATCAATGGCTGGAGGCTCTAGGTTTGTGGTTCGAGTTGCAACAGAAGGGCTTGTGAATTTAAGGGTGGATACCCCCATGCAATTGGAAAGCTCTGTACGTCAGATGGCTTTTAAAGGAAGAGTCACAGACCAGAGGGTGAAACGAGTTCTATGCATCAACGACGATTTAACCGTGGCCACGGTTAAGGTAGTTCCAGGTAGAGGATTCTTGGAGGAAGGTGAAATCTGCAGGGTCGATTCTAGCATTGTGTCGCGCTTCTTGGTTGCGGTTTTAGACTTTGGCACTCCCAAGGGCGTCTCTAAGCTACTGGGTAGAAAGCTCTTTAAAGCAGATTTGTTAATTGGACTGAAGGAAATTATTGGCGTAGCTTTGCCAAGGCTGGGTGTTCCTCGACCAAGAGACCTACCTCTTCTGCAGGATCCCGATGAGGTTGTTAAGCTATACCCCTTTTTGCTTGATCTCAAACGATTGGCTCTATTAGAGCATAGAGAACAGGCAGAGGTCGGTGTGAGATTCCTAAAAAAGCTGCTGCAAATGGAGCCGATGGGAGGACAGTTCAACTGGGTGCCTAAATTTCAAGCATTTGCTCATAATCTAGGCTTCATGTAAAGCTGGTTTGCTATTGTCTCAATGTTTTTTTCTGTGTTCAGAGTTATCTATGATTATGCCTCCCGGTGTTAGTTAACAATGTTTAGGCCATAATTTTGACATCCTTTTTGGTATGGGTTGATGATCCCATTCTGTTTAGTTTTAGGGCAGGGTTTGGGAAGGCCCTACATGGCCATTTTCAATTGTTTTTGTTAGTGCAGGCCCTGCGCGACTATATAGTCATCTTTTTGGACCCTACGTGGTTTGGTTTGAGAAGGTATTGGGAAAGAGTAGTAAGCTTGGTCTGTGGCCTCTAGCCCCTTCAAACATTCAGTATGCCTGATTGGCACTCACTCATGTAATTTTTTAGATTATATTAATATAAAAATTACCCCTTACGAAACACACACACACACACACACACATATATATACTTAGGATTAGAGTTATTTGAGGCAATAGCAAATTTATCTAATCAACTAATAAAAATTAAACAATTAAGTAAGTCAAAATATTATTCTTTTAACCTAAAAAATCAACTAAGTAATCAAATTTAATTAATGGATACAAGTATTAATTAATCTAAAGGATGCACCCTGAGCAAGCAAATTCATTGGTCGTCCCTTCGATGTTAATTTTGACTTTAGAAGTATAAAAATGTACATGAAATGACAAAATGAAAACATCCACCTAATCCCTACGTAACGATGATTATTTTAAATGTACCCATCCCAAATTTTATTATCTATAACTATTAGATCTAAGAAAACTAAAATACTACAACATCGAGTGGTTTTCCAAAAAAAATGTGTACTTGTGGACCTGCTTGAGCAGGTGCATTTGTCATATCTATGATTAGTACCCCAAGAGATTTTGTTGACTTCTTCCGTACCTAAATTCATCACTATTTGTCTAGAGCTCAAAAATCTCTTAAAACCTCTTAAATGTTAGAGTGCAAATGAACCTTTCAAAACCGTAGTTTTTCATATATGTGTTTGCCTAACTCTTTTTCAAGACATAATTTTACATGTAGGCGATCCACATGAGGAAATAAAGTATAGTTCAAACCCTTGGACAAAATGTACATCCTCTTGTATTTGATTATGCAAAACTTTTAGCCAATTATATATGAGGAATGCACTTGAGTGGTTTAGGCATGTTTGTTTTTCAAGTCCCAAACGTATGCAAGGAGCCGCATGCACTAAGGTGGCATTTCTAAGGCCGACGCAAATGGTAAGTAACCTTGTTTATGTTAGCATTTCAAATTTTATCTATGTTGCCCACATATTTGACCCTTGCCAATTCTAAACTTTTCACATCAAATTGGCAAGTGTCACCATGTGTTGAGTCCCTCTATCATGATAACTCATTTGAGTTCGTTGTCTTCTATTTCAATATGTTGGCATCACATGTCTTTTGCACCAAGTCTTCATAACTTGTCCATCACAAAACTTGTGTGTAAATAATGTTGCATTTGATTTATGTCGGAGGCTTTTCCAAAGACTTTTTCTATTCACAAACATCTATACATGAGCTAAGAGAGACTTCGAGCTCTCTTTTTTTTTAATAAAGAAGAATATTGTTGGACTATGAGCCAATATGTTAGTTCTTTATGTTGTAGGTTTTTCTTATTTTTAATTTAGGTTTTTCTTATGTTTAATTTGCAACTATTATCTGAGATATTTTTATCATGTGGTGGATGAAATAAGTCTCACTATAGCAATGGATGTAACATTGGGAATTTTCATATCTTTGAGTCTAGAAAGCCCAGTGAATGTCTCTTTTCTTACTTCAAGAAACATTTTCTCATTCAATTCCTTATTGTACTTACTCTTCAATCTATTCATTATTTTATGGGAGAACCAAGTTATTGGCCCTATGTTAGCCATACCTAGGTTTTCTTTCCTTTTATTTCAAATTTAGTTTGTGTGTCTTTCCTACTTTCTAGTTAAAAGCATACCCCCAAAAACAATCATACAAGGGAGTTACCCCTCTCAAATGCAAAGGAAGATTGTTAATCCAATAGCGATCTCTCTAACTGTTGGAAATTTGTCGCTACCAATTGGGCAAGTCAAGGCCAATTTTTAGCGAAGCATTGTAGTGACAAATTTGTTCACTAATAGATTTTTGGTGAATCCACTAGGGATTGAAGTATTGGTACATTTATTTTCTCATAAATCTAAAGGTACCTCCCATGGGATGGAGGTTGGCAACTCTGTAAGTGGAACCTATTCAGAATAATATATATTTGGCAAAAGAACTCCTACTGGAATGAGATACATGTTGACACATTTTTTTAATCTAAATCATAGCATTCATTTCACCTCATCTATGGGAAAATCATTTTGGTTCTTTATCATTGGCTCAGTACACAACCTTACCTTCGGGATCTAGAAAGCACTTTCCAAGTTTATTGGAAAAAATTCACAAGATGCAAAGGATCGCATTCAAGCATTCACTGTGGCATGTGGAATTCTAGGGGTTAGCGAAGAAAATGTATTTGAGCGATTATTTGTTGAAACCCTCATTGGATCTGCAACACATTTGTTTCGATATTTGGAAGATGGATGCATTACCAACTAGGCTAGCTTGAAAAACAAGTTTTTTGAAAGATTTAAATCAACAGTTGATGTAGGTACATAGTTATCTCATTTTTTAGGATATAGAAGAAAGAACGAGAATTAATGAGAGATTTTGTGGAAGGTTCAATAGATCTCTAAAATGGATCCCTCATACCACTTAGCTGAGTAAACAAAACCAACTCTACATTTCATCTCTGCATTGCATTATGAAGTCAAATTCCTTTTGAAACAAAGCAAGGTACGTCTAGTCTTCAAGTTGCACAACAAGAATCTATAAAAAGTGAGGATGACTTGATTTTGTGTGGGTTATGGAAAGAAAATCATATTAGAAAATGTATTCTAAACAAAGAACCCATCAAGAGATTTTTCATGCAAAAACAAAATCATTAGCCTAAAGGTTCTCATCATATGCAATCAAGAAAGACAAATCTATTATCTGCTACAAGTGAATATTTTAACTTCAGTGTTTTGGGTGAAAAGAAAATTGCAAGGAATGACCTAATTAACTTAGGGACTAGATCTTATGTTGAAAATAAAGTTGAAGTATATAATTTTTAGTATGAGGACAGCAATGATAAATCTGATAGCTCTTTAAGTGATGAATAAGATGATATTCCTTCATATTCCTATTCAAACATTGATCATCATCACATGCAATCTGAAAATTCAATAACATCCTCTACTTTGATGATTGCAGCTTGTGAACAACCTTTTGACAATGTAACTTGCAGAAAAGAAAGCACAAATGATGCTCTATTTTTTCCCTTATCTCCTCCTAAATTGGAAGTGTTTGCTTTTGGAGTCATTGAAGAGCTAATAGAGAGGAATATAGCTGAAACAAATGTTGTACCTGATAGTTTGAAGACAAGGGGCACGAGGATAAAACATCAAACATTCCTCCTTCATCTTGCATGCATCCTAGGAATGAAGTCTTCAAATTTCTTGAATAGGACATTGAAAGAATAATGCCATAAGAAAAGGTTAGAAATGACTTTATTTTTTTATCTTTTTATTTTGAAGAGGTTGTTATGCAAATTCCAAATAGTCCATATCAACCTTCTTCTTTTCATAATGTTAATTCATTGTACATGAAATGCATACCACTAAATTAAGAAGTTGTATGCTCATTCCTGATAGCACATGTGGTTTTTCAATTGAAAGAATAAATGAAGAATTGGATACTCTTACAGTTGAACATGAACTAAAAAGTTGCATCAAGAATCTCAATAATGTTAATGAAGAAGTTGAGAATACTAGTATCAAGAGATGCATGGAAGAAGTTGTGAGTATTTCACAAGAAACGATCAGTAGATAGAGTGAACAGTCATAAGAAGTCTTCTTGGGACTGTAGTCTCATGATGTCTTCATTCTAAATTGGTGCTTTGATGCTTCAGATGATGATTTTCTTTGTGGAGAATATGTCTTTCTTTGCCCATCATTGACATAGAAGAAGACCATGTTGATAAAATCAAAGAAGTTTCTTCACCTCAAAGTGAATCACAATATTGAAAACTTCTCCATGCATAATGGTGATAGCAATAAGGATGGTAGAAACATTATTTGTAAGGATGATACCATAGGAAGTGCAGATATTTCATGGATAAGTGAGACCATTGAAAGCAGACTTAAAGATTTGAAAGAGAAAATGATTGGCATTGATTAGTCTAATGAAATTGAAGAGAATGTACAATCCCATGAAATCTTTACTGAGTTGTTGTCCTGACATCCCAGATAATGCCTTTCTTTTTTACAAAAGAATTTCTCATGCTTCTTCACCAGCCACAAAATAAGACATTCCTTCACTTCATTTGCAAGAATATATGACTAATACCAATATGCATGGAAATTTTGGTATAATTAAAGAGGTTTCAAAAGTTTATGATGAAAATTGGTTGTTCAGATGTAATTTATTACTCAAGGGGTTATTGCAGTTCTTAAATTTTAGATATTTCATCATGGTTCCAAAGTGGCCGCTAAGTTTGTAGGCATTTCATTAAGATTATACATTGTTCCACTCAAACATCTATTTCTCTTAGCCTGTTAATGGGTTCACATGATTTATGTGGACTAAATAAGGTAGGAGTCAGGACCTACCATGTACATAAGTTAATTAGGTGTTTTTGTCATGTCTATTTCAGTTTCTACATGTCTTTTATTTTGTTTCTCATTTTTAGCTCGTGTCAAGTCTCTATATTATTATGTTGAGTCATGATACTTTTGACTCTATGTCCCAATGGATAAGGCACCAGTCTTGCCAGATATTTTACGTTCTTGTTGCATTTGAACAAGGTCCTTGATCCCAGTCAAAGCCAATTGTTGCCCACATATTTGACCCTAGATAATTTTGAACTTTTCATGACAAATTGGCAAGTGTCACTATATAAGTTAAGTCCCTAGATATTACGATAGCTCGTTTGAGTTAGTTGTCTTCTATTGCAAGATGTTGGTGTTACATGTTTTCTGCACTAAGTCATCATAACTTATCGATCATAGAACTTGTGTATAAATAATGTTGTATTTGATTAGATTTATGTTAGAGGATTTTCTAGGGACTTTTTCCATTCACAAACATTTGTACAAGAGCTAAGAGAATTTGTGCTCTCCTTTTTTATTTTCAATAAAGAAGAATATTGTTGGACTATGAGCTAATGTGTTAGTTCTTTATGCTATAGGTTTTTCTTATGTTTAATTTGCAAATATTATCTGATGTATTTCCTATCGTGTGGTGGATGAAATATTATCACTGTAGTAATGGATGTAACATTGGGTATTTTCAGATCTTTGAGTTTGGAAAGCCTAGGTGAATGTCTCTTTTCTTACATCAAGCAGTATTTCCTCATTCAAATTCATGTCGTGGTTACTCTTCAATCTATTCATTATTTTCTAGGAGAACTAGGTTATTATCCCTATGTTAGCCATACCTAGTTTTTTTTTCCTTTTATTTCAAATTTAGTTTGTGTACTTTTCGTACTTAAAAGCATACCCCCAAAAACTTAAATTAATATCATACAAGGAAGATACCCCTCTCAAATGTAGAGGAAGATTGTTAATCCAATAGCAATCTCTCCAACTATTGGAACATTTGTCAAGCGAACTTCAAGGTTGACTTTTAGCAAAGCATTGCAGCAACAAATATGTTTACCAATAATCTCCAAATGACTTTATACTAGACACATGATCATTTAAAACTATCTTTGTAGGTCTTGATATGATAAATCAGGACAACATAAGTTCTGAGGTCCCTATACCACATTTTGGGAAGTAGCACCCACCAAGCATTATGGGATGCCTTTCCTAAGTGGGTGATATGTAACTACCTAAAAGTGAATAGGCATACACAACAAATCCAGTGATGATCCAATAACCCAGCTCATGACCCTATGTGACATCAAAATTAATAAACTTGACCTTGATCTCATTATTCTATGGTAAAAACATTACATCCTTTTAGAGTCTCCCATTCATCACCTTTGGTTAACCTAGAAGTCGCCCAAAATGTGTCCATACCTCCACTTTTTTATCAAAACCTTTTGTTGTCTACTAAAAATTATAGGGTAACCCTTTAGTTTATTAATTTTCCCTAAAGAAAAATTTTTTGTTGAAAGGGGAGTGCCTATTTTAGAACTAAACATGTGACTTGTTGTATGGGCAATATTTTTCTTATTTCATGCATTTTAACTTCAGTTGGCACCAATCTCAAGATAATTACCTTTAGTTTTTCTTACCTCTTATCTTGAGATTAAATATTTGGTGCATGCTTTCCTATATATTCACCCCTCTCCCACCAAGTTAGTGTCCTAAAAGGTGTCTCAACCTTGCATCCCAATGTTTCATATTTAACTATTTATTGTATTTATTTATTATTTTGAGCCTCATATAGGAAAGAGGGTGTCCCACTTTGAGGTGGCACATTTGACCAAATGTCAAATATTTTGTAATGTGTGTAAGAAGTTGTAAGAGCATCTAATGTTATTATGACATTGTAAGATGTGGGGGTTACTTATGATAAATTCTATGACACATGTAAGATCATGATTATAGGGAATTACATGGTAGACTTGATGTTTGACCAAATTTATGATGCATGTTATGACACATCATAAGGCATCTTTGAATGGGGATAATGGAGCCAAAATGAAGCACCCAAGTTGGTGAGTTAGTTATGACAAATTATGACAATGTAAGAGAATCTTCTACTAGTAACATTTTGACTTATTATGAAAGTTGGGCACTAGCATTCCTCATGGGGATTTTGGCACCATTTTTGGGAGTGGCATTCTCCCATGGTTTATAGTTTACCATTTATAGTTTCGTGATTTGTATCTTCTACATATTAGTGCCTAGGATGGAGACATAGTATGATATAATTTTGTAGGGGGTTATGCTACCAAAAATTTCCTAGACTTGTGTTGGTTGTTCTCCATGAAGGATTGAGCATGATGATATATTATAACCAAATTGTTACTTGTGAATACATTGGTTCAAGATTTGGAGGTTGTGTTTTTTATTAACATAGTTTCCCCATGATAAAATTGTGTTATTATGGTATTGCTTTATGTGTAATTTTATTTAGAAATGCTATATCATATTTTGAATGCATTTATCTCCTAATTAACTAGTGTAGGAAATGTTTCTAGTATATCAACTTCCTTTCATTTGGTATCAAATTTTGATCAAATCTATTTCCTAAGTCATAGGAAAAAGTATTTTTGGACTAATCTTTGTTTGAGTGGGAGTCGCACGTGCAGAATATCTTTGTTTTCAGGGAAAATGGCAAGTACATAATGGTTGGAGGTTGAACAATTTAATGACTCAAACTTCAAGCTATGGAATCTTAAGATGGAGGATATGTTGAAAAACAAAGATCTTGTTATGCAGTAAAATGTGTACCCTAGCATTTTACATCTAGTTTAACACCTATGTGGACCTAAAATGTTTACACTTGTTAATCAAGACCTATTTTAACACCTTTTTAAACATTAAATGATTAAATCTCAATCCCAATGAATAAACTTGACAAATTAAAGTTAGGACTTGTCTAAGCCCACTTAAAGGGGCAATCCCCAGAGTTTGTGGGGCTAAAGGACCAGGGCACCAGAATGTGTTGGTTCCAAATTGGACCTTTATCCCTTCTCTTGTGGTGTTAGCTTAGAACACCTCCTTGACTTTAACATGTCGGCCCCATTTGGTTTTATCCATTGTTGTTGAGAAGGAACACATATAAAAGCAAGTTATTTTATTCATTTGAACAACTCTAAGTTCTCTATGCAATCTAGACACACTTGTACTCTCTCTTCTTCTCTCTCATACTCTCTATTCTTCTCTATGGTGTATTATTGTTGTTGCACTAACTTCTTGCAGGTCTTATGAAAATCTTTCTACTTCTTTGGGATACATCAACTTATTGAGTCAAGTTGCGATGCTGCATCAAGAAAGATAGGGTTTCCATGCTCATGGTGACTCCTTTCCTTCATGCTTTGTTAGAGTATTCCATTCTACTTCAGATTTGTCTCTGCCCTCCTAGGGCACACACTCTTTGAGATCTCATCATTACTATTGTGGAGGTGGAAACACCATTCATGGACCTTGACTTAGTCAAGCTCCTAATAGCACCCAACTATTTTCCTTCTTGTGTGTGTGCAAGTAGCATCTGGAATACTCGGCAAAAAATAAGTTATAGGAAGCAGGAACACAAAAGGGCAAAGACACATAAAACTTAACATTTTGCCAAATCTTAATCAGAGTATAGGGAGTCCAAGTGCCCTAGTCCTTTGGGCTCCTGAATCTGGATCTAGGTTCTATTCTACCCTCTGATCCTTGATGTGGTGTTAGATCTTTGATATTTATTTCTGACAGTCGTATTTTCATAGATCTTGCTTAACTAGGGTTTCTACTTTGCCCTAGATTGATTGATTGGATTTGGTTGATTATCCTCTATAAAACAAAGAGACAAAACCCATGTAGTTTGGCTCTCCTTCTTGGGTAGAAGCCAAGCTCAGTTTGTGTTCTAATGTTAGATAGAAGAGGGTTTGACCTAGTTTGATCTCTTAGGCTAGGTCTCTCTTTTCTATTAAACAGTTTGGTGAACCCATCATTTCTTGCATTTTGGCATCCTTCTTGCTTTAGATCTGATTTATTTTCTACCCTAGATCTAATTAGATTACATTCATTCATCATTTGGCATACTTTTATAGCTTAATTTTGCATTATTTCATTATTCCTAGGGTTTGGAAAAACCTTGCATTTTTAGAAAATCTAGCTAGTCTTGAACATAGGGTTTTTAGATTAATGTGTTATTTCAGATCTTTGTATCATGATTAAATTGATTTCATTTGTTGTAGCATATCATCTTTGTGTTCAAGAAAAGACATTCTTGCATATTTGCATTGAAAAGTGAGAAATCAAGCATTTTAGGCTTAGAAAAAGCATGTTTATTACATTATTTTCATTACATGGGTTTTAGATCATCATAGAAAGATTTAAATTTCTGATTTTTTCATCAGACCTGATTGGTATTGCAGCAATTAATCATTTCATAGTGCTATATCTTGCATTTGAACCTCTTCATTATTAGGGTTTTCAAAAAATTTGCATTTTTAAAAAATTAGCTAGTCTTGCACCTAGGGTTTGTTGAGTAGAATCTTATTTCAAATTTTGTTGATGATAACTAGTGGTCAAATTTGATGTTGCATTGTTGTAGCATTTCATAAATACCATTTTCAAATTATGAAAAAAAGCATTCTTGCATCAAAGAATTTTGATTTAGGAAACACACATTTAAGATCTAGGGTTTGATAGTAAAACCCTAGCTAGTCTTGCATATAGTGGTTGTATTTGAAATCTTATTTTCAGATCTTTGTTATGATGAAGGATTGTTAAATCTGATTTTAATTTTCTGTAACTCATCATATGTGTCATATTTGTTTAAATTAGAAAGCAAGAGCATTCATGCATTCATCTCCTCTTTAAAATTGTAAAGCAATAGCATAAACAAAACTATCTAGCTTCATTTCACACTTATGCATGTTCATTTAAAGCAAAGATTTCTAAATCCCTCTTGTGTTTACTTAGGGAAATAATTTGCACATATTACATATCTTACATTTGCAAGACTTAGTTGTTGTGGTTACCAAAAATACCACATTTTTGGAAAGCCCCGCTTATATTGCACTTGTAGGTCATTGATTGCAATATTATTATAGATACTCAAATCATGTCTAAATTCAATTGTACATTGCTATTCCATATCACACTTACGTGTATTATTGGATTCTTTGTATTGCTTCTATCAATATTATAAGACTTTAATAAATTCATCTCCATGAATAGTCATGAGAAAGATGATGGTGATAGTTCTTCTTCTACTACAAATCATGATAATATCATTGACATCACCTCTAAGGCATATGATGGTGACCTAGCTTCACCTACATCACCCTATGGTTTGGATCCCTCTCCCAAAAGTGAGAACATTTTGGTGCAAGAGGATGAAATCATTGACACATTCCTTAATATTACTTCACCTTCTCTTCATTTGAATGATCTCTCTTCTAGAGATGTGGCACTAGAGGATGTTGAGCACACTATTTTTACTTCTACCATAGCACATGATGATTCCATGAATCATCCTATTAATCTTCCTCCTTTGGTTGAATGTTCAAGTACCTTGGATATCACTAAGGATGTGAAGATCCTAGATCTTCCTCCTTTAGTTGAATGTTCAAATACCTTGGATATCACTAAGGATGTGAAGACCCTTGGTATTCCTCCTTTGGTTGCATGCTCAAGTCCCTTGGAAATCACTAAAGATACAATCATTGTTGGGAATTAAGGTGTCTCAACCTTTAAAATTTCCTAGCATTTATTATTTGATTGTATATTTATTTAATTGCCTATATTGTATTTAATATTGGTCATCTAGTTTTGTCATTTAGTGTTAGGTGGCATGTGGACATGTCATCCCACTTGGAAGGTGACTTGGATGGTCAAGTCAACATTTGAAAATGTAGGCCTACCATTTTAAGGTGGCATTATTGCCATGTGTCAGCATCTTGTGGGTTGTGTAAGAGGTTATGATATATGACGAATTCTATGACATGTAAGAGTCGGAAATAGAGATTCTATGACAGGTGTGACAATTGTCAAGAAGCATCTTTGCATAAAGAAAGTAGGCGCCCAAGTTTGACTATGACAAGTTGTAAGAGAATCGTTTATTAATAGTTAGTTATGATAGATTCTCTTACAATTGTAAGTGTTGTCATATATGACAGATTTTATGATAGTGTAAGAGCATCTGTCATACCTATTTTGGGAAAATTTGGGGCACCCACGTATGGGGATTGTAAGGGATGAAACAAAATCTTTGACAAGTGTCTTTTGCATGCTTTATGGCCTTGGAATTTGGGCCATGTGGATTTGGATGAGATTATTTTGTGGCTTGCTCTATAAGCTACCTCCATCTTGGTATTTCTCTATAAATATAGGTGCTTGGAGTTGGAGAAGTGTGGTTCATTTACAGGTACCATTATGCTATCGGAATTACTCTAGTATTTGACATTTGTGAACTCTTGGAAGAACTTGCATTGAAAGTGTGTTTTAATCATCCTTTGATGTGATAATACATTGTGTAGGTTTTGGAGTATGGGTTTTTTCACCTGAAAGGGTTTTCCCCACGTATATCTTGTGTTGAGAGCATTGTACTTATTTTTGATGTGTTGTTACCTTTCTGTTAATTTACATCTCATAATCTGTAACTATAAAAGATAAAAATTTGCATAAACCTTTCCTTAGTAGATCAGTGTAGGAAGTATTTCTGCATACCTTGCTCCCTTTCAGTTGGTATCAGAGCATGATCACCTTTAGTTCTAGTTGTTGGGTAGAGGGTTTTTTGAGCCGATCTTCATTTGAGTGGGAGCTTGTACAGAGGATTTTGAAATCTTTGTTGCAAGAAAGAGATGGTGAGCACATCTGGGAGGTTTGATATAGATAAGTTTAATGGAGGCAACTTTGAGTTGTGGTAACTCAAGATGGAGGATTTGTTGGTGGATAGAGACCTATGGCTCATAGTATCTGGAACCATACCATTGGGCATGAAACAAGAAGATTGGGATTTGATGGATCAAAAGGCTAAGGGTCTGATAAGACTTTGTTTGGTTGATTCAATGCTCCTGAATATCCATGAAGAGAAGACTGCAAAAGATCTTTGGAAGAAACTTGGAGATGTTTATCAAGCTATATCCCTGGTGAACATGTTATTCCTACAAAAGAAATTGTATTCTCTGAGGATGGAAGATGGAGGATTTGTCTCCGACCACTTGAATACATTCAATATGTTTGTTGCCCAGTTGACCTCTATTGGTATGAAGATGGAGGAGGAGGATCGATGTATGACATTGTTGTTTGCTTACCAAATTCATGGAACACCTAGTTATGGCCATTGGGAGTACCAATACCACCTTTAAGATGGATGAAGTGGTTTCTTTGTTGTTGTCTAAAGAGACACAGATAAAGTATTCTGAATTGGCTAAGGAGACTCTTGTGGTTCGTGGTAGATCTAAAGAGAAAGGAAATAAAAAGGATAAGAAGGAAGATCTAAATCTTGTGGGAGATCCAAGTCTCCTGGAAAGTCCAAGGCTATGTGTTGGAACTACGGCAAACCTGGTCACTTTTGCAAGGAGTGCAAGGAGGAGAAGAAAAAGAAGAGGAACTATGATTCAAATTTTGATAAATCCTCTGAGGATGATGGAGAAGTGTTTGTCACTACCTTGGCAACTCATGCATCTGAGGATGTGTGGCTTATTGACTTTGGTTCATCTTTTCACATGACCTCTCATCGGGGTTGGTTTTTGAAGTATGAAGAATATGCTGATGGAAAGGTGTACTTGGGTGACAACTCTCACCTAAAGATTATTGGCCATGGAAGAGTTTTGATTCGATTCCCTGATGGACGAGTGAAGGGGATCAATGGTGTTCTACATATCCCTAGTTTGGCACAAAACATATTATCTGTAAGTAAGTTGAATGATGTGGGTGCGCAAGTTATTTTCTCGAATGGAGGATGCAAGATGACCAGAGGAGCTATGGTGCTAGCTAACGGTGTTCGGATTGGCACTCTATTTCATCTTGATGCATGTGCAGCTCAGTGCAATAGTGCCTCTGTTTCAAAGAAGAGAACTTCAAAGTCTTCATCCTCACCATTGGACCCAGCAACGAAGAGGATTGTTGCATCTACTTCCGATGGTCATTCTTTCTGGGTACCTAAGGGTGCTCATTCTATGGAGATGAAACTTCCAGCTAAGAAGACAATGTTATATCACCAAAGGCTTGGTCATGTTGGTGAAAAGGGTTTGAGGACCCTGAAAAATAAAAACTTTGTTGAGGGTATGAATGACTGTAACCTTGAGTTCAATTTTTGCGAACATTGCATTTATGGAAAACAAAACCATGTTTAGTTTTATTCTAGTTCTCACAAATCTTTTGAGGTGTTGGACTTGATTCTGTGTATAGGAATTAGGAAAAATTTGAGATCGAATGATATTCAAAACAATGAAATATTCAACAACTCCAATCCTATAACATCATGATAACGATCTAAACAAGCAACCAAATAATCAATGAATAATACCAAAAATAATGAAAGCTTTCACCTAGATTGTATTGTTATCTTGGTCGACTATGGATTGCTCTTCAAATTGCAAAACCATGTTTGTAACAAGCGAATGTAGATTGTGTTTGTGCTCAATGATGCGATGAATGCTCCAATGCTGTATGGATGCCTGAGAATAAATGATCGAAGAGGATTTGTTATGGAGATGAGGGGGGTTTATATAGGTTTCAGACATGATCGATCAATGGATGAAATAATTCCATGAATGGATGGTTGAGACAAATCAAATAACTCATGATGAATGTGCACACAACATGTGTCACTCCAAAAAGATATTTTTATTAAGATAATTACTTTTTGATAATAGACATGGAACATACATGATAAAAATAGATTTGATTTCATAAATTAGAATGTTTTTTTCTAATTTATGAGTTGATGATAAAAATAAGATAAATTAAAGTCAATTAACTTAACTTTAGATTTGTTTTTTGAAGTTCTAAAAATAAGACTGATTGTGCACATGAGTTAACATGATATTTTTTGAGGAATTGGAAGATAATTGATATTAAATAAATAAATTTATTTAATTGATTGTGCATGATTTGCAATTATAAATAAAATATTTAATTTTATTTATTTTTAGAAGAATTAGAGGATTTAAATAAATTAAACCAATAAACTGATTTAATTTATTTTGGATGATGAAGATAAATAAAATATTTTATTATATTTTATTTTTAGAAAAGATATTCAATTTAAATAAATTTGAATGATTTATTTAAATTTGGAAGAATGGTTGATTAATTGAATAATTTAGAAATTATTTAATTATAGATAAGAGGATTTAAATGATAAATTAATTAAATAATTAATTTATTCAATTGATGTGGATTTGAATTTTGAAAGATGGTAATGATTTAATTAAATAATTGAAATTATTTAATTTTGGAAGAATAAAGTTGATTTTGATGAAATTAATTAAATAAATAGAATTTATTCAATTAATGTCAAATTTAGGAGATTTGGAAGAATTTGATGATTTTGCTGAAATTAATTAAATAATCGATTATTTAATTAATGTTAAAATGCATGTGATTTGATGAAATGCAAGTGATGCGATGACATGGTCATTTTTAGGTGTCTACATTTTGCCCCTCTTTGATGCAATGCAATTTATAGTGTTACTTCAAAGAAAATGATTGTTGAAGACATGATACAATTTTGATGCCCCAGTGTAGTTGGCGTAGGATGCCCCCTCGAGAGGAAAGACAGGGTAGTGACAGAAGAACTGGGTTGACGCTCGACTAAAAGATTGTGTTTGAGAAAGATGAGGTTGGATAGAAGAAAGTGGAGACAGAATAGAATCATGATAGAAAGAGTATTGATCAATCTTTGCTTGAAAAAACTATATGATGACATGGATAAATGAATGGGACCTGGATAAGCTTGTTGCAATGGTTTCACAAATGTTTATAAAGAGCAATCCTTATTGTTGATATAGCACATGGATAGTTTGCGACCAAGGTATAAAAGACCAAGATGCTGTGATATCCTAGTACGAGGACGTTGACTCTGCAAGCAAGTAGTTCGAACTTAGATCCCTTAGACATAATATAACCTTGTTGGATATGTGAATGAGCCATAGTCTTGAACATAAAATAAACTTCAATACATAAATGTAAGAAGAATATTAATATGTAAGATGCTAGGTTGTAACACACACATGTGAATGAGCCATACTCTTGAACATATAATAAACTTTAATACATAAATGCAAAAAGTATATTAATATGTAAGATGCTAGGTTGTAACACACGCACAAGATAGATATGATTCTAAGTAAGATAAAAGATCATTCCTCAAACACGGCACACAAAAAGCAATGACTATGCCCCCAATCCGTACTGGATCGCTACATACCAAGATATAGATAAATCAAGGTAGTCTTGAATAAATAATGGGAAAGGGACAAAAAAAGATAAAGCAAAAAGCAAATTGACTGACTTACAAAGTAAACATACAACTAACATATTCTCTTGCCAAAGAGGTTGCTCAGGATAGATTGGATTGACATGGGTTGATAGGATAGATAACAGCCTTATTGTAGGAACGATATATCCGTTAAAAGGTGTTGATCTGTTGATAGGATAATGTTTGGTTTCAGGAAATGAAACATGTCGTATAAGATGCCTAGTCCAGTTTTGACAATGGAACATCCTATATAAGACAATTGATTAATGTAGCAGATGTTGGCAATCGATAAGTAGGACAACATATGGCTCTATAAGTAGGTGTTTTTGCTTCATGTTGTTTAAGGACTTTTGCTTTGAAAGGATGCGTTGTTTGCTTGTTTTGCTACTTGAGTTAGTCAAGTCGAGGTGGATGGATGACTTGTGATAAATGGAAGACTAGAAAGATGGAATGTCAATGGATTGAGATCGGTGAAGAATGGTGAATCATATGTGCCTGAGTACTGGAAACTTCCTTCGTATTCCAGACTGCCTACATACCTTGTATCCATGAAATCAAGGCACATTACGATGAAAGATGAAAATTATAATATGTAGTTCTAGATAGAGTGATGAGTGGGTCAAAGTGTGTTTGAGCTTGGGTAGGTGAAATATGATATCTTATGTACCTGAGTACTGGATACTTCCTTCATATTCCAGACTGCCTACATACCCATATCCATGGGATCAAGGTACCTTAAGATTGAGATGAGATGATATGTAGTTCTGGATTTGATGATGTAGGATTGGATGATTGTGTTTTCATTGTGGGGAACAATATATCCCTAGATCAACACAAGGGTGATAGTGTCTAGTTTTAGAAATGAAAACACCTCGTATAAGATGCCTAGTCTGGTTTCGAGAGTGTGACCATCTGTATAAGACAATTGATATGAATGATGGATTGGTTGATGTGTTTTTGTTTTCATTTTTGTTTGAAGGTTGATGTGTTTTTGTTTTTGTTTGAACGTTGATGAACCTCGAA
The DNA here is from genome assembly GCA_027924645.1 of Cunninghamia lanceolata. Lineage (NCBI taxonomy): Eukaryota > Viridiplantae > Streptophyta > Pinopsida > Cupressales > Cupressaceae > Cunninghamia > Cunninghamia lanceolata. The sequence goes on along the minus strand of BSBN01000472.1, from coordinate 15,249,205 downwards.
CAAGGATCCATTCCTAGACCTAGGTTAAGGAAAGAGTTGCCCCCATTCCGGTAGTGGTGTTATTATGGATGACTGACATAGGATAAGCTGACATGGATAACTTGACATAGGATAAGCTGATGATTGACACAGATAACTTGACATAGGATAAGGATGATGGACATGGATAACTTTACATAGGATAAGGATAATGATTGACATGGATAACTTGACATATGATAAGGATGATGGTTGACATGGATAACTTGACATAGGATAAGGATGATGGAAGAACTGACATAAGATAAGGATGATGATTGACATGGATAACTTGACATAGGATAAGGATGATGGACATTGAAAAATTTCCAAGCTATTCTAGTTAGGGAAATGGAAATGCAAAAAGGTCAATGGTTTTATTATGGATGGATGGATGAAGTTTATAATGAAATGGACATGGTGTTGGGACAAAATTTCAAACCCCCAAATAATTCATCCAAAAAATCCATTTACCGCCTTACACTTGAGATAATTATCTATTTTCATTTTTCAAAATTAATACTCCCGTAATAAATTGCCCATCATATTCGCCCTAGAACCACAAAAATCCATATTATCTACACCATATGTCGAAGACTTAATCCCTACAGACATAACAAGAAAAGAATCCTCAGTGTATCGGTATGACTTCTTCAAAGGTCACTTCAACACCTAGAAAGGTGTTAAGAAGCTCTCAAGAAATCGGCGTGACACTTAAATGTGTCACATCGATAAAATGATAAAATTAAAATACTCACGGAAACCTGAATACATGAACACTTGGCATATATTTTGAACTAACATTTCAAGTTCAAGGAGACAGGGATATCAGAGTATTGAGATGAGTCTTTTAGGGGTCTCTTCGACATTCCGACCCATATGGGGCATATCGAGGAGACTACAAAATATCAACATGACATATAATTTCACCATGTTGGGGTGACTTAGAGTGCTATCCTGTTGAAAAACCGCTAAAGATTTTGGAATGTCGAAGGGAATGCATATTTAGTCTTTCAGAAAAAATGAACATGTCGATAATCAAAAAGGCATCGAGGAGAGGTACATATGTCAAAAAGATGGAGTTTTGGCATGACCACCATTTGAGTCACAGCGAAGTCCCGATGAAGTAAAGAAATAATAAAATCCCTTAAGTGAAATGATTATTTCGGCAGGGTGACAGAAGGTGCTCTATTGTGAGAAATAAATGTTTCCCTAATGATTTGAAACCTGCCATTAATGCTCAGAATAGAGTAAATCAAGGAAATATTGAAACATCTGGTTCAGTACTCAAGCACAGGAGCTGGGGTGAGCATCTGCGACGAATACAATTCAAGTATCCAAGTAAGTGTTCTGAGCCTAAAATCTAAGCTTTCTGGCTCATAATTGCATTTGAAAGATCTCTCGTATTATACTATGGAAGAAACACATGAAAACCCTAAGGAAAAAAGGCAGAAGTTGAACGAGAGACACTTGAACAAAGATTTAATAGACCAGTGTCCAAAGTCAAGGCAAAAATCCTGAAGGAATGCCCAGTTAAACCCAAATGCAGAAAAATTAGAAGATGAATACATACAAATAGGAGATATATGGACTCCCGTAAGAGGGTATGACCTCTTCATCTACCATTATAAGAAAATGCATAGGCATTCTCCTATTTCGAACCCATGGAGATTAAATTTAGGAAAGTTGGTAGTGCCAAACATATTTGTGAATGTTAAATTCTTGATAATGCTGGCTGGAAACTCTAACCCACAGAATTGTATGATTGAATTGAAGGATGGAGCATGATTTATCCCTGTCACCTAGGATTACATATCGATGGTTTTCCAATTAGATATTGGCTTCGATGTAAATTTAGGATTAGGGATTTGTTCGGTGAATATTATAATTTGAGCAACAACTACAAGAGATGGAGGTTGCCCATGTACAGACCCCATGATGAGAACAACAAGCTAAGGGTTTTTTTAGTCATAGAAGATCCCCCATATTCCGTTGAATTGTTTGAAGAGTATTTCCAGTATACCTATTATTCTGTGTGTCAATTGTTAGGGGTTGAGGCTTCTATGTTTATGGAAGTTGCTCTTATGGTCCTAGTAGCCGACATCCAAAGCTAACAAGCTCTACATTTTGATTATGCTGAGTTCCTGGCCAACACCCTTCACAATGAATTGGTCTCCATAAAGGGAGGAGGGAGTAGATTTAGGAATTGCTCTCTACTAATGCATCTTGTCTTGTATGAAGGCTAAAACTTGGGTTTATGGGATAAATACTTAGGAGTCAGGAACTTGGATAGGAATTAAGATGTGAAACCCATCTAGAGATGGACTGCTATATGGGATAGCAGATGTGATAAATCCCATTACATCTTTTTTGAAGAATACTTTGTAAAACCTGTGTATAAGCACCTAGGGCATCCTTGCAATTACAATATGTCATCAGAGGTTCAAAGATTTTTAATGCCAAATGATAAGCATGAGCTAGGAAATTTCACTCATAATTGGGGCGATTGGTATTCCTACACTGATTATACAAAGATAATGGTGTTCAGATTTGAAGGACCCCTTCTACTATTACCAAAGACTTGTCCTGACAGAGTTGTGTATCTAGAGATTGTAAGACAACTTGCTCACTCTGATTTTATGCATCTAAAAAGACACAATAAGCAGTCATTTATGCCAGACACTTTGTGTTTTGGGCATTTCACAGTCATGTCAGACAAAGGATACTAATTGATTGACAAAAAACTGGAGCATTTTAGGCTACCATCAGGGAGTGCCAGAGAGAACTTTGATCCAAAGAATTTCATAAATAGTGTTAAGATAAAACACAAGCTTAAGAGGTATAATCATGTTCTATTTGTCGATGATGACCTGGTTTGAAATTGTGACGAGCAAGTTGCAATTGAGAGATGAGATTTATATTACAAGATAACGTTGGTTGAAGCTTGGAGGGTAGCAAAAAACCCCACTTATAATGGTGCCTTCATGGATATTAATGACCCCATTGAAAGATTGAATACATTGATTACAAATGCCATAGACTTGATTAAAAATGTCCCTTCTTATGTGTTTGAAAGAAAAGGAAGGGATGTTAGAGGAATTCAAGCAAAAGATGAGGTCCCTATTTCCCAGTTACCTCCTCAACAAACTCCTGAAATCTCTTTTGAAGAAGAAAATGAAGAGGAGAAGAATAAAGACTTGCAAGCATCCTCTTCTCTTATTGAGAAATATAAGCCTCTAGTAGATGGAGAGGAAGTCAAAATAGAGACTTTTGATGAACTAATAGATGATGTGAGATACCTGGCTAGTAAAAATTTCATTACAGATGCTGACTTTATCAAAACTTTAGAATTCAAAACCTTCTTATATGAATATAAAGGAAAACAAGCCAGAGAAAAGATGAAGGATATCACTCTTAAGGTTCAAGAGGAAGTTCTACAAGAGCTTCAATCAGAAATAGATAGTGCCATGGAAGAATTGATTCTAGAAAAAGGTAGAGAATTGCTCAAGGAAGTAGGAGTGGTGTTTGTCGATGATGACCTGGTTCAAAATTGTGACGAGCAAGTTGCAATTGAGAGACGAGATTTATATTACAAGATAATGTTGGCTGAAGCTTGGAGGGTAGCAAAAAACCCCACTTACAATGGTGCCTTCATGGATATTAATGACCCCATTAAAAGATTGAATACATTGATTACAAATGTCGCAGACTTGATTGAAAATGTCCCTTCTTATGTGTTTGAAAGAAAAGGAAGAGTTGTCAAAGGAATTCAAGCAGAAGATGAGGTCTCTATTTCCCAGTTACCTCCTCAACAAACTCCTGAAATCTCTTTTGAAGAAGAAAATGAAGAGGAGAAGAATAAAGACTTGCAAGCATCCTCTTCTCTTATTGAGAAATATGAGCCTCCAGTAGATAGAGAGGAAGTCAAAATAGAGACTTTTGATGAACTAACAGATGATGTGAGATACCTGGCTAGTAAAAATTTCATTACAGATGATGACTTTATCAAAACTTTAGAATTCAAAGCCTTCTTATATGAATATAAAGGAAAACAAGCCAGAGAAAAGATGAAGGATATCACTCCCAAGGTTCAAGAAGAAGTTCTGCAAGAGCTTCAATAAGAAATAGATAGTGCCATGGATGAAATGACACCAGAAAAAGGTAGAGAATTGCTCAAGGAAGAAGAAGTGGTGTTCGTCCCTGGATGGGATATGACTTCAGCTATTATTTTTGATACTTTCAGAAAGAATCAAGAGAAAAAGATGTAGCTTAGTGTCGAGGCACTTGATAAGATTAAAAATGGATCAGGCTATGACCATGATAAGAGGACACTGCTGATATGGTCACTCTATCCTTCACACAAAAAGCCTCAGGTCATAAATAATCCTAATGAAGCATTTGGTCATCTAATGATTCAGCGAGTTGAGGACACATATCCTATTGAGACATCTGATCTAAATGTGAATGTTGCAAGATTCACAAAGGGACAGATTGAGCAAATTGTCAAAAAGAATAATGCTTATATGTTGGAAAACAAAAAGCTCAGACAGGAGGTTGCTACATACAAAGACAAATTGCCTTCATCAAACAGTTACTCTCCATATTTGGAAGCTGATAAAAGAGTCACAAAGGCTTTGGCTGATGCAAACTATTGGAAATATAAGACAGAGAAATTTCAGAAGAAAATTGAACAATTAGAGAAGGAAATAAAAAGTGCTAAGTATAGCATTGCTTCTGAATTAATCAAGAAAAGATTTGAAGAAATGATGAAAAACAATGATCAAGTATGTGATTCATATAGAAGGACTCATAATGCATTCCAGGAACACAAGAGATTGCATCTTAGAATGCTTGAGAAAAAAGAAGAATTGAAAAACAAAGAGCACACAAATAAGGAGTGTAATGAATTACTCAGCGAACATGAAAGGATAAATACTATATTATCAGATGACATAAATGATTTTGATCTAGAAGGGGACATGATATTTCCAAATTTCTTTGACAATGAAGGTAACATGCGGAGTAAAAATCAATGGAAATAAGAGTTAACGTAACTACTGTCTGTTGCTCTGGAGAAGGTCAATGATGAGGATAGAGTGATTGAAAACACTCACAAACAGTTAGAAAGGATATTCAAACTTGAAATTGCTATGGAAGACATAATCTCCATGAACACATGTGTATCCCAAGTGTACATTGATGACCTTGCTAATGTAAATCTGTTCATTTCCAGGAGCATGTAAGAGGAACATATGGGGAGGAAACACAATTTTTGATGATTACAGGCATGTCACATCAATGAAATACTGCAGATATAAAGAGAAGGATCTTGCCAGGCCAGCGGTCACGGATCCCTCTACAATGATTAACAGAGCACAGGACATGGTCGATGCAGTGCCTTTATCTATTTTCTTAATTATGCAATTAGTTATCTTTTGGGACATAATTATGAAAAGACATGTCCTTTTGGCCTAAAGCCTATTTCACATCCCATACATAAGGGATACCAAGGCCTTTTCAAAATAAAAAGGAATTATAAGACTTTTTGTTTATATATGCAATTTAAGCCTGAACTATTATATCTTTTTATATCTCGATGTGCTATGAGCTTATAAATTAATGCAAAGGAGTGGAAGTTATTTGGTGGATCATATTCTTGGTGTTCAATTGTTGTGTAGAATTTCATGTTTATGAGTTGTGTGATTGTCTCCAGAATGGTTTCTTAAATTTGTTCAAATTAATATATCAAGGGTATATTTAATTTGTCAAAACACATTTGTGTTTCTGTGTGATTGATTCGATTGGTTTCTGTGGAAAGTTGATTTAATTCCTATTAAAGCTGCCTATGTTTATTGGTCTCTGCCTAGGGTTAAAATCCTTTAGACTGGTCATCTTAGTGGGTTTCCTTTCCATTTGAATTAAAATCCTTTCCTGTGGTCACAATGATTTAGGAAAATATCATTGGGATTAATAAGAAGAATCTTACAACTCAACATCCTTGCACATCTACACAAGGTGTAGACTTACATAAGTGCCCAACAATTTGAATTAAGCCAATTATAGGAATCCATACACCATTAACTTTTGACCCCTTTGCCCAATAGATAAAGAACTGGTCATACTCACTTCAAAACCTTATTTAAACCTTATTCACATTCTCAAACTACAAATATCAACATTAGGAACAACTCACAACCTTACAGCTACTTCACACTCATTTGCCATTGTGAAGGTTAAATCAAGTCTGCACTAATCTTTCAGGTACACCCACCTAGATCTGGCAGGGCCTAAAGTGAAGGGGGTTTAAGCCTTATCTACCCCGTGTCAGTTAGCCAAAAATGTCAAGAGAGCTTGGCAACCTCTTAGGGTTAATGACCTGCATTTTTGTGACCTAACACATGGAATGAAAAGGACTCGATATATGATGGATGTTGACTCTACACATAGCGCCTGTGTGCTAGGTTTTCACTATGGTACTTAACTAAGGCACCTGTTTACCAGGTTTTCACCAGAGGACGGATTTTTTTTATTTTTTGAGTTTTTTTGATGATTTTTTATTTTATTTTTTTGATTGATTGAATTTTTTACTTATTTTTTATTTTTTGATATTTTGACATGGATACTCTGAGGATTAGGCAAATAATTTCTTGAGATGAGCATTGTTGAGTGGCTCATCTAGAGGAATGCCTTCAGGTGTTGCTAAAGTATAAGCTTTTGATCTATATACTGTTGTGATAACAAAGGGTCCTAACCAATTAGGCTCAAACTTGCCCTTCTTTTCTCGATCAGCTTTATTTCTCTAATTTTCCTTTAAGACAAGGTCACCAACTTGAAACTGTCTTTCTTTGATCTTCTTGTTATAGTTGTGCCGGAGGTGATTTTGATAGACATGGAGATGATTAAGCGCTGCAAGGTGCCTCTCATCTAATAGTTCAAGCTTAGCTAATCTCGAAGTGCGATACTCCTCTCCACCAATCAGGTGTTGTATGGATACTCTGAGGGATAGGATCTCGACCTCTATAGGTAGAACAGCTTCAGAGCCATAGACCAAGGCATAGGGTGTGGCACCAGTTGGTATTCTGATACTAGTGCGATAGGCCCATAGGGCGGGATTGAGTTGCAGGTGCCAATCACGACCAGCTTCATTGACCATTTTCTTAAGAATTTTGAGAATAGTTTTATTGGAAGCCTTGACTTGGTTGTTACTCTGCGGATAGTAGGGAGTTGAAAAGTGATGTTGGATATTGGATATTGTATTGTGTGCATAAGGCACAGACATCTTGATTCTTGAATGGTCTCCCATTATCAGTGACAATGGCTTGGGGAATACCGTACCGACAAATGAGGTAGTTAAGGATAAACTTGGCTATTTTTTAATGGTGATATAAGTTATGGGAATAGCTTTGACCCACTTCATGAAGTACTTAGTGGCGGTATTGATAAATTTATGGCCATTGGATGAGGATAGATGGATTGTCCTATGAGGTCGAGACCCCATTGTGAAAAAGGCCATGGAGTTGTCACAGGTTGTAGTTCATGAGCTGGTGCGTGAATCAAATCTCCATGCTGCTGGCATTATAGTATAAAGCATCTTGTTCAATTGTATACCAGTAATAACCTGTTCTGAGTATCTTCTTAGCAAGGTTAGGACCAATAGAATGTGCACCACAGACACCTTCATGTATGTCTCGTAATGTAGCATCGGCTTCTTTTGTGTTAAGACATCATAAGAAGATACCATCGAGAATCTAACGATAAAGTGTATCACCCAGAATAGTGTAATGGGAGGCTCAACGGATAAAGGTTTTGCGTTGGGTTGCAGATAGTTCAAAGGGAAAGGTACCATGGGGAATTGGGACAAACAAGTTCGCAAATGATTTCAGTAGTTGGAACATCGATGACTGGTATCAACAATTGCTCGATCAAGAATTCACATTTCTGTGTGTTTGTAGGCATATCTATAAGTGACCCCACATAAGCCATAGAATTTGCAGCTTTGTTGTGCTCTCTTGAAATTCACTCAAAAGTGATGTTAGAAAAGTGTGGTTTGTGGGCATCCACTAGTTGCTTGTAAGGGACCAACTTTTCATCCTTTGTTTGGTATTCATCAGTGACTTGTCGAATGACTAGTTGTGAGTCTCCATATACCTATAGTTCTTTGATTTCCCATTGGACTGATGTATGGAGACCTATGAGGAGTGCTTCATACTCGGCTATGTTGTTGGTGCAAGGAAATGCAAGCCGATAAGACTTTGGGATATAGTCATTTTGTGGTGTGATAAAAAGGATGCCGACCCTTGATCCATGCTATGTAGGAACCATCAAAATATAATTTCCACATTACTGAGGTAGAAAGAGTGAAGAGGTTTTCATCTAGAAAGTTAGATACCATAGGATGTACATCTGTCATGGGTGCTTCTGCTAGTTGATCTGCTAGGGCTTGTACCTTGATTGCTTTACGATCCACATACTTAATGTCAAACTCACTAAAGATCATGACCCATTTAGCTAGTCTGCTTGTGAGAGATGCTTTTGCTAGGAGATACTTTAACAGATTAATTTTGGCTATTAGATTTGTGTGTTGGTTTAGCATGTAATGCCACAACTTTGGGTAGCGAACACTAAGGCTAAACAAGCTCTTTCCATAGGTTAATAATTGAGTTCATACCCCACCAAGGTTCGACTGATATAATAGATTGCATGCTCTTTTCCTGACTCATCATGCTGTGCTAGAAGAGCCCCTAGGGCTGCAGTCGTAGTTGAGATATACAAGATCAAAGGCCTATCGGCGACTGGTGGTACCAAGACAGGAGGTGTAGCTAGATATTCCTTGAGCTGATCAAATTCTGCTCGACACTTATCATCCCATTGAAATGAGACATCCTTTCAAAGCAAGTGTTGAAATGGTTGACATTTATCCACTAGCTGTGAGATAAACCGCCTAATGGATTATAACCTTCCTTGAAGGCTCCTTAATGCTTTCAAATTCTTTGGTGGAGGCATCTCCACTATAGCCTTGACTTTTGCTGAATCTACTTCAATGCCTCTGCAAGATACAATGTATCCTGGAACTGTTTTATTGATGTTACCCCGAAGACACACTTCTCTGGATTGAGTCTTACTTGATATTTTTTAAGTCTGTCAAGGATTTGTCCTAGAACCTATATGTGATCTGCCCTAGAAGACTTTGCTAGTATATCATCAACATAGTCCTCCATGATGTGATGAAAGAGATCATAGAATATAACTGGCATTGATCTTTGATAGGTTAGACCCGCATTTTTAAGACCAAATGGCATGACACACCAACAATAGGTACCCCAAGGACAAGTGAAAGTTATTTTATGTTGATCTTCTTCCGCTATCATTATCTGATTGTATTCAGAAAATCCATCCATTAGAGAAAGCATTTCATGACCAGCAGTCAAGTCTACTATGAGGTCAATGTTTGGCAATGGAAAGTCATCTTTGGGAATGCTTTGTTGAGATCTCTAAAGTCAAAACACATGCGGATGCCTCCATTCAATTTATCCACAAGTACAACATTTGAGACCCACTCTAGATAATCAATGGGCTTGATAAATTTTGCATCTAGTAATTTTTGTATTTTCACTTTCACCAAGAGTGCGATCTGTGGGTGCATCTTCCTTAGCTTTTGTTTGACTGGTTTAACTTTTGGATCAACAGTGAGATAGTGAACTACTAGTGAAGGGTCCAACCTTGGCATATCAGCATAGGTCCACGCAAAGTTGATGGTTCACTGTAAGAAGAAGTTGGTAAGATTCTTGTGTTATTGTTCTGATAATGATGCTGCAAGGAATGTTGTCTTTGGATTTTGCTCTGTTCCTAGATTTATCTTTGTAGAATCTTCCACTAGGAGAGCTGATTTCTCTTGATACTTAGGTGGTAGGGGAAGGTCAAATCCTCCATCCTCAGGTGCCACAATTGGGTTTTCACCTTCGAATACGTCCTTTATTTTTACTATTTTCTGATCAAGAGGTGCCATAGTGTGGTTTTCACCTAAAGATCTTTCTTTATTTTTACTTTTGCGACTGGAGGATTTGACATTCTCACCAAAATAAGCAGTTTGATCTAGTTCCATTACAAAACTAGCTTTGTGATCGCCAAGAGGGATACCATCGCGAAGTCCCATGAATTCAGAAATAGCTTCGTCATTCTAAAAAAACATCTAGAATGGGGGACCCTTGTTGGTCCCAATCGATAAGTTTAGGGTAGACAAGTGTTACAATATGGGTGTTGGTGGTTGACGTGAAGGATACAGATGATAGCATAAATATGGAGGATTCAGTGAATAGGTCAGTCATATGGAGGTAAGAGTCATCGATGATATCCTCTTTAGACTTTGAATCTATGAGAGAAGTTTGTGCTACCTCGTCAAGAATACCCTCGATGTCCAAGGTACGTTGTACCTTCCTACCGTATCCTAACCCCTTCTTGTCTAGCTTCTTCTTCACAATAATTGGTTCCATGTCACCTTGATTATCTTTCCCAAGGCCACCTTTGCCTTTGTATCCCATGTTCTTCACAATTCTTAGGCCATTGCCATATTGTTTAACTGGTATGGTGACTGGTTCTTTCTCTTTTTAGAGCCAAGATGAGATGTCTTCAATAGTTTCCTCTACCAATAATTTTCCCTCTTGGAATTAGGTTAGAGTTGCTGGCGGGGGATAGCTGATTTCTTAGTCACTTTAGCTATGGGTGGTTGGGCATAGAATTTAGGGGATAAGGGCATCTTCCCTACACAACAAGATTTAGAGATCATACTCACCAAAGCCTATATCATGGATGTCAGCTTTGATTTTAGGAATACGATTAGGATTAGGTTCAACTTCAGAGGCTTTTTTCAGATTTTTAGAGTCGACATACAATGGGGATTCATAGGGTTTGTCATTATTTGGCACTTGGTTGTTATTCTTATAACTACCTTGCAAGGTACGATAGAATTCAAAGTGATTAGGGTCTCTTAGGATAGTGATCTCCGTACCATTAAATGGGAACTTGAGAGACTGATGGTACGTGGAGAGCACAACTTGCATGGCATGGATCCATGGGCGTCCTAGGATAATGTTATAAGGTAGCTCAATGTCGAGGACTTGGCACCTAGTTTCAAGCATGATAGGGCCTACTTGTATAGGCAAGTGAATAACACCTTCTAAACGATGCTCAGCATTATCATACCCCTTGATTGTAATGCTTTGATCAATGTTGACATGATGCTCAGAGTATCCCAATTGTTTAAGTAACTTGAGAGAACATATATTGAGACTAGCACCATCATCTATAAGTATGTGTTTGATCTTTTGTTTATGGATGAAAACTTCAATGTGAAGGGCATCATTATGACATGGATCATGGGATAGGAGGTACTTTTTAGAAAAGATCACATTGTAAGGTGAAGCAATGTTACCTATTATAGCTTGGAAATCTGTAACGGCTATGTTATTAGGAACAAAAGACTCTTGTAGGGCTTTTTCTAGCACAACTTTATGTGCGGGTGATGATCGGAGAAGGTCAAAAATAGAGATTTGTGTAGGGGTTTTCCCTAGATGTTCGACAAGATTGTAATTAGATTGGGTTGGGAGACTCATTGTAGGTCCATGAAGGGTGACACGACCATGACGAGTTGTGATGGTGCAATCCGTAGATTTACCTTTGATAGTGAGGGTAGACACATGACTTTCTTCAAAACAACCTACAATAGAGTCATAGGAAGTGGAGGCTTTGTTAACACCTTTACCTTTGTCAGGATTTTGACCTTGACCATAGTTAGGGAATGGTTCCTTGTACATGTTGAGATCTTTGTTTGTGTTTTGAGTAGGAGGTGCACATAAAGTGACATCACCTCTATCAATAAGGTTTTGGATCATGTGCTTGAGTTTCATGCATGATATGGTTATGTGTCCTTTGGTCCTATGGTATTCACAATATTTGTTGTCTTTGTACCATGTAGGTTTGTAAGTAGGTTCGCCATATGGTGGAGCGTCTAGTAGTGTGACGAGTCCATTTTGCACAAGTTTATGTAGAACTGACTCTATAGGCTCTCCTAAGGGAGTGAACTTACGCCTTGGAGGGTAATCCTGGGGAGGCTGCTCTTGTTGATGTTGTTGGTTTTGGTTTGGTTGTTGTCGTCGTCGTCGTCGTCGTTGTTGTGGCGGAGGTTGGTTTTGTTTGGATGAAAGATTTAGGGGTGTTTGTAGTGTTTGGACATGTTTGGAATCCACCACACCATCACTGACCACTTTTTTGTTTTTGTTCTAGTATTTGGGCTTATTGTTTGATTGTTGTTGAGGAGCATTGTCTTTATTGTCTTTGAAGATTTTGACTACACCTTTAGTGATGAGGGCCTTTTAGATGTTGATGCCTTTATAGGTAATTTTGTCAAAGGTTGTAGCGCTAAGTATTTGCAAATGGAAACCCAATTCTTGGTTAAGGTTCTGCACAAATATGCTAACAAGCTGCTTTTCCGGTATTTTGAATGGGAATTTGCTATCCATGTGTCTCCATCTTTGAAGGAAGGAGATAAGAGTTTCCCCATTTTTCTGTTTATTGTTACATAAGTTAGTCATAGAGACTTCATGTTCTCTTTTCTATGAGAAATGGGTGGCAAATTTTTCTGCAAGCTCGTTAAAATATTTGATACCCGTAGGTAGATGCGAGAACCATTCTATAGCTTGACCTCCAAGACTGTGAGGGAAGAGACACATGAGATATGTGTCATTATGTGCAACCTCTAAACAAGCGAGATAGAATTCTCTAAGGTGGTCTTTTGGGTCTCCTCTTCCCTTGTATTTATCAAATTTGGGTATAGTGAAGTTGGGAGGAAAAGGGATCATTTGCAATGACTGATCAAATGGATAAGGACAAACCTCTTCCAAGGAGAAGGTTTTCTTAGTATGGCCAAATGTAAGATCGGCTAGTTGTTGTTGTACTTTGGCAAGTTTGAGCTCCGTAGTTATGGGAGGGGTTGGAAACATATCCTGTTGTACTAGAGGTGGTTGTTGTTGCCCATATGGAAGATTGTAGTGGAAGCCATGGGCATTGGTGCTATAAGGGTCGTATGATTGGTTGGGGTCGTATGTGGCATACGTCGGGTTTGGATTGGGTTGGCGTTGGTTGTTATGATTTTGGGTAGGTGGGGGTGATGCTAGGTAAGAATGTTGGGTTTGGTTGCGATGGTGGTACATAGCCATAGGAAGTTTGGTTTTTAGAGTTTTGAGGGTTGAGATAGGTGTGGGTTAGGTTGAGAGTGGAATATCTTTGTGGTGGAGGGACATAGATAGATGGGTTTTGTGATGGTTGGGGTTGATTGAGATGTGTGTTGAAAAAGTTTAGTGTAGATGATCGTTGTGTCAGAGGGACATAGGTAGATGGGTTTTGTGATGGTTGGGGTTGATTAAGATGGGGATATGTAAGATTGAGTGTGGAAGAATGTTGTGGTGGAGGGACATAGGTTCTGTTGACATTTTGTGAATGTTGTGGTTGCATGACATTGTTTGGGTTAGTGATATGGAGGGTTGATGATGTTGGGGGTGGTGTCGGTTGAGACCCTTGTTGCATGGCTACATAAGTGTTTCCTAGATTGTAGTTTGGTGGGAAACTGTCTCGTGATGGGGTAACCAATATTCCATTTGTGATTGATGTGGGCATTTGTGACATGTTAGGAGATTGCTGTTTGTTTGATTTAGCTAGAGCGTCCTGTCTTGCTAGTTCTGCTTGACGATGTAGAGTCTCTTGTTGGTGTTTGTAAATCTCCATAGGAGTCATGAGTGGTGGTATGGGTCTTTTTGCTATTGGATTTTGATAAAGAGGATTCTCATATTGTGCATCAAAAGGTTTATTCATTCTCCCTTGTGAGATTTGTTCCGGTATGGGAGTGGTCACAGTTGACATAGTTTGGACAACAGGTATAGCGTCATGGGTTTTGTTTGGCTCTTTAAGATTGGATAGGTCAAAATCTTGGGGTAATTTGGCTCCTTATTCTCCTAGTAAGCGAAATAAATGATCTTGGTTCTCACTAAGGATTTTGTCAAACACGGCTACGGCTCTAGGATCTTGCATGATTTCATCAAGGTCTTGTCTATCTTCTTGAGAGAATTGACCTTCTTCAAAGTGTCTCTCTTCTTGAGATGGGTCTTGAACCATGGTATAACCGGGTATAGCAAAATCATGAGGCATGCTGGTAGTGAATTGAGTTACATCTACCAAAGGGACATTACCTTCTTGAGGATTGGTTGTTTGGTCATGTTGTGGCCTATTTTGAGAGTTGGTTGGTCTTTCCATTAGTGTTTTTGGAGTACCCCTTGGAGTCATGTTGGATTAGCTTGGTTGAGGTGTACGAGGAGTGATTTGCACTTCCTTGGAGCAATTTGTTTAGCCTTCATAGATTTCTAGAGTCTAGTGGTTACCATGGGATACACTAGGAAAATGTCTGAGATTTTGCTGTGATTTTGCTAAGATAGTTTGAAAAAATAATTTTCTGGACAGAAGTGTTGTACTGTGCTGCAAAGGCGCAGTACTGTATTACCAAAGGCGCGGTACTGTAGTACCAAAGGCGTTGGACTGCACTACAAAGGCACTGGGATATTATGCCAAAGGCACTGAGATAGTATCAGTGATGTTTAAAAAGGCAAATTTTGATAGATTTGGTTTTGATTTTGATTAGATTTGCTTTGGCAAAAGAAAACACATCAAACAAAGTGGCAAAAAGGACTGACACAACATATAGTGTATGTTTGAGGCTCATTAAAAAGCCCAATGTTTCCATAGGTATTAGACAATTGCAAACAATTCAAGCACTTTTATCCCTAGAGACAAGCTTTCATTGTGATAGTTCAGCCCACAACTTGAAATCTCTGTTGACTAAACGTGATTCCATATAGGTGTCATACATTTGAATCTTTGCGAGAGATGATAGGTAGGGATATCTCACCCTCCCCTCAGAAAGCCACAAGTAGGTCACAAGTGCTTATGCTAGCCGAGGGAGTAGCATCTCATCTCAAGGGAGGTAATGGTGAGTATCTTGGGGGCAAAACCAGCTATGTCCTTGCACTAAAATTTATCGCAATGTTCGGAGGTGAATCAGGTAGTCACTATCTAGATGGTTCTTAGTTGCTTTGAGGGACCAACGCCTTACGAGCAATGTGACAAGCTACTAAAAGTTTTGACCAATCCTACTAAGAGTATCAAACACTTCGCACAATGTGAAAATCATTTCCATAAAGTGCTAGTACACCTCTTTTCAATTTGGCACCACAAGGTAAGGCTGATGTCAGTTAGGACTTAGCTTTCGCCTTATCCCTCTTATATAGCGGTTCAAAGGAAAACTCTGCTTAGGGTCATCCCTTTTGGATGAAGTGCAATCCAAAAGCAGGCCCTTCAAAAGGAATAGCTGAAAAGTAAGATAAAGCACGTGAAACAAAGGTTCAATTATCTTGTTATAAGAAAAATAAGGTGCAACTAGATTAGGTACACACACGGTTGTAGTTGTCAATTGTCCCTTATGAAATTGAAGTGTTTGGCATTCATGTCCATTGTCACTTAGAAAATTGAAGTGTTTTTGCATTCTTGTCCATTGTCCCTTAAGAAAGCAATATGTTCCTAAGACTTAGATTGTAAAAGATGATTTGTTCAATTATCCCTTAAGAAAGCAATATATTTCTAAGACTTAGTGTGATAGATTTTGGCAATTTCTTCAAAGCTCATCCTACATGAACACATTAGAAAACCCCATTTGCTTTGTTTGAGTGATAAGAACCTACAAAAAGTTGATTAGTTCCACACAAACTCAATAGTTAGCAAAAACTAAATAATTGACCAGAAGTGCTTTACTGTATTACCAAAGTCGACTTACTGCATAATCGTAAGCACTTTACAGTGCTACTGAAGGCACGATGTTTTTGACCAAAGGTGCTGGACTATGATACCAGAAGCGCGTTACTGTCCTACCAAAGGCACGTTACTATGTTGCAAATGTGCGGCGTTGTCCCAGATCTAGAAAAAACTCAGTATTACATCAAAAAACTAGATTTGAATGATGATGTCATGATTAGAGTATGCTATAGAATTATTGATAAAGCTGAGATCTATAAGCAATGGAGAAAATATGATATGTTTTAGACCCTATTGGAGTTTCAATTCGCACCTCTGGAATGCGAGTTGGAAACAGACAACTATGCACAGATAAAATTGCTCTTCTATTATGAGGGGAAGTTCCCTTTTTGCTGATGTTTGCTTAAAAGATAAATAAATTAAATTTTGCCTATCTTTTTGCTTCTCAGCTGCGAGCACAAAGTTATAAAACTCTATCACTGCAGTGGAGGTTTTTCTTTTTAACTTCTAACTACAACTAGGCCTAAACTAAATGATGCTTTTGATCACCTAAGTAAATTCAGAGCATAGGAATCAAAAGTTAACAGAGAATGATTTGTTTTTAACATAAAAGCTCAAATAAACTTCTTCCAGATCACATCAGAAGACTCATTGTACTTTAAGATGAAAACTGAAAGTAAGATTATGCAAGCCACACATCTGATGACAAAACTAGATGATCATGAGATAGAGAATTAAAGCAAATGGTAGTCATCAGATTTCTATTCTAATATCATAAAGTTATTACAACTCTAGGACAACGATATTGTAGCAAAAGGCAGGCATACAATATGCGATCAAACACTGGATAACAGATAACACAGATTGAACAAGCACATGAAATAACAATTTCTGCAGGCTAGAATAAGCACATCAAATTTTGCTATCACAATTATAGTTCCTGAACAATGGGCAAGGCTGCCCTTATTTATACTAAATCAAAGGAGTAGGGAACCCTAAAATCTCATTGATTTTATCTAACTAACTTGCCAACTCACAAGCTTTATTTCTATTCTAAGACAAAGATTACAACTAACAACCGCTTTAAAACAATTTTCTTTAAAGCAAAGAAAAATCTGACTATTACAAAGTGATTTTTTACTATTTTAAGGATGGATAAGCTTTTGAATGAAAGCAGATGCTTTAAAACAAAAAGTATTGAGTTAAAGTTGCTTTCTTTTGAGTCACATCCCCATCTTTATTACTGCCTTATTGATGACATCATCCACTGATATTTTGGGAAATAATATCTTCTAAAAAGTAGATTTCGAGAGAAAAAGTTAGCACGTGGGTTTTGTAGACAATCCCGTTCTAAAGCAACCCAGATTGTCGGATTTCCAAAAAGTAGAGGATTTCCTGAAAAAGTAGCAAAAAAGTAGATTTCCAAAAAAATAAAATTTTCCAATCTTCAAGAGGATGAAATTCCAGATGGACCCATTTCAATGAAAACTGAAAAATCTCCGGCCCTATTTCTAAAAAATAATGCCCTAGAAAAATAGACCTTGAAAAAGCGTGCCTCTGTGCTTTCCAATCCCAAAACTATGAAGAACAATGAAAAAGCACTCCGTTTGGGTTCTCAAATCTTCGTGAGAAGAAAAAAATGTTTTCTTTCCTCTGGATGCATCCTGCAAAAAAATAATGAATAAAGGAGGCAAAAAGCTTGTCTTTATAGAACTTTAGGGCGAAAAAGTAGTTTTCTTTGTGAAAGCACAAAGCTTGAATCTTATCCATGAAGAAAACATCTTTAAAGCACAAATCCAAATTGATATGCTCGAATAGGAAGAATCCCTATTTTATAGCTGCCTATGGCTTCACACATGAGATGATTAAAATAAATCTTCTTTGATGATGTCATCAAACACGTGAAGTTGCAAAAGTGTTAGCCAATTTTTCCTTCGTTTTGAAAACATTTTTGCACTCATTTTGACTCCAACATAGCTTGCTTCTGACATCAACAAGATGGAAAACTATCACCGTCGATTGAAAAAGCTGACTAATCACGGCATTTTGAAGCTTTATCAACTCTGATTTCATCCCCAGCCTCGAATTGATGATCTGATGACGTTTGACTGCAAGTCTATCTTCTGGAAACTGTCGTCGGATGAAGATCAGAAAAAGGCTGCCGGATGACATCAACAAATCATGGAAAAAACTATCTCTGGTGACACCAAGTGCCCCCAGCCTCTTGGGGCGCTTGGGTTTTGATTCGTTAGCCATTTTTTGGAAATTTTCAACTTTTTCATTTTTCTATCTTCTGCGCGCGTTCTGGTGATTGTGGGCCCCTGTTCAGATGCTGAAACTCACCTGCCGGAGAAAAACTGAGACTGATGATTAATAAATTAGGCAAGCCTGATGAAAATTGTATTGATCGTACCTTCTTCCTGTCTCAAAAATTGAGCCAAACTAATTTTTTGCGAATCTGACCAGGCTGATGGAGGAAAATTTTTCGTTTTCTAGAAAAACAAGAAAGTTAAGTCTAGAGATGATGGGCACCCCTAGCCTCCTGGGGCGCTTGAGATTTCATGCCTTAGAGAAATTTTAAGATTTTTTAATTTTCATTCCATTTCTCTATTTTACGTGCAGCATGTCCTATTCGATCTTTATTTTTGGTCGTCCGACTGACTATTGAAGCAGGATGAGAGGTGAGCTAAGTAGCTTGAACATACCTGAGATGAATTTCTAGCTTTTACGGGCATTTCGATTGAGTTTGACTGATTTTGACCACCTGAAAGTGGGTTGACAAAGACTTTTTGACATTTCTTGAAAAATGTGAAAAATATTCTAACACTGAGGATGATGGGCACCTGCAACCTCCAGGGGTGCTTGAATGTCAATGCTTAGTCATTTTTTATGATTTTCATCTTTGTTTGTAGTTTACCTCGTTTCATGTGTCAGCAGCTACTTTCTAGATCATTGATTTTGATGATTTGTCAGACAACTTCCACTGGATGAAGGATGGACTAGATAGCCTAGGCATATCTGAGGTGATTCCCATCTTTTCAGGACCTACTAACCAAAATGACTTGTTTTCTCCACTCGGAAACTGGCTGACGGAGGCATTTTGAACATTTTCTGAAAAACATGAAAAAAATCTAAGTCTGTGAGGGTTGGGTGCCCCCAGCCTCCAGGGGCACCTGGAATTTCCAGACTTAAACAATTTTGAGGATTTTTAACTTTTCTTCACTTTCTGGATTCATCATGCTTCATTCTCCTTTTCTCATCAGTTGATGACTGCTTGACATTTCTGCGTTATTTGAACAACCTAGAAAACTTGAAATTGATCCCTGGCAGATGAACCTCCTCTATTAATGGCCTCAGAGCTCATGCTTCACCTTATGAAAAAGTAGAATTGACCCAGTAGGGAAAACACGACCTTTTGCAGATTCTGTCTGGACCACCTTGATCGTGAAGCAATATCAGCCAATCAGAATCAGACATGACACCTGAATCAAACATTCTATTTTTAGAAAATTTTGCCAGCATCCGTATCTCAAGAAACCCAGAAAACCTAAGTTGACATCTATTTTTAGAAACTTTGACTTTTTGACTTTTTTTGACAAAAAATTTTCTAGACTTTCACAAAATGCCTTAATGAAGCAAAATTTTTGATTTGGCACAACAGACCCTGCAAATCAGAAAATTAGTTTAAAACCCTAAGAATCCAAAGGCGCTATACAGCTGTGCTAAAAGCGCTGGACTGTTCTACCAAAGGCACTGGACTGTGCCACCAAAGGCGCTATGATATCACCTGAAGGTGCTTTGTTGTGGTACCAAAGGCACTGGATTGTGATACCAGAGGCGCTCTGTTGTGTTCGTCTGTGCTATTCTGTACTGTACTTCAAAAAATTAAATTTTCTAAAGAAACCAAGCGATTAGTGGGTCCCACTAGGCGTGCCAGTATATGTATAGGAATAAAATCGAGATCGAGAGATAATCAAAATAATGAAATAATTAACAACTCAAATCCTATAGCATCAAGACAATGATCTAAGCAAACAACCAAATAATCAATGAATAATACCAAAAATAATGAAAACTTTCACCTAGATTGTGTTGTTATCTTGGTCGAATGTGGATTGCTTCATAAATTGTGAAACCATGTTTGCAACAAGTGTATGTAGATTGTGTTTGTGCTCAAAAAGGTAGAAATACTCAATGATGCGATGAATGCTCCAAGCGTTGTATGGATGCTTGAGAATAAATGATCGAAGAGGATTTGTTATGGAGATGAGGGGGGTTTATATAGGTTTCAAACATGATCGATCAATGGATGAAATAATTCCATGAAACAGATGGTTGAGATAAATCAAATAACTCATGATGAATGTGCACACGACATGTGTCACTCCAAAAATGTATTTTTATTAAGATAATTGCTTTTTGATAATAAACATGGAACATACATGATAAAAATAGATTTGATTTCATAAATTAGAATGATTTTTCTAATTTATGAGTTGATGATAAAAATAAGATAAATTAAAGCCAATTAACTTAACTTTAGATTTATTTTTTGAAGTTCTAAAAATAAGACTGATTGTGCACATGAGTTAACATGATATTTTTAGAGGAATTAGAAGATAATTGATATTAAATAAATAAATTTATTTAATTGATTGTGCATGATTTGAAGATTATAAATAAAATATTTAATTTTAGAAGAATTGGAGGATTTAAATAAATTAAACCAATAAATTGATTTAGTTTATTTTGCATGATGAAGATAAATAAAATATTTGATTATATTTTATTTTTAGAAAAGATATTCAATTTAAATAAATTTGAATGATTTATTTAAATTTGGAAGAATGGTTGATTAATTGAATAATTTAGAAATTATTTAATTATAGATAAGAGGATTTAAATGATAAATTAATTAAATAATTAATTTATTCAATTGATGTGGATTTGAATTTTGAAAGACGGTAATGATTTAATTAAATAATTGAAATTATTTAATTTTGGAAGAATAAAGTTGATTTTGATGAAATTAATTAAATAAATAGAATTTATTCAATTAATGTCAAATTTAGGAGATTTGGAAGAATTTGATGTAATTAATTAAATAATCGATTATTTAATTAATTGTGAAATGCATGTGATTTGATGAAATGCAAGTGATGCGATGACATGGTCATTTTTAGGTGTTTACAGATTCATTTTGATGTATTTGGTCCTATTAATGTTCCTTCAATTTCAAAATCTATTTACTTTGTTTCATTCATTGATGATTACAATAGAAAGACATGGGTGTATTTTCTTAGAAGCAAATATAAAGTCTTTAGTAGATTCAAAGAGTTCAAAGCTCTTGTAGAGAATCAGAAGGATATAAAGATTAAGTGTTTGAGGACTGACAACATTGGTGAGTTTTGTTCAACAAATTTTGACAAGTTTTGTAAAGAACATGGGATTAAGAGACACAATACAACTCTGTATACCCCTTAGAAGAATGGAGTTACAGAGAGGATGAATAGAACGTTGATGGAGAGGGCTAGGAGTGTGTTAAGTGGAGCTGGCCTTGAACAAATTTTTTGAGCTGAAGCTGTTGCTACCGCTTGTTACCTGGTTAACATGTCTCCTACATCAACGCTCGTTGATAAGACACCCATAGAGGTGTGGTCTGGTAAAAAGCCTTCATTGAGACACGTTCAAGTATTTAGTTGTGAGGCATATGCACATGTGCCTAAGGAGAAGAGGTCTAAGTTTGAGAACAAGGTAGTGAAGTGCATCTTCATTAGTTATGGCATTGGTGTGAAAGGGTACAAGCTTTGGGATCCAGTGGCCGAGAGAGTTCTATATAGTAGAAGTGTGATCTTCAAAGAGCTCAATCCTTCTTCTATTGCTCTATAGCCAGAGAAAGAAGAGAAGAAAGAGGATGTGGTTTATCTTCTTTCCACCCCTGAGAAATTTGAACCGAAGACATGTGTTAGACCTGATGATGAGGAGAACTCTAGTAGCTCTAAAAGTTTAGAAGAAGAAGAACCTCAACCTCAACTTTTGAGGAAGTCGGCGTGAATAAGGTAGCAACCTGATAGGTTTGGTTATTCATTGAATGATTCTAGTTGTAGTTTTACTTTATTTTCTAACATTGATGAGCCTAGGACTATAAGGGAGGCTATGGGTATGATTGA
This sequence comes from Cunninghamia lanceolata, assembly GCA_027924645.1. Taxonomy (NCBI): domain Eukaryota; kingdom Viridiplantae; phylum Streptophyta; class Pinopsida; order Cupressales; family Cupressaceae; genus Cunninghamia; species Cunninghamia lanceolata. The sequence continues at coordinate 15,227,168 of BSBN01000472.1, read as the reverse complement.
TGTAGATTCTTGGAAATAGGCCATAGAAGAAGAGATGGCTTCCCTGAAGAAAAATAATACTTGGGATCTGGTGCCCTTGCCTGATGGATGTAAACCTATTGGATGCAAATGGGTCTTCAAGAAGAAGTTTGGTTCAAATGGCAGTATCAAGAAATTTAAGGCAAGGTTGGTCACAGAGGGTTATTCCCAGGTTGAGGGAATAGATTATCTCGTTGCAAAGCTGACATATATCAAATTCTTGTTATCACTTGCTGCAACATATGATTTAGAAGTAGAACAAATGGATGTGAAGACATCTTTCCTTCATGGTGACTTAGAGGAAGAAATCTATATGTCACAGCTAGAGCACTACGTGGTAAAAGGTAAAGAAAATCTAGTTTGCGAGTTGAAAAAGTCTTGAATCTATGATTTGAAGTAATCTCTTAGGATGTGGTACCAGAAATTTGATGCCTTTGTGTTGAGTTTAGGATTTCTGAGATCAAAATCAAATCATTGTATTTATTATAAAATGGATAATGATCACATTCTCATTATTACATTATATGTTGTTCATTGGGAATGGTAAAAGGTTGATTTCTGATTTGAAGTCGCAGTTGTCAGGGTAGTTTGAGATGAAAGATCTAGAGGCAGCCAGGTACATTCTTGGAATGGAAATTAGAAGAGACAAAGATAACCAAAAACTTTGGTTAGGCCAAAGTAAGTTTGTGAACACCGTGTTGGAGAGATTCAACATGGTAGCTTGTAGATTGTTAACATTTCCTATTATGATGGGGAAAAAGTTATCTATTGCAAATTGTCTGAAGTCTACTTTAGAGATGAAGGATATGAGCAGAGTTCCTTATGCTAGTGCAGTTGGCAGCTTGATGTATGCTATGGTCTATACAAAACTAGACATTGCCCAAGCAGTGGGAGTCCTTAGTTGGTTTATGGTTAATCTTGGACGGTACATACAAATGCGATAAAGAGAGTGTTTATATATTTGCAAGTTACTTTTGAGTATTCCCTATGTTTTCATGGTTATCCTATAGGACGTCATCATTCACTTTTTATTCAAGGATTTGTGGATTCAGATTGGGCGGGTGACATTGATAGCACAAGATCGACTAGTACTTATGTGCTCACTATGTTTAGTGGTGCTATTAGTTGGATGAGTAAGCAGCAACCTATGGTCACTTTGTCCACTACTGAAGTAGAGTACATGGCAGAAACTCATGCTTGTAAATAAGCCATTTGGATTAAGAGATTGTGTTCTGATGTTGGGTTTGATGCATGGAAGATTACTATTTGCACTAGTAGAAAAATAGAAATAAATGTCTAAATAAACTATCAAAAATTGGTCATGTGATTATTAGTTTGGTCACGTGACCATTGGTAGTTTATTGCTGGTCATTTATCTCGTGACCAAATTTATGACCAAACAAATTTTAGTCATTAATTTGGTAGTATATTTAGTCATAAATTTGGTAGTATATTTAGTCATCAATTTGGTTGTATATTTGGTAATTTGGTAGTCTATTTAATAATCAATTTGGTAGTATATTTAGTCACGTGACCATTGGTAGTTTATTGTCGGTCATTTATCTTGCGACCAAATTTATTTAGTCATTGTAATCATTAATTGCCGTCAATTGGTAGTATATTTAGTCACTGATTTCCGTCCATTGGTAGTATATTTGGTCATTTTAATCATTATTTTTCTGTCAACTAGTCATATATAAACTAGTACATGATAAACATCAACTATGCCATTTTTTGTTGATAAACTTCAACAAATCTAGTCAAAGGATTGAAACAACAATGTTGGAAAATAATTCACTGTATATTCAAACTGTATATAAAATATGTTACAAAGAAATCATTTATCAACAAATCTACTCAAAGGATTGAAACAACAATGCTGGGAAATAATTCACTATATATTCAAACTATATATAAAATATGTTACAAAGAACTATATATATAGAGTTTTCAAGATAGAATCTTTCTGCAGTATGCAAACTTCTGATTTATTATGCTTTTAAAACTGAAAAAAACTAAAACTAAAGCTAAAAAGCCATCGGTGTGAATGCATGTCTTCAATGATGCCATTGTTGCACATGGGGTGGACTGTAAATGCATCTAGAAGGCACTGGTTTTGCATTTTCTCCTTGCTTTGTACCTGTCCACAATAAAAAAACTCAAAATTTGTTAATATTTTTAAAATATTTATGAAACTTTGAAATATGAAAAACAAAGTGGGATGATAAGGAATTTTACAGCAATATAGGCATATATTATGAAAGTATTCAAGAAGAAATACTTGTAAGCATGTATCACCCATCATGATCACACATCTTCCATTCTTAATTAGCTGCAAATCAATGAAAACCATTGTTTCTACAATTAGTATTCCACCTATCTTTTGAGAGAGAACTGTGGATCAGCTCAACAAAAATAATAGAACAAGCTTGTAAATTGCAAAAATGGCCCATAGACATTTTGTCAAACAGTTAGCAGGTTGTGTAGATTAATCAATATTTCTTAATATTAAAATTAGAACAATTACTTCTCTTATACATTTTAACAAACACTTGGTATGTAGATGAAAACATATGGACATTAATATTATGTACATTTCTTTAAGAATACATAAAATTGCAGTCATGACATTTAAGAAAACAGTTTGCAACATATGTATAATCACATGTATTTAACTTATACATATGGACAAAATTGATTTTTTGAGAAGGCTTTAGAAACTTTCAAGCAAATGCAATTGGCAGGTCTAAAGCCAAATTCCACAACCTTTGCCAGCATCCTCCCTGCATGTGCCAAAATGAGAGCTTTGGAACAGGGTAAGGACATCCATCAAAGCATAATGGAAGGGGAATTTTTGTCAGAAATTATAGTTGGAAATGCTCTGGTAGACATGTATGCAAAATGTGGAAGTATAAACAAGGCACGTGACCTATTTGACAAAATGCCTCAAAGAAATGTGGTCTCATGGAATGCCATGATTGCAAGATATGCACAAAATGGATTTTGCAAGGCTGTTGTGTATTATCGGCGGGACCCTATGACTTCGGTGAGACTTTGATTATGGTCTCTTCGACATCCCGATGGCAAGTGTATTATTGGTGGGACCCTATGACTTTAGTGAGACTTCGATTATGGTCTCTTCGATAGCCCGATGGTAAGTGTGTGCACAAGGTAAAGGCGGAAAAGTCCATATCAGTGGGACTCACTTTACGGTCTCTTCGAAATGCCGATAAGGCAAAAATATACATATTGGTGGGAGTCGTCTGTTCAGTGGGACTCACTTGATGGTCTCTTCGAAACGCCAATGTCGGTAGGACCTTGAGGAGAAAAATGGGATTGGCTACACAATTGATGTTAGACATGTTAAGGCATTAAAAACTTTCAAGCAAATGCAATTGAATATACATATATAGAGAGAGATGTATGTGGAAGCATAGACAAGGTATGCAAACTGTTTGAGAAAATCCTTGAAAGAAATGTGGTCTAATAGACTGCAATGATTGCATGATATGCACAAAATGGATTTGTTGAAAAGGCTTTAGAAACTTTCATGCAAATGAAATTGGCATGTGTAAATCTAGATTCCACAACCTTTGCCAGCATCCTCTCTGCCTGTATCAAAATGGTAAGCTTTGGAACAAGGTATGGACATCCATCAAGGCATAATAGAAGGCAGATTTTTGTCAGATATTGTAGTTCTGATAGACATATATGAAAAATGTGTAAGCACAGACAAGGCACACAAATTGTTTGATAGAATGCCTAAAAGAGATGTCATCTCATGGAATGCCATAATTGTAGGATTGCACAAAATGGATTTGTTGAATAGGCTTTAGAAACTTTCAAGCAAATGCAATTGACATCTGTAAATCCAAATTCTGCAACCTTTGCCAGTATCCTCCCTGCTTGTGCCCAAATGGGAGATTTGGAATAGGGTATGGACATCCTTCAAAGCATAATGGTCATAGGATACATCAACATTGGGTTCTGTTGGTGTCTCATTCTTTGTAGTACCCACCTGACTATTTGAGCTTCCTGAACAATGTCTTTCTATGCTACAGTACCAAGGGCCTGGGGTAAAAGGTAGTTTAGTCATTGAAGGAGGCAACATCTGATTTTGGATGACTATCCTAGTTCAAGTTCCTTTGTAGGATTGTTGTAAATATTGTAACAACCATGAGGACATGGGCGCTATTTGGAATATTTATGACAATGCTTGAAGTCAAGTGACAAGAAGTAGACCTTATCATAAACCTAGAAGGTCCAATACTATGACAACAATCTCAAGAAAGTTCTAATGCAAAGATGAAAATTAGTCCCCCATAAACAATAGTCCTAAAATTTCCACCCCAAGTGTAATCAATAGTGAGACAACAACATGATTTAGTCAAGCATATGTAATCACCACTAGTGTGGGGGTAGTCATAAAACTCCATGGACACTATTGTCATGGACTGTCATATTAAAACAGGCATCAAATCTTGTGATAGTCACATTTGTATGCAACCAAAGTACCTCCATAACAATCATATATGAATGATTGTTGCACTTATAAGATCATGAGATCCCCACAAAGAGGAATGCTAAAGATTTCTATATCCATTTATTCAAAGCAAAGTGCTAGTGGAGACACCCACTCATCACCCTAAGATGTGAAACATAGTCAAATAGTAACTATAGTCATCACTGTCATTTCATTTTCCTTCTGTCTCTCTCCCACCTTCATGATCTTCCAAATAATGGTTATTATCCAAGGAGGTTGCTCTAAAATTTGATATTAATTTGATGTTGAGATTTTTGCCATTAGAAGATTACTTCAGAGCTATGAATGTTCCATTTAGGCACTTCAAGATGAGGGTGGATGTCTCAAATGTTGTCACAGATTGATCAGACCATAAGGAGGTTTAACACCTAGAACTTAATATTTAAAAGGCATTTCCTATCAACATAGTGTACAATAATTAACCATGGAAGTTAGAGATTGCATATGGAAGAAGGACACCTCTATAATCTCATGTGGGTAGGATGGAAGAGCACAAAAATAAGACTGTCATGACAGTCAGAAGATCACTAAAAGCTCTTTTTAGAGACTGTCATCTTGTTGTGAGTCCAGTTTTATGCGGAATTGCGTAAAGGTTTCATTACAATTAAAATTATAATATGGGCTACCAAGTATGAGCTATCACCTCAACTCAAATTTGTTTACTCATTACATCCATTGTTCCCAATATGGACGCCTTATTATGGGCCTTTCCTCTATATATTCTGGAAAGAAACAATAATGATAAGGATGTCCCAGTGCTGGTGCTAAGCCTAAAGATCTTGCAAAGTGTGCAAAGCCTGCTACTCAAGGTTCTATGGTGTTTATTGGCATGAATGAAAGCTAAATCCCTAAAAGGACACCAAATAGAATCGAAATGTTTGACAAAATCCTTGAAAGAAGTGTGGTCTCATGGACTGCAATGATCACAGGGAATTCACAAAATGGATTTGTTGTATTTAGAAATTTTCAAGTAGATGCAATTGGTAGTTGTAAAGTCAAATTCCACAACTTTTGCCAACGTCCCCCCTGCCTGTGCCAAAATGGGAGCTTTTGAACAGCGTATGGACATCCATCAAAGCATAATGGTAAGGGGATCTTTGTCAAATATTACGGTTGGAAATGCTCTGGTAGACATGTATGCAAAATGTGGAATCATAGACAAAGCACATGAACTGTTTGACAGAATGTCTCAAAGAGATGTCATTTGATGGAATACAATGATTGCAGGATATGCACAAAATGGATTTTGTAGAAGCACTCTAGAACACATCCTAACATTGTAAGCTTTGCTTGTGTTCTAGGTGCATGCAACCATGCAGGTTTACTAATATATGCTTGTAGAAGAAAATAAAATTTTCCTATGTGCAATCTAGCCTAATCAATTAAATTCTAGGTCACCGGTTTGGGGACGGGTATGGGTATGGGTAATTCTTTTTCAAATAGACAAACTGGGTGCTTCAATAGCACCATTCAAGCAATCTCCTCTAGTATGTTGACATTGAAGTTAGAAATATTGTTCTCCAACAAAAACTTACTTTGACCAACCAAATGCATGACCCATGTATTGTGAGATTAATTACAATGGAAAAGGGTGACTTTGCCAAAAACAAGCTCATCAAAGAATGTGAATGAACTAGACATCAAAGAATACCAAGACCCAAAGGAGTTATAGATTCCTCAAAAGGAATTGAGAGAATTTGAGAGAATGAATAGATAAAGCTTTGAATTTTTTGAATTATGGTCGAGTATTGACAATCCATGCTCCAATATTAACAACATTTACTTTACTTTCCCTTACACTAGCATTAACCATATTTAACAAACCTTAGGAAACATATTCATTCTTTGACCACTGTCTTTGTTTTATCAAATTAAATTGAAGTAGTAAATTCCATCTAGAGCTACTAATCTTTGGAAAACAAGCATTTGTTACATGAACAAAATAATAGAAAAAGATTATTCCACACACTTTGAATAGCTTAGCCTCTACACTCTTTCCCCCAATAAAGAAAATAAAGTGCAAAAATTATAAATTGTAGTAAAAGCTTGAGCAATGACCCAAGATCTCAAATAGCTGTTGCATGTTTCATATTCCTAACATGCAATAGTTGTGCAAACTTATATCCCAAACATGCAGTAGTTTCCCACACAAAGCACTTATTAATGATGTATTTTAAACTAACAAGTCATGTGTTTAAATGGGAATTTGAGAAATGTCACAAATATATGGATTAAAGTGTTTGACTCACAAACCTTTCTCTGAGGAGCTAACAAATATCTGATCAGCTAAAGTGAGCAAAAGTGATGCCAAATCTGATCATCTGCCTTCCACCATGAAGGTTTGGGCCTCATCACAATAACGCATCACCTAAGGTTCTACAACCTACTCAAACAAATTACAAATAGAGCAGGTATTAAAGGGATCAATATCTCCAATAACATGCAAATATTTGTACAAGTAATATATCCACATTGCCTGATCTAAAACAAAACTACAGTTGGTTGGCAATTGTTGTGAACTAATCACCATCCAATATAGTATTTTCACATAAAAGACAGATTAAATAACTCCTAACCATAAATCATTGAAAATGAAAGAAATGTCCAAACCAACAGAACTACAAGAACTGTTGTTGAGAATATAGGAATCTGATTATTTCTCATGGAGAGCACTTCCACGAGCCTTAAGTAGAGAAAAAATTATAAAACAAAAATAATAATCATAAATCTAGCACAATTAACAAATCTTTCCGCTTTACAAACAAGAAATATGACTATTGACTACAACATGCACTAAATACATAGCAATGAAAAGAACTAGTTTTCTTACATATTGCAATAAAAACCTTCAGTACCTGCTCCATCTGGTCTGTCTTTAAATAGTTACTTTGGCCTCAAGAGGGCCTCATTTGAAATAAATATTGTATTGGCCTCAGGTCATCTTTGAAGTAAAAACATAGAACTCCCTTTTACTGATTATAAACTTTGAGAAATGTTAAAGATATTAGTCATTTGTCTAAGTTGTTGTGGTGTAATGGTAATGGGCAAACTCATAAACATGTGAACTGTGTTCAAGTTCAAATCCCTTCTGCCACAACAAAGCAATGAATAACTCCAATAAAAAGATGGTGAGATTGTGGTGTAACTGTTATTGGGTACATTCAAATAACAAAAAAATCACTAGCCAATTGGCCCAAAAAGACCCAAAGTTCACTAGCGACAATATTCCACATCATACATTTTTAAAAAAGTCACACCAGAGTTGTAATAAAGGGCCTAGGAATAAATACTAATCACAACGGGCCAATAGCACCCTGGAATACAAATGGTAGGTCCAAGGTTGATAGTGGCTAGGGGCCCCAACCACCACCCAAGTAAGGATATGGAAGAACATGGTAGAGCACCAAGCATATAAATTTGAGGTCCTAGGTTCGAGTGCTATCTAGTACATGCCAAGCAAACATGGCATCAGAGCTAGACATGACACCTTCTTACTAAATCTTGGCAGAAATCTTTAAAAATTTTACACTTAGGTCACATTCAAATACACCCTATTGAATGTGGGACACTATCAAATGTATACCATATTCCTTACACCATAACCTTGCTCATGACACCCTTGCTAGGGTTATGGGCCAACTTATTACAGTTAAGTTAACCTGCTCTTGTGAGTATAACTCTTACGATTAAATCGCCCGTGATCCCTTGGTTGAAATTAACTTGTATCCCTTGATCTAAACTTCTCTTAAATGAAGAAGAACCAAACACACAATAACTAGCTTCAAAACATGGAAAGACCTTAACAATTTCATCTACTATGTTTCTGGTGCAAAGGTTGAATGCTTACTTCAGGTCTTGCATCAGCCCATGCCATTTCTGCAGTGAAACGAGCCACGAAAAGAGTAGCATCATCCTCTGAAGTCTCCACTACCGCCGTTGTTTTACACAACACTCAGCGTGGATAAGTCAAATCAACAATCAACATCAAATGAGTTCCTAAAATGAGCTAGTTTTACCAAACCAAAACAAAAAACCTAAAAACAATAGCCAGGCATAACATAGCATCTTCTGGGACAAAAATATAAGGGCTTAGCTACCAAATCCCTTTGACGTGAAGTATTTTGCATAACCCAAAGATGTAAACATATAAATAACTTTTTCTTTAAAACTCATATTCTGGTTTGCATTACTTACAATTTAGATTACAAGGGGCAGAGAATGAAACATAGGAAACTGTGATTCTAAGAACAAGTAGAACGAATACAAAACACAAAATCTTAAAAAACCAAAACCCTCAAAAGTTGAATAGGGTTATTAGTTTGCACCAAAAAGACAAGTGAAATGAAATATTATGAAATCGAAAGAAATATTTTGCATAACCCAAAGATGTAAACATATAAATAACTTTTTCTTTAAAACTCATATTCTAGTTTGCATGACTTACAGTTTAGATTACAAGGGGCAGAGAATGAAACATAGGAACTGTGATTCTGAGAATGAGTAGAGAGAATACAAAACGTAAAATCTTAAAAAACCAAAACCCTTCAAAGCTGAACAGGGTTATTGGTTTGCGCCAAAAAGATAATTGAAATAAAATATTATGAAATCGAATATATTGCGACAAAAAGACAAGTGGTTTCGGGGAGACATAGGGATATTGAGTTGACAAAAGAGAGTGTCTCATTGATACAATGATGAAACTACCAAAGACAAAAGATATCGGCGGAAGTGATGAATATTGATGGGATATAAATATGAGTCCCAACGATACCCCGAAAGAAAGCAATGACATAAAGAAAGCATGGACCCAAGATATAATAAATTATTTCTAGGAACATATATATGCAAGTAGTAGACAAACATCTACACATCTAATTTAGTGTTATCATATGAATCCATCTAGTAGCTAGGGATCAACATATAATGTTGATAATGAATTAAGCAATTGTGATCACAAAATAAATGGGCCTTACAATGAGGTTGGGCCTTACAACTACTAATTGATTGAATTTTAGTTGACAAATCCAATATATCTCATATTTTGCTAGGATAACCAAACAAATTTCTTCATAAGTATGCACAATGTACTAGATCATATTGAAGAATATATTTGGTTTTAATATAATTTACTTATACTAAGATCTACCATAGTATTATGATCAAATTGGAAAGAAAAAGGAATAGAGGAGTAATAGTCATTTATTTAGTCATTTTTATTTGTCTGACCAATTATTTAGTTGTATTTTTTGCCCAATGACCAAATTAGTCATTTATTTGGTCATTTATTTAGTCATTTCAACCGATGACCAAATTAGTCATTTATTTGGTCATTTATTTAGTCATTTCAACCGATGATCAAATTAGTCATTTATAGCTGTGTTGCAAAAAAATTTGGTCATGTGACTAAAAGTTTTAGTCACCTGGTCATTTATTTGCCATATTTCTACTAGTGTTGTTGTGATAATCAAAGTGCCATATGTTTGGCGAAGAATCCTACTTTCCACGCGAGGACTAAGCATATTGATGTCTAGTACCATTTTCTTTGTGACATGGTAGAGGATGGGAAGGAAAACGTGGAGAAAGTTGACACTTTGATGAATGTTGTAGATTCCTTAACAAAACCTGTGAGCATAGAGAAGTCCAGATGGTGTTCGGAGTCTATGGGCCTCTTGGCCCCTAGTAGTTAAATCCTATTATTTTATTGGCTCTTGCAAGGTGTTCGACAAGTGGGATAATGTTGGGAATTATAGTGTCTCAACCTTTGCAATGTCCTAGCATTTATTATTTGAATGTATATTTATTTAATAGCATATATTGTATTTAATATTGGTCATATGATTTTTTCATTTAGTATGAGGTGGCATGTGGACATGTCATCCCACTTGGAAGGTTAATTGGATGGTCAAGTCAAAATTTGAAAATGTAGGCATCCCATTTTAAGGTGGCATTATTTCCATGTGTTGGTATCTTGTGGGTTGTTTAAGAAGTTATGACATATGATGGATTCTATGACATGTAAGAGCTAGAAATAGAGATTCTATGACAGGTGTGACAAGTGTCAAGAAGCATCTTTGCATGGAGAAAGTAGGTGCCCAAGTTTGACTATGAAAAGTTGTAAGAGAATCATTTATTAATAGTTAGTTATGATAGATTCTCTTACAACTGTAAGTGTTGTCATATATGACAAATTTTATGATGGCGTAAGAGCATCTATCATACCCATTTTGGGCAAATTTGGGGCTCCCAAGTATGGGGGTTGTAAGGGATGAAAGGGAATCTTTGACAAGTGTCTTTTGCATGCTTTATGGCCTTGGAATTTGGGCCATGTGGATTTGGACGAGATTATTTTGTGGCTTGCTCTAGAAGCTACCTCCATCTTGGTATTTCTCTATAAACACAGGTGCTTGGAGTTGGAGAAGTGTGTTCATTTACAGGTACCATTATGCTATCGAAATTACTCTAGTATTTGACATTTGTGAACTCCTAGAAGAACTTACATTGCAAGTGTGTTGTAATTGTAGACACTTAAAATTGTCCATACCTTGCAACAACACGTTTTGTCCTAGATCCCTACATAATCCCACTTATAAATCCCATTTAATCACCTTTCCAATTAATTAAATAAATCCCCTTTATTTAATTAATTCCTCTTCACATGTCCCACAAACAATTTAAATTAAATATTAAATCAAATCCCTCATGACATGTGTCACATGACTACAACTCTTCTCATGCACAAATAATTTAATAAAATTTTATCATTTAAATTATGAGATTCCCACTCACATCCTATTTTTAGCCCCACTTATTTGTGCGTCATAAGCATTTTTTCCTCCAAAATAAATAAAGAAACCCACTTATTTCCTCTCATCCTATTTTTAGCCTCATGTCATAACCCACTTAATGTGCGTCAGAAGCACTAAAATCAACTTTTAATCCTAGCCATACGCATGACACAAATGACTTTTAATCTTAGCCATCGAATCATATCAGCTCTTGCCTATAAAATCTAGCCTCAAGTAGGCCATTTTAATCCATGTTCTTCTAGTATCCTCACTCTGCCAAAATTCTTTCAATCCTCTCATCTATCTATCTATTTTCCTCTATCATATTTCATCTTATCATTATGCTGCAACTATGAGCAATCAACAACCCTTCGACATCATGCATTCTCATGCAAGATCGAGAAGAGCCATGGAGATCAATCAAGTCTAGCGTGGATTCAGTTTGCATTTGATTTTCTTTGTTTTTATTTTCATGCTAGTTTGTCCTTCATGGTGCATAGTTAGGGTTTAGTTAGTTTGTTGTTTTTAACACTAAATCTGATTTTCCCTAGCTCCATTTTGGTGAACCTGAAGTGAATCCCTTGATCTAGCTTGCTTTTTGCAGGTTTCATTAACTTTTTGTTGCAAGTTTGTCATTTTTGGACAAAACCCTAGGTTTTACAAAATTCTTCATATCTTTCAAATGACTGTGAATTGTTCTACAATATTTTTGCAACATCTTGTACATCACCTCAGGAGGCTACTATAGAAAAATCGTGTTTTTATCACCATTTTTGTAGGAGTTATCATGATTTAAATTTTTTTCATAAAATCACATTTCTGGGCACAAATCAAAGAATTTTTTAGAAATTTTTACATTTCTAGAAATCCCTTGAAATTCTAAAGGGGGTCCATTTTTTACAGATTTAATTTGGAGTTCATATAATGTGCGAAAAATCAAGTCTTTGTCTGCTGTAGGTTTTCCATAAATCCGCATTTGTGGGCGCAAAATAGGGAATTTTTTTGATTTCTTTATATTTATGGAAAGCTCTCAGAAAATTAGCAGGGGTCTCTTCTTTGGATTTTTAGTTTTCAGATTGAAAATGTCTTCAAATAATCAAATCTAATTTGGCTATGTTAAAAACATGTATCTTAAATTGCAATTTTCTGATGAGCTTATTTTTTTATGGCTAGATTATAATATCATTTTCTAATCTTGTAGGTGAATCAAAGGAGCTAGAGTAGCATTTGGATTAGTCATAACAGCAACTTGGAAAGCGAAAATAATCAAGTGCACTCATTTCATCTTTCATCTCTTAATCATTGTTTGCAAACACACTTCAATTTGGACTCTAAAATGAATCATTGTTTTCATCTCACATCAAAAATTGGGTTAAATGAACAAGTGTCTTCCTACACATTTGGCTTTGGATCTAAAAAGAACAAGTGCTTGAATTGTTTACTTACACACATTTCATTTCTAAGGGTCAATTAACAACTGCGAGTGTGAATCAAGCAACAACCCACTTGGTTTGCTTTTGTTTGCCCTATATTAGGAGGCTTGCTTGGAGACACACCACTCCAAGGGATGACCTCAACTGAGGTTGAATTGAAAGACACCCTCATTGAGAGTTGTAAATCTTGTCACTCTTAGCTAAGCCCCAAAGAACTTTATACTTTTGGGAAGTGAAGGTGAAGGGTGGGCTACCCCTTTCTCTTGGCTGTGTGGCAGGATTTCGCTTTCAATCCATTTCCCTAGTCAACCTTGTGCAACCTAGCTTAAGACCTAATTGGCCATACCCCACTTGACTAATCATTAGGGATTGTTGATGTGTCTTCAAGTGTCTGCTTAATCATAACATTTAATCTTGAAAGGAAAATTCATCATTGTGTTTGGTGTGAGTGTTCATGCATTTACATGTGATATTTTGTGTTTGATATTGCCCAAGTCAAACTACCAATAAACAAATTTCCACATCATCCAATCTTTCCAAACTAAATCATCCTAATCATTCTAAATTATCATCTTAATCATAGTCAATACTTGTCAAAATGGTCATAATCCTAAGCAAGCCTAATCCTAATCCAAAACCCAAGGTCACACTTCGAGGAGCCCCTCCTCCTAATCATGAAGACAATCCAAAACCTTACATACTCCGAGGTGACCCAAAATTTGTTTCTAGTGATGATGAGAACTTTGTAGATCCTAGTGATAATGAAGATCTTATAGATTTTGAGGCATACTTGGAGGAACTTGAATCAAAATCCAAATACTTTAATCTATGTGTAACTCCATCCCAACACAAGAGCAAAAGATCATAGCACAAGAACTCCAAGACCTCATTCAAACACTTCATGAAGTACCCCAACCCATATACCAAAAAACCATACAAAGATTCCAATCCATCATTAAAAAATTTCAACAAATCCAATCACCTCAAATACAACACCTCCTAGCCCAAGCCCAACAATTCATAGCTACTTGTCAAATCCAACCAAACCCACCCACCTATCAAGTCAATGCCACATCAACCTATCCCACTTCTTTCCATGCCAACCAATTTTCATATCCATCTACATCACAACAAGCACATGTGAACCTAAGCCACTCCTTGAAACAAGATCAAATGTCCTCAAGCTCTAATGATACTCTTGACAAGAGAAATACCACCTTAAGTTTGGAATCATACACCACTCCATCTACTAGCCCTCCATCATCATCCAAGAGAATGCCTATATCAAAGCCTACTAGTCCTACATCAACATCATCATCAAACCTTTCAAGCTCTAATCCATCAACCAACAAATCCTCAAATGATTTTCTTGAAAGATTCTTTGTAAAATCTAAAAGCAAAAGAAAAGTTATGGAGTTATCCAAATCCACCAATCCATTTAATCCCTTTGACCCTCCATCCAACCAAAGTCCAAACCCTAAGTCTAATCCATCTAATATCCCTCTTGTTCTTCCATCATGGGATTTATCTACTCCTATTCCTAATCCACCTAATCCAATTAGCCTTCCACCTAATCCCAATCATGAGCCTTTAGCTTCCATCACCCATTCACCTACAAAGGATGTGATCCAAGGGTTACTATCTAGGAACAACTTGTCTCCATGTCAAGCACCCATTGATGAGCCTACCAAAGAACCTTTGAATGCCATGTCCACTTCTTCAACCCCATCATTTGGTCCACAACCCCTCGAGCCTATTGAAAATTTTCCTCCCATGAGTCCATCATTCCCTCATGTTGTTGGCCAAGAACCTATCCAAGAGTCATCCACTTCTATTCAAGCAAACCAAGAGCTATGTCAAGAGTTTAATCCTAATCATGTGGAAACATCAAGCCCTAGTCCTACTCAAGATCAAATTACTTTCATCCAATCTATCCATAACCTATATATTTTCTATGATCAAGATATTACCCATGAAGAAGCTATCCAGGAGCAACTTGATCCTATACCTATCCATGAGCAAGATGTCCCAAATACACCTCCACCTAGTCCTATCCATGATCCACCAACATCCACTTGTCATGATGAGACACATGCATCCCAAGAACACATAAGCATAGAAGATCAAACAAATACCTTGGATCCTAATGAGCATGATCAAGATTCTAATGATCCTTCCACATTTGTTATAGACCATATTCCAAATCCACCATCACATCCTATTGGTCTATCCACCTTCATTCATGAACATTCCTCCCTAGGAACACAGCAACCATTATCTACCACTTCACTTTCTCCACCCAATAAGGAACTCGTGTCTAATGTTCAAACTACACCTAGTCCCATAGTCCACCGCATACTCCAAAACATGAACTATTAAGGTAAAGGCTTAGGCCTTCATAAACAAGGTGTTTTGGGCCCATCCATGTCAAAGTTCCTCCATGCTCATATGGCCTTGGATATACACCCCAAGGTAAACAATCTAAAGATGTTGGTACTTCTTCCATTCCTCCTAAGTCCACTTTCCATCGTAAATCCTATCATACCCCTAAGACATATGTTGCCATTCCACCTCCATCATCCTATAAATGTCAAAAGCATGTGACCATACATCTTCCACTATCCAACTTACATCGACTTCTTCGAACTCCTAATATCCCTTTCTCCACTTTACCACCACTTCTCCCAATGCCAAATCCATCTATTTACTCATTCCCTCAAATTCCTAATCATGACCAGCAAATGTACATATTGTCTAAACATGAAGCTTCCACTCATTCCACCCATCCCATGGGATTCAAAAATAAAAAAATGGATGCCTCCACACATAAAGCCAAAAATTCTAAGGGTCCTAATGACTTAGGACATCAATTCAAAAAGTCAAAGCAAAGTATATTAAAAAATCCATCTAAAAGGCTACCCAAGTCCATGCCTTCCCAAGCAAAGTCTAAAACTAAAATGGTATGGGTACCTAAGCAAAAAGAAATCAAGTCAAATGAGGCATCCACATCACAAAAATCCCAACCATCCTCTTCCATCCAAAAGTCCCATTCCATGCAAAATTCTCAAATTCCTAAATCCCACAAGCAAAACAAAAACCATAAAAATACTAAGTCTATGTGGGTACCTAAATGCTTACATCATCCATTTCCTAGGCAAACATCTCCATTTCTTCCTACACCACCTCCAAATCAAAAGATTAAATGTTTATCATGGTGTGTGCAACCATTGGTCATGGTTCCCTTCCATTCCACAACATTTCCACATACCTCCATCACCCCATCTTTCAACTACTATCCTACATATCTTCCTCATCCTATCCCTATGGTCCATGCTTTTGGATAAGTCTTTCATCCATCCTTTTGCATAAGCCTTTCATTCCCTACATAATCCCCATCATAATCCATCCATGCATGATCCCCCATCCATTATCCTTCCTTTCATAATCCATTATCTACCTATTCCATCTACCTCTTTCATGTCATCCCTTACCAACATATATGAGCATAATGACATGGTCCATGCGACGCCATCCATCTAGTGGGACTATCACCTTTCATGAAACTAGACACTTGAGTCCCTCCTATCCTTCTCCTATCCAAAAATCTAAAAAATAAAAAAATAAAAAAATAAAAAAAATAATAATAATAAAAAAGTAAAGAGAAATCCCTTTGTCCAACAGTGAAAACCTAGTAAACAGACACCTTGGATAAGTACCATGATGAAAACCTAACAAATAGGCATCATGTGTAGGCTGATCTTCTATGTCACTTACACTTGGGGGCACATTGTCTCATCCACACTATCTATCCTATCATATCACTTTCTATCATTTCCCACCATATCCTGCCTACCATCTTTAGCCATCCTACCATACTTATCATATTGAGTCCATTTGTGCACCCTTCTCCTTTTGATCTTGATGAAGAGTGGGGGCAAAATGTTGACACATGTTTTGGTTATCTCTTGATATACCTCATCCTATCCAAACCAATCCATCTTATCATTCCTATTGTCGTAAGCCTAATCCTATCATCCTTTTGTCATAAGCTTGGTCATGAAAAATCTTAAGCATTACACCAAGAATGGGGCATGTTATTCCTATGTGACATTAGTCTTTGGAGATCACATCCTTGTTCTCTTACGCGTACATCCATCCCTTTCACTATCGCCTATCCTTTTATCTATCCATTCATCGTGAGCTTTCCATGGCCTATTCTTTATCCATTCACCTATCGCGAGCCTTCTATCCCATAAATTATCGCCTCTCCATTTATTTATCAATCTATCCAATCCTTCTTTCATCCTTGACTTGGTTTTCCCTTGTCATTGGTATCTAGCATAAAGACTACCCAAATTGTCATCCAATGCCATCCCCATAACATTTCCAAAAAACACAAAAAAAAAATCAAAACATTTCAAGAAACACACAAAAAAAAATCAAATATTTTCAAAAACCACAAAAAAATCAAAACATTTCAAAATCCAAAAAAATCAGAACATTCCAAAAATCCAAAAAAATTAAAAAAATTAAAAAATCCAAAAAAATCAAAACATCCCAAAAATCCAAAAAAATCAAAACATTTCAAAATCCAAAAAAATCAAAACATTCCAAAAATCCAAAAAAATTACAGCATTCCAAAAATCCTAGCAATAAGCTCAATTCATCAAATCATCATTCAAACAAATTCTTCCAATTCATTCAAATCCAATCATCATCATTCGAATCAAATTAATCAATTCTTCCAATAAATTTTCATCAAAATCAAATCATTCAATCAAATTCCTCTAAATCAAACCACTTCTTCTAATCAACTCAATCCAATCATTCCAAGCAATAAACTTAAATGCAAATAATCTTTAATCCATACCAATCAAATCAATCAATCCTGCTAAATTATCCAATTGCAGGTTTTGTTCCAATCTTGCTGTCAACCAAAACAATTGATCAATCATCATCATCATCAATGGGATTTATCATCCCCAATCCTAGTGTTGTTCTCGAGATATATCGTTCCCATATCAACAACACAATCCTCGCGTTGTTCTTAGGATAAATCATTCCCACATCAACAATACCTTGTTTGTTTTTGTATCATTTGTGCATGCTTGCTTGCTTGATTGTGTGTGTTATCATTTTTATCTTGAATCATTCCCAGCTAATATTCATATCTTGTATCTAGACAAGGTTGTATTACCCTAGGGCACGAGACACATTGTCGTCTTGGTCCTTATACCTTGGTGCATAACATCTAGTGCTATATCAAACATCATGGTTGTCACTTTCATTGCAGCATAACGCATCACTCATTTCTTCTATCCATTTCTTTATCTTTCTTCCTTGACCAATCCCTTTCATTTTGAGAGCCTACCCGTGTTTGTCCAACCCGCCTATCCTCTCAAGGAGGCATCATCATCCTATTCCTCTATCCATACATCATCTTCTTTGAAATGATGTTACTTGACTTAAATCTCATCATCTCGAACATCATCTCAAAGAGGGGCAAAATGTAGACACTTAAAATTGTCCATACCTTTCAACAACACATTTTGTCCTAGGTCCTTGCATAATCCCACTTATAAATCCCATTTAATCACCTTTCCAATTAATTAAATAAATCCCCTTTATTTAATTAATTCCTCTTCACATGTCCCACAAACAATTTAAATTAAATATTAAATCAAATTATGACATGTGTCACATGACTACAACTCTTCTCATGCACAAATAATTTAAATAATTTTATTATTTAAATTATGAGATTCCCACTCACATCCTATTTTTAGCCCCACTTATTTGTGCGTCATAAGCATCTTTTCCTCCAAAATAAATAAAGAAACCCACTTATTTCCTCTCATCCTATTTTTAGCCTCATGTCATAACCCACTTAATGTGCGTCACAGGCACTAAAATCAACTTTTAATCCTAGCCATACACATCACACAATTGACTTTTAATCTTAGCCATTGAATCATATCAGCTCTTGCCTATAAAATCTAGCCTCACATAGGCCATTTTAATCCATGTTCTTCTAGTATCCTCACTCTACCAAAATTCTTTCAATCCTCTCATATATCTATCTATTTTCCTCTATCATATTTCATCTTATCATTATACTTCAACTATGAGCAATCAACAACCCTTCGACATCATGCATTCTCATGCAAGATCGAGAAGAGCCACAGAGATCAATCAAGTCTAGCGTGGATTCGGTTTGCATTTGATTTTCTTTGTTTTTATTTTCATGCTAGTTTGTCCTTCATAGTGCATAGTTAGGGTTTAGTTTGTTTGTTGTTTTTAACACTAAATCTAATTTTCCCTAGCTACTGTAATCATCCTTTGATTTGATAATACATTGTGCAGGTTTGGGAGTGTGAGGTTTTTCGTTCGAAAGGGTTTTCCCCACATATATCTTGTGTTGTGATAATTGTACTTGTTTTTGATGTGTTGTTACCTTTTTGTTAATGTGCATGTCATAATCTATAACTATAAAAGATAAAAAAAAATCATAAACCTTTCCTCAGTAGATCAGTGTAGGAAGCATTTCTGCATACCTTGCTCCCTTTCAATAATCAACAATTTTCTTAATATCAATCTACCCTCTCTTCATTCCAATGCTATCCCATCAAAAGATGAAGCATTAGTGGATGAAGATTCTTCTATTATAATGGATTCTCCATGGAAAGACATTAGGCATTCATCTAAAAAAGATATCAATATAAATTTGATCATCATTAACAGACTTATTCCGCTCACTAAGGGGATTGTGAATAAGTGCATTAATGTTCCAAATATTCCTAAAATCATGGTACATGTGGCACATAATCCACCTCCTTTCTGTAAACCTGTGATTATGGTTTGAGGTGTTCCAAAACCATCTCAACCTCCTGGTTACTTTCTCAACATTGCAAAGCAAATTACTCAAAAGAATCAAAGTGCTCAAAATGTGTCGCAACAACCTCATGCGGTTTCTCACACATAAAACACCCACAATAACAAGCAAAGAAAGCAAGCATCAAGTGTGCCCACTTCTCTTCCACCTTCTCAACCTTTTCTTCAAGCACCTCCTCATCTTTCTCAACATATCAATAGAGAATACGATCTTGTCAAGCAGCTCCCCGCTACTCTGACTAAGATCTCTCTATGGGATTTAATACAAACATCACCTACATACCATGGAATGCTCTAAGAGGCTCTACAAAAGGTAGTTGTTCCACCTTCTGTTAGGTCAAATGATGTAGCATCTTTGTTTAGTTGTATGCATGGGACAACATCAAATATTTCATTTCAACAACATGAATTACCTCCGATAGAAGTTCAAAACTAATATGAACCTCTTATGATATTTTTCATCATTAATAAAATGAGGGTAAGATACACTATGATCGATGGTGGATCGGGTCTTAATGTTTGTGGCATAGACTTGTTACATAAAATTAATGTTGATAAGTCTCATTAAATCAGAAAAACTCATCATCCATGGCTTTGATAATATTGGTAAGAAATCATTAGGTACAATCACCTTAAATGTTAAGGCTAGCCCTATGACATTTCCTACCCTTATCCATGTCATGCCTAATTCTCTTTCATATAATCTTCTTCTTGGTAGACCATGGATTCATGCCACGGGGTAGTCCCATCTACCCTTCATCGTTCAATAAAGTTCATATTTGAAAACAAGATCCATATGATTCAAGATGATTTAGTTCTGCAAAGTTTCTTACAAACGGAAGTGAGACATCAAATTTATTTTAGAAATTTGATCCCTTCTTTAACAAAAAACAAACCACTATTCTCTGTTGCTAACAACAATGTTGGTTAGGATAGTTCTGGTCCTTCGAATGCATTTTTGGTGATGATTGGGGTTCATTAGATTTTACACCCACCTGTGCAGGTGAGTATAAAATCTCACTCTCACAACCTAAAATCTTGAAGGTAAATGAAGTTTCTTCAACACAAGCTCCCACTTCTCAAAAACTTAAACTCAAAAGTAATGACGATGGAACTTTTGATATTGATGATGATACGCCTTCTTCTATAGAAATGGCATCCATTTGTGATAAAGTATCATCCCAATATAATGAATCATCTTCTTCTAATGCATGTCTTGGTAATGATGAGGTCACTTTAGATTTCAACCCCAATGGGATTGTTGAAACAAAGATTGACCCTCCTCACCATGATAAGAAGAATGATTCTTCTTCGTCAACATATAATCACATTACTAAAATCAACAAAACTAGCCATATGAACTCTCCTCTCCCTATGGACTTGGAAGCGTGTTATGGGCTTGGATTCAAAATTATTTCTAAACAAGGATATAATGGAAATGGGTTAGGATGCAAAGAACAAGGATTTAAGGAACATGTGGAACCAACACCACACTTGTCTAAAGTAGGTTTAGGTTTCTAGCCTTCTCCTACGTTCTCTCCACCATGTTCACAACAACGAGGGTTGCTTCCTACTCCACCTATATCTTCTCTTCTATCCCAACAAGAGTGTATGTTGCTGAGTCTACTCAAAGACTGCTTAATCACTCTTCCTCCAATATAGAAAAAGATTCAACAAAATAATCATTCAACACCTCATTATTGTGCATATCATCGAACACTTGGCCATTTCACTAAGGAATGTCGAGTCTTGGGTGACAAAATTCAACAACTTTGAACATGGTACGACTCTAGCACTCTTCACCACACTTGATGTAGTCCCTAGAGCAGCTTGTCCTCCATCTATTTTATAATAAGCAAGTTGGGAGAAGCGATTATATGTTATAGGCTGACTCGCAAGTGTGGTCCCTCCTTCTCATTGGTGTTATGCTTGTATGCACTGTTGTCACGTGAAATTGCACCCTGCTTGGAGGTTGTCCAAGGATTCCAATGACACAATGGGACTGATCTCAAGGTGTGGGACCTTGTAGTTGAGATCAGACCTCCAGAGAAGGCTGGTTCCTCTTTCTAAGATTAAGGCTCAGAGAATTAGACTAAATCTAATGCTACACAGAGGGGAAAGGGGGAAGAAAATATTGAAATTAAAAAGGGGAGGTGATGCACCATATTTTAACATGTTAATTATGACTGTATTAACACAATAATGATTTCAAAACTGCAACAACTCACACAGACACACATAAATATCATAGAGGTTTAGATAGACAACTGAAGCTATTAAAGGGACCGTTTTGCCCACAAAGCAAGCATACAATTCTCAAATAAACAGTGTAAAACATATAAAGAGAGGCAACATAATAGTTTATAATAATCATGAAGGCTAGAAAGCCATTACAAAAGAGAGATAATGTCACCAAAAGTAGACACAAAATAACCAACTACATTCATGGGTGCACAATAAACTAGAGACAACAAAGGCTAAAAATTGAGCACAATGTATCACATCCAGTTAGTTCCTGTAGGTGTGTTACAAGGTCTATGGAAACAACTATCTAACCTGTGTAATAACCTAGTCAAATAGCTAACAATATTACATTGTTTTCATATGCATATATAGAATTTGAAATTCATCGTGCAACAAAAGTACTGAAACTAGTCAACCAATTGTGCATGCCCATGCTGCAAAAAACAAATCAGGCTTAGAGGGCTTGCGCACATAGGACAATGACCATGCTCATTGAATTCTGCAAAATTGCAGAGGGGATTGCCTGCACACATGGGTGCCAGGAACATTGAAGAGGGAAGGCTTGAAGTCCTTCTGCATACTTGTAAATCCATCTTGCAGCTTCATCTGTATTGTAGCATTGAAGAATTCCACTATTTCAGCTACCTGCATTTGACTTGGCATGCAAAATTTTAATGTTGGGTACCTTTTCCCTGAGAAAATGGCATGATTTTAGGGAGGAGCAAGCTTTTACAACACTTTAAAGTGTTGTTACCTTCAAAATTAGCTATGGTGCCATTAAAATTTTTATCGGCTGATTGGCGTGGGTTGAATTCTGCTTCTTGTCACTTGATCGGAGAAAACTGCATTCTCAGAACTATTGGACTCTGCCTTATTGGAAAAATCCCACTTTTCATAACCATCTCCGTCATCTGCTTCTCGGTCCTTTATATTGCTTTATCGACTAATTTGTGTTTTTTCAAACTTGTCTTTCTTCTTACATTTCTTCTTCACCTTGCTTTATCCTTTATCTCTCTTTGTCGGCAACTTTTCTTTTTTGTTGAACTATTGTCTTTTCACTCTAAGTGCACATTTTAGCCTTATCGGTGAATTCATCTTTTTCAGAACCTAACCACAACATCTTTCTTGTCGACAAATCTCACCTTGTCGACAAACTTTGACTTTTTCAAACTTTTCTAAAGTTCATGGCTTCACCAATTCTCTGACTGCCCTTTCTGCCATCCTACCACTTGGTCGAAAAAATTTGCATCTAGTGAACTATCCCAGCCTTAGCCAAATTTTACTTTGTCTTTTGCCCTGTTGGCAATTCCTCAAGTTTTTGAACCACTTCATTCACCGCTTATCTTCCTCAGTTGGCGAATTTGCCCTTTTCGGAACTCTCTGTGCCTTAGCCATATTTAGGCCTTGTCGACAATCTTTTGCTTTTGTGAACTTGGGCCTCTTTCTCCTTTGTCGGGGAAAACAAATTTTTCATAACTTTCCGTGCCTTAGCCATTTTCCTTCTCATCTGCAAACTTTGACTTTGTCAAACTTCTCTTTAGCAACTTTTGGCCTTTAGTCAATGAATCTGCCATCCTCAGAACCAAATCCCTTTGGCGCTTTCATCTAAGCTCCTATCACCTTATCGACGAATCCTTGAAAAATCAAACTACTTCACAAGTTCTTAATCCTGCCAATTTACCGATAAGACCCCTTTTCTCTGCTTTACCTTAGCTTTTCCTTAAACTTGATGGAGGGATCCCTATCGACTTGTCTTATGCCTCAATCGGCAAAATGTCTATCGGAAAAACTGTTGATCAACAAACTATGAAGTTCACGAACCAACAAATCTACTGATGGAACACATGCTTATCCTCTTTCCTTTTGCCCTGCACTATTTTGCCTTAGCCGATTCACCCTTTAGTCGAAAAACTAGCGAATCGGCGAACTTTCAAACATGCAAACCAAATGTTCGACAAACTGAACTTTTGCTGACTAAGGCAAACAAAGGGCGAAAAACTTGGAATTTTTTGGGGATTTTTCTAGGTTTATTGCTAAGGGAAACTTCTTCCATTTCAAGTGTCTTAGATCAGATATTTTTTATGGAGAAAGGGATTTTTTGGGTTATTTTAGCTTGGGTAAAAATAAGACAACATTTTGGCGACTATGCAGGGGTGTTTGCCAGCTAAACACAAGGATCCAACTGCCTTATACAATCCATTGGGCATAGGGTCAAAAGAAAAGCAACTGCATGACCAACAGAACTGAAAATACCTCTAGAAAACACAAAACACACAACAAAGAAAAATAATTCTCCTAATGAGAAAGTTACTTGTACAAGAGCACTTAGAGGAATGGAAACCTAAAATAGAAAACAAATCTAGTCTAAATATTTACAAGAATCCCAAAACTAAACTCAGAAGTATGGTTTGAGATGAATCCCATTCATTGGGATCATAAGTGTTTCACCAGTCAGCTTAGAGAGTTGAAAGGCATTGGCATGCTTGAAACTGGTGATGATGTAAGGACCACTCCATAAGGCATCAAATTTGGAATGTCTCCCAGCCTTAGCTCTGTCTTCATCCCATTTCAATACCAAATATCCCTCTTGGAAGGCTCTGTCAATTGCTTTTCTATCAAAAGTCCTCTTGACCTGATCTTGGTGAGCTTCAAGGGTTTTCATAGCAGCATCCCTCTTTTCTTCAAGCTCCATCGGCTCAGCACACCTGACTGTCATGGTGTCATTTTCCAGCAATTCTAGCTACTGGGCCAGCTCAAGGGAAGGCAACTCCAATGAGAGTAGAAGACTTGCTTCCTTCCCATACACTAGCATGAAGGGTGAATTACCAATGGCCCTCTTAGGAGTAATTCTATTGAAGCCCAAAGAGTTATCTTCAACTTGGAATGCCAAGTTCTCTGATTATCATCCACTGTTCTTTTGATGATTCTAATCAGATTTTTCTTTATGGATTCAGCCAAGCTATTCCCTTGGAGATAGTAATTAGATGATGTCTTTAAATAAATTCCATAGTTCAATGCCCATTCATTGATTTTTGTGCCTACAAAGGCCTTGCCATTGTTAGAAATAATGGTGAATGGAACACCAAACCTGGTAACTATCCCCTTAAGGAAGTCTAAAATGGAGACCTCTGTAGCATCCTCCAATGCAACCACCTCTGTCCACCTGGTAAAATAATCAGTGGCTGCTAAAATTAGCTTGTGGTCATCACTGGAAGGTGGATTAATCATCCTAATGAAGTCCAATCCCCATTGGGCAAATGGATGATCAGTCTGAATTGGATGAAGGGGAAGAGCAACCAACCTTTGTTTTCCTATGAAGAATGCACATTCTTTGCAGCTTCTTACCCATCTATGGGCATCTCTAAATAAATTGGGCCAATAATAACTAGCCCTCATGATTTTGATAGTAGTTGTTCTTGGAGAATAATGGCCACCAGCAGGGCCATTATGAAATTCTTCTAGCACCTTAGAAGTCTGATCTTGTGTAATACATCTAAGAAGAACTCCATTGATGTCTTTTCTAAACAAGACACCACAACAAGAACATAAGGGATGGATTGGAGCTGGAAATACCTTATTTTGGCCTAATCCAATCCATCTGGGCATCTTCTTGTCTGTAGGAACATGGTCATATTTTGATACCATTTGACTAGGACATTGGAACCAACAGGTTGCGCTTGTTCCGGGACAAGTACAACATCGTTTCTGACCTCATAACACATGACCATTTTCTCACATAGGCCTTTGCCTCATACCAGCTTGGTGATGTTGATGTTGACATCATATTCCATCACCTTTGTGATCCACCCAACCCTCTTCTCATTAATATCTGCTCAAAGGAAATTCCTTAACACCAGGATGGTTCACCATCAACTATATTTTTCTATTTGAAAGCATATGCTTGAACTTTTTGAGTGCTTTCACTATAGCAAACACTTGTTTTTCAACAAAGTCGTACCTCATCTCGTATTCTTTGAGCGATTGGCTGAAGAAAGCAATTGGCTATTCCAATTTCTCTTCATTCTATTGTGTTAAGATTGCTAAAATGCCCTCTTTTCCTCCAAAGGCATAAAGGATAAAATCCTTCTCATAGTTAGGATTTATTAGCATTGGAACCTGTGCAATGTCCTTCTTGACAACTTCAAAACTATCTCTTCCTTCCTTTGACCATGTGGAGGTAGTGTTTTTTTAGTGTGGTTGTGACGGGCTTTGCTATTGAAGAAAAATTGGGAATGAACCTCCTCACAAAATTTATCTTTCCCAAAAAACTTTGCAGGCCCTTCTTGTGACTGGGAAGGGGGAGAGCTAGAATGACACTTGTTCTTTCCAGATCAATGGCCAGTCCTTCTTTTGAGATCACATGCCCCAACAATCTACCCTCTAGGACAACAAATACACAGTTTTTCAAATTCAATGATATATCATATTCCCTGCATCTTTCAAAGACTTTTCTCAAATGACATAAGTGGTCAGCTACATGCTTGGAATACATAGTCAAATCATCAAGATACACTAAAATAATATCATTGATAAGGCCTTTAAAGGCCAAATCCATTGCTCTTTGGAAGGTTGCCCCAGCATTGGTCAACCCAAATGGCATTTTTTGATAAGCCAAAGTACTCCACTTGGTGGTAAAGGTTGTCTTTTACTGGTTTGATTCTTTTACAAGAATCTGGTTATAACCTGCATAGCCATGTAGGAGAAAAAACCTTTCAACTCCTGCCACTATCTGGAGAATCTGCTCCATGGAAGGGAGTGGATAGTGGTCTTTAAGGGAGGCCTTGGTTAGGTCTCTAAAGTCCACACACAATCTGATTTCCCCATTTTTCTTCCTAACTGGAACAAGCTTAGCTACCCAAGAGGAATGTTTAATGGGATAAATGATTTTAGCCTCTATGAGTTTGGATAGCCCTTTTCTCATTAATGCTCTATTTTGGGGTTGCCAGGCCTCTATTTTTGGAAGACATGTTTTGCATTGGCGTCTAAATCAATGGTATGTTGGATTAAACTAGGGTCAAAGCATTTCAAATCCCTATAGTCCTAAGTGATTAAGTCATCAAATTTATTACAAAGTTCAACAAAACCTTTCCTTTCATCTTGATTACATACCTTGCCATGTTTTAGAAATCTGCCTTGTGCAATTTTCACCTCTTCATTGTCTTCTTTTTTTACTGTCATGTTCATTTTCTCCTTCTTTGGTTAATCATCAGTACCAAATATGCTCTCTAAAGTGATCAGTCATCTAGGCAACTTATTGGTCTTCAGGTGGATCATCTAGTCACTATATTGCTCTTGCAATATTAACTGATTCTTGGCAGCAAACTCTACCTCATCTTGCAAGAAATTTACAATCTGCTGGTCATTCTCAAATCCTTTCCAGCTTGTCACATTGTTAGGCACAACATGCCTCACAACAATCTTTACATGCTGATTTGAGTTTTGTTTGACATTCTGGGGAATGTCAAATTGTGCACCGACTGTAGCTAGCCTATTAGCATATTTGTTTCTCTATCTAGGCACTGCCTGAATATTGAAGGCATCAAAGTCTTGAATCAGATCCCCAACTTTGTGCTTATATGACTGAAGCAAGTGATTCTTTGAAGCACTTTGTGATCTGATTTGGTGGACAACAAGATCACTGCCACCAAATGCCTGTAAAATCTTTATTCCTCTCTTTTGTGCCAACTGTATACCTTGAATCAAGGCTTCATACTCAACCACATTATTGGTACAACTAAATTGTAGTCTAAAAGCAGAGAAATAACTTTCTTTCTGGGGTGAAATTAGCACAACCCCAGTGCCTGCTCCATTTTTGCTTTTGGAGCCATCAAAATACATCTACCATATCCCTTCTGGATATGATCTTGCCTTTTCAAGATTAGGGATGGTGGCAGATGCCTCTTCATGGATACAATAACTACCCAGCCCTGTTTCCTCTATATGATTAGGAGTGTCAAACTGAAAATAGTTTTCCCACTCATCAAGCAGTATATTGGGTATTTCCTCCATAGGTGTTACAACCTCATGCATAATGTTGTCGTCCTCCTCCAACTCATGAATTATGCAATTCATATTCAAAGGAGTGGGTGCATAAGGCTCTATATGATCATTAGCAATATGCTCATCCTTAATGGTTACCTTAGTGCCATATCTAGTTCTGAATAACATGTGGGACCAATCATAAGATAAGTATCCACCTATTTTAGCAGTGAAGTCCCTAGATAGGCATATGCCAAAGTATGCAGGGAGGTCAATAACTAAAATATATTGTGAAACAGAGCAACCAGGGCATGCATGCAGGGTGAGCTTCAAATATTTATTAACACCTACTGCCTTAACAACAGTACCGTGTAATTGTACTACCCCTTTATTCACAGGCTCATATTCAATGCCTGACTTATCAGATATATTTTTTGGCATAACAGAAGTACTCGCCCTAGAATCTATCATGAAATTATGCAACAATTTATCACCAATGATTAAGGAAACATAAAATGGAGGGAGCTTACTGGTTTTTCTTGTGCTTTCCTCCTCTTTTTCTAGTTGGCATAGACTTGCTAGGACAATGACCTTTTCTTTTGTTGCCTCTACGTTAGGCTGATTGAAGCTTGTCAAAGCTTCCTGCAACAAATCCCTCTCTGATGGGATCAATAGAGTGTCCCACATAGTGATGCTCAGGTTGGTATTTTTCATTTGATCCACTATGCCAAAGGGAATTTGGCCAACCTTTTGAGAAGTTTTAGCAACAGCAGAGTCAACCTTTGCTTGTTGGCCGACTTGGAGTTGTTGTGTTGGCGTTGAACTCACCCGCCCAACAGAAAGATCTACTTGTGTTGAAGGCATCCCTACAACGCCTTCCTTTGCTGCCTTTGCAAGAGGTACCTCTATTGCCATGACTCTGGTTACTCTCGCTAAAGGTATATGGGATGTAGAAGAGTGGGGAATGGGGGTATGAGCTACTACAAGGATTGTTACATCCTTTGTCGCCCTTCATTTGGTTCTCATATTGAAAGCTATTGGGCCTGTTCCCTGATTGACACCACATAAATCATATTATGT
This sequence comes from Cunninghamia lanceolata, assembly GCA_027924645.1. NCBI lineage: Eukaryota > Viridiplantae > Streptophyta > Pinopsida > Cupressales > Cupressaceae > Cunninghamia > Cunninghamia lanceolata. The sequence goes on along the minus strand of BSBN01000472.1, from coordinate 15,198,195 downwards.
CAAATTCATTAAGGTAAAGTTATTTTGCATTTGTTCATGCCCTCCCACCATCTCTTGACTAGAGCTAACTTGCTACTCTGAAGGGACTGATTGGTTTTGTGTTGTCAAAGCTTGACTGAATTATCCACTTTGGCACAAATTCTAATCATGTGTCTAATTGCATAGATAACAAAAATCGTTATCCTAAGCCAAGTTGTTTTGTATGGGGACCAAAGGCTCGGATGTGCTTGTTGTATTAGGATGTACAACATTCAATGGTCTGATATAACTGGGCTGATTTGGCCTCTGCACATTACCCTGATATGGTGATCTATTTTTCTGATAATTCTAATTGAATGGTTGATACGACCTACTTGGTTGTGCCTGCTTCCTTTTCAGTGCCACCAACTCATTGCTAAAACTTTGCAGTAGGGTCTTAACTGCATGCAATTCATTTGAGGGTGTCATAGAAGAGGTTGCAGGGGTGACTATTGTAGGAACTGGAGCCACAACAAACTGAATAATAGGAGCCTCCAAAAATAAAGGCATCAGTGGCCTTGGGGCAATCTTTCTAGCCTTAATTAGACAATTCTCTGCCCTTATAGCTATGTCGTATGCATCTAGTAGCACAGTCCCTCCCATAGATTGAATCATGACAACAATGTCAGAATTTAGAGACCACAAATAATAAATTAATGCAGTGTTTGGTGAAGGCCTCACCAATAGGGGATTATGTCCCATGTCTTTTGGAATCTGAAGTTAAAGTCCACCATATATTCGTGGCGGGTTCTCTTGATTTTAGCTAGCTGCTCCATCAGTGACAGGTGGTCACTCTTGTCTTCAAAGTGCTGGCACAGTCTAGTGCCCAAATCATCCCAATCATGGATGGAATTGGCTGGGAGACCTCTATACCATTGAAGGGCTTTCCCTTTGAATGAAGAAGCTACCAACCTCACAACGACATTGTCTGCAATGACATTGTGGACATAACAGATGCTGGCAATATCCTTAATGTGCTCAGCAGGGGTGGTGGAATTTTCACCAATAAAATATGGGATTGCTTTTAGAGCTGAGGTGGTATATCATCATATTTGGCTAGGTATAGAGGGATACCCCCATTGAATGCTACAAAAGGAAGGTTCCTTGCCATGTCGGGGATATTCAGGTTAATTCTGGGTATATGTAAGGTCCTTCTTCAATATCAAAATCTAAATTGGAATCTAGTTGGAGGGGGGTAGACTGGGCTCTTGAAGGAGATGGAATTGCACTCCTATTTTCCCTCACAGGGGACCTAGACAGTCTTCTTCTTCTTCTTGATCCAGTATATGATAGCTCAATGAATCGAGAATTACCTCTAGAAGAAGACTGCGTCTACACTCCAGAGATGAAATGTTGAGTTGATATGGATACTGGATCAACAGAGTCACCAAGTGCTTGTTGAATTCTTCCACAATAGTATTTGAACTAAGAATAGCACTGAAATTTCTTAGTCCAACTCTTACTTAGAGCAGAGAGTCCCACCGGGTGTGCTAGAAACTGTTGTCACGTGAAATTTTACCCTGCTTGGAGGTTGTCCAAGCATTCCAATGACACAATGGGACTAATCTCAAGGTGTAGGACCTTGCAGTTGAGATCAGATCTCTATAGAATTTTGGTTCCTCTTTCTAAGCTCAAGGCTTAGAGAATTAGACTAAATCTAATGCTACACACATGGAAAAGGGGGAAGAAAATATTGAAATTAAAAAGGGGAGGTAATGCACCAGATTTTAACATAACTGTGATTGTATTAACACAACAATGATTTCAAAACTGCAACAACTCACATGGACCAATATAAATATCATAGAGGTTCGAATAGAAAATTGAAGCTATTAAAGGGACTATTTTTCCCACAAAGCAAGCATACAATTCTGAAATAAACACAGTGTAAAACTTAAAGAGAGAGGCAACATAATAGTTTATATTAATCATGAAGGATAGAAAGCGATTACAAAAGAGAGATAATGTCACTGAAAGTAGAGATAAAATAACTAGCTACATTCATGGGTGAATAATAAACTAGAGACAACAAATGCTCAAAATTGAGCACAATGTATCACAGCCAATTAGTTCCTGTAGGTGCATTACAAGGTCTGTGGCAACAACTATATAACCTGTGTAATAACCCAGATGAACAACTAACATTATTACATTATTTTTATATGCATATATAGAATTTGAAATTCATCATGTAGCAAAAGTACTGAAACTAGTCAACCACTCGTGCATGCCCACGCTACAAAAAAATTAGGCTCAAAGACCCTACGCACATAGGATGGTGGCCATGCTCATTGAATTGTACACAATTGCAGAGGGGATTGCCTGCATGCATGGGTGCTAGGCGCATTGAAGAGGGAAGGCTTGAAGTCCTTCTGCGTACCTATAAATCCATCTTGTAGCTTCATTTGTACCGCAACATTGAAGAATTCCACTGTTTCAACTGCCTGGGTTTGACTTGCCCTGTAGAATTTTAATGCTGGCTAACTTTTCCCTAAGAAAATGGCATGATTTAAGGGAGGAGTAAGCTTTTACAACACTTTAAAGTGTTGTATCTTCAAAATCAACTATGGCACCACTGAACTTTTTATCGGCTGACTGGCATGGGCTAAATTCTGCTTCTTTTTGCTTGATCAAAGAAAACTGCATTCTCATAACTATTGGGCTCTACCTTATCAGTAAAATCCCACCTTTTATAACCATCTTCGTCATTTGCTTCTCGGTCCTTTATATCGCTATATCGACGAATTTGTGTTTTTTCAAACTTGTCTTGCTTCTTACATTTCTTCTTCGCCTTGCTTTATCCTTTTTCTCTCTTTGTATACAATTTTTCTTTTTTTCCATTTCAATTGTTGCCTTTTCACTCTAAATGTACATTTTTGCCTTATCGGTGAATTCATCTTTTTCAGAACCTAGCCTCAACAACTTTCTTGTCGGCAAATCTCACCTTGTTGGCAAACTTGGACTTTTTTGAACTTTTCTAAAGTTCATGGCTTCACCAATTCTCTAATTGGCCTTTTTGCCATCCTGCCACTTGGTCGACAAAATTTGCATCTAAAAAACTATCCCAACCATAGCCAAATTTTACTTCGTCTTTTGCCCTATCAGCGAATCCTCAAATTTTTGAACCACTTCATTCGTCGCTTATCTTCCTCAGTCGGTGAATTTTCCCTTTTTGGAACTCTTTGTGCCTTAGCCATATTTGGGCCTTGTCAGCAAACTTTTGCTTTTGTGAACTTGGCCCTCTTTCTCCTTTGTCAACGAAAACAAATTTTTCATAACTTTCCATGCCTTAGTTATTTTCCTTCTCATTGGCAAACTCTAACTTTGTCAAACTTATCTTTAGCCACTTTTGGCCTTTAGTCAGTGAATCTGCCATCCTCAAAACCAAATACCTTTGGCACTTTCATCTGAGCTCCTATCACCTTATCAACGTATCCTTGAAAACTTGAACTACTTCACAAGTTCTTAATCCTACCAATTTGTCAATAAGACCCCTTTTCTATGCTTTGCCTTAGCTTTTCCTTGAACTTGATGGAGGGATCCCTGTCGACTTGTCTTATGCCTCAGTCGGTGAAATGCCTGTTAGAAAAACCACCGATCGACAAACTATGAAGTTCATGAACTAGTAAATCTGCTGATGGAATGCATGCTTATCCTCTTTCCTTTTGCCCTGCACTATTTTGCCCTAGCTGATTTGCCCTTTAGTCAGGAAACCTGCAAATTGGCAAACTTTCGAACCTGTGAACCAAAGGTTCACAAAACTGAACTTTTGCCAACTAGGGAAAAGAAAGAGAAAAAAATTGGAATTTTTTTGGGGATTTTTCTAGGTTTGTTTCTAGGGAAACTTCTTCCATTTCAGGTGTCTCAGATCGAATATTTTTTATGGAAGAAGGGATTTTTTGGGTTATTTTGGCCTGGGTAAAAATAAGACATGTACTGTTATCCCTGTACTGTGACGTTTTGGTTCTCCCTTGACACCCTTGTTAACATAAAGCTAGAATGAGTAAGAACACATCGTGTCATTCCTCTATATGTATCTTCATTTTTCTATGTGTTGTGATGTACAATTGTGTTTTTTTTCTTAGATGATTTAGCATCATTTCATTATTCAATTGTTGCTTCTTCTTGTGATCTTTCTTTCGTCGTTATGTGACACCTTGTTGTAATGCTTGGTGTCATACGATGACTACACAAGTCATTGTGAATCATGCCTATAAACTTTGCCTTGGTTTACTCATCCTAGGGGCAACCCCTTGTCATGATGTAGCTTTTGAGAACACATATCATTTGGGCATGTGCTTTTAGAAATCTCTCATGCCTATTTTATATTTATTCCTCACTCTACCTTAAAGATAATTGCTCCCTAATGGAGTTAGCAATCACTTTAAGGTGGGGGCATAGATCATTCTACGAGTCTTACTCTCATTTTACTATCAAAACACTTGTTGATTACTTTTTGGAAGGATCATGATACACTTAGAAACAAGATCTTGAGTCTATCTTGTTGAAGCTCCTTACACATTTCAGAGAAGGTTTGTGCCACCAACTAGAGTTTTGTAGTAAGGTTGCTTCACCTTCTTATTTTGTAAGGCTTCGTGTAATTCCTCTTGTAGGAGGTAGATTGTGTATTCCCTTGAGTTGAAATACTTCTCTTTAGATAGATTATGAGTATGATGTGTTTGTATACTCTTGTGCTTCTCATTTCTAACTAACCCCTTAGCATTCTTCTTATTGCATCTTGGGGAATGATGCATGGTGATTGAGACAACCTTTTAGATTGAGGTCTCTTTTGTCATGCTGACTCAAGGTCTTCCATTATGTTCTTTTGTGATTGATGTATGATGTGTGTATTCGCCTAACATATTCTTATTCTCTATATGTTCTTCACACCTTAGGCATGCCTCACATGTATTCTCTTTATGTGTTCCTTATGTATGTGTCTTGAGTGCTTCACGTGTATTCCATGTGTGTTTCATGTGTATTCTATTTATACTTTATGCCTTATATGTATGCCTCGTGTCAAGCTTGTATACTTTGTGTATTGCATGTATGCATTTTGATTTCTCAAGTGTTTGCCTTGTGTATGTCTTACAGTCTTATCTCATGTTTTCTAAGTACTTCATATATGAGTGAATTATGTCGTGTGACTTATGTGTATGCAATTCTTCATAGACTCCTAAAATCCTAAAGTTGGGGGCTTGATCACCCCTCAATTTTGGTGACATTCTATGGTTTCTATGTTTGTTGTGATTGAAATTCGTCTTCTCCATACTTTAGTGTGAGTTTGAATGTAAACTCATACCCACGCTAAAGTGGGGGCTACATGTTATGGAGTGAAATGTGTACCCTAGTATTCTACACCTAGTTCAACACTTGGGTGGACCTAAAATGTTAACACTTGTTAATCAAGACCTATTTTAACACCTTTTTGAACATTAAACGATTAAATCTTGATCCCAATGAATAAACCTAACAAAAATAAAGTTAGGACTAGTCTAATCCCACTTAAAGAGACACTCCTCAGAGTTTGTGGGGCTAAAGGACCAAGGCACCCAAGCACCCTGGTCCCAAATGGGACCTTTAGCCCCTCTCTTGTGGTGTTGGCTTAGAACACCTCCTTGACTTTAAAATGTTAGCCCCATTTGGTTTTATTCATTGTTGTTGAGTGGGAATGCATATAAATGCAAGTTAGTTTATTCATTTGAACATCTCTAAGTTCTCTATGCAATCCAGACACACTTGTTGTAACACCCAGTTTAGTTTTCACCCTAAAAACTAAGTTTAACCAACAGTAATAATTTTTTTTTTTAAAGTTTAAAGCAGAAAGATAATTTGTTTTTCATTTTAAAACCAAGTAGTACATCCATCAACTAAAATTAACATGAAATTATAAATTATACAAAAGGAATCTATCCATCTACAACATTATACAATATGATGATTAAAGTTACATATAACATTTTCAAAATAGAAACTTACCAAAGTCACTGCATCTCGATTGTCGACCATCCAAATTCAAGTCTCGGCAAGCCTCTGGAATATAGAAGTGAAAGTATCTTCAAGGAGCTTAACCTCCAACCACAAACCGTCGGTCTCCCGCACTCCTTCCTATCCGAAAGTAGCCCTACCCTACTCAAAGAGGATAGACTTAGGATAACCAATGGTGTTAGCCATCTGAGTACTGGTGTTGTGACATACATATCTTGTTATCATGCAATCTCCTAGATACCCTCTAGTCAAGCATGACCACTCCACAAGCTACGCCATCCAGTCACGGTGAACTATCAATGTACTTGAGGCACATGCACTACCTTGGCCAGAGGATTTGAATATAATTAGCATTGTGTCAATGCAAGTAGTAAGTTCACCCACCCCAACTCGACTTGAATTAATCGCAATCCTACAGTTACCTATGTATAAGTTTAATATAACGACCTCGATAACCTCTTGGTGTTCCAAACTCATCATGCATTAACGCATGGAAGTTAGGTTTACTTCTCTCTTTTTGGCTCATGGAGACATTTCTATCCATATGTTAAAAGAATGGGATTCTAGCTTACCGATTAATCGGTTAATGCTATAAGTTTATCAGTTGATCTCTAAGTTCGTCCATTGCTTTAAATTATCTAGTCAAGAGAGGACACTAAATTATCCAGTCAAGAGAGGACACTAAACTTAACTACGTAATTTCAGAAGGGGTTTAACAATAAACCAATTATAAAATACATGTAGTCGAAGACCCAGACTTAAAGTTTAAATACTCTTAAAAGTCTTTTTTGACCTATTGAATCTTCGACATAGCTTAATCTTTTATCAAACTAAGCATTTAGAAATCCTCTCATGTTGTTTCTATTTGCAAGAAGAATGCATGCTAGTTTAGACTAAACACTTAACTATAGACTCATTGTGTTTTCTCTAAAACTTCATTATCTAACATGTTTGACAGTTTAAACCAATAATAACTCTATACCCTCTTTCGAAGATACAACAGTTTGAATATTTTTAAAGCTAAAAGAGTTATATACAATAAATAAATGGACTATAACTAGTTATCATTCGCAGCAAGAAAAGTATATTCTCTATGGTCGGCCAACCAATTATAGATTTAGAACTTGTGGAAGACTGAGTAGTCATACATACAATGACATACATTCCACACTTTTGTTCCCCATTTGCCGACGGGATGACACATTCTTCAAGTCTTTTATAAAACTAGTTTTTTTTTTAGATATGACAAGACCAACCGTAAATAGTCGGCAGGCCAACTGATGACACTTCCAACGTCGACCAAGGTTAGACTACTACGGCTTAGGATATCTTTGTAGCTAGTTTTTGACCAAAACTCAGTCTACTATGTGCTCTCCACATATCCATATATTTCTAAAGTTAAACGAATACAACTACATAGATTAAATCAACCATCGAAGAACAAATGTGTTTCAACTGTGAGGTTTAAGACTGCGGTGTGGTTCAAGGAACAAATAACATTGTTTTCGTTTTGAAAGAAGTGAAAACACACAGGTCTCAAGTTGGTAACCAATTCACATATTACATCATCAATAAAATACTAAGTTCCTTCGTATTACAAGTGGAGCCATTTCTATTAAAACATTCCTGTTTAGCCATGACAGTGTGAAAGAGAATAGAGGAGGAACCTGAAGGAAATCTGTGGTGACTGCTTATAAACTAGTCTAAAAGCTCGTTCTCTTCTTACCCGCTCACATACTCCTTCCCTCGGCCTCCTGTCAGCTTCTTTTCTCTGTTCTCTCTCTATGTGTCCCAAACCCGTTTCACCTCCTCTCCATAAACCATGCCCTACCAACTTGGTAACTACCCTGCATGCCTTAACCATCTCCTCCTTTCCGCGACCACTACACAAAAGATGGTTCGGTTTCCCACTAAATTCGCAACTACTCTGCAAAGTGGAGCTCAACATTATGTGAGGTGGTGGTTTCAGTTGGACATGATGCCACACTACTCATAACCAATTATGAGTTTAAATTGAATACATAACTTATAATAATGGCTGAGCTGACAACCCATCTATAAAGTTTAAAGCTCAGGAATAAATAGATTGTTTTGGAATAGAAGACATTACAATAACGACTTGATGAGCCTTTCGAGCTATTGCCCGATTACTAACATCATAAAAGAATAAAAGAATTACCCCATAACGACTATTTAAATATAACTAAATATAATTTTGTATATTACCATTACAATACGACCAATGGTATTACACTTGATGGTCTCATGATTTAAAACATTATTTAAACCTTTTATTATATGATAATAGCCCATAACAGAAACAACTCTACATCCATCAAATTTTGCAAGTAAACATTTGCATCATACGCTCATAGAGCTTTATGACGATGATGACGATTTGAGCGTAAACACAATACAAGTTTTGGGGTCGACTTTACGCACAACTTTCGACTTTTACGCCGAACCACTAAACAAGACATGACATACAACTCATTCTCAAGTGTATACATTTATATATATATAAATATATCGGTCATCCATATTTGACGACATGATTTAGAGTATTACGACACAGATGTCGATTTCCCATACTCATTACGACAACTACGAAAAGAAGAAGAAGACCTATTCTTGTAAACCTTGACATTCTCATCCAAAATTGACTTAGCTCGAAATCAATACTTAACTTGAGGCAACTAGGTTTATTTACCTGATGTTCGTTTTCAGTGGCAAGCACCCATGGGTTATTCCAGAGTCTATTCTCTCTTTCTCGAAGATACTTTCTCTTCTTCTTTCTTCTTGGCGAACATGTTCCATCTATTCCTGTCATTGACAATCTCACATACAATTTGTGGTCAGAGTACCAATGTTCTGATCAAAATACATTTACATCAAATCATTTCATTTTCATATCGAAAAGACATTTTAATTCATTACATCGGATTGATCATAATCAAGTAAAAATCCATGATTTCATAAAATTAACCTTTTCTAATCATATCATCATTTTCTATGATGTTAAAACATATCCACATGACTGTACTATTTAAGAAAAAGTAAATAGTAATATTGAATCCAAAAAGGGGATGTAACGTATCTTTCCCCTATAGAATCATCATCCCCAATGATTGAGTTTATCAAGCAAAATTTTAATATAAAAATAAACTTTTATAGTTTAACATTAATGTTTTTGAAAAGATAAGGAAATCTTTGGTGGATGTCATTATAGTCTTCCCAAGTGGCGCTATCCTCACCATATTGGTCCCACTGAATTTTGCATTGCAAAACCTCTTGATTACGTAAACGAAGTTGACGCATTTCGAGCACCTTGAGTGGCTCAATCACAACCACTCCTAGCTCTTGTATCTTGTAAAGAATTCCATTTAAGAATGTGGTCATTGCCTACTAAATATTTCTTTAGGTAAGAAACATGAAAAACATTATGCATTTTGGACAAGACTGGAGGTAGAGCAATTTTGTAGGCCATTGGATTGATAATCTGAAGGACTTCAAAAGGTCTAACATATCGGGGAGCTAACTTTGATGATTTACCAAACTTGATTGAGCTTTTATGGGGTTTCACTCGCAAAAGAACTTTCTCACCAATAGAGAATTGTCTAGGCACCCGTTTATGATCTGCATAACTTTTTGCCTGTCGTTGGCTTCTGCCAACCTTTTCCTAATCATTTTCACTTTTTTTCCATATCTGCTAGCATTTCTGGTCCAATGCTTATCCTATCTTCCAGCTTGTCCCAGCTTATAGGAGTTTTGCATTTCCTTCCATATAATGCTTCAAACGGTGCCATCTTAATAGCAGAATGATAGGAATTATTATAGGCAAATTCAACAAGAGGTAAATATTCCTCCCATCTCTTTTGCAGGTCCATGCAATACATTCTTAAAAGATCCTCTAAAACCTGATTAACCCTTTCTGTTTGTCCATTAGTTTTAGGATGGTAAGCGGTGCTCATATTGAGTTTAGTCCCTAGTGCTGAAAATAAAGTTTGTCACAACAGGAGGTTATTCGAGCATCTCTATCAGATATAATCTTTTCAGGTACCCCATGCAATCTAAATATTTCTTTCACAAAATTCTGAGCCAAAATATGAGCTCCATCTGTCAAATTTCCAGGAATAAAATGTGCTACTTTGGTTAATTTATCTACTACAACCAAAATTGCATCATGTCTATTCTTAGACATTGGTAACCCTTGAACAAAATCCATACTAACAACCTGACATTTCAATTCTGGGATATCATGTGGGTATAACAATCCAGTAGGATGTTGGTGTTCTACCTTCACTCTCTAACATTCCAAGCAACTTGCCACAAATCTTGCAACATGGCTTTTCATTCCTTTCTAGAAGTATAGTGGTTTGACATCAGCTAAAAGTTTTGTTACTCCTGGGTGTCCGAAATACGGTGCACAATGAACTTCCTTCCAAACAAGGTTTCTTAGTTCAACAGAATTAGGAATGTAGATTCTTCCCTTAAATCTCATTAATCTATTTGACTCAAAATAGAATCTGTCATATTTTGGATCCTTGGGGTTTAGTTGTAGAGCTTGCTTCACCTGCTCATAATATTCATCTCCAGATAAACTTTGCAATACTAAATCTTTAAAATTAGCATGAATAGAGATTATAGAAGCTCTGTGCCTTCCTCTGCTTAAAGCATTAGCTACTCGGTTTTCTCTACCTTTGATGTAAGCAATCTCAAAGTTGTAATTTGATATTAGTTCTAACCACCTCCTTTGTCTTGCATTGAGATGAGCTTGTGTAAATATGTAACGAAGACTTTGATGATCTATTTTTAGTATAAAAGTCTTTCCCAACAAATAATATCGCCACATTTGAAGGGCGTGAATCACTACCGCCAGTTCTAAATCATGAGGAGCATAATTCTGCTCATAGTTTTTTAACTTTCTTGATTCATAGGCTATTACATGCCCATTTTGCATAAGCACGCCTCCTAACCCTTCTCCAAAGGCATTGGTAATAACCTCAAATTGTCCTTCAGGATCAGGGACTTTCAGAATTGGTGCTGTTGTTAACTTTTCTTTTAGTAAGTCGAATGCCTTTTGACATTCTCCTAACCAAACAAACTGTTTTCCTTTTCTCTGCAAAGAAGTGATTGGACTAGCAATACTTGAGAAATTCAGAACAAATTTCCTGTAATATCCGGCCAATCCCATAAAACTTTGTACTTCTGAAACATTGGAAGGTACAGGCCATTCCATAATAGCATTTATTTTAGCTGGGTCAACTGATATCCCTTCTGATGATATAGTATGTCCCAAATACTACACTTCTTTCTAAAAGAAAGTGCATTTCAAAAGTTTCGCATACAATTTGTGTTCTCTTAAACGTTGCAAAACAATTTGAAGATGTTGTCTATGCTCCTCTTCATTTTTGGAATATATCAAAATATCATCTATGAAAACTAGGACAAATTTATCAAGGTAGTCTCTGAAAACACTATTCATGAGATTTCTGAAATCGGCTGGTGCATTAGTCAATCCAAATGGTAACACAGTAAACTCATAATGACCATATCTTGTTCTAAATGCAGTCTTGTGAATATCTTCATCTTTCAACCTCAACTGATGGTATCCAGATCTCAAATCTATCTTAGAAAATATTGCTGCACCATGCATTTGGTCGAATAAATCATCAATACGTGGTAGTGGATACTTATTCTTTATCGTTGCCTTATTTAGCATCCAATAATCTATACATAGTCTAAGGGTTCCATCCTTCTTAACAAAAATAATCAGAGCTCCCCATGGTGATACACTTGGCCTAATTAGACCTTTAGTCAATAGCTCCTGCAATTGAACCTTCAATTCCATAAGTTCAGTAGTGGTCATTCGATATGGAGCTTTAGATACTGGCTCAGATCCTGGTTTAATATCTATGGAAAAATCAAAGGTTCTTTTTGGAGGCAAGCCTAGCAGTTCCTCAGGAAATACATCACTGAAATTGTGAAGATAAGGGTATTTTTCTTCAAAAGTTTGCTTCTCTAAAGCTTCCTCTACTAGGTCCATTTTGACTGCAAAAAGTTGACATCCCTTACGCCTAGCCCGTTTTAATTGTTTTGATGAAACAGACCTGATCCTTAATTCCCTTTGAATACCCTAAAAATTAACTTTGTTTCCTTTATCATCCAAACATTCAATTGTTTTATGAAAACAATCCACCTTGGCCCTATGTCTCCACAACCAATTCATTCCTAAAATGATGTCGTAGGACCCTAAAGGTGCTACATATAAATTTACCTCAGTGGAGAAGTTTGAAATATCAATCTTAGCTTCGAACAAACATTGCTCTACTTGAGCCTTTGAGTGATTTGCATATTCAACTGTCCACGGTTTTGACATAAAACTGACTCTTTCTGAAATTTACTTAAGACTCTAGATGACACAAAATTTTCTGTTGCACCAGTATCATATAGAATAGAAATAGGGACTCCAAATAAAGTACCTGTCATCTCAATGGGAGTAATCTGATACGCAGCTTGTCGATTGTCAAGGGCAGCGTGAATCCTTTGTTGAAATGCTTCTTGCTGCATCACCAGTTTTCGTTCCATCAAATTTGGGAGGAATAATCTTTTTCATATCCTTAGATAGTTCTAGTGCAAGTTTGTCTTTTGTCTCCCTCTGAGATTCACTATTCTCTTGATTCTCACTTAACGTGCCATGCTCTCCTTGTTTACTTTTACTCGCATTATTAGAATACTCATTTTCACCCTCCGTATTCCCAGTTTCATTCACTTTCTTTTCTAATTTGCCCAACCTTTCCTTAGTTTCGGTAAGCATATTAAGAATTCTGTCCAATTTATCGGTGGAGTTAGCCTAAGAGTTGTGACCTTCCTGATCTTCTCCCTCATTAAACTCTGATTAATCCATGTTTATTTGTTTTCTCACCTGTTTTAGCAAGTACTAATCAGTTCTAAAATTTTTCATTTTGAATATTATCAAAACATATCAATTGCTCATAACCATAGTTATTCTCAAGCCAAAATTTGTCTTTATTATATTTTGCACAACAGTATGTACATTCTTTAAGGATAGACACATTTCATGTTTCACTCAGTATTTACAAGAGGGGTGTAACCTTCAGATTCATTGTTCGACACATATTCATGAGGTGTATAACCTCAGATTCGCTATCGGATGATAGTACATTTCAGCTCTAGGTGGTATACGAGAATCCCTAGTGATCATTGGTACACTAATAGAGCAGCAATTGACCATAATTCGAGCTGCCATCCTAGGTGTCTCTAGGAGATCTCTTTTCATTTGTTTGAGTTGTGACAGATCATTGGCCAAAGTTTCCACATCATCTAGCCAAATGTCATTTTCATCATTCATTTTCTCAATAGTCTTAATTATCGCAAGACGTCTCTGCTTAGCTTGCAGGTACGTTCCTTACCAGCGAAGGACTTCCTTGCGGTTTTCTTGAGATGTACCATCCTGGCACAGTAAATCAAATCATTAGCTACCTGCATAATATTGATTCTTAATTAGATTAGTGGACTCATCAACCCTAGTGCTGAACTTGGTTAGCTTTGATACCATATGTAACACCCAGTTTATTTTTCACCCTAAAAACTAAGTTTAACCAACAGTAATAATTTAAAAAAAAAAAAGTTTAAAGTAGAAAGATAATTTGTTTTTCATTTTAAAACCAAGTAGTACATCCATCGACTAACAATAACATGAAATTATAAATTATACAAAAGGATCTATCCATCTACAACATTATATAATATGATGATTAAAGTTACATAGAACATTTTTGAAATAGAAACTTACCAAAGTCACTGCATCTCGATTGTCGACCATCCAAATTCAAGTCTTGGCAAGCCTCTAGAATATAGAAGAGAAAGTATCTTCAAGGAGCTTAACCTCCAACCACAGACCGTCGGTCTCCCGTACTCCTTCCTATCCAGAAGTGGCCCTACCCTACTCAAAGAGGATAGACTTAGGATAACCAATGGTGTTAGCCATCTGAGTACTGGTGTTGTGACCTACATATCTTGTTATCATGCAATCCCCTAGATACCCTCTAGTCAAGCATGACCACTCCACAAGCTACGCCATCCAGTCATGGTGAACTATCAATGCACTTGAGGCACATGTACTACCTTGGCCAAAGGATTTGAATATAATTAGCGTTGTGTCAATGCAAGTAGTAAGTTCACCCACCCCAACTCAACTTGAATTAATCGCAATCCTACAGTTACCTATGTATAAGTTTAATATAACGACCTCGATAACCTCTTGGTGTTCCAAACTCATCATGCATTAACACATGGCAGTTAGGTTTCTTCTCTTTTTGGCTCATGGAGACATTTCCGTCCATATGTTAAAAGAATGGGATTCTAGCTTACCGATTAATCAGTTAATGCTATAAGTTTATCAGTTGATCTCTAAGTTCGTCCATTGCTTTAAATTATCTAGTCAAGAGAGGACACTAAACTTAACTACGTAATTTCGGAAGGGGTTTAACAATAAACCAATTATAGAATACAATTAATCGAAGACCCAGAGTTAAAGTTTAAATACTCTCAAAATTCTTTTTCGACCTATTGAATCTTCGACATAGCTTAATCTTTTATCAAACTAAGCATTTAGAAATCCTATCATGTTGTTTCTATTTGCAAGAAGAATGCATGCTAGTTTAGACTAAACACTTAACTATAGACTCATTGTGTCTGCTCTAAAACTTCATTATCTAACATGTTTGACAGTTTAAACTAATAATAACTCTATACCCTCTTTCAAAGACACAACAGTTTGAATGTTTTTAAAGCTAAAAGAGTTATATACAATAAATAAATGGACTATAACTAGTTATCATTCGCAGCAAGAGAAGTATATTCTCTATGGTCGGCCAACCAATTATAGATTCAGAACTTGTGGAAGATTGAGTAGTCATACATACAACGACATACATTCCACACTTTTGTTCCCCATTTGCCGACAAGATGACACATTCTTCGAGTCTTTTATAAAACTAGTTATTTTTTTTGTAGATATGACAAGACCAACCGTAAATAGTCGGCAGGCCAACTGATGACACTTCCAACGTCGACCAAGGTTAGACTGCTGCGGCTTAGGATATCTTTATAGCTAGTTTTTGATCAAAACTCAGTCTACTATGTGCTCTCCACATATCCATATATTTCTAAAGTTAAACGAATACAACTACACAGATTAAATCGACCATCGAAGAACAAATGTGTTTCAACTGTGAGGTTTAAGACTGCGGTGTGGTTCAAGGAACAAATAGCATTGTTTTCATTTTGAAAGAAGTGAAAACACACAGGTCTCAAGTTGGTAACCAATTCACATATTACATCATCAATAAAATACTAAGTTCCTTTGTATTACAAGTGGAGCCATTTCTATTAAAACATTCCTGTTTAGCCATGATAGCGTGAAAGAGAATAGAGGAGGAACTTGAAGGAAATCTTTGGTGACTACTTATAAACTGGTCTAAAAGTTCGTTCTCTTGTTACCCGCTCACATACTCCTTCCCTTGGCCTCCTGTCAGCTTATTTTCTCCGTTCTCTCTGTGTGTGTCCCAAACCCATTTCACCTCCTCTCCATAAACCATGCCCTACCAACTTGGTAACTACCCTGTATGCCTTAACCATCTCCTCCTTTCCGCGACCACTACACAGAAGATGGTTTGGTTTCCCACTAAATTTGCAGTTACTCTGCAAAGTGGAGATCAACGTGGCGGTTTTAGTTGGACATGATGCCACTACTCATAACTGATTATGAGTTTAAATCAAATACATAACTTATAATAATGGCTGAGCCGACAACCCATCTATAAAGTTTAAAGCTCAAGAATAAATAGATTGTTTTAGAATAGAAGACATCACAATAACGACTTGAGTGAGCCCTTTGAGCTATTGCCCGATTACTAACATCATAAAAGAATAAAATAATTACCCCAGAATGACTATTTAAATATAACTAAATATAATTTTGTATATTACCATTACAATACGACCAATGGTATTACACTCGACAGTCTCAATATTTAAAACATTATTTAAACCTTTTATTATACGATAATAGCCCATAACAGAAACAACTCTACATCCGTCAAATTTTGCAAGTAAACGTTTACATCATACGCTCGTAGAGCTTTATGACGATGACGATGATTTGAGCGTAAACACAATACAAGGTTTGGGGTCGACTTTACGCACAACTTTTGACTTTTACGCCAAACCACTAAACAAGACATGACATACAACTCATTCTCAAGTGTATACATTTATATATATATAAATATATCGGTCATCCATATTTGATGACATGATTCAGAGTATTATGACATAGATGTCGATTTCCCATACTCATTACGACAACTACGAAAAGAAGAAGACCTATTCTTGTAAACCTTGACATTCTCATCCAAAATTGACTTAGCTTGAAATCAATACTTAACTCGAGGCAACTAGGTTTATCTACCTGATGTTCGTTTTTAGTGGCAAGCACCCATGGGTTATTCAAGAGTCTATTCTCTCTTTCTCGAAGATACTTTCTCTTCTTCTTTCTTCTTGGCGAACATGTTCCATCTATTCCTGTCATTGACAATCTCACATACAATTTGTGGTCAGAGTACCAATGTTCTGATCAAAATACATTTACATCAAATCATTTCATTTTCATATCGAAAAGACATTTTAATTCATAACATCGGATTGATCATAATCAAGTAAAAATCCATGATTTCATAAAATTAACCTTTTCTAATCATATCATCATTTTCTATGATGTTAAAACATATCTACATGACTGTACTATTTAAGAAAAAGTAAATAGTAATATTGAATCTAAAAAGGGGATGTAACACTTGCACTCTCTCTTCTTCTCTCTCACACTCTCTATTCTTCTCTATGGTGGATTATTGTTGTTACACTAACTTCTTGCAGGTCTTGTGAATATCTTTCTACTTCTTTGGGCTACATCAACTTCTTGAGTCAAGTTGTGATGCCGCATCAAGAAAGATAGGTTTTCCATGCTCATGGTGACTCCTTTCCTTCCTGCTTTGTTATAGTATTCCATTCTACTTTAGATTTTCCTCTGCCCTCCTAGGGCATGCACTCTTTGAGATCTCATCATTGATATTGTCAAGGTGGAATCTATTAGGATTAAGGTGCCATCATCCTTGTAAATCCTATGTAATTAATTACTCCTAATAATGTTTGTAAATCATTCATAAGGGATGAAGTATTCACCAAGTAGCGATCTTGTTTCAGCCGCATGTTTGATCCCAATACCTGACGAATGTAGGTTACTCGGGGGGTTGTAGGGTGTACCCCCCACAGGGTCCGTGGGTTGGTCCCTCAACGGGGGGTCTGGGGGCAATCCCCTCGGAAGCCACATTTTATATATAAATTACCATTGTAAATCTAGACCGTTCATCATTAGGTCACATATCTGATGGTGGAGATTTTGTTGGTTTCTCTTTCCCTAGAAGGCAACCCGTTTTATAAGGATATTGTATTACGGCTATGTATGAGAGTATTATAAGTGCTGTTGGATTGAAGACTGGAGAGGAGATTGATAGTGTTGTATTGTAAACTCTATTTGAAGTTAATACAGATTGGTGCATCTCTTCTTCTGTGGAGTTTTTTCCCAAAAGGGCTTCTCCACGTAAACACTGTGTTATGTGTTTGATCTCTTGTTCTGTTATTTCTTTGTGTTGTTTTCATACTATCTCCATCTTGGTTCTACACTATATTAATAGTTACAGTTGTAATTAGATTTCCATTCTATAGTTGTTCACCTTCATTTCTAACATAAACACCATTCACGGATCTTGACTTAGGCAAGCTCCTAAATAGCACCCAACCATTTTCCTTCTTGTGTGTGTGCAGGTAGCATCTAGAAGAATCTGTAGAAAACAAGTTACAAGAAGCAAGAACACAGAAGGGTGAAGACACATAATTCTTAACATTCTGCCAAACCCTATTCAGGGTCTAGGGAGCCTAAGCAACCTAGTCTTTTGGGCCCCCGAATCCAAATCTATGTTCTATTCTACTTTTTGATCCTCGATGTGGTGTTAGATTTCTGATATCTATTTTCAACAATCGTATTTTCATAGATCTTTCTTAACTAGGGTTTCTACTTTGCCCTAGGTTGATTGATTGGATTTGGTTGATTCTCCTCTATACAACAAAGGGACAAAACCACTGTAGTTTGTCTCTCCTTCTTGGGTAGAAGCCAAGCTTAGTTTGTGTTCTAATGTTAGGTAGAATAGGGTTTGACCTAGTTTGATCTCTTGGGCTAGGTCTCTCTTTTCTATTAAACAGATCTATGGTTAACACTCTCTAGAATTAAACCTATAGGAATGAAGGATGAAGACTGGGATGTGTTAGATCAGAAAGCTAGAAGCCTCATTCAACTTCATTTGGCAGATTTAGTGCTCTTAAATGTTGTGGGAGAACCCACTGCTAAAACCCTCTAGAAAAAGTTGGGAAAGTTGTACCAAGCTAAATCCCTAGTGAACAAGCTTTTTCTATGGAAGAAGCTGTATAATTTAAGTATGGGTGATGGTGGATCATTTGTTGAGCACCTAAATGCATTTAACACCATTATAATCCAGTTATAGTCTATTAATGTGAAGATGGAAGAAGAAGATCATTGCATGGTCTATTTATGTTCTTTGTTGGATTCATGGGTCAATCTGATGATGGCTATTAGAAGCACTACTTAAAAGTTTTTTCTTGATGAGGTAGTGGCTTCTCTTGCCTTGAAGGAGATGAGACAAAAGGATTTTGAATCTATTAAAAAAGCACTAGTTGTTCATGGATGGTTAAATGAAAAAAGGCAAAGGATAAGAAAAAGGACAAGAGCTGATCTAAGTCTCGAAGGAGATCTAAGTCTCTTGGTAAATCCAAGGTAAAATGTTAGAACTATGGTAAGAAAGGCCACATCAAGAAGGACTACAAAGAGAAGAAGGAAAAGAATGAGTTGGACAATGATTTGGATTCTAGAGATTCTTAGGATAAATTAGATGCATTCATTGTTTCCCTTTGTCATGCATGCATGTGAGGACTGGTGGATGATGGACTCTAGTGGCTATGTCCACATGACTCCCCACAGGGAGTGGCTTTCTAACTATGAGAAGTTTGATGGTGGAAAGGTATACCTTGGTGACAACTCTTTTTTGAGTATTTTTGGGTATGGGTAAGTAAAGATTAGATTCTTTGATGGGAGGATTAAAGGTATTTCAAGAGTTCTACATATCTCAAGTTTGGTGCAAACCTATTATATATTAGCAAGATGAATGATGCAAGTGTGCAGGTACTCTTTAGCAATGGTGAGTGTAAGATAGCTCATGGAGCTATGATGTTGGAAAAGGGAGTTCAAGTTGGAACTATTTTTTGCCTTGATGCTAGCACCTACATTTGGTGTAACAATTTGATAGTACATGTAGCAAGGGGACTTGCAACATTTGAGCCTGCAACTTTGGTACCTCCAACATCTACACCTACAAGATTTATACTTTTAGGAAAGGGACCTAAAAACATATGACTTGTAGCAAAGGCACTTGCAACACCTAGAAATGCAGTATGGGTTCCTAAACATGCTCTCACCTCAGAGAGCAAGTTGCTAGCTAAGGATACTATATTGTGGCATGAACACATGGGCCACATAGCTAAGAAGGGTTTTAGGGCCTTGAGAAATAAAATATTGTAGAGGGGTTTCTTGATTGTTCTCTTGACTTTGACTTTTGTGAACATTGTATTTATGGAAAATAGAATTGTGTTCAATTTTACTCAAGCTTGCGTAAGTCTCATGGGATTTTGGATCTTATTCATAGTGATGTGTCTGGTCCTATGGATGTGCCTTCATTGGAAAAGTCCTTATATTATGTTTATTTTATTAAATTGATGATTTCTCTAGGAGCATCAGGTCTATTTTCTTAGGCATAAATCTAAGGTCTTTAGTCATTTTAAGGAGTTTAAGGCTCTTGTGGAAAGCCAAACAAGGAAAAAGATAAAGGTGCTAAGAATGGATAATGGGATAGATTATTGTTCAACTAAGTTTGACACGTTTTACAAGGAGAATGGTATTGTATGACGTAAAACAATGCCATACACCCCTCAGTAAAATGGATTTACAAAGAGGATGAATAGGTCATTGATGGAGAGGGCCTAAGAGTATGGTTAGTGGGGTCGGTTTAGAATAGAAATTCTAGATAGAGGTAATTAGCACTTCATGTTACTTGATTAAAAAATCTCCTACATCAGTACTCATGGATAAAACATTGATGAAGGTTTAGATAGGAAAAATTCCCTCACTTTAGCATCTTCAATTTTTTGGTTGTGAGGCATATGGTCATGTGCCTATGAAGAAGTGGTCAAAATTGGATTATAAGGCAGTGAAGTGTATCTTCATTGGCTATGGTGATAGTTTGAAAGGGTAAAAGATTTGGGATCATGTGACTGGGAAGGCATTGTATAGTTGGAATGTGATCTTTAAGGAGATCATGCTTTCACTTTTAGTTGAGCAACCAGATGGGAGTGTAAAGTCTACAATATAGTTACAACCAAAGATTGATACAATTGCACCTAAGGCTAAACTAGAGGTTTGATATGGACCTAATAAGGAGGATAGTACAAAGAGCTCAGAGAGTTCAGAGGAGAAATAACCTCCACATCAAATTTTAAGGAGGTCCACTTAGTAGAGGAGGTAACTAGAGATGTATAACTCACTTCATTTTAGATGTATTTTTGCCTTGATTACTAACATTGATGAGCCTAGAACTATGACTGAGGCAATAGAGATGGATAAGGCATTCAAGGAAATAAATCACTTATAATGATTTGCAGGGTTTAAATGGACATCTATACTTTAGGGTTTCACATTGGAATCCCTCTATCCAAGGAAACTCTAAACAAGGTGATTTTCTTAGCAAAATGCACTTATAAACCAATTTTGTAGAAAATTGACTAAGTACTAGACTTTAAGATTTTACATTAGAAGTTAAACAATAAGAACTAGTTCCACAATTTATGCCTTCAGACTTTAAATGCATAATGTACCATTTTAGAGAAATACAAAAATTATATGGACTACCAATTTTTAAATTAATAGATGGTATATCTGGAAATCGGGTTAAATCCCACAATTTTGCTTTCCTTATCTTTTTGTGGTTCTTCATATTAGTTCAAAATTTGTGGAAAATGATTGGGCTTTGGGAGGTGTGAATATCAATTTAAATGTCCTCCTATCCACCTAAATCCCACAATCAATTGCTTTTCTAAGATTTTTTTACTAAGTGCTTCGTATTTCAATTTTCTTAGGACAACTTAATGTGGAAATCCTTAGGACTTTTTGAGTGTTAGATTTTGCAAGAAGTGAGAACCAAGCCAGGATCTAATGTCAGTTGTAGATCACATGCACTCCATTCGACATATGATCGAAGATCAAAATAGTAGAATGAAGATAGAATCTGAAAAGAGAGAAAAATAGAGACAAAGAAAGAGAATTTGAGAATACTCTCGATACTCTCATGGAGCTTTCATTGAACTAGTGAAGGTGAGAGTAGAGTGTTGTATATATAGCAAAAATAGGGCATATACATCCAAGAGGTGCATTAACTCCTACTACCCATAAAAGGTGGGAGGTTTTACCTACTTGGTAAATGACAAAACATGTGGCATAACCTCCTCAAGTGAAGATAGAAAGGAGGTGGCACATAAAGCCAAAAGAAGGTGAGAAACCCAACTACCCCATAACATACTCAGGTAAAGACATAATAGTGGCTATGAGAGGTGGCACAAAAAACCAAAAGAAGGTGTGTAACTCAACTACCCATGTGTGGGAGAGAGTTACACATGTAGCTGATGTATTTCGCCACGTGTCCTCATATTAACCACATCTAATAAACCTAAGCAAGCTTAATAATGTGTAGGAAAAAAAAATATCTCAAAGGAAAATAAAAAACTTACACTAACACCCCATTTAAGCGTAGCTTAGGTGGGTGAAATGATATGGGTCCCGGCAAGTGAAGCCTAGTGAGGTACCCATGTACAAAGAATTTCCCCCCCAAAAAGAAGAAGCCCCCCACAAAAGAATAGCCCCCCTAAATAGAGAGAGAAAACACCCCCCAGAATAGAGAGAGTGAAGCAAAGGACTAAGAAGCCCCTCCTGAAGTAGACATGGGTCACACCCATAGCAAATCTTGCAAATGAAGGAACTTACTCTTAGTGAAGGGTTTGGTGAAGATGTCTGCAATCTACTCCAATGTTTGAATGTACTTGAGATCAATGATGTTTGCATGAATCATCTCTCGGATGTAGTGCATATGTATCTCAATGTGTTTGGTCCGTTGATGATTGACTGGATTATTTGAGATCTGTATTACACTCTGATTATCACAAAAGATGACTATGGGTTTTCTGAATGAAATGCCAAAATCAATGATAATATTCTAAAGCCAAACAGCGTCAGTGGTGGCATTAACTGCCCCTCGATACTCAACCTCTGTAGATGAAAGAGAAATTGCAGACTGCTTCTTGCTTGACCAAAAAAATGGACCAAAACCGAGTGAGAAGCAATGCCCTAAAGTAGACTTGCACTTATGAGAATCACCTGCCCAATCTGAATTTGTGAATCCTACCAAGTCAAAATATATGCCTGCTGCATAGTGAATCCCATAGCTGTGAGTGCCCTGAACATAGTGGAGAATCCACTTAGCTGCTTTCCAATGCAGCTCATGTGGCTCCTATATAAACTAAGAGACCATGCCTAGCACATATGAAATGTCAGGCCTCATGTGAGTCAAATAGATGAGACTCCCAACAAGCTGTCGGTATAAAGTGCCATCAACCAAGGGTGAAGAACACTTAGCCTCAAGTTTGACCCCTGATAGAAATGGAGTCAGTACACGCTTACAATCAACCATGCAAAATCTGGAAAGCATGTCAAGTGCATACTTGGGTTGTGCCTTGAAGATCCATGAAGATGATTGAGTGATCTCAATCCCTAGGAAGTAGTGCAAAAGACTCAAATCTAACATCAGAAATCGATCATGTAGAGTAGTTTTCACTGCTTTGATGGTGGATGAGTGACTCCCTGTGATCAACAAGTCATTGACATAGAGAACCAGAAATGTTAGAGTATGTAGACGTTTGGATCAAAATAGCATCGAGTGAACCCAACTGATAGAAGGAAGGAGTCCATCTTAGCATACCAGGCTCGAGGAGCCTGTTTGAGGCCATAGAGAGACTTCTAAAGTTGACGAACCAATGAAGGATCCTAATCGAACCCTTGTGGCTGCTCCATGTAGATTTCCTCCTGAAGGTCACCATGAAGAAAAGCACTCTTCATGTCCATCTGATGAACTTCCCAATGATTCGCTGCAGCTATAGCAACTACAAGTTGGATGGAATTCATCTTGGCTACTAGCGCAAAAGTCTCATAGTAGCCAATCCTAGGTACTTGGGAGAATCCTTTAGCAACCAAGTGAGCCTTATGCTTGTCAACCGATACATAGCCTTACGTTTCTTTATTGGAATGTGGGCCCATGCAGGAGAACCAAACACTCTAAAGTGCTTAACTATGGGTTTTCGACTAGTCCAAGCTTGGAAAGGAGTTACCACCTTCACAACTTTGTGAGGAATGCAATTCTAGATGTAACACACATAGTTGATGGCCTCTGCCCAGTACTGAGGTTCCATAGACCTGAAGTGAATCATACAATTGTCCATCTCTTTCAAGGACTTGTTCTTGCATTTTGTGACACCATTCTATTGTGGACTATAGGCAACTGTGTGCTGAAAATCAATGCCCTCAGAGGCACAAAACTATTCAAACCTGTGGTTGACATATTCACCCCATTATTTGTACGTAGAATCTTGATGGCCTTCCTAGATTGTTTATCTACAAAAGCTTTGAAGTTTTGAAAGGCTTCAAAGACCTCTGACTTCTGCTTGAGAAAATAAACCCAAGTGTATCAGGAAAGCTCATTAATGAATGTCAAGACATATCTACCCCTACTGAAGGAACGATGTGGAAATGGTCCTGCCAAGTCACTATGTACCAACTCTAGAAGTTGTGTAGCCCTCCATGCTTTGCCTTTGTCATATTTCTCCTCAGGATGCTTACCAAGAATGCATCTCTGGAAAACTCCATCAAAAAATTGAATTGAAGGCAAACCTAAAACCATGTCTTGTTCACTGAGCTGCTACAAGTAGCGATAATTCAAGTGACCAAACCACTGATGCCACAAATGACTCACCTCATCTGAATGAGTGAGTAGAACTATCGAAGGAGAGTCAAGAACAAAGTGAAAAAACTGATATGGTTTGGACTAATGATCTACTTTTCCCACAACAATTATATACCCATAGTGCAACTCACCGATTACCACTTTATCTGGTGTGAACTCAACCCACTTTCTAGAGCCTGTGTGAGTGATCTACTAGACAAATAAGAGATTAGTTAACAAAGATGGAATGCAGAGAACATCTTGCAATGTTAGTTCGCTCACATCAATAGACCCTCTCCCATTCACTTCAATAGGAGTGTCATCACCCATGAATATGGTAGGTATAGTACATGGCTCTAAGAAGGCAAAACCATCCTGAGAAGAAGCCATGCGGTGCAAAGCAGATGAGTCAATTATCCATGTATTAGGTTGTGAAGCAACTACAACTAGGGCCTTGCCCTTTCCTTTCCCCTTACTCTTTTCTGTGTCCTTTGAAGACCCTTTTGATGAACTCTGTTTGATAGAATCGGGCACCTTGATGTTGTTCTTCTCAAGAAGATGTGATAGGTGATCAATCTCTTTCTTTAGACACTTGTGCTCATCATGTCTTGGTCTTTTATAGTAAGAACACTTGGCCTTTTCCTTCTTAGGTTGATCACCTTTTGATGAAGAGGTTTGATTAGCTACATTTGAAGCAGCAGGTTTCTGATCTTTCTTCTTCTCTCCTTGGTTCTTTTGTTTCTTTTCCTATTTTCCAGACCCCTTCTGTTCTTTTGTGCCTCGATTTTCTACCAAGGCATGTGACTTCGAGGGTTTAATTGTACCCATGTGAACCAGTTTATCTTTCTCCTTAGTGAGTTCTGCAGCAAACTCATCTAGAGAAGGTATTTTATAGTTTGAACCTAGGGTACTTTTTGTAGCATAAAAGGTAGAAACAAAGATAGAATAGTTCGGACCAAGCTTAGAAATAATGATTAAGATTAGTTGTTTGTCTTCTTTTTCTATTCCACACTGTTTCAACTGCAATCTGATGGCTTTCAACTTTGTGAAGAAGTATTGTATGGTGTCAAAATTGCTTGGACTCAACCCTATGAGTTCATTCTCCAATTGATGACCCCTTAACTCATCTTGCTTACCAAAGAGGTTTTCCAATGTGGTCCACATATCATTGGGTGTTTTAACAGTTTCAATATGAAAAAGTAAGTTAGGAGAAACTGACATACACAAAGCACCAAAAGCTTCATCACATTTGTTAAACCATTTTATCTTTTCTGCATCATATTTGGGTTTTGTGTCAAGTCCCATTGTAACCCTGTGTTATCCATGCCTTTTGAGATAGATTATCATCTTTTATCTCCATTCAAAATAGTTATATGGTGTTAAAATAGGAACTGTTCAAGTAGCCATTTGTGTAGAAAAGTAAATTGAAATGGAGAAAATAGAAGTGCGAAAAAGAGACACATGAGACACCCCCCTTTTTACTAGTTTCTGAAATGACCCCCCTAGAAATTACAATGTTGGCACTTTATAATTGGTGTGATTTACAATGCAAATATTAGATATTCAGACTCTTACAAGGCCCAAAATGGCCAAAACACTGAAACTACAACTCAAGTACAATATGAGATCAAATTAAGAGCATTTATACAGAGTACACAGAAAATTATGAACTCTGGAAAAATTGACACCAAAAACAAAGTCTGTTTGCACAAGTTATGGCTCTCGGAAGGTCTCAAAATGAGAATTACACAGTAAATTTTGAGAGATTCTTCAATTTATAAAATTCTGGAGCATCAAATCAAAAAAACAACTTCATCACAGCATAGAGCGTGAAATTCTACCCCAAATAAAAAAAATCACTAGAATAGGCCTTGATATGACAGAGAACGGGCCCTTTGAAGTTCACCTATCAAACAGAAAAGCTCAATGGAATAGGGGCAAATTTTCAAAATCCACCTGCTTGTGTCATGCTGATGTCACCGCTATATTTAGCCTAAAATCCCCAATTTTGGTAGAACTACTAGTTTTAGTTGCCTCCAGATAGATTTAGTTGTTAAATTTGGTAAAACTCCAAATAAAATTAGTGGGGTCAGTTTTGGTGGAATCCACCAAATATAACAAAATCACCAAACAATACCGCCAAACCTGGTAGAGGTGCGCAGGTGGTGGTGAAGGAGGGCGGCGATAGAGCGTAGGCACTGCCTGGGCGGCGTCACGGTAGTGCACGTGGGAGGCGGCTTGCTTGGGGTGGCATCGAAAGGTAGCCCGCTTGGGGTGACACTCAATGGGCGGGGACGAAGCCCGTTGCTGTGGGCAAAACCCACTTAAATGGGTCATGCAGGGTTTTTAAACCCATGCGGTGGTCGATTGACTAGGTGGTGGTGCCCTGATCACTGGGCATCGGTGCCCTTGGTACCACTACTACAATGGTGGGGCAACTCACCTATTTGTTTTCTTTTTGAAAAATTCTATACAGTATGGCGGGGAAGAGGCCACACAACATGGAATCAAAAAATTTTTGCCTCAGAAACAAATTTTTTCAGTTTCAACTTTTTAATAGTCAATCCTTAGGTTTTGACATCTTCTGAGAGCGATGGCGAGATCTGTTTGGGCTGAAAATGCTTTGATTTGATGACTACCTCCAAGAACCCCTTTGAAAACCTCTATAGCAACTAGGTCCTCCGATCTCTGAATTTGGTGAAACAAAAGCCAATATTGACTTTTTCGAGCCTTTTGGATGCTATGGAGATGCTGAAAAATGCCTCTAGGATTACTAAAAATATGCAATCACCCAGATCTCACAAGAACACAAATATGCATGCCAGAGTATTATAGATGCTTATTTTCTTTTAAAGTGTTCTGATTCTCTAGATCATCTAAGGATGCAAGAGAAGAGCATACTGGGTTTTTGAGAAAAATTAGCAATCTAATAATATCAAATGTCTCAAATATCAAGATTACAAAAAATGAACTAAAGCAAACAAACAAGCTCTGATACCATGTTAGATTCTATGAAAAGTGAGAACTGAGCCAAGATTTGATGTCGATCGTAGATCACATGTACTCTAATCGACAGATGATCGAAGATCAAAATAGTAAAATGGAAATTGAATTTGAAAAGAGAAAAATAGAGACAAAGAAAGAGAATTTGAGAATACTCTCACAAAGCTTTCACTGAACTAGTGAAGTTGAGAGTAGAGAGTTGTATATATAGTAAAAATAGGGCATATACATCCAAGAGGTGCATTAACTCCTACTACCCATAAAAGGTGGAAGGTTTTACCTACTTGGTAAATGACAAAACATGTGGCATAACCTCCTCAAGTGAAGACATAAAGGAGGTAGCACATAAAGCCAAAAGAGGGTGAGAAACCCAACTACCCCATAACATACTCAAGTAAAGACAGAATAGTGGTTATGAGAGGTGGCACAAAAAGTCAAAAGAAGGTGTGTAACTCAACTACCCATGTGTGGGAGAGAGTTACACATGTAGCTAATGTATTTCGCCACGTGTCATCATACTAACCACATCTAATAAACCTAAGCAAGCTTAATAATGTGTAGGAAAAAGAAATATCCATAAGGAAAATAAAAAACCTACACTAACATTGAGATCAACCAAAATGGTTAAAGCTCTAGTCCTTGACTAAAAGTCTGCAACTTATGATTTCTTATGGATTTTACTATGTTTCAAATTAAATTTTGATAGAGTTTTATATGGAGTATGTGTGAAGGTTCAGACATCATTTGGAAGATTTTAAATTCCACTCCCTTAGTGAAATCTCACAATTAAAGCATTTTTTGTCAAAAAGGGAAATTTTACATTTTAGGGTTGTTTTGTAGGGATTTGACTTTGGTCGAGAGATTTTTAATACTTAATCATTTTTAGCTAGGGCATCATCAAAATTTGAAAACGTACCCGTTTCACCCTAATTTTCTAATTTTGAATTTCTGAGTCACGTTTATGAATTAGAGTTAGATTTATGTATTAAATTATGGTGTCCTAGGGTTTAATCGAATGTTTGGAAATTGATTTCCAATCAAAACATTGGTCAAATCAAGAGTTGAAATTAAATTATGAGCAAACTAGTAAGCTTTTGAAATCAAATGTTTTATACATGCATTATTTCAAACATGAATGGAGGATAATCAACCTAAGTTTGATTTAGAAGATTGATTGTGGACCTTGAAATTGATAAACCCTAGCCAGTTTAATTAGTTGGAGAAATGGGAAAACACACTTCACAGGCTTCGCTTGAAATGTTGAATGCATTGGTATGAGAGACTACATTTGAATTTGTTGAAATTTGTAGTTATAGATCATTTTGCGGTTGTAGGAAGGTGTTCAAATCACTAGAACTCAGGATCAATTGGAAGCAAAGTGATGAGATGATCATTTAAATGCATTTTATACTCTTAAAAATCCTAATATGTGCCACCATTAATGCAAAGGAGTAGGTAGGAGTTAGTGTTGATGAAACTACTTTTGCAGGAAAATTAAAGACTGATGGATATTTGGTCTTTATTGAAAAGTGGAAGTAATACATTGAAAGCCTGTAATTCTACAACTACAAACACTTAAGCATGTTGGTATTTTACAATACAATGATAGGAACATGAGGAGGTCTGGCAAGGACATATGAACATATGAAGTAAGCATCAGGTATTTGAAACTACCTTGAGATCCTGCAAAAACACATTACTAACATTTTAAACATTTGAACTAACCAAAGGACTTTGGTGGGGCAAATAAGGACATAGTGAGGTTAGGATAAAAAGATTGAAAGTCTTTTAGTCCCTCAAAAGTTTGCAAATTTTCAAAAGGTTCAAAATTTAAGATTTTCTAAGGTAACTTACTCAAACCCTTTAAGAAAAAATCCAAACACTTAACACATGAATCCTTATCCATTATCAAACTCAAAGCACCTTCTTCTAAGGACCAAAAGGGAGAGAAAAAGAGAAAACAAAGGGAAACAAAACCTAAACTAAGAAAAATAAAAGAGGGGGTCCATATTTTGCCAAAAGAAAAATGGGGCGTATGTGCAAGGCACAACAAGACCATATACATTAATCAAGAAACATGATATGTTAATATAATGTGACTTGAAAGCATAGAATATATTGTTCTATGGGCTTTCTAGAAGATCCAAATTAAGGGAAGTAGGGTTCCATAATATACAAATGCCACCTAAGGCATTTCAACCTCCATCACATAATCTTGCCAACTAGACCCTAAAGATTTTAGGAAACTAGAGAAGTTTCCCAATGAAAGCTTAGTTTCCTATAGGAGAATAAAGTCAAACTTATGCTTCAACAACTCACATTTAACCGACCTTCTTTTATTATGGGCATTGATACCCCTAACATTCCAAGTAATTCCATTCATTTGATGTGGAGTGTACTTCCCCCTCCACTCTTTCTTGATACCTCAAAGGAAGCCATCCAATGTTTGATGAGTGTCTTCTTCAATAGCTACTTTGGATTTAACTTTTACCACCTCTAATTTTTATTTTCTCCATATTTTTATTTTCAAAATATTTATTTACCTTAGCACTTCTTGACAAACCTTGAATTCCACCAAGTTCTTCTATAGAAGAAAGTTTTTGGATTGCCTAATATGGGTGTCTTCATTTGATCTTGCTAAAGAATGCTCTGAACCCTTAGCTACAACACTTACCTACACCAAGTCCTTAGCTATACACTTACATTTAGAGGCCAAGAAGTGCCCCCATACTAGAGCCTTCTATTGAGAAGATTTTATCCAATCTTGATGGTGAAGAATAAAAAATTACTCCCTTAGTGAATAAAGATATTTGAGATAGCAAATACAAGATGACTTGGGTTCCTTCTATCCATTATACATATATTTTTCAATATTCCATTATCTTTTTCCCTTCTTTCTCTTTTGGTTGTCCAAGAATATAAATATATTTTTCTAAAAGGCTTGTCCCTCTGCATCAAGGTCTTATCCTTTGTTTATATAATTTTCATCTTGCTTTGGAGCCCCCTAAGCCAATTCAGACTCCTAGCTGTGAGGTTCCTGCCAATCCCGACCCCCTTGATGTTGCCGTTTCTGAGGAACCTTGCCCTACCTCTGTTTCCCAAAAAATGAAAGGGGTTTCTTTCTTTATGACCATTGAGGAGACCACCACAGTGAAGGATATTCATACTCCAGCTTCTAAAGGGAGTGTGAAAAGTAAGAAAAGAAAACTCAGGGAGTTGGATGATGATATTGTGGGGGACTCTGTGGGGACCCATAAGAATTTGAGCAGTGACCTTGTGGGACCTGGAAATAAACATAAAGCTAATTTGTTTGGTAAAGATAAGAAGGAGGGCTTCTCTTCTGGGGTAAGGAGGTCGGGAATGATTACTGGTAAGCCTGCCCCGCAAGCTAAAATGGTTGACTACTCTGAAAGTGCTTCTGAAGCCTCCACTCAGGGGCATGATTAGCTGAATTCCAAAGACATTGATGTTCAAGAGATCTTTGAAGATGATGCGGGTAAGGATGAAAGAAAATAGGTTGATGATTCAGGAGGTGCTGATGGTGATCCTGTGGACAATGTTGGTGAAGGGGAGAGGATGATCATGGAGGAGGTTGGAGAGGAGACTAATGAGGAAGGGGATGACCACAGGCATGATCTTGCTATCCTTAGGGGTCATGTGGATGATTTGGAGTAGAAGGTTTCTTCTATGGGAGATCTCATAAGCAGTGTGCTCAGTCGTACGGTGATGCTTAACCTGTCTCTGTTACAAGAACTTGGGACTCATGCTAATAAAGAGGAGGAGGAGAAATTCAAAAAACTTGATGAATTTGTTGAATTTCTAGCTAAAGGCTGGGAGAATGTATCTCCTTAGTTCTGTTACTTTTTATGCTGTCTATCTACTGCTACTTACTATCTGCTATTTATAGGCTATATATGCTGTTTATGCTGTAGTTGGTCTAGTGGCTCTTTTTGTGCTTGAGCCTCTGTGGTCTCTTTTTGTCTTGATGTAAGGGTTCGGCCCCTAGTTTTTGCCAACTTATATAATCAAAAACATCTCTAGAAAAAACAACTTTCAAGGTTAGCAGATTCCAAAGCTTATAACCCTTAATATTCTCACCATATCCAATTAAGATGCATTTTTGTGCTTTTGGGTCTAGCTTAGTTTGCTTTTCTTTAGGCACACGAACAAAATCCTCACAACCAAAAACCCTTAAATGTGAAACAGAAGGTTTCTTACCTATCCACACTTTATAAGGTGTTGAATCAAGAGCCATACAAGGAGATCTATTAAGAAAGTAACAAGTAGTACTCATAGCTTCTTCCCAAAAGCATCTATCCAACTGTTCACCACTTAACATATTTCTAGCTCTTTCCATCAAGGTTTGATTCATCTTTTTTACACCCCATTTTGTTGAGGTGTATATGGAATAGTCTTTTTCCTGATTATACCTACATGCTTGCAAAACTAATCAAATTTCTTAGAACAATATTCCCCTCCATTGTTAAATCTCAAAACATTTGTCTTACATTTTGATTTCTTTTGTACTAAGGGTTTAGATTTTTTAAACTTAGTGAAAAATTTAGTTTTATGTCGCATAAAATAAATCTAAGTAAACCTTGAAGCATCATCAATGAAGGTCACATAATTATGAGATTTACCAATAGAACCAACATCCACGGGGCCAAACACATCCATGTGAATGATTTCTAACTTTTTCTTTGCTTTATAATTACTTAAAGGAAATGATGATCTATTTTGTTTCCCAAACACACAATGCTCACAAAAATTAAAATACTCATTAGAATAGGAACAACTGTCAACCAAATTTTTATTTATAATGGTCTTTAAAACTTTTTCACCTAGGTGGCCCAGCCTACGGTGCCACAACATACATGTATTTTTAGATTTTTCAGTTACATAGGTGGAATTACAAATGGTAGTGGCATTCAACCTAAACAAAGTTCCCATTTTAACCCTTTAGCCACAACTAAGCTTCCTCTCACCAATTTGTAACCAGTATTATAAAATGTTACATGTATTCCTAAATCATTCATCTTAGAAACAAAAATTAAATTCCTCACCAATCCAAGAATATGCAAAACACCTAAGAGATTTTTTATCCTCCCATCACTGAAACATAACTGTACCTTTCCTTGGCCAACTATAAGCTATGGACTATTGTCCCAAAGGTACACCTCCCCACCATCATATGCTTGATATGAGGAGAACCACTCCTTATGTGGAGTCGTGTGATACAAGCATCCTGAGTCAACCAACCATTAATCATCAAACATAATATTACAAGAAAGACTTAAGTTTTTAGTATCTTCATCCGAGGACTTTTCTGTGGAGGAATCCCTTTGTTTCTTCTTATTCGTACATTCCTTCTTCACATTTCTCCTTTTACTATAATTCCAACACTTCATTCTATTCTTTCCAAGGCTTATACATGGCCCTCAAGACATAGACTTCTCTTTAGGACCCTTTTGTCTCCCTTAGATCCTCCTCTTTCATTGGACCTTCCTCTTGACATGAAGAGCATCCTTTGAACTATCCACAGTGGGTTTCATCCTCATTTCCCGTGTCAACAGAGTTGCAACAAGAACATCCATCTTGGGAATTATTAGATTAGCTCTAATAGAAAGAATCATACTCTCCCATGACTTAGGCAAAGAACATAGAAGCATAATGCACTTATCTTACTCACTTATCTTAACATCCATAAAGGCTAATTGACTCAAAATTAAATTAAATAAATTTAAATGATTGGCTATCAATTCACCTTCATTTTTAGAGAAAACAACTTTCTTTTCAAGTATAATGTATTCACAAGACTTTTGTTGTTGCCACTATCCATAGATCACTCTCTTCTAGGAGATCCTCCATCATGAGCTTCCAAAACTCATAATTAGATCCATTGAACTTATCAACATCTATCTAAGATGTAGATGCAATCATGGCTTCCACACACAAATATGTAAAAAAAAAAGATAACCAAAACTCCCACTGCAACCCAAAAAACCTTCACCAACAAGAACTAAAGTTGGTCAGGCTCTAATACAAAATGTTGGAAATAAAGGTAAACTACTACAGAATGAAAATCTAAAATTTGTATGCAAATATGAAATTAAGAATTCTTGTTCATTGAGAAACCATTCAATCAAATGTGCTTAATTATGGAATATAAAAATTAGATTTAAGGACATAAAATCAACAAACCACATGAGATCATCACACAACACAAGATTTACGTGGAGAAAACCTTTCGAGAAAAATACACCAGAGAAAAGAGGACAAGTATGTATTAATCTTCAATATACATAATACAATATCAACACACTACCACTCCAAACTCTAACAACATTTTGACAACACCCGTGTACCTATGAAAAAATTGCTCTCTAATCCACTATCTCATACTCAATATATAGGCAAGGAAGAGGCCAAAACCACAAATGGTATTACCAAAACCATGGTATGCTACAAAATTCCCATGCCCAACTCATAGAGTATCTTCCAAGAATAGTAAATAATTTAATAAATTCACATTGACTTCACATGAACTCAACCAATGGGTCTCCAATTAGAAATTTTAACCATTATAGCATCTATGACAAAGTAACTCCCGCATCCTCACATGTAGTGCTCCAAAATGAAGTTTCCAACTCATGCATATAACAAGTTTCCATTCCTCAATCCTAGCGCATAGAACTAGGAAAGTGGCATAAATGTGTCCAAAGTTAAAAATTGTAATTGCCCATTTTTCTCTACTTATTTCATGAATGCATATGGCAAGTAATGACAAGGGTCTAGGGAATCAAAATTACAAATTAATTCTTCCAATTACATCCTAAGTGTCTAAGGACACTTTCCAAGAATGTTAGAAACACATAAAAAATATACATAGGATTTGCAAGGTAAATGACACCTTAATCTTAATAGATTATAGTGACTAGAAGGAAACATTTGATATTCTTATGTCATAAAATGTCCCCCTAGGACTTTTACCTCCTAACTTTAGCTCTCGGGTCCCTTAATTTCAATCATACATCTTAGAAATGACTCCCGAAACAAAATCCCCCAAAACCCATGACAAATGGGACTTAGGGGACATCTTTGAGCTTAATCTAGACCCAAAATAGGCCCTTGGACAAGGGCACCCATGCCCTTGCCCTGCCCTATTTTGTCGGGGTCCCAAATTTAAATGTCGGTTGGTGATCATTAAAAGGTTTCCGTTGTCGACATCTTAAGTTTGAGTTATGAAAGTTTAGCAGGAATGCATATATAATCATGTTTAGGACTTCATTTGTAAACTAGAAGATGATTTTGAGATTAAGGCGAACTTATGATCATAGAGCATTCAAGGCATTCATTATG
The DNA here is from genome assembly GCA_027924645.1 of Cunninghamia lanceolata. Classification (NCBI taxonomy): domain Eukaryota; kingdom Viridiplantae; phylum Streptophyta; class Pinopsida; order Cupressales; family Cupressaceae; genus Cunninghamia; species Cunninghamia lanceolata. The sequence goes on along the minus strand of BSBN01000472.1, from coordinate 15,163,576 downwards.
TTGCAGAGTAGAATTGTGTTGTTGTTGTGTTTGTTATTGTAGATTTGGCTTCATCTTCTCATGGCGTGAAAGATCTTCATCTCCTTGAGAGCTACACCTCCAAGGTGATATCTATTTGTGATTCAATCTATCTATTTTATCATTGCTTTTGTCTTTTTCCTACAAGGACATGCACTCTCTATCTAACAATGGTGTTGGAAGGCTTGAATGTCATTCTAGGGCTTAACTGAGGCAAGCTCCTAAACACCACAACCCCTAACCCCTCTCTTGTGATTGCAGGTGACAGGTATTAGATCTTGCGGAGAGGAGTTGTAGAGGATCACTGCAGGGCAGAAGGATCCCAGATCTAAAGAAAAGGTTAAAAATATCACTTTTTAACCTCCAGTTTTGCAGTATCGGGAACCTTAGAGTAGGTTGCAGTTTGTAGCATATTTCATCCTGAAGCCCTTAGAAAAAGTAGTACCTTGGGCTTGGGCATCCGCTCTTTTGACCCCAAAGTTCCTACATTCTAAAATCTAAAATCTGGTATGTATCTGATCTGTATTTAGTATCTTTCTGTGGAAGCATTTGTTGTGTTTTGTCTATTTGCTTACAATTTTGCATAATTAGGGTTTTAGGCTTAATCGGGCTAAGAGTTAACAAATCAATCAACAAATTCCAAATATTTGCTTATCATTCCAAGTGACATCCAACCTGATAGTTGAGTCCTCTTGCAAAAGTTGTGATCCAATTCGGTTAAATGTCCTTGAATGTATTGAGTGAAAGGAGGACCTAATCAAACTATCTATCAACCCACTTAACCCTCTTTTCATCCATTACATTTTGGTGAACCCATGTTTCTTCTGAATTTGCACCTTGCTGAGTGTTATACATTAGATTTGCATTCAGACATTTCATTGTCATCATTATACATTTGAAAATCTTGCATAAAAATTGAAAAATTTGAAAAAATTAAGCATCCCAGGCTTGCATTTAGACATAGTTTACACTATTTTCATTGCATCTCATCTAAATGATTTAAATCTCTTATATTTACATCAGATCTAACATAAATTGTAGCATTACATCATTACATAATTGTTTACCTTGCATTTTCATACTTTATTTGTTAGGGTTTGCTTGAAATTATGCATATTTCATATAACCTAGTTTTTGTAAAAGCTAGGGTTTGTGGTTAAAATCTTGTTTCAGATTTTACTACTCCTTTGAACACTATTTCAAATCTAATTTTGGACTGTAGTTTCATTTCATTGCACATTTTTGTATTTACATTTGCATCTTTAGAGCATCTGCATTGAAAAAGTGAAAAAATCGAGCATTTTAGGTCATAAACAAGCATAGTAGTGCATCTACTTCCTTGCATATGTATTAAAAATCTTTTAAAATTAGATTTTGCATTCATTTAAAAAAATACATACATTGCTCATTTAAAAATTTGGCATCATTTCACACTCTTGCTTGAAAATTTGCATGTTTTTAATTACACATTGTGTATTTCAACGCTAAGGGTTGTATACACTTTCTTTAAACAAACTTACAAATCACTCATATTCCCTTGTTGTGTTGCATTATTTCATTCTAACCACTTTGTTTGTTGTGGATCTTGTGTGTCTTTTAGTACTTGTTTCCCTCGAACAAGTTCTTAAAGGGTGAAATAGTCTTGCATACATGGCTTCTTATCGCAACAATAATGCTAGGTTCCCTCCTAGACCTTATATAAAAAGAAAGACACCTGAACCTGAAATAGTATTCACACCTCATGATAGAATAATTGGAGACATTGACGTACCTCTTTACATCACAGTGAAGGTAATGGAGACTCTTGTGCATGGAACACTTATAGATCCTAATTGTATGACTAATGTGGCAATGAAGAGTTCCTTTATTCACATGATTTGATACAAGATTCTTATGAACCTATGGACATAATGATTAAGACACATATTGGAGATTTCATTCCTACCTATGGGAAGATATCTTTATTGGTTACGGTATTTGAGAAAGCCGTGGAACAATTATTTGATGTCATCCCTACATCTGACCTCTTCCGCATAAAATTAGGCCATCCATGGCTAAAGGCTACGAAGGTTGTCCCCTTAACAATTCACAAATGTATAAAATTTCTTTTACATGGACAAGTGCACACTATTCATCGTAATACATGGCAACCCATGGTTACTCACAAGAACTTTACTCTTGATTACTTTTGGCCATGACCTACTATGGAACCCGAGCCACGAAGAGACCAAATTTTCTTGGGATATAGATGATACAAGGCAAAAGTACTATCTAGAGTGGCCGGACCTTCTATTCAACAAACAACAAGTGAAAAACAACCCACATTAGAAGAACTTCCTAGATTGAAAGGTAAGGGACTCTATGCTGAGGTTCCTCCTTTGTCATCCTTGCAAGGATTGGGAGGTACTCATGGAGAACAAAGCACTTCATCGAAACAAATTAAGTTTGTACTCGCTTCCTCCTCTGAAATGTCAAAAACTATGGAAAATCATGAGAATCCTTTTGAAAACATCACTAATAAACAATGAAGAAATAGACAAGCAAGAGAAAGGAGGAAGAGAAGACAAGCTTTTGCTCAACGAAATGCACCTCAACAAGAAAACATTCCACTACCTAACATTGAACCAAACAAAGAAGAGATTAAAGAAAAAGAGTTTAAGGATAATGAAAAAAGTTGGGAAATCGTACCTTATATACCTCTCTCCTCTAACATTTGAGATTGGGAAGACGACGATTTGCTCTACGATAACTGCTAGTTCGATTGTCCAACAGGTAAGTATTTCTAACCCTGGTGGCCACCTTTGTGGTAGCATAGTTTGCTTGTTTATGTGGCCTCCACTCCTTTGTTGTGTTCCCCTGTGATGTGTTATGTGTTGTTTAGGCCTCCTAGGATGACCCTTGATACTCTTATAAGGTCAAGGATATCGAGAGACCACCTCTATTGTGATCATTCCTCTATTTGTTTCATCATTCTTCTATCTTGCCTCTCCTTGATTTTATTGTTGTGTGTCGTGCCTTAGGGTCATAGCATTACAGTTGATGACCTGGGGGCATCCTCCTACGTGGTGTTCCTAAGGCACTTGTTTTATTCTCCCTCATTTTACTGTTTACCTTCTTTTAGTGATTCTATCTAGTCGGCGGATGATGAAAAACAAACAACTAACTGATACAGATCGCTTGTCCCTTCAGCGAGCAAGCAAAATTGGACCTAGTCCATACATGAAGATGAGGTTGATTTATATATCTAACGCTTGGCTAGTAGAATCACTGCGTGTGATATTTAATGTTGTCTTATCTTTTCTAACAAATCATAACAATACATTTGCTCCGTGCACTTTAATTGTCTTGTATCTCACCTTGTTGTTACAGTCAGTTCTGAGATGCCTATAGTATAAGCCCAATGGCTATACATGAATTTGAACTCGTATGTGTAGCCTTGGTTTTGTTGATGTGACTATTTTCATGCATAGCTTTCATGTTTTACGTTGGTTATTATATTAGAGTAAGATTTGTAACCTCTCTTGTTATCTTATCTTAGCATATCTTATCATTGTGTTTGTGGGAACATTTGGTGATCGTGAGCACATGTCACCTTGGGGGCATGGGATTTACGAGAGCTCTTGTTCCCTTGCATGTTTTCTCTCTACCTTAACGTGCTTGATATTGGTGCACAACATCAACCACCTTAAGGTGGGGGCATACATAAGGTAATATGTTTGATGATTTTGGTACTAATGAAGAGTGTTTGTAAGCCCTCTGTGGAGGCGAGATGTTTTATCTCCAGCATGAGTGCACATCTTTATCTATATTGCAATCAAAAAAGCCCTCCACGGAGGTGGGATAACATATCTCTTGAGCTAGTGCATACCCTTTTATTCAAAATCCCTCTGGGGAGGTGGGATGGTGTATCTCTTGAGCTAGTGCACATCCTTTTATTTCAAAAGCCCTCTGCAGAGGCAGGGTTGGATCTTGAGACTATCCTCCCTTAAGCGTGTCTTTGGCGGTTGTTTTGGCATAAGCCCAACCGTCAGGCATTTCTGTAGCATGTTTGAGATGGTTGGATTTAGCAATAAGCTCCTTCCATCGCCTTGTTTGTCATGTTTAAGACGTATAGTATGTCTATGGCATGATATACGATGCATGTGTTCTCCATGTGTCTTCCATGTGTTGTCCCCCTTGTGTAGTGTAAAGGGTGTGGCGATGAGTCCCCCCTACGCTTGGGTTTTGTATGGCATGTTTTCCTCCTCGTGTAGTGTAAAGGGTGTGGCGATGAGTCCCCCCTACACTTGGGTTTTGTATGACGTGTTTTTTCCCTATGGTGTAGTGTAAAGGGTGTGGCGATGAGTCCCCCCTACACTTGGGTTTTGTATGGCATGTTTTTTCCCTATGGTGTAGTGTAAAGGGTGTGGTGATGAGTCCCCCCTACATTCTTGGGGTTTTGTGTTGCAATTTTTATTTCCATGCATATATATATATATATGAAAATGAAAATGTTATATTAGTGTATTCATTGTGTTTTGTGTGACTGCTCTCATGCCTTCATCATGTTTTGCATGCATGTCTTGTGTGCCTGTTACTGTCTTCATTGTGTTTTATGTGTTTGAGATGTGTTTTCTAGTGCTTACTTGAGACTGGGGGCTAGAAATAGTTCCTCAATCTTTGTGTATGCCTTATCTTTAAGTTCTTGGCGTGTTTACTGTGTTTTTGACCATACTTTAATGCATGTATGGGTCGTAAGATCATACATACATTAAAGTGGGGGCTAAATGTTATGTCTTAAAATGTCCCCCTAGGACTTTTACCTCCTAAGTTTAGCTCCTAGGTCCCTTAATTTTAATCATGCATCTTAGAAATAAATCCTGAAACAAAATCCCCCAAACCCATGACAAATGGGACTTAGGGGACATCTCTGAGCTTAATCTAGACCCAAAATAGGCCCCTGGACAAGGGTGCTTGCACCCTTGCCTTGCCCTATTTTGTTGGGGTCCCAAATTTGAATGTCAGTTGGTGACCGTTAAAATGTTTCCGTTGTCAACATCTTAAGTTTGAATTATAAAAGTTTAGTGGGAATGTATATATAATCATGTTTAGGACTTCATTTGCAAACTAGAAGATGATTTTGAGATTAAGGAGAACTTATGATCATAGAGCAATCAAGGCATTCATTGTGTTGCAAAGCATAATTGTGTTGTTGTTGTGTTTGTTATTATAGATTTGGCTTCATCTTCTCATGGCATGAAAGATCTTCATCTCCTTGAGAGCTACACCTTTGAGGTGATATCTATTTGTGATTCAATCTATCTATTTTATCATTACTTTTGCCTTTGTCCTACAAGGACACACACTCTCTATCTAACAACGGTGTTGGAAGGCTTGAATGCCATTCTAGGGCTTGATTGAGGCAATATCCTAAACACCACAAACCCCAACCCCTCTCTTGTGATTGCAGGTGACAGGTATCAGATCTTGTGGAAAGGAGTTGTAGAGGATCATTGCAGAGCAGAAGGATCCCGGATCTGAAGAAAAAGGTAGAAAATATCACTAAAAGGTCAAGTGTGCCCACTCTTTTGACCTCCAATTTTATAGTACCAGGAACCTTGGAGCAGGTTGCAGTTTGTAGCAAATTTCACCTTGAAGCCCTCAGAAAAAAGTAGTACCTTGGGCTTGGGCACCCGCTCTTTCAACCCTGAAGTTTCTGCATTCTGAAATCCAAAATCTAGTATGTATCTGATCTATATTTAGTATTTTTCTGTGGAAGCATGTCATGTTTCATTCGTTTGCTTACAATTTTGCATAATTAGGGTTTTAGGCTTAATTGAGCTAAGAGTTAACAAATCAATCAACAAATTCCAAATTTCCTTGTCATTCCAAGTGACAGCCAACCTGATAGTTGAGTCCTCCTGCAAAAGTTTTGATCCAACTTGGTTAAATGTCCTTGAATGTATTGAGTGAAAGGAGAACCTAATCAAACTATCTATCAACCCCCTTAACCTTCTTTTCATCCATTACAGATACCTTGGGTGAAGAGTTTAAGCAGGGAAAAGAAAATCATAATAACAAAATGATATTGCTAGAAAAAGGACACGAACACCATCAAGGACAACCTAAACAAGGGTATTGAAGTCAACAATTGCACTATTCAAAATAACATGATGGGGTCAAGATGTTGACATAGAAGATGAAAAGAATTGCTGAAGAGTTAGAGGTTCCTAGTTTGGAGGGTAAAGCTATGAAGGCTGGCCCTAGTGCAAGAACTAGGAGCAACAAGAAAATGAGCTATGAGGAAGAAAAAAGAGAACTCTAGAACATTGTGGACTTGCATACAAATTTTTACCAACAAGAACTAGAAGTTGTGAAACATTGAAAAAGTTGTAGGTCTCTAGTTTTGTCTATTGTTTTGTGTTTTATTTGGTCTTTTGTGCAACTTTGCTACTGTTTCATTGTATTTTTGTTGTTTTTTTTTACTAAAGCTTGGTTAGTTGTAAAGGGTTTTAGGCCCCCTTTAAAACTTATTTTATCCCTTTAATAAAAATATAATGCTTTTATTCTTTTCTTGTTTCTAGATGATTTAAATGAAACTACAATAATTCAAATCAAATTAATGTGTAAATTACCATGAAAAACCAATCACTTTTATTTCCCTTTTGCTTCACACGTATGACTCAACTTGAAACAATGATTTCGATAATAAATGAATCAATGAATTAACTTAATTTTTTAAACTTTCCTTGGCTCAAAATATATTTTTCAAAAAATAATTTACAAAGAATATAACTTGCTATTTTTCTAAATGAAATTGATAAATAAATGCTCGTCCTTCTTGTTTCATGATTGCTTGTTCAATTTTGTAGTTGTTTCTTGGTAATTGATGTTTCCTAATTCAAATGTGTGTGGTTTTGTTGACTTCAAAAGAAGTGTACTACTATTATAAAACATAGATTTAATAAAATAAATTAATCTAATCAACAAATAACTATTTCTTAAGACCCAAGGAGCTACAATAGTGTTGTAGGCTTGAAGAAGGGTGTGAAGTCTAATTCTACTTATTCTAGTCTAAAACCAACAAATTATTCTAATTAAAATAATTCTACTCTAAAAGCAATAAATTATTCTAATTAAAATAACTAAAAACAAAAGAATCTCACACCTACAGATTGATGGTGTTGTGGCAACTTGTCCTTAGAGACCCAAATTTTCCTTCTCTTTCCTTCTTCTCTACTAGGAGTCTTCGTTTGATGGTAGAGAGAAAAGAAAAGAAAACTAATGTGGAGGATATAAAAAACAAGAAGATACTATTGTAGGGTGAATTTTGAAATAGTTAGTGGTTGAACAAAGAGCCTAGAGGATGTACAATAAAGAAAATTTACTATGGTGTTGTTCTAAAGGTTGTTGCTAACTTGGAAAGAAGTGGTACTTATCTCCTCAACAATGGCCAAGACAAAGAAGTTGTAATTGCTACTTAAATGGGAGCTTGCATTGACAAAGTTAAAATTGGAAAGGAGAAAGAGCCCCAAAATAATAATATAAATAGATCTATTAATAGTCTCAAATCCATGATTGGTTAAAGATGAGTGGAGTCAAACAATGCTGGATGTAGTCTAAGATCAAGTAAATAAGAGTTCAAATGTCAAAAAATAGTGCCAAGATAGACACATACAAATTAAGAATCACCTATCATACCAATAATAGAATTTTTAGGTTGATTTCAAAATTGTCTGAGCAATTCAAGAATCACTTGGGTGATTCAATTCACTAAGGATAATTTTCTAACTTAATGGTCAAAATGCAAGTTTACAAGACAATGAAGCATGAAGGTGAAAGGAATGATTAGTGAGCACAAAATAAAAGACAAAATGGGGCCTATGAATTAACTAGACATTGCCATTATTTAAGATCAGTAGAGAGAAATATATTTTTAGGCATTTACAAGTGATCAAGCTATCTTCTTTTTACATTTCTTAAAATAATTCACACATCTTATTATATTATGTGTGTCCTCTCTATTTACTTAATCTAAGTTGATTATGCTTAATTGATTGCATTTACTTAATTAGCCTAGGTTAACTTTAAGGAAACATTGTTTTCCTTTACAATAGTATATATAATTAATTAATTATGATGTTATTGACTTTGATTCAAAAATAGACACAGTTAAATCCAGAAGCATTCAATATTATCATGGACTGTGAAAAACTCATGCCTACTAATTATGATGTTGACAATATTTGATCTAAAAAATTTAAAAAATATATGAATTTTATTTTTAAAAAAAGACAACTCATAGTGTGGTGTCTTATAAATAATAAATACTTTAGACACTTGCTATGCCTTGTAAAAATAAAATAGAGAAAAAGAAATAAAATAGAGAAAAAGAAATAAAAAGTGAACTAATAATCAAAGTTATAGACACTTGTCATTTATTTATTAAATTGTAAAAAAGTAATAATTATTTTATAGATCTAATGGTAGGTTCTAATAAGAACTCAATTATTTCAACCACTAATATTTGACATAAATAACATTTTTGTCATTTTCCATTATATAATATATGCTCCATAATAACTATCGATATTGATTTTTAAAAGTTACTTACTTTAGTTGGTTGGAAGGTATCAATAAGAACTCAAATATTTCAACCAATAACATTTAGTGTAAATAACATTTTTACCATTCTTCATTAAAAAATATGTATGTTTGACATTTGGAAAATAAATATTGATATTGATTTTAAAAAACACTTAGTTTTAATTAATTAGAAGTTACCATAAAAATTCAAATATTTTAATCAATAATATTTATTATTTTTATCATTCCTCATTAAAAAATTATATTCTTGTATTTAAAAAATAATTTTAAAAAGAATTATTTTTAATTAATTAAAAAATATCATTATTAATAACCAATTAAAACTTATGGCAAAGACTAATTAGCGGATAGACTTTTATATGTAAACATTATAGTGCTAGGAATTGTCTCACGTAAAAAAAAAAAAAATTACCAGAAAATTTTCTAAACTCGTCGGTTGTTCCTATCAGCGTACTCCTTGAACCTCCTATGGGTGCAAGTGCTAGTAATTATGAGCTTAGTAAACTTTAAAGGTGAAACAAGATACCACTGGTCATATTGATGCCGACACCCCAATAAACGCTCATCATCCAAATAGATTGTTACAATCAAAAATAAATAAATAAAATAAAAGTTTAAACGTGAATGAAGATGCTTTTGAAGGACAGACGAGATAGATCCTTTAGTAACGAGATGCTTTTGAAACAAGGATTGACGACCATAACAGTCGACAGACTTAATTTGATGGCCGTATAGTTGTATTAGATATTTTTTTATAAAATGTAATTGATTTAAAAATAAATAAATGGGAGATTTTATATAGATTATCAAAATTTCTAATTTTTTTTGGTTAACCACAGAAGAATTGGTAGCCAAGTGATCTGTAGGGCGAATTCCCATAAACCTTAACATATATAGAGGACAAATCTAGTTTTGAACTTATGACCATTATAGACATCATATTTCCATAGTCCATAATGAAATGTAGATCAATGCTTCAGGGTTTTAACTGTGTGGTGTTTTTTTCTCAACGTTTCATTTATTTTTTGGTTTATTCCTCTGGTTTTCTCCTTGTAGCTTCTTTTTCTTTACTTTGGTGTCTTGCTTAGTTCTGCATTTCATTTTTTATTTCCCTTTCTTAGTTTGTTCTTGGTTGTCTTGGTTCTTTTTCTTTTGCCTTTTCTTTGTGTTTTAAGTTGTAGTAAGTTTGTGCTAGGTGTCTTCTCTTTTGGGTAGGTGTTTACTTTTTTGAATTTTCCTACTTGGAATCCTTTGGTTCCGGCGCTGCCTCCTCCACTATTTAGCATCCTTGTTCTGCAATTTACCTCACTTTTCTCTTCTCTTGCTCTTTATTCACCTGATGATGGATCATGGAGTGTGATCCGAAACGTTGAGGAAAAAACACGCACATAGTTAAATCATTGATCTACATTACTTATGACCATTGTTTTATCTTTGGCACATAAAAACTAAAATTTTTATAAAATTAATTTAATATATTTAAATAATTTATTTAGATAAAAAAAAATATATGTCTAATATTTAAAAAGTAATATTAAATGATAACTATCACAAATTTTTTTTACTTGAGAGGCAGCGTTAACCGTCAAATTTTATCCCTCAACAAGACTACAGTTATTGTACTATTCTTTACTCCAGTACTTTTTTTGCTATCGTACAAAGACGAATTTACTTGCTTCTCGTACTGTACTCCAGTTTCCCCTTACTGTATTCCAATTCCCCATTACTAACTTGGTCCTCAACATATATGCATATTTTTAGCGACCTGTCTCTACCGCTTACTTGTGTGAGAACTTAAAAAAAAAAATCACACCTGGAGAATTGTTGAGAAAATTCTGGTTAGCATGGTTAATAGCAACAACGGCACTTCTGGCAGCAATCCATGCCTAATTTCGCCTGCGCCTTATATGCTTGCTGGTCTAACTGCCATGTTAGCCGTGGTGACCTTGATCTTGATAGTGTTGGCCTGCTCCTTCCACAAAATGATGGCCGTCAATACGGAGGGACGAGATCACATGAGTAGGGCATGTTCTCTGCCTAAGAACAACATTCATAGCCAAGAAGAGGATAGAGTGATGGTAATTATGGCAGGAGAGGACAAACCCAGTTTCTTGGCCAAGCCTCTTGCTTCTTTAGCTTGAGCAGCTAAGTAGAGATATGATAGTAAACTAGGTCTAGAGGCTCATTAAAATAAAAGGATTTAATTGTCTGAGTGTGTTCCGTGTTAATCTGTTTGTTATATATTGAATGCACACTTTTATGGATTTGAATCTTTCATTCATTCAATGGAGACTGAAAACAGCTGGCCATGGTTGATGGATATCCTAGATTTAAATGAGTTAATCTTGTTTTGCGTAATTTGGTGGAATTCTAGCAATGAAAAATCACTTCTTTCTAACTTCAGTGTTATTTACGTTTGCTAGCTCATATTGAAAAATTTGTGGCAGTCAAAATATCCAACTATCAACCCTTTTATTTGATGTTTTTAAGTAGCTGTTTTATGGAGGGGTGTTCTATTGTTGAGAAATTTTAGGAGTTTTTACAAGTAAATGGTTCCATGAACTTGGGTAGTAAGCAAGCTTAAAACTTTATGCTCCAAAATTTTAGGAAGTTGTGGTCTCATGACTTTTTGAGCAACAAAAAATGCTTAAAAAAATTATAATAGAAAAATTATTCCTAAATTTATTGGTAAGAATCTAAAAAGTATAAATGAATGACACATGGCAACAAAATCTCCTAAGCCAATGGGGAAAATTTTTAACCCCACCCTAAAGGCACATGTGGAAATCTATAATCTAAAAAGTAGGGGTTCCTATTTTTTTTGAGAAGATTCTATAACAAAAAAAAAGCATCTAGTGGGACCCCTCTCCATGAAAATAATTCTTGAAGGAGGGGCCATGAGACCACTTCTTTAAGAAGATTTTGAGCTACTCTTAAATATCATTCAATTTAATAGTTAAAGGTAAATTTTGGTTTAGTAAAAATACAAAAAATATTTACTATTTTTTAGTGTAAAATACTTTAAACTATTTAACCATTCAATTGCATGATGTTTAAATAGAACTAGATTTTGATGGGTCTAAAAGAATACAACAATGAATACAAAATTGATATAAGATATATGTTGTGTTTTTTATAAGTGGAATACAATGCTTGAAATTATATGTAGAATTCATATAGAAAGGTAATACTTAGATTTAGTTGATTGCAAGTATGTAAAAAAAAATTACAAGTTGTTTCTTAGTTGGTCTACCCCTTGTCTATTTGTTTATTATCTTTGAAATAGCTTAAACAATTGATATGCTTGATTCACATATAATTATTGATGCAACAAGATACATATTGGGTATGGGGCAACAAGATAAATATAAATAGCATGTTGTGTTCAATATGCCAAGTGATTATATTAACTTTTTATGTGGGCACCTAACAACTATTTATTAAAGTAGAGGGGAACACAAAAATAAAGGGTACACTAAACCCTTACTAACTATTTATTGAAGTAGAGGGCCCACATAAATAAATGACAAATTATCAATAATATATCTATTATTTACTTTCAATACTCCATGAACTAAATTTGATGCTCTACTTTCTTTTCATGATATTATTCATTCACTTCAAATCCCTCGTAAGTACATGGTTAAAGAAGGAAACATTATAGATTATATATACAATTATAAAGGATTTATACTTATTTTTTTCTACTTAATTTTTTAAAAATTTTATGTTTCAAAAATATAAAAAATTAGTAGTTTTTTATAGTAAAAATGCATAAACATAGTGATGTGACCATTAAATTTAATTCATTATGTTGGAATCCTGCAAATCCCCTTGGTTTTTAGGATCACTCATGCATCTACCCCTTGTTTTTCAAGATGTTTTATGATTTTGCTAGGTCCAAGTGTGTATGTTTCAATGGTCTTGACCTTTAGTCCTTGGCCCTCTACTTTTTTAATCCTCTTGTCCTAAGAAATATTTTGAAATTGCATTAAGTTTGCTTTCCATGCTACCGTGCACTAAGCTTGTATTCAGTATGATATTTCCTTATGTGAGCCCATGAAGCCCCTAGATTATAGCCCCTTCAAACTTCTCACCAAGGATTCTCCCACGTATTTCCCAACCCTGCCCACTTAAGTCTTAACACCTCAGGTAATCAGCCCTCTTAATTGTCCTAGTTTGATATCTGTTGTAGTAACCGACATGCACACTTGATATCTTAACGCATAGTAAATGCTAACCTACTATGGCTTGTACCCTCATGGCCTCACAAACTTGGTTTCTTCATCATAAAGAAAAAGATTTGGTGGGTCCCACTATGCCAAGTGCCTTAAAATTGAACAATCAAAGTGCATTCATGTGTCCTCCGATCTAGTCACAATACAAGTCATTGATCCAACAAAGATTTAGATGGATACGATCACCATGTGGCAACTCATTATTATGCTTGATTTCCTTCTTTGCACCCTAAAGGGAGGGACCCACTTCTTCCTAGAGTGGGCTAATGTGTGACCTAATCATTTGATGACACATAGTCTTCTTCCAAGATTACTAGTGCTATTAAGGACTCATGGAATGGTGATAGTTGTATGAAATGACTAGTGGACCTAAGCTAGCACTAGTGGTAGATAAAGTGCATTAAGTGACATCCAGTGTGTGTTTAGAAGAAGCCAAAGAAAAGCCCGTATTATTTTTTGTGCTTGTTCTATAATGATCAAGAGGTTAAAGACTAAATGTGCACAATTGCATGGCACTATTGATTTGGAAAGATAAAGGGAAATCAATGACCAAGACTAGGAAAGCTTTAAACATATTAACCCACCCACCAAACCTAATGAAAGTTCACATGTTTGCTAGTATTTATTGTATACACTAGAAAATGCACATGAGAAATAAGCTACAACAATAACCTATTTCATGCAAGTCCTAATATACCTTAGATTGAGCAAAAGGAATGCAAAAAAAGAAGTTAAACTATTAACTACATGCAAACCTTGATTGTGGGATGTGCTCCTTGATGTCTTGGTGTCGATGGTTCCTCAAATGGACATCATAACCTTGCAATTCATGGAGTCTTGGAGAGAAAGAGGTAGCATTTAGTTGCATGAAGAAGTGATATCATTTGTGAAGGGGTGAGCTCCAATTTATAGATTTTTAGAGACTCAATTGGATGGTTAGGATTTGATTTGGAGATCAATGGTGGAGGATTCTTAAGAGCTCTCAAGCAAGGAGAGCTTTCCAAGTGTCATGATGAGATTGGATGAGAAGGGATGTGTTGGCAAAATGTGTTGTCATTGATGTCAACATAGTATGTGGAAACATAAGGACAAACTTGTACAGAGGTTGTGTATAGAAAAAGGAGAAGTTGAGAACAACGGAGTTAGTATGGTCAAGGCAAACCGGTTTGGAAGAAGAATGATGTGGTGATTAGTCCTATGTCTAAGCAAGATGTGAAGGTGAATACTCATGTCCTAATATGTTTTCAATTTTTCTACATGTATATCTCATCAGCTTGGAATACTGCACTTTGTGATAAGAAGTAGAAATTTGACTAAGGCATTCACAGTGCACATCCTAAGGTAGAGTCACATTGTCTTGGTCCACATTTCTCTGCAAAGCAAGATTTGATCTTGTATTTCTGAAGACAAGTTTATCTAGGTATTGAAATGATATATCCAAGTTTTCAGGTCTTCACATCTTTAGTAGAAAAAGTTATAAGAGACAGAGTACCGGTTACTACTTAGAAAGGGCAAAGCAATGATGGAGACTTAATGGAATGCTCCACATTCTTATGAAAGACATTATTTTGTCATGTGGTTTTGAGGATAGGCTCAAAGATGTATAAGGCATGCTATGATGAAGTATCAAGTGGTCTAGTGGTCCACAAAGTTAGCAATCAAGTGATAGAGGCAATACAAACTATTCCGGAGCCTAAATACATATGTTTGAGCTTTTGCGAAAGATGAAATATATATAGATCAATCATAAACTTTGTGTGGAGTCTTACATGTTCCAATGTATCTCATATTTGATTTGCATGTAGCTATTTCTTATTTTCTTGTACCACATCAAGTAGTTAAGTCAGTAAGGGAAGAATTAAACATAACTGTTCTCCAAACTCTAGTTTACCTTAGTAAAGCTTTTGTTTTCCTTTGGAAATGTTAGACAAGGATGTGTGGATCTAGGAAGAAGCATATAATGATGTTTAAGTTAATTCCTAAAGGTTTTAGGGTTTATAATGTACCACAATGCTATATCTTGAGTTATGAAGTATCACATGTGGTCTGGAATGCTCTGTTTCCTACAGTTCGTCATGTTTCTTGATTTGTGGATTTGTAGATTGATATGATACTTCAACAGAAAGGTGAATGGATGATGTTGAAATTGTACATGATTGAGTTCTTGGTCCGTATGAAGATTTTGGCTTCTCCCCAGTAGTGTGAAGATGTACCTGGTTAGTAGTTTTAAGCAGTTTGAGCTGACATGTTAAATCTTTAGTATGTATAGTGGATCCTGATTAATTGCTTTAACTTTGGAAGGTATGGAGAGATGTGCCTTGATCCCTTTCATGAAGTCCTAAGGTTCACAACAAGTTTCCTTAACATATTGTATGTATTGAAGCCGACTTTAGGAGAGTTACACATTTCATCTAATGGTGATTATAATACCAACCTAGTCAATCTTTTGAAGTGCTGCAGATGATATTTATAGAAGATAAAATTTATTTGTGATGAAAAGATGTGGATGAGAATATGATGAGAAGAATGCGAAGCATGAAGTGTGCAAAGTCAACTTGAAAGAAGAATTTGAGCAGAAAATGAGGATTGCAATATTAGCATAAGTCAGATATTTCCTATACAATAGTTCATGTATTCATTATCTCTGTAATTCTTATATCAAGACTGTGAGTCTACAGGGAGTTGTAGCTTCCTTGGGAGTGACCCTAAAAATTATATTCAGGGAGTAGTAGCTTCCTTGGGTTGTAGCCCTAAAGCAAAGTTGTAATACTTATTGCAGTGAGCCTAATATATTGTGAGCTAACACTCACCATGGTTTTTCCCCATTTTGGATTTTCCATGTAAAAATCTTGGTGTTCTTGTGTTGATTCTTGTGTTGCATGATTTACTTTTTGTTCTCCAAGTCATTCAATTTTTATCTGCAAATATCTATTTAAGTTTTAGTGTGTGTTGATTCACCCCCTTCTCAGCACTCCATTGTGTTCAACAATTGGTATCAAAGCCAAGTTCCTTTGAGAAGCCTAACAATTGAGGTAGATCCTGCACTTTGAACACAAGGAATCTGAAGTTATGGATGATGTATTTGTCCTGAAACCAGATCTAGAAGCAATGGAACCTGAAGGTTGGGACCTTGATCCAAATGAGTATGAAGTAGACCTTGAAGAACTCAATAAGCCCTTGATGAATTGAATGAAACAAGAGAAATGAACATATAATATGAAGACATGCTTGAGAAAGCAAATTAGACAATTGACAAGTTGAAGACTAAGGCCAAAGAGTCAAAAGAAGAAATTGGCAAACTGAAAATTATAATAGAAGGAGATAGAGGAGGTGACATAAAGCTCAAGGAGGTAGAAGAAATGATCTTAAATTTGAAGTTCATGGTTGACGAAGAAAAGAGGATTGAAGATTGCTTAAATATCAAGCTCAATGAGAAAGAAGCTGAATGTTCAAAATTTGAGGAAGAAGTTGTCACTCTAAGGAAAAAACTAGAAAAGGACAAAAGAAAAGATTGACAAAGGAATAAAACTAAAAGGAGGATCTGAGATTCTTGATGAGATAATTAACTCTCAAAATCCAACAAAAGAAAAATCAGGCCTTGGTTTTGAAAAAGGGAAAAATCCTATGATCAGTGTTTCTACAAATTTATATGATAACTTGCAATCAGAAGGAAAGTCTAAAACAAAGAAGGAAGATGCCTGCATTGAAGATCCTAAGAAGAATGCCCTCGAAGATACAAAAGAAGATGAATTCACTCTTGTCCAGAGACAAAGGAAGAATAAGAAGAAGAATTTCAAAAAACTTGCACCTAAACAAACTGGTCCTATTAGGTATCCTCAAGGGTTCAATGGTAATTGTTATTCTTGCAATAAGTTTGGTCATAAAGTTGTTGATTGTAGAAGCAAGATGAATCAAAATATTGTAAGGTGTTATTCTTGCAGTAAGATTGGTCACAAAGATGCTGAATGTAGGAGTAAGTTAAATCAAAATTTTATGAGTTGTTATTCTTGCAATAAGATGGGACATAAGGCTAATGAAAGGAGTAAAATGTTAAGGAATAATAGAGATAATGCTCTACCCTTTCATGGATATTGTTACACTTGTAACAAGTTTGGCCACAAAGCAACTAATTCTAGATCTAAGGTGAGGAGAAATGGTAATGCTTAGCAATCAAATTTCACCTGTCATAAGTACAATCAAACAGGGCATTCTAGAAAGAATGTAAGGCCTGTTCCTCAAAAGAAGGTTGATATTGCTCAACAAAAGAAGGAAATGAGAAAAGTATGGAAGAAGAAGGAAGAATGTGAAGTTTTCAGACCTCTGTCTAGTGCAGATGGATCCTCTGGTAACTAAAAAGATAAGGTACTGATTCAGGGGGAGTTACAACTGCAAGTTACTTCAAACCACTGAATGAGTAAGATGTTGAATTCCTTGACATTCTGGCTAAATTTGGTATGAACATACTCAAATGATGATATGAAGAGGTTTGGTCAAATTTTTGGAGAAATTGGTTAATTTGTGGAGGATTATCGAATGATTATTGGTTTTTGCATATGAAAAGGGCAAACTAGGTTAAAAATGTAAAGGCAATTAATGCAAAGAAAAAATGGTTGGTGAAAGGGCTATATAGGCAATATTTGAGTTGGAGAGATAAATAAGAGTAAAAGATTATCAAAAAAGCATCTGAGCAAACCCCATTCTTTGCATCTTTAGGTATTTCTTTATTTCACCGATTAAAACCCTAGTTCTTGAAGATATTGTAATGGCAACACCTGTTGTGATAGATGTGGTTGAGAGGCCAAGGCCAAAATTTAAGAAGCATCCATTCAAGTCCATAGAGACTGATGAAGATGGCACCTTCTCACATGTTCCTACAAATGTGTTGCATACTAAATACATTTGGATATATATTCTATTTTATAGGAAAAGAGGGAAGAGGGTTGTTAATTAGATCCTCCTTTCACTACAAACATTCAAGGACATTCAACCGAGTTGAATCACAACTTTTGCAAGAGGATTCACCTAAAGGTTGAGGGTCACTTGTAATGATGTGAAAATTTAGAAATTACTTATTAATGTATTAATTTAATGCTCAAGTATGCGGAAAACCCTAATTATGTAAAATCGTAAGCAAACAGATAAATTACGACAAGTACTCTTAGACCAAGATAGTAGACAGAGATTAGTTACTAACCATTTTTCAAAGTTTAGGATGTGGAATAGTCAGGGGCTTCGTGACTCGTGCCCTAGTCCAATGCAATGTTTTCTTCAGGGGGTTTTGGACTCCTAACACTAATGATCATTGTTAAGTCTGTTTCTGACTCTGTAGATGCAAAGGTCACTGTGACTAGCACCCTAGACCAAGGCATGATGTTCTTTAGGGTGTCGGGACTTCTTCTAATGTTGAATATCACTGTCACAGAGATTTCTACACCTGTAACCTCACCCCGAAAGTGCACCAAACTACTTCTTTTCGTCAGATCTAGAATCCTTATCCTCTGCAATCTTCCTCTACAACTCCACTCCATGAAATATGATACCTATAACCTGCAATCACAAGAAGCATGGTTGGGGGTTGTGGTGTTTAGGAGCTTGCCTCAGTCAATCCCCAGAAGGACATTCAAGTATTCCAAACACTGTTGTCACATAAAGAGTGCATATCCCTACGGGATATAGGTAAAAACAAATTAATAAATGATTTAAACACAAATATATATCACCTCAGAGGTGTAGCTCGCATGTAGATGAAAATCCTTCAACACATGAGAAGATGAAGCTAGATCTACAATCACAAACACAACAACAATATTCTACTCTGCAACAATGAATACCTTGAATGCTCTAAAATCATAAGTTTTCCAAAAGTTTATAATCATCTTCTAGTTTGCAAATGAATCCCTAAACATGCTTATATATGCATTCCCACTTTCATTTTGTAATTCAAGCTTAAGATCTCGGCATGGGACACCTTTAACAGTCACATAACTGACATTCAAATTTAGGACTTGCCTAAAATAGGGCAGGACTAGGGCGTGAGTGCCCAAGACCCTAGGTCCCATTTTAGGTCAGGGTAAAATGCCACAATGTCTTTCAAGCCCCATTTGACATGGGTTTCAGGCCATTTTGTTCCAGGAGTTAAAATGAATATGCAAGATGCAAAACAAGGGACCCGTGAGCTAAACTTAGGAGGTAAAAGTCCTAGGGGACATTTTATGACATAACATTTATCCCCTAGTTTAATGTATGTATGAACACACGGCCCATACATGCATTAAAGTATGGTCAAAACACAGCAAACACACCAGACACTTGAAGGTAATGCATACACAAAGATTGAGGAACTATTTCTAGCCCCCAGTCTCAAGTAGACATTACAGAAAACACACCGTAGACACGCCATACACAGTGAAGGTAGTAAAAGGCATGTAAAAAATGGAGAAGACAGTAATAGGCACACAAAACATGAAGAAGATAATATTGAAGACATGCAAAACACAATGAATACAGTGAATGCATAGATTATTTCTTTTTCATTTTCATATATATATATATAAATGAATGCAAATACATGGAAAGTAAAAATGTAACACACAACCCAAAATGTAGGAGGGGCATTACTCTTTGGACTACATATGGGAAAGAAGACACATAATACAAATCTCAAAGTGTAGGAGGGTCATTTTGCCACACTCTTTGGACTACACTTGAGAACAAGCACACCATACAAATCCTAAGGCATAGGAGGGGCATTTCACCATGCTCTTTGGACTATACTTGGGAACAAACATGCCATACAAATCCCAAAGCATAGGAGGGACATTTTGCCACGCTCTTTGGACTATACTTGGGAACAAACATACATAAGACACACAGAAAACACAAGCATCGTATAGTATGCCAAAGACATACTATACGTCTAAAACATGACAAACAAGGCAATGGAAGGAACTTATTGCTAAGCCTCCACCATCTCAAGCACACTACAGGCACACCTGACGGTTGGGCTTATGCCACAACAACTGCCAAAGACACGCTTAAGGGAGGATACACCAACCCCGCCTACTCAGAGGACTTTTTAAATTAAAAGGATGTGCACTAGCTCAAGAGATACACCATTCCTGCCTCCACAGAGGGCTTAAAATAAAAGGATACACACTAGCTCAAGAGATATGATATCCCACCTCCGCAGAGGGTTTTTTCTTGTAATATAAAATAAAAATGTGCACTCGCACGGATATACAACATCCCACCTATGTAGAGGGCTTACAAATACGCTTCATTAGTACCAAAATCATTAGACAACTTACCTTATATGCCCCCACCTTAAGGTGGTTGATATCATGTACCGATATCAAGCACGTTAAGGTAGAGAGAAAATACAGAAGGGAACAAGAGCTCACACAAAGCCCATGCCCCAAAGGTGACATGTACTTTACGATCATCGAATGTTCCCATAAACACATGATTTCCTACAAGAAGAGAGGTTAGAAATCTTACTTAAGATAATAACCACATCACATGATAAAAAGAAATGCATGAAAAAATCACAGCAAGAGCCAAGGTTATACTACGGATTCAGAAATCAAGTATAACCTTGGGGCTATACTATAGAGATCTTAGAACCGAGTGTAGCCAAGGTGAGACCCAAGATAAACAAAGTGCACAAAGAAGCTATATTGTTATGGTTTGTTAGAAAATATAAGACATCATCCAAATATCATACAGAGTGATTCTACTAGCCAAGCGTCAAATAATATATATACACCCCATTGTCATGTATGGACTAGGTCCATTTTTTCTTACCCGTTGAAGGGACACATGGTCTATATCAGTATATGTTTGTTTTTCGTCATCCGCCAGCTAGATAGAACCACTAGAGGAAGGTAAACATTAAATCGAGAGAGGAGAACAATTGCCTTAGGTTAGATTAGGATTTAGGTTTTGCAAGTGGTGGATTAGGTTAGTTAATTAGGTTTAGGAAAACCTAATTAAAAGTGTAGAAAATAGGGAATTAAATAAATATAAATATTTATTTAATTCATGGGATGGGGTAAGGATATTAGATAAATTAAATTTATCTAATGTTTGGACTATAGAGAAAGGGGATAAATTATTAATAAATCATTTTGGCTAGGGATAAGTACCGATGCAGGGAGCGATACATGTATAGATGAATAGTGACTAGTGGGTTTGACAATAAAATATTGTAAAATTGTCAAACCCACTGATTGAAGGGGATTTGGTTAATTAACTGTCTAAACATGTATTTATTCAATCAATGTGGGAGAAATGGTGATTTAAGGATGTTTAGGGATGGTTTAGAGAAGACTAGGGATGTTTATGGATGAATAGGGATGTTTAGGAATGAATAGGGATGTTTAGGGATGAGATGAAGAATGACCAACTTTAGGTGTCTACATTTATTATTCAAACAAAGGGGCAATTCCAGGTGTGACATATTGTATCAATCAAAGAAAATCACCCATTCTTATATTCAATTAACTATTATGACTTGAATATGTTATTGGTTTGACATACATGAAGCCAAAGAGAAGGAGTGCCTACAATTATTCAAATTATGAAGTGTGTAGCTCCCACCAAGCCCAGCTGACTAGTTTCTAGTGATTGTAAGCAATTGGTGAGTTTGAATTCTTGCATTGCCCTAGATGCTATTTATAAGGAAAGAATTATAATCCATCTACAAGATTATTTAAGTTCTAGAATTATACTTTCTTGTTATTTCTCTAAATTACCAATTGCATTCCAAAATTAAAATTGCTAACAAACTAAATTGCCTAAGTACTAAACCATGTCATTCAAGAGGAAACCAACCCTAGACCTAACTGATATATTTCCTTGGGAAATAAAATCATTTAAAAGGGCCATTGGCTGAGGAGTCCTTATAGGTCTACTTGAAAACAATAATTTGAGATTAGAGACCTATTTACTTTTACTAGTGGGGGACCCTTATTCAAAACCTTTTTTAGAAAAACTAATGACTATATCCCTCTCTACAATGGATGGAGATTTGACTTAGGTAAGGTTATTTTCCCAATTGCTTTCTTGACCCAGACCTAGTTGAATGAATGGGAAGAATGTATAACCCCAAAGATTTCAGTGTATATGGTGTCAATGGAAACAATCTTTTCACTATTGACAATGGTCCATTCCATAAGGTTTTTCTTCTAAACCTAATGCCCATGTTCCCCTAGATTTGAAGGCCATGGCCACTAAATATAATAAGCATATATGCAATTATAAGGTGAAGTGCTTGCCAAATTTCAAGTTTAAGAACTATGTATTAAAACAGATCGGCTGCCACTACACCAAAAGCCTAAGTTGTCAGTGAGGACACCACCGAAGAGGTTAATAGGGTACTGATGGAGGATTGAGGGTTCCAACATGACAATAGTTTACCCCCTGAGTCGAGAGGTTCGTGTTGGACACAGTCGACCACGAGGTGAGCAAGCCTATTGAGGAAGGGAGTCGAACCTTCCCTAGTAGAGTCAACAATTTTGTTAACATAGGCTGGCTGCCACTACACCAAAAGCCTAAGCTGTCAGTGAGGGCACGATCAAAGAGGTTAATGGGGTATTGACAGAGGGTTGAGGGTTCCAACATGACAACATAAAGGATGTTCCATAGATGTTGTCCAAGTAAAAAATATTGACAATATGGAACCTGTTTTAATGGCTATCCTATCCTAAGGGAATTCCAGGATGTGTTCCGAGTAGAGTTAATAGAGTTTCCACCAAAGAGGGAGTTTGAATTATCAATTGATTTTCCCCTATAGAATGACCACTATAGAATTGTATGAGCTAAAAGCACAATTGTAGGAGTTATTGAACCAAGGGTTTAGAAGACCTAGCATGTCACTGTGGGGTGCATCATTCATCTTTCTAAAGAAGAAGGATGGGACTTTGCACTTATACAATGATTATAGAATGCTTAATAAGGCTACTATAAAGAACAAGTACCCACTCTTGAGAATAGATGAGCTCTTCAATCAGATGAAGGGAGCTACTGTGTTCTCAAAGATAGACCTTAGATCTGGCTATCACTAATTGTGTTAAGGATGAGGACATCTCAAATATAGCTTCCATAACTCACTATGGTCACTATGAGTTCATAGTAGTGCCATTAGAGTTGACTAATGCTCTAGCAACCTTCATGAATTTAATGAATATCATATTTAGTGATTGCTTGAATGATTTTGTGTTGATCTTGCTTGATGATATTTTGATTTAATCTAAATCAGTTGAAGAACATGAAAAGCATTTGAGGATAGCATTGCAGTGCCTAAGAGAGAAAACTCTTTGGTAAGCTATCCAAGTGTACATTCTATCAGCACAAGGTGCACTATCTAGGTCATGTAATTTCAGCAGAAGGGATTGCAGTAGATCCAAAAAAGATTAAGGCAATAATGGAATGGCCTACACCTCAGTATGTGATAGAAGTCTGAAGTTTCATGGGACTTGCAAGATATTACAGGAAGTTTGTGGAAGGATTCTCAATAATAATAGCACCAATTACCTTAGTTCAGAAGAAAGGCAAAAAGTTTGAATGGATAGAAAGGTGTGAGTAAGCTTTCCAAGTGTTGAAGGAAAGGCTCATGATAACTCCTATTTTGACTACACTTGATCCTAATGGGCATTTCATAGTCATAACTGATGCATCAAGAGAAGGTGTAGGAGGAGTGTTAATGTATAATGAGCAAGTGGTTGCATATGAGTCGAGCAAGTTGAAGAAATATGAGTTAAACTATGTGCTGCATGACCTTGAATTAGACGCCATATTTCATGCACTTTAGATGTGGAGGCATTATCTCTTTGGGAAGCCCTTTGAGTTGAAGACATATCATTTAGGGATCAAGAACATTTTTACTCAACCTAATCTTAATACATGTTAGAGAAGATGGCTAGAGTTTCTTAGTGAGTATGACTTTGGGATTGAGTACATTAAAGGAAAGTAGAACATTGTGACAGATGCTCTTAGCAGAAGAAGACATCTGGAAGCCATGGTTACTACATGATCAAATTTGAGACGAAAAGTAATTCAGAATCTGCAAGGGGATGAACATTATGATAGATTAAAGCAAGCTTTAGAAGAAGAACCCTTAGATCATCGATTTGATGGTTATGTGATTGAGTTGGATGGAATTTTGTGATATCAAGGAAGGATGTATATTCTAGACTTGGGAAATTTGAGAAAGTTAGTTCTTGAGGAGATCCACAATGTGCCATAATCGGGGCAGCCTGGAGTGACAAAAATCATAGAAGGATTGAGGCCTTTGTACTTTTGGCCTAGACTTAAGAAAGATGTAATAGAATTTGTGGCTTGATGCTTGGAATACCAGCAAGTCAAGGATGAGCATGTGCATCTAGTAGGGCTTTTGTAACTGCATAATGTACCAAAACATAAGTGGAAAGTGATAAGTATGGATTTTATTCAGGGGTTACCCATGTCCAAGAGTTGACATGATGTCATCTTGGTAGTTGTGGACAAGCTGACGAAAGTAGCACATTTTATCCTAGGGAATCTTTTAGATGGTTCATTGGTTTTAGCTAAGAAGTTTGTCTATGAAATCTTTCAATTGCATGGAGTGCCAGAGACAATCATTTCATATCGAGACACTTGCATGACTTCCAAGTTTTGGACAACTTTGAATGTAGCTTTGGTAACTAAATTGAATTTTAGTTTGACATATCATCCTCAGATGGATGGTCAGAAAGAAAGAGTTAATCAAGTAGTTGAAGACCTCCTAAGGATGTATTGTATGGACCAATAGTATAAATGGGAGGAGTATCTTTCTTTGGTGGAATTTGCTTACAACAATTCATACCATGCATCATTGGGGATGGCATCATTTGAAGCTCTTTATGGGCATAAGTGTCGAACACCCATTAGTTGGGACAAGATAGAAGACAAAATTGTAATTGGAATTGATATCCTTGGATAAATGGATGATCAAATGAAGTTAATCAAAGAGAAATTGAAGCAAGCTTCAGATTGACATAAGAGTTATGTAGATAGGAATAGGATGTTCAGACAATTTTCAGTAGGGGACAAAATCTTCTTGAGGGTCAAGCCTCAGAAGCCTTTAGTTTTGTTTGGCAAAGCATCCAAACTTGCTCCTAGATTCATAGGACCGTTTGATGTGTTGGAAGTGACTAATCCTATTGCTTATCAACTTGATCTACTGCATGCTCTTGCTCAAATCCATAATGTTTTTCATGTGTCTTTACTTAAGCCTTATCATCTCGATGCTTCACATATACTTGATTGGCATGCTTTACAAGTACAAGATCCAGGAGTGGTGCTGGTGGATCCCACTCAGATTTTGGAGAGGCACAACGTTAAGTTGAATAACATGGATATTGTACAGTACAAGGTCCAGTTCGACCAATATTTTGTGGATAGTGCCACATGGGAGGAAGCTGAGGAGATAGATAGATCTTTTCCTCATTTGAGGATTTAGTAGAGTTTCTTTTATTTATACATAGTTGAGATACTATTATTTGATTAGATGATACTTTATTGATACATTGATAGTAGTAGATAGATACATTATTATTTCAGTTTTGTGTAATAAGACATTGAGACAATGTCTCTTTGTAGTGGGGAAGGATGTCACATCTTGACCTTTTTTATTCCATTATAATTCAAACTATTGGATGTTACTTTGACGGTTTTACTGTTAGGTAAATTGCAAGGGCATAATAGGTAATTGTCATGATTTTATGGATTAAAATGTATATGAGTATGGATCATGTTTTCTCGAGCTTTGGCTATGATTTTGAGACTAACCTATTGATGCAAATTTGAGTGAGATTGAGCGCAGCTACTCATCAAAGATGAGAACATGGCTGATGTAGAGACGCCCTAGCTGCTAGAAAAAAATGTTAGGATGGACTTCCGATACCTGCACACACACACATAGATCATATAGCATCATGTCATCTTGCATTTTTGATTGGATTACTCCTCTTTGTTTTGTGATTACGAAGTCTTATCTGAGTTTTTGACTTTTAGGAAATATGGATTTGATTGATGTTGAATTGGATAATTTAGGCAATTCTTGTTTGTAGAAATGTTCTTTTAAATTGAATGAGTTGCCATGAAAATCTTGTGTGTTCATACAACCCTTGGGATTAAAAATTAAGCTTGCTTTTGAAAATGATTTTAATTATTTAGATATATATGTATACTTATATTGCTTTAAAAAGTAAAGGTATATATATGTAAGTATATGGTTATAATTATGAAGTAAAATAAATATATTATACAAAGGTTTAGTAAGTTATATCTATATATTATGTATTTATGTAATAAAAGAACATACTTTATATATGGTTACACATATATATTTAGAATATATATTTTTGTATTGAAAAGAAAAGCTAACTCCATGCAGTGCGCAAGGCACATGCATTGGGGCGCTTCTAATTATAAGAAAAAGAAAACCTCAGTTACAAGAGGACTCATGCCAATTTTAGGGGACACATAGAGATAAAACTAAGGGAGTTGAAGGAAAACATATGGATACAGAGAGACAGAGATAAGAAAAAAGAGAGGAAAGTATTTGAAAAAGGGATACCCCATTAGTAAGAAATAAGAAAGAAGGAAAAACACACAGACAAAGGAGGAAAAGGAAGAAAGCAAGAAGTTCATTTTCTTTCCCAACATAGGAACTTTGGGTACTTATTTTTTTAACTAATATTGTTTTGGTCTTTGCTATTGCAAAAATTAGTTATTTTAGATCGACCTGGTGTTATCTTATCGACCTTCCTGCTCTTTTTATTTTTAATAACCATAGTGGCTTTGTTTTTCTATCTATATCAACCTTATTTATCTTGACATATAAATGGCTTGATTCTTCTGGTTTTATCACTTTAGAACGTCTCATATCCTATTCTGTCGCATGTTTGTTTTCTTTCTTTTTCTCTGTTGTAAGTAACCAGTCCAGATCCTTCAGGGTCGGCCTACAAACCTTCATCCAACACCGTAGATCTCCTCAACAAGTGACCTTAGTAATAGTTTTGCTATTGAAATAGTAGGTCAAGATAACAAATGAATCTTCTATTTTTTTTGGCCTTCTAGACCTGATCGACATATCAATTTGGTTCTCTTAGTTTGTCTTAGGAGACTTTGAAACGGTCTCCCAGATTTCACTTTGGCCTAAACCTTTCTGTAGTTTTATTTTGTTTTGGCCTGTTTAAAACCACAAGTTGTATCGATTTGAAAGAATAACAAGCTTTTTGTATGTCAACCCACCCTTTTCCTTACGTCTGGAGCACCCCTTTTTGCTGTTGTAGCAGTTAGGCAAGAGACCTGTTGCCTGATAGGGTCGAGCGGCCTTTGTAAGATTCCTTTTGTTGTTTAATCTAATTATTTATATCAACCTACACTTTGGCATCGACCTCCTAATACATCTTCGACTTGAAATCCTGTTGGAACGGCCTGAAATCCTATTGGAACTACCTGGTTATCATTGGTGTGGCCAGTATGTGTGTTGATCGGCCTTGTTGAAGTTGTACTACCATGCCTGAAACTTTCTTACGATATATATTATGTTGTCAAGTCTGATGAAAGCAATTAAACCCATTCTTACCAATGTGGTAGCGGCCTGTTGTCAAAGTGCATGTCAGTTTGTCAAGTGTCGACCTTTCTATGTTTTTTTTGGTCTTACATTCATTCAATGTCAGCCTCATAGACGTAGAGCTTGGCTTTATCTTTATTGACCACCTGTTCAACTCTTCTTCAAACCATGCTGGAAATCGTATTAATTCTTTAGCTTTATCTTAAAGTCCAATTTTCCTTATGTTAGAAATGATGAGAGCTATTATGAATACAATGATAGGAGTTATGATTATAGTTAGAGATTTACTTGCTTATTCAATCCATAGATGGATAGATTTCAAATGGTCTTTTGCATTGGAACTCTAGTTTACTTCACCATAATTCACCCTCTCAGTAGGCAAGTAGATTCTTTTTAAATTGTATAAGAGAGTAGAATTAGTGAACACATGAGATGATTAAAGTTGTATTAAAAAAAAAATGGAATTAGTTGTTATTCTGTGTGTGTACATATCCTTGGTAGCATTTATTCAATTTAGAGAATATTGTTGTCCTCTATGGGATGTTTGTACAAATTATGCTCTTAAAACTCATTAAGTAGTTGTATAAAGATGCTTATGTATATTTAATGACTATCAAATTGGTATATTAATTGATTTAGTTCTTGATAGAAATGTACGTTCCTTTGCATTATTTAAAGAAAACAACTAGTAAAACACATTTATTTTACTGAAGTATATGCTTGGAGAGTAGATAGTTTTGATATGTGTGCATTGAGTGCTTGAGATTATTGATCGTTGATACATTGGAACTAGTTTATCTTTTTGCTTTATATGCATGTTGGGTTACTTTCGGGCTATGATGCCGAATGTGGGTAAACAGAGAAGGCTTTTCCTCTTTTCAAGATTTGACTGTAACTATTTTTAAGTGCTTGGGCTAAGCCATGTATTCATTGAAATAGATGAACAGATTGTCTAGCAAAACTTTATTTTTATAGTTCTTTGCCACATCCTGTTGTGAGATATTGCACATCATCATTTAGATTTGCATTCAGACATAAGGTTGCATCAGGTGTTCCCTATAGCCAGTTGTTTGCAGGTTGCTAGGTGTTTCATGCAGGGCTGGGTATCCTTCGTGTCATGAAGGATTCCAGTGAAGTGTAATTGCTTCATGGTTGGGAGAAAAAGTGATTGGGCCATGTTCCTATCTCTTAGCTTGTGGATGATCATGTGGGTTAGTGGCGGTTGGAGATAGTGATTCGGTTCTTATTCATTACTTGTACTTGATTATTGTA
The DNA here is from genome assembly GCA_027924645.1 of Cunninghamia lanceolata. Classification (NCBI taxonomy): domain Eukaryota; kingdom Viridiplantae; phylum Streptophyta; class Pinopsida; order Cupressales; family Cupressaceae; genus Cunninghamia; species Cunninghamia lanceolata. The sequence goes on along the minus strand of BSBN01000472.1, from coordinate 15,134,863 downwards.
CCATATTATTCATTATGATGTCTTATGGCATGAGAGCCTAAGATGTATATTGTATACTCTTTTATAGTGCTAACACCTAGTTATGGCACGTGGATTTGTGAGATGTAATGTCATTATTGTTGACATATAGAAGATTTATCCTATTTACTTGAGTTGATGTAATTAATTGGATTATTTACTTCAGTAATTTTGTTATGGAATGCGTACTTTACAGGATTCTTCTTTAAGATTTTTCTTGTCCTCATATTCTCCAAGAGTTGATTTCATGTCCTTGAAAAAACCAAAATCTTGTGTCTTAATAAATCATCCAAAATATTAATTACATTTTGAATCTCAAAATAATCTCCAACCTTTTTGATGGAACTCATCTACATGGAATATTTTCACTATTTCCCAACCCTAAAATATTATCTTTATATTTTTAAGACTTCATGTGAGAGTTTCTATAGTTACGATTGTTTAAGCTACCAAGGAGCAATCACCTAGTCCATAACAAACCCACAAGAAGCATAATGGATCTTTATCTGAGATTTCCCATCTTTAGAGGATACTCAAAGAATAAGCTTCTTGTTTACAAATTGTTCCATTATTTTGTTTAATTTTGTTTGCCATAATTTGAAACTTTAATATTGGGAATTAAATCTTGTTCTATAGACTTACTCTTACCTTCAACCCTTAGTTGTTTATTCATATATTCCATGACATTATAGCAATTTCCTGCATCATTTGGCACTCTTTCCTCTATAGTTCATTCAATTGTACTAAACTCCAAACTATGAACTTTTCTCTTAATCCCTATAATTTGATGAAGGGGGTAAATCATAAAACACATAAAAACAAAATTGCACATAGAAAATAGGAATGTTATTTTATTGATTTGGATAACACATTACATTACAAAAGCTCAAATACAATGAGAGGATGAATCCTCCATAGGCTACAACACATTACAACTTCCTATCTCCAGACTCTGGAACCTTCTGCCTTCTATAGCTCCAAATCTGCTAATGTTTCTATTTTCTCATCTTTTCTTGACTCTACACTTTCCCCCTTATCTCTAGTACTACCAAGGGTTTCTAGAAAATGGTTATAAATAGCCTTTTTGGTGGCCTCCAACCAAATTTCAAATTTTGCATCTCCCTCCAAAAATAGGTCAACTTCCGAGAGCCATAACTTTTGATCCAGGTGTTTGATTGATGAACCGTTTGAAGTGCCAAAAATCTCACGAAGTGCTCTACGCGCCAAGCATTTGCTCTGCCAATTCCACCCATTTTTGGGACTATATGGGATAGTTTAGTGCCTCAAACCTGACTTTGAATAATTTTCAGGAGTTTTTCGGGAAACAAAAACTTTAATATTTTTCAGAATGATCTTTGCCTAATTCCTTTTCCAAAGGTCTTATTTTTCATTTATGAAGCTTTCTATAAATTTTCACTTCCATACATGCTCAAATGCAAACTTTCCAAAAATAACAGTTTGCTATTTTTAACAGTTTGAAAAAACTGAAGGTTCTACATCATTATTCAAGCGATTATGGAACCAAAAATATAAATTTTGAAAAGAAATGAAAAGAACATTGACAATTTTGAATCATCATCTTTTTTTGGGTGAAGAAAGATTGCCCTTACACCACTAGATGCTCCTACATCAGACACCCAGGGTAATTTGAGAAGTATCCTTGTCACATCTCAAGTGTTTATTTGAGGAAAATCCAAATAGTCAACCTCTACCTTAGACAACTAGGAAGAATCTTCTACAAGCCTTCCTTTCCACTTCACCAGATATTCCTCATATTGCCTGTTCTGAGTACTTCTTCCCATACAACTATCCAAGATGTCTTCTATCTCCTCCCTTGAAGTAGATGCCAGAATACTCCACTGTTCTTCTGATGGCCCATCCTCTGTTCCACCTTCATGATATTCTATTGAATCAGAAATGTTGAACACAGGGGAAATGTTGATCCCATTGGGTAGCTCTACTTCATATGCATTTCCTAAATCGTGCTCCTTTAGAATTCTGCATGGTCCAAATTTCTTCATTTTCAACTTATTATATGTCTCGACTAGAAACCTCTCTTTTCTTAAGTGAACCATGACTTCGTATCCTACCTAAAATTCCTTATATCTCCTCTTTTGATCTACCTTATCCTTATACTGAATATTCATCTTATTAGTGTGCTTTCTCACCTCTTCATGCAAATTATTTAGGTGTTTTATAAAGTCTTCGACTTCAACACTTGTCTTTTCTCCATTGTCCATCTTCCTTAACTCTAAAGCATTTCTTGGAGTACTACCATAAACAATTTGGAATGGTGATTTACTTGTACTCCTATTGACAGAATTGTTGTAAGCAACTTCCGCCCGTGGTAAAATCAAATCCCATCCCTTGGGCTTATCTCCTACTAAGCATCGTAGCAAGTTACCCAAAATCCTATTTACCACTTCCATTTGTCCATTAGTTTGTGGATGGTGTACAGAACTGAACTTCAAATCTGTCTTTAACTTCTTCCACAATGTCCTCCATAAATTACCAACAAACTTGGTATGTCGATCTAAAACTATGCTCTTAGGTAGACCATGTAGTCTCACCACCTCTCTAAAAAATAACTCTACAATATGAACAACATCATTAGTCTTCTTACAAGGATTAAAATGTGCCATCTTCGAGAATCTATCCACTACCACAAAAATGGAATCATGTCCTCTCTGTGTCCTTGGTAAACCAAGAACAAAATCCATACTAATATCATCCCATGGCCTCTTTGGTATAGGTAATGGTTGATATAGCCCTGCATTCTAACTTGTTCCTTTTACCATCTGACACACTCTGTAACTTTGCAGAAACTTCCTCACATCCTGCTACAACTATGGCTAATAATAATGTTCACTAACAATATCAATGATCTTATCTCAACCAAAGTGTCCAACTAATCCCCCACTATGCTTCTCCTTAATCAAGTTCTCTCTCATGGAGCTCCTTAGAATGCACAATTGGATTCCTCTAAACAACATGCCATCTTGGATTATGAAATCCAACCATTTTGTCCTGTCCAAAGTAATAGGTTGCAAACAAGCTTTCCAAGCCTCTGCAAAATTTGGATCTTCATGATACAAACTTTTGAGCTCATCGAACCCAACAACCTCTATCTTCATTTCTGTCAACAAATTTTGCCTTCTGCTCAAATCATCTACAACTCTGTTGGACTTCCCACTCCTGTGCTTCAAAACAAAAGTATAACTCTACAAAAAATCAACCCATTTTAAGTGCCTTTGATTTAACTTTCCTTGACTATTAAGATACTGCAAAGCCTGATTATTAGTGTATAAAACAAACTCTTTCAAAAACAAATAATGTCTCCATTTCTTCAAAGCTTGAACTATAGCATAAAACTCATGATCATAAACATAATACTTTTTCTTGGCATCATTAAGATTCTCATTGAAATAGGCAATGGGATTACCTTCTTGACTCAAAACAACTCCTATGGCACTACCACTAGCATCACAATCTACCTGAAATACCTTATTAAAATATGGAAGTGCCAAAATAGGTTGCTCTGTGACTTTCTGCTTCAATGTATCAAAGTTCTTGGATAATCTTGTTGTCCATTTAAACTCTTTTCTATCCCCTCTCATTGTCTTAGTTAGGGGTGCACAAATGCTACTAAAATTCCTGATAATTTTTTTGTAAAAACTTGCCAAACCATGAAAAGATCGTACCTCTGTAGCACTCCTTGGTGTGGGCCATTCGATGATAGCCCTTACTTTTTCTAGGTCCATCTTAAGACCTTCCTTTGAGACAACAAATCCCATGTATACCAACTCCTTATTTACAAAATTGCATTTCTTCAGATTAATCAGCAACTTCTCCTCCCTCAGCTTCTCTAAATCTCTTCTGATATGCATCAGATGCTCATCCCAAGTCTTACTAAAAATCAAAATGTCATCTAAATAAACAAGAAAATATTTTCCTAAAAAGTCTTTCAATACCTCGTTCATGAGCTACATGAATGTGCTCAATGAATTGGTTAGCCCAAATGGCATGACTAACCACTCATACAAACCTTCCTTTATCTTGAAGGCTGTCTTCCATTCATTTCCTTCTCTGATTCAGATCTAGTGATACCCACTCTTCAGCTCAATCTTTGTGAAGTACTTGGCTCCACCCAAACAATTGATTATGTCATCCATTCTGGGCAATGGAAATATGTACTTGATTGTGATCTTATTCCACTCACCATTTTTCTTTGGTTCTAGTACTGTAGGTACCACACATGGACTTAGGCTCTCCCTTATTAGTCCCTTAACAACTTGTGAACTTGTCTATTTAGCTCTTCATTCTCTACAGGAGTCATTCTATGGGTAGCCTTATTCGACAAACTGGCTCCTAGTATCAAATCCATTTGATGACTTATCATCCTCACCGGTGGTAAACCTTCTGGTACATTATCAGAGATGTTCTAAAATTCTTCCAAAAGATCTGAGAATTTTGTTAGTACATCTACACATTTCTCCTAATTGATCTTAGGAATCAATGCAACGCAATGACACTCGTGCTTCATACCCTCCAAAAAATTCCTACCATCTACCAAGCAAATTCTGGTAGTACTACATACCTTTTGTTCTACCTCCTTCAAGGGCTTCAACTTATGACAAACTCCATCCTTTGTTAGGGAATATGTGTTTGCATGTCCAACATGGACATCACACCTATCATACTGCCACGACCTTCCCAATAGCATATGACATGCATCCATCGATATGATGTCACACATCACCTCATCATGGTAGTCTCCACTAATGAGCTTGACCGAACACTACTCATTGACCAAAGCTCTATGGTCCTTCTGCAACCATGCAATCCGATATGGATGTGGATGCTTCCTTCTTGTCAACTTTAACTTGTTAACCATCTCCTCTAAAACAAGATTGTCAATGCTTCCATTGTCAATAATAATATCACAACACTTACCTTCACATTTGCACCTTGTGTGGAATAAACTCTTCCTCAGATCTGGTTCTTTCTCCTCATTCAACAAGGTTCTTCTGATAACTAGGGTTTCTCCCCTTTCAACATCTTCAGAATGCTCAAAATGTGCATCTTCATCTACATGTACAACTCGTGCATTATCTTGAGGTCTTCTATTTGTCCTTCCTTGATGTTGTGGACAGTCATATGCTCAATGTCCTTCTCCACATTAGAAACAGGTTCCTCTAAAACCTCCTCTTCTAGGTCCTTGCCCAAGTCAACCTCTTCCTCTTCCTCTTTGCACACCATTATTTTGGTCACGAGGGTGGTAGGTATTATCTCCTCTCTGGTTTTGACTGTACCATCTTCTTCACTTTTTTTTGGATCTTCATTTTGGCGTCCACAGGATCTTCCACTAGTCCTTCCACATTGACCTCTTCCTCTTTTCTTGCTTTCAAATCTTTTATTCAGTTTTTCCTCCACCTTCAAGGAAAACTGATACACATCCTCTATGGTGGTCATTTTGACTAGGCTCAACTCCTCTTGAATACTTGGCCTCAATCCATTAATGTAATTGGCTACCTTCTCCTTGTTGGCCTCTGCATGGCCTGTTCTAGTAGTAATCTTATAAAACTCTTCTGTATACTCCTTGATAGACTTGTTACCTTACTTCAATCCTTATAGCTTCTTCAACAACTCCAACTCATAGTCCACATGAATGAATTGCTTCTTTAGTTTTTCCACCATCCAATCCCATTTGATAATCTTTCCTTTTCTTCTCCTATTCCTCTCTAACTAGACTTTCTTCCACCAAATACTGGCATGGCCCTTCAACTTTGTTTTTACAAACTTGACCCGATTTGGATCCTCCACACCTTCATACTCAAAATATTCCTCCATGTCATTGATCCAATCAATAAGCTCTTTTGGGTTTAGATTCCCATAATAGGTAGAGACTTCAATCCTTGGTCTCTTTCCAATCTTTGAAATGACCCTCAACAACCTAACTTCTGTAAGATCTCCTACGGCTTCTTGTTCTTCCTCAAATAGCTCTTCTTTAGCTTCATCTTCACTTTCTTCTCTTGTTCTCAGCTCAAACTCTCTTCGCAACTCCTCTTGCAATGCATCGATTTGCCTTTGCAGGGATCTAAAACCCTCTTCTATCAAAGTATTTCTACTACCACAGTTTCGTCATGGAGGCATTTTGATCTTTGCAGCAAACCCACAACCTCAAGTCCTGGTGCAAACTACCTGACGGTCAGCGATCTGTCTACACACTCAGGAACCCTTGCTTTGATACCACTTGATGAAGGGGATAAATCATAAAACACACAACAAAAAAAATTACACACAGAAAATAGGAATGTTATTTTATTGATTTGGACAACACATTACATTACAGAAGCTCAAATACAATCAGAGGATGAATCCTCCATAGGCTGCAACACATTACAACTTCCTATCTCCAGACTCTGGAACCTTCTGCCTTCTGTAGCCCTAAATCTACTGGTGTTTCTATTTTCCCACCTTTTCTCATCTCTACACTTCCCCCCTTATCTCTACTACTACCAAGGGTTCCCAAAAAATGGTTATAAATAGCCTTTTTGGTGGCCTCCAACCAAATTTTGAATTTTGCATCTCCCTCCAAAAATAGGTCAACTTTCGAGAGCCCTAAATTTTGATCCGGGTGTCTAATTGATGAACCATTTGAAGTGTCAAAAATTTTGTGGAGTTCTCTACATGCTAAGAATCCACTTTTTTGATTCTTCCCATTTTTGGGGTCGTACGGGCCGCTTAGTGCCTCAAACTTGACTTTGAATAATTTTAGGGGTTTTCGGGAAACAAAAACTTTAATATCTTTCATACCACAAATGATCTTTGCTTGATTCCTTCACCAAAGGTCTTATTTTTCATTTACGAAGCTTCTTGTAAATTTTCACTTCCATATGTGCCCAAATGAAAACTTTCCAAAAATAACAGTTTGCTATTTTTAGTAGTTTGGAAAAACTGAAGGTTCTACATAATTATTCAAGCGATTATAGAACTAGAAATATAAATTTTGAAAAGAAATGAAAACAACATCAACAATTTTGAATCATCACCTTTTTTGGGTGATGCAAGATTGCCCTTACACCACTGGATGCTCCTGCATCATAATTACTAAAGAAACTTTCTAATTTTTATCTTGGTTTGGATTCAAAGGATGTCCTTTACTATTTTTAAACACAAAAGGATAATAAACAACTCCATCATTCATAATTTCCTAACAAATTTTAGTAAATGCACACTCCTTTTGACATTGAATGATACCAATGACATTATTCCCTTTACTAGTTACAATACCAAAATATAAATCCTTCCTAGTATTCATCTAAATTTCTATGCCCATGCAACCTTTAGAAACAAAAAAAATACTAAGAAAATATTCAATAAAAATGTCATATATCATGGTAATTAAACATAAAACAAAAATATCAGTTATCATGCTAATTTCAACATAATTACACAAAAATGATATTATTTAAAAAATGAGAAAAAATTATCTTACTCTATCAAAATCTAATTTTCTTATAAAAGAGAGTTGATTCATAAAAAATGAGAAAAATGAGAGATAAGTCAAACAAAGAAAGGTAATTTATGGGTTGAAAGTCTTAGGCCATAAAGGTATACATTATTTGTTTCATAACATGCTAACAGGTTAATAACCCTATAGCTATTTCCTTACTACAAAATTTCAAATTCAAAGTTTTTAAAACATTTTTATTGCAAAGGCCATTTGATCCAATCCAAGGGACTTATGTATTTTCATTGTATTTATGAATAAGTAACAAATTGAACACCCTAATCCACCCTAAATTGGTCATTCAAACAATAATAATACTGATGATACAAGTTGAGGCCATCAAGGCATACACATTATCCATTTCATAAAAATCTAATTAAGATCTAGTAGACACGAAAACAAAATGTGGAAGCATAGACAAGTCACATGAACTATTTAACAAAATTACTCAAAGAGATGTGTCCTCATGGATTGCAATGATTGTAGGATATGCACTAAATGTATTTTAAAAAAAAGATTTAAACTTTCAAGTAAATAAAATTGGTAGGTGTAATCTAAATCCCACAACCTTTTCCAACATCTTCCCTACCTATGCCAAAATGGGAACTTTAAAGCATAAAGGATAGAGAAATTTTATTAAATGTTGTAGTTTCAACTTTTCTAGTAGATGTGTATGCAATACATCGAAGAATAGAAACTTAGGAAGGTGAATTGTTTGACAATGCCTCAAAGAGATGTGGTCTCATGGACTGCAATGTCTGCAAGATACGCACAAAATGGATTTGTTGAAAAGTATTTAGAAACTTTTAAGCAAATGTAATTGGTAGGTGTAAAGCCAGACTTGACAACCTTTGCTATTATCCTCCTTGCCTATGCTAAAATGGGAGGTTCAGAGCAAGGTATGAACATCCATTAAAGAATAATGGAAGGAGGATTTTTGTTAGATGTTATAGTTACAACTACCCTGGTAGAGATGTATACAAAATGTGGAACCATAGATAAGGCACACAAACTATTTGAAATAATATGTCAAAGAGATGTTATCTCATAGAATGCAATTATTGTAGAATATGCACAAAATGGATTGAAGTTCATAACTTGGTAAGGCTTTAGAGACTTTCAAGAAAATGCAATTGGTAGGTATAAAGCTAAAGTCCATAACCTTTGCCAGCATCCTCCTTGTCTAGTAAAATGGGTTCTTTGGAACAAGGTATAAACATCCATCAAAGCATGATGGAATTGGGGTTACTATCAAATATTATAGTTCAATATGCTCTAGTAGACATGTATGTAAAATGTTTAAGCATAGACAAGGTAGTGGATTGCTTAAAAAATGTCTTGGAGAAATGTGGTCTCATGGAAATGCATGATTGTAGGGTATGCATAGAATGGATTATTTAAAAAGGCCTTACAAACTTTAAAGCAAATGCAGTTACATAAAATTAAATAAAAAAAATTACAATTTAAAGAAGATAGGGCTATAAATAAATTACTACAAAGTCTAATGCCTATATGATGATTTGCATAAGCACAAAGTTCTAGTGAAAGAGGGCAAAGAGATAGCTAAAAAAATTAAACTTTCATTGAACATGTTATAATGAGATGAGAATGAGTCTATATAATTTTTGATATTTCCTTCAATTCTTTTTAAATGGGATGATGCATTTAAGTTGAATGAATTGGGAATGAAACTTTTCAACTAACACATTTGGAATTAAAATGTTAACACTTAGTTGAGCTAATTGGAAGCTAACTATTTTTCAACACTAAGATAGGATGCCACCTACCCCTCCCAATTCACTTCTCCTCCTATGAACCCCCAATACATATAAATGAAATAAATCAATATACCCCTTATATATATGTGGTATACCACTAGGGAATTTAGCAAGTAAACAACCCCCCCTGCCTGCCCCCCCCCAATATGCATGCCTATGCTATGGTATTGGGTGGGTAGTGAATCCCATAGGATAGGATTAGTGTGGATATAATCTAGTTTCATTTCAATTTTTGTCCCTAATATAGCAAGCTCCAAATGATGTTCTTCAACACCACTAAGTTTTCCATTGCACATGTAGATTAGGCAAGTCTCTATTGTAAGTATTGAAGTTCTAAGGATCACAACTTCAATGTCACACCACAAGTTCATAATCATACTATTTGGGTCAAAACTATAGATATGGGGATCAAGGCCATAGGTGTAGGATTGGCCAAGGTTTACATGTAATTTTATATTTTATAGAGTACAATCATCTCATTTTGTTAATTCTAAATCTAATTTCAAAAATTAATAGTTATACATCATAGTCAATTCAAGCCCCTTCTCTTTGACATCAAAATACACATTACTTTTATTATTTCATTTTTATTTTGAAATTTGATCAGATGAATGTCTCTAACTTAACTCATATATCTAAAACAAATTTATAATTAATTGACCTAAAGATTTATGTAGGATTGTTATGTTTCCTTACACTAATATATTCCACCTAGGCACATAAAACTATGCATAAAAAAAGTCATTATATAAAAACTTAAATAGAAACAAGGGTTGTGGTGTAGCTGTAGTCCCTACCAAATGCTGTCAAAATAGTTTCTAGTGATAATTGCTATGTGAGAGATATACAAGGTGGACAATTTTGGTTATGCTTCAAACTTTTGAATATAGAGTTTGCAAACAAGTATTATATGCAATAAGTATGCTTTAGAAGAATTTAAAATATCTATAGATTTAGGATAAAAGAAGAATGCAAAATTGTATGCAAATAGAACCAAAATATGAGACATAACCACATTTTACTATATTATAGGAAACAAGATTCTATACTAAGTATTGCCTCTCATAAATTAATAAATGGAATAATACTAATGAATAGTTAGTGGAAGTTTATTGCATGCCACAAGTTGTAAAGGAAACATGACATAAGCTGTTTTTCTACTAAGAATTCATTTTTCCAATTAACCATTGATATTTATAGGAATCAAAATTAATAGAATAGATGAAGTCTTGTACAAAGCATGATAAATATAGGAAATCTAAATGTAGTCTATATTTTATATGATTAACAATAAATTATTGTTAGTGTGGTTTCTCAACACTTCAATCCAACAAACAATATGCTCAAATGTCTATTGTTTAGTTATACCATATGTATCAACAACGCTCCAATAAAACCTCTATATCTAGCACCTGTGACTGCTTTGTATTTGCATTTAGCCAAATGAAAGACAAAATTATGACAAAAAATTATATTGACAAGAAAAAGACAAACATAACCTCATCTTTCAACTTGCTACCACCACATTGACATTACATGTTGGAATTTTTTTAAGTAGAAGGGACATGCAAAATTTGTTAGAAACAAAAACCTATGACATGGTATGCTTAGAATTTTCTAGAAATTGTTAAGCAAGGAAAGTTAGTAGGTTTCTAAACTATGAAATTTTGGCTCACATATATTTATGACTTTGATTGACAAGAGTGAAGTGTAATCATGTGAAGTGTAATGGAATTTAGACAGGCCTAATTAGAAGCATGGATCAATGGGGTCTTGTGATTTTGAGTTCAATGTGCCCTATGGCCATAAATGACATAAATAGGAAATCATTTTTTCCCATTTATGTGTGATGTAGAGTGTGATAACTACAAAAAGTGTATATATGCATCAATACTTTGAGATCTCAATTGACTATCTTAGGGGAGGAAGTTGTGAAAAATTAACAAATTTGAGGTTTCCAATAGACCAATTAGTTCTATAATGATTTTATCCAAGTAAGATTTAAGACAATGCTCACACTTAGTGAAGAATTTAGTAATATAGAAATATATATAGTATGATATTTAAATATATAATCAAATTCACATGTACAAAACATCAATAGTTTGAAACTGTTGGTGGACCTCTAGTTGAGATATAAATATATAATAAAATTCACATGTATAAAACATCATTGATATTATTCCATTGATAATAGTAGGTATTTTTGGTTGTAGGAGGACCCATGGTTGATGGATTGCCCATTGTTTGATGTTGACTAGTTGTTTCCCATTTCTTTCCAGCTTAAGGTTTTTATGGGGATTTGGGTGGCTAATTACTGGGAACCCTCCAATGCAGGCAATAGGTGGAAGCCCCTCTCCTTGCCCATTTATTCTCTAGCTCACTTGTTGATCATTCATAGACTTCATAACCTTTTACTTTATTTCTACATGCATCTTTCCCCCTATGGTGATGAGCTTGTCTAGATGAATTCCTCTTTGGGTTGCTATTTTGTTTCCTTAGTTTCTTGTTGCTTCTTCCCCATCTTCCTACCTCCCCTTGGGATTCCCTTTGGTTCAAACCCTCTAATACCCAAAGTGAACTTCTTCCTTTGGTTAGTTGTGTAGGACAGGGTCCTAACTATAGATAGTCTTAGCAAGAGAGGATTTTCTTTTCCTAACAAATGTGTCCTATGTGAGGGAAATTATGAATCTTCTCACCACCTATTTCTCTACTACATATTTTCTGTGGAAGTTTGGTGCCTTGTTCTTTCTTGATTTTTCCTCTCTTAAGATCAACCATTGCCCCTTCTCAACCTCCTCTTCTTATGGCCTTCCCCTTTCCATTCCCCTACCCTGAAGCTTCTATAGAACCCTACTTTCCCCTATGTCCTTTGGGGCTTATGGCATGAAATGAACACAATAATACGTAGAGATTCCAAATCCATTATCTTCAAGGTGTTCTCTAGAATCATTGTAGCTATCAAATATAACTTTTCATGTGCTTTTAAGAATTTGGTGTGTGGGTCCCCTCCTATGTGTTCTTCAAAATTGAAGGTTTTGGATGGGTGAAATTTTGGGATTGATTTTGGTTCCCTTCTTAGAAAACCTACATATGCAAATCCCTTGTTCGTTGTGTTGCAAGTATGTGCCTAATCAGTGTTGTCATTGATGTCAACATATCTGTGTTGTCACTGATGTCAACTATACTCCTATTTTGTTGCTTGCTTGTAATGAGTAAGATGCTTTGTATTTACTTATGTAAGTAATCTTGATGTTGAGGATATTGAGCAAATTAGCTTCTCCGGTAGAAACAGTGAGTTGCAGTGGAAACTGTGTATTGCATACATAAGAATAGTCCAAGAGATTACTCTGCATTTCCTGTAGGATGAATATCTGTGTCTGTGGATTGGAATTTATTTAGAAGTCCATTTGAAGGTGCTATGTTATGAGTTTGAGCCTCCAGTATGAAGAATTGAGTGAGTTATGTTCACCAGAATGAAAACAACTTTTTCTGTATGTTTGACAAAGACAGGGAGAAAGTATTATACTTCGCATTCCTCTGCATTGAAGTATTTTTATCTGTGGTTCTAGAGTTAAGTCTAAGATGATGTTAAGTGCTTTCAACTCCAATGGTTCATGATTTGGCGGTCCACAAGCTATCCTTTCTTTATGACAGTGACTGACAATGTTGTTGTTGTGCTTCCGTTTGAAGAATCTTCTTAACAGAGTGGTTAGAGATCGTGCGGTTATGGCTGGTGATTAGAATATGCTTGTGTATGTCTCCTGATCATGTTCCTATCTTTGGATTGGTTTGCAAAGAGAAGTTTGGATCGTGAAAGAAGAATGTTCTTAGAAAAACCAGTGTTAACTCCAGTCTGGGCTGACTTGGTTGATTTCACTATTTATGGAGATTCATTGAAGATTGTAGAAGTGTGCTGTGTCTTGGAGGATTGCGTTTGAGTCCCAGCTAAGGCATGGCATGTTCATCATACTTCTCTACATCTTTCCTTAACTAAATTTTGTAATAGGTCTAGACCTATTTGTGAGTATGTTTTGTAATGCCGACCTTGGAGAATGTTCCAATGGTTGATGAATGTAATGCCGACCTTGATGTACATTCCAAGGTTGATGAATTATATAAAAGCATGTAATAGAGTTGCAAAAAGTGGGTGTGTAGCGAAGATGAAGAGATAAGTGTGAAGGTGTGAAAGAGCAGAGAAGAAAATTTATACTGTGCTTCAATAGAACTGAATCCTGGCATGGTGTAGATGCTACTTAATCAGTTCACCACTTTGGTAGTGAGTCACCCCTTGGCAGTGAACCACCCTTCGGCAGTGAGCCGTTCTTTGTAGTGAGTAATTTGGGCAGTGTGCCTCTATTAAATTCAGTATTGTTATAACTCATATATTTCTGTGGGCTAACACCCACTGTGGTTTTTCCCTTTTAGGGTTTTCCATGTAAAAATATGGTGTCTATTGTGTTGGATGTGTGATTGTGATTAAGTTTATGGTTTCATGCTTTCATGGTTAAATCTGATTATAAGTAATTAAGTTGTTGATGGTTTGATATTCAAATGAAGCTAAGTTTTTGGGACAACTGATTCACCCCCCGCTCAGTTGTCCGGTGTATTTCAGAAATTGGTATCAAAGCTAAGTTCCTCAGTGGTAAGCTTAACAGCTTGAGGTAGATCCAAGATGTCTTACAAAAAGGAGGCTCTGCAGTTTGATGGGATGAATTATGCAACTTGGAAGATTTGCATGAAAATACATCTACTTTGTATTGGTTATAAAGTATGGCTAGCAACATAGACTAAATATACCATGCTGGAGAATGGTCTGACAACTAAAGATGAAGTCAAAGAATATGAGGTAAATATAAAAGCCAGAGATGCTCTGCTAAGTGCATTGACTGAATTTAATAAAGGTCATGGATTATGAGTATGCTACAGAAGTCTAGGATAAGCTGAGTAATCTGTAGGAGACGATTTTGTAAAGAGTGCCAAATTGCAGGGACTGAAAGCCAAATATGAAGGCCTTAAAATGGGAGAAGATGAAAACATAACATCCTTCATGCAAAAGGTTGATGAACTTGTTACTGGAATCAAAGGTAATGGATGAATTGTTGATGAAATTGAAGTTGTGATGAAAATTCTTAGGTCATTACCTAAATCCTATGCTCACAAGGTAGCTGCAATTGAAGAAATAATGACTGTGAAAAAGATTAATAAGGATCATTTGCTTGGTAAGATTACTACTTTTGAAATGAGAGAGTTTAGTGATGCTCTGCCAAAAGTAGAAACTGCTTTCAAAGCCAATACTTCAGAAAAGATCTCCAGAGTAGAAAAGTACAAGGTAGAACTTGATGATGAGCTTGATGAAATTGAAGCCAACTTTTTTGATAAATTGCAAAGAGGTTCTGGTAAGTTCAAAGACAAATCACCTTTCAAATGTTTCTCGGTAAAGTAGGTCATTATGCTTCCAGATGTCCTGAAAGAATTGAAAGGAATAGAAAAAGATTTGAGAATAGGCCTAGAGCTCCAAAGAAATGCTACTATGTTAGAGATTTTGATGATGAAGGTGTGACTGATGATGAATTTGATGATGCTAGTACTAGTGCAAATGAATGCCTATTTATTTCTATTAAAGAAGAACCTATGTCTACTAATCCTGCGAGATGTGTGAAGGAAGAAAAACCAGTGGAAGAAAGTGCTCTTGTTCAAGTTGAGAAAGACAAGGATGAATGGATTATTGATAGTGGATGTTCACATCACATGACCGGAGACAAAAGTAAGTTTGTAAGTTTGGAAAAATATGATGGAGGACTGGTTAGGTTTGGAGACAATGCAATGGTAAGATTTGTGGAAAAGGATCTATTTCATTTGATGGAAAGCATAACACTGACAATGTTCTCTATGTGAAGGGTTTAAAGCATAATCTTTTGAGTGTTGGTCAAATGTGTGATAAAGGTTATGATCTGAGATTCAAAGACAATGGATGTAAGTTAATGGAAAGCTCTGAAACTGTGATTGCTATTGGTAAGAAAACCAAAGGTAACATCTATCAATTAAGATGAACTAATGATTATTGTTTATTTGCCCAAGTAGATGAAAGTTGGTTGTGGCATAGAAGGTTGTGTCATATAAATTTTGATAATCTGGTAAAGATAAGTTTAGGTCATACTGTAAGAGACTTATCAAGACTTGTGAAACCCTCCAATACTATTTGCAAGGAATGTCAGTTGGGAAAGCAACAAGAACAAGTTTCAAGAGTAAAGAGCAATTTTTTGCCAGTTTGCTGGATCTAGTTCACATAGATCTATGTGGTCCTACAAGGATAAGAAGTCTGCAAGGTGACAGGTACTTCATGTTGCTTATTGATGATTATTCTAGAATGACTTGGGTTACTTTTCTAAGAGACAAATTAGAAGCCCTAGAGAAGTTCAAATCCTTCAAAGCAATGATTGAAAATGAAATAGAACTGAAAATCAAATGCTTGAGGTCTGATAGAGGAGGTGAGTTCAAATCAAATGAATTCAACATTGTTTTGTGAAGAACAAGGAATAAAAAGACAGTTGTGGAAAGGAAGAACATGACAGTTCAAGAAGCTACCAGAACAATGATGAAGAAAGGAGGCCCGTTGGAAGTCTTCTGGAAAGAAGCTATACATAGTACTGTGTACATTCAAAATAGAGTTTAGGTGAAAGGTAATGGCACTAAAACCCCCTATGAATTGTGGTATGGAAGAATTCCAATAGTAAGATACTTCAAAGTCTTTAAAAAATGCTATATCAGAGGAGATGAAGACCTAGGGAAATTTGATGCAAGATGTGATGAAGGAATCTTCTTTAGATACTCTACCAAGAGTAAGGCCTACTAGTGCTACACCAAAAGGTTGAAAAAGATTGTGGAGAGTGCAAATGTGAAGGTGGATGAAGGAAAAAGAAAAACATTAGATTAGAGTGGCTATGAGTTAGATGAACCTGCTGATATAACTTATGAAGAAAAAGTTGAACAAGAAGACAATCAAAGTGAAGAAGAAAAGGCTCCAAAAATTTATAAGACTCCCAGGTATGTAAGAATCAATCACTCTGAAGATCAAATTATTGGAGATAGAGAAAGGAGTACTGACAAGGAAAAGATCTACAAAAGAATAAGTGAATTACTGTCTTCCCTCTATAGTTGAACCAAAAACTGTGAATGAAGCCTGCAATGATGAAAATTGGGTTAAGGCAATGGAAGAAGAACTAGTACAGATAGAAAAGAATGAAACTTAGGAATTAGTTCCTAGACCTGCTGACAAAAATGTTATTGGAACCAAATGGGTCTTCAGGAATAAGATGAATGAAAATGGAGAAGTGGTAAGGAATAAAGCAAGACTTGTGTGCAAAGGATATTCTCAAATTGAAGCAATAGATTTTGAAGAGACTTTTGCTCTAGTAGCTTGAATTGAAGCAATCAGAATGTTTCTGGCATTTACAGCTCACAAAGATTCCAAAGTGTATCAGATGGATGTGAAGTTTACATTCCTAAATGAGGAGTTAGAAGAGGAAGTCTACATTAAACAACCAAACGGATTCAAACTATCAAATCAAGGTGATATGGTATGCAGGTTGAAGAAAGCATTATATGGACTCAAGAAAGCTCCCAGGGCATTGTATGCAAGGTTGGATAAATACTTATTACAGTTAGGATTTAGTAAAGGCACTACTAACAGTAATCTTTATTTGAAGATTAATGGTAATCAAATTTTGATTGTTGAAGTCTTTGTTGATGATATCATCTTTGGAGGAAATGAAGGTATTGTTGGAATTAGTCCAGACAACTGAGAGGGGGGGTGAATCAGTTGTCCCACAATTAACCTTTTTCTTCTTTTAAACTTCTTTATCAATTTTCAATTAGATTAGTGATGTAAACATTTAAGCATGAATTAACAACACATGAGCATAAGCAAATTGAACACACATAACACTATAATTTTTACGTGGAAACCTAGTTAAGGGAAAACCACGGTAGGGGTTAACCCACAAGATTTGTACCCTGTTAAAAGTACTTAAAAGAAATGAAAAGGCACTTGCCTTAGGGCTCACTGCTTAAGGAGGGTCACTGCCTACAGGAGGCTCACTGCCTACAAGAATTTATGTTTAATACAGGAAGAATAAATTGCGAAATAACATCTTCTTTATGCCTGGTTCAGTTCCTTTGAAATCTCACAAAACTTCTGCTCTGCCCCAAACACTTCTTCACCATCTCTTCATACCTTACTACTCTTGTTCCTCTGCTCCTCCTCTTCTCTGCTCTATGTCTGTACCTTTCTTAGTATTTTATTATTTTCACACAAAGACAACTTTCCACAATTCATTCACAAGTATTTATATGCTTCATCAACCTTGGAATGAACATCAAGGTTGGCACTACAACCATGCGAATCATTATATTGTCGGCCAAACATAAGTTAGACTTGAATCTTCTTCCAACATGCCACACTCCAAAGAATTGCTCTTAGATCATCCACAACACGCTTGAAACATCAGGTCAGCCAAGACTGGGAAGAACAACAATACCAAGAAGAAAATCTTCACCAACGAGCTCAAACTTCAATGCGGATTTCAATGCGGACCTCCAACATAATAGTCACATGATCCAAAGACCTCCACAAGCACATTGAATTCAACAAAAACATCTGCACTCCTCCAAAACATCAGAATCACTTGCATCTTCATCTAGAACCTTAAGAACATTATCTGCCATGACTGTCACACTAGAAAGATTGCTTGCGAACCTCCAAACCATGAACCACTTGAGTTGATGATACACAGTGTCTTTCCAAAAAAGATTCTAGATCCGTAGATCATAATATTTTGATGTAGAGCAATCCAGACCAATTTACTATCACTTTATCTCTTCTGAACAACTGCTAAAACCTGGTTCTACTCAGACGGCCATAACTTCTTCAAATCTTCATGCGGACCTTTCAAATCTTAAGTGGAGCTACTTCAGACAATCATCTACACAACCATATGGTCCACATACATTTATCTTCATTAATTTTCTCAATATCCTCAACATTCTAGTCTTCTAAACATGCAACAAAATGGAATACAGTTGACACCAATGGCAACAAGGATATGTTGACATCAATGACAACACTGATTAGACACATATTTGCAACAATCTCCCCCTTTGTCATTGATGACAACATATGATGTGAAAAACTAATTCAACCATCAAGACAAGAACTTCTCCCCCTTTCTCTTATCACTTCTGTAACTAGTTTTTCACATGACTTCTCTCCTCCTTTGACATCAATGGCAAAGGGCACATATTTGCAACCTTTTCTCCTCCTTTTTGTTTCAGACTGATCTCTAGAATTTGCATACTAACTACTCGTCCTAAGTAGTATCTCCTTAGTACCAATCCATATCACAAGATATGACTGTGAATTCCACCAGACTGATGCACCCTAGTGCATCTTAGTTCTGAGCAGGAGGGGTAGTAACCCCTAACTTCTCTCTGAGATACTCAAAAGTATCCTTAGGCAGAGGCATGGTGGATATATCCACAATATGATCCTTTGAAGAAACAAACTCCATTTTGACTTCATTCTCACTTACTTTTTCTCTTAAGAAATAAACTTGATGGATATGTGTTTTGTCTTTGAATGCAACACCGGATTCTTGGAGATGTTTATTGCACTTGAATTATCATAGAAGATTGTAACAGGCTCCTCAAATACCACTTTGATATCCTTCAACATTTGCTTCATCCACAAAACTTGAGTGTAATTACTTGCTGCTGCTATGTACTCTACCTCTGCAGTAGATAGAGATATTGCCTATTACTTTTTGCTCAACCAAGAAACCAATCTTCTTCCCAAGAAGAATGCACCACCACTAGTACTTTTCCTATCATCCACATCTCCTACCCAATCAACATCAGTATATGCATGAAGAGTGAAGTCATTTTCCTTTAGATACCACAAGCCATAGTCAAGTGTCCCTTTAAGATATTTGAAAATTCTCTTGACTGCTGCTACATGGGATTCTCTAGGATCAGCTTGAAATCTAGCAACAATTCCAACTGCATTCATGATATCAGGTCTGGTCTGATTCAGATAGAGTAGTCCCCCAATCATTGATCTATACCTTTTATGATTTGCCTTAGGTGAATTATCATCTTTACTCAACTTGCATCCGGCTACCATAGAAGTACTTACTGGTTTTGAGTCCTCCATTCCAAACTTTTTCAACAATTCTCTCACATATTTAGACTGAGATATGAAGATACCTTTATCTGACTGAGTGATTTGCAGACCTAAAAAGAAATTCACCTCACCAAACATGGACATTTCAAATTCACTTTGCATCTGATCAGCAAATTTCTTACACATGCTTCCATTTCCACCAAAAATGATATCATCAACAAATACCTCAACAATTAATATGTGCTCATGATCAATCTTGAAATAAAGATTACTGTAAGCAGTGCCTTTGCTAAATCCTATCTTTATTAGATACTTATCCAATCTTGCATACCAGGCTCTTGGGGCTTGTTTGAGTCCATACAAAGCTTTTCTCAATCTGCAGACCATATCTTCTTGATCCAACAACTGGAATCCTTCCGATTGCTCAATGTAGAATTCGTCTTCTAGCTCTCCATTTAAGAATGCCGATTTGACATCCATCTGGTATACCTTGAAATCTTTGAAAGCAACAAAAGCAAGAAATAATCTGACTGCTTCTATTCTTGCTACCGGAGCAAAAGTTTCTTCAAAATCAATTCCTTCTACTTGAGAATATCCTTTGCATACCAACCTTGCTTTGTTTCTTACAACTTCACCATCTTCATTTAGTTTATTCTGGAAGACCCATTTAGTTCCAATCACATTTTTGTCCTCTAGTCTAGAAATAAGATTCCAAGTGTGATTCTTTTCAATTTGCATTAATTCTTCTTCCATTGCTTTTATCCAGTTTTCATCATTGCAGGCATCAATTACTGATTTTGGTTCAATCTTTGAAATCAAACTGTTAGGGTAAAATTGGATCAACAATGAATAATCAATATCAAATAACCAAAACTTCAATGAAATAGTGAACTAAGGAAATTCAATTACAATGAACAAACAACAAACCTTCCTCAATTCAAAACTTCCATTGATTGCCTATCTAAACCGTTCTTGCATGTATGAAATGAGGGCCCTCAAAGAGTGCACTTCCTTGCTATGCTTCAAGAATGTCAATTGAGAATGGCAGTGATAATACTGCAATGAAGAGGAGCTTCACAACGATGATAGTAATGTGTAGCAGCAAATGTGATCACAAGCAATGAAGGAATTGGTGCCAAAGGCCCACTGTAATTCCTGCAGAGTAACGATACTTAAAGCTTGGATGAATGAAATGGAAGAACAGAGTTCAATTTATAGACTTGGGAAAGAAGAGATCAATGGTATAAAAGACTTGAGAAGATCAACGATTGAGAATAGTTGTGGAACATGCAACGAATAAGAAGAAGACATGTGTCTTGCTTTCTTTTTGCATGAGACAATTTGCTAAGAATAGAAGAATGAGTTAAAGAAATTAAAAGAATATAATAATCAGTTAAGTGATTTAAAACAAGAAGAAGGGATTTGCATGAGAATAAGAAGATATTTTGCTTTATTAAATATTAGGAATATTTAATTGCATGTGCAAAAAGATTGAATTATATTCAGAGATAACTCAATTTAGAAGAAAAAGACAACTTAAATAAATATTTGATTTATTTAAATTTAGAGAAGATATTATTGGAAGAAACAATTAAATAATTGGAATTATTTAATTTAGAAGATAAGAAAGCAAATTAAATAAATAAATTTATTTAATTGTTGTGCATGATTTTGGAAGAATAAATAAAATATTTGATTGTATTTTATTTTTGGAGATTGAAAGGATTTAAATAAATTTGATTGATTTATTCAAATTTGCAGGACTGAATTGACTTAATTAAATAATTAAGAATTATTTAATTATTTGGTAGGAATTGAATTAAATAAAGGATTTTATTTAATTGTTGGATGAATATGAATCAAATAAATAAATTTGCTTATTTATTTATTGATAGAGGAATTAAGATGGAATAAATATTAAGAATATTTATCTAGACCAAATCGTGTCATTTTTAGGCGTATACACAAACAAATCTCTTCTTGATCTTCAACAATTCTTCTCCTAGTTCGAACACCTTTATTTCTATCTCCTATAATCTGATCTTCAGGATGATTCATCCTTACATACCTAAGAGTTTTGGGATTTGCTTGAACTTCTATTTCTTGAACTTGTTCCTCAACTTCTGCATTATCCTCTTGAGTCACTAGATTTTCTGGATCAATCTAGATCTGAGTCTGGGTTTGAACTTGCCTTCCTTGACTTTGACTTTCATCTTGATCATCTGATTCATATCCGCAAGACCTGGAATGTCCTTGTTTGCTCTCATCAACTCTAACATTTGCACTTTCAACAATCTTTTTCAATCTTTTGTTAAAGCACCAGTATGCCTTGCTTTGAGTAGAGTAACCCAAAAATATTCCTTCATCACTTCTTGTATCAAACTTGCCTAGATCCTCATCTCTTTTGATATAGCATTTACTACCAAAAACTCTGAAATATCTCATAGTAGGAGGATGACCAAACCATAGTTCATAAGGTGTCTTACCAGAATTGCCTTTGATTTGCACCTGGTTAAGAGTGTAGACAACAATACTCATAGCCTCTCTTTAATATACTTGTGGAATATTTGCTTCCATCATCATGGTCCTAGCAGCTTCTTGAATGGTCCGGTTCTTTCTTTCCACAACTCCATTCTATTGAGGAGTCCCAGGAGTAGATAACTGTCTTTTTATTCCATGCTTTTCACATAATGAATCAAACTCACTGGAGGTAGACTCTCCACCTTTGTCAGATCTCAGACACTTTATTTTCACACCAATCTCATTCTCCAACATAACCTTGAACACCTTGAATTTGTCAAGAGCTTCTGATTTTTCTTTTAGAAAGGTTACCCACATTATTTGGGAGTAATCATCAATCAACAACATAAAATATCTGTCTCCTTGCACACTCCTAATTCTGGCATGGCCACATAGATTAGGATGCACAAGTTCTAGTAGTCCACTTAAAAATTATTCTTTACTCTTGAATGAAGTTCTATTCTATTTACCCAATTGACATTCTCTACACATGCTATCAGGTTTCATAAGTTTTGGAAGATCTCTCATAGCCTGAGTAGAACTTATCTTGACAATGTTATCAAAATTCACATGACACATTCTCATGTGCCATAACCAACTTTGATCAATCTGATCAATTAGGCAACTCTTACCAGAATTACTTAAATAAAAGATGTTACCTCTAGTCTGAGTACCAGATGCAATTTCAATTCTAGAGCTTTCCAGGATTCTGCATTTTCCATCCTTGAATCTGAGGTCATAACCCTTGTCAATCAACTATCCAACACTGAGAAGATTATGCTTTAGTCCTTCCACATAGAGAACATCATTAGTGTTATTCTTACCATCAAAAGAGATGGGTCCTCTACCATAGATTCTACTAGCCGAGTTGTCTCCAAATTTCACAATTCCACCTTTGTAATTTTCAAAGCTTACAAACTTACTTTTATCACCAGTCATATGATGAGAGCATCCACTATCAATAACCCATTCATCCTTTTTAACAAGCTGAGCAGCCAAGGCACTTTCCACATTTGCACGGCTAGCAGATTCAGTAGACACTGGATCTTCTTCTTTGATAGCAATGAACACCCAATCACCTTAAGTGGAACCTCCATGTTTAGATTCATCATCTATGACTCCTTCTCCAGCTTCTTGGACATAGTAACATTTCTTTTGACCTTTATATCTGTTAGGGTTTGGCTTTGAAAATTTCTCTGGATATCTTGAGGCAAAATGACCAATCTTATTACAAGCAAAACATTTAAATGGCAACTTTCCTTCACACTTACCAGATCCTCTTAGCATTCTTTTGGTAATAAGAGCTTCAAGTTTTGCAGACTCAATTTCATCATCTTCAAGATCCTTCCTTACCTTAACGAATCTATTTGATCTTCCTGAAGAGCTTTCACCCGGATCATATCTTTGTTTTCCATATACACTGGCCTTAAATGCAGATTCAGACTTAGGAAGAGAATCACCAAACTCACTCATTTCAAATGCTGAAAGCTTACCAACTAACTGATCCCTTGTAATAGTTGTCATTATCCCGATCTCTTCAATGGCAACAACTTTATGCTTGTATGCTGTAGGTAAGGATCTGAGCACTTTGGCAACAATCTCTGATTCTTCCAATACTCCACCAGCATTTCTGATACCGATCACAAGTTCATTCACTTTCTGCATGTAGGAAGTAATGTTTTCATCTTCACTCATTACCAACCTTTCATATTTACCCTTCAGGCTCTGTAGCTTGGTACATTTGACATATTTATCACCTTCATACAGATTTTCAAACTTTTTCTAGATTTTATGGGCAGTTTTCAAATCCAGGACATTTGCCAATTCTGTATCAGTCAGGGCACTCAATAATGCTTCTTTAGCTTGAATATTGCATTCAGCTTCCCTAAGTTATCAACCAAAAGGCATCACCCATACATTCTAAATGACACTGCATGCGTACCTTCCAGAGGGAGTAATTTGTTCCATCAAATCTTAAACTTTCCTTCTTGTAAGTCGACATCTTGGATCTCCTCAAGTGGTTAATCTTCTTTTAGAGGAATTGGCTCTGATACCAATTGTTGGAATTAGTCTGGACAACTGAGAGGAGGGGGTGAATTAGTTGTCTGACAAATTAACCTTTTTCTTCTTTTAAACTTCTTTATCAACTTTCAATTAGATTAGTGATGTAAACATTTAAGCATGAATTAACAACACATGAGCAGAAGCAAATTAAACACACATAACACCAAAATTTTTATGTGGAAACCCAGTTAAGGGAAAACCACGGTTGGGGTTAACCCACGAGATTTGTACCTTGTTAAAAGTACTTAAAAGAAATGAAAAGGCACTTGCCTTAGGTTCATGCCCAGAGCTCACTGCCTACAAGAATTTATGTTTAATACAGGAAGAATGAACTGCGAAATAGCATCTTCTTTATGCCTAGTTCAGTTCCTTTGAAAGCTCACAAAACTTTTGTTCTGCCCCAAACACTTATTCACCATCTCTTTATACCTTACTGCTCTTGTTCCTTTGCTCCTCCTCTTCTCTTCTCTTCTCTGCCTCTATACCTTTCTTAAGATTTTATCATTTTCACACAAGGACAACTTTCCACAATTCATTCACAAGTATTTATACGCTTCATCAACCTTGGAATGAACATCAAGGTCAGCACTACAACCATGTGAATCATTATACTGTTGGCTAACAATAACTGAGACTTGAATCTTCTTCCAACAACATGCCACGCTCCAAAGAATCACTCTTAGATCATCCACAACACGCTTGATACATCTGGTCGGCCAAGAATGGGAAGAACAACAATACCAAGAAGAAAATCTTCACCAACGAGCTCAAACTTCAATGCAGACCTCCAACATAGCAGTCACACAATCCAGAGACCTCGACAAGCACATTGAATTCAACAAAAACATCTGCACTCCTCCAAATCATCAGAATCACATGCATCTTCATTTGGAACCTCAAGAACATTGTGTGCCATGACTGTCACACTAGAAAGATTGCTTGCGGACCTCCAAACTACGAACCACTTGAGTTGATGATACACAGTGTCTTCCCAAACAAGCTTCTAGATCTGTAGATCATAATATTTTGATGCGGAGCAATCCAGACCAATTTACTGTCACGCTGTCTCTTCTGAACAACTACCAAAACCTGGTTCTACTCAGACGGCCATAGCTTCTTCAAATATTCATGTGGACCTCTCAAATCTTAAGTGGAGCTACTTCAGACAATCCTCTACATAGCCATATGGTTCGCATACATTTATCTTCATTAATTTTCTCAATATCCTCAACATTCCAGTTTTCTAAACAGGAAACAAAATGGAATACAGTTGACACCAATGGCAACAAGGATATGTTGACATCAATGACAACACCGATTAGACACATATTTGCAACAGGTATGTGTATGAAATTTTCTAGTGAAATGCAGAAAGAGTTTGAAATGTCTATGTTTGGTGAGATGAATTTCTTTCTGGGTCTGCAAATCAATCAATCAGATAAATGAATCTTCATATCTCAGTCTAAGCATGTTAAAGGGTTGTTAAATTTTTTTGGGATCACTAGTAGAAAAATAGAAATAAATGACTAAAAAAATACCAAAAGTTGGTCATGTACCATTAGTTCGATCACGTGACCATTGGTAGTTGATTGCCGACCATTTATCTCGCGACCAAATTTATGACTAAACAAATTTTAGTCATTAATTTGGTAGTATATTTAGTCATTATTTTAGTTGTATATTTAGTCATCAATTTGGTAGTATATTTAGTCATCAATTTGGTAGTATATTTGGTAATTTGGTAGTATATTTAGTCATTGATTGTTGTTAACTGGTCATTTATTTAGTCATTGTAATCATTAATTGCCATCAATTGGTAGTATATTTAGTCACTGATTTTTGTCCATTGGTAGTACATATTTAGTCATTTGTATTAACTAATTTCCATCCATTGGTAGTATATTTGGTCATTTTAATCATTATTTTTCCAGTCATTTATTTAGTTATGGTAGTCATTTTTATTTACTGGTTTCCATTAATTGGTAGTAAATTTAGTCATGATATGAATAATTTATTAAATACCATCAATTTTATAATGCAGAAAAAACATATTAAATTTGAATTAAAACATAAAAGCAAATAAATTTGGAAAACTATATATTTTATGATGTTGCCAAGTAAATATTGATAAATTTGAGCCAACACTTTCTATTTGAGAATCGGCCAATCAGAAAATGAAACAAGACAAAGCAAAGTGACAATAAATATTGACACCATTTGGTATGGCATCTTGTCAACATGGAAATGTTTTTGGTTTCGTACAATTGCAGTAAAATATGAATTTATTTAAAACAATATTTTCATGATATTTTCTTCATTACCTCAAGAAATCATAAAATAGATCATTACACAAAATCTCTACTCTTGGAATCAATCTCTTCCCTTTCTCACATGGCAATACCACACTTACCCATTCAAACTATTAAATTTCAGCAAATGAGCTCAACATGAGACATTCAAATGACCTTCTGCATAGATAGGATCTGAAGTTCACTACTGTCTTATTGTAGCCAGAGGTGCAGCACGTACACCACATAGAAAAACATATAGAAGAAGCTTATGATGCAGAAGCTACTGTTCTGGTATCAACAAAGTTCACCATTTGTTATCCTGATTGTGGTGTTTGTAATGTTGCAGGGTGCATTTTCCCATTTTCATTAGAAGGTTTTGCTCCAATCCAAAGTTCCATTGCACAATGCATCATTAGTAGTAGCTCAAAGAATTTTTAACAACTTTTTCAATTTCACCACAAGTTTCCAATCATCATTGGATAAATCATCCTGAAAAAATAAGAATATTCCATTTTAGACATTAAAAAGTTGTTTTATTAGCCAAAATTAATGAAAAGCACAAATGTTCAATTAGTATAAAATGCATAATAGTAAATACACTGTAAACTTACGTAATGTGGATATCAAATAGCCTTACCCTGTAGTTTTCTTTCAATATATCTATGGATCTTCTGGTGAGATGACTCACAAATTCATCCTCCATTTCAAAATGCCTACCAAACATTTTCTGTGCTTCATCAGCGTTGCTCCCAACAATCTGTAAAGTTCGTATGATAATTTATTAATAAAAACATTTCAAAAAATAGCATCCAAAATCATATAAAACTATTAACAATAAAGATAGCTTCTCAAAATACCTTCATGGCCACTTTTTCACCCTTCTTAGCCATTTCAACAGCTTTATGATTGACCTCAATTGAGGCTATTTTGCCAATATCTATGAAATATTTTGTGGGAACACATAATGGTGTGCCAATCTGTAGATGCCATCACCACATATGGCTTTATAAAAACCAAAAATGATACAACAATCTTTTAAATGCAAAAGTCATAACACCGAAAATACTAGGTTTAGATACTGACCCTTGCAATGCCTTCAAGAATATCAGCACCAACAATTATAGGATCCTTCTTGTTAAAAATACAATTTGGAAAAATGCTCAGTACACAGGGGAAAACATCATCTTCTACAGTCTCCTTTTTCCTTTCTTCCTTAAGATTATCCATATATGCTTTAAACTGGTCAAACAGATGATAACTAATAATGTATTTACAACAATGGGACACTCATAATAATGTATTTACAACAAAGGTTAGATAACCACTCAAGCATTAAATGTATATGCTAACTCCAACTCTTAACAAGGCAAGTAGTTATCAGACTTGCTCACCTGCATTCCACAGACCACAATCTGATTGCCTTCATGTAGCACACCATTTATCAATATAACATCAATTGTAGCTCCCAATCCTTCTATAACCTTCACCTCCAAGATGGTACACTAAAATAACAATTCAAAACCATCAAAATTGACAAAATATGATGTTAGTGACCTAAAAGACTATTTAAATTAATCATTTTTTGACTGTCCTTTGCTAAATTGGTGTGGAGCTATTTCCTTCCCTCTTGGGCTGCCTGTGCTAATAAATCAACTATTGACTGGTTAGACATTGCTTTTGGTTATATATGCTGCAATGTTCCCTTGTCAAAGTTTCTGTCCATACTTTGGTTAGTTTGCTCCTCTAAAGTTTTATGGTGTATATAGACAAAGAGATATACAGATGTTTTTCAAAGGTAGAGTGGGGTACTCACAAGCTTCTCAAGAGAAGTCATTATTTCTGTTGTTACTTGGAATGTTGGTATGTAGGTATATCTAAGGTAGGAGGATGTTAAGAAGTTCATCCAGAATGAACTCCCTTTCCAGAGTCTCATGCTGAAGGAAGGAAACGCTGTTGGATGGATGGTGTTCAGGGGGCAACCTATGGTGAGGATGGGTGTCCAGTGCAGCCTATTGTCACCAAGGGTTCCAGTTTCCACAAGTATTCTACCCCTGCTAAGACTGTTGGTGGTTCCAAAGCAGCTGGAAGGATCACTTGATGATGAGGTGGCTCTTTATCCTAATTTAGCTGGTTATGATTGCTCTTATGATAGTGGTGATATGGATGATAATTCTGTTGGCAAGAGACACTGTGTGGCTTCATGATTGTTGTCATTGATGGCAACAAAGTTTATCCCACACATCCACAGCACATAATATGTCTATACCGAAAGTCAGATTGAAGAGTGTTTTGGTTCAGTGAACAAGAACAGAGCATGCAGCAAGGTCCGACAATCAGGTCTGGATCTCTCAGAGGATGTATCTCAGAAAAGTATAGACTTGGGAAAAGTCAAGAGGGGCACCATGACTACTACATTCCAGAGATTGAGCCTCCGATGATGAAAGAGGGAAAAGAGATGAGCATCTAAGTGTTGGGTTCCTGACAGGCAGAGCAGACTGAGGAAGAACCAACCGACAGAGCATCAGACCTTAATCTGGATGAGAAATTGATGGTGATAAAGCTTTGTGAGGGATCATTCTTGGTTGGCTGACATAATTGATGACTTCTATATCTATGTCCTTGATACGCATTGTTAGGGTTAGCCGGCAGAAGATATCAATTAAATGCAAATAAAGATTAAACAGAGAAATGGAAATACACAGAAATAATAATAGCGAGAGACAATTTTTAACATGGTTCACCCAAACTCGGGCTACATCTACCAAACAGAGAGTCCAATATTATTATCCAGTAAATCAAACCGATTACAATCAGCAATCCCTGTAACTCAATACTGCTGCAAAATGCTACAATACAATATCAAAACCCTAACCCTTAGCCGCTTTTTATCAAGTTTTTTGTCGGTTACAAAATAGGGTTTTCTTATGTCGGTCAATGAAAAAATTAACTCCCGGTGCATTATAAAATAATAAAAAACCGTGTGAGGTTTCGGGGGCGTTGCCGCCGAGCCCCCATGGGGGCGCTGCCCCTCGACCCCGCCCTGTATTGCGACAGGGAACGCGCCAGGGGCGCTGCCCCCAAACCCCACAAGGGGCGCTGCCCCCAAACCCCCCCAAGGGGCGCTGCCCCTTGACCCCGTAGGAATTTGGGGGGAAACCGCGCTGATAAAAGTGGGGTAAATATAACCTCCGAGTCTGATTAGGCTCCATATAACAACAATCTCCCACTTGGAGACTGATCAGACTCCACACCATATCATCTCCCACTTGGAGACTGATCATAACACCACTGACCCTGTAGCTCCCACTGGAAATAAGCACCCTGGACTCTGCTGTTCTATTTTTTGTTGTGTTCAGTCTAGAAGACCAACCGAAGCTGAAGAAGAGCTCAGCTTCTCCCTTGTCACTGCCTTTGTAAATATATCTGCTGGATTGTCATCTATATGTATCTTTGCCAGCTGTAACTGTCCATCATCCAACACGGACCGAATGAAGTGATACCTCAACTGTATATGTTTGGTCTTTGAATGCAAGGCAGAATTCTTTGCAAGATGTATGGCACTCTGGCTGTCTGTAAACAAATAACTGTTAACCTGTTGTGTGCCCAATTCATTTATGAAAGATTGCAGCCATATCATCTCCTTGCTTGCCTCTGTTGCAGCTACATATTCTGCCTCTGTGGTGGATAAAGCAACCACCTTTTGCAACCTAGAAATCCAACTTACCGCTGTTCCACCTACAGTAAAGACATAACCTGTAGTACTCCGCCTGGTATCAATATCTCCTGCCAAATCTGAGTCTACATAACCTGCTAAATCAGTATTAGAGCCCCCAAAACATAAGTGTTTATTGGATGTACCTCTCAAATACCTGAGAATCCATTTTACCGCATTCCAATGCTCTAATCCAGGATGACTCATATACCTGCTAACGACTCCTACAGCATGTGCAATATCCAGTCTCGTGCATACCATGGCATACATTAAACTGCCTACAGCTGAAGCATATGGTACCTTGGACATTTTCTCTTCCTCCTCTTGTGTCTTAGGACACATGTCCTTAGTCAATTTCAAATGACTAGGCAAAGGTGTGTTGACAGCTTTTGCATTCTCCATGTGGAATCTCTGCAACACCTTTTCAACATAAGCAGCCTGAGATAGAGTCAATTTTCTGTTCAGCCTATCTCTGCAAATTTTCATACCAAGGATTTGTTTTGCTGCCCCCAAATCCTTCATATCAAATGATTGTGCCAACTGCTGTTTTAACTCTCTTATGTGATCCATGTTAGACCCAGCTACAAGCATGTCATCAACATATAAACATAAAATAATGTAGCTGTCATTATCTAACCTCTTAAAATAAACACAATGGTCAGAATTACACCTACTGTATCTTTGCTCAGCCATAAAACTATCAAATTTCAAATACCATTGCCGAGGTGCTTGTTTCAGGCCATACAAACTCTTCTTCAATCTGCACACTAGTTTCTCCTTACCTTTGACCTCAAATCCTTGGGGCTGTTCCATATAGATCTCCTCCTCCAAATCACCATGGAGAAAGGCAGTTTTAACATCTAGCTGTTCCAAATGTAAATCTTCAGCAGCCACAATACTTAAAACAATACGAATAGAAGTCATCTTGACAACCGGAGAAAATATCTCATCAAAATCAATGCCCTTTTTCTGTGCAAATCCTTTTACAACTAACCTGGCCTTAAATCTTTTCTTACCTCCATCTTCCTCTTTCAGCCTGTAAACCCATTTATTTGGTAAAGCCTTTTTACCTATAGGTAATGTACATAATTCCCAAGTCTGATTTTTCAGCAAGGAGTCCATTTCTCCTTTCATTGCAAGCTCCCATTGAACCTGTGTATCCACCTGCATAGTTTCATCATACCCTTCGGGTTCACCAGCATCTATTAACAAAATAGAATACAAAGAGGGAGAAAACCTTTCAGGAGGTCTGCTGATCCTTGTTGACCGTCTAACATTCACTGGAGTTTGTGGTATTTCTGGTTGCTATTGTGGAGCATGAGGAACCACTGGAACATCACTATTTGGAGTATCGTCCAGCACCACATAATCCTTTTCTTTCTTCTCATGCTGCTGCAACTGATCTTTGTACAACACCTTCTCATTGAATATAACATCCCTGCTTCTCACAATTTTCTGATTTTCAAAATCCCAAAGCCTATAACCAAATTCATCAATGCCATATCCAACGAAGGTACATTTTTTTGATTTCGCATCTAGCTTGGTTCTATTTTCAGAATCTATATGTGCAAATGCTTCACAGCCGAAGGTTTTCAGAAAAGAATAACTCACCTTCTTGCCTGTCCATGCTTCCTCTGGAATACCATAGCCTAAAGGAACTGAAGGACCTCTGTTAATTAAATATACAGCAGTGTTGACAGCCTCTGCCCACATGTTTAAAGGTAGCCCAGCATGCAATCTCATGGTCCTTGCACGCTCCATTATTGTCCTATTCATGCGTTCAGCCACTCCATTTTCCTGTGGAGTCCCTGGAACCGTTTTCTGCCTGCGAATTCCATTAAGGGAACAATAATCTTCAAATTCTTTGCTGCAATACTCACCGCCATTATCAGATCTGAGACATTTTAATCTTTTACCCGTCTCATTCTCAACCAAGCTTCTCCATTTCTTAAATGTTTCAAATACATCAGATTTCTGTCTAAGGAAATAAATCCAGACCTTCCTAGTTGCATCATCTATGAATGTAACATAATACCGAGAGCCACCGAGAGAAGATACCTGAGCTGGTCCCCATACATCTGTATGCACAAGCTCCAATTTTTCATTTTTCTTTTGCTTCCCATCCTTGAGAAAACTGACTCTCTTTTGTTTTCCATACACACAACTTTCACAGAAATCCATATTAATACATTTCAGACCTAGTAAAACTTTCTTAGAATGAAGTACCTTCATACCTTTTTCACTCATATGCCCAAGTCTGTTATGCCACAGTGTTGTCTCAGAACCTGCAGCAACTTTTCCAGTCTCTTCCTGCAAACTTGCAGCAACTATTCCTGAACCTGTTTGTTTTTT
Organism: Cunninghamia lanceolata; assembly: GCA_027924645.1. Lineage (NCBI taxonomy): Eukaryota > Viridiplantae > Streptophyta > Pinopsida > Cupressales > Cupressaceae > Cunninghamia > Cunninghamia lanceolata. Next base: position 15,102,435 of record BSBN01000472.1, on the reverse strand, counting down.
CTCTGTAACAGCTAAAGTAGAAGGAACAGTATGACCTGTACAAAGATATAAGGTGCCTACTTTCACACCTTTTGCTACTACTAAGGCACCTTTTGAAACCTTCCAATTTTTATCAGTAAATGTAATAGTGCAACCTTGTTCAGTTAGCTGCCCCGCTGAAATTAAATTCCTACTGAGCCTTGGAACATGCCTTACCTCTTGTAGTAGCCAATGATTCCCATTCTGCAACTTAATCTTGATTCTTCCCTTTCCAACAATCTGACAGGGTTCGTTATCTCCCAAATAAACTAGCCCAAAATCCCCTTGGACATAATCAAGGAAATAACTTCTATGGGGCGTAGCATGAAATGAGGCCCCTGAATCTAAAACCCATGAATCATCAGCATTATCTAGGGAAAGAATCAAAGCATCATCTTCAGACTTATTGCTTACCACATTTGCTTCCTTATTGCCTTCTTGTTTGTCTCCTTCTTTATTCTTTCGAGACCAGCAATCTTTCTTCAGATGACCTGGTTTTCCACAGTACCAGCAATCCTTCTGTCCTCTGGTTTGGGATCTTTTATCCTTTGATTTTCCTCGTGACTTCCCATGACCTCCAGAACCTTTTCCTCTCTCCTTTGATCTGCCCCTACTTTCTACACTCAAAACACTGCCTGATTTGGATCCACCTGAGCTTTTCTTACGAATTTCCTCACTCAGAATAACACCAACAACATCATCAAATTTTAGGGTATTTGAACCAGAAACAGAGTTACTAACCGCCATTACCAAACTATCCCAGCTTTCAGGCAATGAACATAATATCAAGAGAGCTCTAACTTCTTCATCAAATTTTACATTTACAGAAGTCAATTGACTGACAATCGTATTAAATTCATTTAAATGACCTGTCACAGATCCACCTTCAACCATTTTCAAATTAAACAACTGCTTCATGAGAAATACCTTATTTGAGGCTGAGGGTTTTTCATACAATTTTGCCAAAGCTTTCATCAGACCATCTGTTGTCTTCGCTTCTGTTATATTGAATGCCACCGACGGTGCCAGGCACAACCGAATGGTTCCTAGTGCCTTTCTGTCAAGAAGATTCCAATCCTCATCAGACATTGTTGCCAGTTTCTTGGCTACTCCTTCCAACGGCCTCCATAAATCCTTTTGATAGAGGTAATCCTCCATCTGCATCTTCCATAACTGATAGTTCTGCCCATTGAATTTATCAACCTTCGTTTTACCCTCGTCCGCCATTGCTCCCACTCAACCTGAGACTTTCCTGCAGACGATAATCGAACACAACCCGCTCTGATACCACTTGTTAGGGTTAGCCGGCAGAAGATATCAATTAAATGCAAATAAAGATTAAATAGAGAAATGGAAATGCACAGAAATAATAATAGCGAGAGACAATTTTTAACGTGGTTCACCCAAACTCGGGCTACATCTACCAAACAGAGAGTCTAATATTATTATCCAGTAAATCAAACCGATTACAATCAGCAATCCTTGTAACTCAATACCGCTGCAAAATGCTACAATACAATATCAAAACCCTAACCCTTAGCCACTTTTTATCAAGTTTTTGTCAGTTACAAAATAGGGTTTTCTTATGTCAGTCAATGAAAAAATTAACTCCCGGTGCATTATAAAATAATAAAAAACCGTGTGAGATTTCGGGGGCATTGCCCCCGAGCCCCCACAGGGGCGTTGCCCCTCGACCCCGCCCTATATCGCGACAGGGAACGCGCCAGGGGCGCTGCCCCTGGACCCCGCAAGGGGCGCTGCCCCTTGACCCCGTCTTGGGGGCGCTGCCCCCAAACCCCCGCAAGGGGCGCTGCCCCTTGACCCTGTAGGAATTTGGGGGGAAACCGTGCCGATAAAAGTGGGGTAAATATAACCTCCGAGTCTGATTAGGCTCCATATAACAACACGCATCACATAGTAAGCTTGGATTCAGCTGACAGATCAGTGTTTTGGGAAAATCTTGAGTATTCTAGATGCCGACTAGAAAGATGTTGAGATCCTTGATGCGGATATATATACCAAATGGATTTCGGTATGAAGGTGTGTGTGTAGTGTGTGATGTGCGAAGAAAGAAAGAGAAAAAGGTGGAAGCAGTAATTCAAGTCCTGTATGTGACAGAACAACAACACTAAAGCAGAGGAAGAATGAAGTGCAGCAGATCAGTTTATTGAGCCTAACCGGAACTAAACCTTAGCATATGTGGATGCCTCTGACCAGTTCAAACACCTGGTTACTTTCTATATACCTTGTAGATAGTGAGTCTGTTGTAGGCATTGAGCCTCTTGTGAGCAGTGTGCTCAGGCAGTGAGCCCTAATTGGCAAGTGCCATTTTGTACTTCTTATTCTTCTAACAGAGAATACAATCTTGGGTTAGTCACCCCATGATTTTTCCCTTAATAGGGTTTTCCATGTCAAAATCATTGTGTTATGTGTTTTGAATTTATTTCTGCTTCCATGGTTATGTATGCTTATATATTTTGATGTTGCACTAATTGTTAAAGAAGAACATAAAGTCAAAATATTTAAGATAACTGATTCACCTCCCCTCTCAGTTATCTACCTTGTTTCCAACAATTGGTATCAAAGCTAAGTTCCTCCTAACAGAGCCTAATAGCTTGAGGAAGATTTGGGAATCTCAATGGATATGTATGGTATGAGGGAACAACTTTAGTCTGCCCTAGATGATCTTGAGAAATCTCACTCTGAAGTCAATAACTTGAGGGAAAGACTCAAACAAGCTGATGATTTCATAAATGAACTAAAAGAGAAACTGAGTATCTCTGTGAAAAAGTGAAAGGAACTACTTCAACAATTAGCAAGTCAAAGTGAAGCCAATGATACTAATGAAGATTTGAATGAGAAGAACAAGTTATGTGAGAAGCTATCAAAAGAAGTCATTATGGTAAGACATGAAATGGAATCAGGGGTTATGAGATTCACCCAAGAAATTGAAGAGAAGAGAAAAATTGAAGATAATCTAAAACAATCTCTCAAGGAGAAGACAGAAGATTGCCACAAAATGGATAGAATAATTAGGCATCTGGAATCTGATCTTGAAGAAGCTAGAGATAATGAAGAACAACTTGAAAATCAGATAGACACTCTTAAAAGGGATCTTCAAATAGCAAATGACTAGAAATAAAAATTCAAGATAAGCTCTGCTCAACTTGAAGTTCTTCTTGAAAGCCAAAAGAGGGTAGATGACAAGCATGGCTTGGGATATGAGAAAGGTGAAAGCTCTGGATTTGGTCAGAAGAACTCTGGATCAGGAAATCCAAGGTACAAGCCTAGAAGACCTTCGGTAAGACAACCAAATGCTCAAAGATATCCATCCTTTAATAGATACTACCACAATTGCAATAACTTTGGTCATAAAGCAAATTAGTACAGAAGAAGAATGAATTAGACTAATTCATCCTTCTCCAGACAATGTTTTAATTGCAAAAGGTATGGTCACAAATCTCATGAATGTAGAAATATGCAAATAAACAATTCATTCAATGGTAGATGCTTTGCATGCAATAGAATGGGACATATGGCTACTCAATACAGATCAAGAGGATATCAGTCAAATATGTAAAGAAATATAGCTTTCTACAATTGCAATAGATCTATTCATATTGCCAAATTCTGCAGAAGTAAGAATCAGGATAAAAGGGGTCTGGTGCATCATAATCAAAATCAAGACAAAGGAAAAGGAAAAGTGAATGCGGATGAAGTTCAAAGGGAGATGAACAATATTTGGGGTTAAGAGAAGTACAGAAAATGTTGGGGATGGATCCGCACTAGAATTTGGTGCTGATATTCCTTCCGAAAACTAAATAGATGAGCTCTGACTCAGGGGGAGTCACAAAAGAAAACAATTTCCCTAGCCAGTTAATTGGTGCCTAAATTGGCACATGGAGTGTAGAGGATTGAAGGGTTCTCAAAGAGATATGTAAATAACCCTTGGTAAAAATATAAAAGACCTGCAAGAAGGTTGAAGAGGCTAATCATCCAAAATTGATCCGGTTTGACAATCATCCAGTAAAAGCAGGATTTTCACAGTTAGATCTGGTATGATTCAAAATTGAAATACCTTGATCTACGGATAAATAGGATGATTCAAGGAAGGGAGATACATTGTAAGTTATCATTCTAAGCACATCTCAGTGATCCAGAAGGATCTCTCTCAGAACAAGGAGAACAAAGCAACCAGAATGACTTAAGTTGTGCATTTATTGTAATATGGAATTAGGGTTTGCGTAGAAATAAAAGGGTTCTTTTGTTCATCATTTGCACATTTGTATTCAAGAAGAAGAAAGAAAGAGCTTTGCAACAAGATTGCTTCAACCCTCTCAAGGATCAACTGCAGAATTTGATTCAACCAACAATCTTTTTAGCTCTTATCGTGAACCTAGAAGCGTAAAAAGTTATTTCCACTCTTAAATATCTCTCTTTGAATATTTTGTAAGATGGCTACTCCAAATTTTGTTAAGATCACTGATAGGCCATGCCCTAAGTTCAAGAAACATCCTTACAAATCCCTAGAAGTTGATCCCCTAGGCACATTCTCTAGCATTCTACATGGGGTTCTGCATGTAGAAGATGTTAGGGTATACATTCACGCCAACATTGAGGAATTTGGGGAATCCAAGCTAATGCATATCTATCACAAGGAATTAATAGATGAAACATTTGAAATTAAACCCTAATACAAGGCCATCCGGGATAAGCATTTTAGACATTGCATCCATTTCCCCTATTTTGCAGAAGATGAATGGGTCTGGTATGTTCTGAGCAGAATGCATGATGACTTCATGTGGTTGATGAGGCCATTTAAGATCACAAAAGATGCCATTAGGGTGGTAACTAGATTGCACTCATCAGGTGGGTTGCCTGCTCTCAAATCAGTCAAAAACCAAACTATAAGTGAGGCTACCGGATCAAAATTTGACAAGAGGGCAATGACAATAGAAGACATCATAGATCTGGATATCAAATTTGCCTCTATGATAATTGGTTACAAAATCTATCACTCCAGCAGGGAGAATTTAGTATCTGGAATTGCTATCTATACTGCATATGAAATGCTAAGGAAAAATGCTGACTATGATCTTTGTGAGCTTCTCCTGAACCAATTGTTAGAAAATTTATAGAAAATAAAGAAGGATAAGAAGAATTCATTTAAGTACGGTGGCTTGATACTATGTCTATTCTTTTACTATATGAATGAGCTACCTGGATTCGGTGGTTGGGTATGGCAAAATGATAGACTAGTTGCCATACAAATTAGAGATTATATGTATGGGATTGGTGATGACAAGACTCAAAGCACAGCTCTCTGGGGATATTTCAATAATTTCCAAGGTATGATGCAGGCCAAAGAAAGAATTCCTCAGACATTAGTTTAAAAATATAAAGATACGGTATGTTTTATGGTAGACACTGATCAATGCCTAATGGAGGCAGTAGAGCCCAGAATAGTCTAGATTATGCCAATGGGCTATGAAGTGGATGAGAAAATCTTGGAACTACATGTCCAACACTTATTAAGTCAGCCTAAGGACCCTGAGGTAGAAAGGTTTGGCACCTTTCAAGAATTGAGTGTGAAAATTCATGTTGAGCTAAGACAACCGGAGATGAAAAGAAAAGTGAGAAGAGAAGTAGAGGAAGTTGCCAAAAGATATGGCATTTCAAATGAGGCAGTCGATGCAAATAGAGAGAAACTAGAAAAAGTAGAGAAAGAGAGACAAGTTGCAGAAGAAGAAAGTGATCCGGTGCAAGCCTCCTCCCAGACTAGATCCTCAAAGAGTTCTGCACCTACCACCTCTAAGAGCTCTAAATCCTCCAAACTGGAAGCAAAGACATCCGGAAAAGGAGAAAAGAGAACAAAAACCAAGGCTACAAGATCCTACATAAGTCAAAAGGACGATGAAGAGACAGAGACAGATGAGGAGGTCAAGAAAATAAAGAAGAAGAAGAAAACATCCAGTGAATCCTCTACCAGTCAAAACAAGAAAGAAAAGGCAGAAGAATTTGTTGAAAGACCTACTCTTTGTATTGATGATGTCATCAAATCAGTCACTATGGATGGGAACCTACAACCAATGACTGAATTTTATGATGAATATAGTGAAGCTGACCAGAAGATCTTGCAAGATGCTACAATTAGATATCTAAACATCTATAATAAAGCATTCATTGAAATCATATCTGTAATTCCCAAAAGCCTAGAGAAGGAACTTGAAATGAGAAAGGACAATGCTAAGGCAAAGGATTTGGAGATCTGGGAACAGATAGCTATTCAGCTCTATCCTTCCATCACTCCAAAACAAATGAACATGATCTTCAAGGATTGCAAGGATGAGTTCCAGAGTAAAGCTAGAATGAACAAGCTTATGCTCGGAGAGACTGATCAGGTGGCAAAAGAGACTGAAGACATCCTCTAGAATGCATATAAAAGATTCAATCTTCCTATTATAGAAGACATAAGTGATGAACCTTCTGCCATGGATGTAGAAGGATTAAGTGCATCAAAGGAAGATTCTATTGAGAAAATTTTAGAAGAGTCAAAGGAGATAGGTGAGGAAAAGACTAAGGACTTGGATTCCTCTGTTCTGGAAGAGGAAGTCCATGAAGAAGCAAACATCTCTCTTCTGGATCCCCTAGCAGACTCTGGAACTGAAGGAGAAGCAAGAAAAGAGGAGAAAGCAAGTCAAGAAGAGGAGAAAAAGGGAAGAGAAGAAGATCAAACAGAGAAGACCCCAGGTGACAGTTCTGAGGCTGCAGAAGAAAAGAAGACTCTGTCTCTGGCAAGAGACACTATAGAAGCAGTTAAAGACTTCCTGACCAAAGAAATGATGGAATTAGATGAACCGGAGCTATTCCAAGGACCACTCAATTTTGACTCTCTCTCTCTGGTCCAGACAATGAAGGTATCATCTTTTGCTCAAGCCAAAGCAAAAGAAAAGCTTCTGAAGTCTCACATGGAAGATTGTGAGCTAATAGAGATTGCATCCGGTGTGTTGGAGAAGATCATGCCATCTTTCCAGAAGGATCCTTCGGCCTCTTCATCTGGTAACTTGAAATCTCTTGTTAATTCTATTAGCACACATTTTGATTCTTTGGAGAAATCAGTAGAAGAGAAAGTCTGGAGAGAGTTTTTGGGAAAGAGATTCTTTGAAGTACAAGGACTTATAGAAAATGATAGGAGAAATATGGATACTGGAATAAAGAGCCTAGAAAATGCTCTTAAAGATGGCAGAGATTTATATAAATTTTGTCTATCTTGGTCCACAATGACAACAGATATTGCCAAGAAGGTGGAAGAACAAGAGAGTAAACTGTCAAGTTTATCTCAAAATTTTGATCCTCTCACATCATCCATAATAAATCAAGAGTGTTAGACTATTGCCACTATTAATGAAATAAAGAGGCTTAAAAAGGAGAAGAAGAATAGAATAAGCAGGCTAAGTGAACTAAGAGGGATAATTATCCCTAAGTTAGAGGCAATGCATGAGGCCCTAACTAATGCTCAAACCACAGCCTAGACCAGTGATCCGGTAGACTTAAAAAGGGTAGAAGCTTTTGCATTTTTGATAAGTGGTCACATCTCAATTTTGGATAGGATGAAGCAGAGTTGGGCAACAAAATTTGTCCAGTTGAAGACCACCTTTGTGGATATACTTAGGTATATGTAAATATACTTATACGGCTGTGTATAGGTTACTTTTTGAAAATTTTGGTATGCGGATTCCACCCTTTGCCATTGATGTCAAAGGGGGAGTGAGGAGTAGTGAAAAATGTGGGATCTAGCTAAGGGGGAGCTCCGGTAAAAGTGTACACAAGACAGAGCATCAGCCAAGGAGGAGTGTGCTATGACACTTAGTCATTTTTCACTAAGTGTTGCCACCAATACCAAAGGGGGAGATTGTTGGCAAGAGACACTATGTGGCTTCATGATTGTTGTCATTGATGGTAACACAGTTTATCCCACACATCCGTAGCACATAATATGTCTATATCGGAAGTCAGATTGAAGAGTGTTTTGGTCCAGTGAACAAGAACAGAGCATGCAACAAGGTCTGACAATCAGGTCTGGATCTCTCAGAGGATGTATCTCAGAAAAGTGCGGACTTGGGAAAGTCAAGAGGGGCACCATGACTGCTACATTCCAGAGATTGAGCCTCCAGTGATGAAAGAGTGAAAAGAGATGAGCATCTAAGTGTTGGGTTCCTGACAAGCAGAGCAGACTGAGGAAGAACCAACCGACAGAGCATCAGACCTTAATCCGGATGAGAAATTGATGGTGATAAAGCTTTGTGAGGGATCATTCTTGGTTGGCCGACATAATTGATGACTTCTATATCTATGTCCTTGATACACATCACATTGTAAGCTTGGATTCAGTTGACAGATCAGTGCTTTGGGAAAATCTTGAGTATTCCAGATGCCGACTAGAAAGATGTTGAGATCCTTGATGCAGATATATATACTAGATGGATTTTATTATGAAGGTGTGTGTGTAGTGTGTGATGTGTGAAGAAAGAAAGAGAAAAAGGTGGAAGCAGTAATTCAAGTCCGGTATGTGACAGAACAACAACACTAAAGCAGAGGAAGAATGAAGTGCATCAGATCAGTTTATTGAGCCTAACCAGAACTAAACCTTAGCATATGTGGATGCCTTTGATCAATTCAAACACCTGGTTACTTTCTATATACCTTATAGACAGCGAGTCTCTTGTAGGCAGTGAGCCTCTTGTGAGCAGTGTGCTCGAGCAGTGAGCCCTAATTGGCAAGTGCCATTTTTTACTTCTTATTCTTCTAACAAAGAATACAATCTTGGGTTAGTCACCCCATGGTTTTTCCCTTAACAGGGTTTTCCATGTCAAAATCATTGTGTTATGTGTGTTGAATTTATTTCTGCTTCCATGGTTATGTATGCTTATATGTTTTGATGTTGCACTAATTGTTAAAGAAGAACAGAAAGTCAAAATATTTACGATAACTGATTCACCCCCCCTCTCAGTTATCTACCTTGTTTCCAACAAATTCTACCCCATATCCTGTTGTTCCAATTCGTACCTATCCTAATTGGTGGCTGAGAGAATGTGTTGAATTCAAAGTCAATAGTTTTGAAAATCAAATTTAGAATCTTATTATAGATTTGGATCAAAAGAAGGTTGACAAGAGAGGCAAGAAATGAGCATCAGTGATGTGAATGATGGTTGTTGATACATGATTAATCAAATGTATCCTGCTTTTTGGGTTTTTATATACACCTGCTGATATATGCTTTGTTATTTTGCTGCACTTAGGTGGTTTTTTTAGACTTTGATATGGATTTGATCATATCTTGTGTACTTTGATCAGTGCTCTTTAAGAGTTGATTTTGGTCCTATTTGTACTCAGCTGCTCATATGAGCCAAATTTGTAGAATTTATCCAATATAAATAATAATAATAATTTCAAAATGTAGAGGATAACTAGGTTCTATCGTGCCTTAAGTTGAATACATACAAAATGTAAAAAAATGCTAGACACATCAAAACTCTAAGCCACATCTGTCCATATTACCATTGGCCTACACCCAATGTTAGCCTCTAAGCTACACTAAATAATCAGAGTATCCCTTCTTTAAGGCCTTGTATAATGAAAGAATATTGGGAGAACAACACACATCATTAAAGGGACCATTTAGAAAGTATATAAACAAGTAGCCTTAGGAAAGAAGACCAAACTATTGAGGGTATTTACTGAACAACTTAACAATATTAGAAGAAATAGCGAATGAAATTGTCCAACTAAATGAGGAAAAAAGATGAGAAAACTCAATGGCTCAAGTCATAGAAATTGAATAGGATGTCAATGTAGCTTGCACAAAGCTTCCACAATACTGCCCATAACATGATGGGATTTGGTGGTGCCCCCTAGATTTAAGGTTTCAAACATTCATCTGCAGGCCCTTTCATTTAAATCCAAAAAATTCTAAGTCCGTCGGCCTTCACATTTTCTTGCATGTATCTTTGTATATGGCCACCTGTATGTGTCTTTGTATCAATGTACAAGTGCAGATGTACAAGGCTGGACCCAAAAAGAAATTTCAATCGGCCTTTGAAAATGGTAAAAAATCATTGGATGTTTGCATATACAAAGGCGATATGCAAAGTCAATGTACAAGGGATCATCGGCGAAATAATGTATATCGGCGACTCATGCAACAGTCTCACCGATAGCCCGATGCATATACAAAGGAGGTAACATACAAGGCAAAAGATACAAAGGCCCGATGCATATACAAAGTAACATACAAGGGGGACATACAAAGGTTCTTTCGGCGTGACAGCATCCATCGGCAGCTCAGTTTCAGGTCTCCCCAACGGCCGATGCAGATGCAAAGGTGAATGTATATCAGATATACAAAGTGCATATACAAGGCATTATGCAAAGCCGATATGCAAAGGGATATGTATGCGGTTTTGTTTGTATATTGCATGTGTACAATATACAAGTCAACATGCAAGGGTCAGATACAAGGGGTGGGGTACAACCTTATATACAATGCAAGATACAAGGGGCACACATACAACCTGGACGTGAAAGGAGAATGTGTTATGGCAGATAAGTGGCTGGGGTCCGCGGGTTGTATGTTGCACATTGTATGTGCGATATACAACGTGAGATACAAAAGTGCATATACAACGCCAGATTTAAAATTTTTTCCAATCAGCCTCATAAGTAGGTTGGAATCCATGGTTGTATGTATATTGCACATTGTATGTGGGATATAAAAGGCAAAGATACAAAGGAGTTAGATACAATGCCTGGACCCGATTGAAAATTCAAAGTGTTTTATAAGGATTTGGGGTCCGCTCTTGTATGTATATACAATCTCATATATAATTGCACATGCAACCATAGGTGCACAAGGAGATGCATTTTCCTGCCGTTGGAGATACAAATGTTTAGCGATAGTGATCCAATCAGCTGCTGCCACGTGTCCAAGGTCAGTTGTATGTATATACAACTGCATATACAAAGATTTGAAGGCAAAAAATGGATGAAAAAGGTAAAATGGAAGAGGGAAAAGTTAGCGATGGAAAAAGCCACCTGTGTGGCACGTTTTCATTGGCTGATGACTTTTCAAAGCTGGTGACTGGATTGCCCGATCAAATTGAAGCCGTAGATCTCGACGGGAGGAAAGGAATCGATGGCCCGTTTCAAATCTTCAGAGCAGGAGTAATTTTTCTGTGTGTTCACTGCATCATTTCAAGCAGGAAGAAACTTTAGAAACACACGAACCGTTGCTGCATCCTGAAATCGGTAGGTTGGCATTTATGGCAAAATTACAAAGGTATGGTCGATGAATGACAGACCAGCTACCATATTTGATGACAAAATCTCCAGGTGGTTGCATGTTTCCCAATCTCACCTGCTTCTTTCCTCTTTGTCTCTCGGCTGCATTGAATGTTTTCGGCGCCATTCTGATGGTGCATTGTATCTGGCAGCTTCTCGAAAAGACCATGTAATTAATTGCTGAGTACACATTCTAGGTATATCAGAACTGTGTCACTCATTTTTTCTAGTTGTTGAAGACTTGGGCATTTTTTTGGAGGAAATAACGAAGATCAGAGCATTTCTTAGCTTTTCTATCTCTTTTGTGAGTTTATGAGTTGCATTTGAATGCAGGTTGTACACATGTTCAGTTTCATGTTGTTTTTATATGAAAAATGCTTCTTTGCATGTGTTTAGCTATTTGTCTCCATTTATTGTATGCCTCCCTTCTTTTGAATCTGGTTGCTAAGGGTTACTTAGATTATAGGATATAGATTTCTATATCGCATGCTTAACTTTTGACCTCCATTCAAGGAGTGGATTAAACTATTTTAGGTTAAGTATGAAGAAGATTGTATGGCAGCAGGGATGTTTGTAAGTAGAGATAGCTAGATACTCACTCTTGGGTGGTGTTTGTAAGGTAAGCACCAATCTGACCCCTTGAAACTTGAATGCCAATGCAAATCATTCACTTGTATACATCTAGTTGACTCCTTGCCCTGAGATAGGCACTGGTCTGCCCTTGTGAAGTAGTTATGATCCAAAATCCCCTGTCTTGCATCTAAGACATAAAAACAAATCATTTCATAATTTCAACCTATTAGTTGTAGGAGTAGAAATAGGACCCCTGCATACTCTCATTCCTAACCAGTTGGATATGTCCAAGAACATTACCAGCCTAGTGACTTATCATGCAAATCTTGGTCCAAACATGAGAGTATTCTACTTGTTGTAAATCTAAATCTTTCTATTGGGTGAGTCAAAGTTAAATCTTTAGCTATAGGGATACCCCCCTTGGTGCGGCAGAACCAGAAGTGAAGGGGAGGCAGCTCATGTAACCTCCTGTATTTGTTGGCCGAATCTGCTTGTGGATTGGAACTGGCAAACTCTTTGCCGATTAGGAGAGAAAGACCCAACAAAGTGGCGACTCTACTGGGGAATGTAATGCCATATCCATAAAAGTATGAGTCTGAAAGATTGAAGAATTAGACATGGAAATGCCTTGTTGCAGCAAACTTAAAAGTTGTATGTGTGGCTCTGTTGTTGGAGAACCCAGAAAGGAAAGAAATGAATTTTCAGCTTCATGTTATTTGAAGCTCATTCCTCTACAAGGAGGTGGCGACCCTACACAAAAAGAACCTGATAAAAGACACAAGAGGTGTTAGATTTTCATACTCTCAGTCAGGGAAAGGAATTTGCAGCTGCTGCAACATATCTAGGTATTTTCACATGTTTTGGTTTTCAAAAACCATGGTGTATAAGTTTTAAAGGATTCCCTATTTGGTGAAGTAGCACTAGTTAAAAGGGAAATATTGGTAATAAGCTTGCATGCTTTGTATTTGCTGAGAATGTATTTTGTGTTCCAAAAGAAGTATGCATTATTGTTGAAAGACTCATTTAGAGGACTTTAGGAAATTTGAAACAGCAGTTTGTATTTTAAAGGCCTAAGGTCATTGATTGAAAATCTGAGTTGAGAAGAGGGTTGTAAAAACACATAAAGATGTATTATCAGCCCATGCACCCTTGTGAGGTGTCAAATGCAACAATGTATAGTGATCAATCCCAACCATATAGTAGGAGTTTCAGTATTGACAAATATAAGCCCATAAATTTCAATGGCATTTGTGGTTATCCAAATGCTTTTCTATCTAAGATTAGAAAGTATTTACCTAAGTTCAATGGTGTAAAGGATGAATCAGCTGAGAGACACTTGCAACAGTTTAGAAATGTAATAGATGACTTTGAGGTTGACCATGAAGATGTAGTTATGAGATTATTTGTTCAATCTCTAGATGAAGATGCAAGGGACTGGTTCTCCTACCTTCCGGCCTACTCTGTTAGCTCTTGGCAAGAATTTAAATCTGCATTTCTAGAACAATATGGTGAAAGAATATCTGAATATGCAGTTATCAGTGATTTCATGTATATCCATATTGAAAAAGATGAGTTAATTCCAGCCTTTAACCTCAGATTTATGAAGGCATTGAAAAGAATTCTAGAATGCATGAGACCTAATGATGCATTGTGCCTAGTGGTCTATCTGGGAGCATTTGATAAGAAAATGAGCTACAGATTGAGAGATAAGGAGCCCACCACATTACATCAGGCACTCCAGTTTGCAATAGACATTGAAAACAACTGGAGGTATGGAATTCAAAAGGGTTATTTCTCTGCAAATTTCTACTACCCTAGGGTCCCCAATGTTAGTGAAAGATATAATTTATATGTTGAAAATGAATGTCAAAGCACTCACACTCCTGCTATCCCTATTTATGCATCATTTCAAGATAATGATGACTCTGCCATAAGGGAGGATGCCCTGATTTGCCCAGCAAATGAATTTGATGGTGATGATTTTTTAAGTGATATCGATATGCCAGTCCTCAGCAAAGAGTGTTCATGTTTAAATGATCCAGTTGTGCATAGTTGTGATCATATGGATCAAGAGTCAATATCAGTTTCATCAGGAAGCATTAGAGGGCTGGAAAGTGATATGGATAAAGCAGCCTCAGAAGGCATTGAAGTAGCAGAAATCTTGTATGTGGGGCAATCAGATGATAAAGATGATATCCATGATCAGTTCATGGATCAGGTTTGTTCTTCTTATGACTCTAGATTTGGTAATGTTGAAGAAGAGGTGGATTGTCATGAAGAAGAAGCAGAAACCTTTGCAATGAGTATGAATCCCCTTTATGATGAGCCTTTAGATGCATTGAGCATTGTGAGTTATGACCTTCATTGGTGTAACCCTCTTTTTGAAGATGATGATGAATATGAGGAGACAACTGACCTAGGAGCTGCATCAGTTTGTGAGGAGGGGACTTGTGAACCAATGACAGAGATCTTCAGCTCTTGTGAAGATAATATGGATATGCGTACTGTGGATAATGAATGTTCAGCATCAGCTGTGCCAGATGTATGCAACTATGGGTGTATGGATCCGGATTTGATATCACTGTCAATAGGTGATATAAATGACATTGAGGGCCTCATATATTTTGAATGTTTTCAGTTTCTGGATCAGCTAGATGAGTGTCTGGTAGTGCGCAACAGCCAGGTTGATAATGAAGAATGCCATATGCAATATGATGATATACTGTTTGAGGAATATAACATACATATGTTACCTAATGTTGAAAGATATTCTAGTATGTGTGGTTATGTGTCTGATTGTGAGATGCAGAGTGATAGAGGCAATATTGATAGAGGCAAGTTTTCAAAAATGGTGAAGTATGTAATTGACAAGATTAGCCTGTGGGCAAGTTATGTTGATGTTTTTTGTTGTGGTTGGGGTTGTTCAGATTAGAATCAGGCATTTGATAGGAGGAGATTACGGTTTTTCATTTTTGGCTTCCTAGGGCCACCAAAATAGTGTTTCAAGATGTGATTTATGATGCAGGTTTGTGCGGTGCTCGACTCTGTGCCCAATGGATAAGGCCCGGTCTGCATCCCAGAGTTCTGGAGTTCTCGCCATGCCTGCAAGAGGCATGCGTCCCCAGACGGAGCCAATGGTGGTGCCCACCTGGATTTAAGGTTTCAAACATTCATTTGCAGGCCCTTTCATTTAAATCCAAAAAATTCTAAGTCCGTCGGCATTCACATTTTCTTGCATGTATCTTTGTATATGGCCGCTTGTATGTGTCTTTATATCAATGTACAAGTGCAGATGTACAAGGCCGGACCCAGAAAAAAATTTCAATTGGCCTTTGAAAATGGTGAAAAATCGTTGTATGTTTGCATATACAAAGGTGATATGCAAAGTCAATGTACAAGGGATCATCGACGAAACAATGTATATCAGCGACTCATGCAACAGTCTCACCGATAGCCTGATGCATATACAAAGGCGGTAACATACAAGGCGAAAGACATAAAGGCCCGATGCATATACAAAGTAACATACAAGGGGGACATACAAAGGTTCTTTCAGTGTGACAGCATCCATCAGCGGCTCAGTTTGAGGTCTCCCCGACGGCCGATGCAGATACAAAGGTGAATGTATATCAGATATACAAAGTGCACATACAAGGCATTATACAAAGCTGATATGCAAAGGGATATGTATGCGGTTCTATTTGTATATTGCATGCGTGCAATATACAAGTCAATATACAAGTCAACATGCAAGGGTCAGATACAAAGGGTGGGGTACAACCTTATATACAATGCAAGATACAAGGGGCACACATACAACCCGGACGTGAAAGGAGAATGTGTTATGGCAGATAAGTGGCTGGGGTTTGCGGGTTGTATGTTGCACATTGTATGTGCGATATACAATGTGAGATACAAAAGTGCATATACAACGCCGAATTCAAAATTTATTCCAATTAGCCTCATAAGTATGTTGGAATCCACAGTTTTATGTATATTGCACATTGTATGTGCGATATACAAGGCAAAGATACAAAGGAGTTAGATACAACGCCCGGACCCGATTGAAAATTCAAAGTGTTTTATAAGGATTTGGGGTCTGCTCTTGTATGTGGCGATTGTATGTATATACAATCTCATATACAATTGCACATGCAACCACAGGTGCAAAAGGAGATGCATTTTCCCGCCGTTGGAGATACAAATGTTCAGCAATAGTGATCCAATCAGCTGCTGCCACGTGTCCAAGGTCAGTTGTATGTATATACAACTGCATATACAAAGATTTAAAGGCAAAAAATGGATGAATAAGGTAAAATGGAAGAGGGAAAAGTTAGCGATGGAAAAAGCCACCTAAGTGGCACGTTTTCATTGGCCGATGACTTTTCAAAGTTGGTGACTAGATTGCCTGATCAAATTGAAGCCGCAGATCTTGGCGGGAGGAAAGGAATCAACGGCCCGTTTCAAATCTTCAGAGCAGGAGTAATTTTTTTTGTGTTCACCGCATCATTTCAAGCGGGAAGAAACTTTAGAAACACATGAACCATTACTGCATCCCAAAATCGGTAGGTTGGCATTTATGGCAAAATTACAAAGGTATGGTCGATGAATGACAGAACAACTACCATATTTGATGAGAAAATCTCCAGGCAGCTACACATTTCCCAATCTCACCTACTTCTTTCCTCTTTGTCTCTCAGCTACATTGAATGTTTTCAGTGCCATTCTGATGGTGCATTGTATCTGGTAGCTTCTCGAAAAGACCATGTAATTAATTGCTGAGTACACATTCTGGGTATATCAGAACTGTGTCACTCATTTTTTCTAGTTGTTGAAGACTTGGGTATTTTTTTGGAGGAAATAACGAAGATCAGAGCATTTCTTGGCTGTTCTATCTCTTTTGTGAGTTTATGAGTTGCATTTGAATGCAGGTTGTACACATGTTCAGTTTCATGTTGTTTTTATATGAAAAAATGCTTCTTTGCATGTGTTTAGCTGTTTGTCTCCATTTGTTGTATGCATCCCTTCTTTTGAATCTGGTTGCTAAGGGTTACTTAGATTCTAGGATATAGATTTCTATATCGTATGCTTAACTTTTGACCTCCATTCAAGGAGTGGATTAAACTGTTTTAGGTTAAGTATGAAGAAGATTGTATGGCAGCAGGGATGTTTGTAAGTAGAGATAGCTAGATACTCACTCTTGGGTGGTGTTTGTAAGGCAAGCACCAATCTGACCCCTTGAAACTTGAATGCCAATGCAAATCATTCACTTGTATACGTCTAGTTGACTCCTTGCCCTAAGATAGGTACTGGTCTACCCTTGTGAAGTAGTTATGATCCAAAACCCCCTGTCTTGCATCCAAGACATAAAAAAAATCATTTCATAATTCCAACCTGTTAGTTGTAGGAGTAGAAATAGGACCCCCGCATACTCTCATTCCTAACCAGTTAGATATGTCCAAGAACACTGCCAGTCTAGTGACTTATCATGCAAATCTTGGTCCAAACATGAGAGTATTCTGCCTGTTGTTGTAAAGCTAAATCTTTCTATTGGGTGAGTCAAAGTTAAATCTTTAGCTATAGGGATACCCCGTTGGTGCGGAAAAACTAGAATTGAAGGGGAGGTAGCTCATGCAACCTCCTGTATTTGTTGGCCGAATCTGCCTGTGCATTGGAACTGGCAAACCCTTTGCCGATTCGGAGAGAAAGACCCAATAGGATTCAAGTAGGAAGTAGTCACAGATTGAAGGAGGGAGTAAAATATTCTCTGTTGATACTTTTAGTTTCCACATCTCTATTTATAGAAATACATCTTTAAGAAGAGCCTCAAACGACTCTAAATATATTGAGTCCAGGTTCAAACACTTACTACAAGCCCAAATCTGTGTACCAGAGCACAATCACATTGATTCTTGATAGTTGCACCACAAGACTTAAATCACACACTTACTCCAACTCCTCACCCCTACATTAAGCAAATTAAGATCTCTTTCAGAAGCATTCTGTTTTTAATATCTCTTTTAGATTAAAGACCTTTATTTGATTAAAAGCTTTAGGAATATGTCTATGGAGAGTGAATCCTATGCCAAAAAGTTTCCTACTTTGATATTACTCTCATAATTGTTGCATCATATTTATGCAATCAAATAGCCAACTAAAATAAAGTTCTTGACTTGTAAGTTTTAAGACAAGTTACAAAAGAATGTTCTATTGATGTCTATATTTTGGCCATTCCTATTTATACAAAAAACACTAAAACCCAACCACCCCATTCTATAACTTAGTCAATCAATGGATGTCTATAATTCATACCACTGTGAAGAAAGATTTTGAAAAGAGAAGAATATACATAAGTACAAGCCTATTACGAAATGTATGAAAATTTTCTTATGGATATGGAATAACAATGCACTGATACTTGCCACAGAAACTACAGTTACTAGGTCAAACATCATGATGCCAGCATCAACAAGGGAAAGACTTGCACACGTTATGATAACTAGGAGATCACCTACAAGATAGAAACATTAAAAGCACGAAAACAACCTTACTCCAACAAGTTCAGTTGATAATAAAGAAACAAGCAGATTTAGATGTCTTATCATATCTTCTACTATCTCTACAGTAAAACCTGAATAGATGTAAATTTGTTTGAGATACAAGACTGAAGAACACCAAAGGTATAACTCACCTATCATTGATCTTGCTCCGTCTGCACTGCTCAGTTGCAGAGTGCTTGGACCTGGGAGTGTTGGCTCTCTAATCATTGCTTTTTCCATCTACTTTTGATGGTGCTTCACCTAAAATTAAATATTATCACTTGAGATGTAAAACCTTTTTGAAGTGCACTTACATTTTGCAAGAAGCATAATTTCTCATAACTAAACATCATATGCAAAAGCATATAGCTCTTAGTATGTTCACAACATAGTCCATCAAAGATTCAAATAATGAAGGCTCATAGATCTGAGTGTAAAAAGTGGTGAACATCAGGCAGAGCATGTATGAAAATGTATGAGCCCACACAAAAAATACCATATTTTGTCACTTCAGTGTAAATATTTTATATTTCAAAGAGGAATTGGACAACATTTACACATAAACTAACATCTCACTAGTCCCAAACACTGATGACAAAAATGTCTCTGCAATAGTGATGACCACAGTTTTGATTCACTGCTGGCAAGTAGCTCTAATCTGAACTGTAAATTACTGTAGTATACCAGTAATGCATTGAATCTTATTTAGGTTATATTAACAAAATGTTAATCAGACACGGAAGTGTCTTAAATTGTCCCTTGAGAATAATGAAACCCATTTAAGGTTTCCAAACTTATTTAATTTATAAAATTAAAAAGCTTCCCCTAAACTTAAAAGCACATTGAAATAATCCCTAAGAGACATGAAACCAAAAGGCAAGTAGATTTTGATTTGTTTTATATACCTTTGTGAGATGAAATTTCCTTCTAATTATCTTGAAATAGAATATTGAACAACACATATAATAGTATGCTCAAGCATGAAAGATAAATGAATCACACAATAGTGGATACCATAACACAATGGATTTGATGAGTGGAAAACCGTCCTGGGGTAGAAAACCACTTGGGAAAGTTGCCTCACTGGTTTAATCATAAAATCCCCAATTACAGAGCCTCACTAGCTTTTTATCTCACTAACTTATATCACTGCCTCACTGGCACTTTGTACAATCTATCTCATTGGCTTATAATCTTACTGCCTCACTGGCACAATCTCATCACAAGAGTACAATGAAGATTTATAAATCAATATAGAGGATTTCTCTGTTTCACTACAACTCAGATCTTGAATGTCATCACAAGAATACAATGAAGATTTAGAAATCAATATAGAGGATTTCTCTATTTCACTATAACTCAGATCTTGAATGTTTCATTAAATTGGAGACTCAAGAATCAAATCAATGTGCACATACAACAATTGATCAAGAAAGATTTACAATAATACACTATTGCTCTAAAAATGATATTGTAGAAATAACAACACTCACATCTCAACAGGGTATAATTGTTTATTTATACTATCTCATACTTTTCCTTTTCTTTCATGAAACTAATTAAACATGTAACTATTTTTATTCAACTTCCTGTAGCAGTTAGCAACCAAGTCATCAACTGTCTCCATTATGAGGTCAAACATACCTATTTTAGATATGTTTGAATGTATAGAAAGTATCATTAACAGTCCTTTAACAAAAATCCTTGTTCACTGTATGTGTTGGAAAATGTGCCTCAAATTATTGGCTTGACTTCCCACTACGGTTTGATAGTTCTTGTTCATAGTTGGACCGATTCCTTTTATGCTTTGGTGTTATGTTCCTATATCGGCAGGAGATGAACGGTTCGGTGGGAGTCCATCTGTAGTCATTCTAACAAACTGATAACATTGTGACCATTGGCTGCATCGACAAGACATGACGATATCAGTGGGAGTCTCTAAGGAGTCTCCTCGACAAGCTGACATGAACTATCAGAGTGACCTAAGTGTTTTGGCGGGACTCTGTTTTGGGTCTCTCCAAAACTCAAATATTGAATACACGGTGGGTTGTTAACTATATCGGGGGGACTCAACATTTCGACAGGACCCAAAAATGGGTCTCTCTGATACCCCGATGCTGATGTGGTAGTGGGACCACATTAAAGTGTGTTTTAGAAAACTTTTAATTGTTCATTGTAACCATAATCACAACATTACAATAATTTAACAAATCTATTTGTGCTTGTAACAAAAATATCTTTTCCATACTGCCGTTGAGAAACCCTAATAGGAATATCAACTGAGTTAGCCTTTTCCAAAATGAACCCTTTTACACAAACTAATGAATATTATAATTAAACCCACAAATATACAGTTGTTACTGTCCTCGAATAAAACTGTAACTTCAGATAATCTCATATTTTCCTTAAAAAGAAATCATTTTGAAGAGTAACAAACTGAAACCATTCTTTTCTTTAACAACTTTTAACCAAATACAAGCAACACCAAAATCCTTAACAGAAAATTTGTTTGCTTTAACAAATCAAACTAAATCCTTTACCCCTTTGAAAGCAAACAGAAACTAAAGTCCATTAAACTTTGAAGAACAACAAACCAGTATAGAAGGAAGGATAACACCTATTTTTTTGTGCTAAAATAACTGTTAAGCTCCCTCCACTGTCAACTGACTTTAGCATTGTCACATCTCCACACAGTCAACCCAGATTCGTACTCAAAACTCATGATTCAACAGATTCCTTGTAAAATATCAAACCCTAAGCTTGGAGCTCTATTTTCTAATATTAAACATTGCAAAATGAATGACAAAAGTTCCTTTTTGCTTGATATACCATAGCCACTGAGAGTCTAGGTTTGCCCTAAAAGGGCTGGTAACAACAAAACTGAGTTTGTAACCTTTTTACCTATTGAGAAGACGAGACTTGTTGTTCAAGTCAGATGACTTAAGTGATCATCAAAGTGATTTTATATACCATAGAAATAAATCAAATTGTTTCCCTCTCAGATTGTTGTCCTTGATGGCAAATACACAAACTCTTAGGTTTGTGGCACAATGACAGTTGACGACAGTTGTATCATGATAGTTGGCTATCATGATAGTTGGCAGAGGTATTTGGTTATTATTATTTGTGACAGTGCGCTTGGCAACATTTGGTTGACTTGGTATTCATGATGTTATTCATATGACATCAGGATGGTATTCATGATGTTATTCATATGACATAATTAATATGTTTAGCATTTGATGCAATGGTGTGCTATACATTGGTTCTCTCATTGCAGTGGTATTGTGGTTCTTGGCATTACAGTGGGCTCAAAATTGCATAATGTTTTAGAATGATCTTTTCTTGGCAATATGGTCGTGTTGCAATTGAATGAGGCACTTGGTTATCTTCTCTTGATCCAATATGCAAGTAATATTCATTAAAGTCATCATTGATATGAAAGGTTGCTTGTTTCCATTTGATCAATATTTAGATTCTGTGGCATTGTTCTTACAAAGCCTTGACCACTTTCAAAGAGACACAAAAACTATTTGTTTCATTTCAAATGGCATCATTGACATGATTTTTGTTAGAAGGAATTTCATTCTTGGTGATCTTCATTTGATTAGAGGAAATTCAAATATTATTTGCAACTCAATATTACTAAGGCATGATTAAAGACATGATCTCTTTCCAAGGGGTTATATTTGCTTTTGATATCACTTCATTTGTTCATCCCTTTATATCACTCTTGTATGAAGGAAATTATAGTTGTATCTAATGAAGGCATCATATTGTTAAAGGTTATTGATTTGCTTTTAAACAAAAAAAATCAACGTGAGCAAGGGCATTTTCAGGGCCACTTAAGCTCAACCTGCCCAGTAGGTATTGGGCATTTCTAGCAGGTAAGAAATTGATATGAAAGTTTTATTGTGACCAGCCCTTTTAGGGCACACTGGGTCAAGAGGTAAACAGTTGAGAAAGTTTATTTTTGAGCTCATTTCATATGGTTGAACTTTGGCTCTCAATCTAGGGTTTCATTTGTATGCAAAAGACTACAAGATTCAGCTATGATGGAAAAGAATCTTGGGGATATGACGAGCTATAGTGAGCTTCAACAAAGTCAATTTTGTGCTCAACAGTTATTTTTGAGGCACATCAAAATATTTGTCTTGGCAGTAGTATTTAGGTGATATTCTTCCTTTTATGAGTTCATATTTTTGATGGGCTCCTGAGAAATGATTAAATGGAGCTTGGCTTACTATTTTTGATTAGTTTTTTTTACAGTCATATATGTTTGGAGCAAAAGGAAATATGTTTTTGATTTGGGTTTCTATTTGAGATCTTGCATCTTTGAGTTGTGATAGTATAGTGCTTGAGTGACAATTATGAAGTCTTTGAATTTGAGTGGAGTGTGTTGTTTCATATACTTCACTTATTCTTTTTGTTGGAAAACAATTATGAGTGGCAACAGTTTTTATGGAAACATTCTTTGTAAACAATGCAGATTGTGGTTAGGGTTTGAAAATCATTAAGAAACTCAATTAGGGTTTGAGACGGTCTCACCCATATGACTCTACAATAGGGTTTCATGCAAATGATCTTGAAGGTAGTTTGATAATATTCTGGTATGATTAAGTTTTGGTAACTATAGTTTGGAAAGGCATCCTCTAGTTACATTAATCAGTTTGGAAATTATATGAATCACTTTGATTAAAGTTTGTAATATCTTCAAGGCATTGTGAAAAGTTTTTACATACTTCTAAATGGGTCTATTCGACCACTTGACCTTGACAGTTATTGTTTTAGTTGAAAACTGCTTCAAATAGTTAAAATGGTTTAGTTACTCATACAAAGTGTTTAATGAAAGAAACAAAAGGTAGTGAGAAAGTATAAAAGGCATAAGTTGTAAAACACCTGATATTGAGTTGATGATATTGTATTTACACTATCATTGAGATAGTAGTAGTGTTTTGTAATGCAAAAACATTTCTGAGTTGATGTGCACAGTTTTGGTTATGTATTCTTGAGTCTCAAATAAATGAGACTATCAAGATCTGGATTGTAGAGAAACAGAGAAACCCTCTATATTGTATATTTTCATCTGATCTTTGAGAAGTTGTAAGTGATCATGTTAGTGAGACATTATGATCATTTCCAGTGAGGCTTGTGCTTCTAGTGAGGCTTATGTTGCTAGTGAGTCTTATGTTGCCAATGAGGCATTTTGTAGTCAGTGAGACATAAAGGCCAGTGAGGCCCTGTAATTGGTGGTTTTGATGATTAAGCTAGTGAGGCATTTACTGAGTGGTTTTTTTGCCCCATGAGGGTTTTCCACTCCTGAAATCTTTGTGTTATGGTCTCATTTGATGCATGGTTCATTTGGTTTTCATACTTGAATGTTCTGTCCTTTATTGCATAGTATTTGGTTTCTTACTTTTATAAAGCACTATATCAGCATCATTGCTTTCTAATTTCAAGTTTGACAAGAAGAAAATTAAATTATTTTTTAATTGTAACATTGATTCACCCCCCCTCTTAGTGTTGTCTGTACTCCAATACAAATGAAATACTTTGTCATCTTTATGACATTAAACCTTTTAATAAAGCCTTAGAACTTTGATTTAGACAAGCATCAACAAATGCAATGCCAATCACATTAGGAGAGATCACTTATATAATATCCACTGAAACATCATGTCATGTTATGCCTGACAAAGATAAGGATCATGAAAAATTATCAATGATCAACAAACTCAAACTACACCCATGCCAACTCACTATATACATGTTTGACATCATTGCCAACTGCAAATGCCAACCAGGGATCAACAATTACTTTGTTAAATAAGTTATAAATTATACAACTTAAGTTATTAAATTATATAATTTAAATTAATTTAACTTAAATTATACTTGTACATAGTGGACTTGCAAAATTAAATAATTTATCAGTATTATAATATATTTAAAAGTTTTATAATTAATAATTTTGTCTTTATTTTATTTGTATCTATCCAGTTTGTCTATTTTCTTGTCTTATTTTAAATTTTTTTTGTATATTTGCTATTGTATGATTTGTCTTTTTTCTTCTTAACCCTTTGTTCAATCCTTTCTATCCCTTTATTCCTTTAGTCTAAGTGGACATTTATTGCCTTGCCTTGTATTGTCTTTGAATTCATGGATTATGATCAAATTGGAAAGAAAAAAGAACAGAGGAGTAATAGTCATTTATTTAGTCATTTTTATTTGTCTCACCAATTATTATTTGTGTTTTTTGCCCGATGACCAAATTAGTTATTTATTTAGTCATTTATTTGGTCATTTATTTAGTCATTTCAACCGATTACCAAATTAGTCATTTATAGTTGTGTTGCAAAAAATTAGTAGAATTTTGGTCACATGACTAAAAGTTTTAGTCATTTGGTCATTTATTTTCCATATTTCTACTAGTGGATGGAAGACTCTAAACCGGTATGTACTCCCATGATGACTGGCTACAAATTGAGTAAAATTGATGAATCACCCAAGACTGATAAGAAAAAGTACAGATCCATGATTGGAGGATTACTTTATCTAACTCAAACCAGACCTGATATTATGCATGCAATTTGTCTTGTTGCAAGATTTCAAGCTGATCCAAGAGAATCACATGTAATGGAAGTAAAGAGAATCCTGAGGTATTTAAAAGGCACTATGGATCATGGATTATGGTATCCAAAGGAAAATGATTTTACCCTTAGTGCTTATATAGATGCTGATTAGGCCAGAGATGTTGATGATAGGAAAAGTACAAGTGGAGGTGCCTTCTTCTTAGGAAATAGATTAGTTTTATGGCTGAGCAAGAAACAAGATTCAATCTCTTTGTCAACTGCAGAAGTAGAGTATATTGTAACATGTTGTTGTACTCAAGTGTTATGGATGAAGCAAACTTTGAAGGATATAAGAGTTGTTTATGAAGATCCAATTGCAATCATGTGTGACAATACAAGTGCCATAAATATTTCCAAGAATCCAGTGATGCATTCAAGAACAAAGCATATATATATAAGGTATCACTTTTTGAGAGAAAAGGTGACATAGAATGAAGTAAAGTTGGAATGTGTCCACAAAGGATTAGATTGTAGATATTTTTACTAGGCATCTACCTAAAGATTCTTTGAGTATCTCAAGGAAAAAAATAGGGGTCATTACCCCTCCATCTCTGAACTAAGATGCAAAGAAATGCATCAGTCCAGTGGTGCCCAAAGATTCACTCTTTGATCTGGATTGATGTTTTGGGAGCTACCTCTCAGGGGGAGTAGCTAGGTGTGTTGGTAATAGTTCAGTTGGATCAGAGCAACAGAATGCAAGTATGTGCCCTTTGCCATTGATGTCAAAGGGGGAGAGAAATCATGTGAAAAACTCAAAAAAGTAAGGAGTGCAGATGTGTAAAGAGAAATAGGGAGAATCATGTCTTAATGGTCTTTGTAGTTTTTCACATCATATGTTGTCATCAATGACAAAGGGGAAGATTGTTGCAAGTATGTGCCTAATCGGTGTTGTCATTGATGTCAACTGTACTCCCATTTTGTTGCTTACTTGTAATGAGTAAGATGCTTTGGATTTACTTATGTAAGTAATCTTGATGTTGAGGATATTGAGAAAATTAGCTTCTCTGGTAGAAACAATGAGTTGCAGTGGAAACAATCTATTGCATACAAAAGAACAGTCCAAGAGATTGCTCTGCATTTCTTGTAGGATGAATATCTATGTCTACGGATTGTAATTTATTTAGAAGTCCATCTGAAGATGCTATGTTTTGAGTTTGAGCCTTCGATATGAAGAATTGAGTGAGTTATGTTCACCAGAGTGAAAGCAGTTTTTTTGTATGTTTAGCAAAGATAGGGAGAAAGTATTATGCTCTGCATTCCTCTGCATTCCTCCGCATTCCTCCGCATTGAAGTATTTTGATATGCGGTTCTAGAGTTAAGTTTGATATGATGTTAAGTGCTTTCAACTCCAATGGTTCGTGATTTGGCGGTCTGCAAGCTATCCTTTCTTTATGACAGTGGCTGACAGTGTTGTTCTTGTGCTCCGGTTTGAAGAATCTTCTTGACAGAGTGGTTACAAATCGTGCGGTTATGACTGGTGATTACAATGTGCTTGTGGATATCTCCTGATCATGTTCCTACCTTTGGATTGGTCAGCAAAGAGAAGTTTAGCTTGTGAAAGAAGAATGTTCTTAGAAAACCCAGTGTTAGCTCCAGTCTTGGCCGACTTGGTTGATTTCACTATTTACAGAGATTCATTGAAGATTGTCGAAGTGTGTTGTGGCATGGAGGATTGCGTTTGAGTCCTAGCAAAGGCATGGCATGTTCATCATACTTCTCTACATCTTTCCTTAGCTAAATTTTGTAATAGGTCTAGACCTATTTGTATGTATGTTTTGTAATGCCAACTTTGGATAATGTTCCAATGGTTGATGAATGTAATGCAGACCTTGATGTACATTCCAAGGTTGATGAATTGTATAAAAGCATGTAATAGAGTTGTGAAAAGTGGGTGTGTAGTGAAGATGAAGAGATAAGTGCGAAGGTGTGAAAGAGCAGAGAAGAAAAGCTATATTGTGCTTCAATGGAACTGAATCCTAGCATGGTGTAGATGCTACTTAATTAGTTCACCACTTTGGTAGTGAGGCACCCCTTAGAAGTGAGCCACCCTTTGGCAGTGAGCCATTCTTTGTAGTGAGAACTTTGGGCAGTGAGCCTATATTTTTTTTGGTATTGTTATAACTCATATATTTTTGTGGGCTAACACCCACCATGGTTTTTCCCTTTTAGGGTTTTCCACATAAAAATCTGGTGTCTACTATGTTGGATGTGTGATTGTGATTAAGTTTATGGTTTCATGCTTTCATGGTTAAATATGATTATAAGTAATTAAGTTGATGGTTTGATATTCAAATGAAGCTAAGTTTTTGGGACAACTGATTCACCCCCCCTCTCAGTTGTCCAGTGTATTTCAACACATTGATTGTGCCCTCATCCCCCTAGTTTAAGATAAAATTTTATGGGGATCCCAAGGCTAACTTCATGTCTTCAAGTGTGGGTGGTGTTATTAGGAACCATCTTGGTCATGTTGTAGGTGCTTTTTCTATTAGCTTGGGTACCCAAACTAATCATTTTGTTGAAGCTTTTGTGGCCTTCCGTGGAATTTTATTACATATAGATCCTAGCTTTGCAAAATTTGGAGGTGGAGGGGGACTCTATGAACATAATCAATTATCTATTCAATATTCTCTCTCCTATCTAGAACATCTCTAACTTGATCGAAGACTATCAAATTCTAAACTCCCTTTTGTGAAAATTAAACATGTATATCAAGAAGATAACTTTCTTGTAAACTACTTTGCTAATTGGTGGGTGTCTAATGAAAGTTATTTCAATTGGAAGGGGGAGATGCATCTTCCTAGGGAAGCCATCACCTTAATTTATAATGATTCTCCATGTGTTGAATGATGTGAGATTCCAACTCTACCCCTCCTTTAAGGGGTAAGGATTTACAATCATGAAACTAACTGGAGCATTAAGAAGCTTCTTTGATCCCTTTTGTGGGATCATTATTAAATAGAAACTTCATTCTAGAATGTCTTCTCTAATATAGATCATTTATTGCTAGCTAAGAGGGAACCTTTATAGTTTCCAAGTTGTCACAAAGCTTAATACTCATGGGAGGTGAAAGGAAATGAGAGGAGCCCAACTCCTATGAAATGGAAAATAAATTTGTTGTGAAGAATCTTGAGAAAAGGGAGTTTGACTAGATACTTTAAGAGAACCAAGGAGCATGAGCCCATAATATCTATTAATTCTTCTTAGAATTGGGACTTGAGAGTGGTTAAAATAAAAGGAGTTTAATTTGAGGTTTTTGAAGACCTTAGAGCCCAAGTGATGGGTCTCTCAACTAATGGCATGAAGATCTTCAAAGATAGGATGAATAAAGTGAATTCACTCACTTCATTCTTGAGAAATGGTGAGTAGTTGAAATGGATTCTCTAGGTCTTCCTTGTTGCATCAATCACCTTGCATCTTATTAGGTATGTTAAACTTGAAGGAAGATTCCAATTTGGGCACCCTTTTCACTTGAATTTGTTTTCATATTTCCATCATGCTTATCATGTTAGATTTATGTTCTTTTTGTTATCATCCCTTGATCACTTGGTTCTAGAATTCAAAAATGGTGTTGGATAAATACCCTATATTGCACCAATCCTTAATTTTGTTGTTGGTAAAATACACCATTTCTTCCAAGCCCCCTGCACCTTGTCCCTAACTCACCCATCTCCAACCCACCATTCCCCTACTAAAACCCCAGACAAAAAAATTAAGTTCAACTTGAGATTAGCTCCAAAAATTATCCATGCCAATGCCTCCCTCCTATTAGTTATCCCTTCTCTTTCTAGCTTGGATGCTACATGGGGTGTGAATTTGATAGGAGTGAATCTTCAAAGAGTCACAAGAAGAAGAAAAGAGTAATATATGTTGAGGATTTTGACTACTAGGAAGAGGATGAGTTTTACCCTATCTCAAAATCTTTGGAGAAGGGTAAAGAGGTTCTGAAGGAAAAAGGTGGGGATTCTCTAGTTGTTTAGGAAACTAAAAGGGTTGAGAGGGATTTATCCAAAACACATCCTACCCCACCTCATCAATTAAAGATGTGTCCTTAATGGTTATTATGATTAGGGAAAAATTGGTTAAAATGCATAAGGAATTTTTCACCCACCAAAAAAATATGAGATGGTTTCATGATGAATTTAATAAAATCAACTTCAAATCTCCCTGTTAGTTAAGATATTGGGTAGGGAGGACCTCACCCAAATGGAAATGGAGAATATTTTATCTAATTAGTGGGAGAATACAGAGGAAATGAATAGGATCAAGGTGAAGATCACAATGCAAGATGATTGGGTAGTGAATATGGAGGATATTTTTGAAATCAAAAGTAATTTGTAAAAGGTGGTAGACTATAGTCACACAACCATCTAGAACACTACCAATAGCATCAAATTGTTGTAGGAAAATATCAACCCCTTGAGTGATCTAGGCTAATGTTAACACTTAAGCACCAAAACAAGAAGTTGAAAAGCAAAAGAAACCATGCATGAAGAATGCATGGATCTCATGGTGAATTAGTTGAAAACCCTATGAGATGATTGAGAGGTTGCTACCTTACTTAATCTTTAGGGTTCATTTTAGTTTAGTGTTTTAATGCTTTGATGGACTTAGTATTGTTATGTTTTTTCTACCCAGTAGTCGTCCAAGTAGTTTTTGGCTAATACTTTGATGTTGTATGTTTATTTTTTTCTATTTTAAGATCTTTCTTATTAAAGGGAAGAAGCCCTTTCAAAACCTCTATTTTACTTTTAATCAAAAACATCAAAAGTTTGGAAAAAATCTCTGGCTGCACAATAACCATGTAGTGGAAATTTAAGTAATGAGATTTTGTTGAATAATGTTTTGTCATTGATGTCAAAGGTGTGTAATTAATGTCAAAGGTGTATGTGATGCCAAAGGTTGATGTAAAGGAACTTGTCTATCGTCTTGTCAGATTTGTGTTGTTGGCAAGGTATCTCATCTTGTTGATACAAAGGTTCCAAAGTGCAAAGGAGTTGCTTCAGGATGTTCATGTTTGATGTTATCTCATGGAGTATACAAAGGAGGGAGATATTGTTAAGTGGTGCATCTTCAAATGTGTCTTCACTGTCCCAGTCATCCTCAAATTATATGTTGTGCCTTTCTTATAGTGATGACATGATGACATCATTCCTAATTGTTGGTGAGCTTGATGACATCATTCCTAACTGTTGGTGATATGATGACATCATTCTTGACTGTTGGTGATCTTGATGATATCATTCCTGACTGTTGGTGATCTTGTTTGTTTGTCTTGTAAACATATTTATCCTGCAAAATAAGCCTTGGGGTTAAGATGTAGTTTGGTCTCCCTTATGTCCATTTTGGTTAGTGTCCATTGACACTTTGTCATCCTTTCTTCATCATTCAAAATCTCCTTGTTATGGGTATGTGACTTGTCTTGTATTTATTCCTTGAGGACCTTTGTATCAGTTATATGTGATTGTGGTCACTCTAAGGTGCAGAGAATCATTTAGATCACCATTTGGTTTAGATTAGGGTTTAATGTCTTGTGGCCTTTAGGGGTCAAAACCCTAAACTAAATTCTTAAGACATACTATGTATTAACCCTTAATTACCCATCTTACCTTTTTGTCTAATCCTTCGGTGACTTGTATTAGCCGATGAAGACCCACTTAAGTGAACACTTATGGGTATCGACATCATTGTTCAACCAGCCCTGTCGACTAGGTTCCACCGGGTGCAAAGGTGAGTGTTACATGGTCAAACAGGAAAGACAAATCAATGGTGGCTTCAAGAGTGCCAAGCCCCGATCAAATGGTGGACATTTAAAATATTTCAAATGTTCAATAGTTATTATGAGGGCTTGAAATTTGACAGGAAGTTCCATGGTTGAAGTTCTAACTGATTTGGGGCATGTTTTCTAACGACCCTGAAGGCCAATAAAATTTGTTTAAAGCACCAAGAGATTTTTGTGTGAGGTTTGATTGGTGATTCAGATTTTGGGGAGCAATACCTACATGGTCATGTGCATTATATTAAAATTCTGATGCAAAGCAATGTCTGTGAAGGGCTTAAACTTGAAAGAATTTCAATGTGTATAAGGAGTCTTTTTCTTGTGTGAAAGAGTTGCAGTATGCACAAAGGTGATAGTCTGTAGTAAGCACAAAGGTGATGTTTATTTTTACTAAAGAAAATCTTGAAGTTTTGAATTGATGTATTAGGTTGAAAAGGTGTATTGAGTTCATATGTCAAAGAAGAAGCAAGATTAAGATGTGTGATGTAGTATAGTGCAATCTAGTGAATCAGAGTATCCCTTTGAATTATTTTTTTTTATTCAAAACCTTGATGCAATTAGTTTTGTCAGTGAGACAATCTTTGGTCAGTAAGACATTTCATTTTGTCAGTGAGACAATTTCTTGCCAGTGAGGCATATTATGTTTGCCAGTGAGGCATGGTGTTTTTCTAGTGAGGCTATGATAGTGAGAGACTAAATGTAACCAATGAGGTTTTGTTTTGCCAGTGAGGTATAATAAAATGCAGATTCAAGAGTGGTTTTTTTATCCTTTTTAAGGGTTTTTGACTTATAAACATCGTGTCATGATTTTTCTTTGATTGTCTCTATATTTACACTTTGATACTCATTCATACCATTGTATATGTGTATAATTGTTTGAAAGATTCTTGAGTTCTCTTTAAACTTTTTGTCTAGTGTAATTAAAGGTGTAAATTTTTTGAAAGATTATAGACCACTGATTCACCCCCCTCATAGTGGTCCTGTACTCAAACAAGTGGTATCAGAGTTTTGGGTTCCTTGTTCAAAGTTTAATCAACTTAGGAGATCCTACGTAGTGCCCCTCATTTTTGCTTTCTATTAGACTGATAGTTGTTAGGTCTAGGCATTATGATACTTTGTTGATGATGGATTTACTATTATAATGTTTAGTTGATGATACTCTGTTGATGTTAGATTACTGTTACAATGAAATTTGATGATACTTTTTATTACTGATGTTTATGCTTATGATATGATTAGTTATGGACCTAATTGATTATGTGGATCAATCTTATCATGTGCTTATGTGATTATCTGATGATGTTTTATCTAGTTGTTTAGTTACTAATGAACATGCATGATGTGGTTACTTGTGATGTGATTGGTGGAAGCGACAGTGTCGCATTACTCATGCGTGAGTACCCTGCTATGCTATGATTCTCTTCCATGATGTGTTGATTGGTTGATTATATATATGTATGCTCGACCATTTTCATCGGTTGCAGGTTGCAGGTACCAGGCATCGACTCCACCTGAATTGGTAGGTCTGAGCGTGCCTTAAATCTAATGAAGAATTATTGATCGGAGATGATATAAGGTCCCTCAGCTTGACATCATCCTTGAAGAGGATGAGCTTTCATGTCCTGTGATCTGTCAGTCTGGTCGGTTGGACATGATAGCCAGTCACCTTTCTTGAGGTATTGTTCGGTCGTGATTGGTCGTCTATTATTGTTTTGCATTAGACAGTGTTAGTTGTAATAGTTTGATTATGTTTTGTTCCATCGTGGTCGTAGCATAAATCTTGTCTTGGAAACATATTGTTTTTTATAATAATAATAATAATAATAATAATAATTTATTGGAAAATATAATGTTTTGTAAGTATATAAGAATATGATTGATATAGTTAAATAAACAATATTTATTTTTGGAATAATTAATTTTGATGCTTTTTGAATTATCACTTATGCCATGAAAGGCTATAATTAAATCATGCATGAGAGTTGATTTAAATATATATCCTATCTCTAATCTAATATTTATAAATAAAAGATATGGTTATCAGAAAATCTTATAAGGTATATTTTAAATAAATTAGTTTGGAGTCGTTGCTAGGGTAGTGGGAATTTATGGTGAGGTAGTGGAAGCTCTATAACGAAAGGAAAATTTATTATGTTTACTATTTTATTTCTTTGTGTATAACTATGAGGGGGCTCTCTGGTCTTGTGGGGATAGAGGATTCTGGGAAAAAAAAAGAAAGAAGGGTGGACAAAGCAGATTTGGAGGTAAGAAGCGGTTGTTGAAAACAAGAGAAATTGCAGAAATTATTCCAGGTATGTATTGTTTCGCATACACCCCCTAGTATACTTTATTGAGTTAAAAGATTTAGACTAGTTTAGGATTTCATCTGCAAAATTGTATAAGGGATTTCTTTCTTACTACAATCATTGTTATTTAGCCATTGAGTGGATTTGTCTCTAAGTTTTCTCTGTGATACAAATTTCTTGTCTTCCCTGCTCTCAAAACACGGATCACTGAACTATATGCTGTTCACCCTCTTGCTATCAATCTCTTGTTTTATTTCCATTCGTTTCACCTCTGCTTCAAGCAATGAAGATTAATCCCCTTCCATAGCATAAGTCTTATCTTCAAGTTTGTATAAGTTCAGTCCTTTAAACCTTCCAGTACTGTTTCTGGTATTCCTGAGAGGAAATTCCAAGTTGCGAGGTCCCTGTTTCGAACCCCGCCAGTGCCAAAGAAGATCTTGGGCTCTAAAACCTCTGACAATAATAAAGATAGCATAAATGGCAATCCCCTGTAGCTCGCTCATTGCTTACGGTTTTGAAAGCCCCAGTGGTGAATTGCCTCTGAGTCAAGCATTTGAGGAGAATAATTGCCTCATACTGAACAATTAGGCAAAAGAAGAATTTTTCCAGTGGTAATATGCCCTTGCGAACCGAGATATGCATCGCATTGTGTAAGGAACAACGTGCATCTCATTTGAAACACTTTTTTGGCGAGCCTTTTTGTGAGATCAGGAAGCCTGGAGGCATGTATGTAGATGAAACGAATAGGGTGTATAACCTTAATAATGATGCAGCAAATGAAAAAAGAAAAATGGAGGAAATCGGATGTTTTCCACTTCTGCGAATTGGGGCACCCATGTGAAATCTAATTGCTGTGCGAATCCTCTGACCTCAGCGTGTCATCATATTTTTACATCCTGTACATTCGATCAATCAACCTACTGTATATGATATCAAAATTGTCCGTCGTAGTTCTTTCTAATATTCACCTTAGTTTACCATTAGACAATGATGCTACAGTTGATGTTGAGGAGGTTACCTCTGATGTTGTTAAGTTAGTTCAATGAGTCTACTTGGAAACTAACCAAATGGCCCTCATCTAATTCGCTGATCTGATGGATAGTGAAAGTGCAACTTTCTGAGGTTCATTGTATTCCTGCGTACTGCAGCGAACTGTGTGTTTTTTTTTGTTGAGTCATAAGATAAGTTTGAAAAAGAAACAACTCCATTATCTATGCAGCTCCTCAGTAGTCTCACTTTCTATAATGGATGAAATTGTCAGTGTCTAGATAATCCTCTGTTATTCATGCTGGGCATTTATCGTAGCCGTTGCCGTAACACATTTCATAATGAGTGTTGCAATCCATCTATGCACTTTATTTCATGTTCGGCTTGCATGTAGCGCCTTAAGAAACCATATTCCTTGTATTTAGTGGTTCATTAAAATCTAGACTTGCCTTTAGGAGGTCGACCGTTTCCACAGTTATTCCTTATTATCATTTCGCAACCGAATGCATTCAATGTTAAATGAGTGTAAATCAGATCTCTATGAGCTATGTCATCAGTCGAATGGCCTCATATGTTGGTTAGATAAAAATTAGATCAGTCAGCCAATAAAACTTTGTCACCTCATTCAAAAGTCATTGCATCTGATTCAGACCCATGTAGTGCTATAATTATTACTATCGACCATATCTAGAATATTCGCTTTCTTGTAATCCATCGAATTTATTATTATTAGTAGCATTAGTATTATTATTAATATTAGTATTACTATTAATATGATCATTATTATTACTTCAAGTGAATGGTCCTAATTAATATCATTAAAATATATGTCCTTTTATTTAAAATAGATTTGTTATAAAATAAGAGACTTTATAAGTTTGAGTTTTAGTTGGATAGGTTTAAGTTGAATTGAAACTCATAGGTATTAAATTTAAGCATTGGTAAATTTAAATCTAGGTTTACATTAGCATTTCAATATAAAGGTAATATTGTTATTGGAACAAATGTTCTTATGTTATATAAAATAAATGATCTTAATAGAATTAAGATTTAATGGTAATTTTATTTTATTAAAAATTTATATGTTTGAATTTAAATTTAAATTTGTATTCTTAGTGCAAGAAACTATTATTTATGAACATTGTATTTAGTTGGTTAATTATAAGTGAGTCTTGTACAAGTTGTGTCTGAGGTCATAGTGGAATCATGTTAGTTCTAGGGGCATAGGCTTAGTTTTCAAGTTTATGTTGTGTCATGTATCTTGAGTTGGTCATATTGTCCTTCTGTATGAGGTGGTTCATTATTGTTGTATTGTGTTGATTTTTGCAATGGGGAGGCATTTATAACTTTAAAAGGGATGTATGAGGGTTATGACAGTTGCAATTGTATATCTTGAAAGTTTTGTATCAAGACCTTGGAGTTGATCCTTGTGATTATATTCAATATACAAGATGATAAAGTCCTTGCGTTATTATGGATTGCTTGCTTGATGTGAGGGGTCTTCTAGTTGCAGATGGGGGAGTGGCTCTCAATGGGGGCTAGAGCTTAAAGTGGCATTCATGATAACCCATGTGAGAGTTTCTTAACTCAGTGATAACCTAATTAATTAATGAACTTAGGGGGTTGGGTAGTAATTACATTAATATAAGATAATTAGATGCCTCACTCATAGCTCAAGTGCTTGTTTAGGCTTGGGATGAGATGGGAAGGTCTGGAATGGCAAGATCAACTACCTTGTCCTCATGAAAGGTATGCTGACTCCGCGTGAATTTGTATGGGGGCCGGGGGTCGAGAGAGGCTACCAGGATAACCCAGGATGGGGCCCGGGGCCTAGGAAGACCTACCAGGACAACCCATGACAAACCACGTGATGACACTCCTGCCTACTGCAGTCTAGCATTCCCTAGTTGTTCTCTATTCTTTTGTTAGTGGTTGCCTCTGGAATTGATGTCTGAGTTGACATGTGTGGTTGTGTATTCATATGTAGTCCTTGTGTTCATAGTTTTGTTAAGCTAACTGTTCATGTCGTGGGACCTTATTGTTATCTCCTAGCATGGGGGGTGGACCTCAGGGTTCCACATGGTCGGGTGGTTGTGCACTTTCTCCATTGGACTCTTTGCTATTGTTCGAGTACATGAGGATTTATCTTGTAGCGGATCACTACCCTTGTTTAGTCAATGAGACAGACACTCATGATATGTATACCAGATTTATCTTGTACCATTATATTGATGTATGCACTTTTATGTATTCATAAAACAACATAGTTGATATTGTAGGGTTGTATTCATTTGTAAAGAAGATTTTAAACATATTGTGATCTCTTATGCAAGATCTTGATGTTATTATTTGATGTTATATTGTAATGGAATAAATATGTGTTGTCTCTATATTGCACTTAGTTTTAGATTAAACATGAATGATTATCAGATTATGTAATTAATTAGTAATTTAGTCATGAAATCCCTAGAGAATAAGGTTTAACTTATTGGTAATGTGAATATTTGATTACACTTTTTTGCCATTTCTTCTTTAAAAAACAAAATTGGCATTTGCAATGCATAGTTAAACTTATCTCTAGGGGTTTCGTGGTGGGGCATTACATCTTGGTAGTGGAGTGCTATGGGAAAGCATAAATGAAATAGAGGAAGGAAAGATGCCAAGCAAAAGGTTATAAAACAAGCCCCAATCAAGTCAAGTAATGAGTTGTTGCATGAGTCACTCCTGAATGTTGATACAACGTGTGATAAAGAGAATGGTCTTGCAATTGAGAGTTTTGATAAAAAGGAAGACTTCATTGTGAGTGTAGGTGAACAAGAACTTGATGAAAGAGAAGATGATTTTGTTGTTGAGATTGATGACGAAGAAGGAGACCTCTTTGTGGGTGAAGATGACTATGAACAAGAGTATGATGAATGGGAGTGTGAGATTGATATAAAAGGTGAACTATTGCATACCCTAGATATGATCAAGCAACTTCGAAAAGAGAACCAAAAATTAGAAGACCAACTTCAACAAGAAAAATATTCAAAGGACAAGGTATGTTCAGATTTTGCAAAAGTTTCTTTAGATCTTAAAGAGGCAGAGGTACAAGTTGAAGAGTCTAACAAACCAATTATTGGTCTAAAAACTAAGGTTGAAGAAGCCAAAAGAGTAGTTGATTTTACAAAATTTGATCTTGAAGTTAAAACTAATGAATGCCTAAAACTAGAATTAGAAATAGTCTCTTTGAGAAAGGAATTGGAAAAGGAATCTTCTAAGTTGCACAAGAATCTACAATTTGAAAGAGTACTGAATGCTTAAATGACTTGTTGAGGAAGCAAAAGTATCATAAGGACACTACTGGTCTAGGTTATGAAGAAGGATAGTGTTCCAAAGTCAGAAATGCTCCTAGGAAGAAGATAGACCTGAATTATTTTTCCGCTGCTCCTAGGAAGACAAGAAGAAAGCAAAAGGTAAAGTTGCTGATGTTGAAAGAAGAAGAAAAAATAGGACCTCAAAGCCTCCACCTATCAGGTAATACCATTTAATAAGGTATAACTACTCTCAATTTCATGGTTATTACTATTCTTGTCAGATTTATGGTCATAGAGCTAGAGATTATAAAAATCATTCAAGAAATCATTTTGGATGGAATAAGGACAAAAATTCTTATATCTTGTCAAATCAGGGTTATAATGATGTTTGTTATAACTGTAATAAAGTTGGTCATCTAGCAAGAAATTGTTGGATGCATGGAAGATATGATCTTAGAAGTACTTTTGGGATTCAAAGAAGATATAATTCCTTTAATCCTCTAATTGGTTATAATATCACATGCTTTAAGTGTCATAACCTTGGGCATAAGGTATAGCATTGTAGGAGTAAGTTGAAAGCATCATCTAGAAACAAAAATGTAGATGCATTGAGCAAGAAAAAGAAAGGGCCCATACAAGTTTGGAGAAGAAAACAAAGTCAAGTGGAAGAAAATCCTAATCTTGTGCATGTTGCACAAGAGACATCACAAAGTGTCTGCAAGATCAGTATGAGGTAAGGGGGAGCAGGTTAGTGTTTTATCCTTCAGCCCCTAGAGAAGACAAGGAAGTTATGAGTAAATCTTAAATTGATTTGATTTGATTTGCAAAGTTATAAAAGAGTGTAAGTCCTGACGTTAGACAGTACCATATACTGTGTGGTCAATGTTTTTGAGGATTGGAAGCCAGGTATTTTCTTTGGCAATTATGTGAAGGTAAAAAAAAGAAGGTTGTTATGTTGCATGTCATTTCATTAGTCAATATGCAGTTCCAAAACATGTCTTCTGATTGATAGGACATGGAATGTTACCGTAAGTACAAACAATATTATTGCATTGTGCATGTGCCATTAGCCTTTGCAGACCTGAAATGAAACATGATTGTTAAATGAGTACTTATTATATGTTGATCCCATGGTGTTGTGATCTGTAGCATTTTATTTGTCTGACTATATTAAAGATCAAGCGAAGAAGTTTTATGATGATGTTTGGTTTGACTATATTGATGTCAGAATCTCAAGTGTTCTTGATGTTTGATTATACTTCATGGTGATCCTCTCCAAAATCCTCACAAGTTCTAATTTTGTCATACACCATGCTTCTTGGTTGTTCAATAGGAGTTGAAATGATGCTCTGACAGTACTTTGATGATTACAGTTTCATGACTGCACTTGATCTGTGATGATAGTAATCAGCGTGATCATGTCTGCTCTTGATTTGTCTCATGTTTACCTTATTGCAGTGACTCAGTATTCTTTGATAATATAACTACTAACTTGCTTAGCTATTCATGCTTTGAAAGTAGTGTTGATCATGTTGAAAAGTGTTGCTCATGTTGAAAATTGAAAACTCATTTTGAAAATGAAGTTGCATTTAGTTGCATCATGACAAATCATTAGGAGATGCATTTAGTTGCTTCATGATATGTTCTTCATGATCCTCATGTTAGAATGTAAGTCATGGTGTTAAGGCACAATGTTGTCATGATGGAAGAGGTCAGAGTGCTTTGAGACAGTGAGTTGTCATCCTATGCTGGAGATTATCATGTAATTGTCAAGGTTTGGTCCTTCATTATAACAAGAGGTTCAGTGCATTTTGGAGATGACAGTGATGTTTTTGGGTGAACAATTTCATGATGAATGTTTGGGAGATATTACTCTGTAATACTTACTATGCTGTTCTTTGAATTGTAGTGGTATGTCTTGATGTTGCAGTAGTATGTGTGGTAATTGCAGTGGTAACAATAGTTTGCTCAGTGGTCATGCAGTGGCTTCCATACTGATCAGTGGTAAGAAGGTAACTATGTATCAGTGGTAAGAAGGCAGCTGTAGTAAGAAGGTAGTGTCTTTTGAAAGTGATAATTCTATACTGATCCATGCTTTGTGCTCTGCTACAAATCTAAAGTTTCTTTTGATATCTCTAAGTTACTTTTCAGTATACTACTATGAACAGTCCTAGTGACAGTTTTTTTTAATAACAATGACTATTTGATAGTGCTCTATTTTTGTAATAGTGAATGCTCGAATGGACAGTGATCCTTAGTGATGTTGCAACAAAATGTTCTTTGTAACAGTAATTGTTGTATCCAATGGCTACATACCTTCATCAACATCCTCATCAGTATTAGTGAGAAAGGGGGAGCCTATCATGTGCCAGATGTATCTCTGTATTTTGGATGACATTTATGATGATATTTGACTTGGTTTGCTAAAGAGGTGGTCAAAGGTGATATGACATCATGGATATTGAATATGAGGTATCTTTCTACAGAGGGATGGTTTGTCATGATAGTGTTTGCATGTTCATTCTGTTCTTAAAAAGTTCTAATGGCTTGGATAGTGATTGTTGCTTATGAATCCTTCTTTGACAGTGTTAATTGTGCTCTTGTATGTTTCTTGTGCTTATATCTCTTCTACTCAAACTGCTTTGATGACTGTGCATACACATAGTGCAGTGATGTTTGGATAGTCTAGTGATGACAATGTGATAATTGTCTTTATTTTCTTTCCTGAAAGTGATATTGGTTGTTTGGAATCTGACAAGAAACTTATGATGTGCCAATTTACAGCTGTTACAGGGTGATGTTTTGCATATACAATTAACTGAGTCTCCTACTATGCAGTGTTTCACCAAAGGTTATGCAAACAATGTAGAATGTCAGTGGTGCAATTGAATCCTTTATGCAAATAATATCTTCTATGCATGATGTTGCCTTTAAATGGATCTCATTTACATGGGGAGCTTATCATTCATTTGTCATTTGATGTCAAAGGGGGAGAACAACTTTAGTTTTTGGATGTTGACATCAATACCAAAGGGGGAGTTTGTTAAATAATGATTTGTCATTGATGTCAAAGGTGTGCAATTGATGTCAAAGGTGTATGTGATGTCAAAGGTTGATGCAAAGGAACTTGTCCTATTGCCTTGTTAGATTTGTGTTGTTGGCAAGGTATCTCATCTTGATTGTTCATAAGGATACCTGTTGATGTGAAGGTTCCAAAGTGCAAAGGAGTTTCTTCAGGATGTTCATGTTTGATGTTATCTCATGGAGTATACAAAGGAAGGAGATCCTGTTAAGTGGTGCATCTTCAATTATGTCTTCACTGTTCCAATCATCCTCAAATTATATGTTGTGCCTTTCTTATAGTGATGACATGATGAAATCATTCCTGACTATTGGCGATCTTGATGACATCATTCCTGACTATTGGTGACATGATGACATCATTCCTGACTGTTGGTGATCTTGATGACATCATTCCTGACTGTTGGTGATCTTGTTGGTTTTTGTTGTAAACATATTTATCTTGCAAAATAAGCCTTGGGGTTAAGATGCAGTTTGGGCTCCCTTATGTCCATTTTGGTTAGTGTCCATTGACACTTTGTTATCCTTTCTTCATCATTCAAATTCTCCTTGTTATGGGTATGTGACTTGTCTTATATTTATTCCTTGAGGACCTTTGTATTAGTTGTTTGTGATTATGGTTACTCTAAGGTGCAGAGAATCATTCAGAGCACCATTTGGTTTAGGTTAGGGTTTAGTGTCTTGTGGCCTTTAGGGATCAAAACCCTAAACTAAATATTTAAGACATACTATGTTTTAACCCTTAATTACCCTTCTTACCTTTTTGTCTAATCCTTCTGTGACTTGTATTAGTCAGTGAAGACCCACTTAAGTGAACACTTATGGGTATCAGCATCATTGTTCAACTGGCCCCTTCGACTGGGTTCCATCAGGCGCAAAGGTGAGTGTTACATGGTCGAGAGAGAAAGACAAATCAATGGTGGCTTTGAGGGTGCCAAGCCCCAATCAAACGTTGGACATTTAAAATATTTCAAACATTCAATGGTTATTGTGAGGGCTCAAAATTTGACAGGCAATTATGTTGTTGCTGATGTTGATGTTAGACACACACAAGTACAACATGAAACAAAAGTTACACATCAACCCTTGTTTATCCTGAAAGATACAATGAATTCTAAAATTCATGATCCCAAGTCCCCGGTGATTAGGTCATAATCTACTAAGATCTCTCAGTGGTTGATGTGTGTTGCTGTTTTCCATTTTGGGGTCTTACATGAATCAGTAGGTTCTGGTTCTGCAACAATGCTTTCAGGGAAGTTACTCTACACAGCATATACCTCCAAATGATGTGCCTAAGGTGATATTTGCATGAGTTCTACCCTTATCAGTGATTTCCTGCATGAAATTTTCAAAGGTACATGCATCTAGCTCAGGAATATACTAATGATGGTTAGTTATCTACAGGATATCAGTATATTCCTCTGTTCTACTTAATGTTTATCATGATGTACAGTTATGAAAGTGACTTCTATAAAATTAAAATGAGAAAAAGGGATAGAGAGAGAGATTCCTAAGATTTACTTGACTGAGATCACTGAACCCACATACATGTTCCCATATAGTAATGAAGAGAAGAAAACTGAAATCATACTTCACCAGGATATTCCACAAATCAGCATGATCCAATGCAAATCTTCAGAGGTAGAGTTGACAACAACATGCAATGAAATGAAAGCGCTTCTAAAGAACACAACATCCACCAGTACATATCCAGAAATCAACTTGAAGATTACTTAAGGTTTACAATCATGATGTAATCTGAAGCCTCATCTCCATACAGTATGTTCATAAAACATGCATATTTACAGTGATCATGAGGAAAGAACCTTGAATGTTTCAACAATTCAGTCCCCACTAGTCTCAGCAATCTGGTCTACTACATGAAATTTCTACAGGTCTGATATTGTATTCAATTGACCTCCTTTTTTTTTAAGCAGTAATGGGGCTTAATATATGTCTCTGCTTTCTCCCCAACACAGTGCCCAAGAAAACCTAACTGAATCATCGGTCAGCGTCCTCAGATGTCTCATCCAACGGTGGAAGATGGATCCCACCAAAACCTCGAGCAGAGCACCTAGACAAGGCGCCGCTCACTCAGTAACTTCCTCCATCAGCCAACCACCTCATTCAATGCATTGTCTCCTTTTGGTTCATTTTGACCTCTCGGGATCTGGTGCGCCACTTGGGATGTCCCTCACCATTAAAGTGCTATCATATCTCTACCTGCACGCTATCGGGTTGAGTCTGCATGTAGACCCTCCGTAGGCTTTGCATGCACCGCCGGTGAAACTTGCGCAGGAGGATCAAGCATTTAATTCTCTACCGAAGGCGGCCTGCAGTGGCAAATCTGCGTACTTGCAGTCTTCCCGCCATTTTGCATTTTTGAATATCGGGCTGCATCTTGAGATTTCTTCATGTTGATCCGGACATGACGATGACATCATCATCATGTATAGAACGGGTTCAAAATCTGCCTACCTTGCTTGTTTTCTGCCTTTTGCATCTTGAGCGTGCATCATCATGATCATCGGCAAGACATCGCTAATCGGGGCGAGCCCATAATGTCCTACCGATCTCATTCTCTGGCTGATGCACCTGCGGTCAGCATATAGAAGTTAGACATCATCATATTGAATAACCAGCAGGAGGATCAACATCATATTGAATCATGCTCCTAAAGTGCAAACATGTATATATCGGGTTAGGACAGATCAAAAGCAAATATCTGACCTTACCTTACCATTTACCTTTAAATATCATGTCGTGCACATATCATAATCATGCAAATGGCAAGGCATACAGAGAATTAGCTATTTTGAATACCATTTCAAATCCGGCTCTGCATATTGGGTAGTGCATTTCCTCTTTATATCGGGTCATGTTTTAAGATGATGACCCCGTCGACTGAAATGGTCCACT
The DNA here is from genome assembly GCA_027924645.1 of Cunninghamia lanceolata. Taxonomy (NCBI): domain Eukaryota; kingdom Viridiplantae; phylum Streptophyta; class Pinopsida; order Cupressales; family Cupressaceae; genus Cunninghamia; species Cunninghamia lanceolata. The sequence continues at coordinate 15,058,971 of BSBN01000472.1, read as the reverse complement.
CGGAAGATCAGGATGACGTCACCAGGATAACGACTTAGTCTATCGTTGGAGCACTATGACGTCATCATGATATTAGGTAAAAAAGTCATGTTCAAAAAATAAGCCCCTGCGAGGTAAAAGGATGATGACGTCAGCATCATGTATAGTTCCTTGTCTTTCAGGGTTACATGACATCATCAGGATAATTGGTCAGGGTGATATTTTGCATTAGGAGGATATTCAAAAGTCAGGGTGATATTCGAAACATCAGGTGATATTTAAATGTCGGGTGATGTTTTGGAATATGACCCCTGCGAAATATATGATGCTATTGACGGGCAAATATGGTCATCACCTAAATTTGACGTCCAGATGTTTGTGGGCAAGGTGAATATCGAGAGATAAACTGATATCGGGGTGATCTAAAAGATCAGGTGATGTTTGAAATATGATCCTCCCCCCAAATATCAGGTTGGACCAAAACTTTGACCCGACATAACTTTCTCACTTGGCCGAATTTTAGGGTGATGTAAGAGGCAAACTTGCATAGAATTTCACACTCTTTCACATGGCAAGCTTTTTTGAGGCAAGATTCAGATTTTGGATTCTTTTGGTTTAGACAGGAGGACATGATGCACTTAACATGATGCACATACAAACTGACATGATGCTGCTTTTACCATTACCACCAAAAGCACAAAACAAGGGGAGCAAGCCAGAAAAGTTGGGTCCCTATTTTGTCCAGCTGAAAATGGGGTGTGTTGTGTAACCACACAACAACTTGCCACCAAAGAAAACAAACAAATTCCAATGATTCAAGTGATGTGATCATATTCTAAGATAATATTCTAATTCTCTCTAAGTATAAGCATGGTAATATTTCTAAATGACAAGGTTTTCATCATGGCAACAATGCTAACAAAGGATCAGGTCTGTGCAAATGATTAATTATCCTTATCTTGAAAGTAAATTGAAAACATGAGTAACTGATGTTAAGCTACATAGTTTAGGATCATCCCTCATAGCCAACCTGGATAGAGCCTTGCTGCCAGCAAGCGTCCATAGCCCTGGCAAGGTTATCTATGCAATCCCCCTAAGTAGAGCCCCACTACCAGCAGGCGTCCATAGCCCCAGTAGAGTTACTTAGATGGCCTAATTTTATTATATTTTTGGATCTTTCACATTTCATGCTTCATATATATTATGTTATCATGTAAGTTTAGTGTGCAAGGTATGCTCACTTGCTGATTTAGGTTGGAGATTGCATTGGTAGCAAGGGAGTCCCTTTAGATTTTTCACTTAACACCTATACTTGTGTGTTCAACAAACCCAAGGCTATTAGGTGAGTCATTGTGAATAATCACTTTGGTCAAGAAAAGGCACCCTGATGAAAAGATATCACAGACCTGACCACCAGTACTCCTCAAAATGAGTTACAATCTATATATGAACCTGGTCTCATCACTTGAATCCTAACAATTTGTTTATCTTCTAGGGTGATGAGCTGCCTCATCCTTCGCTAACCAAAAACAGAAACCCAATAAGCCAACCAGCAAAACAAAACCAGCCAAAACTGTACAAACAACTATACAACAATATACATTATGATACACATGACTATCATGATGCTACTTCAGGCCTGAAAATAGTGCTTGAGGAACTGTCCATTGACTAGCAATGGGACATCCTCACCTATTAAGGACTTGAGCTTGTAGGTGCTGTCTCCTAATATTTCAGAAATTTGAAAGGGGCCTATCCAGAGTTTGTCAAACTTACCATGGTCACCCTTCCTTTCATGTGCTTTGTCCCACATCAGGACTAGATCTGAGATCCGGAAAGCCTTAATTTTAGCTCTTTTGTCAAACCAATGCTTGACAACAGCCTGATGTTTAGCAAACTGGTTAATGGCTTCACTTCTTTTTTCATCTAGGTGCATCAGTTGCAGCAACCTAACCTCTTGTTTGTTATCTATGCCTAGGTATTCTTGTGCAAACTATAGTGTAGGAATCTTTAGGTTAACAGGGAGGAGGGTGAAAAGGTGAGTTTCCTAATGTAGCCTTATTTCTGGTTCTATCTACCCACAAGGCATATTTCAATAGAGTGTCCCATTCCCTTGGGTTCTTATCTATCAACTTCTTTATGATGTTAAGCAAGTTCTTGTTTGTGGATTCTGCTAATCCATTCCCTTGGGGATAGTAATTGGAGGAGAATTTCAAGATGACCCCATGGTCAAAAGCCCAACCTGATAGTTTTATTGAAGAAAAGGTAGGTCCATTATCACACACTAAAGCATATGGAACTCCATACCTAGTCACTATGTTGCTTTCCAAAAACTTAATGACATCCTCAGCATTACATGTTTTACTGCTGACAGCTTCAGTCCACTTGATACAGTAGTCAGTAATAGTCAAGACATACCTGTGGCCTGAGGATGATGAAGGATTGATAGGTCCTATGAAGTCCATACCCCATTGAGCAAATGGGTGCATCTCCACCACTGGCTGCAGAGGTTGAGCAACATATTTATCTCTATTTGCAGCAACTTGACACACATGACAGTATTTGGTGTGTTCAGTAGTGTCCTTGAAAATCGTGGGCCAATAATACCCTGTCCTGAGGATGGCATGAGTGGTGGCCAAGGATGATCCATGTGCAGTCCCAAATTTATCATGCAGTTCCGCCAGTACCTTGTCTGCTTCTGGTTTTTCCAAGCACCTCAAGTATATCCCCTCATAGTTTCTCTTAAAAAGGACTCCTCCTTTCATCATATATTTCTATGCTTTTATCTTTAGGGCTCTCCTCTGTGAGGCCTGTAATCTTGGGGGACATCTCCCAGTGATCAGGACATGCCTAACGTCTGAATACCATGTTCCATCATCTTTTGCATCTACAACATACTGCTGGCTCAGGATGTTAGGGTCTATCTCTGATATCATTTGACTCAAAGCTTGTCCTCTTACCAACCTCATGGGTGTGATATCCATGTCATACTACTGGAGGATGGTGATCCATTTGGCCCTCTTCTCACCTGGCTCACTTTGCATTAGCAGCATCTTTACTGCTGCATCAGGTACCACAACAATCACCTTACTCCTCAGGATGTAGTGCCTGAACTTCTTGACTGCTTGAACCAGAGCGAGTGCTTGTCTTTCAACATCCATGTACCTAAGCTCTGCATCTCTGAAAGGGCAGCTCATGAAGGCTATAGGCTTCTCCTGCTTTTCTTCATTTCTTTGGGTTAGCACTGCTGTAGAGGTATGTTCTGAGGCAAATGAGTAGATGTAGAAGTCCTTGGTGTAATCTGGACTGATCAGGACTGGAGCATTTGAAATAGCTTTCTTAATGTCTTCAAAAGCTGCTCTAGCTTCAGGTGTCCATTCAATCTTGGCGTCCCTTTTGAGCATGGCATTCAGGGGCCTAACTATCTTTGCAAAGCCGGTGATGAACTTCCTAACAAAATTAATCTTACCAAAGTAAGATTTGAGCTCTGTCTTGCTTCCAGGCAGTTGTATTTTCATGATGGACTCTACTCTGTCAGGATCAATGATGATCCCATTCTTAGTTATCAGGTGACCCAGCAACTTCCCGGTGGTCATCCCAAATATGCACTTCTTGGGATTTAAGGATATCCCGTACTGCTCGCACTTCTTCAGCACCTTTCTTAGGTCCTCTACATGGTTTTTTCTATCTTTGGAAAACACAGTCAGGTCATCCATATAGATCACTATGCACTTACCAATTAAGCCTCTGAAGGCTATGTCCATTGCCCGCTGGAAGGTGGCTCCAGCGTTTATTAGCTCAAATGGCATGCGTCTGTACGCGAAGATCCCCCATTTAGTGGTGAATGCGGTTTTCAATCTATCAATTCTGTCCACCATCACCTGATTGTAACCAGAGAGGCCATCCAAGAAGGACATCATCTTGGCTCCATTCACAACCTGCAGGACTTCATCCAGGGAAGGCAAAGGATAGTTATCCTTTTCAGAAGCTCTATTCAAATTCTTGAAATCCACACACAGCCTGATGTTACCATTCTTCTTCCTCACGGGTACCAGGTTTGCCACCCATGTGGAGTGTCTCACAGGAAATATGATCCTGGCATCAAGCAGTCTTTTAACTTCTTCAAAGATGATGGGCTCCAGCAGGGCATTGACAGGTCTCTATTTCTGCCTAAAAGTCTTGGCATCTGGCTTCAAAGGAATAGTATGGGTCATGACAGAAGTGTCGTAAGTCTTCAGCTCATCATATGTCCAGGCAATGACATGGATGTAGTCTTGGAGAGCTTGGGTTATCTCTTTGAACTCTTCATCCATGCAGACCTTTCCAATTAGGACATTTCTTTCTTTACCACCTTACCCAATGTCAACTGGAGAGTACTGCCCCTCATCGGCTTTTGGGAGGTCCTTCTGTTTTAGCATGTTGTCTAAGTCAAATGCTCTCTCTAGCTCTATCATTCCCTTAGGGATCCTATTGCTAGGCAACTCTAGGATTTCTCCTTCTTCCCAGACATGATCTTCCATGTTAACTTCATCTATGATCTGTGCCTCAAAAACATCTCTATTGGAGATAAAATCCAATATATGCTGATCATCATCAAATACTTGAAGATTGGTTACATTATCAGGTACTGAAGGCACTGATACTAATTCAACTGAGAACCTTTTGAGACCTGATATGGACAGAGGTTCCAAAGCACTGGCAGCCTGGGCCAAAGCATCTGCTCTATGGTTTTGCTCCCTGGGCACATGGGTGATATTGAAGGCATCAAACTCTTCTATCAGGTTCCACACCATGTGCCTATAGTTAGACAGCCTTTTGTATTTGCAGGAGTATATACCTCTTACTTGCCTGACAACTAATTCTGAGTCTCCATAGACATGCAGAATTCTCACCTTCTTGCCAAGTGCAAATAGCATCCCATGAATTAGAGCTTCATACTCTACTACATTATTTGTACATGGGAACTGCAACCTGTATGCTGCTAGGTAGGATTTTCTTGATGGATTGATGAGGACCACTCCTACTCCAGCTCCTTGCTTTGACTTGGATCCATCAAACCTGAGGATCCATGGCTTGTCTTCATCTAAAGGCTTGTCTGGGGCTTCTTTCTTCCTTTTGGCTTTGGCAGCTGCACCACCGGATATCCACTTCAACTTTGGTATCTCTGTTTTCTTAGGCACCACCTCATTGGTCTCATGGGAAGCTGATATTTCTTCTTTTCTTTTATCATCAGGAGGAACATCCCCTGGACTAGGCAATGTCAATCTTCTTAAAATGTGCAGGCATAATGAGCAAGATGCTTCTGAATGAGGTGCCTCATGTAACCTGCACCATCCTCCAACTAAGACATCCTAAGGAGGTCTTTGCTGCTGCATCATCTTTTGCATTTCTTTTGACAGGAACTCTTCGAATTTGGATAGACTGCTGCCCCTATCTTTGTCAAACAACTCATAATCTGACTTCATCAAACAATCACTCCCAGGGGTGATTTTCTCCTTGTTCTTAGCATTACTCCTATTGCCAACCGGTATCCCTTCTGTTACCTTAACAGGATCCTCATCATGATGTGTGCTTCCTCTTGCTCCTGCAGAAGACAAACAAGGATCGGCATCATTACCATTATATGCAGCACTTACCACAGATGATGATGACGACGCCTCATGGTATGCCTGTTCCAGCTCCAGCATGTCTAGGCAGGCCTCACATGTCTTTTTAGAAGAAGCCTCATTATGCAACCTGCACCATCCACTAATTAAAATATCATGAACAGGTACATTTAACAATTGGCAGCGTTTCACCCCTTTAAGCAGCTGCATCTCGAAATTCTTGAAGTGATCTATCTCCATCTCATTTCCAAGATTACAACTAGGTTCTAGATATGCATCATCATCCTGAGGGTTATCATCATGATCATGTATGTCAAGCATCAGGATCTCCTCTACCCTAGCAGTCGGAGGTCTGATGGAGTAAACTCTAGGTTCCACATTCACATACATGACTTTGTTGGTTTTGTTATATCCGGTAATCATGTGTTCATGCGAGGTTTAGCTTCGATCCTGATCTAGTTAGGTATTCCCTTCCAGGGCAACCACATGTGATTGAAGTCAGTAGACATATATCCATTGAGGGTCTTTGACCAATCCCCACTGAGCAACATCCCGTATGCATCAAGTATATCGACTACCTGGATATCAATATAATGCTGGATTCTGGGATCCGAGGCTAGTTGCATATGGATGTGGGTCAGTTCCCCTACCATGTTTACTTCTGTTTTATCCAGCTAGGTTACTTTCTTCAATGATTTGGCAGGATGTAAGCCCAAGGCATTGCATATGGATAAGGGCATCACGTTGGTAGATGCTCCTGAGTCCACTAGACAGTTGTGCAGGTTCTTACCGAACATCCTTACGGTCAGGAGGAAGGGAGGTGACTCACTTTTGTCTTTGTATAGGGTCATGTGGGAGGTCTCTACAGCTTGGACAGTGGCCGGGGTTTTTAATTTTGTATTAGCATCCCTGGTAGCATGATCTTTATTTCCAAATTGGCCTGGGGTATGGCTGTCTTCCTTTTGGGTAGCACTGTCTAAAGATTTCACAAAAGCACTTTTGATAGCAGGGGTCCTAAGCAGTTCTAACAATGGCAGGCTGATCTTAACCTTCTTCATCTCATCAGTCAGGTAAGAAACCAATTTGTTAGGTCTAGGAGGTGGATTTGTGGCTTTTGGTGTTGCATTATGTGGTGTCAAGTGATGCACACTAACTTTGGGAAATCTAGGGTTATTATTTGCCTGGGGATCGGGTGGAGTATTGAAGTTGTTTGGAGGCAATGAGGTGGTCAAAGGGCCAGCAGACCGATTTGAGTTATTCCTCAGGTTGTAGTTATGTCTACCTTGAGGTTGCTATTGATAAGCATTGACTTCCTCATGTTCCACTATTGGCTCATTCTCATCTTCAAATGGGAAAACGTAGTTGGATTCAAGAGCCATGGCTGATTCCTCACATGTTGAGGTGTAATCCTGATGTGATGAGGTTGCATGCTGATGAGGATGATGCATGAAGCTTTCCAGCACTAAGGCGGTATCATACTCACAGGGGACAATCTCATTTCCCTCTCCATAAGGTGGGTTTCCTGAAGTACTAGACACTTCAGCTTGGAAAATGCTGGCTGCAACTCTAAATTGGGGGCAATCTAACTCTGCATGAGCGTTGGTATTATGAATCCTGCACTAGTTTGCAAGTGCTACCTCAGTAAGGTTTACTCTGGTGGTCTGTTTAGGTTCACCAGGAGGCTGATTATCCAGGGGTGATGGCAAAGAACCATTGTTTGGCCTAGTGTTCCACACTCTAGGCTATCTAGGAAGATTGTTGTTGCCATTATTGTTATTGTAATTATTGTTGTACCCCTTGTCAGGATAGTTTGGTCTGTCATTGGCATAGCCTCTATTTTGGTTAGGCTGAGAGTAAAAGTTCTAATTTCTCAGATGGGTGACCTCGGTGGTAAGTTTCCTAAGCTGGGCTGATATTTCTTTGATTTCTTCTTTCTCCTCCTAAGCCTTTGCCACTACATTTTCTGCCGGGGGCTTGAAAAAGGAAGACCCATTGTTATTGTTGGGTTGTTCTACAGCATGAGGCACTTGTGTCTGATATGGCAACATCTGGTTATTCCCACTTGGTGGTGGCATGACACTGAGTGGAGGTATTTGCAAAGGGGCTAGCATCATGGCTGAAGGTATCATGGCCCCATTGGTCTGTTGGTGGACAGGATATGTTGGATAGCCTGGGAGTGAAGGGAAGGCGACATTTGGTGTGGGGGCATGAGCTAATTGTTGGCTGACCTTGATAGCTTCCCTAAAGGCTCCTGCTAAAGTTGTTACACCAGGATGTGCCCTCCTGATAAACATGGAGGTCAAGGGATCTAAGGCTGAGTAGTAAATGCTCCTGGCAGCTTTGTTTGTTACATTATAAAGAGCTACTAGCTTAGACAGCGCCTTCTGGAATCTAGCATTGAAGTTTGCTATAGGCTCCCCCTCAGACCTCTTGATAGTGGCAAATAAATGGTAGTTGGTTGAAGGGTCTATAGGCACCTTGAACCTATCCTTGAAAGCTTTCTCCAAGGCATCCCATGAATTGACTGAACCTTGGCCCAAACTAATGTACCAGTTGTAGGCCTCTTCTCCTAAGGAGAAGGGAAACAACCTGCAGACCACATCTTCATACTCAATCCTAGCCCTACAACAGGCTTCCTTGAAGGTTTTGACATGATCATCAGCATCCTGATATGGGTGGTATCTAGGACAAATTTTATCTGGATTTTTGGGTAGATCATGATATGCATTGAAGATCAAAGGTGACTTTGCTGTGAAGAATGACATTGCAACCAGAGGGGGTTGGATCTGAGGTGTGATCGGCTGAGGTTGAACTTGAGGTGTGACAAAAGGCCCTGCAGGTATGTGCAGGCCAATAGGAGTTGCAGGAGCAGGCTCTGGTGAAGCTCCAGATGTACTAGGATCAGGGGAGTGATGAAGGTCCACAGTCGTAGGTCTGAATCCCCTGGTAGGTAGTTCTTCAAAGGGTCCACTAGATATAGACCTGGTGTTTGGCTTAGGAGCCAGGATTCTTTGAATTTTAAGAAAGATAGGCTGGTTTATGGTCAGATTTGGAAACTGATAGGATACTTAAGCAATGTTTGCGGGAATCTATAGTTTTCTTGTTTTGCCCTCCTTCTAGCGCTAGTTCTGTTGTTGCTGATGTTGATGTTAGACACACACAAGTACAACATGAAACAAAAGTTACACATCAACCCTTGTTTATCCTGAAAGATACAATGAATTCATAGAATTCATGATCCCAAGTCCCCGGTGATTAGGTCATAATCTACTAAGATCTCTCAGTGGTTGATGTGTGTTGCTGTTTTCCATTTTGGGGTCTTACATGAATCAGTAGGTTCTGGTTTTGCAACAATGCTTTTAGGGAAGTTACTCTACACAGCATATACCTCCAAATGATGTGCCTAAGGTGATATTTGCATGAGTTCTACCCTTATCAGTGATTTCCTGCATGAAATTTTTAAAGGTATATGCATCTAGCTCAGGAATATACTAATGATGGTCAGTTATCTACGGGATGTCAGTATATTCCTCTGTTCTGCTTAATGTTTATCATGATGTGCAGTTATGAAAGTGACTTCTATAAAATTAAAATGAGAAAAAGGGTTAGAGAGAAAGATTCTTAAGATTTACTTGACTGAGATCACTGACCCACATACATGTTCCCATACAGTAATGAAGAGAAGAAAACTAAAATCATACTTCACTAGGATATTCCACAAATCAGCATGATCCAATGCAAATCTTCAGAGATAGAGTTGACAACAACATGCAATGAAATGAAAGCGCTTCTAAAGAACACAACATCCACCAGTACATATCCAGAAATCAACTTGAAGATTACTTAAGGTTTACAATCATGATGTAATCTGAAGCTTTATCTCCATACAGTATGTTCATAAAACATGCATATTTACAGTGGTCATGAGGAAAGAACCTTGAATGTTTCAACAATTCAGTCCCCACTAGTCTCAGCAATCTGGTCTACTACATGAAATTTCTACAGGTCTGATATTGTATGATTGACCTCCTTTTTTTTTAGCAGTAATGGGGCTGAATATATGTCTCTACTTTCTCCCCAACATAGTGCCCAAGAAAACCTAGCTGAATCACTGGTCAGCCTCCTCAGATGTCTCATCCAACGATGGAAGATGGATCCTGCCAAAACCTCGAGCAGAGCACCCAGACAAGGCGCCGCTCGCTCAGTAACTTCCTCCATCGGCCAACCACTGCATTCAATGCATTGTCTCCTTTTGGTTCATTCTGACCTCTCGGGATCCAGTGCGCCGCTTGGGATGTCCCTCGCCATTAAAGTGCTGTCACTACCTGCACGTTATCGGGTCGAGTCTATATGTAGACCCTTCATAGGCTTTGCGTACACTTCTTTTTCTATCCTTCGCATGATCACTGGTGAAACTTGCGCAGGAGGATCAAGCATTTAATTCTCTACCGAAGGCGGCCTGCAGTGGCAAATCCACGTACTTGCAGTCTTCCTGCCATTTTGCATTTTTGAATATCAGGCTGCATCTTGAGATTTCTTCATGTTGATCCAGACATGACAATGAGGTCATCGTCATGTATAGAATGGGTTCAAAATCTGCCTGCCTTGCTTGTTTTCCGCCTTTTGCATCCTGAGTGTGCATCATCATGATCATCGGTAAGACATCGCTGATCGGGGCGAGCCCATAATGTCCTACTGATCTCATTCTTTGGCTGATGCACCTGTGGTCAGCATATAGAAGTTAGACATCATCATATTGAATAACCAGCAGGAGGATCAACATCATATTGAATCATGCTCCTAAAGTGCAAACATGTATATATCGGGTTAGGACATATCAAAAACAAATATCCGACCTTACCTTACCATTTACCTTTAAATATCATGTCGTGCACATATCATAATCATGTAAACGGCAAGGCATACAGAGAATTAGCTATTTTGAATACCATTTCAAATCCGGCTCTGCATATCGGGTAGTGCATTTCCTCTTTATATCGGGTCATGTTTTAAGATGATGACCCCGTCGACTGAAATGGTCCACTCGGAAGATCAGGATGATGTCACCAGGATAACGACTTAGTCTATCGTTGGAGCACTATGACGTCATCATGATATTAGGTAAAATAGTCATGTTCTAAAAATAAGCCCCTGCGAGGTAAAAGGATGATGACGTTAGCATCATGTAGTTCCTTGTCTTTCGGGGTTACATGACGTCATCAGGATAATTCGTCAGGGTGATATTTTTCATCAGGAGGATATTCAAAAGTCAGGGTGATATTCGAAACATCGGGTGATATTTAAATGTTGGGTGATGTTTCAGAATATGACCCCCGCGAAATATATGATGCTGCTGACGGGCAAATATGGTCATCACCTAAATTTGACGTTCGGATGTTTGCGGGCAAGGTGAATATCGAGTGATAAACCGATATCGGGGTGATCTAAAAGATCAGGTGATGTTTGAAATATGATCCTCCCCCCAAATATAAGGTTGGACCAAAACTTTGACCGGACATAACTTTCTCACTTGGCCAAATTTTAGGGTGATGCAAGAGGCAAACTTGCTTAGAATTTCACTCTTTCACATGGCAAGCTTTTTTGAGGCAAGATTCAGACTTTGGATTCTTTTGGTTCAGACAGGAGGACATGATGTACTTAACATGATGCACATACAAACTGACATGATGCTGCTTTTACCATTACCACCAAAAGCACAAAACAAGGGGAGCAAGCCAGAAAAGTTGGGTCCCTATTTTGTCCAGCTGAAAATGGGGCGTGTTGTGTAACCACACAACAAGTTCCATGGTTGAAGTTCTAACTGCTTTGGGTCAGGTTTTCTAACAACCCTAAAGGCCAGTATTAAATAACTTTAAGAGATGTTTGTGTGAAGTTTGATTGGTGATTCAGATTTTGGGGAGCAATACCTACACGATCATGTGCATTATATTAAAATTCTGATGCAAACCAATGTGTGTGAAGGGCTTAAACTTGAAAGAATTTCAATGTGTATAAGGAGTCTTTTTCTTGTGTGAAAGAGTTGCAGTATGCACAAAGGTGATAGTCTGTAGTAAGCACAAAGGTGATTTTTTTTTTTACTGAAGAAAATCTTGAAGTTTTGAATTGATGTATTAGGTTGAAAAGGTGTATTGAGTTCATATGTCAAAGAAGAAGCAAGATTAAGATGTATGATGTAGTATAGTGCAATCTAGTGAATCAGAGTATCCCTTTGAATTATTTTTTTTATATTCAAAACCTTGATGTAATTAGTTTTGTTAGTGAGACAATCTTTGGTCAGTGAGATATTTCATTTTTTCAGTGAGATAATTTCTTGCTAGTGAGGCATGGTGTTTTTCCAGTGAGGATATGTCAGTGAGATACTAAATGTAACTAGTAAGGTTTTGTTTTAGCAGTGAGGCATAATAAAGTGCAGATTCAAGAGTGGTTTTTTTATCCCTTTTTAAGGGTTTTCCACTCATAAACACTGTGTCATGATTTTTCTTTGATTGTCTCTATATTTGCACTTTGATACTCATTCATACCATTGTATATGTGTATATGTGTTTGAAAGATTCTTGAGTTCTCTTTAAACTTTCTGTCTAGTGCAATTAAAGGTGTAAAAAGTTTGAAAGATTATAGACCACTAATTCACCCCCTCTCAATGGTCCTGTACTCCAACAGATTTAATATTAAAAAATAACCAATATAAAACTCTACTAGCTTAGCAAAAAAATTATTAGCACATCACATGTTTTCTATGCCAACAAGATTGTTGTAATAGACATGATAGTCCAAAGTGGCAAGTACATGTAATTGTAAAAAGAATTGGAAAACTGTATACTTTGCATCAGAAAATTATATCATTTAGATTAACTAAAATAAAATATCAATGTATACCTTTAGAACTAGTATTTAATTCTATGCTCCTGCTCTGATGACAAGGCCTAACCACCTAGATAGTACCAATTAGAGCACCATTGTTATACGACGGGCTCTATCTACCCACATTTGTCCCTTTCATCTACAAATTTATCATTCCTAATAGGACTTGCATGGAGTTCCTGAGATGTGCAAATAAAATGTCTAGGTTTGCTATAATTTCCTAAGAGCCACCATCCAACATTACCATAATATATTTAGAGAGAAACTATCACAAAAAATTACTATATATAGGCTATTATAAGTAGATTAAAAAAATTTAGCCCCACTTTCTATAGATATCAATATAAATATCATTCCTAACCACTAGGAATTTAGCATTAATCATGTTCCATGGGATCATACAGAGCATAAAATCATAGCACTTGGGCCTCTCTATGAAATTCTTGGTATTTATCAAAGCCTAAATGCAATCGTGTTATTGGGGATATTACTGATTTGGTCACACTTTTGTTTCCCAATTTGGTGCACTTGCCCTTTGAGTGGTTTAAATAGATCTACCTAATTAAAAATAAACCACTATTTTAATTGTTGATTGAGGTTATGGAACTAGTCACATGATAATTACAAAATTTAGCTACTTACAAGCTATCCTAATTGCTTTCTTAAAAGATTATCCAAAAGATCCCTAAAGCATCCAAAGATCTCTATAAAATATTTTTCACTAGTCAATTACATTTGCTTCAAAGTTTGAAAGCTCTTTTCCATGGGACTATATCTCTTGCTTCAGGTGGGCAGCTTAAAGTTTCCAATCTTTTCTCTATAAACCCATTTTGTGCATGTTCAACAATTATTGTATTCCATATGAGTGCATTTCTTTCAAGCATTTTGAAAAATAGTTTAAATGCACTATGTATGCTTTTACTTTTTGCATAGACTATTTGGTGCATATGTTGCAATCATTGTAGTCCATGGGCCACATTTAGAGACATGTTTCTAGATATCTCACCTACATTGTATATTCTTTTACATTTTGCATATATGTCCACAAGGGCACTTACAATCATAATATGTGATAAAAATCTAGTTTTGATTATGCTTTGATCTTTTATGCTGCTATATGCAACTACTACTATAAAGAATAGTTTGACAACATTATTGCATCCCTTTTTTGAGGCATTTTGTCAAATAGTTCTCATGCCTTTTGTATGCTTTTACACTTTGCATAAATATTTGCTAGGGCACTTACAATCACAATGTGTGACAAAATTCCACTTTTGATTATGCTCTAGGATGGATTCCCATGCCCTTTTCCAAAGCTCCAATTTTTCCATAGATTGGAATGATGCTAGCAAATGCCATTGAGATTAGATTTACACCTACCAATTGCATTTATTTGGAATCTTTCAAAGCCTTTTTGAAAAACTCATTTTGTGCATATCCCATGATCATTGCATTCCTTAAGAATACATTTCTTTGAAGCATTTTATTAAAAATCTTTCAGCCTCATTAAGTACACCATTTTGTCCATGAGACTACTTTTTAAAAGAAATGTGGCTTTGTGGATTAAATCATTGTAGTACATATGAAAAAAATTATGTTTTTGAGGAGGTTTTGATGCATGTAAATTCAATCTCCAAAACCTTTGTCAGCATCCTTCTAATCTGTGGCAAAATTGAAGCTTTGGAGCACAACATGGACATCCATCATATCATAATCAAAACTATATATTGTCAGATATTGTGGATACAAGTGCCATAGTGGATATGTTTGCAAAATGTAAAGGAATATACAACACACAAGATTGTTTTTTGTAAAATGCCTCAAAGAAATGTTACCCCATGAACTACAATGATTGTAATAAATGCACAAAATGGTGTATGCAAACTATAAAAGCACACACAGAGGTTGCAGAGATGAACTTTACATCTATCAATTGCATTTGCTTCAAAGTTTTGAAAGCTTTTTCCCATGAGATTACATCTCTTGCTTCAAGTGGGTGTCTTAAAGCCCAAGGTTTTATTAACAAACCTATTTTGTGTATGTACATCAATCATTGCATTCCATGAGAAAACATTTCTTTTAGGCATTTTGTAAATTTTATATGTGTTGTGTATGGTTTTACATTTTGCATAGACCTTTTAATGCATATGTTGCAATCATTGTAGTTCATGGGGCCACATTATTTTGAGGCATTTTTCCAAACAATTCACTTGTATTGTATATGCTTTTATATCTTGCATACGTGTCCACAAGGGCATTTGCAATCACAATATGTGACAAAACTCTAGTTTTGGTTATGCTATGATTTTTTATGTTGTTGTATGCAACTACTACTACAAAGAATAGTTTAACAACATTATTGCATTCATTTCTTGAGGCACTTTATCAAATAGTTCACATGCCTTGCATATGCTTTTACATTTTGCATAAATGTCCACTAGGGCACTTGCAACCACAACCTATCACACAAATCCAATTTTGATTATGCTCTGATGGATGTCCATGCCTTGTTCCAAAGTTCTACTTTTTCCATAAACTAGAACAATGTTGGCAAAGGTTGTGGAGGTTGGCTTTACACTTGTCAATTGTATTTTCTTGGAAGTTTTTAAAGAATTTTTGACAAACCCATTTTATGAATATCTTGCGATCATTGCATTCCATGACATTGCATTTGTCTAAGGCATTTTATTGAAAATCCTTAAAGCCTCATTAAGTACACCATTTTGTCCATGAGACTAATTTTTTCTTAAAAATATGACCTCATGGACTACAAACATTGTAGCATACGCATAAAATCATGTTTTTGAGGAGATTTTGATGCATGTAAAGTAAGTCTCCATAACCTTTGCCACCATTGTTCTAGTCTACAACAACACTAAAGCTTTGGAATAGGACATGATTTTGCTAGATATTGTGGATAGAAATAAATCATAAATACACAAATTTGAGAGAACAAATATTTTTAAACAATCAACAAAATTTGCTTAATATTGAGCTCATGCACATAGCAACAACTATATTTCCTCACAGAGTAACAATTGATATTCCCTAGAAGACCCAAAAAGTGATAAAGGCTTAAAAAAGTTATAAGACAAACCATTTGTTGGAGCCCTGAGTAGCCAGCCAAAAATGTGAAACCAAGAAACATACATGTATACAACCCATGGATTAGAACATGAAGAACCCTTGAGCTGCACAATATATAAAATTCTAAGCATATTTGTAAGTTGTAGAGCCCATGAACCAACAGCGCGTCACCTCAATGAACCCCACAAATATGTCACTTGCATCTTGATGTGCCTTACAATCAATTTTCGAAAGAGAACTTGAAACACTGCAAATATGCCACCTACATCTATATGTGCCTTGCAATCAATTTTTGAAAGAGAACTTGAAACCCTACACATATGCCACATCCTACTTTATTTTGTCTACTCCATACACTAGACATTTGCCAATCAGAAACAAAAATATTAGCAATCTGATTAATTTTTTTTTCCAAAACATTGCTATTATCCCTTGGCTTACAAACCCTAAGGAAACACTTAATTCTTTGTCTACTGCACTATGCCATTGGTTTTTTTCCCTTGTTTTCAACTAATTGAAAATTCAGAGACTTATGAAGAAAAAACAAACAGCCAATTACATTTCAAGAAAAAACAAGCAAAATTTGTTACATATAATAACACTAACGAACACCTTTATTTTTTTAAGCCTGCACAATTTTTTTTTTAAGGGGTTTGTGGTTGTTAAGCTTAAACAATAGCAATTCCACAAATACTTTGATTCACAGAATTTCTAACAAACACTAATATGAAAATTGATAATAAAAAAAAACATAATTCCCCGCCTTATGGACAGGGACTCATAATGATAGTGGTGGACAATTTGAGTAGAAAGAATTTTTATGAAACACAGTTTTCTATTGACTTGTTTGAACACAATGATGTTACGATTAGTTATGTAATCGATATTTATAATTAATTTTGAATTTGCTACCACTTTAAAACAGGTTGTGGTTGATGAGGTGATAACATGGCTCAGAACAAAGAAATAAAATACCAAGCTTCAATTAACATCATCTACTTTCTTCCGCCATAAAATTCATTTCACAAATGATGACAACCAAGATTTGTAAATTAGAAGCGCAATCTCATTTTCTTACAGTTTGATCAAATGGAGAAGACCCCACAAACGATATAATTATACTGAAGATTTATCTGGCGAAGGCTCAGGTAGCTGTTGTATCTCGGCCAAGAATGTAGGAGTGTGATCTCCTGCCATAATCACAGCCACTTTTTCTTGTTGCTTGTCAATATTGTGGAGGGGCACAGGAGACGGGATTATGTTCTGTGAGGCGACAGAATTGGCGGAAGTCATCTTCCAGGAGCAAGCCAGAGCCAGGAAGGCCAAAGCTAAGAGAGCTATCATGGCAACTAGCCCTGTTACAAGAAAAGGCAGAGCCGAATGCCCATTAATCATATTGCTCAATGGCTGTGCTAATGCTTTCGGTGTTTAATCCAAATTATCGTAATGAATGTTGTGATGATATTCATTCAAATCTTTTTTGTGGTTTCATTTGTAATATGTTATTATTCTTTCCCCGTCGGATCTTTGCTTGAGGAAGGAGAATTGACCTTTCTTTTATTTTCTTCTGTATTTTTACTCCAGATTCAATCGCCCCTCCTGATTTGAAAATCCAAATTTGAGTGTAATGAGGTTAAGGAAAATCAGGCGAGGACGAGGAGAATAACTGTGAGACGGCATAGAGAGATTCCCACCCCAATCACTCTATTTAAATACCATCTATTTTATTGGTTAAATAGTCAAAGCAATTTTACTCCTCATTCACAACAAAAATGGTAAATATTTGTCTTATTTTTATTGGTCAAAATTGACCTTTGACTGTTGAAATAGATGATATTTAAGAATAGCTGAGGTGGATTTTTTTTTAAATAAGAAATTTATTAATATATAATAGCTTAGAGATATTAGAGAGTACAAAGAGATAGGTGTTAAAGAGATAGGTGTTAAAGAAAGAGAACTAGGATCAGTAAAGAATTTGCCTTTGGAAGGGGTTTAAGATTTTTATTTTTATTTTTCTTCTTTCATTGTTGAACTTAAGGTGAATTGTTTTTCATTAGTTGTATATTTTTAATGTGGATTGTTTTCCATTAGTTACATTTTTGGAATTTTTTTTGGATTTAATTTTGTTATTCTTCTTTCTTTCTTTAATTTTTTTGGGTTAATAATAGGAGAAGAAAATGTCTCTTCTTCTACCATTTGACCATCATTTGGATAGTTCCTAAATTTTTAACTTCACATTTAGGGCCTCTTCATTTTAAATTGTAAAATACAACCATAATTAAAGAAAATAAAAAGTAGATTATATATGTCAATTTTCTTGGTTTAGTTTAAATAGATTGAACTGATGGAGGGCGCCCCCTCTCTTTGAACAAGGGTCCCCCCATGCTACTACCTTTTCTCTCGTATGTTAGATTGGCCCATGCTTCTACTTACCATCTTCAATAGTTATTGCCTCATTTCTTAGAAGTGTGGGTTCATCTTGAAGTGTTGCCCCTTCTAGAACCACCTTTTGAGAAGTCTTATTCGTAGAAGCCCCTAAATTTTTCATAGGGTATTCGAGGACAAGACAAAAAAAAGAGTTAGAGGAAGAAGGATTTTAATACATTCATCAAGTTTTTTTTTTTTTTTCATCTAGTTTCTTTCTTACTAGATTTTTTGATTTTTTTCCCTACCCTCCTTAGATTTAGTTTTTTTATGGGAAATGCCCGTGTTTATGGCAAAAATTGTATTTGAAGGGAGTACACTGATAGTCAATAGCCATTTTTTAGTGTAAGCATACTCTAAATCTATTGGGAAGATATACTTCTCCACAAATAAGGGCTACTATTTTCTTTGGGTGGAGCTAGTGTCTTATATATTCTAATAATATTAGCTATTGTCTTTACAGTTTCCTCATTCTATAAAAACAAAGGAAGGAAAAGAAATCTTACCCATACCAACACTTGAAAGAATGTTTCTTTCTATTGAATCCAAATACACCATCCAATCATCTAGGTATACAAGTGAGATGGAAACATAAAAATATAAGTTATTAAAAAAATTATGCTGAAGTCTCTCAATTATCTTTGCCTTCACCTATATAAATAACAATTACGAGCTAAAAAGAGAGTTTAGGTTACAATTATTACTTATCTATTAAGTTAGTCTAAGTGATATTTAAAATGTATCTTTTTAACACTCCTCTTTAGAAGTGTAAAGAAATAATAGGCTTGTTTACATAATTTTAAGGTAAATTAATTAATTATTATTATTTGTTAAGTGTGGGAAAGATGAATGATGAGACTAGCATGCACACTAGATCAAACCCTCTTTCACAATAGCATTCAAGGACAAGACTGAGCCAAATCACTACCAAATGGAAGTGGACTTAGCTATAGATCTTGTACATAGGAGTGCTATGGAAATATCAGATTTAATCAAGTACTTTTATCAAACCCTAGGTCAATAATGCACAAAACCCTAGTTCTATGATGATTTGATTATAACAGAAGATGTACAAATATCTAGAAACCAATTGTATAGGAAGGATCAGGGAGATGATAGAACTTGTGTCTTGGAAGCGAAGATGTCGGAGGACTATTTCGAAAGCACACAAGTCCTAAAAGGTTGAATCTTCAGAAACTATAAACTGGAGAAATGTTGTAGAGACTACCTTGATGCCAGATCTAAAGTCTGTTGAGGTAGAAAGACTAGGGTGCTAGTGCCCAAGTCCTGTACATAGGAATATTCCTGAAATGCTGTTGGATCCTGAAACCCTGATCTTTGCTTAGTCTTCATGTATCTTCATGTATTTCCTAGATCTTGTACTTGTAACCTGCACACAAGAAGAAGAGAAGGGGTTTGGGGGTTATGGTGTTTAGGGACTTGCCTTAGTCAAATCTTGGGATAGCATTTAAGCTTCTCAACACTGTTGATAGATAAAGAGAGCGCGCCCTTGTAGGGCAGAGGCTAAACACAAAATCAATATGATGAATCAAATGATGATGAATAACAATAATATCACCTATGTGATAAAACCCTTAGGAGGATGAATGCTCTTTAACTCATAAGGAGAGATAGATGATAACTTCAAACCTACAACATGTAATGTCCCCTTCTAGCAAGCTAAAATTTTTGCAACCTTGCAAACAAGTTCAACTTGTAAAAGAGCACATTAGTATACAAATCATTTCATCATATTCACATAAAGTGCTTAACAATAATAAACTCTATCTATTTCATATCTTTTTAGTCATATATCCATGTTCATGATCTATCTTATATCATTAATCACACGAGTCATGGCATACCTTGGGGAGGATGTTCGTAATCCTACCCATTAATCAGACCACTCACCTAATATGAGAGGGTGAATTAAGGATTCCAAGACCCACGGCTGTAGGCCCAAGGCTTCACCTCACACTCGGATGTACTTCACTCTTGGCTCGGAGAGGCTTATGGCCAGCTCAAGGTTCACCTACCGTTAGGCCATTAATATTATCTAGGTCCTACGCAACCATAAGGTCAAGAACTTCATGCTACACCCGGCAATATTTCATTCTTACCCTAGGTCTAAGAGCTTCATGCTACACCCGGCAATACTTCGCTCTTAGCTCTGAGGGGCAATGACTTGCCAGCTCGAGTGCTAGACACTAGATTCCTTCTGACCACTAGTCTCATACTAATAAGGTGTGTAGGTGGATTAAGGGGAAGGCTACTAATTCTAGCCCGATACTCCATGGTCATAATCAATCTCTTTATAGAACATACTTATTATTCTAGGCATCATGCCTTCTATTTAAAAATTCACTTTCTTGGATATTCAATAATTACTAGTATATTGATATTTCCCTTTGAATGCATATTTCATTAGATGTTTACTCTACTATTATTAGCTTTTCCTAATATGAGATTATTAGAGCTTCCTAGCATTCAATGGATTATTCACAACATTTATAACCTTATCATTTATATCTTATAAATTGAACAAGTAAATATAAATTCTTACAAATCATAAATTGAATAAGTAAATATAATTACTTACTTACTTGTTGTAGCTTTACTTGGGATTTCTTACCTATGCCACCGTAATATAATTTTTATTGTATTGTTGTTGCCGTTTATATATTTTATAATATATATTTCACACACTTTTATGCTGATGTACCTATCTCTATATATTAATTTATGATATGTTTTCTACTTATGACTCAGAAATATATATAATGCAGATCTAAATATATGTATTTATCCGATACTCTTTTTTATATTTTCTTCCGATCCTCTTTTTCCTTTCTATCTCACAACCTTTATTTATTTCCTTTTCAAAGATATGTTCGAAGAGGCACGTCTCTTATTATGCTTGGTGGTAAAAGACATACTTACCCTCTTATAAATTTTATTACTTTATATTAATTCCCTTTTGTGGTAAAACTAGTTCTAACCATACGTAAGATGTTTATTTATATTATTATTTATTTATATTATTATATCATTATAATAAATCATATATTATTTATTATATCATTTATATCATAATAAATGATATATGGTTTATATTGTATTATTTATATTTATATTACAATATAAGACAATAATAATAATATTTGTATTTATATTATTAGATATATTTATAACATATTATTTATTAATGTGATTGCTGGTGTCAACCAACTTAATCGCTACACTTATAAATATCCTCCTTAGGCCTCCCTTTAATATTTTTAAAGTACAATATTTATATAATATATATAGTATAAATAAATACATTTGTTATTAAGTATGAGAGATCTTTTATCTTACTTTATTCACAAGCATATAATATGGTGGGATAATATTTTTGTCTTATTAGACTCTTTATCTTTATATGATTTTATTTTGAATTTGACTTTTTATTTAACCTTATTACTTTGTCTTATTCCAAATTACTTTACTTTCAAACTTTAATGGATAAGACTCTTCATAATTTTTATTTTTATATATAATAATATATCTTATTAATTATTCACATAAATATTATATTAAAATAGTTATATTTATAATATCTCTAGTTAATTAAATATATATATTTCATATATTTTATAATATTTAAATTATATTAAATTAATAATATTATTTATTAACTAATACATATTAATAATATATTTTAAATAAATATGTTATATATTTAGTTTATATAAGGCTAACTTATTATTTAAATAAACGATTCAATTATAAATCATTATAGGGACATGACACAACACACACACAATGACAACACAAATTTGCTCTAGAATCACAACGAATGCTTTGAATGCTCTTTACTATAATGCTTCAAGTTGGTCATCTCTATCTAGGTTCATAATGAACTCAAAAACACACTTATATATGCTTTCCCACTAAGATTCATCAAATTAAACCAAAAGATTTGACATACATTTAAATTTGCCCCAACCAATTAGGGAAGACTTGGGCGCGGGCACCCAAATCTTGAGGCTCCTTTTTGGTCCGGGGTAAGATAAAATATGGGCCTTATTGTGCTTTGCACACATGCCCCATTTTACCAAATGGAGACCCCCTCTTTCGCTTTGGCTTGGAGTCTCAGCCTTTCTGCCTTATGATGATGAGAAGGCGAAATTGTGCTTAGAATGCAAGATTTGCTATAAATTTGAGTACTTGGCATGTTTGAAGTGATTTGATGTCATGCATGATTGATTTGGAAGTGTCTTGAGTGGTCTTGTGCTTGAAAGATAGCCATTTGTTGTCTTTTGCACTGAAATTGGGTGTTACTGTATTTTGCTCCAAAATCCTGTGTCACTGGATATTGCCCTTGAAATTGTTTCTGCAGGATGTGTCATGTTGAAATTCCTAGTTTCTAGGTCTTAGAGTTGCAAAATCATGTCAAATTCCACAAGATTTCACTAAGGTGTTGCTATACTTTCATCCTATCACATGGTCTTGAAGCCTTGATTTGGCTAAGTCTGAAACCCTAAAAATCCTAAAAAATGGCTAAGTATGAAATTTGGTGGAACCTCAAAGATCTAGAATTTGCATATCAAATCCTATGGACCTGAAACCTATCTCAAACATCCTGACAGCATATTTCAAAATATTTAAAGTATAGGAAATTCCTATACTTAAATATATTTTGAAATATACTGTCACCCTGGGGCTTTCAAAAAACATCGCTCATTGACTTTGCACTAAAAATGCCTTTCACTAACTTTGCGCTAAAAATGCCTTTCATTGACTTTGCACTAAAAGTGCCTTTCATTGACTTTGCGCCAAAATTGATCGATACCGAATTTTGTGCTAAAAACATTGCTCACTGACTTCAGCACTAAATTCACCTCCAACCGACTTCCCTCCAAGATACTGCTAAGTCAGTCAGACCCAAAAGTTGCGCTAAGTGAGTTGGACCTCATATCAGTGCTAGCGCTAAAATAGGCACCCTCCGACTTGTGCTAAATTCGATCCCGACCGACTTTTAGTTCGTGACATCCAAAATGCGCGCGCAAGACGGTGACACCCAAAAGTAGCGCTAAAACATTTTGCACCAAAAATAGACCTCTCCGACCTGTGCTAAAAAGCACCTTCACTGACTTTTACCCAGTGACCCCCAAATCAGCGCTAGGTCAGTGACCCCTAAAATCAACGTTTTTTGACATTTTGGCCTAAAAATTAGGTTTTTTAAGGTGCAAATTAGATTTTCTTGGTGGATTTGGATTGCACATCTATTTGACACATCTTGATGAACATTTTTAGCATGTTTGTGTGGATTTTGAGCACGTTTGGCATCAATTAATGCCACTGCATCTGAAAAGTCAGTGACCCCCAAAAATCTCACTTTTTGCAAAAAGGCTATAAAAACATGAAATTAAAGTCCCCAAATAGATCCTAATGACCAAAAAAACTTCACAGATCAATATATTGGCCAAATGGGTACTTGAAAATGGTAAAAAACTCAAAAAGTCTTGCAAAAACCACTGGATTTGTGAAGAGGATTATAAGGAAGCAACATTGACAATGAGTTGTTCCTGACTGATCTATGGTTGCAAATGGATGTATTTTGATCTGATTTGATGGAAAATGATTGTTTATGATGAAATTGATGATTTGCATTGTGAATTGCAGGTTTTGGAGGACACAGGACTTTGTTGGAGCTATCTTGGAAGGTGAACACACAGAGGTGTAGTGCTGACCTAGAACTGCAGAATCGACATTCTATCAATCAAATTGCTATTGCACATGCAAAAGGAAGTCAATATGATGTCCAAGATGATGGAGATAGGCCTCAAGAGTTGGGAGACATTGAAGATCATGCCTATTTCTTGGCAGTTCCTACAGATCCAGTCCAATGTCCAAGACGTCTTCACACATGCATATAGTTGTTCCAGCAGCGTAGTCATGCAATGGGGTAAGTGCAAGAAGATGGGGGGCCAAAAAGGGGTCTTAAGTGGCCACTTTTTTTCTGAAATCAGGAAATACTGGCCTTGGATGAGAAATTGAGCATAGTTACACTCAAAATTTAGAGATGCAACCAAAACAATGTTCGTAGTGCTCCGAGTCTACTTTCTAAACTACTATTTTGTTTTGAAAATGGCATAGATTAAGGGGTTCAAAAGAGGGAGCCACAGAAATTGGTGTTGTTTCTGTCAAAAAAACATAACATAGCATGTTTTGTGGCTCCCTCAAAAGGTCAACTTTTTTTTGGTATTTTTAAAATCGCTTCGGTGAGAAATTAGCTAATAGCATGTAGTTTATGCCCGATTTTTCTGATAATTTTTTGATGAATATTTGATTTTTTACTAATTTTTAAAGTGGACACATCCTAAAAAACAGAATTTTGGCCGTGCTACCCCTATAAATTTTGAAAACTAATTGAAAATCATTTTTTTATTTTTTTAATATTTGTAGAATGGAGTCTAGTTTCTAAATATGTAATTTTTTTGAAATTTGAATGAATAGTTATTTTACAATGAAAAAAAGACCAAACAGTGGTTTTTGCATAAAAACGGACACACAAACAAAAGAAATTAAAGATGAAAGGCTTAACATTGTTAAAATGTGAAAAAAATCACATCGTCAAATAGCTAAGAGAAAGCCTAACATTACCCATGTGTTCGATTTGTTCAACCTTGAAACACGTGCAAATCTGAGGGTTAGCACGAACGAAATTATGTGAAATTTTGAAGAATACAGAAAAACACGTCTGTGACTGTTCATAAGGCACTCCAAGCCTTTGGGTTGGAAATCCAAAGCAAATCCCAAGCCCAAGGCTTGGGATTCCCAAAGCAAGAAATAACGCGCTCGCGTTATTTATTGCCTTACATTTTTCCCGCAAGCCTGTCTTTTCCCATGTTCAACATAACGCGAGCGCGTTATAACGCGCTCGCGTTATGTCCCACTCAAATTTTTTTACACTCAAGGCTATTCATCATAGGGTTAAGGCATAAAGGATAGAGTTGAAAGGTTTACGGATAAGGGATTAGCGTTTAAGGTATAGTATCGAGCCCGTTGAGGGTCTAGGAATAAGGATAGCGTTTAAGGTTTAGGGATGAGGGATGACAGATTACGGTTGAGGGTCGAGGGATCAAAGTTAAGGGTTGAGGGATTAGGGTTTGACATTAAGGGTTGAGGGTTGAGGTTCAAGGGTCAAGGGTTTAGGGATAGGGTTTAGGGTCGAGGGATTAGGGTTAAAGTAGAGTGTGGAGGGTGTAAGGATTAGGGATAGGGTTGGAGGGTTTAGGGATAAGGGATTAGGGTTTAAGGTATAGTATCAAGTCTGTTGAGAGTTTAGGAATAGGGATAGCATTTAGGGATTAGGGATGAGGGATTATAGTTGAGGGATGATGGATTAGGGTTGAGGGTTGAGGGATTAGGGTTTAGGGATAAGGTTTAGGGTCGAGGGTTTAGGATTAGGGTTTAGGGTTGACGGATTAGCATTTAATGTCGAGGTTAGGGTTAGAGTGTTGAGGGTAGAGGGATTAGGGATAGGGTTTAGGGTTTAAGGTTTAAGGATTGAGGGTTGAGGCTTTAGGGATGAGGGTTTAAGGCTTAAGATATAGTGTCAAGTGTTGAGGGTGTAGGGATAGGGTTTAAGTTTTAAGGGTTAAGGGTTGAGGGATATGGATTAGGGTTTAAGGTATAGTGTTGAGGGTCGAGGGATCAGAGTTAAGGGTTGAGGGATTAGGGTTTGACGTTGAGGGTTGAGGGTTGAGGTTCGAGGGTCAAGGGTTTAGGGATAGGGTTGAGGGTCGAGGAATTAGGGTTAAAGTAGAGTGTGGATGGTATAAGGATTAGGGATAGGGTTGGAGGGTTTATGGATAAGGGATTAGGGTTTAAGGTATAGTATTGATTCTGTTGAGGGTGTAGGAATAGGGATAGCATTTAGGGTTTAGGGATGAAGGATTAGAGTTGGGGGATGACAGATTAGGGTTGAGGGTTGAGGGATTAGGGTTTAGGGATAAGGTTTAGGGTTGAGGGATGAGGGATTAGGGTTTAAGGTATAGTGTTGAGGGTTTAGGGATAGGGTTTAGGGTTGAGGGATTAGGATTTGACGTTGAGGGTTGAGGGTTGAGGTTCGAGGGTCAAGGGTTTAGGGATAGGGTTGAGGGTCAAGGAATTAGGGTTAAAGTAGAGTGTGGAGGGATGACGGATGATAGATTAGGGTTGAGGGTTGAGGGATTAGGGTTTGACGTCGAGGGCTGAGGGTTTAGGGTTAGGGTTGAGAGATGAGGGATCAGAGTTAAGGGTTGAGGGATTAGGGTTTAACGTCGAGGGCTGAGGTTCGAGGGTCAAGGGTTTAGGGATAGGGTTGAGGTTGAAGGGATTAGGGTTTAGGGACAAGGTTTAGGGTTAGGGTTGAGGGATTAGGGTTTAAGGTATAGTGTTGAGGGTTTAGGGATAGGGTTTAGGGTTGAGGGATTAGAGTGAAGGGTTGAGGGATTAGAATTTGGCGTTGAGGGTTTAGGGTTTAGGATCAGGGTTGAAGGTCGAGGGATTAGAGTTAAGGGTTGAGGGATTAGGGTTTGATGTTGAGGATTGAGGGTTGAGGTTTGAGGGTCAACGGTTTAGGGATAGGGTTGAGGGTCGAGGAATTAGGGTTAAAGTAGAGTGTGGAGGGATGACGGATGATAGATTAGGGTTGAGGGTTGAGGGATTAGGGTTTGATGTTGAGGGTTGAGGGTTTAGGGTTAGGGTTGAGAGATGAGGGATCAGAGTTAAGGGTTGAGGGATTAGGGTTTGACGTCGAGGGCTGAGGTTCGAGGGTCAAGGGTTTAGGGATAGGGTTGAGGTTGAAGGGATTAGGGTTTAGGGACAAGGTTTAGGGTTAGGGTTGAGGGATTAGGGTTTAAGGTATAGTGTTGAGGGTTTAGGGATAGGGTTTAGGGTTGAGGGATTAGAGTGAAGGGTTGAGGGATTAGAATTTGGCGTTGAGGGTTTAGGGTTTAAGGTATAGTGTTGAGGGTTTAGGGATAGGGTTTAGCGTTGAGGGATTAGGGTTTGACGTTGAGGGTTGAGGGTTGAGGTTCGAGGGTCAAGGGTTTAGGGATAGGGTTGAGGGTCGAGGAATTAGGGTTAAAGTAGAGTGTGGAGGGATGACGGATGATAGATTAGGGTTGAGGGTTGAGGGATTAGGGTTTGATGTTGAGGGTTGAGGGTTTAGGGTTAGGGTTGAGAGATGAGGGATCAGAGTTAAGGGTTGAGGGATTAGGGTTTGACGTCAAGGGCTGAGGTTCGAGGGTCAAGGGTTTAGGGATAGGGTTGAGGTTGAAGGGATTAGGGTTTAGGGACAAGGTTTAGGGTTAGGGTTGAGGGATTAGGGTTTAAGGTATAGTGTTGAGGGTTTAGGGATAGGGTTTAGGGTTGAGGGATTAGAGTGAAGGGTTGAGGGATTAGAATTTGGCGTTGAGGGTTTAGGGTTTAAGGTATAGTGTTGAGGGTTTAGGGATAGGGTTTAGGGTTGAGGGATTAGGGTTTGACGTTGAGGGTTGAGGGTTGAGGTTCGAGGGTCAAGGGTTTAGGGATAGGGTTGAGGGTCGAGGAATTAGGGTTAAAGTAGAGTGTGGAGGGATGACGGATGATAGATTAGGGTTGAGGGTTGAGGGATTAGGGTTTGATGTTGAGGGTTGAGGGTTTAGGGTTAGGGTTGAGAGATGAGGGATCAGAGTTAAGGGTTGAGGGATTAGGGTTTGACGTCAAGGGCTGAGGTTCGAGGGTCAAGGGTTTAGGGATAGGGTTGAGGTTGAAGGGATTAGGGTTTAGGGACAAGGTTTAGGGTTAGGGTTGAGGGATTAGGGTTTAAGGTATAGTGTTGAGGGTTTAGGGATAGGGTTTAGGGTTGAGGGATTAGAGTGAAGGGTTGAGGGATTAGAATTTGGCGTTGAGGGTTTAGGGTTTAAGGTATAGTGTTGAGGGTTTAGGGATAGGGT
This sequence comes from Cunninghamia lanceolata, assembly GCA_027924645.1. Classification (NCBI taxonomy): domain Eukaryota; kingdom Viridiplantae; phylum Streptophyta; class Pinopsida; order Cupressales; family Cupressaceae; genus Cunninghamia; species Cunninghamia lanceolata. The sequence goes on along the minus strand of BSBN01000472.1, from coordinate 15,031,025 downwards.
TTAGGGTTGAGGGATTAGGGTTTGACGTTGAGGGTTGAGGGTTGAGGTTCGAGGGTCAAGGGTTTAGGGATAGGGTTGAGGGTCGAGGAATTAGGGTTAAAGTAGAGTGTGGAGGGATGACGGATGATAGATTAGGGTTGAGGGTTGAGGGATTAGGGTTTGACGTCGAGGGTTGAGGGTTTAGGGTTAGGGTTGAGAGATGAGGGATCAGAGTTAAGGGTTGAGGGATTAGGGTTTGACGTCGAGGGCTGAGGTTCGAGGGTCAAGGGTTTAGGGATAGGGTTGAGGTTGAAGGGATTAGGGTATAGGGACAAGGTTTAGGGTTAGGGTTGAGGGATTAGGGTTTAAGGTATAGTGTTGAGGGTTTAGGGATAGGGTTTAGGGTTGAGGGATTAGAGTGAAGGGTTGAGGGATTAGAATTTGGCGTTGAGGGTTTAGGGTTTAAGGTATAGTGTTGAGGGTTTAGGGATAGGGTTTAGGGTTGAGGGATTAGGGTTTGACGTTGAGGGTTGAGGGTTGAGGTTCGAGGGTCAAGGGTTTAGGGATAGGGTTGAGGGTCGAGGAATTAGGGTTAAAGTAGAGTGTGGAGGGATGACGGATGATAGATTAGGGTTGAGGGTTGAGGGATTAGGGTTTGACGTCGAGGGTTGAGGGTTTAGGGTTAGGGTTGAGAGATGAGGGATCAGAGTTAAGGGTTGAGGGATTAGGGTTTGACATCGAGGGCTGAGGTTCGAGGGTCAAGGGTTTAGGGATAGGGTTGAGGTTGAAGGGATTAGGGTATAGGGACAAGGTTTAGGGTTAGGGTTGAGGGATTAGGGTTTAAGGTATAGTGTTGAGGGTTTAGGGATAGGGTTTAGGGTTGAGGGATTAGAGTGAAGGGTTGAGGGATTAGAATTTGGCGTTGAGGGTTTAGGGTTTAAGGTATAGTGTTGAGGGTTTAGGGATAGGGTTTAGGGTTGAGGGATTAGGGTTTGACGTTGAGGGTTGAGGGTTGAGGTTCGAGGGTCAAGGGTTTAGGGATAGGGTTGAGGGTCGAGGAATTAGGGTTAAAGTAGAGTGTGGAGGGATGACGGATGATAGATTAGGGTTGAGGGTTGAGGGATTAGGGTTTGACGTCGAGGGTTGAGGGTTTAGGGTTAGGGTTGAGAGATGAGGGATCAGAGTTAAGGGTTGAGGGATTAGGGTTTGACGTCGAGGGCTGAGGTTCGAGGGTCAAGGGTTTAGGGATAGGGTTGAGGTTGAAGGGATTAGGGTATAGGGACAAGGTTTAGGGTTAGGGTTGAGGGATTAGGGTTTAAGGTATAGTGTTGAGGGTTTAGGGATAGGGTTTAGGGTTGAGGGATTAGAGTGAAGGGTTGAGGGATTAGAATTTGGCGTTGAGGGTTTAGGGTTTAAGGTATAGTGTTGAGGGTTTAGGGATAGGGTTTAGGGTTGAGGGATTAGGGTTTGACGTTGAGGGTTGAGGGTTGAGGTTCGAGGGTCAAGGGTTTAGGGATAGGGTTGAGGGTCGAGGAATTAGGGTTAAAGTAGAGTGTGGAGGGATGACGGATGATAGATTAGGGTTGAGGGTTGAGGGATTAGGGTTTGACGTCGAGGGTTGAGGGTTTAGGGTTAGGGTTGAGAGATGAGGGATCAGAGTTAAGGGTTGAGGGATTAGGGTTTGACGTCGAGGGCTGAGGTTCGAGGGTCAAGGGTTTAGGGATAGGGTTGAGGTTGAAGGGATTAGGGTATAGGGACAAGGTTTAGGGTTAGGGTTGAGGGATTAGGGTTTAAGGTATAGTGTTGAGGGTTTAGGGATAGGGTTTAGGGTTGAGGGATTAGAGTGAAGGGTTGAGGGATTAGAATTTGGCGTTGAGGGTTTAGGGTTTAAGGTATAGTGTTGAGGGTTTAGGGATAGGGTTTAGGGTTGAGGGATTAGGGTTTGACGTTGAGGGTTGAGGGTTGAGGTTCGAGGGTCAAGGGTTTAGGGATAGGGTTGAGGGTCGAGGAATTAGGGTTAAAGTAGAGTGTGGAGGGATGACGGATGATAGATTAGGGTTGATGGTTGAGGGATTAGGGTTTGATGTTGAGGGTTGAGGGTTTAGGGTTAGGGTTGAGAGATGAGGGATCAGAGTTAAGGGTTGAGGGATTAGGGTTTGACGTCGAGGGCTGAGGTTCGAGGGTCAAGGGTTTAGGGATAGGGTTGAGGTTGAAGGGATTAGGGTTTAGGGACAAGGTTTAGGGTTAGGGTTGAGGGATTAGGGTTTAAGGTATAGTGTTGAGGGTTTAGGGATAGGGTTTAGGGTTGAGGGATTAGAGTGAAGGGTTGAGGGATTAGAATTTGGCGTTGAGGGTTTAGGGTTTAGGATCAGGGTTGAAGGTCGAGGGATTAGAGTTAAGGGTTGAGGGATTAGGGTTTGATGTTAAGGGTTAAGGTTCGAGGGTTTGATGTTGAGGGTTGAGGGTTGAGGTACATTTCGGTGTGACATTTAAATTGTCTTGCCGATATACACTGTAAAGGTTATTTTGTGGACTTTCAAGGATTTTTTCACCTGTGTTAATGTTCAACTTGTTTCGCTCTGCATCAAGGGATTACGGTTTGACGTTGAGGGCCGAGGTTCGAGGGTCAAGGGTTTAGGGATAGGGTTGAGGTTGAAGGGATTAGGGTTTAGGGACAAGGTTGAGGTTGAGGGATTAGGATTTGACATTGAGGGTTGAGGGTTTAGGGATAGGGTTGAGGGATTAGGATTTGACATTGAGGGTTGAGGGTCAAGGGATCAGAGTTGAGGGTTTAGGGTTTAGAGATCTATAGGAGGACAAAACGCGAGCGCGTTATAGCGCGAGCGCGTTATAACGCGAGCGCGTTATAACGCGCTCGCGTTTTGTAATTCTACTAAAACGGTAAAAAAGTGGTTACCCCCGTGATCCAGGCCCACATGCTCTGTTTTCTTACTGATTCTGCGCGTGCTCCGACAAAAAAGAAGTGCTTTCATGCTATTGGGAAGTTCACATGCACATTTGACACATTGTACCACCTTTGCATGATCTTTCCACCACCTTTTCTGCTTTGCCAACTTGAGAAGGAGGAAATAACATAGTTTTCAAACCAAATTTGATATATATCTATACAAGTTTCAATTTTTGTAGTATTGCAATGTTAATTTTGATTCAATTTTAAGAATTTAACATTGAAAAGGAAGCAAGTGGTGAAAAACTCAAATTGTTGAGGAGTTTGATGCAAGAAGATAAAAACACTACATAATTGGGTACTCTCTCCATTCAAATCTTCGTTTTTTAGGTATGTCAAGTCTTTACATGCATGTTCTTTACATTTTCCTTATTTCGGATTGAATTACTTTATCATGCATTATCATACATGTTTAAAATAGACACATTTCCAATCAAGAAAGCAACCTACAATCTCACATGATGCCATGTATATTTTCTACACTTGGGCTCTTTAATAATTATGTGTAATAAACAAACCTTAGTTCATACCATGATGTCAAACTATACAAGAATAAATCCTTACAACATAAAAAAAATACAATCCCACTATTATCATGTATTCATTTCTTAAGAACTAATATTGGTCTCTTTATCATGCTACAGACAAATTCTCCGTCATGCCGAGGAAACGATCAAGAATTAAACCAACACAGGAAGAGATAGAAGCTAAGAATGCAAAGAAAGCAATGGCTATGAGGGAACTTCGTGAGAAGAGGAAATTGGACACGATAAATGAAGACATACCAATTGAAGAGGAACCACAACCATCACAAAGAGATATGGTATTGGCGGCACAAAGAGAACGAATGCAAAAACTTCGTGGTACGAGAGATTTAAATACCATAGTTGGAGACACATCCTTTATCGCAAGACAACATGTAGGGACACCATCTACCACATCTCAAGTTGAGAGTACATCATCACTCACATGTGATGAAGGAGGTACGCCATCGTTCCCACCTCAACCTCAAGGTATGTCATCTATTCCATCTTCGATCGAAGGTATGCCATCTAACCCATCTCATTTAAATATTGATGAAATTCCTAATGTTGAGATGAATTTACCTAACTTGACACCACCTAGAATTTTGCATAGAAAGCCAAAGTATTTGATTGATATTGATGAGAATATTTTGCAGCCAATGGAAGGTAAGATTCCAAAACGCACTTGTAGAAGATATGCTAATAAGATTTGGAGATTGTTCTTTGAAAAGTTAAATGAGACTGCAAGATGTCAACTATTCGTTGAAATGATGCGAAGTATAAAGTATAGGTCTATCATGAAGATTCTTGGGTTGAGAACATCAGAGGCTTCAAGTGAAAAATCTATTGTCAAGAATCTAATGAGTGCGTATGAGAGTGTGGGTAACACCTCACGCACAAAAGATAGTAATGCAACACGGCGTGTGATTACATCGACTATAGTAAGTAGTCAAACGAGGAAAGCTCGTCTTATTAGAAAGACAAGTCAAAAATTGAGAATTAATAGGAAAACTTTATCAAGAGCCGTTGGAAGACGCCAAAGAATTGAGGACACTAATGCCAATGAATTATGGGCGTTCTCGGGGAGACTACCACGAAAAGATAAACCAATTGTTGAAGCATTGAGGTCACTAATTGAAGACTTTTGGAAGAATTACACAAGGGTATCTCCGAATCAAAGGGATGTGGTAAGAAGGAGAATTGGTAGTCAGAACCGCGAGCCACATCCAAAGCATTTTTTGGATGAGACTCAAACACAGTTTTATGGTAAATTTCTAGAGAAGTATCCTCAAATTAAAATTTGTCAAAGATATTTTGAAATGCTAAAACCTTTCTATGTTAAGATAAATCACACACGCACTACTTGTTGTTGTAGATTACATATTGAATTTTCTAACCATTTTGATGCTTATAGGTCTATATGTTTAGATATGCATACTAACAATGATTTGCAGGGTTGTGCCATATGTGCCCCACCAACATCTTCAAGAGATTTCATATCAAGAATTTTATGTGAAAGAGAGGAAGGTCAAATATTCTACAAGAAATTATGCTTGGATGGCACATGTCATCGTTGCGGTGGCTTGCAACATTTGCCAATATGTGAACATATGGAAATAACACATGCGGTTGGAAATGAACTAGTAGAATTTGGCAAGTATAAAACAGTGGCATACAATACAAAAGATGGTAAAGAAGCAAAGAGGTGTGAATTAGTTATTGAAAAGATTCCAGTGTATCAGTTTATGCCTATATTTCGTGACAGCATAGTGTATGAGTATGCAAGACATGCCCATAGAGCTCGATGGTTGGACTTGCAATTCAAGTTATGCAAGGACACATTTCCAGTTGGTAGCATTGTTTCAGTCGTCGACTTTGCAGAGAACTACAGTCTACAGCCACAGCGTGAGGTGCAATCACAATATTACAACTCCACACAGGTTTCTATATTTGTGCACATCGCATTCATTCATGCGAATGATAGTACAGAGGATGACAGAAAGATCATAAGGGAGTATCATTTCTATATTAGTGATGATCGCACGCATTCTACGGAGTTCGTGCAAGGTTGCTTTCAGGTGTTCTATAATGATTTGGCTAGAAGGGGCATATCGTTCAGTCAGCATATCATATGGTCGGATAATTGTGCATCACAATTCAAGAACTCGCGGAATTTCTATTGGCTGAGTAGGAGGCATAATTTTACAGGTATTCAACATATGTGGAACTTTTGTGAGGCCGGGCATGGAAAGGGGGAGCATGATGGTGCAGGAGCATGTATCAAAAGAGCCATAGCACGAGAAGAGTTAAAGTATAAAGACAATGCAAAGTTGACAGATGCAAAATCGATTGTCGAGTGGTGTAATGCTTCCATGGGTCCAGGTAATGAAGGTAAGTCTTTAGTTCGTAGATTTTTTTGGTTGATAGATGATACTAACATTGCACCATATGAGGATTGTTGTACACTGACAGGATCAAATGAGATGCACTCTTTCAGAAGTTCAATTGCAGGTTCATGGAGTATCCATACACGAAAGATGTCATGCTTTTGTTCTTCCTGTACAATTCAAGTCTGGGATGAGTGCGAGTCAAAGGAGTGGGTTGACGAATGGCAGTTAAGTTATCTTAGCCCACTTGACACGTATCGACCCCCGACGGCACTGGAACTAACACAGATGGAATCGTCAGTTGACTTTGACCACATATCAGATTTAGTTCAACCAGGTAATATAGGGCACATATATGCATCTAATTTCATCTAGTTCAACCAGGTAATGTCATCTTACTTTGTAGTGTTTTTGTAATGTTGACTAATTTCATCTAATTTGCTACACATATCAATGTAGGACACGTATATGCAGTTATTGCAGATGAAGATAATGAAGAGGGAACAGATTATTACTTATGCCGTTGTGTTGAGGCCAAAAAGAAATTGGAGGCCCCTGTTACAGATGGAGAAAACATCGAATACCCTACAGGATCAGTGGTTATTACTGGAACATGGCTTAGAAGGTACCCACATAAGAGTGTTAATATTTGGCTATTTCAGGACTTTGACATGCATCGAAAGATTCTTCATTACTCGAACCTTGTCGTGGCATCCAATGTTCATTTGATAAAGTATCGGGGTAGACCTTTGAACAAAATATTGTGGAAGGTGCGTGAGTCTGACCATGAAGCAATACTTGACACAATAAAGAGTAGAGCAGATCCAGATGGTTCATTGGATTAATTTGTAAGTATTCACGTTGATTTTGTAAAGTTATGTTACATTGAGTTGTAAGTATGCACATTAATTTGTAAGGTTTGTCTTTTTTTATTTCCTCCTGCATTTTTACACATATGTACACATTTTTCCATCATCATGTTATGCATTTTTGGTGTCCTGCTCCTGATGCGACCAAACTCATAACTCACCCTACTAGACACCATTTGATGATCTCTCCAACACTCTGGATCCAGGGCGCCCAATCATGATGATGACCTATATACCATTCTCCCAAGGCGCTCATAATGAATGAATGATAAGGAGCGCCTTGACCTCTATAATCAAGGTGATTTTAAGTCACTTTGAGTCATTTGGGGTCAGTTTGAGTCTTTGAGTCATGTTGCAAAAAAGTGTCAATGTTGTCAAGTTGCACAAAGCAACCTTTGCATTTTTGGTGTCTTGCTCGTGATGCGACCAAACTGACTGTTCCAACGCGTCCGAATGGGTACATTTATGCCAGGCATGGTCCTATTTCTCACCCAAACATGTCGAAACAGTCGGAGCTACATTGTACCGACGATATCCCTGAAGAGTCCAAAGTGCAAAAAGGCAGCAATCTTTGACGAGATGTTACTCAAAAATCATGTCACTTAGAAACATTCCGTCTGAGGCAACGGGATCACGTAGAGTGCCTCTACAATAACCTCTCTCGGTTTTTTATAGCTCTGAGGCATTTGCCCGTGGTGAAAGGTTTTCTGTTGCCCTAAAAATCATCAGAAGGAGGCAGTGTAAAGTTGCAAAGGGGTGTAACTTTCGTCCTGCTCCTGATGCGACCAAACTGACTGTTCCAACGCGTCCGAATGGGTACATTTATGCTAGGCATGGTCCTATTTCTCACCCAAACATGTCGAAACAGTCGGAGCTACATTGTACCGACGATATCCCTGAAGAGTCCAAAGTGCAAAAAGGCAGCAATCTTTGACGAGATGTTACTCAAAAACCGTGTCACTTAGAAACATTCCGTCTGAGGCAACGGGATCACGTAGAGTGCCTCTACAATAACCTCTCTCGGTTTTTTATAGCTCTGAGGCATTTGCCCGTGGTGAAAGGTTTTCTGTTGCCCTAAAAATCATCAGAAGGAGGCAGTGTAAAGTTGCAAAGGGGTGTAACTTTCGTCCTGCTCCTGATGCGACCAAACTGACTGTTCCAACGCGTCCGAATGGGTACATTTATGCTAGGCATGGTCCTATTTCTCACCCAAACATGTCGAAACAGTCGGAGCTACATTGTACCGACGATATCCCTGAAGAGTCCAAAGTGCAAAAAGGCAGCAATCTTTGACGAGATGTTACTCAAAAACCGTGTCACTTAGAAACATTCCGTCTGAGGCAACGGGATCACGTAGAGTGCCTCTACAATAACCTCTCTCGGTTTTTTATAGCTCTGAGGCATTTGCCCGTGGTGAAAGGTTTTCTGCTGCCCCAAAAATCGTCAGAAGGAGGCAGTGTAAAGTTGCAAAGGGGTGTAACTTTCGTCCTGCTCCTGATGCGACCAAACTGACTGTTCCAACGCGTCCGAATGGGTACATTTATGCTAGGCATGGTCCTATTTCTCACCCAAACATGTCGAAACAGTCGGAGCTACATTGTACCGACGATATCCCTGAAGAGTCCAAAGTGCAAAAAGGCAGCAATCTTTGACGAGATGTTACTCAAAAACCGTGTCACTTAGAAACATTCCGTCTGAGGCAACGGGATCACGTAGAGTGCCTCTACAATAACCTCTCTCGGTTTTTTATAGCTCTGAGGCATTTGCCCGTGGTGAAAGGTTTTCTGCTGCCCCAAAAATCGTCAGAAGGAGGCAGTGTAAAGTTGCAAAGGGGTGTAACTTTCGTCCTGCTCCTGATGCGACCAAACTGACTGTTCCAACGCGTCCGAATGGGTACATTTATGCTAGGCATGGTCCTATTTCTCACCCAAACATGTCGAAACAGTCGGAGCTACATTGTACCGACGATATCCCTGAAGAGTCTAAAGTGCAAAAAGGCAGCAATCTTTGACGAGATGTTACTCGAAAATCGTGTCACTTAGAAACATTCCGTCTGAGGCAACGGGATCACGTAGAGTGCCTCTACAATAACCTCTCTCGGTTTTTTATAGCTCTGAGGCATTTGCCCGTGGTGAAAGGTTTTCTGTTGCCCTAAAAATCGTCAGAAGGAGGCAGTGTAAAGTTGCAAAGGGGTGTAACTTTCGTCCTGCTCCTGATGCGACCAAACTGACTGTTCCAACGCGTCCGAATGGGTACATTTATGCTAGGCATGGTCCTATTTCTCACCCAAACATGTCGAAACAGTCGGAGCTACATTGTACCGACGATATCCCTGAAGAGTCCAAAGTGCAAAAAGGCAGCAATCTTTGACGAGATGTTACTCGAAAACCGTGTCACTTAGAAACATTTCGTCTGAGGCAACGGGATCACGTAGAGTGCCTCTACAATAACCTCTCTCGGTTTTTTATAGCTCTGAGGCATTTGCCCGTGGTGAAAGGTTTTCTGCTGCCCCAAAAATCGTCAGAAGGAGGCAGTGTAAAGTTGCAAAGGGGTGTAACTTTCGTCCTGCTCCTGATGCGACCAAACTGACTGTTCCAACGCGTCCGAATGGGTACATTTATGCTAGGCATGGTCCTATTTCTCACCCAAACATGTCGAAACAGTCGGAGCTACATTGTACCGACGATATCCCTGAAGAGTCCAAAGTGCAAAAAGGCAGCAATCTTTGACGAGATGTTACTCGAAAATTGTGTCACTTAGAAACATTCCGTCTGAGGCAACGGGATCACGTAGAGTGCCTCTACAATAACCTCTCTCGGTTTTTTATAGCTCTGAGGCATTTGCCCGTGGTGAAAGGTTTTCTGTTGCCCTAAAAATCGTCAGAAGGAGGCAGTGTAAAGTTGCAAAGGGGTGTAACTTTCGTCCTGCTCCTGATGCGACCAAACTGACTGTTCCAACGCATCCGAATGGGTACATTTATGCTAGGCATGGTCCTATTTCTCACCCAAACATGTCGAAACAGTCGGAGCTACATTGTACCGACGATATCCCTGAAGAGTCCAAAGTGCAAAAAGGCAGCAATCTTTGACGAGATGTTACTCGAAAACCGTGTCACTTAGAAACATTCCGTCTGAGGCAACGGGATCACGTAGAGTGCCTCTACAATAACCTCTCTCGGTTTTTTATAGCTCTGAGGCATTTGCCCGTGGTGAAAGGTTTTCTGCTGCCCCAAAAATCGTCAGAAGGAGGCAGTGTAAAGTTGCAAAGGGGTGTAACTTTCGTCCTGCTCCTGATGCGACCAAACTGACTGTTCCAACGCGTCCGAATGGGTACATTTATGCTAGGCATGGTCCTATTTCTCACCCAAACATGTCGAAACAGTCGGAGCTACATTGTACCGACGATATCCCTGAAGAGTCCAAAGTGCAAAAAGGCAGCAATCTTTGACGAGATGTTACTCGAAAATCGTGTCACTTAGAAACATTCCGTCTGAGGCAACGGGATCACGTAGAGTGCCTCTACAATAACCTCTCTCGGTTTTTTATAGCTCTGAGGCATTTGCCCGTGGTGAAAGGTTTTCTGTTGCCCTAAAAATCGTCAGAAGGAGGCAGTGTAAAGTTGCAAAGGGGTGTAACTTTCGTCCTGCTCCTGATGCGACCAAACTGACTGTTCCAACGCGTCCGAATGGGTACATTTATGCTAGGCATGGTCCTATTTCTCACCCAAACATGTCGAAACAGTCGGAGCTACATTGTACCGACGATATCCCTGAAGAGTCCAAAGTGCAAAAAGGCAGCAATCTTTGACGAGATGTTACTCAAAAACCGTGTCACTTAGAAACATTCCGTCTGAGGCAACGGGATCACGTAGAGTGCCTCTACAATAACCTCTCTCGGTTTTTTATAGCTCTGAGGCATTTGCCCGTGGTGAAAGGTTTTCTGCTGCCCCAAAAATCGTCAGAAGGAGGCAGTGTATTAAGTCAGGATGAAAGCCTATTCACTCTAGGCGCCTGTTTTTGACCAAATCACACATGCGCCTTGAACAACTCTGTCTTCAAGGCGCTTTTCTCTAATCTCTGTAACTCTCCAAATCCACTAAGGCGCAAATTTTACCTCTTGGGCTCAAGATATAGGTTCTTCATCCAAGGCGCCAGAATGGTCCAAAGGCGCATTTCACCTCTAACCTCACCTCTGACCTTACTTGGAGGCGCTAAACCTCATCTCATTGCTCTCCTCCATTACAAGCGCTCACTTACCTCAATCTTGGGCGCATACCAACATCCCAACATCCAAATCACCTAGGCGCTCAAAACCTTCAAGACTCAAGGTGCATTTTATGATCAAACAAGGTATCTCCTGAACAAGGCGCTCATAGTCTCATCAGGGCGTTAATCATCATCATGAGCACTCATATTGTTCTAGGCGCACAATTATCTCTGGAATGCTCAAGGCGCACATACCCTTCTCTAGGCTAGTTTACACTTATTCAAGGCGCTCATTCCAAACTTACATGAACTACTCATTACAAGACGCACAAACTAGATGATCCTAGGGCATAAGGGCGCTCATAGGAGTTGTTATGTGTCATTTTGGCCAAGGTTTTCTGGAGCAGTGAAGACATTAGGAAGGGGATGATCGTTTGGATAGTTTTGAATGCTTTATTTCTCCTTGTTTAAACTAGGCGCTCACTGAGGATTGGAGTAGCCTTTGCACCCTCACATCACGTTAATCGGCGTTTCAAAGGCAATCATAGTATAGGAAGATTTGCGCCTTGAAGAAGAGAGTTATCTGGTGAGTGCTTAGGAGTTCTGGCGCCTAGGGGAAAGGTCTAGGTAGAGCGCCTTCAGACTTTCACAGTGAAGTGCCTTAAGGAGTTGGATGATGTTTTTAGCGCCTTAAGGATGATGATGGAGCGCTTTGGAGTCAGGTTAGTCTGGAGCACCTTAAGAAGGTAAAGCACTTCAAATGTAAACACAAGTGTTTTGAGCGCCCTAATGAAAAGTTGTCTTGGCACCATAAGTTGTTCAAACGAAGATATGCGCCTTGGATAGTTGCAAAGACCTAATTTAGCGCCCAAGGTTGGAAGACTCTTTGTGAGCACCCAGTGTTTGAAAGCTCTTTGTGTTTGGTGCATTAAAATGAATTTGGCACCTAAATAGTATTGAAACACTCAACTGAGCGCCTAAAGCCCATGAGAGAAGTGATATGCGCCTTGATAGGAATATCATGGAAGATGAGTTTACTGAATGGCGCCTTGAATGACTTGGTTGATTAAGTGTTTTAGCACCTAGATATGGGATGAATCATTGAGCGCCTTTGGTTGAGATGATGTCAGCACCTTTGAGATTATAACACCTTGGAGTCAAGTTCGAAGGAGCACCTTGAGAAGGTAAAACACTTCAAATGTTTTCAAGGAATTGGAGAAGTCACTTAGTGCCTAGAAGGAATTCCAGAGCAAGAGGGTTGGAGCGCCTTGAGCTTCAAGTCAGATATGCGCCTAGACCTCTACCCTTTAGCAAGTTGAAGCCCTCTGAGCCTTGACAACGTGAGAATGCCTTATAGTGAATATGCGCCTTGGGCAAGGTTGAATACAAAGTTGAGGAGTATATCATAATGAGTAAGTGCACTGTAGGGTTAGATGATAAAGACTAGTGCCTTGAGTGTCTTGGTCAAAATTTTGACGTGAGAAGTCTTGCAAGATCAAACCCTGGAGTGCGCCTTAGAGAGAACCTATTGATCCTTTGCTTTGACAAGATTTGGGCGCCAGAATGATCCTTAATAAATGGAATGTATCTACACCAATTTTGCGCCTTTAGGGAAGTGATGGTGGCCAGAATGATCCTTAATCTCATATTTGTGCGCCTAGGTCTAGAAGCAAGATTTGAGCGCCTTAGGATAGGGTTTTTTGCACCTTGTCTTGGAGAGTGAATTTGCGCCTTGGATGATGTTGAAGCGCCTTGGGATGAAATGCGCCCAAACTTATAGAGGGCCTTCAGTGAGGGAGTTGAAGAGAGTGCTTAGAGGAAGGATAGCCTTAAGATCAAACTAAGTACTTAGAAACCTAAGATTAGCGCCTTATTTGAAGTTATACACCTATTCTGGCGCCAGAGAGTGAGTTTGAGTGTGAAGAAGTGAATGTCTGCGCCTTGAAGGGGATACAAAGGGAAGATGATGTACCTTGATGGGTTGATGATGGAAATTTGCGTTTTGGAGCTAAATGTGCGCCTTGAAGGAGATAGTGCATAGAGGTACAATGAATCTTCCGGAGAACATGGATAGACAACTAAGTCTCCAACTTGAGTCTTCTAAGTGAATTGGATAATGAAGAGAGTCTAGTCATTTTGGGCGCTAGTATCAGGATGAATCATCCAAAATGGGTGCCTAGAACTAGAAGGCGCCAATGCATGAGTTCAAGGATCCTCCATTGGAGCGCCTAGCCCAGATGGCTATAGATTGAAAGTTTTAAAGCTAAGTGATGTCTCTTACGTGAATTCCTAGCCCAGGTGCATGTGTTGGGAAAAACTCTTTGGCTCTGGCGCCTAGAATTGGGAGCTTTGTAAGATGCACCAATTGATGAAACATTTCCATTTTGCGCCTAGAATAGAACTCTCTCACATAGTTGAAATTGACTTGATAGAAGGAGATAAGTCTTAAGGACTAGTTTGGCGCCTCACTTGCCTATCTCACCTTTGAAATGTGCTTTGGTTGATGATCATCATTGATGGAACCTAGTGAAATGTAAAGCTATTTGCATCTCCAGAGGATCAAAATTGGATTAGGAGATCATCCTTGCAGTTGAGATTGACAGAGAAGTGTTAAAGGAATCACTTCAAATGGGCGCCTAAGCTAGTTGAGGCGCATATCAATTCCACTGTAACTCCAGACTGACGCTTAGGATCCAGTCATCTCCTAAGGCGCAGTTCCATTCACCCATGACCTCGCTTGGCGTCTAAAACTTGGAAACTCCTTTGGAAAGCTCCTGTTGCGCCTAGAAGATGAGTTTGGGATATCAACTTGCAAAAGGCTTAGAAACTCTTCAAAGATGTTAGGCACAATCCCATGGCACTGGAGCTCAGTTTTGGCGCCTTCAAGGAATAACACATGAAGGAACTTGGGAGGTCAGGTGCTTGTAAAAGGGAACACCTTGGAACATCTTCCAGGGGTTGAAGTAGTAAGAAAACATCAAGTGAGTCTAGGCGCACTCCCTTGTGTGAACAGTTTAGCTCTGGCGCCTAGCCACAGAGTGAGCCAGAAGAAGTAGTTTGGACATTAGAAGATAGGCGCTCATTCTACAATGAAGCATTCCACCTTCCTAATCAACAAAGACTTGCAAGAATTGACAAAGGAAGCTAAGGCGCACCTTCTACTTGTTTCCACCTCCAGAATGCGCCTAACCTTGAAAGGGGGTTCAAAGATGTTTGTTAGACCTTTTCACTCAAGGCACTCACCTTAGGCGCACTTTCTAAGTCCTTGTCACCTCAAGGAAACACCTAGTTTGGAAGGCGCTTGCCCTGTTCTCCACTCCTTTCAATTGGCGCCTAGAACACAGAATGCATGAAAGGAGCGCCTAGACTCCAGAGGGCTGATTTGGGCGCCTAGCATTTAAAACACTTTCATAATGATGATGTTTTGGCGCCTACTCTTGGAAACAATCCAGAGCATCCATAAACTCTAATTGGCACCTAATGTTGACAAGGCGCAACTTCAGGAGGAGGTCACCTCAACTTGGCGCCCAAGTCAGAAAAACCTGTAAATCCTTCAAATATGCACCTACCTTGTGAGGTGATGAGTTGAACATTCTAAATCTTCAAATGTTGCTCAAATAAGGAAGACATTGTAACATCAAGGCTTCAAGGCCTGTCCTTGTATTTCCATTGAATGAGTTGTACTTCATGCTATTGAAAGCATTTTCCATGTAATAAGACATTGCAAGTTGATTGAATCAAGTAACAAGACAAGTACCCAACTCTAATGTTGTTTCATTCAAATAGTTATCTTGATGTATATCTTTATGTTATTGAAGTAGTTGATGAATTGTTAGCAAGTAAAAGTGTTTAAGTAAGGAAAATTTTTCGTAGAACTAGTTGGGTATCTTACACTTACACCATGCCTATCCATCAAACATCACAATGCAATCAAAATCCTAACAACATGCCCATGATCCAAGATCAAGTGCAATCATGCAAAGATATTATCAATCACAAGCCTATTAAGAATGAACTAGAGTCTTCTAGTACCATACTTTTCCATCAAACACCATCATGTAATCCATGGCCTATCAAGCCTATCAAAGAAAATGCAAACATCCTATGTAATACAATCAGACTTTAAATATTTGAAGTAGCCATCTACAAATATCCATTCAAAAGTGGATTTATAATGCAAGTATGGACGCCATCAATAAAAAAGATTTGTATTAACCAAATATCCATATACGCATACATCAATATCTGTCGATATAAGTATAACATATATACAAAATAGCCATATAGGCTTACAAGAATGCCATATAGGCATACAATGTCAACTATGTACAATACAAAATATATGTCCACAAATGCCATATAGGCATACAACAGAGGAACACAATAAAAAGTCATTCCCCTCTAGCTGGTGAAGAGAATAAATCACGAGCAGCCTTTGATCTTCTAGGGGATGGAGACATGCATGTGGGTGGTCTACTACGAACCCGAGGGCTACTTCTCCTATTTAGTTCTTCCTGCACCTTTACCTGTTACAAAAAAAAGTATAGATATTAATATATAGAAATTACATGTTATAAAAAAATGAAACATTTAACAAAATAATCACTTACCGCTAACATATAATCTGTCTGCTCGCTTGCCTCAGTAGAAGGAAAAGGCCCTGGTGATGTCATGTCCTATAGAAACCATCCAGATAGAAATTAAACTTCAAATCAATAATCTTTTGATTTTTCAAAAATAGACAACTATAACAATGAATGTAAATTGAAATTTACTAATCTGCCTCATACCCCTGTCAATGCCATAGAGCTATGAATTGCAGAGGCCACACCCTGCTCCATTGCCCTATGAACATGGGGAGGTGTATCCGCAGCCTGCATCATCTGGAAATAAAACAACATTATTCAATTACGAAAACTATAATAGTGATGCAAATCATGGCTCCTAACATACACACACGCTCATCTAAACATGGAAGTACACACAATAAAACACACAAATCACATACAAAAATTTAGTAAGTACAATTCATTCATTAAACTATTTATTTTATTACCTCCGTAAAGCTTTGAAGTCCACCACCGCTGGCAGGTGTTGCCATGAAATCTACAGTGTTAACCTATTCAACATCCAAAATCAGAAATTAGAATACCATTCATATAACGATGCTATTCACATGTAATATTTATAATTGTTTATTAGTTACATACCTCGACAGTAGATGATCTAGTGAAAAATGTAGGTGGAGAACCACTGAAAACTGCATCGACGCTATGACCCTGAAATTTCATTAAAATCATCAATTTAAATTAGTTAATCTTGTATTTCAAAAATAAAATTTAATAAATTAAATTCAATAAACTTGCTAATATTTACCTGAGTATCAAGGCCGAAAGTCTCACTCAGGAGGGTATCTGTCATCGCCATCTGCTCAGCTGCAGATGTAGCCTGTGCACCTGCGTCCTGACTGTCCATGGGGTCATAACCACAGGCTGACCCGCAAGCCTGGCAAGTATGCGGTGGGACCCTACTCCTCGCACTATCTCCCAACCCACTCTGTGTTGCAGGATCGGCATGCTCTATGATGCTCTGGGTCAAGGCACTAATCGACCTCAGTGTATCGACCTCAACACTCTCCTTCACAATGGAAGGAATAGAAACATGCTCGTGGGCTGGTCTGCTGATTACTCGTCTCACTACCCGCTGTGGGTCAAGACGTGCCCCTGGTCTATCCTGTGCTGAGCCCCCACCTCTACCCTGGAAGTCCCGCATATCAAAATAGTTTGGCACTTTATTGAGGACAAACTCGGAGTAGAGTTTCCTCAAAAAGTATTGCGGGACCTCATTGTTATTGCATGGAGGATGGTCAAAAACCATCCACCACCTCTGCCCGAAATTGTCCCTTATCGCTTGGTTGTTGCACCAATGGATAGGGAACCTCTTGCATGTAATGGGTGGAGGTTGATTTGTTTGTGGGTTTGTGAAAATTGAACACAAGTCTACTTTTGTAATTTGTAATTTTTTGACATCTTGATATGACAATTTATCTGCATAGTAATCTCTAAACTCTCTCTTTTTATCGGTCCAACTAGTTATTTGCTTGCTAATTGAATTTACATTTGATAACATAGACTCAAGAGATTCGGCAAGCGTGGACCTATGCAAGGTTGAAGTGGAAGGATCTTTCAACCTTGCAATTATATCTTCAATTTGTTTTTTGTTGTTTTCAATTTCCCCCATTATATTATCTTGTGTTCCAGGGGCATGTCGAGGAATGAATGGAGGAGGTTGTTGTTCTGCAGGTATTTCTTCCTCAAGATTTTGTGGATTTTGAGGATTTTGAGGAGGAGGAGGAGGTGCATTAACATTTCCTACAATTAATAAAATATGCATCAAAAATCAACACAAAACCTACCTATTTAGGAAGAAATTCAAACAAAAAAACAAAGATAACTCACCCCTTTGGCGTGCTCGACGTCGCGGCGGCATTTCGGTGATGAATCGACAAATCTTTTGTGTTGAACGGTGTTTTGTAGAACGCGAGCGCGTTTTTGAAGGGTTTTAAGCCGCGGGCGGAGGAAAAACTCACAATGGAATGAACTAAAATGAAATGACAGCGTTTTTTTTTTTTATATGAAGCGCTTTATAACGCGAGCGCGTTATAACGCGAGCGCGTTATAACGCGCTCGCGTTATGCCTAAATTTTTTTTCAAAAATTTTTGGCCACTTTTTGGCCCCCCATCTTTTTGCACTTACCCAATGATGACCCAACAAGCATCCAATTGGATACACTTTCACCAAAAATGTGCCACATACACTCTTGATCCAGTCAATACTTGGAATCATGTGAATCCACATCAGCTCATATTTTTAAGTGTCATGTGACTCTATTTTGGCTTTATTAGGCCTTGAAAATTGACTTTTCATCATATACAACCAAATGGGTATCCATTTTGTCCAGGTTCAATGTATTTAGAAGTTGTATTTCGTCTTTTTCCTACATGACAAAGGGAAATCTAGGAATGAAAAATAGCTGTTATATCTCATTAAATGCAATGTAATCTAGACCATTGGTGTTGAGTTAATCTCCACCATCCATTCAAAAACTCAGTATGGTGCCTTGTCTATAAAAGGGTCATCATTCTCTCACTATAGTAAGTAAGATTTGATAATGAATTGTTGATACTCTGCCAAAATTTAGTCAATACAAATCAAGTTTTGCAGGTTGCTGGGAATTTGTGTTTCTGTGTTGTCTCATTTTGGAATTCATGGTTCATGTCAATCTGAAATTAGTTGATATTCAGTTGCATTTGTGATTAATCATTCAAATATTTGATGGATTTCATGTCCATACCATTAATGGCTTGTTGATTGTATGCCATTGTGCATGGTTAGTCTGGGCACATATTTTATGGGATAAGTTTGATTGTATGATTTCATTAAGCTGCGCCAAGGATTGGGTGTTTGATGAACCCTCTACAATTTGAAAATCATTACATTTCCTTAGAAGATTGCACAATCTTTGTGGCATTGTGGGTTGCTTAGTTAAGCAGAGATTTATTTATTATTGGGAATCTGTCTATCTGTGTGTTGATCACTCTTGTAGTTGTCTAGATAGGATTTCTTATCCCTTTTCTCTCCCCCTTTTACGTTTTGTATTTTATTTAGTCAAGATTTGTTAGGTTAAGTTATAAGCAACATCTACATTACAAATCTGCTGAAAGAATCATAGGGTTTCTGCATACATACTGCTTTCATATCTTATAAACCCTATCAAATGTAAGACCCCTTGTTGGCACAGCTAGTACATCCCACTGAGATATTCCATGCAAGCTTAGACCTAGCTGTATTATCCTTGGAGTAGTCTTACCTCGAGTAAGATACTTTTCAAGAAAGGTGTGATTCCAACAATCATACCTGCATTGTTGTGTGCTAAAACCACCATCAACAGACCCCTTGTTCCCAATTTACATTAGTTTTAGGCAATTTTGCATCGGGATGAATATTTAGAATGTATAATGTATTCATGGGGATCTAGGAGCTAAACAAAGAGGTAAAAAGACATGTGGCCACTTTTTAGTTCATAACAATATTAAATATTATTAAAAAAAGGGTGGAATGATAAATATATTGAAATGTAAACGTTTATAATTATAATAATAAATATAAATTTTTAACTTTGGACTTGATATAGAATATGACTTTGTCAATTGTTCTAAAGTGATTCCTCATTGTTGTAAAAAGTTAGGTTTGTTAGATAAATGCATTATAATGTACAAATTTTGTTTTTTATTAGGGTCATTTCAATGATAGTGGAATCAATAGATTGTGAGTGCAAAGGGAGTAGACTTGCAAATTTGATCTCTAGCTACATATCTGATCTTTGTGAATTTTTAGAATTTTGCTTTCAAATCGCCCTATAGTACTCAATCTAATCTTCACATAAAAACATAGTTTGCATGCTTGAGAGTTTGCACATGACAAGGACAATCACTTCTTTGTGTCAAAACTCTAAAGGATGTCAAGTCAATGAATTTTGACAAGATCAAGGATAACAAGCAATTGTGTAGAATGCTCTAAAATGTTATTGCATTTTTGTTATCATTAGATAATTCATTTTAAGCTTATGACATGTGCTAAAACATGTTTAAAATGTATGTTTGCTAGAGATTTTCTAAATGAATTATGGGTTGTCCCAAAATACAACACCCTACTGTGTAATGTAACTATTTTGCACTTCAATTTGACTCATAATGATCAATTGGAAGGAAAACAACTAGACCTATTTTTGAATTTAATATTTAAAATAAAAGGGATCATTATCATAGGTGTGGGAGTGATCTAAATCACTTTTGTAATTGTGGATTTGACCTAGAGTACTTGAAATAGATAGATTAAGGATCAAGTTCAGACCTTGTAAATAAATATATTAAAACAAAATCCAAGATCAAGTTATATACCAAATTTCACATGAAAATCATTGTTTTCACACACTAGCTAGTGCATTAGGGACAAATGGGTCAAAGTGAGTCCAAAACAAAAGGGAAAAGTGCATTGTATGCACAATTTTAACTATTACAATTTGCTCATAGTTTGAATTATAAATCAACTACCATGAGAATTTGAATGGACCAACATAAAACACACATAATCAATTAGAATATAAATATTTCAAACACCCATAAAATGATACAAACATTGAAGTAGATATTGCTTCACTACTTGTTTTCTTATGATGAGTGCCTACATGAAAACCTACAAATTGTAATGCATAAGATAGCAACTTAGCTTAGAGAGTTGCACTCTCTAAACAAAGTGATCTTATAGGGCACTACTTTGGAATGTTCTAGTTTCTTAGGAGAAAGACTTTCATTTTTTCTCACAAAACTACTCTAGAAATCCTAGAAATGCTATTAACTAGAAATTAGAACTCTTTCTAAGGTAAAACCATTAAATTGATAGGAATAAAATATTGTTTGCAAGAAACTAGAGAAAATACTTTTTGAATAGGGTGATCCTACAATAGTGGGTTACAATTGTATTGAGGAACAAAAATTGTCCAGGTGTGAATTTTTTTTTTGGACGGGTTCGTTCTAATTGGGGTGTTCATTAGAACACATAAATGGGTTCACTCGAACATCCTTGTTTGAGCAAACCCACTTTCCGTCGGCCAAATTTTTTTAATAAAATAATGGGTTCGAGCGAACACCCCTTAATATTATTTGATTTTTTTAATGTTATTTTTATAGGGTTCAAACGAACCCCCCTTCGCTAGAACCCCCCCTTCATTAGAAGGTGTTTCAAGGGGTTCACTAGAATCCCCCTTCAATTTAGAGTGTAGAACTAAAAATAAAAATAATAGAGGAACTTGTCATTAGAAGGAGGAAGCCTTGGCCTAGGATGCATACACATCAAACTCTAGTCTATATAGAGAAATACAACCTACAGGTGTAGTTTGTCACTGTCTGTATCTTTCTAGCAAGTTCCTATTTAACCTATGTATTTTTTTGATAAACTTGCATAGTATAAATGGAGGAAAACACAAGCATAATATCCAAGTAAAGTAAATACATAAAATAAGCTATAAACAATTGAATATATGGAAATGATGAATCAAATACTTGAAAACCATTGTTCAATGGATCACCTCCAAATAGCCTACTTCTAAGAGAACAAAAAAGAAGTTTGGGACCACTTGGGAGTTTTCCAAGAATGTTCAAACCCATGATTCAGTCTTTTGACCTCCATGAGTAGTCAAATGGTAATGATGTTGGAAAAGTGTGTGCACCTATCTTGTGTGTATCTAGGAACTAGGATGTAGTGACAAAGTGCTAGGAGTACCTCCCTAGTTTAAGAGGAATGATACTAGGCCTAATGTGAGCATTAGATAAACATAGTGGTAGTCTACATCAATATATTATGAAGAGGTAAAAAAATAATTTGTTTGGATGATAATGGAAATGTTGTTGATTCACTGCTTGCGCAATGGGATTACTAAAGTGATAAAGAAATATAATTAGCAATAAAAATTACATTAAAAAAATATGATGAAGAAAACACCAAAAGATTTACTATTGTGCTTGTGGTGACTTAAGTGTTGAAGATAGGGAGGATATCCAAGGAGCAATCTACTATTCACTACCTACTAAAAATTCCTTCAATGATTCACAAAAGAAAGACTGGAGGAATCTTTGGGAGAAGCATGGGCCTCTATAGTGGAAAGTAATTCTTAAGATAATTTCGTAGATTTGCACAATGATTGTAATAACTTGGGGAGATGCTAGAATGAAAGTTGCAGAGCTAAATATGGAGAAAGGGAGATAGAAGAAAAGAACTTGATGTTCTATGTAAATAGACATTTTTATTGTTCTTATCCTCTTTTCTAGCTCTAAGGATAGCAAAGCATGTCCGCGAGAGAGTTGCGACCACCAGGAGACATTATGAGGTGAGAGCATGCAAAAATAATCTTCATTTCGAGGAGCTATATGAAACAAGATACCAATGCATTATGCATACCTTTGCATGTTGCACTGTCATCCAGTTGGTATGAGCTTAAATTTGGCACGTGTGTTTAGAAGGATGACAAGGTCAATGCTCTAGTATAGATTTAAAAAAACTTTGTTATGAAGGAAATAGGCTAAGGTAAAGTCCAAATAGATAGAACATGCTATAGAAAGGGGCACTAGGGTGAGTGCAAGACATAACATGAAATTACAGGGTATGCAATTTTTGACATTACATTTTGCCCTCACTTTAGCAGGCTAATGACTCTAAGTGATAAGCGTGTTGAAGTACAAGAATAAAATATTGAAATGAAATATATTCAAAGGATACTCATGAAAAGGATACTATAGAGGCCATAGGGATACTTCAAGTGGTAGATAAGATACCTTGAATCTAGAACCTACAAAACCACAATGTCAGAAAATAATAATGACATGTAATCCTACAAAATCAAGAAGTAGGTCAGAAGCATATAAATCTATATCATGCATATCAAAAGGATGGAGATAGAAGAAGGCACATGGAAAACAAAGAAAAAAATTGAGTAAAAAAACAAGAGACTTTGCTATATAAAATTATCTCATCACTTGTTTCATCCATAAAATGCATGAAAATTTTCTAATCAATGCATGGAAAATAGAAGAAATTGATGAAGAAGAGTCAATCGATTGCTTCGGGAGAAGAATCAGGTGGTACATATAGAGGAGAGAGGAAGGAATCAATACAAATAGGTAAGAGATACATGACATCAATTCTAGCTTTGTTTCTTGATAGGCATCATGTAAAGAAGAGTGTGATGATTGTATGCCCCTTCCTATTTTTGTCAATTGTTTGCGAGACAAAAATAGGAAAGGAGAGTTGAGAGTACTAAATTTCAAGGAGAATTTTGTTGAAAAGTGGTTGTAAAAGTTTACTTTAAAGAAGGATGATGTGATGAAAAGAAAACCATAATGATATGGAAGAGTTAGGATTCCAACAAAAGAAATGAAGAAAAAATAAGAGCTTGTAAGCAAGAGTTATGATAATTTTTGTGAAATAGGTGCTAAAGTAAGGTTTGAAAATTTAAATTTTTACCATAAATAGTAATTTTTAAAATTTAACTATTCATTTTAATTTTCTAGAGCACCTAGAGAGAAACCATTCATGATGATGGGAGTTTTAATAAGCTAGGTTGGATGAGCTCTAGGAGCATGTCAAGCAAGGCATCACATTGAGAGAGGTGAGTCAAAAAATTTAATTTAGGATTATTTATTACACTTTTAAAGGCTTGGTGAGACTGTTAGTGTAGGTTTTTATTTCCTAGTTGGGATATTTATTTTCCCTTTATTCTTAGGCTTTTCCTACAACTTTTATTAATATTTCTTAGGTTAATAAAGCATGTTTTATTAGGTTAGTGGATTATGAGGTGTCACCTTCCTACATGTGAGCATCCATTAGCTATCTTGGGAAGATACTTTGCTATCTTTAGTCTGATAGATGGTTGCTCCTCATTGGTTAGTGCTGCCACCTCCTCCCTCTCCCTGGTCTATATAAGCATGCTACCTAACTTGTATATATAAGCATGTTGCCAAGGGTGGTGATGACTCTCTAAGAGGCCGTGACCTCCTTTAAAGGGTCCACGGACCCCTTGAGCAGGCCATCGCCACCCTTGGCAGGCTGGGGGTGAGGCCGCAAGCCCCCACCCCCATTCATTACATTCAGCCTTCTTTAGGCCCATTACCTCAGCACTCAGTTTTTTCCAAAAAAATTTCTCCACTTTTCTAAAATTTGGCCTTTGGCCATTCAAAACTAAAAAAATGCTTTCATTTAAAATTAGACCCTGCTCCTTTGTCTTGGTTGCATGCCACCAAATAGGCAAGGCCTTTTCTTTAGCTATTTTTTTACACTTGGTAGTAATCCACATCTAGTAGACCACTCAATCTAGAGGCATTTTTGGTGGAGGTTACTTTTTGCTAATAGACCCCTCTCTATTGGACTTTCTGTTTTGGATGCTAAACTTTAGAGACTTCGTTCAGGGTCATTTTGGCTCTGTTTCTTGAGCTTATTTTTTTTTTATTCTGGCTATTTTTCCATTCTCTTCATAATAATGTAGATAATTATTGATTTTAATGTACGAATTTTCTAGAAATTGCAGATTCTCATAGGTGACATTGCTTAGTTCCCATTTTTGGAACTTTGGAAGGTCATAACTTTCACATACAACCTCGTATCGAGGTGATTCTTTTTTTGAAAGTGCATGATTTTTTGAGTAGATCACAATGGTGTTGTTAGTTTCACTTGGTTTAGTTCTAGTATTGTACTTTCAATATACACCCAATTTGTGAGGGTTTTGTAATGCATTGAGGTCAAGACCACTAAGTATTTCTTGCTAGTGGTAGTTGTAAATGCATTAATTATAAAGAGCCAAATCATTTTTGCTTGGGGGGTTCTTTCATTAAGCAAAAAGAGGGGGTTGTCCTGTGTGCTCTTTTTGAGTTTTATGGGGTTATTGTAATCATGAACTGAGATAAAGTTCCATTTTGGGGGGTTTTGTTGAACACCCAAAACACTTAGAGGGGGGTGAATCAGTATTTTATTAAACCTTTTGCTTATTAAGTCATCAATCCATTAACCACATTTGATAACAACAAAGCAAATTAAATATAAAAGAAGCAACCACAAAGCATCACACATAAACACTAGGATTTTTACGTGGAAAACCCTAAACAGGGAAAAACCATGGTGAGTGTTAGCTCACAATAATTATGTAATAACAATACCAAATTACAAAAGAGGCGCACTGCCCAAAGAAATGTTCACTACAAGAAAGGCTCACTGCAAGAAAGGCTCACTGCCAAAATAGGTTCATTGCCTAGAGAATGAAAGAAGAAAGAAGGATGGCTCACTTCCAGGTTGAACTGCTCAGATTTCATCTACACATGCATGGTCGCAGCTCCAATGAAGTTCATAAATACTATCTCGAAACTCATCTTTGATTGCTCTGTTTCACTGCTCTTCTTTTACATGGGAACAAGATCTCTTTTCTTCTACTCTTATCATCTTCACAAGATCACAATCTTTCACATTTCACATACACACCTTTAAATCCACATTCATTCCTTGTCCAAACACCAAATTTGATCTCATATATATATCTGCAACACTTAGAACCTTCATAATTGGTCGGCCTAATAAGCTGTAGTGTGTAGTCATACCTTATGTAGCTTGTCGGCCAAATTCATTCACCTAAAATTTACAGTGGACCTAAACAACACTTGAATCACATTCACATATGTTGGCCTCAACTATTCCACCACTTAGGATTAAGTTCTAAATGATAGAACTTACCGTATACAAATTAAACTTATCATGTTGGCTTCCAATACAGATTACCACTGGTTTAGTTCATCTGTCAGATTGCAACTTTCACTGCGGACCACAAGATACTTTCAAAATCATATCAAAGAATCTTCACACATCCCCAAGATTGCCTTTAGAACTGCAAGATATGATATCATCTTGCGGCAAAATGCGGACCATCAGAACTTAGATCTTGTCATAGTCAAACATTGTCAAACAATGTAGCAAAAACTCAGCAACTTATAACTATCTTTCCAGTGGACTTCAGATTCTACAACTTTGGATTTAGAGACTTCATACAAGTGTTTACAACACCTCAAAACCACATAACTTGAGATATGCAACACCAGAGGAATGCATACCAAATCAACTAAGTGTTATCTAAATAACATTGTATTCTGCTATGCCAGACTTAGGTTGTTTGAAGATATGCTTCCGATACTTATCAAGAGCTAAAATATTGGATATAAGTTCACATAAAGATTGAAAACAACATACCAGAACCACATAATATGATCTTCAACTATGGACCAATACCAGCCATTACACTGTCTCTCTGTCACTGTCTCTTGTATACTGTCAACACTTGGCCTAAATGACTAAATCTTCTTCACCAAACCAAAATCTTTGTCCCAACCTTATTCCTTTTCTTGTTGCCATCAATGACAACACCTTCAAACATCATGCTCAATCATTCATCATCATACCAGTAGTCTCTCTCTCTCTTAATGATGTTTGCCAAGTTGCCAATAATCTCCCCCTTTGGCATTGATGGCAACACTTGATGTGAAAAACTGTTACACTGCTCCCCCTTTCTCTTTAAACATTGCTCCCCCTAACGTCATGCTTCTCTTCTCCCTTTTCAAATGTTTTTCACATGTTCCATTCTCCCCCTTTGACATCAATGGAAAAGGTGTATGATACAAAATTATGTACAAGTTGCCAAAACTTCAAAACTATTTTTCTACTATCCACATATATATACAAGTGAAATCACAATATCTTACTATTTTGCTGGGAGAATATCTTTGTAGATCTTCTTCAAATGTACTACATCTTCATCCCATCTATCCTTAGCATGCCTCAAAACTTGTATGTGCCCATTGATTAGAGACACCAGTTCTTCTCCTTTTTGAATAGTAGTAGTTGTCTCAATATTTTGCCTCATCTTTTCTGCAACTACTTCCAGTGCAGTCATAGAACCAATCTTGAAACTTACTATCTCCTAGAGCTGTGTCAATCTATGTTTTATAACCTCCTTCTAGGTTTGCAAATTATGAATGACAGAGTGAATGGTCTCAACTTCTGCCCTCTAATTGCCAATGACATCCTTCACCAGATCATAGCTTCTTGAGATCTTCATTATTTGAGCTTCACATTCATCTATTTTCTCCTTTATGTCCTTAGTCTTTTTAGGCCATGTAAGACAAAATTGATATATTTCACTGGCCTCTTTGATATCAGTTTGTGCATACTCTATACTCTTTTCTAACAAAACTTTATCTTGAGAAACTTTATCATTTAGCTCTACTAACCTTTTGTCATCAATCTCTGCCCTTACTTTCTTTTCTATAGCTTTTTCCAGGGACTCAAAATGAGAAATTATTGATTCCATTAACTTTTTCATTTGTGCAGCAGGGGCCAATGATGTATCTCTCCTTAATCCAGGCATTAACTTTTCAAAAATTACTGTTGCATCTTCAATCAGCTCACTATCCTCCATATGAGATTTTAGGATCTCCTCCTGTGCAGTGGTTTGGAAAATTGTCCCAAGTCTTAATTTCTATAATGGGGACATAGTAGCAAGGTTAATTGGTCCTTGTAATAGATTAGGTGCAGTCAAAATCCGAGCTTCCTTCTACTTCTCCAAAAACTCTCTTAAAGAGTCAGCAGTGTCTCTCTTATCTTCAACATGGGACTCCTCAACATCATTTTTCTCTAGAAGATTTTCTTGAGCAGCCTCTTGTTCATTTTCCTCTACAACTGGAGTAGGATTGACACTCATCTGTTCAATGGCTTCTTTCCTCTGCTCACTTTGTGTAATGTCCCCTTCTAGTAAGCCAAAATTCTCACAACCTTGCACAAAATTTTAACTTACAAAAGGAAACATTAGTACACTAGTCTATCTTTGAATTTCCACTTATGCAAGAAATATTCAAATTTCATAATTGCATTGCCATTGTACATTTCATAATTTCATCATTATTCATCATATTTGGATCCATGCATTAATCATTGATTCCATATGAGAGGAGGTGATAGGATGCTTGATGCCAATTACCATCATGGGTCCACCATTCTATCCTTCGACTCGAGGGGTGGATACTCACCAACTGGAGTCAAGGCCTCTATGATATTCCTTGGTACGAGGGGTGACTTTTTCACCAACTGGAACTAAGGCCACTATATAATAATCCTTTGGCACAAGGGGTGACTTCTTCACCAACTGGAGCCAAAGGCCACTTCCACTTGTCCAAGGGGTGCCATTGCACCTACTGAGACAAGGGCCACTATGATAAATATCCTTTGCACTATGGGTACCTTTTGTACCAGCATGTGACAAAGGCCTCTAAATACCCATGGTTGGCCACTAGACATCTCATGCTCACTCTCTCCTATGGAATTAATGAATTAATTTCATGGCTCAATATGCTTTACCATTGTTATGGCTTGTTTCATGTAATTTTCAGCACTTTCATTGTAAGACATTTACTCATTTATGTTCATCATATCATTGAATTAGACATTAAGCAATTTATAAAACAACAAAGAGATATTGAATGTAATTTATATACCTTATTATGGTTGATCTAAATTTGTGGTAGAATTATAGTGGATCGGCCTACAAAAATAATGACAATATATATATATATATATATATATATATATATATATATATATATATATATATATATATATATATATATATATATATATATGTTATGATGATCAGCAATTATTTAAATCCTGATTATAAGAGGTGGCCGAATGTGTGGTAGGGGTACTTCAAGTCATAATATTATGGGTGCTTTTTGCTGGAATTATATTTTGGTTATCTACTGTGATAATGATTAAATGATAATATCGGCTATGGGCAATTTGTTGCTCCTTCCTTTGGTGAT
This sequence comes from Cunninghamia lanceolata, assembly GCA_027924645.1. NCBI lineage: Eukaryota > Viridiplantae > Streptophyta > Pinopsida > Cupressales > Cupressaceae > Cunninghamia > Cunninghamia lanceolata. Next base: position 15,002,629 of record BSBN01000472.1, on the reverse strand, counting down.
CGGTCTCTTATTATTCGATGCTTGTGTTACTTATGCTTTTGAATTGCAACTTGCATGCTATGTCCTCAATAATGCCCAGCGATTCCCTTTTAATATCTTTGGTTGCCTTTGCTCCAAGGATTGCCTCCTCTCATGGTGACTGCTTCCTTTCAAGGGGTTGTCACCCTTTGATGCTTCACATAACCAATACTAACTACTCTTTAATGAGGATTGAAACTCTTACTACTATTTGCCTTTATTACATTTGATCAAATTGTTGTCTGATGCCGAGTCTATTCTCTATATGGATATGCGTTTTCTTTTTCCTTCCTATCCCATGCTCCTGATCTATCGTTTTCTTTTATACCTTTGATCAATGTTTTTCTTTATGAACCGTCACCACTTATATGGTGATCGCTGACTGCCTAGATTAGTTTGCAAAACTATTTTTTAACATACAATAATCACTGTTGTTTCTTATGTTTACATCACTGTTATAATTGAAGGGTCTTTTGTTTGTTGCTGCATATCACTTTAGCTAGCGCCTCTCAATGGTGCTTATAAACATATTTGTAATTTGTCTTTGATATTATAATTGTTTATTAAATACCATTATGACAAACACCATATTTAATGGAAGGCCTTTCTATCATTTATTATGATGTTTAAATCTTTAATTTAAACAATACCTTAATATCGGGACATGACACTTTGTTCCTCAAAGGCATTTTCTTGAGGTGTTACCTTTTCTTCCTTAGACTTCTTTTCTCCCTTAGTATCTTTCATCTCCTCAACTTGCTCAGAGTTTACCAGAGGAGGTGTTCCACCTTGATTCATACTCTGTTCTGTATTCACTTCTTCTTCATTTCCTATGTCCATTGGAGGAGTAACTATACTTTGTTCCATGTTTTGTTCTATATTTATTTCTAGAACGATATTATCAACACCAATATTCTATTCCTCTTTGTCAGTGTTAGTAATAGTTGGAATTTGTAGCTCATGTAATACTTTTAGTGTTATCTCCTTAGTCTCCTTGACTAGTTTCTCAGTGTCACTAGACATTAGAGCATTGACTCTCTTCTTGGTTCTAAATTCATCACTGAGCTTCTTAGTGACTTTAACCTTTTCTTCTCTTGTGATGTTTGGGCAAAGTTTCAACAAGACATATTCCTTTATCTCAGCATATTTGGCCATGGCCCCTTCTTTTCTTGCTGTCATGATGCTGGCTAAACTATCTAGTAACTCATCTATAATTTCAATTAATGTTTTACTAAACATATTCAAATATCTTACAACTGATGTCTCAATTATTACCTTATCTGCATTCGATCTTTCATCATACATATCAACAATGGGTTTCAGGGTTCCATGTTGAGCAAATGCATTAATTGTGGCTTCCAATGTTATTGTTGCTTCATCTCCTTTGGTCTTAGTCTTCTCACCTTTCTTTTTTCTTTTTGTCCTTAACCTTTTCTGAAGGCTTCTCCTTTTTGTTAGAGGTGGCTTCATTTGTTTTCACCCTTTTTGCCTTGATTTCCTCATCTATCTCTATTTCCTCTTCTTCTTCTCTACCTCCAAGGCTTACATATATTCTCTTTGTGGCTTTTGCTTTCTTTCTTTTCTTCTTTTCTTCCAGTTTCTTTTTAGTCACTTGATTTTCAATGTTTGCAGGTTTTTTCTTTTCTTTCTCAACCTCAATAGAGGGTTTGAAGGACTTAGAGGTAGTTGCTCTGCTGAGAATGAGGCTCTTGTTCTTCTCCCAGAGCTAGATGCAGGCTTTTCTTTCTCAGATTTCTCCTCTTTCTTCTCCAGAGCCTTTGAAGATTGCCCCTCCGGAGCACTAGACGTCTCAACTACTTCAGACTAGGCTCTAGCTTCCTTGATTTGCTCTTTTGTGAAGCCTTTGCTTATTGCATAGTCCTCAACCCATTTCTATACATTTCTCTTGATCTCTGGTTACTTCAATTCCATATGAACTTTGATAGATAATTCTTCAAATGTCCCAAATCTTTCCTCCTTAGGATCTCTTGGTTTGCTCAACATTAGGTCAGCCAAACCAGTTAGGATGTCCTCTGTGACTTCATATCCCATGGCTGGGACCTATACAGTTCTAGGTTCTACAGTCTCCATGAGGCATTTATCCCTATCCACCATGAATACAATGTCCTTTTCATATTTCTTCACTATCTTTTTAGGGATCCTAGCCCGAACCTGCATTTTCTTTTGGAAATTATTAAAATATCCCCATAGAGCTGGATTCTATTTATTAGCATTTCCCAAACTCTATAGATGATTTCTAATTTGTGTTACTACTGGTGAATGATCAAGCCAACCAATATTGTCCATACCTGGTAACTCATTCAGAAAATAGAAAAATAGGCAAATGATCAGAGTTCCATACTTTAAAGGGTATTTTGTGTCTTTTGTTCTTTTTAGGTTCTCCATCAGTTGTTGCCAGAGAAACTCACATAGGTCATAGTTTGTATTGTTCTTAACCATATCATATACTGTATATATGGTTGTTGCAGAGACTGATTTCTTTCTGTTGGAGAAGTAGACCTTGTAACCAATAACCATTGATGCAAATCTCATCGCTAGATCCTCAATATCATTTACAGTTAGTGCCCTCTTATCAAATTTTTTACATGTCAACTGCATTACTGTATTGTTCTTCATAGACTTCAAGGCTGCAACCTTTCTGGTGGAGCACATGCCAGTTAATGCTTTGATGGCATCCTTTGTTATCATATAAGGCACATCAAGCCAAAAGAACTCATCATGAATCCTGCTCAAAACATATCTAGCCCAAGCATCATTCGAGAACACTGGAAAATCCAACCAGGTATCCAAATTCTTCTCATACAGAGAACTATATTCTTCTTTTAGCTCAAATTTGTCATCAGTGAGTTCCTTCAGATAATTTTGTCCTAATTTTCCATGATCATATTCATCTAGGTTTGCATGTATATATGCCCTAATGTCTCTTGTATGCATAACACCATGGGGAATCTCAGAGAACGCACCATCTGGATCCTTTTCAAGTGATTTGTATGGGTGCTTCTTGAATTTAGGTTGGGCCCTCTCTGTAATCTCTATTACTTGAGGGGTAGACATCTTTACTGACTGAACACAAAATTTTTTTCAAGAGAGATAGCTACAAATACCTTTTGTTTTTGGTTAGGGTTTCTTCGCACCAATCATTGAATACTTGAATTCACCTTAGCTTCACTTCTCAGATCTCCTTAGACAATTGAGAGTTTGAATGCAATGTGATTTCCTTTCAAATGAATTCCCTTTTAACCTCTTTTCATCAAAACTTAATTGTCATAAATGCTGATTCAAAAAGCTGTCAAACTCTTACTCTACTATCTACAGCTAATCTAAATTGCTCTGTAATCCACCACATTAGATTATTTTCTGTCAGAATGTTCTTCAAAAGCTATGTTATCTTGTTTTCTATCTTATATCTTCGTGCTGAATGTCAACACCACTTTTCTGGCTGGGGGAACAGGATTTTCATTTAAGCTCCCCCTAAGCCAGAGCTCCCAATTTACTTCCTGGAGGAAGTACCTGCACCAGAGTCTAGTGTGGACTCATCCTTGACTTCATGTTCTTGCTTCTTAACCCAAATTGTGTTCATCTCCTTCTTGATCTCTGTTAGATCTACCTTTGGTGTCGGTTTCTTCATCTCTACCTGATTATCCTTCTTCATATTCTTGCTTCTGTAGAATCTTACAATATGTCCAGGCATGTTATAATTGAAGCATACAACATTTCTCTAACCATTGTTCCTTTCATTCATCCTTGATCGATGTTGGTTGGCCTCAATTACCATTGAAAGATTGAACAATCCTTCCATTATTATAGTTGTTCCTTATCTGACTTCTGCATTCACTAGCTCTATGACCAAACCTCTTGCATATAAAGCAGTTACCTTTGATAGTTTGAGCATTCCTTTAATTGTTTTAACCATTCCTTATCTAACTCTACATTCATTAGCTTTGTGAACTAATTATTGTAGGTGAAACACTGACCAGAGAATGATGGAACATTTTGATTCACTCCACTCTTACATTGAGTAGCCTTATGACCAAAATTATTGCATGCATTACAATAAACATTGAAAGAAGGGTACCTTTGAGCATTTGGTTACTTGACCGATGGTCTTCTAGGTTTGCTCCTTTGATTCTAGATCTATTTGCCTTTGTCCTTCTTGATCTCAACATTCTTTTCTTGATTGGCTTTAGAACTTTCACCTTTCTCAAATCCCAATCTTTCTTTATCATCGGGACTCTTCTGACTTGCAAGTATTCTATCAAGTTGGGCAGCACTCACTCTGAATTTATCTTCTTGAATCCATGTCTGTTTCAGATCCACAACTTCTTGTTCAAGCTTTGTACAGTCTTCAGATTTACTTTTCACCAACTGATTTAGGTCTTCTTCTGCTTTTGCTCTTTTTACCACTTCCACTTTCAGATCATTCAAGGTTTCATTTGCAGACATCAATTGTTCACCAACCTCCTATATTTTTTAAACTTCTTGACTTTCTCCCTCAAATTTTTGATGCACTCATCTGCTTCCTTGACATTATCTTTGATATCCCTATTTTCTAATTCAACCTTTTCAAGACCTTCAAGGGCAAACTTGAGTTCTTCTTGACTGACAAGTATGCAATATTCATCTATATTTTTAGTTGAATCAATTTCTTTAGGAGTAGAATACTTTTTTCCTACCATGTGTTCAATCTCCAAGATCTTCCTTAGGTTGTTAGACTTCTTCCAAGGAACTAGGCTCTGATACCAATTGTTGAACACCCAGAATACTAAGAGGGGGGGGGGTTAATTAGTATTCCATAAACCTTTTACTTATTAAATCATCAATCCATTTACCACATTTGATAACAACAAAGTAAATTAAACTTAGAAGAAGCAACCATAAAGCATCACACATAAACACCATGATTTTTTATGTCGAAAAACCTAAATAGGGAAAAACCATAGTGAGTGTTATCTCACAATAATTATGTAATAATAATACCAAATTACAAAAGAGGATCACTACCTTAGGGCTCACTGCCCAAAGAAATGCTCACTACAAGAAATGCTCATTGCCAAAATAGGCTCACTGCCTAGAGAATGAAAGAAGAAAGAAGGATGGCTCACTGCCAGGTTGAAATGTTCAGATTGCATCTACACATGTATGGTCATAGCTCTAATGAAGTTCAGAAATATTGTCTCAAAACTCTTCATCTTTGACTACTCTATTTCACTGCTTTGCTTTTACATGGGAACAAGATCTCTCTTCTTTTGCTCTTATCTCCTTCACAAGGTCAAAATCTTTCGCATTTCACATACACACCTTTATATCTACATTCATTCATTGTCCAAACATCAAATTTGATCTCATATATATATCCGTAACACTTAGAATCTTCATAATAGGTCGGCCTAATAAGGTGTAGTGTGTAGTCATACCTTATGTAGCTTGTCGGCCAAATTCATTCACCTAATATTCACAGAAGACCCAAACAACACTTGAATCACATTGACATATGTTGGCCTCAACTATTCCACCACTTAGGATTAAGTTCTAAATGATAGAACTTATTGCATACAAATTAAACTTATCATGTCAGCCTCCAACACAGACTGCCACTAGTTCAGTTCATCTGTCAGACTGCAACTTTCACTACAGACCACAAGATACTTTCAAAATCATATAAAAGACTCTTCACACATCCCCAAGCTTACCTTTAGAACCACAAGTCATGATATCATCTTGCGGCAAAATGCGAACCATCAGAATTCATATCCTGTCACAGTCAAACACTGTCAAACAATGTAGCGAAACTCAGCAGCTTATAACTATCTTTCTGGTGGACTTCAAATTCTACAACTCTAGATTTAGACACTTCATACAAGTGTTTACAACACCTCAAAACCAAATAAAAAGATATATAACACTGGAAGAATGCGGACCAAATCAACTGAGTGTTTTGCTCTAAATAACACTATATTCTGCTCTGTCAGACTTAGGCTGTTTGAAGATATGCTTCTGGTACTTATCAAGAGCTGAAATCTTGGATATAAGATCACCTAAGGACTGCAAACAACATACCAAAACCACATAATTTGATCTTCAATTGCGAACCAATACTGGCCATTACGCTGTCTCTTTGTTGATGTCTCTTATATACTGTCAAGTACACTTCGCCTAAATGACTAAGTCTTCTTCACCAAACCAAAATCTTTGTGCCAACCTTATTCCTTTTCTTGCTGCCATCTATGACAACACCTTCAAACATCATGCTCAATAATTCATCATCATACCAGTAGCGTATCTCTCTTAATGATGTTTTCCAAGTTACCAACAGGTTCATCATGGATCTTGGTTATTTTCATCCTTCTATTGTTAAGCTAACCTCAGAGAACTATTTTCTTGGAGACAAGGGATAAGGAATCATTGTCTTGAGCAGGATCAATTGCCCTATCTCCTTAGACTCGTTCCTAAGCCAAGTAACTATGAACAAAATAATGCATGGTTCAACAATAATGACATGGTCTATGGACTAATATGTCTTACTATTTCTAAGGATATTCTACATCACATAGAGCACAATGAGTTCCCTTTCACTGCTTCCAAACCATCATCCAATAGTTGTATGGAGACTTTGGATCTTCATCTGATAGTGATGTTTCCTTTGATGACCAGGCTCTTGTGGATGATATTGAGACTTCTGTTGCCCCTTCTTGTGTAGACACATCCTCATGGGATGATCAGTCTATTTGGTTGACATACATTGATGCCCCATCTACAATTAAGGACATTCCTACTATACCTGTTGCTACTTTATAGTCCAAAGTTGCTTCTTCAATGGCTTCCAGTGATTCTTTGCAGCAAGATCATATTTCTCTTTTGGATTCACTTCATTGGGACCAATTTCTACCAGACATCTCTTGTTTGTTTGTAGAGTCTCACATTTCAGATCTGGATTGGATGAAAATAGACTCTTAGCGGCATACAATCAAAATTTGGAGCCTAAGAGACAAAAAGCATGGCATAACTAAAACTTGCACTTGAAAATAATTAAGGAAGGTGATTTAGTATTACTTTATGATAACAAGTTTAAAAGCAAGGAAAGATAAAAGTTAGATGGCTAGGACCCTATCATATGCATGAAATTGTGGAATTAGGGGCAATAAGACTTAAATCAATGGATGGAAATACCCTAATAGGGTATGTCAATGGAGCAAGGTTGAAACACTATCATTAACCAGCGGAGTAAGAAAAAAAGTCATGAAATTCATAATTTGTACTATATGTAACATATTTAAAACAAAATACCATTAGAAGAAAAGAGTCGTGCAAAAGCTTATAGCTAGAAAAGACCAGGAAAACATAAATAGGAATATGCATTAAATGCACAAGGGAACCATTACAAAATATATAGGATCTGTTTACTTAACACTTCACAACATTTGCATCTTAAAATATCCACGAGATAAGTGCAAACTATGAGAAACAAATCAAAACCTTAGATGCAGATGGTGTGACAATCAAAACTTCTATATTGGTGGATATATTTAACAAACCAAGGCTGAAATATAAGAAGTATCCATACAAGGAAATGGAGGTGGAGCCAGATGGGTATTTCTCTATAGTTCCATTAGATGTAATATATATAGAAGATATCTAGAAGTACATACATGCAACAATCTTAGAAATTGACCATACTAAGTTTGAGGAGCTCTGCAAAACACTCCTATAGCTAGACCAAACATAATACTTGTAATACCATGAGATTGCAAAGAAAAAGTTAGATGTGTGGAAGGATTTTCCTGAATTCTATGCGAAATACGATTGGGTGAAGATAGTGCTAAGTAGAATACATGATGAGTTCATCTACCTAGATAAACCATAAAAAAATCACAAAGTAGGGCATCCAGGTGGTAACAGGGTTGAGTGAAATAAGAGAGATGCCCTCCAAAAATGCCATAAAAAATGACAAAGTTACAGAACTAACTAGAGCAACACATGATGGTCGGAGTCTAAATGTGAAAGAAATTACAAATCCTATGGTACGATATGAAACAATGGGCATTGCATAGAAAATCTATTATACAAACTAAGAGGACTCTACAATTGGTACATCAATACATACCACATATCAAATGGTGGTGGAAGGAAAGGATTTTGACCTATGCAAGGTGCTCCAGGAGCAGTTGATGGAGAATCTCCAGAAGACAAATAACTAATAGTGTAATTTTCTGTTTGGTACCCTAATTATATGACTTCTATTTTATGAATGCACTTCCAAACATTTCTGACAAAGCATGGAAATCCCACATATGAGTTGTTGCACAAATAATCCACCATGTAAATCAATTAAAAGATAAACAATCATACACTATGGCGTATTGGGGTTTTTTTCAAAACCCTCCAATAGTAGATGTAAAATAGGGAGAGAATACCCTATGAAATGGTAAAGTACATCAATGACATAGCATTTCTAGTAGATAAAGTTTATACACTCATGGAGGCCATAGAACCTAGGACTTCATGGATACCAAAACACCCCTATGAGATAACAAATGAGAATGTTGATGCATATGCACAAAAGCTACTCAAACAACCCAAAGATACAAATGCAGAAAGGTTTGGGACATATAGAGAAGTCATGGACAAACAATAAAGAAAGTTGCAAAAGAAAAAGTGGAGAAAAATAAGGAAAAAATTCATGAAAAATGGGGATTCTCATCAAAGGAAGCACCACAACTGACCATTACATCGCAAACACAAAGGTCTGGTATGTTGCACTCAAGCACTCCAAGTTCACAGGTTGTGGCAGGCCTAGCCACATCATCACAAACCCAATAAATATCTACTCCACAACCTTTGAAGAAGGATCTAGAGGTTGAAGAAATATTAGAGATACTCATGCAGATGAGTGTGGAAAGGAAGAAGAAAACAACTAGGAAGAAACAAGGAGTGAAAAGGAAAATCATAGAGGCTTCTAGAGAAGAAGAGGCTAAGGAGGAGGATGTACATGAAGTAAAGTTGCCTCCACAGAAAAGGGCAACAAGAAGCACTAGACAATCCATAGTACACATAGAGGAAACTATGGAAGAAGAACAATCACCAGGAAAAGAAACAATAATGGATGTAGATACCCTTACTACAACCATAAACAGTAAGGGCATTTTAAAAAAAACCATGGAGATGTATAGCTAGATGGGCCTAGAAAATAAATAAGTAATACTTAGAGCAATAATAAGACACATACGAAGGTCTACTAAGACCTTGGAAGAAATAATTGAAAGCTTCCTAGAAGAATTGGCTACCTTAATTAAGAAGAAGAGGGAAAATGCCATAGAATTGGAAGAATAAATAGGGAAGCAGACTCTAGAACAAATAGATCCAAATCTATCTACCGAACAAAAGGAGAAGTTAGTGGAGATGCAAGCTAAGGAACTATAGAAAAAACAAAGAGTAGACACTCTCATAGGGATAACAGAGGAAGAAAAAGGTAAAGTCCAAAAATAAATGGAAGCAACTTGACAAAGAAGGTATATGATCTATGATAAGGGAAGAAGAGAAAAAATAAACAAGAACAAGAAACGCCTTCCACAAATAGTCCACAATAGAGTGAGCAGGGTGAGGGGCCACATCATCCATCATCTCCACAAAGGGGTTCCTCATCTACCACATCTCCCATGCAATCTATCAAAGATTCCCTAGCACAAAAAAACAAATGCAACCTGAGCCAACACCTCAACTACTGCAAATACCACTATTGGGGTCACAAGTCAACTTGAGCAGCATCTCTCCAATGCAAAATTTTCATTTGGGAGATATATTTCATAGTACCACAAGGGAAGATATATTGAAACAACATGCAAAGAGCATTAAACAATCGGAGGATTTTATTGCTACCATATAGAGCAAGCTGTTGCAACTATAGAGAGATACATCACTACCACTACCACAACAATTAAAATAATTGGTGAATGGGATACAAATTGAGATGCAGTATCATGCCACTAAAATAAAAATCAAGTGACAATGGAGATGACAAAGAGTAGGATGGATGATCAATGCAAGATATAAGTGTGTTGCAACACACACTCAATTAGAAAACTAGATCAGAAGTCTATAGTAGACTATAAATGATGTAAACATCCTATATCATTTTCTCTTATAGTGGCCAACTACAACAAAGAGCTTAAAATATCAAATCGATTAGTTGGAAGCACAAATTTTGCAAGTGGCGGGAGCTTATGACCCTATATAAGATATGGATGAATCAATCAGGGCACAAAAAGAGGTCATTCACACAAGTTCAATAGCTGCAAGATTAGAGGGAGTAGATGAAAGGACAAATCAAAAAACTAAGGGAGGTGACAAGCCTAAGATTAGCCCATATGAATGGTATATTGGGAGAGGCTAAAAAGAACATGCAACAAATTTAGATCCCAACCAGTATAGTTGAGGTAGAGACCACACGTATCCAAACTCAGGGCCATATACAAGTGTTGTAGTAGGCTAAGACTTAGTGGGATAACAATTTGGCATAGCTAAATATTATCTACAAGAACATCCTACCATCAAATTGAATTTGCATGTCTTGAGGACAAGACATAGTCTAAAAAGGGGGGATGATGTTGGTAGGGTACACAACATGAAGAAAAAGCTACCACAACTTACTACAAAGTAAGTGCAGAGCACAAGGCTGACTAGGGATAGAAGAAAGAGGATTGTTTTGTAAGGGACACGTCCCTACTATACTATAATGTATACGAATAGTAAGATAGGTAGCAAGTAAGTAAATGGGAATAGAGAAGAATATATTAATAGTAGAGACTCAAACCTGCCTTTTGTAAGAGACATTGAATATATATAATGGAGATATAAGGATTTTGGAGTAGTACTTTAGTGTTTTATGATGCATACGATGTATTGTGTATGATATAATCTTACCTCACTATGTTATTTCCTACCACAATTATCTATTATTCTGTCACTGTCTCATCCATGGTATAAACACACTACATAAGAGTACCTTAGGATTAGATCTCCAGACTGTGTTCCTAATTTCTCTTGCCAACACACCTATAAATTAAACCCTCAATCACTCATCACACTCCTAAGGATCAAGAACAAAACCATAACTATGGAGGCTAAGTTGATGAGAATAGAGTTGTCTTCTTGTGAAAGATTTTGTAATAATCCTATAGTATAGAATACATTGAGGAGAAGAGGTCTCTCTTCCTTTTTGGAAACCATAAATGGCTATGACCCAATGCTGTCCTAGGAATTCATCTCCTCTTGGAAAAGAAGTATGTTAGGGGGATCTCATTCAAAGTTTTTGAAGAGATTATAGCTATGGCTACTAGACTTAGCATGAAAGAATTGGAACTCAAAAAACCATAAAGAGTCATGACCATGAAGAAATGAACACATTTCTCAAACAAGGAGATCATGTCTCAAGATATCAAAATGGGTTCAAAAGTGAGGATCTATCAAGCCATTAGAAAGATGTGGCAAAGTTGCTAATGAGGTATTTTACTTTAGAAGGTCAAAACAAGAGGATCTATTCTTATGATTTCCCCATGCTTAACCACATTAGGTACAACATTAAAATGAGTTTCTAATTTTTCTTATTCAGTTTTTTAGAAAATTCTATGTTGAATGTCCTTATAGGGAAGGCTAAAATTGCCTCTCCATGAGGGCCTTATATATTGCATCTACTACTTTCAACAAGCCAAAACCCCAAACCCTCTATTCATTCCTAGAACATAAGACCCTTCTTTGGTCACTCCCAAGATTACTAAAGAATCTTCCCTTGTTCAGGACACCTCCCCTATTTCTAAGAAAAAACACAAGGGTTTGCAATCCATCCCACTCCGTACTGCTGTTGTACTGGATAAACTTTCCCCTTACCTTGTTTATAAAAATCATGGTACTCACTCCCTAACTACCTCCTAGCTTGATGGACTCACATATCCCCCATAGCTAGTAAAGTTGATGCAAAAGGAAAAACCATTTGGGTTGAGGGTCCCTCTATCCCTACCCCCACTCCTAGCTGCAATTTCTGTAGAAAGATCCATGTCCCCATTCACCACAAATATAGGCCTAAAAAGGATAGGGTTGATCCCAAAACCTCCCCTAGCATGGACCATAAGCATGATGCTACCAAGCCCCACCCATCCCCTCAATTGACTTGCAAGTGGATGAACCAAAATTGCAATAGTTTGAAGAAAAAGGTGGAAAAGATACAACAAAGTCTCCAACTCCATAATAATGTCATGAAATGGTTCCTTGCTTATAACAACACCACTAGATAAATTATTCAAGAAGTTAAAAAGGGGGTGTTTAAGAATACCAAAGAATGGAAAAGCTCACAGGTAGATGAGGAGATTTGGATGGAGGTTGAAAAGTTTGCTGCCACCTTTAAAAAATGGGAGGACCTTGAGAACAACATCACTAAGATTCAAAAGAAACCAAGATGTGCTAAAGGAAAACTCATCCCAAGTGGCCCCCTTTAGCAAATAAACTATTAAAAACTCAACAACAAGTCTCTATGTGCTTCACTCAGAACTTCAAAAATGTTAATGGGAGAAATAGGTTGGGGAGAAACAAGTTGGCTTGGTTAGGAGGAGAAGGGCAAGAAATATAGAGCAGAAGGGTGATCTCAATTCCAAAGAGGAAGACTCAATGGTAGTCACATTCATATACCAAGTTAACTTTCTCAACAAGGAATTGTAGGCAACCAACAAGCTCTAAAAGTTGGTAGACATCAATTAAGCTTTGTGTTTTCTCTTTCTATTCTTTTGTTGTTTCTTTGTTGGTCTTGTTGTTTTTGATGTATGTGTTGTTTATTTGCTCTTGTTAGTCTCATACCTCATGGGACTCTTCTTGACTATTGTCTAGCTATTTTTTTGTAAAAGGATTTGGGCCCTTTCAACTTCATTTTTTATCTATATAAAAAATATAAGATTATCATGAGCAAGCAATACCAAGCATAAGCAAGCAAACAAACATATTGAAAGACCATCGTTTGACAAGTGCATGCTACTCCAATCTTGAAGACTGTAAGAGTAACTACATCACTCATATTCATGAGCACATCCACTCAACAAAGGAGATTTCTTGCTTGGTAAGTGTGTTGTCACCTAGATTTGCACCCTTACTGAGTTTGTGAAAACTTGACAATCTGGAGAAACATGGGAATGGTCTCAAAGTGTGGGACCTTGCGAACTGAGATCAGACCTCCAGAGAAGGCCAACTTCCTCTTTCTAAGCCTATTACTTAGAGCAATGACTAAATCTAGTGCTAATGCTTGCAGGGGAAAAGGGTTAGAAGGAAACTGAAATGAAAGGGGTGATAAACCAGATTTAGTGAGTGATGGTGATATTGGTGTAGACACAACAATGATCTCAATCATGAAGGGAGTTCACACAGACTTATAGGGCTAATTGAGGCTTCGATTATAAGATCTAACCTATAGAGAAGCCATTTTACTCACAAAATAGACTATAACTTCAAGTAAAACACAAAAATCAGGACACAAGAGAGGCAAGAAAGTCATGCATATATTAATCATGAAGGCGAGAAACCATTACATTATAGAATATTCAGTAGCAGAAGTAGTCTAACTACAGAAAAAATGACAGCATAACAGCTCAAAAATAAAACCATCCTCTTTGTTACGTCTCATGTTTATCTATATATAGCATTTGCAAAATGACCTAAGTCAGTTATAATGAGCTTGCCTCATGGGCTTTGTCAGAAAAAATATCTGCCTCTGAAGGGACGTCCACCTGCAAGAATTCATGGCATAAAACATCTGGACTAGGGGCAAATGGAAGATATTTTGAATCTTCAATGTGAGCAGCTAAATCATCAACATGCACCCATAAAGCCCACCAACTGGAGTTACTTGTGAAAATATCAGCTTCTAAATACGCCAAAATGGTTGCTGAAATGTCAGTCGGCCGAGCATGCAAAGCCAAATCAAATTTTTGAAAGTGAGAAATTCCCCCTCAAAATCCCGCCATATGAAAGAGGAGACAAAAATAAGCACTTTTTCCTTTTGAAGCATGTTGAAATTCACCAGAATGAGGGAGATATCCATGGTCAAAGTTGCAGTCAATTGCATCTTGTATATCGCTTTGCATCTGTCTTTGAATCTCCCCTGTATATGCTTTTGTATGTGCAATTGTATATACAATACAATGGCCAACATACAAAAGAGGGCTTTGACCTTTGTTTTACCTTTTGCATATTTGCCCCTGCCACGTGTCATCACTCCATTGGGCACTGAGCTGAACCTGGGACCCATCGCTGAACATTTGCATGCCTTATCAGCCATCGAAAAACCCTCAAACTGGGCCACCAATAAGGTTTTTCTCGCTAAAAGTCCTTGTATGTGACTTTGTACATCACAATTGTATATGAGATACAATCGCATGTACATACAATGCAGAACTCAAAGGACTATCAACCATATTGGATTATTGAAATAGGTCCAACTTGTATCTTTGCTTATTTGCATATCGGCACATACATGCACTTCAACATACAAACAACAGACCCCAACTTTGAGTTTGCCAATTTTAATTTCCCAATCGGGTCCACATTGTATATCCCTTTTGTATCTAACTCTTGTATATGCAATGGTATACCAGATTGTACATGGGATGATAAAATCGCATATACATACAATAGGCGGACCCCAACTTTTTATAAAGCAAAATGAAATTAACATCGGGTCCAGCCTTTGTATATTATCTTCTTGTATGTATGCACCTTTTGACCTTGTATATGCAATATACAATGTGGACCCCAAAATGATTATCTGCTGCATTTGATTCCCCAGTCGCGTTCGGATTGTATGTTTCCCTTGTATATTGCCTTTGTATATCGCATATACAATGCGAATATACAAGCAAAACTACATACAACCCGCGCTTGCACATACAAACATTGAATTTGACCTTTGTATGTGACCTTTGTATCTGCAAACATACAATGTGAACATACATACAAAGATGCATACAATCACATCTTGCTTTATAAACCAAAATGCATACTCTTTTGGGTCCGGGATTGTATCTCAGAAATGTATATGCCCCTGTATATAGGATTTGTATATGCAAAGATACAATCACATATACATGCAATTGGTGGACCCCACCACTTGTATATCTGCTTTTGTATATTTAATTTGCATCATCAGCCATCGGAAAGACCTTGAGTTGAGCCGCCGATGTATCTTGTCACGCCAAAAATCCTTTGTATGTCTGCCCATTGTATATTTTCCTTGTATGTTTTCCTTTGTATATCGCATATACAATGCGAATGTACAAACAAACTCTTGTATCACCCTTTGCATCCCGCTGATGTATATTGCCTTGCACATGCCCTTTGCATATTTTGCTTTGTATCTTGCCTTGTATATACAATTGCGCATGCGATTGTATATGCAAAGGAGAATGTACATACAATGATACATACAAAGGTACATACAAAGTATAAAACTAAGAAATATCTGCAATGGAAGGCACTTGAAGACAAAAGATTTATGGGTTTTTTTTGGTTTTCTGCAAGGATTCTCTAGGCAAGTTTTTGGGATTTTTGGCATGGCACAACATGAGTAATTGAATGATTTAAGCCTTGTAGGGTCATTTTCTAAAGGATATTCAAGGAATATACAAGGTGAGCTATTTAACTCTGGACAGAGGAAAAAATAGGTCAACAAAGTGAAGGTAATAATTTTTTGGTTTGATCTTCTCTATGTTCAATCTAAAGGTATTTTTCTTTGTTTAGAACAAGGGTTTAAAATGGATGTAATCTCTTGTATTTTGTTATAGATATAGCATCATATAGTTAGTGGTAGAAAACTTCTAGAAAGATTGAAGCATGATAAAATGTGTTTTGCTATAGTTATTAAGATATGTGTTAGCATAGATGAAGGTGAATTGTTGTATCTTGAGATTCCAAAATTGCTTAAGTAATGTACATTAGTATAGTGTCAAATAATATTTTAGATGGATTACCACTAGTTAGAACTATTAGTCACCATATGGATTTGATTCTAGGAGCAAGTTTACTAAATAAGTCTTATCATAGGATAATGCTAGCAAAGAATGAATAGTTGAACAAACATGTGCAATAGTTGTTGAACAAATGATTGATAAGAGAAAATTTAAGTCCATGTGTAGTACCAATCATACTAGCACCAAAAGAAGGAAGTGAGTGGAGAATGTGTATAGATTCAACATAAATAAATATGACTACTATTACTTATAGATTTCCTT
Source organism: Cunninghamia lanceolata (assembly GCA_027924645.1). NCBI lineage: Eukaryota > Viridiplantae > Streptophyta > Pinopsida > Cupressales > Cupressaceae > Cunninghamia > Cunninghamia lanceolata. The sequence continues at coordinate 14,986,331 of BSBN01000472.1, read as the reverse complement.
TTCTAAGGATGGATGATTTGATAGATTGTTTTAGTGGAGCAAAACATTTCAACAAGATAGATCTAAAAAGTGGTTGTCACTAAATAAGGATAAGAGAAGGGAATAAATTGAAGATAAATTTTAAGACTAAAGAAGGTTATTATGAGTGGTTGGTTGTGCCTTTTACATTGACTAACATACTAAGCACATTAATGAGGCTAACAAATGAAATATTGAAGCCATATTTGGAGCAATTTGTTAGTGAGAAGTTAGTCAAATAATATAAAAATCAGGATGTAGAAAGTGTAACCCATTATATTTTAGTGAGAAGTTATATGATGTTGAGAGAAAATATTTAGTTTATAATTAAGAATTTTATGCCATAGTCACGCATTGAAAAAGTAGAGACAATTTTTGTTAACTAAGGAATTTGTTTTATAAATAGATCATTAAGCATTACAATATATGAATAATTCAAGTATGTTAAATTAGGACATGTGAGATGGGCTAAGTTTATGATAAGTTATTCTTTGTTTAGAAGTATAAGAGTGGTAAGTCAAATACAGTAGTAGGTACATTGAGTAGAAGACATAATTTGCTAATTGAAATGAGGATGATACTAGTTTTACTTGGGCATGGAAGGCATGTAAAGAATTATTATGTATACATAGGACAAAATGGTTGGATAGGAGTATGGGAAGAACACCATTGTAGATTATGTATGGTCAAAATCCAAGAAGTGTATTAAAATTAAGGGATATTTACTAGATCATATGAAGGGATTGAATGAGAAAGTAAGAAAATAATTGGAAAAGATGAATGCAGACTATAAAAAAAAGGCCGATAAGAAAATGAGACATAAGGAATATGAAGCTATTGATAAAGTGATGGTATATTTGAGGAAAGAGAGATTTCCTTGATGAATAAATAACAAGTTAAAGATGAGGAAGTATGGACCATGTAAGATTTTGAATAAGTGTTCAAGTAATATATATATATATATATATATATATATATATATAGTAGGTACATTAAGTAGAAGACATAATTTGCTAATTGAAATGAGGATGATACTAGTTTTACTTGGGCATGGAAGGCATGTAAAGAATTATTATGTATACATAGGACAAAATGGTTGGATAGGAGTATGGGAAAAACACCATTGTAGATTATGTATGGTCAAAATCCAAGAAGTGTATTAAAATTAAGGGATATTTATTAGATCATATGAAGGGATTGAATGAGAAAGTAATAAAATAATTGGAAAAGATGAATGCAGACTATAAAAAAAAGGCCGATAAGAAAATGAGACATAAGGAATATGAAGCTATTGATAAAGTGATGGTATATTTGAGGAAAGAGAGATTTCCTTGATGAATAAATAACAAGTTAAAGATGAGGAAGTATGGACCATGTAAGATTTTGAATAAGTGTTCAAGTAATATATATATATATATATATATATATATATATATATATGAGATTGATTTACCTAGAGGTTTTGTGATATCTCTAAGATTTAATGTTACATATATGTATGAGTATCATGAAGGAATACTAGAAGAAGAAAGTGTAGAAGTATATTGGAAAGCACATATTCCAAAAACAATAAGCTAAAGAGATTGAAGGGATGCTACATAGTAAAACGATAAGGACAACAAGAAACAAAGGTTATGAAATTGGAAGGGTGGACTTATTAAGGATTCCACATGGATATCCATGGCTAAGGTGAATTGTTATATTTTTTCTTTAGCTAAAATCCTTAAATGAAAGTGAGAGGCCCACTTTTCAATTACCTAGGTATTTGATGCAAGAGCATCCTAGGGCTAAAATTAATCATGCATCAACCAAAAATATTTGTTTTATATTTGTTTATCTTTTGTGGGTTTTCTTGTTTAACATAGTCATATAATTCTTATCACAAATATATATTTGCCACAATCATCTTAGAAAGTTCTCATACTAACATGGTCTTATTGTGTGTTACTACTAGTTCATCGTACTGTCTTCAAATTGTGATAAGTTGATATTAAGGGTGTAATAAGCATGTCCATATGTTTAATTTTATAATTCATGCACTATTGTAAGTTGTGGCTTGCCGCACCATCTTAAGGAAGGCCTATTTGAATTGTCTAGTATGAATTTGAATATTGTGACAAAAGATAATGTCACTTTATGGAATTATTGATCCTAGATAGGTTTGTGATTAAAAATGCATTGAGTTTGGAAGCTTACATTTTGTTGCACTTAAGAAATGGATCATTCACACTTTTCATGGGCAAGGTGCCTTGTTCCAAGACAAAATCAAAGAGGAAACCATTTAATATTAGACCCATGATCCGGGACATTGTACTACATTTTGATTGGTGCAAGATTGCTACAACAATCTTCTCTATTAAAAAAACATCATTTTCCTCAAATAAGAGTGGGGTCAAAGGACTTAGAGAAGAGAGCTTAGCCTAGAAGATTAGGAAGAGAATTAGAAATAAGATATTCTCATAAGTATTATAATTAAGAGGCCACACACTTGTATGTACTAGTTGATGAAAGGCTACGGCCTCAATTCTAATTGCAAGTCCTAACAACAAAGTATGTGATGTATTTTTAGACTAAGGATCAATAAAGTCTTATTCTACATATTTCTTGTGTAATATAAATTTTATGCGATGAATTGAATTTCTTGTATATATATGTGAATCTTGTATTAGGTTACATGAGTTAGATAATATTTAATTAGATTCTCCATCCAAACTATGGCATTACAAAAAAAACTTCACAAAATAATTGGGGAAGCAAAGATCTTTCCTTATCTTCAACTTGTAAAAGACATCCTCACACACTACATGATGAAGGATAGAAAGATTAAAAACAAAGAAAATATCAATTCTTTCACTATTCAATCTTTCTATCGTCAAGGAAGCAATGAGCTTTATTGTGATATTTTTGAAGCTCCTAACATGGAGCATGTGCAACCCTCGTGGTGACCTCTCCTTTTCACAATCATAACGATGATAGAATCCCCAACTGGGAAGAGCTCATTGCAACGGATCTCCAATGAGAATGAATGAACATAAAGAGCAGTGGGGACTTTATGGTGTCTGACCTGATAGATGTCCTCTCAAGAACAATTCAACTCAACTAACTACTCCCCAAATGGACCCCTTTAATGGTGGTGACCATCCATTTCATCTTTAATTTTTTGTACCATAACAGATCTCGCCATGTAGGTACAATTTTCAGTGAGTCGTTTCCCACGGCATTCGCCCATGTACACTCAAGTTGAAGCCTCACTTTCCTGAAGAGCTAGTGGTACAAGACAGTACATATATCCGGTTTCTATATCCAAATTACAAATAATTTGAGTGGAGGGATCTCCATCTGAATTGCATGTTTTACTAAGATACATGAAAATCCCAATGGTCGAGATCATATAAGCGTCAGGTGAAGGGACAAAGAATGTCATGTAGTTGGTGCTCGTATTCTATGAACATCATCAAGAAGTTAAGATGACGACAGTACATAAAAAATGTATCCCGCTTAATTAAGTGACTTCCAAATTACCAGAGCCTTCTAACCGCTAAAAGGATGCAACCACAAATCATCAATCTTGAAGACACGAGCATGAAAGAGGATGATCTGGTGGTAGAAAAAGAGGTGCCTAGTGAGGTTATAGGTGGTGAAGTAGGCCATGGGCTACTTATTTAAACCGTCAAGCTCCAACATTGGATTATAATAATGATTACCATACACCTCCTCACCATTTGTCTGTGTTGTCCTTAACAAGTTTTATTGTCTGTTGTGCTAAGCCTGTGTTTGAGTCTTGAGTAATTCTTCTTGTTGCTTACCTTCCTGCCATGGATTTCGGGTGAGGGGTTTGTGTGTAAATGATAGGGGTTCAAGTGCCTTGGTCATATGCTAAACATAATTTTGTGAAATAAATAAAGGCCATTCCAAAGGGCGGGAAAAATGATAAATATCAACCTTAGTTTAAATTTTGACTTAAGTAAATGTTATTTTTATTAGTATAACCTTAACTTAATCTAATCTAACTATGGATTTTAGGGAGGTTAGGGTTGACGATTGAAAACTAAAAATTTGTTTAACATTTTCATATTTAGTTTTGGAAATTACAATTAGGAAAGGGTCTAAAGCCTAAAAAAAAATTATAACTAAATCTTTACATTCACAATATTCATGTTTTTAATTTTGTGAGGTAGTGAAGTACGATTTTATGAGTATTTACTTAGGGCTGAAAGACTTTTGAAGGGGAGAATTTTCTAAGTTTCTACATCACTAGTTAATGAGCTTAGTTATAAGTGTATAATGGGACCAAGAATCCCTAAAAGGCTATGCAAATTTTTTTTTTCATTCTTATTTTTCTTAAGGCCACAAGATTTAGAGAAGACACGTGAATGACTCATCAAGGCATAGCTACAATTTGGATCTTACTCAACCTAGGCATAGCTAGAATTTGGATCTTTTTCATATGTTTTTCCTTATTTTTCTTTAGCATGGTATGTGATCTCCTTCATTGGAAAAAGCATATTTTCTTTTAATTTTAAAATTTGAAATCTAGAGACTATCCTTTCTATTTTGCTTTAATGTTTTGTGTGAAACCCTAGTTGTATGGTAAGAAATGAAAAGATAAGAGTGAAAGATCAAATAAATTTGTTACAGTCTTTGAAATTCCTTTAATAGCTAAAATCAATCGGTAGACCAAAAAGGTCCTCACTACTATATTAATCCCATGTCTATAATAGTGCAACCTTGGGGTGCCTAATAGCTTAGTTATTTAGGGTTTTATAAATTTCAACATTACAGTATCCATGTTGCCATTTTTGGACTAGCATACATATATACTAGGTAGGTAGATGTCTCTATACTCTTGTTCTATTTTTGATGCAGGAGCATCCCAGGTTGGCAGGCAATCTTACATCAACCAAAAACATTTTGCTTTCTTTTCTTTTTTTGCATTTCATTTGCAGTTCAGTCATTTGTAGTTTGACATTTTCTACTGCATTCTACTGCATCTTCATATCAGAGCTTGCAGAGTAGGATCTAGCTTCTATGCCATGTTGGCTCCATCATACTCAGATTTAATGAGATTTGGATTCATTTGCAGAGAGATATCACTATCAGAAGATCATCAACTTTCACAAGACAGAGCATTCATCGGTCAACATGAGAAAACAAGGTTTGTGGAGCAACCCCGTGACTTGTGGAGCCAAATGGAACATCACACAAGATAATTTGGGACCTAATAGACCTTCATTAAGAACTACAACATGTTTCATTCATTTGTGGATCATTACCATGAGTTGTAGGCCAACCTACACGTTTCCTACATGTTTCATCTTGCATTGGAATATGAGATCATCTCTTGATGCTGACGCAGAGAAATCTTTGAGCTGGAAGATGATATATATACATTTCTTAGTGCATTAGGAGGTCAATTGATTCATATCTAAGGATAGAATAAAAATATTGTTCTTTTTCAGAGGCACTTCAATGCCATATCTTTCTTGTAAGTTGTAATCTAGAAAGTGAGTCTGTAAGGCCAGATTGTAGCCCGCATGTTGCTAGCATATAAACATTGTGATTGTCTGATATATTAAGCATACAAATCTTCCATTGCATTCTATTCTTGTGTTGTGTTTGTGTTTTTTCTGTTGTGTTTACTCTAGATGTAAGGTTGGATAGTCCATTCTTTGGACCCTCCATCCCTGACAACACCAAGTGGTATTAGAGTGAAGTTGTGAATCCTTTGGGAGATCAAAGCAAAGTTGTGAATCCTTTGGGAGATCAGAGTGAAGTTTGAATCCTTTAGGAGTGAAGGCATTTTAGAAGACCTTGTGGTGAGTAGATCGCCGACCTAAGGCAGTTTACTTGTGTTTGTCAATAGAGTGCTGATTGTGAGGCAATTGTAACCCTATAGCCAGATCACCGAATTGAGGTAGTTGTATTGGATCCTAGGAAGAGATGACACCAAGGAGGATGCCTGCTATGGCCAATGTTGTTGGAAGAATGAAAGAAATGATAGAGATGATGAGAACAATGAAAGTTAGATTAGATGTTGTAGAAGAAGATAGAAGAAGAGGACTAAACCATAGCCATGAGGATGAAAGTTCAGCTAACCAGAATGAAGAAACCCTAGAAGAAGAAGAATTAGATCAGGTAAAAATGTTGAAAGTTATTTCTAAGATTGGTAAAAGACCTAGAATTGAGATTGCAAACTAAACCAGAAATTTAAACCCTAAGGAATTGATTGATTGGATAAATGGCCTAGAGGAATACTTTGAATATGGGGAAATTGAAGATCTAGAGAGAGTGAGATTTGCAAAAACTAAGTTGAAGGGACATGCTGCTATTTGGTGGAAAGAAGTTCAATTGTATAGAAATAGGAGAGGAAAGGAGAAAATCATAAAATGGGATAGGATGGTGACAAAGTTGAAGAATTAATTCATACCTACTGACTATGAGTTGGAATTATTCAAGAGATTACAAAGCCTAAGACACAAGGAGAAATCTATGAAGGAGTACACTAAATAATTTCATAAGATGGTCATAAGGACTGGACATGTAGTGAAGCAAGAAAAGAGAGAGTGGTGCAGTACATAAATGGACTAAGGATGAACATTCAAGAAGAACTAAGTCTAGTGAGGATGACAACAGTAGAGGAAGCATATCAATTTGCGCTGAAAGTTGAAGGCAAGTTGAATAAGAGGAATGAACAAAGACAAAGAGGTAGAGGAGGGAAATTTTAGAGAGGTAGAACATATTCCAGAGGAGAAAGACCATATGCAGAGCAAAACAAGGAGAATAGCCCATACTGGAAGGAAGAAAGAGGCAATAATTCATATTGGAGAGATGACAGAAATTTCTACCAGAATGAAGGATATCGAAGAGATGAAAGGGGAGTTGACAAGAGATCATTCAAGGGAACCAGTTTCAAGTGTGGAGGCAAAGGACACCGAGCATTTGAATGTCATCAAGGGAGTGCAAGAAAAAGAATAGAGAACAAAAGAAGAGAAACTTATGTGGAGGAAGAATCGGTTGGATCACCTAGTTTAATGGGAAATCTGGAGAAAGGAGAGTCATTAGTCATGAGGAGAGCTTTATTTCAAGCAGAAACAATTGAGGAACCACTACAAAGGAAAAGTTTATTCTGGACAAGATGTAAATCAAGACGTAAATGTTGCAAAGTAATCATTGATAGTGGTAGTACTGATAATTTGGTTTTAGAAGAAATGGTGATGAAGCTAAATTTGGAGAGACTGAAACATTTGAAGCCCTAAAAGATAGCATAGATTCAAGATGAGCACAAGGTACTGGTGAGTGAACAATGTTTGGTGAAATTTCATATAGGATCTTATGTTGATGAGGTATTGTGTGATATTATGCTGATGGATGTATGTCATATATTATTGGGAAGACCATAACAGTATGATAGAAAGGCAATACATGATAGAAGAAAGAATACCTATACTATAACATCTAATGGGAAGAAACATATCTTGATACCTTTGGAAGATGAGCCTAAGAGTGAAGTATGTGGAAATGCTAGAATAAGTTTGGTAGATCGAAGGAAATTTTTAGGTGGATTGAGACATGAGAACATGTGTTTTACATTGATTCTGAAGAAGAGTGGTACCCTAAGTGTAGAAACTACCACTGTAGAAGAAGAACCACCACAGGAGGAGATAACTGAATTGTTGATAGAGTATCAAGATATCATATCAAAGAATGTGCCTAAAGGATTGCCACCAATCCAGAGTATCAGTCATCATATGGACTTATACCTGGAGCCACTTTGCCTAACAAAGCAACACATAGGATGACACCAACAAAAAATGCAGAGCTAAGAAGACAAGTACAAGAGCTATTGAAGAAAGGACTGATCAGAGAAAGTTTGAGCCCATGTATGGTACCTGTAGTACTAGCACCAAAGAAAGATGGAGAATGGAGGATGTGTAGAGACTCTAGAGCAATCAATAAGATCACAGTCACATATAGATTCCTATTGCCAAGAATGGATGACATCATGGACTATTTGAGTGGAGCAAAATATTTCACAAAGATTGACCTAAAGAGTGGATATCATCATATCAGGATCAGAGAAGGAGATGAGTGGAAGACTGCATTTAAGACAAATGAGGGATTGTATGAGTGGTTAATGATGCCTTTTGGTTTAACTAATGCACCAAGTACTTTCATGAGGTTGATGAATGAGGTTTTGAAGAAATTCTTGGGTAAGTTTGTTATTGTATACTTGGATGATATTCTGATTTTAATAGAACAAAGGAAGAACATTTGCAGCACATTAGACAAGTACTTTAGAGGATGAGAGGAGAGAACTTGTTGATAAACATCAAGAAATGTAGTTTCATGAAGGAAAAGTTGGTATATTTGGGATTTGTGATTTTGTGGAAGGATTGAAGATGGACCCTGAGAAGGTTAGAGCAATTGTTGAGTGGCCAACACCTGTGAACATTGGAGAGGTAAGATCATTTCATGGACTAGAAAGTTTCTATCGAAAGTTCATCATAAATTTCAGTACTGTATGCACACCAATGACAGAGACAATGAGAGGCGATAGGAAGGATTTTAAGTGGACATCTAGAGCACATAAGAGTTTTGAATTGTTGAACCAGAAAGTGACAGAGCAACCAGTGTTAGCATTAATAGATTTTGACAAAGTATTTCAAGTTGATTGTGATGTTAGTGGAAATGCAATAGGAGCAGTATTAAGTCAAGAAGGGAGACCAGTAGCATATTTTAGTGAGAATTTGAATAATTCCAAGAGGAGATATTCAGTTTATGATCAGGAATTCTATGCCATAATTCAATCCTTTCAAAGAAGTGAAGACATTACTTGTTGCCTAAGGAATTTGTGTTGTACATTGACCATCAAACTTTGTAGTATTTGAACAGTCAAGGAAAGTTGAATCAGAGACACATGAGGTGGGTACAGTTCATGCAGAGTTACACATTTTTATTGAAACATTGAAGTGGAAATTCAAACAAAGTTGTAGATGCATTGAGTAGAAGAAGAAACTTGTTGACAGAGATGAGAGTAGAAGTACTAGGTTTTGAAGAACTTACACATATGTATGAAGATGATCTTGATTTTGTAGAAACATGGAAAGCATGTAGAAAACCTGTTGTGATAAATAGAAGCAAGTGGTTGGATTATTTCATTCAGGAGGATATGTTTTTCAAAGGAAATCAATTGTGTATACCTAGGAGTTCAATGAGAGAGAATTTGATCAAGGAGAAGCATAGTGGAGGATTAGTAGGACACTTTGGAATTGACAAGGCAATATATTTGGTAAGTGAACATTATTTTTGGCCTTAGATATATAAGGATGTAAGAAAATTTGTTCGGAGTTACAGAATTTGTTAAGTTGAAAAAGTAGTCAGATTACTGGATTGTACAAATTTTTGACAATATCGAAGAGACCTTGAGAAGATATAAGCATGGATTTCATATTAGGATTGCCTAGAACACAGAGGGGCCATGATTCTATATTTGTAGTAGTGGATATATTTTCAAAGATGGCTCATTTCATTCCTTGTAAGTGTTGGAACCTAAAATTTTGAACATTATTTTAAAATTTTTTGGTTCCCATGGTGAAAAAACTGATTGCAACACTCAAAATATATACTTGTGAAACCTATCCTAGTCAAAAGAAAGAACTTGCATTTCAGGATTCAATCCATTCTGTACATGCTATAAAGTAAAAATCATCATTATTGATGACCATATGTTGCAATGTAAGCTGTAGCTTGCCTCTGATCCTCAGAACACTACTAGAACTAGACCACATGCCAATACTCCTGAAGACAATTCAACTAGTATGAGCACAACAAATAACAGTAATAAGTCTCCCTGGGAAGAAAATAATAAAGAGACTAGTCCATTCATGGAAATTTTAAGAAAGCCATCTAGGTACATGACCACAGATGAACAACACAAGGTAATGAAGATTGCTTGTGACTATTCTAAGCTAAATCAACTAGCAACCACTAAACAGTATGTTCTTCAGTTTTGTGCTAGACTAACAAAGTCATATTCAATGGAAACAAAACTTCTTGAGAGAGGTGGGTTGTCATCTCTCTTAAGCTTTTCTCAAAGTTGTTTTTTCCCTGGTTTTGACAGTGTGGCAGCTGCTATTATACGTCACCTTCTTGAAGATCCACAGACTCTTCAAATTGTAATGGAGGTAGAGATACGATAGACTTTAAATAATATCTTAAATCTTCAGGGTGGTCGTGTCTCTCCTCGAACATTCTTGACATCTATGGCCCCTGTCATTTCTTGTGAACCTACAATTTTTATGCAAGCTACAGCTATGGTGTGTCAGTTAGAAACTATAGGAGGAAGGCCTAATATCATACTGTCAAAGGAGAAAGAGGGCATATGGTAGTGGGATGGAAGACAATCCTTTTTGTGATGTCCCTAGATTTGAAAATGTACGCATGAAGATTTTAAGACACGTTTCATTTGTTGATTGCTCGGGTCATGATATTCTTATGGCTATTATGCTAAATGGTGCTACTATTATGGATGGCACATTACTTCTAATTGCAAGTAATGAGAGCTATCCTCAGCCCCAAACTTCTGAGCACCTTGTTGCTGTAGAGATAATGCGCCTTCAATATATTATTATTCTGCAAAACAAAATTGACCTGATCTTGGAGAGTGTAGCCAACAACCAGCATGAGGCAATTTAGAGATTTATCCAGTGGTACCAATGTCTGCACAACTAAAGCACAACATCGACGTTGTATAACAAACAAGATTCCTATTCCTGAGCGTAATTTTGTTGCCCCACGCAACATGATTGTAATCAGATCATTTGATGTGAATAAACTTGGTGCTGAAGTTGATGAAATAGAAGGTAGTGTTGTTGGTGGAGGTATACTGAGGGGTGTTTTTGAAGGTGAACCAAAAAATTGAAGTCCATCCTAGCATTGTAGTCAAAGATGAGAGTGGCAATATCAAGTGGTACATCTATCCTTTCGAGAATAATTTCACTTTATACTGAGCAAGATGAGTTGCAATTCGCTGTTCTAGGAGGCCTTATTGGAGTGGGGACAACAATAGATCCCACACTCACACGTGCTAACAAGCTTGTTGGGCACATTCTTGGAGAAGTTGAATTCTATCCATTACTCATCTTAGTCTCATAGCATTATATAGAGAGAGCCAGTTGAAGGAGGCGCTGCAGATTCTACTCATTACGCACAACCTCCCTCCAGACTCATCTACATATATTCAATTATTGCATACCTACATTCTCAATGATGTACTTTCATAGGGGAAAGAGGTTCACTCTTTCATCGCTCACAAGCGATTTGCATCTGCTACACACAACTTTTCACAATAAGCTTATTTTCATGTATGCAAAATGTGAAAGGATAGAGGAGGCATGCGAATATCATGACCTGCCATGACTGTAGGATATACACAAAATGAAGATATTAAAAAGGTTTTAGAAACTTTCAGACAAATGCAATGGGCAGAAGTAACCACAATCGTTGCCAACATCTTCCGTGTTTGAGCCAAATAATTAGGGCAAAAATGAAAACTCTGCAGAAAATCCTAATATCAAATAGAGATTGCATGTTGGGAAGACATCAAAACTTGTCACTCTGAAATGCCGATGATATGGTTCCTGATTTTAATTTATGAACATTGTCAAAACAAATATTGGGAAATTAGAGGGAGTGCTTTAAGAGTCTGTTCGAAAGGCAGGTGAAAATAAAAGAAGTGCAAACATTATCAAAATGGAAAATGATATTGACAATACGTGCAATTACAGGATCAAATAAAATATGATTATAGTGAAAAATATAAAGTGCAAGTGAATATTAAAGGAGTACATCGAAGAGACTTGCCATATCGAGGTGAGTGAAATTTTAGTCACCCCGAAATATCGATGACTTTATTTTACAAACACTGCCAAGATCAGAAAAATAATATCGCCTGATGATGAAGCAAAACAAAGTATGAAATATTGCCAAAGGAAAAGTGAATATTGGCAAGAAAGAAACTACAAATGAACATTGTCATAGTGAAAATGAAAATTTTAAATAAAATATGATTATAGTGAAATATAAATTTCACACTCTCATAAAAGAGATTACATCAGGAGGTAATTGCCCATAAGATACTTAGATAAATAGATTTCACACAGGAGAAAAATGAAGGTGAGAAAATATTTAATCGAACATTAAGGAAAACTAAAATGCCAAACAGATATTGCACAGAAGTGAAATAAATTTAAAAGAAAGATCAAAATACAAGGAGGAAATATTTTATGGATATTTTGCATATGGTAAAACATTTTCACCGTGGGGGTAATTATTTTCACCTAAATAAATATTTTGTCAAACAAAGGTGAAAACACACAAAGGAAAATATAATCAAGGAATGGAATAAATATTAAAGTATTTGAAGATACTTTATTTTTTCCAGAATGCGGAGACAAGTTGAGTTAATTTATTATTCTACATATGGAAGATAATTAAATAAATTAAGAGATGCACTAGAATCAATGAAGTGTCACAACCCTAAATTTGCAAAATATAAAGGGGAAATAAAAACCATTGTCAAGAGAATGAAGCGAATAATAAGCAGCAACAAAAGCAATAATCAGGGCCAAAACTATTTAGGAGGATTAATACTTCAGTTAATGAAGACTGCAATACACAAAATGTAAAATCATTTCAAGTAATTCAATGGAAAAGGAATATTACAATCAGGTGTTTCAATCTCCGTGTTCAATTATTTGTAAATATTAATTCATATGTGTTACCTGTGTTGTCTCTAGAATGATTTTCCCATGTTATTTAAATTAACATATCAAGGATATATTAATTTATCTGATCACATTTGCTGATTCAGTGTATTCTGATTGATTGGTTTTTGCAAGAAGTTGATTTAAGTCCTTCCTGGTAGTTTATGTTCTTTGGTCTCTGCCAGGAGTTAAAACCCTTTAAACAAATGATCTTGGTTAGGTTTCCTTCTTACCAGAATTAAAATTCCTTTCAGCTATTCACAGTAACCTGGGAGAATACCATTGGGATCAATAAGAAGAGCGCAAGTAACCTACATCCTTGCACATTTATACAAGGTATAAACACTTGAAAGTGCCAAATAATTATAGTTAAACCAAGAGGGAGAATACACCTAACCTACACATCTTGACTCCATTGCCCATTTAAGATAAAAGAACTAATCATTTCAAGAAACATTTCAAAACATTTCACACATTCTATCTCAAACATTAGCATTAGGAACAACTTTCCCACACTTACATCTACTTCACACCCATTTGCCACTGTGAAGGTTGAATCAAATCTGCATCAGCCATTTAGGTATACCCACCTAGGTCTGGCAGAGCCTAAAGAGAAGAGGGTTTAACCATATTAACCATGTGCCTATTAGCCAAAAGCGTGAAGAAAGCTTAGCAACCTCTTAGGGTTCAGGACCTACATTTTTGAGACCTAACAGAATTGACGACTCTGCTGGGGACAAACACACAAAGAAACCTGGTAAGAGACCATATCCTTAGAGTTATAAATTTGAAAAGTGTAAATCATTCCTCTTTCGGAAAGAGGTGGTGACTTTGAAAACAAAATTGATGAAAAATGCAAAGGACATCTCAAAACTACAATATTCCAATCAGAATTAAAAATCACAGGCTGAAGTATGCATAACAATTTCTCCTTGCCCTATACACATTGTGGTTCAATTGGGATTCCTGGTAATGATAGCAGTACACGTCATACACAATAGGACAATTTTTATAGCTACCAAGATCATGAATATAATCAATATGCTGAATATTATCAATATCAAGCCTCTCATCAAAATAGACAACAATGTCAACCATATCCACAGAGAAAAGTATACATCCGAGACATTGATAACCATTCAACTTAAATAATATCCAAGGTTACCCAAATCGCTATCCCGTTGAGTTCATAAAACATATGTCCACATTTCATGGAGAAGTACATGAATCGGCTCATAGACATGTACAATTATTTTGGAATTTTATTGAAGACTTTCAGATTTATCTAGAAGATGTCATTATGAAATGCTTTGCAAGATCATTTAGGGATTATGCAAGAGATTGGTGTAAAATCTTACCCATGCAAAGTGTATCTTCATGGGAAGATTTCAAGAGGCTATTCCTGAATTAGTTTGATGACAATTATGAGGATTTTATACAAGACTTGGAGCCTCAGCATATTCCAACAAATAGTGAAATGACATATGATGAGAGTAGTTTTCAAAATGTGGATACTCCTGTTGTCCCATCCCACCCACCTCAGTACCTAAATCAGCAGTTTGAGGAGGAAGATGATGAATATTCCCATACTCAAGAAAAGGGCCAAGATTTCGTCACAAAATTAGAATATTGCATTTCCCCTTTAGATGAATTTTTTGGCATAAGGAGGCATGAAGGAGAATCTGGCCGCTCTTTGTTAAACAAAATGATAGATATCTATATGCAAATACCTTTTGGTTCCCTGCCTAATAGGTCCATGATCATCGAATAGTTCATGAGAGTATATGAGCCTAATTCAATTTACTGGCCCGAGTCATTAAAACTAGTTACTTTTGACCAAGTGGATGAAGTGATTGATATCATAGATAAGAAAAGGTATGAGGATGCTATCAATGTTGAATCTAATAGTGATGTCATTGATGGATGTGGAGAAGCTAATCAAACAACACAACCAATAGAGAAAACATGGGATAATATTTTAGATGTAAATAAAGATGAGATTATGGAAGATCAACACTCCACCTGGGATGAGGATTGCAGTATTAAAGATTTTGTTGGGGATACACTGCCTGAGGAATACATCAGTATTGAGTCAGATGATATAGAGGTGCAGCCATATATGCATTATCATAGCATTGAGAATAATGAATTAGAAGTTGAAACAAAAGGGGATAGCATGCCTTGCAATAATGAAGAAAGAAATAATTGCAATTAGCCCATAGAGGATGGTGGTTCCTACAGAGATCATGAGGAAGAAACAGTGGATGAAATAGAAGAGGAGGCATGTTCACTCAACAGTGAAAATTTTTTAGAATTGTTAACTATAGAATATCTGAAATATACATGAAAGATTGATGCTGAAATTCTATCCCCAGTATACATTTTCTTTGACAGTGAAACAACTTTGTGTGGCAATGATGCAGGTACTCTTGAAGTTGATCAAAATCTTATGTTTATCCCTATCCAAGAAGAGATATGTAAATCAGAGATAGAGGTCTTTAGCTCATGTAAAAATGACATTGACTCACACATCATGGATAATGTATGTCCAAATGCGCATATTGGTGATTGCATGGATTAGAGGTGGATAATACCAAATGGTGATATGAAAGATAATGAAAGTATTTCAGATCAGGCTATCTCAACATATATTGATATGGCAGAATTTTTAGACCCATGTGAGAAGCATTCAGATAATGGAATGTGTGATTATGATTACCTTACATTGAGAAGTTGTTTCCCTACTTTGCATCAGTGGCCATATGATAATTTTAGATGTTTTATACAAACTAATAATGAAGTCAGACCTAATGATCTTAGCCATATAATGGATAGTGAATGTTCTCAGTTTCCATCCTAGCTAAGAGATGATTCCATGATATATGACAGTGACAAGAATGATGATTGCAAGAAAATTTTCAAGCAGAGTTCAATGGAATCAGATCAGAACAAGGTATATAACAAAGGAAAATATAAACCTTTCTTTTCTAGTGGCCTTGTGCCATTAGCCATGATATGTTTTTTTTCAAATCATATCAGTTTAGGGTAAGAAAATAACAATTAGACTCTATTGCCCAATGGGGTAGGCACTAGTCTGCTCCTCAGAGATCTGGGATCTTTCTATGCCTGCAAGGGGCATACATCCCCAGATAGAGCCACTATTGGAACCTAAAATTTCAAACAATATTTTGAAATTTTTTGGTTCCCATGGTGAAAAAACTAATTGTAGCACTCAAAATATATACTTGTGAAACCTATCCCAATCAAAAGCAAGAACCTGCATTTTAGGATTCAATCCATTTTGTACATGCTATAATGTAAAAATCATCATTATTGATGACCATATGTTGCAATCTAAGCTGCAGCATGCGTTTGATCCTCATAACACTACTGGAACTGGATCACATGCCAATACTCCTGAAGACAATTCAACTAGTATGAGCACAACAAATAACAATAATAAGTCTCCTTGGGAAGAAAATAATAAAGAGACTAGTCCATTCATGGAAATTTTAGGAAAGCCATCTGGGTACATGCCCACAGATGCATAGCACAAGGCAATGAACATTGCTTGTAACTATTTTGAGCTAAATTTGCTAGCAACCACTGTACAGTATGTTCTTCAGTTGTGTGCTAGACTAACAAAGTCATATTCAATGGCAATAGAATTTCTTGAGAGGGGTGGGTTGTCATCTCTCTTAAGATTTTCTCGAAGCTATTTTTCCCTAGTTTTGACAGTATGGCAGCTGCTATTATACGTCACCTTCTTGAAGATCCACAGACTCTTCAAATTGAAATGGAGGTAGAGATATGACAAACTTTAATCAATATCTTAAATCATCATGGTGGTTGTGTCTCTCCTCAAACATTCTTGACATCTATGGCCCCTTTCATTTCTCGTGAACCTACAATTTTTATGCAGGTTGCAGCTATGGTGTGTTAGTTAGAAACTGTAGGAGGAAGGCCTAATATCATACTGTCAAAGGAGAAAGAGGGCATACAGTAGTGGGAAGGAAGACAGTCCTTTTTGTGATGTCCCTAGATTTGAAATGCACGCATGAAGCTTTTAAGACACATTTCATTTGTTGATTGCTTGGGTCATGATATTCTTATGGCTACTATGCTAAATGGTGTTGCTATTATGGATGGCGCATTACTTCTAATTGCAAGTAATGAGAGCTGTCCTCAGCCTCAAACTTCTGAGCACCTTGCTGCTGTAGAGATAATGCGCCTTCAACATATTATTATTCTACATAACAAAATTGACTTGATCTAGGAGAGTGTAGCCAACAACCAACATGAGGCAATTCAGAGATTTATCTAGTAGTACCAATATCTACACAACTAAAGTACACCATTGACATATAACAAACAAGATTCCTATTCCTGAGCGTAATTTTGTTGCCCCACCCAACATGATTGTAATCAAATCATTTGATGTGAACAAACCTAGTGCTGAAGTTGATGAACTAAAAAAGGTAGTGTTGCTGGTGGAGGTATACTGAGGGGTGTTTTTGAAGGTGAACCAAAAAATTGAAGTCTATCCTAGCATTTTAGTCAAAGATGAGAGTGGCACTATCAAGTGGTACATCTATCCTTTCGAGAATAATTTTACTTTATGCTGAGCAAGATGAGTTGCAGTTCGCTATTCCAAGAGGCCTTATTAGAGTGGGGATGACAATAGATCCCACACTCACACGTGCTGACAAGCTTGTTGGGCACATTATTGGAGAAGTTGAATTCTATCCAATACTCATCTTAGTCTCATAGCATTATGTTGAGAGAGCCAGTGGAAGGAGGCACTATAGATTCTGCTCATTACGCACAACCTCCCTCCAGACTCATCTACATATATTCAATTATTACAGACCTACATTCTCAATGATGCACTTTCACAGGGGAAAGAAGTTCACTTTTCCATCGCTCATAGGTGATTTGCATCTGTTACACACACAACTTTTCACAATAAGCTTATTTTCATGTATGCAAAATACGAAAGGATAGAGGAGGCACGCGAATATCATGACCTGCCATGACTATAGGATATACACAAAATGAAGATATTAAAAAGGTTTTAGAAACTTTCAGACAAATGCAATGGGTAGAAGTAACCACAATCGTTGCCAACATCTTCCGTGTTCGAGCCAAACAATTAGGGCAAAAATGAAAACTTAGCAAAAAACCCTAATATCAAATAGAGACTGCATGTTGGGAAGACCTCAAAACTTGTCACTCCGAAATGCCGATGATATGGTCCCTGATTTTAATTTATGGACATTGTCAAAACAGATATCAGAAAATCGGAGGGAGTGCTTTAAGAGTCTGTTCGAAAGGCAGGTGAAAATAAAAGAAGTGCAAACATTATCAAAACGAACAATAATATTGACAATAGGTGCAATTACTAGATCAAATAAAATATTATTATAGTGAAAAATATAAAATGCAAGTTATTATTAAAGGAGTACATCGAAGAGACTCGCCATATTGGGGTGAGTGAAATTTTAGTCACCCCAAAATACCGATGACTTTATTTTACAAACACTACCAAGATCAGAAAAATAATATCACCTGATGATGAAGCAAAACAAAGTATGAAATATTGTCAAAGGAAAAGTGAATATTGGCAAGAAAGAAACTACAAATGAACATTGTCATAGTGAAAATGAAAATTTTAAATAAAATATGATTATAGCGAAATATAAATTTCACACTCTCATAAAAGAGATTACAGCCTGGGAGGTAATTGCCCATAAGATACTCGGATAAACAGATTTCATGAAAGAGAAAAATGAAGGTGAGAAAAGATTTAATTGAACATCAAGGAAAACAAAAATGCTAAGCAGATATTGCATAGAAGTGAGAAATAAATTTAAAAGAAAGATCAAAATACAAGGAGGAAATATTTCATGGATGTTTTGCATATGGTAAAACATTTTCACCATGGGGGTAATTATTTTCACCTAAATAAATATTTTTTCAAAGAAAGGTGAAAACACACAAAAGAAAATATAATCAAGGAATGGAATAAATATTAAAGTATTGGAAGATACTTTATTTTTTCCAGAATGCGGGGACAAGTTGAGTTAATTAATTATTCTACATATGGAAGATAATTAATTAAATTAAGATATGTACCGGAATGAATGAAGAGTCACAACCCTAAATTTGCAAAATATAAAGGGGAAATAAAAACCATTGTCAAGAGAATGAAGCGAATAATAAGCAGCAGCAGAAGCAATAATCAGGGCCAAAACCATTCAGGAGGATTAATACTTTAGTTAATGAAGACTGCAATACACAAAATGTAAAATCATTTCAAGTAATTCAATGGAAAAGGAATATTACAATCAGGTATTTCAATGTCCGTGTTCAATTATTTGTAAATATTAATTCATATGTGTTACCTGTGTTGTCTCTAGAATGATTTTCCCATGTTATTTAAATTAACATATCAAGGATATATTAATTTATCTGATCACATTTGTTGATTCATTGTGTTCTGATTGATTGGTTTCTACAAGAAGTCAATTTAAGTCCTTCCAGGTAGTTTATGTTCATTGGTCCTTTAAACAAATGATCTTAGTTAGGTTTCCTTCTTACCAGAATTAAAATTCCTTTCAGTTGTTCATAGTAACCTGGGAGAATACCATTGGGATCAATAAGAAGAGCGCAAGTAACCTACATCCTTACACATTTATAAAAGGTATAAACACTTGAAAGTGCCAAATAATTAGAGTTAAACCAAGAGGGAGAATACACCTAACCTACACATCCTGACTCCATTGCCCATTTAAGATAAAAGCACTTTTCAAAACCTTTCACACATTCTATCTCAAACATTAGCATTAGGAACAACTTGTTGCAAGTATGAGGTGAACCAGTGTTGTCATTGATGTCAACTTACTCATATTGCATTAGTAAGAAGGTTTGGATGAGTTGTGTGCTGTTGTTATTGAGGAAATCAGTCTCCATCCGGAACAGTGAAGAACAATGATGAGAAGAAGGCAAATGTACTGTATAGGTTGAGAACCAGAGGATGTGGATCAAAGGGTTTGTAGATATGAGTCTTGAGATGCTTTAGCTAAGATTTTAGAGGTCCGCATAAAGATCTGAAGAAGTTGTGGCTATCTGTGTGGAACCGGTTCCGGCAAGTATTCATAAGTGACAGAGGATCACAGAAAGGTCCGGTGAGGTCCGGAATTGTATTATCCTAATCTGCGGATTGGAAGGAGTGTTTGGGATGTCCTTGTGATGTGTCATCTCGAGTTGTGTATGATTTAGAGGTCCGGAAATACCTTTTGCATTGTGACAGTAATGACAGACTGTGTTCTTGAAGTACTGGATGATGAAGAGAAGAATTCCGGTAAGCTGATGAAGTGCGGATGTTTTTGATGATTCAGGGAAGGTTATGATGATCATTAGATCATATCTAGTTTGTGTTAGCGGTCCGCATTGAAGTTAGAGTTGGATTTGATGTTATGGCTACCGGTTGTTGGTGTTCTTCCTGTAACAGGCCAACTGAATGTCGACCGGATGTTCTACATGCCTTGCGAATGTTA
The DNA here is from genome assembly GCA_027924645.1 of Cunninghamia lanceolata. Taxonomy (NCBI): domain Eukaryota; kingdom Viridiplantae; phylum Streptophyta; class Pinopsida; order Cupressales; family Cupressaceae; genus Cunninghamia; species Cunninghamia lanceolata. The sequence goes on along the minus strand of BSBN01000472.1, from coordinate 14,965,990 downwards.
TTGTGATGTTTGCCGACTTAGATGATTGTTCCTAAGTCGATGTCTTGTATAAATAAGTGTTTGAGAATTCATTTTGAGGTGTGGATTGTGGGGATGAGTGTGGTATAGCGAAGAGAAGTGCGAAAGGCAGAGCAAGGGTTTTTGGGCTTAAATGGAACTGATCCAGACATGGTAGAGATGTCATTCTCCAGTTCAAGATTGTGATTATTATCACTTTGTAGACAGTGTGTCTCCTTATAGGCAGTGTGCCTCTTTGTGAGTAGTGTGCTCAGGCAGTGAGCCCTAATTCGCATGTGCCATTCTTTTTTTCTTATTCTTCTAACAGAGAATAATCCTTGGGTTAATCACCCCGTGGTTTTTCCCTTAACCAAGTTTTCCACGTCAAAATCTTGGTGTTCAATGTGTTGATGTTTATCTGCTCTTGTGTTTATGCATTATGCTTCCATGGATGGTTAATTGATATGCTGTTAACTAAAAAAGAAGAATCAAGTGTTTGAAGTAAGAGCAAGTTTTATACAATTGATTCACCCCCCCTCTCAGTTGTATGCCCTAGATCCAACAATTGGTATCAGAGCCAAGTTCCTTTGAAAGGAGCTTAACCGCTTGAGGAGATCCAGGATGTCGTCATACAAGAAGGATAGTCTGAAGTTCGATGGAACCAACTTCACTCTCTAGAAAGGTCGCATGAAAGGTCACTTGGAGTGTATGGGAAAAGCATACTTGGCCATGGTCTCAAAACCATATGTACCTCCACAGGGTGGTCTGACAACTCTGAATGAAATCACAGATGCTGAAAACAATCTGCGGACCAAGGAAGCTCTTCTAAGCCCATTGAATGACTCAGATCTTTCAAATGTTATCGACCTACCAACTGCATATGAGATCTTGACTAAATTGGAACTTCTGTATGAAGGAGATGAGTTTGTCAAAAGTGCAAGGTTGCAAAGTCTGAAAGGGAAATTTGAAAGATTGAAGATGAGAGAAGATGAAAATGTCACTACCTTTATGCCAAGAGTGAATGATCTGGTATGTGGAATTAGAAATGCTGGTGGAACTCTGGATGAAAATGAGATTGTTTGCAAAATTCTCAGATCCCTTCCTGCCGCCTACAAAATCAAGGTTGCTGCCATTGATGAATTCAGAGCCCACACAACTGTTACAAGAGAACAATTGGCTGGCAAACTAGCTGCATTTGAAATGACCGAGTTTGGAGATGATCCACCCAAGACTGAATCTGCTTTCAAAGCCAGTGCCTATGTGAAAGGCAAACAAAGATTTGATCCGGGAGAAAACTCTTCAAGGAAAATGTCATGGTATGATCAAGCAAGAAGAGACATGGAAGAAGAGGAAGCAGAAACAGCTCAACTTGAAGCTCTCATTGCAAAGAGACTACCAAGAGGATCCAGTAAGTATGAAGGAAAACTACCCTTTAAGTGTTTCAACTGCAATAAGATTGGTCATTTTGCTTCAAGATGTCTGGAAAGATCTGCAAGGTCTAATACTAACAGACAAAGATTTCAAAAGAACTGCTATTATGTTCATGAAGAAGATGACAATGAAGGAGTAACAGATGATGAATCAGAACTAGGAAGCAAATCTAGAAATGAATGGGTGTTTATTGCCATCAAGGAAGAAGATTCAATATCCTCTGAATCTGTCAATCACAAGGTTGTGGAAAAAGCTTTGGCTACTCAAGTGGAAGAAAAGGATGATTGGGTTATTGACAGTGGATGCTCTCACCATATGACTGGAGACAAGAATAAGTTTTTAGATTTGGAAAGGTATGAAGGAGGAATGGTAAATTTTGGTGACAATTCTGCTGGCAGAATCAGAGGTAGGGGAACTATTTCCTTTGATGGAAAGAGCAAACAGGTAATGTACTATATGTTGAAGGATTGAAGCACAATCTTCTCAGTGTTGGTCAGTTAGTGGACAAAGGCTATGATCTCCGGTTCAAGAATGGAAAATGTAAAATCTTTACAAGCTTCAGAACTGAAATTGCATCCGGTGCTCAAACAAAAGGTAATATCTTTCATCTGGTTGGTTCAAATAAAAGTTGTCTATTTGTTCAAGTTGATCAGAGTTGGTTATGGCATAGAAGAATGTGTCATGTAAATTTTGATAACATCATCAAGATAAGCAATATTCAAGTTGTAAGAGATCTTCTAAAATTGGTGAAACCTACAAATAGTTTGTGCAAAGAATGTCAGCTAGGTAAACAGAGCAGAGTCTCTTTCAAAAGCAAAGATCAATCCTCTACCGGATTGTTGGAATTAGTACATACTGATCTCTGTGGTCCGAGAAGAATCAAGAGTCTGCAAGGTGATAGATATTTCATGTCGCTAATTGATGACCATTCCCGGATGATGTGGGTTACCTTCCTAAAAGAGAAATCAGAAGCCCTTGAGAAGTTCAAAATCTTCAAAGCTATGGTAGAGAATCAAACTAGATTAAAACCGAAGTGTCTAAGGTCTTATGGAGGTGGTGAATTTACATCTGGTGAGTTCATTGACTTTTGTGAGAAACAGGGTATAAGGAGACAGTTGTCTGCTCCTAGGACTCCACAGCAGAATGGAGTAGTTGAGAGAAAGAACCGGACCATCCAGGAAGCTGCTAGGACAATGATGTTGGAAGCAAATGTTCCTCAGATGTTTTGGAAAGAAGCTATCAACATTGCAGTCTACACTCTCAACCGAGTTCAAATCAGAAATAATACTGGTAAGACCCCCTATGAACTTTGGTTTGGCATCACTCCTACTGTGAGATATTTCAGAGTATTTGGCAGTAAGTGTTATATTAAAAGAGATGAAGATCTAGGAAAGTTTGATGCTAGAAGTGATGAAGAAATTTTCTTGGGTTACTCCACTCAAAGCAAAGCATACCGGTGTTACAATAAGAGACTGAGGAAGATGATAGAAAGTACAAATGTAAAAGTTGATGAAGGAATTGAGAAGCTCTCAAGGTTCTATGAATGTGATGAAGATGATCAGAATGATCCTCTGGTGCAAGGAGCTCCTTCCTCCTCTGAAATTCAGATCCAGACTGATCCGGTAAATCAGGAAGAAGAAGTTTGTCTGAATGAGCCTGATCAAGAATTAGTAGTGCAAGAAACTCCCAAAGTTCCAAGGTATGTAACTCTAAATCACTCTGAAGATCAGATCATAGGTGACAAAAGTAAAGGGGTACAAACAAGAAGAAGAATTGCTCAAGATTCAAATGAATACTGTCTGATTTCAAAGATTGAACCTAAGACAGTAAATGAAGCTTGCAATGATGAAAACTGGACCAAAGCAATGGAGGAAGAATTGATGCAAATTGAGAAAAATCGTACTTGGGATCTTGTTCCCAGACCTAGAGACAGGAATGTGATTGGAACCAAATGGGTCTTCCGGAACAAACTGAATGAAGCTAGTGAAGTAATCAGAAACAAAGCTAGATTGGTCTGCAAAGGCTACTCTCAAATAGAAGGAATTGATTTTGAAGAGACCTTTGCTCCTGTGGCAAGAATTGAAGCAGTCAGATTATTTCTTGCATTTGCTACCTTCAAAGACTTCAAGGTATATTAGATGGATGTCAAGTCTGCCTTCCTAAATGGTGATCTGGAAGAAGAAGTTTACATTGAACAACTGGATGGATTTCAATTGTCTGATAATGATGATATGGTCTGCAAGTTGAAGAAAGCTTTGTATGGATTGAAGCAAGCCCCAAGAGCATGGTATGAAAGGTTGGATAAGCATCTTGTGCAGATTGGATTCAACAAAGGTACTGCTGATAGTAACTTATATTTCAAAATTGATCATGGAAATATTTTGATTGTTGAAGTGTTTGTGGATGATATCATTTTTGGAGGAAGAGATAGTATGTGCAAAACTTTAGCAAATCAGATGAAAAATGAGTTTGAAATGTCTATGCTTGGTGAAATGAATTTCTTCTTGGGTCTGCAAATTACTCAAACAAAGAAAGGGATCTTCATTTCTCAAACCAAATATGTGAAAGAATTGTTGAGGAAATTCGGTATGGAAGATTCAAAGCCAATGAACACTCCTATGGCAACCGGATGTAAGTTGAGCAAAGATGATGACTCTCCAAAGGTAGATTAGACAAAGTATAGATCAATGATTGGTGGATTGTTGTATCTCACTCAGACTAGACCAGATATTATGCAGGCTGTTGGTCTTGTGGCAAGATTCCAGGCTGATCCTAGAGAATCTCATGTTATGGCAATCAAAAGAATTTTTAGGTACTTGAAAGGAACAGTTGAGTATGGTCTATGGTACCCTAGAGATTTGGATTTCTCTCTTCATGCTTACACAGATGCAGATTAGGCAAGAGATGTGGATGACCAGAAGAGCACAAGTGGTGGAGCATTCTTTTTGGGGAAGAGATTGGTTTCTTGGCTAAGCAAGAAACAAGATGCAATATCTCTATCTACAATTGAAGCAGAATACATTGCAGCAGCAGGTAGTTGCACTCAAATCTTATGGATGAAGTAGATGCTAAGAGACATTAAAGTTGACTATGAGGAGCCTATCGCAATTTTCTGTTATAATTCAAGTGCAATTAATATTTCTAAGAATCCAGTATTGCATTCTAAGACTAAGCACATATCTATCAAGTTTCACTTTTTGAGAGAACAAGTGAACAAGGAAGAAGTCAGATTGGAGTATGTTCCCTTCAAGGATCAGATTGCAGATATCTTTACTAAACCTCTTCCCAAGGACTCTTTCGAATATCTCTGAGAGAAGTTAGGGGTCATGGCCCCTCCGGTGATGAACTAGGATGCACTGATGTGCATCAGTCCGGTGGATGTCACAGTCATATCTTGTGATCCGGATTGATGATGGGGAGCTGCTACTAAGGGGGAGCAGCTGGTATGATTCTAATGTATTAGAATTGCAAGTATGAGCCCTTTGCCATTGATGTCAAAGGGGGAGAGAAGACATGTGAAAAACAAGTGGTTGATAATCAAAGGGGGAGCAGTAAAGGAAGAGAAGACATGTGAAAAGTTGTTGTTGATAGGGGGAGCTGTGACAGAAAGGAGAAGTTCTTGTCTTGATGGTTTTTCACATCATATGTTGCCATCAATGACAAAGGGGGAGATTGTTGCAAATATGAGGTGAACCAGTGTTGTCATTGATGTCAACTTACTCATATTGCATTAGTAAGAAGGTTTGGATGAGTTGTGTGCTATTGTTATTGAGGAAATCAGTCTCCATCCGGAACAGTGAAGAACAGTGATGAGAAGAAGGCAAATGTACTGTATAGGTTGAGAACCAGAGGATGCGGATTAAAGGGTTTGTAGATATGAGTCTTGAGATGCTTCAGCTAAGATTTCAGAGGTCCACATAAAGATCTAAAGAAGTTGTGGCTGTCTGTGTGGAACCGGTTTCGGCAAGTATTCAGAAGTGATAGAGGATCACAAAAAGGTCCGGTGAGGTCTGGAATTGTATTATTCTAATCTGCAGATTGGAAGGAGTGTTTGGGATGTCCTTGTGATGTGTCATCTCGAGTTGTGTATGATTTGGAGGTCCAGAAATATATTTTGCATTGTGACAGTGGCAACAGACTGTGTTCTTGAAGTACCAGATGATGAAGAGAAGAATTCTGGTACGCTGATGAAGTGCAAATGTTTTTGATGATTTAGGGAAGGTTATGATGATCATTGGATCATATCTAGTTAGTGTTTGCGGTCCGCATTGAAGTTAGAGTTGGATTTGATGTTATGGCTACCAGTTGTTGGTGTTCTTCCTGTAACAGGCCAATCGAATGTCGACCGGATGTTCTACACGCCTTGCGAATGTTATTGTGATGTTTGCCGACTTAGATGATTGTTCCTAAGTCGATGTCTTGTATAAATAAGTGTTTGAGAATTCATTTTGAGGTGTGGATTGTGGGGATGAGTGTGGTATAGCGAAGAGAAGTGCAAAAGGCAGAGCAAGGGTTTTTGGGCTTAAATGGAACTGATCCGGACATGGTAGAGATGTCATTCTCTAGTTCAAGATTGTGATTATTATCACTTTGTAGACAATGTGTCTCCTTGTAGGCAGTGTGCCTCTTTGTGAGCAGTGTGCTCGGGCAGTGAGCCCTAATTGGCATGTGCCATTCTTTTTTTCTTTTTCTTCTAACAGAGAATAATCCTTGGGTTAATCACCCCATGGTTTTTCCCTTAACCGGGTTTTCCACGTCAAAATCTTGGTGTTCAATTTGTTGATGTTTATTTGCTCTTGTGTTTATGCATTATGCTTCCATGGATGGTTAATTGATATGCTGTTAACTAACAAAAAAGAATCAAGTGTTTGAAGTAAGAGCAAGTTTTATACAACTGATTCACCCCCCCTCTCAGTTGTATGCCCTAGATCCAACACAACTTTCCCACACTTACATCTACTTCACACCCATTTGCCACTGTGAAGGTCAAATCAAATTTGCATAAGCCATTTTGGTATACCCACCTAGGTCTGACAAAGCCTAAAGAGAAGAGGGTTTAGCCATATTAACCCTGTGCCTATTAGCCAAAAGCATGAAGAGAGCTTGCCAACCTCTTAGGTTTCAGGACCTGCATTTTTGAGACCTAACAGTAAGAAGACAAATGATGCAGTTCATGTTGCTGACCTATTTTTCAAGGAGATTGTGAGATTGCATGGATTACCAAAGAGCATAGTTTCTGACAGAGATACAAGATTCATAAGATATTTTTGGAAAACATTGTGGAAGAAGATGAAGATAGACCTAAAGTTCAGTTTAGTATTTCACCCACAGATAGATGGACAAATAAAATTGGTAAATAGGAGTTTGGGTAACTTGTTGAGATGTTTGGTATAAGATAAGACAAGAAATTAGGATATAATTCTACCACAAGTAGAATTTGCATACAATAATTTAGTGAGTAGAAGCACAGGGAATACACCATTTGAGATTGTGACAAGTGTACAACCTAGAGGAGTTATAGAGATGAGAGACATCAGTATGGACAATAAGAGAAGTGCAGAAGTAGAAGAATTTGCAGGATACATGGAGACAATACATAATCAGCTCAAGAAACATTTGGAAGAGATGAATAACAAGTATAAATGACAAGTAGGTCAAAAGAGGAGGCATAAATTTTTTTTGTTGGAGATGAAGTCATGGTATATCTGAGAAAGGAGAGATTTCTAGTAGGGACATATAACAAACTGAAGATGAGGAAGTTTGGACCGTGTAGGATTCTTAAGAAGTTTGATACAGGAAATGCATATGAAGTGGAGTTACCAGAGACATTTGGTATATCACCTATATTCAACATTACAGATCTACATTAGTATCATGAAGGAGAATCAAGTGATAGAATTGAAGTTGGATTGAAAGACTAGTTACCACAGCAAAAGTTGGAGCAGATAGAGTAGATTTTGGACAATAGAGTTGGGTGCAACACTAGAGGCAAGCAATACAAAGAATACATGGTTAAGTGGAAAGGAAGACTGGAAGAAGATTCATCATGGATTTCTCAGGTTGAGGTAGACCACCTTAGTTTTCCTCTAGCCCCAATAAAGTGAGGGACTCACTTTTCAAACAACACTGGGTGTTTGATGCAGGAGCATCCCAGGTTAGCAAGCAATCTTGCATTAACCAAAAACATTTTTCTTTCTTTTCTTTTCTTGCATTTTAGTTGCAGTTCAGTCATTTAATACAGTTTGGCATTTTCTACTGCATTCTACCACATCTTCATATCAGAGCTCATCGATAAGGATCTAGCTTTTATGCCATGTCAACTCCATCATACTTAGATTTCATGAGATTTGGATTCATCTGTAGAGAGATATAGCTATCAGAAGATCATCAACTTTCATAGGACAGAGAATTCATTAGTCAACATGAGAAAACAATGTTTGTGAAGCAACCCCATGACTTGTGGAGCCAAATGGAACATCACATAAGGCAATTTGGGACCTAATAGACCTTCATTAAGAACCACAACAAATTTCATTCATTTGCGGAGCATTACCATGAGTTGTAGGCCGACCTACACATTTCCTACATGTTTCATCTTGCATTGGAATTTGAGAGCTCTTGATGCAAACGTGGAGGACTCTTTAAGCTAGAAGATGATATATATACATTTATTAGATGCATTAGGAAGTCATTTGATTCATATCTGAGGATAGAATAGAAATATTGTTCTTTTTCAGAGGTACTTCAATGCCATATCTTTCTTGTAAGTTGTAATCCAGAAAGCAAGCCTGTAATGCTAGATTGTAGCCCGCATGTTGTCGGCATATAAACATTGTGATTGTCTGATATATTGAGCATAAAAATCTTCCATTGTATTCTATTCTTGTGTTGTGTTTGTGTTGTTTCTATTGTGTTTACTCTAGCTACAGGGTTGGACAGTCCATTCTCTAGACCCTCCATTCCTAACTGCACCAATTTTTGTTTGTGGGTTGGTTGTATTATTTGTAATGTTGATTCATATCTAAGAATTCCACTTAAGGTGTTTTTCCTTGGAGATGACTCACACCCATTAAATCACTAGAAGCAAATATGATTAGAAATCTTATTTAGAATGATGGGTCTCAAATTGGGGGTTTTGGACATTCACTTAATCTTACCTCTTTATGAGAATGTATCATGTTATTTGAAACAATACTTAGGCTTATTCGAGATAATAATGAATTTTTTTAATGTTTCATAAGAATACATTGATTAGCTAGTTGTGTTTCTTTTAATTTTATGTGTCCCTTGGTTCTTTAATTCAAATCGACTTATGGGATATTGTTCATTTCTACATGTAGATATGAGTAAAAACTTGTATACTTGTTCTTCTCCAAGTTAACCTAACCAATGGTATTGTTCTAGTTGCAAGAGTACATGACTCCCATGTTCCATTACAAAGAGCAATAGTGGTGTTTATTTGCCTCTAATTAAAAGGCTATTTGTAGGTTATATCCAATTATGGTATGGTGATGAATTTTAATTCCATCTTGTGGATGAGAATGTGTGTGATTGTCATCTCTTCCATCTTGGTAATTCACAATTCCTCTATTCATCCCTTGAGCTAGTGGTTTAGGGAAAAGTGCAGTCACCATGGTTAGGACCCTTTTGCTCACTTCTTATATGTAGTTCTTGGGGTTTTTGTAGGTACTTTAAATTAGGTCCTTCTATTGCATAATATAGGATTTGTATCACTACGCTACATGAAATATTAGATCATGAAAAATGAAACATGTTACTTTGTAATTCTCAATCATCTAGTAAGCTTGGAATTTACAATAGCATTACTAGATCTCTTGGTGACTAACACTATCATAAGATTATAACTATTCTCTCATTTACCTCTTGCAATAACAAATTTTCATTAATATCTTTAATCTATATGATTTTGATTCTTTACTCAAAAATTTAAATTTGAGTCACTCATAAAGATGGTTTAATTAAATAGAAAATAATGACACTTAAAAAAATATCTATTAACTTTTTTATATTCTTTTTTTATTATAGTAATTTGATTAGGAAACCTTTTTTATTTAAGAAGTGTAGCCTAGACAAAATTTGGTGTTATTAGTATTATACAAAAATTGGCCTTGTTAGTATTACTTTTGTTGATTTGATTAATTTCAATAGAATTGGTGGGATACCATCAATGTGTAGATATTGAATATGAAAATTTGATCAATATATTAATTAAAGGGAAATAGATACATCTGATCTATTGTTACATTGTGTGGATAAGAGATGAGAAATCATAATATTTAATGAAGAATTAGATTGTAACAACTAAGTCTATCTTAGGAACAAATTATTACAATATATGTATTAAGGAAATCAAAGGAAATGACTACAAGAATTTAGGGGGAACAAGTTAGGATGACAAATTTCCCAGAGAACTTGAGTTAGCCATAGTGATTTGGTGGACTAATTCAACATGTAGGAGTTGGGTGTCAAATAATGGACCAACTTGAGGAGGAAGTGTTGGCACCTAACTACTAGCAATCAATGAGTGACTGAAGTAGTGGTAGCACAAGACTTCCATTAATCAAGGAGATTGAAAATGTACTCATTATTTCCTAATTTGTCTTAGTAAATGAAATAAAATACTTAAATAAACTTAAACAAGGTAGTACAACTTAAGGAAAAAATAAATGGGTCCTTGAATACTGTAGACACCCTAAAATGACCGTGTCATCGCACTACTTGCATTTCATAATCTATCTAATCACCTGCATTTCAACGTTAATTAAATAATCTAATTATTTAATTAATTCCACCAAATTCTTCTAAATCACATTCTTGCGACATTAATTAAATAAATTCTCTTTATTTAATTAATTAAATTAAATTCCTCTGTTATTCTTCCACAATTAAATAATTTTAATTATTTAATTAGAACATTATCTTCTGTCAAAAATTCACATCCACATTAATTAAATAAACCCAATTATTTAATTAATTCAACAAATTCCCTCTTATCTACAATTAAATAATTCTTAAATTATTTAATTAAATCAAAATTATTCTTCTAAAATCATGCACAACAATTAAATAAATTTATTTATTTAATTTGCTTTCAAATCTTCTAAATTAAATAATTCCAATTATTTAATTATTTCTTCCAATAATATCTTCTCTAAATTTAAATAAATCAATTATTTATTTAAATTACTTTTTCTTCTAAATTGAGTTATCTCTAAAATAACTCAAGCTTTCTTGCTCATGCAATTAAATATTCCTAATATTTAATAAAGCAAAATATCTTCTTATTCTCATGCAAATCCCTTCTTCTTGTTTTAAATCACTTAACTGATTGTTATATGTTGTTAATTGCTTTAACTCATTCTTCTATTCTTGATAACTCCTCCCATGCAAAAGAAAGCAAGACACTTGGCTTCTTCTCATTCGTTGCATGTTCCTCAACTATTCTCCTCCGTTGATTCTTCTGAATTATCTGGACCGTTGATCGATCTTCATTGAAACCTATATAAATCCCTCATCTCCTTGATTAAGCAACTCTCTTCGATCTTATTCTTAGGCATACTTAACAGAGCTTTGAGCATACTAACGCATCGATTGAGCAACTTTACGATCTCTTAACATTGATCTCTTGAGCATACTACTTGCTTGTTGCAGCTATGGTTTCGCAACTTCATTGAGCAATCTACACTTCTCCAAAAGGGAACAATACATATTTTGGTAAGAGCTTTCATTTTTCTTTGATTTGATGATAATGGCTTTTACTTAGATTGGTTCGCTTTATGTGATTGGTTTTTGGTTTTATTAGTTTTGATTTAATCAATTTTTCCTCATACACATTCTAGCACATCCGGTGGGACCCATTGGTCCTGATTTAATATCAAATTTGTGAAATTTTTAGTTTGATTTCACAGGTTTTTTAACTCTTTTTTTTAGAGAGATCCAAAAAAGAATTTTTAAAAGAAGCTTGTTGGGCAAAAATGGACATCATAGTTGTGTTCGGAAGGGTTGAGAGGTGAAAAAAATATAAAATTTGACCTATTTTGGTGCAGGTAAAAGCGAGGCAAATTTTTTTGCCCCAGGCACGCGGCCCGAGGCATACTGTGCAGGTACAGTGTAAAAAAAATATTTTATTTTATTTTTAATCTTTTTTGTTTTCAAAATTAAAAAAAACAAAAATAAATCTAAAAAAAAAAGCAAAAACAAAAAAACAAAATAAAAAAGCAAAAAAAAAACAAATCAAAAAAAAAAAGAGAGAAAAACCAAAACCCCAAAAAAAGTGACGTACCTGCACAAGTGCGACAGGGTACCTTGTAGTACCTTGTACCTTTTGTCCAGTATACTCATTTTCTTTGCAGCGTACCTTCTTTCTCATGCTTTTAACTTTTTTTTTATGAAAAGTTTTTCTTAAAAAAAGAAATCAACGCTTTTGGGGTATTCTTAAAAAAGTAAAAAATAAAATAAAGGCAAATCCATTTTAGTTTACTTTATTTTTTATTTTATTTTTAAAATAAGAGATTTTTTTAGCCCAACCCACCAGGTCACATCAGTGACCAAGAGCCAGACACATGGGGCTAAATCAGACCCCTCATTGAGCTTTTGAATCAAGAAGGTGATTTTCAAAACTGATTATCTTGGTCATACGGACACGTATTCCAGTGTTTTTTTTTTGAAATAGGCTAGAATTTCGTGATCTACATCGTGGTGAAATTTTTTTTTTCTCAAGATTCTCTGTTTTTCCAGAAAATTAATTTTCTCACTGTTGTCTTTGTCTCGTCACAGTTTTTTGACTTTTCAAGCTTCATAACTTTCACAAACGGACTCGGATTCAGGTGATGTTTTTTTTGAAAGTTGATATTTTACTGTCCTCTACACAGTGGTAATATTGTTTCAAGGATTTTCTAAGATTTATTTTTTAAGACCACTCATTGGCCTATTCTCAATCTATGACTTCAAACACTTGCTAACTTTTGAGTTTGTGTGGGCCTAATATCACTTGTTGCAGCTTCTTATCACTCACACAGAGCAAATAGGTTTTCTAACATGTTCATGCAGGACGAGCGTTGAAGAAATCTTGATTTATCTCACTAAGTCTTAGAAACACATTGCCTTCTTAAAGGATAATTAAACAAATCATTTCGACAATTTAAGTCTTAGGAACATACTACTTTTCTTAAGAGACAATGGACATGTATGTGAAAACACCTCAATTTTCTAAGGGACAATGGACATGAATGCCAAACACTTCAATTTCATAAGAGACAATTGACAACTACAAACGTGTGTGTGCCTAATTTAGTTGCACCTTATTTTTCCTATAGCGGGACAATTGAACCTTTGTTTGACGTGCTTGCTCTTACATTTCAGGACGTCCTTTAGAAGGGCTTGCTTTTGGATTGTGCTTCATCCAAAAGGGACGACCCTAAGTGGAGTTTTCCTTTGAACCACTATATAAGAGGGATAAGGTGAAAGCCAAGTCCTAACCGACGTCAGCCTTACCTTGTGGTGCCAGACTGAAAAGAAGTGTACTAGCTCTTTGTGAAAATGATTTTCACATTGAGCGAAGTGTTTGATACTCTTAGTAGGATTGGTTAAAGCTTTTAGTAGTTTATCGCATTGCTCGTAAGGCGTTGGTCCCTCAAAGTTACTAAGAACCATTTTAGATAGTGACTACCTGACCTACCTCCGAACATTGCGGTAATCATCAGTGCAAGGGGAATCGATTTAAGCCCTTAAGACACTCATGATTGGCTCCCTTGAGAAGAGATAGTATTCCCTTGGCCATAAAGCTCTTGTGACCTACTTGAGCTTTCCAAGGGGAGGGTGAGATATCCCTACCTATCGTCTCTCGCAAAGATACTAAATATCTGACACCTTTATGGAATGATATTTTTATCAACAGAGTATTAAGCTGTGAGCTGATCTACTGCAATGAAACCTTGTCTCTAGGGATAAAAAGTGCTTGTTATTGATTACAATTGTCTTATACCTGTGGAAACATTGGGCTTTTTTGTGAGCCTCGAACATGCACTATCTGTTGTGTCAGTCCCTTGTTTTTGCGAAAATTGTTTGTTGTGTTTTCTCTTGCCAAACAAATCCAATCAGCAACAAAACCAATCTATCAAAATTTTGCCTTTTAGAAGCATCAGACACTACTTCAGTGCCTTTGGTATTATAGCAACTCGCCCTTGGTGGTACAGTAGCTTGCTTTTGGTAACCTTAGCTCGCCTTTGGCATAGCAGTAACTCGCCTCTGGTAGCTCAGTCCATTACTTTTGGTATCATAGTAGCACGCTTTTGGTTGCACAGTCCTGCGCCTTTGGTCAAACAGTATAGCGCCTTTGGTCCAGTACATTGTGCATCAAGAGTTTGTCTTTTTCTCAAAAGCACAAGGCAGAATCCCAATAGTACCTTTTGTCCTAGTGTATTCCATGGTAACCACTAGGCTCCAGCAAACTATGAAGTCCAAGCAAGTTGTCCCTAGGAAGTGCAAATTGCCTCCTCACACACCGCAATCTGGCCGTCTCAACATTACTCCCAAGGTTACTCCTAGAACACCCATGGCAAAACCAATCAGCTCTCCAAACATGCCGCACATCGACCAACCAAGCAATTCCCAAGAAGGTAGGGTCCCTTTGGTAAGTACACCCCAATATACCATCGGTTTGCCTCAGGATTTTGTCCCACAAGGTTATACTGCAGATCTAGCCCCATCTCAAGAAGAGTGACACTTTGAAATAGGTCAATCCTCTCAAGAAGATGAGCAAGATCTTGATGATTTCATGCAAGATCCTCGGGCCATAGCCACAATTGACAAAATCCTTAGCGAGAACCAAGATCATTTCTTTTGCTTACTAGCAGAGCAAGAAGCTAAATTACCCAAAGATTTTGACCTATCCAATCTTAGCGAGCCTAGCAACACCCAAGACACCATACAAGCGGTGCAAACCATGTCAACTGTGACCACGCCCTTACCTAAACAAATCTCACAGTATAGGAACCCCCTTTATCAAAACCCAACAGGAGAGAGGGTCGTGTCACCGCTTCTGACTCCTATGGAGATCTACAAAAACCAACAAGAAACTCTCCAATGTCAAGCAGAGTTAGCTAAGCAAGCCATCTTATCTCGATCAAATATGCAACCACCTCCTAAAGTGTCCACACCAATCACAAGTGGAATTTTGGTTACCCCATCATGAATAGGTTTCCCACCAAATTACAATCCAGGGAACAATTATGTAGCCATGCAACAAGGGTCTCAACAAATACCACCTCCTATATCATCAAACCTTCATGTCTCTCACCCAATTAGAGTCATGCAACCCCAACCACAACATTCTTCTACTCTCATCATCAATCAACCTCAACCATCACAAATCACATCTACCTATGTCCCTTCTCCACAACGTTCATCCGCACTAAATTTATTCAACACCTTACCTATCCACCCTCAACATTCCCAACATCAAGTTTCCCGAAGCTATGTGTCACCATCGCAACCTAATCCAATGCACTTTAGCTTTCCTCCACCCAATTCTTTTCTTCAACCATCACAAAGCCAACATTCTTACCTAGCACCACCTCCACCTCTTCCAAATCAAAGCATCCCATTCCAACCCAATCTCAACCCAACATACAACGCATACGACCCCAACCAATCTTACGACCCTTATAACACCAGTACGCATGGCTTACACTACAATCTTCCGTATGGTCAACACCAACCACTTTTGGGACAATAGGAGATGTTACCAACCCCTCCCACAATGATGGAGCTAAAAATTGCGGAAGTTCAACAACTATCTGATCTTACATTTGGCCACACCAAGAAGACCTTCTCTTTAGAGGAAGTGTGTCCTTATCCTTTTGATCAGTCATTACCAATAATCCCTTTTCCTCAAAATTTTACTATTCCTAAGTTTGATAAATACAAAGGAAAAGGTGACCCTAAAGACCATCTCAGGGAATTCTATCTTGCTTGCTTCGAGGTCTCACATAACAACACATATCTTATGCATCTCTTTCCTCGCAGTCTCAGAGGTCAAGCTATAGAATGGTTCTCACACTTACCCATGGGTATCAAGTCTTTCAATCAGCTAGCAGAGAAGTTTGTCACCCACTTTTCTTACAACGCAGAGCATGAGATTTCCATGACTGATCTATGCAACAACAAATAGAAAAATGGGGAAACTTTCATTTCTTTCCTTCAACAGTGGAGACAAATGGCTAGCAAATTCCCTTTCAAGATTCCTAAGAAACAGCTTGTTAGCATATTTGTGCAGAACCTCAACCAAGAGTTAGGTTTCCACTTACAAATTATCAGTGCTACAACCTTCGACGAAATCACATACAAAGGAATCAATATTGAGAAGGCCCTCATTGCTAAGGGTGTGGTAAAATCTTCAAAGAAACAAAAGACAATGCTCCTCAATAACAGATGAATGATATACCCAAATATTGGAACAAAAACAAAAATGTGGTCAACGATGGGGTGGTTGATTCTAAACATGTCCAAACATTGCAGACACTACTGCAGCTCTCCAAACCAAGTCAAGCTCCACCTCAACAATAGCAACAACAACAGCAACCATATCAAAATCAACAACAACGACAACAGGAGCGACCTCAACAAGATTACCCGCCGTGACGTCAATTCACTCCCTTGGGGGTGCCTATAGATTCAGTCCTACAACAGATTTTACACAAAGGGCTCATCACCTTACCGGATGCTCCCCCATATGGTGAACCTATTTAGAAAACTACGTGGTATAGAGAAAATGAATATTGTGAATTCCATAGGAGCAAAGGGCATAGAACTGCATCGTGCATGAAACTCAAGTACCTAATCCAAAATCTCATCGACGGCAACCAAATCATTTTTGAGAATGAACCACCAGCTCAACACAGGAACAAAGATCTCAACATGTACAAGGAACCATTCCCTCACCATGGCCTACCTCCTCCTCAAGATAAAGGTAAAGGGGTCAATCATGCTTCCACATCTTTTGACTCCATTGTGGGTCATTTTGAAGAGAGTTGAGTGTCTACCCTCACAATTAAAGGCAAATCTACGGATTGCGTTGTTACTACTTGTCGTGGTCGTGTCACCATTCGTGGTCCTACACCCAGTCTTCTAGCTCAATCTGATTATAATCTTGTCAAACATTTAGGGAAAATGCCAGCATAGATCTCTATTTTGGACCTTCTACGGTCATCACCTGCACATAGAGTGGTGCTAGAAAAAGCCCTCCAAGAGTCTTCGGTTCCTAACAACATAGTCGTCATGGATTTCCAAGCTATAGTAGGTAACATTGCTTCGGCCTACAATGTGGTCTTCTCTAAAAAGGACCTCCCATCCCATGATCCATGTCACAATGATGCCCTTCATATTGAGGTTCTCATCCATAAGCGCAAAATCAAATGCATACTCATAGATGGTGGTGCTGGTCTCAACATCTGTTCTTTAAAGTTACTAAAGCAATTGGGATACTCTGAGGTTCATGTCAACACTGATCATAGTATTACAATCAAGGGGTATGATGATGCTAAACGTTACTCAGAAGGTGTTATCCACCTGCCTATACAACTGGGCCCTGTCATGCTTGAAACTTGGTGTCAAGTCCTTGATATTGAGCTGCCTTACAACATTATCCTAGGCCACCCGTGGATCCATGCAATGAAAGTTGTTCCCTCCATGTACCATCAGTCTCTCAAGTTCCCATTCAATGGTATGGAGATTACTATCCCAAGAGACCCCAATCCTTTTGAATTCTGCCGTGTCTTGCAAGGCAGTTATAAGAATTGCAACCAGGTGCCTAACAATGAAAAAGCCCTTGAATCCCCACTATATGTTGACCCTGCAACGCTGACTCTAGCCTCTACAAATAACCCTAATCCTCTGCCTGAAATCAAAGCTCACATCCGGGATATAGGCTTTGGCACTTATGATATCTCAAAATCTTGTTGTGTAGGGCGAATGCTTCTATCCCCTAAATCTTACGGCCAACCACCCATTGCCAAAGTAACCAAAAAAGCAGCTATTCCTCCCCCAACATTTCTAACCCAATTCCAACAGGGAAAGTTATTGGAAGAGGAAACTATTGAGGACATTTCTTCTTGGCTCTATAAGGAGAAAGAACTAGTCACAATTCCAGTTAAGCAATATGGCAATGGCTTAAGGATAGTAAAAAACATGGGCTATAAAGGCAAAGGTGGCCATGGGAAACAGAATCAAGGAACTATGGAACCCATTGTCATGACAAAGAAACTAGACAAGAAGGGATTAGGATTTGGTAAGAAGGTACCACATGCCTTGGACATCGAGTATATCCTCGACGAGGTAGTTGACACTTTTCTCACTGGTTTGACGTCTACAGAGGATATCATCGATGACTCTTCCCTCCATATCACCAACCTATTCGCAGAATCCTCCATTTTTATGCTATCCTCCGTATCCTTAACTTCCACCACCAGCACCCAGAACGTAACCCTTGTCTACCCTAAACTTATCGATTGGGACCAACAAGGGTCCCTCGTTATAGATGTATTTCAGAATGACGAAGCTTTAGCTGAGTTCATGGGAATTTGGGAAGGTATCCCTCTTGGCGATCATAAAGCAGGTTTTGTAATGGAATTAGAGCCAACAACTTATTTTGGTGAGAATGCCAAATCCTCCAGTCGCAAAAGTAAAAATAAAGAAAGATCTTTAGGTGAGAACCACACAGTGGCACCTCCTGATCACAAAATAGTAAAAACAAAGGACATATCCAAAGGTGAAAACCCAACTGTGGCACCTGAGGATGGAGGATTTGACCTTCCCCTACTAGCTAAGTATCAAGAGAAGTCAACTCTCCTAGTAGAAGATTCTACAAAGATAAATCTTGGCACAGAACAAAATCCAAAGACCACATTCCTAGCAGCATCATTATCAGAAATAGAGCACAGGAATCTTAACACATTCTTCTTATAGAGAACCATCAACTTTGTGTGGACCTATGCTGATATGCTTGGGTTAGACCCTAAGCTAGTTGTTCACTATCTCACTGTTGATCCAAAAGTTAAACCAGTCAAGCAAAAGCTGAGAAAGATGCCCCCACAGATAGCTCTCTTGGTAAAAGTGGAAATACAGAAGTTGTTAGATGAAAAGTTCATATGACCAATTGACTATTCAGACTGGGTATCAAATATTGTACTTGTGTCTAAACCCAATGGGCGCATCCGCATGTGTAATGATTTTAGAGATCTCAACAAAGCATGTCCCAAAGATGACTTTCCACTACAGAACATTGACATTATAATAGACTTGACAGCAGGTCACGAGATGCTTTCTCTCATGGACAGATTCTCTGGCTATAATCAGATAAGGATAGTAGAGGAAGATCAACATAAAACAACCTTCACTTGTCCATGGGGTAACTATTGTTGGTGTGTCATGCCATTTGGTCTAAAGAATGCAGGAGCAACCTATCAGAGAGCAATGACAGTGATATTCCACGATTTCTTTCATCATATCATGGAGGACTATGTGGATGACATACTAGCTAAATCTTCTAGGGCAGATCACATACAAGTTCTAGGATAGATCTTTGACAGGCTCGAGAAATACCAAGTAAGACTCAATCCAAAGAAGTGTGTCTTCGGTGTAACATCAGGAAAGCTGTTGGGATACATTATATCTCGTAGAGGCATCGAAGTAGACCTCGTAAAAGTAAAAGCTATAGTGGAGATGCCTCCACCAAAGAATCTTAAAGCATTAAGGAGCCTTCAGGGAAGGTTGCAATCCATTAGGCGTTTCATCTCATAGCTAGCAGATAAATGTCAACCATTTCAACACTTACTCCACAAGGACGTCTCATTTTGATGGGATTATAAGTGTCAGGCAACATTTGATAAATTTAAAGAGTATCTAGCTACACCTCCTGTATTGGTTCCACTAGTTGCGGATAAACCTTTGATATTATACATCTCAACTACAACTTCGGCCCTAGGGGCCTTGCTAGCACAACATGATGAATCAGGAAAAGAGCATGTAATTTATTATATTAGTAGAACCTTGGTGGGATATGAGCTCAATTATTCACCAATGGAAAGGGCTTGTTTAGCAGTAGTGTTTGCTTCTCAAAAGTTGCGGCATTACATGTTGAACCAACACACAAATCTTATCGCTAAAATTGATCCCTTGAAGTATCTACTAGCAAAAGCAGCTCTTACAAGCAGACTAGCTAAATGGGTCATGATCCTTAGTGAGTTCGACATTGAATATGTGGATCGTAAAGCAATCAAAGGACAAGCTCTAGCAGATTAACTAGCAGAAGCACCCATGCAAGATGCACACCCTATGGTAGCAGACTTTCCAAATGAGAATCTATTCACTCTTTCTAACTCCATAATGTGGAAGTTATACTTTGATGGTTCCTACACACAGCATGGATCAGGGGCCGGTATCTTGTTCATCACACCTCAAAATGACTACATTCCAAAGTCATATCAGCTTGCATTCCCTTGCACCAACAACATAGCTGAGTATGAAGCACTCCTCATAGGTCTCAATACAGCAGTTCAATGGGACATCATAGAATTACAGGTTTATGGAGACTCACAACTAGTCATTCACCAAGTCACAGATGAGTACAAAACAAAAGATGAAAAGTTGGTCCCCTACAAGCAACTAGTGGATGCCTACAAACTACATTTTTCTAGCATCACATTTGAGCAAATTTCAAGACAGCATAACAAAGCTGCGGATTCTATGGCTTCTGTAGGTCACTGATCGACATGCCTGCAAATACACAAAAATGTGAATTCTTGATCGAGCAATTGTTGATTCCCGCCATCGATGTTCCAGTTACTGAAATCATCTGCGAACTTGTTGGTCCCAATTCCCCATGGTATGAAGATATCTATGAATACCTTAAACACAATACCTTTCCCCCTGACCTATCATCCACCAAACGCAAAACCTTTATCCATCGATCCTCCCGTTACATCATTTTGGGTGATACACTATATCGTCGGAGTCTCGATGGTATCCTCTTACGATGTCTTAACACGGAAGAAGCCGAAGCTACCTTACGAGACATACATGAAGGTGTTTGTGGTTCACATTCTACCGGTCCTAATCTCGCTAAGAAGATACTCAGAACATGATATTACTAGCCTACAATAGAGCAAGATGCTACACAGTTTGCTAAGAAGTGTCTATAATGCCAGCAACATGGAGATTTGATTCACGCACCAGCTCATGAATTACAGCCCGTGACTACTCCATGGCCATTTTCTCAATGGGGTCTCGACCTCGTAGGACAAATCCACCCCTCCTCATCCAATGGCCACAAGTTCATCATTACCTCCACTAAGTACTTTACGAAGTGGGTGGAAGCCATTCCCATGACCTATATCACCGACAAGAAAATAGCCAAGTTTATCCTTAACTACCTCATTTGTCGGTATGATATTCCCCAAGCCATTGTCACTGATAATGGGAGACCATTCAAGAACCAAGATGTCCGTTCCTTATGCACACAATACAATATCCAACATCGCTTTTCAACTCCCTACTATCCGTAGAGTAACGGCCAAGCTGAGGCTTCCAATAAAACCATTCTCAAAATACTCAAGAAAATAGTCAATGAAGCTGGTCGTGATTGGCACTTGCAACTCAATCCCGCCCTATGGGCCTACCGCACTAGTATCAGAACACCAACTGGTGCCACACCATATGCCTTGGTCTTTGGCATTGAAGCCATCCTACCTATAGAGGTCAAGATCCCATCCCTCAGAGTATCCATGCAGAACTTGATCAACAGAGAGGAGTACCGCACTTCTAGATTAGCTGAACTAGAACTACTAGATGAGAGGCACCTTGCAGTGGTTAATCATCTCCATGTCTATCAAAACAGCCTCCGGCGTAATTACAACAAAAAGATCAAAGAAAGATGGTTTCAAGTTGGGGATCTTGTACTTAAAGAGAATCAGAGAAATCAAGCAGATCGAGAGAAGAGGGGCCAAGTTTGAACCTAACTGGTTAGGTCCCTTTATTGTCACAGCAGCATATGGATCAGGAGCTTATACTTTAGCTACACCTGATGGCATTCCTTTGGATGAGCCACTTAATAGTGTTCATCTTAAGAGGTTCTATGCCTAATCCTCATAATATTCCAAAAAAAAAAAATGATAAAAAAATAAATAAAAACAAAATAATTCATCCTCTAGTGAAAACCTGGCAAACGGGCACCTTGGATAAATACCATAGTGAAAACTTGGCAAACAGGCGCTATGTGTAGAGTCATCATCCATTGTCTATCGAGTCTTGTTCACTCCATGTCCAGTTCAACAGCAAGCTTCATCCATCCATCCATAATAAAATCATTGACCTTGTTTGCATTTCCATCTCCCTATCTAGTATAGCTCAAAAATTTGTCAATGTCCCTCATCGTCATCCCACATCTTGATCTGTGTCAACAGTTTACGCTGCCTAGTCCTAGGTCACAACTTTCTAGGTCTTCTTCGTCAGTCATCCATGCAAATTCCTCTACTGGAATGGGGGCAACTCTTTCCTTAACTTAGGTCTAGGGGAGGTTCCTCACTCTTAATTCGTAGCAATCACATCAATCTTTCTCTTTCTCGTAGATAACACCCTTTAATGGACACATCACTCCTACGATAAGGCTGTTATCTTCTCGACCCTTTTCCTACATCATCACTCTAACCAGAACTACATATCATCTCTTCTCAAGCTTAAGGTACCTTAATCCCATGGATATGGGTATGTAGGCAGTCTGGAATATGAAGGAAGTTTCCAGTACTCAGGTACATAAGATCTTCCCCCCACCATCTTGACCCATCTCATCACTCTATCCAGAACTACATATTATCATCTTTCATCTTTCCTTGTAATGTGCCTTGATCTTGTGGATACAAGGTATGTAGGCAGTCTGGAATACGAAGGATGTATCTAGTACTCAGGCACATATGATTCCTCATTCTCCACCCATTTCAATCCATTAGCACTGTCGCCTTTCTTATCTTCCATGTTTCAAAATACATTCACCTCGACTTGACTAACTCAAGTAGCAAGCTAGCACATCCTTTCAAAGCAAATGTTCTTAGCAAACCTGAAGCAAAGCAGCTTTCTTCCAGAGTCATCTACTGTCCTCCTGTTTCAATTGCCAACATCAACTACATCCAGCTTAACCAAAGCACCAGATCCACAAGCTTGTCTTCTGTAGAATGTTCCATTGTCGAGACCAACACACGTGTCTCCTGCGACATGTGGCATTTCCTACAGCAAGATATTGTCTTTTTAGGTAGATGGCCCCCTTTAACGGACACAGAGTTCCTATGATAAGGCTGTTATCTTTCCTATCCAATCTATCCTAAGCAACCTC
This sequence comes from Cunninghamia lanceolata, assembly GCA_027924645.1. NCBI lineage: Eukaryota > Viridiplantae > Streptophyta > Pinopsida > Cupressales > Cupressaceae > Cunninghamia > Cunninghamia lanceolata. The sequence goes on along the minus strand of BSBN01000472.1, from coordinate 14,943,162 downwards.
TTTGGCAAGAGAATATGTTGGCTATATGTTTACTTTGTAAGTTAGTCAATTTGATTTTTGGTTTATCTTTTGTTCCTTTTCCAATACCTATTCAAGACTACCTTGATTTATCTATAATCTTGGTATGTTGCGATGCAGTATGGATTGGGGGCATAGTCATTGCTTTTGTGTGTCGTGTTTGAGGAATGATCTTTAGCATCTTTCTTAGTAGCATATTTATCCTGCGTGTGTTAGGACCTAGCATCTTACATATTTAATATTCTTCTTGCATTTACATGTATTGAAGTTTATTTTATGTTCAAGACTATGGCTCATTCACATGTACCAACAAGGTCATATTATATCTAAGGGATCTAAGTTCACCGCTTGCTTGCGGAGTCAATGTCCATGCACTCAAATATTACAGCACCTTGGTCTTTTATACCTTGGTCGCAAACTATCCATGTGCTATATCAAAAATAAGGATTGCTCTTTATAAACATTTGTGAAACCAATGTAACAAGCTCATTCACCCATCCATTTACCCATGGCCTTATATAGTTTTTCAAGTAAAGATTGATCAACCGTCTTTCTCTCATATTCTCTCCTATCTCCTTTCTTCTATATATCATCAACCCAACCTCGTCTGTCTCCAACACAACCTTCTAGTCAAGCGTCAACCTAGTGCTTCTGTCGTTTCCCTGTCTTTCCGCTCGAGGGAGCATATGCTGGGGCAACTGTATACACTGGGGCATCAGAATTGTATCATGTCTTCAACAATTATTTTCTTTGACGCAACGCTACAAACTGCATTGCATCAAAGAGGGGCAAAATGTAGACACCCTAAAATGACCGTGTCATTGCACTACTTGCATTTCATAATCTGTCTAATCACCTGCATTTCAACGTTAATTAAATAATTTAATTATTTAATTAATTTCACCAAATTCTTCTAAATCACATACTTGCGACATTAATTAAATAAATTCTCTTTATTTAATTAATTAAATTAAATTCCTATGTTATTCTTCCACAATTAAATAATTTTAATTATTTAATTAGAACATTATCTTCTGTCAAAAATTCACATCCACATTAATTAAATAAACCCAATTATTTAATTAATTCAACAAATTCTCTCTTATCTACAATTAAATAATTCTTAAATTATTTAATTAAATCAAAATTATTCTTCCACAATCATGCACAATAATTAAATAAATTTATTTATTTAATTTGCTTTCAAATCTTCTAAATTAAATAATTCCAATTATTTAATTATTTCTTCCAATAATATCTTCTCTAAATTTAAATAAATCAATTATTTATTTAAATTGCTTTTTCTTCTAAATTGAGTTATCTCTAAAATAACTCAAGCTTTCTTGCTCATGCAATTAAATATTCCTAATATTTAATAAAGCAAAATATCTTCTTATTCTCATGCAAATCCCTTCTTCTTGTTTTAAATCACTTAACTGATTGTTATATGTTGTTAATTGCTTTAACTCATTCTTATATTTTTGATAACTCCTCTCATGCAAAAGAAAGCAAGACACTTGGCTTCTTCTCATTCGTTGCATGTTCTTCAACTATTCTCCTCCGTTGATTCTTCTGAATTATCTGGACCGTTGATCGATCTTCATTGAAACCTATATAAACCCCTCATCTCCTTCATTAAGCCTCTCTCTTTGATCTTATTCTCAAGCATACTTAATAGAGCTTTGAGCATACTAACGCGTCAATTGAGCAACTTTACGATCTCTTAACATTGATCTCTTGAGCATACTACTTGCTTGTTGCAGCTATGGTTTCACAACTTCATTGAGCAATCTACACTTCTCCAAAAGGGAACAATACAGATTTTGGTAAGAGCTTTCATTTTTCTTTGATTTGATGATAATGGCTTTTACTTAGATTGGTTCGCTTTATATGATTGGTTTTTGGTTTTATTAGTTTTGATTTAATCAATTTTTCCTCATACACAAATACGAGATACCCATGTACAATATGAAAAACCCCAAGATACAAAGAGTGTATCCCCCATGACTAGAAACTCCCCAAAAAAGAAATGGAGGAAAAGAGGAGGACTAGGTATCCCACTTGGTTTTCTAAGACTATTTCCAACTGGCCTAAAATTAATTAACAATCACTTGAACTAGGACTTAAAACATGACAATTGAAAGGAAGCTAGATAAAACTTCCACAATTAATCTAAGAAGAGAGATATTTAAATCGAAAAGTTTCAAATATGAAAGGAATGATTACACAAACATACCAAAGCTTATACCCTGGGATAACCCTTTAGAGATAAAACCCAACATCCAAATCTCAAACCAATTATATTATCAACAAAACAAAGAGTATTACAATACAAATCTAGGCTCAAGCCTTCACAATAGATCATACCAACATACAAATCTTGGGATATTCTAGCAATACAAGAATACTTATAAAATTGAACTATTAAAGATCCATATCAAGCACCCAATAAATAGGAGAAGTATTACATGAAACCATCAAAATGGTAATTAAAAAATATGATCTAAAACCATCCAAAATGTGGCACCCAAATCTATATTCAATAGATAATGCCCAAATCTCAAGATGAGTCCATAGGCTAAAATATCATATTCGTTACACTTGTCATAAGCTATCATAACATCATCAATTTTCACTCACCAACTTGGGTGCTCCATTTTGGCTCCATTGTCTCCATTTAAGGATACTTTATAATGTGTCATAACACATTTCATAAATTCAACAAGTGTAACTCCCTCTTACAACTTTATTATGTGTCAGATATTCTCTCACCTTTTTGATGTGGGAGGTGTAACTTATGAAGGCCATAACTTTTTATTCAAGAAAATGATTAATCTTATTATTTTTAAAATGAAGATGTTAGGGTAAACTCCAATAATAAATGGTCCCAAGGTTGATTTTGACATGTTTTGGGGGGAAAAATGACCATTTAAAACCCAAAATTTATATTTTTGTGTTATTAACATTAGTATGTAAGATTGAGACATCTTTCCTAACATTCTCCCACTTGTTGAACACATTGTAGGAGCAAAGTGAATACAAACATTGTTAACTATCTACTAGGGGTTGAGAGGCCCATAGACTTACTGCCATACTTGAACAACTATGTGCTAACTAGGTTTGTCAAAGCATTTACAACATTCTCCAAAATATCAACCTTCTCTAGCATCACCCTTTCATCCTCCACCATATCACAACAAAAATTATATTGTACCTCAATGTGCTTTGTTCACATGTGAATAGTCTAGCTCTTTGCCAATATGATGGTACTTTGACTATCACAATAAACTCTAATCACTCTTTGATACAACCCAACATTTGAACCTAATATTAGAAGCTAGATAGGATCCTTATAGGCATGAGTAGTTTCCATGTACTCTACATTTGTAGTAGATAATGTGACCACAACCTATTGCTTGCTCATCCAACTCACTACACCATCAAATAAACTAAACACATAGCCATTGGTAGACCTTATACTATCAACAACCCACTGAAGCTAAATCCACAACCCTAAATATCCAATGATCACTATACATCTCCTAAGGTATCATCTCCCTAATAACTATGGAGTATTCTAAAGTACCCCACAAATATCTAGATTCTCTTCACTGTTTCTTAGTGATCCCATCCAAGATTAGGCCTAGAATGGCTCAAGACTCCAACTACTTGGGTAATGTTTGATCTAGGGTAGACTATAACATGCATAACACTCCCAACTAGACTAGTATAGGGCACAATACTCGTCCTCCATCTCTGTAGATGTTGAAGGACACTATTTAATTGAAAGTTTTATTCCCATAGACATAGGAAAAATCATTCATTTGTTGTCATCCATATTGAAGAGTTGTAAAACCGAGTCAAAATAATTCCTTTGAATTAACCAAAGTTTTTGTTATCTCTATCTCCTCTAATCTCCATCCTTAAGATATACTTAAAAAATCCTAATTCTTTCATTTCAAACTATGATGAAAGTTGAGATTTCAAGTCACTAATCATATTGTTACCATTACCAAATAACATGTCATCAACATACAAAGTGATAATAATAAAATGATCGTCAACTTGTTTGTAGTAAACACAATGATTAGATTTAGAATTGATAAATCCCAACAAAACATAAGAATCAAAATTCTAGTGCCACATTATAGGAGACTATACTTATGACCATAGAGGGATTTCTTCAACTAACAAACCAACCTTTCCTTACCCTTTTCAATGTAGTTCTCTAGCCATGACATATTGATTTCTTCCTCCAAGTCACCAAGTAGGAAAATTATCTTCACATCCATCTACTCAACCTTAAGGTCAAATGTAGTAGCATAAGATGACAAGAATCTAATAGATGCTCGATTAGAAATAGGAGAAAGAATATCACCAAAACCAATTCCCTCAACATGGAAATGTCCTTTCACAACAAACTAAACTTTATAATTTTTGACACTACCATCTAAAGTGAACTTCTTCTTGAAAACCCATTTACATTCAATAGGTTTCCAACCCATGAGCAATTGAACCAAAACCCTTGTATTATTCTTTTTCAATGTAGTTATTTCCTTTTCCATGGAAAACTTCCAAGAGTCACTATCATTCATTTGTATTGCCTCCTTCATAGTTCTAGGATCATTAGTGTTAGTAATCAAAGTAAAATGCATCTAGAATCAAGTGGGTTATACCTTTCTAGTTGTTGTCTTTGCCTAGTGGACCTCCTTAAAGGTTGAGGTGAAGGTTCTTCCTCCTCAAAGCTTGAAGAAATCGTAGTACTATCCTCCTCATCTAGTTCACCATAAATTTATGGTTCATCATTTAGTGTAGCCTTCTCAAATTTTGGCTATAGTTGCACAACTAACTTAGCATCATCCTTTAGTTCCTCAATTGTGGAACTAGACTAGATCTCCCTTAAGATTAAATTTTGACTATGCATGGTCTTTCTAGTTATAGGATTCTAGAGCTTGTATCCTTTCACACCTTCATTGTAGCTAATGAAGTTATATGTAACAACTTTGTACTCCAACTTAGACCTCTTTTCTTTGGGTACATGAACACATGCCTTGCAATTGAACACATAGATATGTTGAAGTGAGGGATTTTTTCCTATTCAAATATCCTATGTGTTTTTGACAACAAGCACCAATGTAGGAGATTTATTATTCAAGTAATATGTGGTGCTAACTACTTCTACCAAGAACTTCTAATCTAAACCAACACCACTAAGCCTACTCCTAGCCTTATTGCTCAATATCTTATTAGTTCTCTCTCTAGCTCAATTTTGTTGAGCAGTGTAAAGAGTTTTCTTACATTGCGAGATTCCATTTAGTTACAAAATGCATCAAACTCTACCAAATAATACTCTCCACCATTGTTTGTTCTCAACACCTTGATCTTTCTACCCATCTAGTTCTCCACAAGAGCTTTAAACTTGTTGAACTAATAGAAGACCTTAGACATTTAGTTCAAAAAGTAGACAAAAGTTTTGTGGATAAATCATCAATGAAAGTAACATAATACAAGAGAAGATACATCTACAAGATCAAAAAAACCATTATGGATATAATGGCACCACCATAGCCTATGGTTCCAAAATTGAACTAATTTTTGGGCTAGCAAGTGAAGGAAGGAGGTTGTGTTGTTGCAAGGAACTCACACAACCTATGCAAAGGTCTTAAAACTCTTACTAGAGGTGGAATACCTTGCTACAAGTTTAAAAATTCTATGTTGTATGTAAATAAATCATTTTCTATAGGAACTTAAATAAACACATGCATTTGGAAATACAAAACTAATCACAAGATAAACTAGGCATACACAAAACAAAAATAACCAGTTTTTGGAGCAACAAATCCACAAAAATTTAACCTGATAGATGGAGGACACACACATGAAGGGTAGTTTTAAATAGATTATTTCATTTCATTCATTTTAGAATTAATAGTCATTTACATACATCCCACTTCACATATCTGGGAAAAAAATTTAGACTCTAGAAGAAGTGTTTTGATACAAGTTTTTAGGCACAAGAAAATTTAGACTCCCCTATTTTCTTGTGCCTAAAAACTTGTATCAAAACACTTCTTTCTCTGTTTTCTTCCTTGTTTCTCATCTTGCAACCTATGTAACTAGTGCCTCTCTATTTTTCTTATTTTCCTCTTTTATGCCTATGATTAACTTCTATTTTTTCTCCCTTGTTTTCCCTCTCAATGAAATTCCCCTAAAAAATCTAGAAACTTCCACAAAATCTTTCCTAAAAGGTTTGAGTTCCCAAAAATCCCACCATAAATTCCAGTGACCCTATTTTTGGTTCAAAATTCTTGCATAGTTCTCCTACTCGACCAATTCATGATACAGTTCATTAAATGTGGAAAGGAGTGGGAGTTCAAATCAATTCATATTTAAATGGTTAATAGAAAGTTTGAATTGAACAAACAAAATCATAGCAAAAGGAGAGGGTAAATGATATTGCCACAAGTGTTGTGATGTCCCTGCATCAAATTATTAGGGTAACAAATCTGTGAGCCCTTTCTCACTACCAAAACTATGTGTGATAGTAGGTCAACAACCCTATTGTTGTAGGCCCGTAACCTTGTTGCTATTGGTTAGCAACTCTATTGCTATAGGTCCACAACCCTATTTCTTTAGGTTGAACTTGAATTGTTCAATCTCTATTGGGCTCAACCAAGTAGTGTCCTCCACTAGCATGTTCTTCCATTTCACTAGATATTCACTATATTCTATCTCTAGTATTCTTGACCACTTTGGAGTCTAAAATTATTTCAATCTCCTCCTTTTCTCTCTTGGATAGCTATTCCATCCATCATTTTAGTGGTGTTTCCTATTTATCTTGCTACTGTGATGTCTCTCCTTTGTAGTAGGCATACAAATTAGAAACATTGAAAATTGGAGAGATGTCTAGGCTTGTAGGTAACTCCAACTAATAAGCATTTGGTGAAAATTTTTTGATAATTTTTCAAGGTTTGATCTTCTTCCATTTGATCTTGTTTTTAAAGTATGGCTTGGAAATATTTCCTTCCATAGATGGGAAAGCACCATACCTCCTACTTCAAAATTTTGTCTCTCCTCTTTGAATCCATTTGCTCTTTATATTGTTGGCTACTCCAACTAAGTCTTTCCCTTACTTGATGTAGATCTTGCATATGTTTGGAAAACTCTTCTCCTCCAACACTTTTCTCATGACCCCTAATATTTGTGAGCTCCCTTAGCTCTAAAATACCCCTAGGTCTATGTCCATAAACAATTTGGAATGGAGTCTTACCTGTACTTTTATTAACTAAATCATTGTATGCAAATTCATCTTATGATAGTATCAATTCCCATTATTTAAGCTTGTCACCAACTAGGAACCTTAACAAGTTTCCTAAGCTCTGGTTAACACCTTAGGTCTATCCATCCATTTGAGGATGATATGTAAAGCTGAATTTTAAATCAATACCTAATTTCTTCCAAAGTGTCCTCCAAAAATGTCCTACAAACTTAGTGTCATGATCTAAAACTATACTTTTTGTTAAGCCATGTAACCTAATAACCTTCGTGAAGAATAAATCCGCAACATGTGTAGCATCATTTGTCTTTTTGCAAGCCATAAAATGAGCTACATTTGATAACATATTAACAACCACAAAGATAGAGTCCTTACCTCTCTGCATTCTTGGTAGCCCAAGAAAAAAATCCATGCTTATGTCATCCCATAGTTTTTCAGTATGGGTAATGGTTGATATAGTCCCATATTTTGGCTCCCTCCTTTGGAATATTGACAAACTTGACATCCTTGCACAAATTTTATAACTTTCTTCCTAATCTTTGGCCAATAATACCTTTCATTAATCTACACCATACTCTTATCAACTCCAAAATTTTTGGCCAATCCACCATAATGCTTTTCTTTTATTAGGTTCTCCCTCATTGATCCTTGAGGTATACATAGTTTTTGTCCTTTGAATAATAGTCCATCTTGTATAAAGTAATCCATCCATGGTGTCCTATCCATACTAATAGGCTCCGTACATGTTGTCCATGCATCCTTGATGTTTGAATCATCCTTGTATATCTCCTTCATGGAATCAATCCCAACTACTTTAGCTCTCATTTTAGTCAATCATATTGCTTTTCTACTCAAAGCATTCACTACCTTATTTGAACCCCTGCTTTGATTCTTGAGAACAAAAGTATACTCTTGTAGGAATTCCACCCACTTCATATGTCATTGGTTAAGCTTGGTTTGAATGTTAATAAATTACAAAACATGATGATCCATCTAAAGCACAAACTTCTTAGGAAGTAGATAATGTCACCACTTCTTTAATGCCTACACTAAAATGTAGAACTCTTGATCATAAATGAAATACCGCTTCTTGGCATCATTAAGATTTTCACTAAAATAAGCTATGGGTCTTCCCTCTTGGTTGAGAACCACTCATATGATTGTCCCACTTGAAACACTTTTGTAAAATTGGGTAAGGCTAACACTAGTTATTTGATGACCTTCCTCTTAAAGAACTCAAAAATCTTATTTGTTGTTGTTGTATAGTTAAAGTCCTTTCTATCTCCCCTTATAGTTCTAGTGATTGGTGCACATACCCCACTAAAATTTTAAATAAACCTATGGTAGAAGCTAGCTAGACCATGGAAACTTTGAACCTAATGCACACTCCTAGGCCATTCTATTATTGCACATAGCTTTTCTGGATCCGTTTGTAGCCCCTTAGGTGAGATGACGTATGCCAAATAGGCCAATTTATCTTTGATAAAACTGCATTTCTTTAAGTTCACCAACAATTTCTCCTCCTTAATCCTTTGGAAGACCTACCTAATATGCTGGTAAATGTTCTTCCCTATTGTTTCTAAAAATTAGAATATCATCAAGGTAAATAATTGCAAACTTTCTCAAAAATGGTCTCAACACTTCATTCATCAACTACATAAACATGCTAGGTGCATTTGTCAATCCAAATGGAATTACTAACCATCAATATAACCCCTCCTTAGTCTTAAAAGTAGTCTTCCACTCATCACCCTCTCTTATCCTAATTTTGTAATATCCACTTTTTAAATCAGTTTTACTAAAATATTTAGCCTTTCTCAAGTAGTCCATGAGATCATCCATTCTAGGTAAAGGAAATTGATACCTGATAGTTAGTTTGTTTATGGCTATTAAGCCTATGCACATCCTCCATTCACTATATCTTTTTAGTACTAAGGGTGTGTGCAAGAAGTTGTGTCCACTTATTGGCCAAAAAGTGGAAGTGTTTTCCCTGATTTTCAGAATTTGTCACATTTGACCTAAAAATTTGAAGCATTTAATGGTCGAATCTTGGAAAAATTCACTAAATATGAAATGTAGTACTCGGAGTCTAGTTTTCAAATATGTAATTTTTTTCAATACCCAGATGATAGAAAGTGATTTTGAATAGGTGTTTCTAAAAACCACTATTTAAAAGTCACTTTTTTTTAACTATACCATGTATGTGTACGTCATCCATATTTTGACCTAAATAATCATATTTTTCAAAATCCTTTTGGGAAAATATTTGTAACTCATTGAAGCACGTTTTCCATATTTTTTTGTAATTTTTTATTGAATATTTTTTTTTTATTAATTTTTTATTGGCCATTTTTGGTCTTTTAAAAAATCATCGTGTACGTCACACATAAGATGACCTAAACTTAACATTTTTTGAAATTTTTTTTTTTAAATTGAAAAGAATTGTCTAAAGTACGTTTTCCTACAATTTTTTTTACAAAAAAATATGTTAATAAAAAGTTATTAAAATACTAGAAAACCCTAATAATTCAAGTTTATGGACCTATTTCATCAGAAATTGATTAAAAAATAGAAAAAATAATCTAATTGTAAAAAAATTACATATTTGGAATCTACACTGTCTCATCTATAATGGGTTTTAATTTCGTCAAAATATTCTGCAAAATAGACCTTCAGATATATGCCCAAAGTCACTATTTTGTTATGACATTGACAGGACCTTCAAGTTGTAGGTCAAACCTGGTCGAGAGGTTAGGTTCAGGTCCCCAAAGCATTTCCCGAACCGGGTTACAAAGCAAAACCCGAGCTTAAAATTCAAATTTTAAATAACGGGATCCTGTTTAATAAAAGGTTAATATTTTAACCTTTATGAAACGGGATCCCGTTTTCAAAACGGGATCCCGTTTCATAAAGGTTAAAATATTAACCTTTTATGGAACTCAAAACGGGATCCCGTTTCTTGAAAACGGGATCCCGCTTTTGGCTCGGGAACCTGAAGCAAAACGGGATCCCGTTTCATAAAAAGCGGGATCCCATTTTGGTTAACCCGATTTCAGATTTTTTTCTAACTCTAAAACTTCCAGCTTAAGTGGACACAACTTCTTGCATTTACCCCTAAGATAGTTGGTACTATGCATGGGGCTAAGGCTTTCTGTGATCAATCCTCTTTTGAATAGCTCTTGCACTTGTTTGTTCACCTCCTCATTTTATACAAGTTTCAATCTATAAGAAGCCTTGTTGGGTAAACATTCCCATAGAATAAAATCAATATGATGGTTAATGCTTCATACGGGTGGTAGTCCTTTGAAAAACTCCTTGGACACAACTTCATCAAGTTCTTCTAGAAACTTCTTCACTTCCAAAGGCATATCACTACCATCAACAATTGTCCCTACCTGTAGCACCTTAGGAACTATTGTGAAACATAAATTTTCATGCTTAAACTCCTTCAAAACTATTTTCCATCTGCTAGTAGCATCTTTGGACTTTTTTCCACCTCTTCTTCCCTAGTTATCAATGAAGTAAAAGTATGCTTTTGACCATTTTTCTCCAAAGTATAAGTGTTTTCTCTCCCATTATGGATTGCCTTCCTATCAAATTTTAATGGTCTTCCTAAGAGCAAATGACATACGTCCATAGGCATGATATCATACCACACCTCATCCTCATAAGTGCCTATTCAAAAATTTACTAGGAATTGATGGTCAACCAAGATCTAGTGCCCTTTTTGCAACCACGACACCTTGTATGGAGTAGGGTGAGCTATCCCTTTTAACCCCAACTTTTCTACCATTTTAGTTGAGACTAAATTGTTAATAGTCCCACTATCTATTATAACCTTGCAACATTTTCTACTTGCTTTACACACTATCCTAAAAAAACTTCTCCTTTGGATAGGTTCATTTTCTCTTTTGGATGGCTTCAACAATATCCTTTTCATCACAAGTGTTTCCTCCTTTTTAGGTTCATCTAGTTGAATAATAGATCCTATATATTTTGCATCCCCTTTGGCTATGTGTGCACTTGTAGCCTCTATTTTCCTTGATCATTCTAGCCTACGTTGTGGGCATTCATAAAACCTATGGCTTGACTATTCGCATGTAAAACAAGTATCTTGAAAACCTCTGCCTTTGCCCCTTCCAAATCCACTTCTACCTCTTGTAGGGTATGGTCTTCCTCTTGTTTCATTTTTTATCCTTTTGAATGTTCAACGGGTTGGCCTCTTTGTCATGGTTATATTTTCTTTGATGATGTCCTCTACCTCTACTAAATCCACCTTTGCCTTTGCTTACTCCTTGTTTTCTTTCCATTTTCTCCTCTGCCTTTAAAACATACTGATATGCCTCTTCCATAGTTTGTAGCTTCACCATGCTTAGATCATCTTGATTATTCACCCTAAATCAATTAAAATATTAAGCCAACTTTTCATGGTATAATCCATTATGCCCTTATCTGATTAAAATTTTGGTAAAACTCCTCAATATAGGCCTTCACACTTAACTCTCTTTGTCATAAATTTTATAGCTTCTTGAGCAGGTCAAGCTGATAGTCACCTAGTAGAAACTTAGCCTTCATCTTGGTCACCATTTGATCCCATCAAATGATCTTATCCCTACCATTTCTCCTTCTCTCAACATGCACCTCTTTCCACCAAAATGTTGCATGACCTTTGAGTTTTGTTTGGGCAATCTTCATTCTTCTAGGGTCCTCCACTTCATCATATTTGATGTATTCCTCCATTTTAGTTAACCAATATATTAACTTATCAGGTTCCAAATTCCCTAAGAAGATTGGCAGCTCCATCCTCATTCCTTTCCTAATGTTGGAGATATCCCTTATCAACCTTCTTTCTTCCACATCCATATCTGCATTTGAATTTTCACCTTCTTGTACTACCATATCTACTCCTTCTTCACTCTCATTGTCAACATCATCATATGCCATGCCTCTTCTCCTATAACCTTCTATTAAATCTATCCTTGCCAATACTCCCATTAGGGCCTCCAATACCTCATCTATTCTTCCTATAGAAGTTGTTTCTATAGAAACCTCTACCATTCTTCTCCTTGGTAGCATCTTGTTTCCCTAAATCTCTTTCCTTTCTTCTTACTATAGTTGACCTAGCTGCAATATCCCTTTTTTGTAGGGCTTCTTTAAATCCTAAGCCAAATCTACTACCTTCCTTCCCAAAGATGTAATTGTGCTTTGATACCATGTTGATGGCACCACCACATCTTGCAATGCCAAAATTGAACCAATTTTGGGGCTATCAGGTGAAGGAAGGAGGTTGTTCTACTACAAGCAACTCACACAATCTCTGTAGAGGTTTGAAAACTCCTACTAGAGGTGGAATACCTTGTTATGAGTTTAGAAATCCTATGCTATAAGTAAATAAATTCTTTTCTATAAAAACATAAATAAACTAAGCACAACATAAACTAGGCATACACAGAATAAAAATAACTAGTTTCTAGAGTAGAAAATCCATAAAAAATTAACCCAATAGATGGAGAACACATACATGAAGGGTAGTTTTAAATGGATTATTTCATCTCATTCATTTTATAATTTAGACTCCCCTAATTTCTTGTGCCTGAAAACCTATATCAAAACACTTCTTCCTCTATTTTCTTCTTTGCTACTTGTCCCACAACTTGTATAATCGATGCCTCTCTATTTTCCTTATTTTCCTCTTTTTTTTTCATGGTGTTACCCCCTCTTTGGTATTTTCTCCCCTCTTCTTCTTCTTCTTTTTTTATTTTTACCCTTGTTTTCCCTCTCAATTAAATTCCCCCAAAAATCTAGAAACTTCCACACAATTTTGACTAAAAGGTTTGAGTGCCCAAAAATCTCATCATAAATGTCTGATGACCCTATTTTAAATTCAAAATTCCCACTCAGTTCTCCTGCTCCACCAATTCATGATATAGTTCATTAAATTTTGAAAGGAGTATGAGAAAAAATCACTTCATAGTTAAATGGTTAGCAAAAGGTTTGAATTTCAAACAAAATTGTAGCAAAAGGAGAGGGTAAATGGAGTTGCCACAAGTGATACAATGCCTTGTATTAGGATTAAATCTAAAACATCAATTTTGGAAGAGATAAAATAAATTGAACATAATTTTGATTTCCATATATGCAATGCTTATAGAAATCAAAATCTAGACTACAATCAATAAACCCCTTAACAAGGTTTTTTTCTTCAAGGCCCTTAGGCCCACAAATGTGGCCCATATACTCATGCCACACGATGCTCTTTTTAGTAGGAATTTTTCTTCTCTCTGAGGCAAGAGAAAGCTTAGGAACCCATGTAGTGTGTTTAGAAGATCTAGAAATAGATTTATTTGAACCAAGTTCTAGAGACAAAGGTGAAGATTTTGCAGATCTCTTCATTGTAGGTGTAATATAACTATTAGACTAGATATATGTGTACATCAAGATGGAAAAGACTTCTAGAATGAATTTCCTTAGAAAATACCATGGCACCATGAACTGTCTTCAATCCTTCTTTCCTAAAAATCATATGTACCCATGCATCATTTATCTTGCCAATAGACAATAAGTTTCATGTCAAACCTAGGATGTGAAAAACTCTAGAGGGTCCTTTTATCCTCCCACCACTAAAAGGAATCTTGACTCAGGTTTGACTACAATACTAAGGAATGCATTTTCACCAAGGTAGACCTTTCTACCATCAATTATCTTGTTCTAAAAGAACCACTCACTATGGGGAGTCATGTGAAAAGAAGTGTTGAAGTTGATCATCAGTGCATCTTAACATGCATGTATAGACAAAGATACAATAGAAGCATCAATGTACTACTGAGAGTTCTTTGAATATATTCTTATCTTGCTTCTTCTCTTTATGGTTCTTACTAAAGTGGCCTTACCATAGTTCCAACATTCCACCTTGGATTGTTGGGAGACTTAGATCTCCCAAAATACTTAGATCTTCCTTTCTCTTACTTCTTGTCCATCTTACTTTTTTCCTTAAAACTACCATGAACTACCAATGCATCTTTGAGGGTGTCTCAATTTTTCCATCTCATCTCCTTTGAAAGGGGAACACCCACAATCTCTTCAAGTGTCAACTTAGTGGTAGTGCTTATAATGACCATAACTAGGTTATCCCATGAATATAGAAAATAATGTATAGAAGTGTGATACTTTGATCTTAATCATCCATCTACACACCAATATACTTAAACTAGGTAACCATAGTGTTGAATGCATTCAATTTTTTAAAAACAAAGCCACTATCACCCATATTTAATGAATACTTTCATAGAAAAAGCTTATTGATCATGGATTTGGCCTAATAGAGTTTTTTGAACACTAACTATAAGTCACTCTATATGGCTTCTTTTGAAACATTCAAAATTATTGGATCTACCAAATAGATTCAAATGAGGCTCTTCACTTTTCTATCCAACACATCCCAATCTACTTGTCACATGGTTCCACATTTGATAATAGTAACTAGACCCTATAGATTCTAATCCAATAAAAAAATCCTTCATTTGGAGATCTCATAGTTGAAAATTTGTGCCATTAAAGATTTCCATATCCACATGAGATATTCTTTCTATTTTCTTTGCAAACAATATATTTTCTACACATGGCTGACACTGTTAGAGTATATAATATATTTGCATATCTTATTATCCTAGGTTTAATATGTATAGGATAATATTTCTTAGGTGCTGACTTGTACATTTGTCACATTTTGAGAAGTATCTTCTCTTGCCCACATGTGTCACACTCATAGGAAACATCTTCTATTATTAGCAAGTTATGTTTTACTTGGTCTTCTTCCTAGTGACTCACTTTGTGACTCACCTAGTTTCCATATGTTAGGACTCCTCTTGAGTATTTCTTCTAGATACTCATCTCATGATCATATGTGATATTGATTCATGCTTTTTGAGCTCTCTTAATGCTATTTTTCCTTTTGATCATTTACATTTCTCTAATTGGAAACTAACTATGTTGTTCTAGATTTTGTTTTCATAAATCATTTGCATTTACAATTTCATAGTTTCTATTACTTGCAATTTTTTATGACTTAATATCTATTTTACAAATTCTAACATAGTATTAGAGAAATGGCGAAAGGATAGATCTTTTAGTTTCTTCTTTTTAGATATTTTGGGGGCTAATCACTTTGCATACTCATATCATGATCATATGTGATATTGATTCATGTTTTTTGATCTCTCTTAATGATATTTTTCCTTTTGAGCATTTGCAATTGGGTAAGTGCAAGAAGATGGGGGGCCAAAAAGGGGTCTTAAGTGGCCACTTTTTTTCTGAAATCAGGAAATACTGGCTTTGGATGAGAAATTGAGCATAGTTACACTCAAAATTTGCAGATGCAACCAAAACAATGTTCGTAGCGCTCCAAGTCTACTTTCTATACTACTATTTTTTTTTGAAAATGGCATAGATTAAGGGGTTCAAAAGAGGGAGCCACAGAAATTGGTGTTGTTTCTATCAAAAAAACATAACATAGCATGTTTTGTGGCTCCCTCAAAAGGTCAACTTTTTTTTGGTATTTTTAAAATCGCTTCTGTGAGAAATTAGCTAATAGCATGTAGTTTATGCTCGATTTTTCTGATAATTGTTTGATGAATATTTGATTTTTTACTAATTTTCAAAGTGGACACATCCTAAAAAATAGAATTTTGGCTGTGCTACCCCTATAAATTTTGAAAACTAATTGAAAATCATTTTTTTCTTTTTTTAATATTTGTAGAATGGAGTCTAGTTTCTAAATATGTAATTTTTTTGAAATTTGAATGAATAGTTAATTTACAATGAAAAAAAGACCAAATAGTGGTTTTTGCCCAAAAACGGACACAAACAAAAGAAATTAAAGATGAAAGGCTTAACATTGTTAAAATGTGAAAAAAATCACATTGCCAAATAGCTAAGAGAAAGCCTAACATTACCTAGGTGTTCGATTTGTTCGACCTTAAAACACATGCAAATCTGAGGGTTAGCACGAACAAAATTATGTGAAATCTTGAAGAATATGGAAAAACACGTCTGTGACTATTCATAAGGCACTCCAAGCCTTTGGGTTGGAAATCCAAAGCAAATCCCAAGCCCAAGGCTTGGGATTCCCAAAGAAAGACATAACGTGAGTGTGTTATAACGCGCTCGCGTTATGTTTTGCTTTACATTTTTCCTTTCCCGCAAGTCTGTTGTTTGTCATATTTGACATATCGCGAGCGCATTATAACAGGCTCACATTATGTTCCCCTTAAATTTTTTTATGTTCAAGGCTATTAATCATGAGGGTTAAGGGATAAGGGATAGGGTTGTAGGGTTTAGGGATAAGGGATTAGGGTTTAAGGTATAGTATCGAGCCCGTTGAGGGTCTAGGAATATGGATAGCATTTAGGGTTTAGGGATGAGGGATTAGAGTTGAGGGATGATAGATTAGGGTTTAGGGATAAGGTTTAGGATTAGGGTTGAGGGATTAGGGTTTAAGGTATAGTGTTGAGGGTTTAGGGATAGGGTTTAGGGTTGAGGGATTAGGATTTGATGTTGAGGGTTGAGGGTTGAGGGTTTAGGGTTTAGGGATAGGGTTGAGGGTTGAGGGATCAGAGTTAAGGGTTGAGGGATTAGGGTTTGACATTGAGGGTTGAGGGTTGAGGTTCAAGGGTCAAGGGTTTAGGGATAGGGTTGAGGGTTGAGGGATTAGGGTTAAAGTAGATTGTGGAGCGTGTAAGGATTAGGGATAGGGTTGGAGGGTTTAGGGATAAGGGATTAGGGTTTAAAGTATAGTATCGAGTCTGTTGAGGGTTTAGGAATAGGAATAGCATTTAGGGTTTAGGGATGAGGGATTAGAGTTGAGGGATGATGGATTAGGGTTGAGGGTTGTGGGAGTAGGGTTTAAGGTATAGTGTTGAGGGTTGAGGGTTTAGGGATAGGGTTTAGGGTTTAGGGTTGATGGATTAGCATTTAATGTCGAGGTTAGGGTTAGAGTGTTGAGGGTAGAGGGATTAGGGATAGGGTTTAGGGTTGAAGGTTTAAGGATTGAGGGTTGAAGCTTTAGGGATGAGGGTTTAAGGCTTAAGATATAGTGTCAAGTGTTGAGGGTGTAGGGATAGGGTTTAAGTTTTAAGGGTTAAGGGTTGAGGGATAGGGATTAGGGTTTAAGGTATAGTGTTGAGGGTTGATGGTTTAGGGATAGGGTTTAGGTTTGAGGGATTAGGGTTTAGGGTTGATGAATTAGGGTTTAATGTTGAGAGTTGAGGGTTGAGGGTTGAGGTTGAGGGATAGGGTTAATGGTCAAGGGATTAGGGTTAAATAAGAGTGTCGAGGGTAGAGGGATTAGAGTTTAAGGTATAGTATCGAGCCTGTTGAAGGTCTAGGAATAAGGATAGCGTTTAGGGTTTAGGGATGAGGGATTAGAGTTGAGGGATGACAGATGACGGATTAGGGTTGAGGGTTGAGGGATTAGGGTTTAGGGATAAGGTTTAGGGTTAGGGTTGAGGGATTAGGGTTTAAGGTATAGTGTTGAGGGTTTAGGGATAGGATTTAGGGTTGAGGGATTAGAGTGAAGGATTGAGGGATTAGGATTTGACGTTGAGGGTTGAGGGTTTAGAGTTTAGGGTTTAGGGATAGGGTTGAGGGTCAAGGGATCAGAGTTAAGGGTTGAGAGATTAGGGTTTGACATTGAGGGTTGAGGGTTGAGGTTCGAGGGTCAAGGGTTTAGGGATAGGGTTGAGGGTCGAGGGATCAGGGTTAAAGTAGAGTGTGGAGGGTATAAGGATTAGGGATAGGGTTGGAGGGTTTAGGGATAAGGGATTAGGGTTTAAGGTATAGTATCGAGTCTATTGAGGGTTTAGGAATAGGGATAGCATTTAGGGTTTAGGGATGAGGGATTAGAGTTAAGGGATGATGGATTAGGGTTGATGGTTGAGGGATTAGGGTTTAGGGATAAGGTTTAGGGTTGAGGGCTAAGGGATTAGGGTTTAAGGTATAGTGTTGAGGGTTTAGGGATAGGGTTTAGGGTTGAGGGAATAGAGTGAAGGGTTGAGGGATTAGGATTTGACGTTGAGGGTTTAGGGTTTAGGGTTTAGGGATAGGGTTAAGGGTCGAGGGATCAGAGTTAAGGGTTGAGGGATTAGGGTTTGACATCGAGGGTTGAGGGTTGAGGTTCGAGGGTCAAGGGTTTAGGGATAGAGTTGAGGGTCGAGGGATTAGGGTTAAAGTAGAGTGTGGAGGGTATAAGGATTAGGGATAAGGGATTAGGGTTTAAGGTATAGTATCGAGTCTGTTGAGGGTTTAGGAATAGGGATAGCATTTAGGGTTTAGGGATGAGGGATTAGAGTTGAGGGATGACGGATTAGGGTTGAGGGTTGAGGGATTAGGGTTTAGGGATAAGGTTTAAGGTTGAGGGCTGAGGGATTAGGGTTTAAGGTATAGTGTTGAGGGTTTAGGGATAGGGTTTAGGGTTGAGGGATTAGAGTGAAGGGTTGAGGGATTAGGATTTGACGTTAAGGGTTGAGGGTTTAGGGATAGGGTTGAGGGTCAAGGGATCAAAGTTAAGGGTTGAGGGATTAGGGTTTGACATTGAGGGTTGAGGGTTGAGGTTTGAGGGTCAAGGGTTTAGGGATAGGGTTGAGGGTCAAGGGATTAGGGTTAAAGTAGAGTGTGGAGGGTATAAGGATTAGGGATAGGGTTGGAGGGTTTAGGGATAAGGGATTAGGGTTTAAGGAATAGTATTGAGTCTATTGAGGGTTTAGGAATAGGGATAGCATTTAGGGTTTAGGGATGAGGGATTAGAGTTGAGGGATGACAGATTAGGGTTGAGGGTTGAGGGATTATGGTTTAGGGATAAGGTTTAGGGTTGAGGGCTTAGGGATTAGGGTTTAAGGTATGGTGTTGAGGGTTTAGGGATATGGTTTAGGGTTGAGGGATTAGAGTGAAGGGTTGAGAGATTAGGATTTGACGTTGAGGGTTGAGGGTTTAGGGTTGAGGGTTTAGGGATAGGGTTGAGGGTTGAGGGATCAGAGTTAAGGGTTGAGGGATTAGGGTTTGACATCGAGGGTTGAGGGTTTAGGGTTTAGGGTTTAGAGATAGGGTTGAGGGTCGAGGGATTAGAGTTAAGGGTTGAGGGATTAGGGTTTGTTGTTGAGGGTTGAGGGTTGAGGTTCGAGGGTCAAGGGTTTATGGATAGGGTTGAGGGTTGAGGGATTAGGGTTAAAGTAGAGTGTGGAGGGTATAAGGATTAGGGATAGGGTTGGAGGGTTTAGGGATAAGGAATTAGGGTTTAACTTATAGTATCGAGTCTGTTGAAGGTTTAAGAATAGGGATACCATTTAGGGTTTAGGAATGAGGGATTAGAGTTGAGGGATGACGGATTAGGGTTGATGGTTGAGGGATTAGGGTTTAGGGATAAGGTTTAGGGTTGAGGGCTAAGGGATTAGGGTTTAAGGTATAGTGTTGAGGGTTTAGGGATAGGGTTTAAGGTTGAGGGATTAGAGTGAAGGGTTGAGGGATTAAGATTTGACGTTGAGGGTTGAGGGTTTAAGGTTTAGGGTTTAGGGATAGGGTTGAGGGCTAAGAGATTAGGGTTTAAGGTATAGTGTTGAGGGTTTAGGGATAGGGTTTAGGGTTGAGGGATTAGAGTGAAGGGTTGAGGGATTAAGATTTGATGTTGAGGGTTGAGGGTTTAAGGTTTAGGGTTTAGGGATAGGGTTGAGGGTTGAAGGTTGAGGGATTAGAGTTAAGGGTTGAGGAATTAGGGTTTGACGTCAAGGGTTAAGGGTTGAGGTTCGAGGGTCAACGGTTTAGAGATAGGGTTGAGGGTCGAGGGATTAGGGTTAAAGTAGAGTGTGGAGGGTATAAGGATTAGGGATAGGGTTGGAGGGTTTAGGTATAAGAGATTAGGGTTTAAGGTATAGTATCGAGTCTATTGAGGGTTTAGGAATAGGGATAGCATTTAGGGTTTAGGGATGAGGGATTAGAGTTGAGGGATGATGAATTAGGGTTGATGGTTGAGGGATTAGGGTTTAGGGATAAGGTTTAGGGTTGAGGGCTGAGGGATTAGGGTTTAAGGTATAGTGTTGAGGGTTTAGGGATAGGGTTTAGGGTTGAGGGATTATATTGAAGGGTTGAGGGATTAGGATTTGATGTTGAGGGTTGAGGGTTTAGGGTTTAGGGTTTAGGGATAGGGTTGAGGGTTGAGGGTTGAGCGATCAGAGTTAAGGGTTGAGGGATTAGGGTTTGAAGTCGAGGGTTGAGGGTTGAGGTTCAAGGGTCAAGGGTTTAGAGATAGGGTTGAGGGTCGAGGGATTAAGGTTAAAGTAGAGTGTGGAGGGTATAAGGATTAGGGATAGGGTTGGAGGATTTAGGGATAAGGGATTAGGGTTTAAGGTATAGTATTGAGTTTGTTGAGGGTTTAGGAATAGGGATAGCATTTAGGGTTTAGGGATGTGGGATTAGAGTTGAGGGATGACGGATTAGGGTTGAGGGTTGAGGGATTAGGGTTTAGGGAAAGGTTTAGGGTTGAGGGCTGAGGGATTAGGGTTTAAGGTATAGTGTTGAGGGTTTAGGAATAGGGTTTAGGGTTGAGGGATTAGAGTGAAGGGTTGAGGGATTAGGATTTGACGTTGAGGGTTGAGGGTTTAGGGATAGGGTTGAGGGTCGAGGGATCAGAGTTAAGGGTTGAGGGATTAGGGTTTGACGTTGAGGATTGAGGGTTGAGGTTCGAGGGTCAAGGGTTTAGGGATAGGGTTGAGGGTCGAGGGATTAGGGTTAAAGCAGAGTGTGGAGGGTATAAGGATTAGGGATAGGGTTGGATGGTTTAGGGATAAGGGATTAGGGTTTAAGGTATAGTATCAAGTCTGTTGAGGGTTTAGGAATAGGGATAGCATTTAATGTTTAGGGATGAGGGATTAGAGTTGAGGGATGACTGATTAGGGTTGAGGGTTGAGGGATTAGGGTTTAGGGATAAGGTTTAGGGTTGAGGGTTAAGGGATTAGGGTTTAAGGTATAGTGTTGAGGGTTTTTGTCGTCAAATGTAGATTTATGGGTTCGATTATATTGATTGCCTCTCCAGTTTTGGGGTGTGGATGTTTTGGAATCAATCAGGAAGTCTTCAGGAGACTTTGTGGAAGTGGATTGGAAATCGCTTGATAGAACCCCTGCTATTTATGCTTGGATAAGGATTTGTCACAAACTAGAACTTCTACTTCCAAAGAAGATCTGTCTTTCTTCCTCGATGGGCATTTTCTATCAAGAACTTGATTATGAGGGCTTGCCCATTCATTGTTATGCCTATCATATGGCAGAGCATTTGGCAAGCTCTTGCAGGAAACAAGAAAAGTTCTCCCTCAAAAACCTTGTGGTCATTCAAGTCTGAAGGGGAAGGTTTGGAAAGAGATGTGATCAATGCAAAGGATGTGATCAATCTATAGCAGGACAAAATGTGAGCGCGTTATAACGCGCTCGCATTTTTTCTTGATATAGAAATGGTAAAAAAGTGTTGACCCCCGTGATCCAAGCCCACATGCTCTATTTTCATACTGATTCTGCGCGTGCTCTGACAAAAAAGAAGTGCTTTCATGTTGTTGGGAAGTTCACATGCACATTTGACACATTGTACCACCTTTGTATGATCTTTCCACCACCTTTTCTTCTTTGCCAACTTGAGAAGGAGAAAATAACATAGTTTTCACACCAAGTTTGATATATATCTATTCAAGTTTCAATTTTTGTAGTGTTGCAATGTTAATTGTGATTCAATTTTAGGAATTTAACATCATAGATTGGTTAATAGTATTGTTGTTAGTAATTATATTTGAGTGTTATTCAATTTAACATTGAAAAGGAAGCAAGTGGTGAAAAACTCAAATTGTTGAGGAGTTTGATGCAAGAAGAAAAAAATACTACATAATTGGGTACTCTCTCCATTCGAATCTTCATTTTTTAGGTATGTTAAATCTTTAAATGCATGTTCTTTACATTTTCCTTAT
This sequence comes from Cunninghamia lanceolata, assembly GCA_027924645.1. NCBI lineage: Eukaryota > Viridiplantae > Streptophyta > Pinopsida > Cupressales > Cupressaceae > Cunninghamia > Cunninghamia lanceolata. The sequence continues at coordinate 14,920,875 of BSBN01000472.1, read as the reverse complement.
TTCAGATTGAATTACTTTATCATGCTTTATCATACATGTTTAAAATAGACACATTCCCAATCAAGAAAGTAGCCTACAATCTCACATGATGCCATGTATATTTTTCGCACTTGGGGTCTTTAATAATTATGTGTAATAAATAGACCTTAACATACCATGATGTTAAACTATACAAGAATAAATCCTTACAACATAATAAAAATACAATCCCACTATTATCTTGTATTCATTTCTTAGGAACTAATATTGGTCTCTTTATCATGCTACAGATAAATTCTCCGTCATGCCAAGGAAACAATCAAGAATTAAACCAACATAGGAAGAGATAGAAGCTAAGAATGTAAAGAAAGCAGTGGCTATGAGGGAACTTTGTGAGAAGAGGAAATTGGACACGATAAATGAAGACATACCAATTGAAGAGGAACCACAACCATCACAAAGAGATATGGTATTGGCGGCACAAAGAGAATGAATGCAAAAACTTCATGGTACGAGAGATTTGAATACCATAGTTGGAGACACATCCTCTACCGCAAGTCAACATGTAGGGACACCATCTACCACATCTCAAGTTGAGAGTACATCATCACTCACATGTGATGAAGGAGGTACGCCATCATTCCCACCTCAACCTCAAGGTATGTCATCTATTCCATCTTTGATCGAAGGTATGCCATCTAGCCCATCTCATTTAAATATTGATGAAATTCCTAATGTTGAGATGAATTTACCTAACTTAACACCACCTAGAATTTTGCTTAGAAAGCCAAAGTATTTGATTGATATTGATGAGAATATTTTGCAGCCAATGGAAGGTAAGATTCCAAAACGCACTTGTAGAAGATATGCTAATAAGATTGGAGATTGTTCTTTGAAAAGTTAAATGGGACTGTAAGATGTCAACTATTTGTTGAAATGATGCGAAGTATAAAGTATAGGTCTATCATGGAGATTCTTGGGTTGAGAACATCAGAGGCTTCAAGTGAAAAATCTATTGTCAAGAATCTAATGAGTGCATATGAGAGTGTGGGTAACACCTCACGCACAAAAGATAGTAAGGCAACATGGCATGTGATTACATCGACTATAGTAAGTAGTCAAATGAGGAAAGCTCCTCTCATTAGAAAGATGAGTCAAGAATTGAGAATTAATAAGAAAACTTTATCAAGAGCCATTGGAAGACGCCAAAGAATTGAGAACACTAATGCCAATGAATTATGGGCGTTCTTGGGGAGACTACCATGAAAAGATAAACCAATTATTGAAGCATTGAGATCACCAATTGAAGACTTTTGGAAGAATTACACAAGGGTATCTCTGAATCAAAGGGATGTGGTAAGAAGGAGATTTGGTAGTCAGAACCATGAGCCGCATCCAAAGCATTTTTTGGATGAGACTCAAACACAGTTTTATAATAAATTTCTAGAGAAGTATCCTCAAATTAAAATTTGTCAAAGATATTTTGAAATGCTAAAACCTTTCTATGTTAAGATAAATCACACATGCACTACTTGTTGTTGTAGATTACATATTGAATTTTCTAACCATTTTGATGCTTATAGGTCTATATGTTTAGATATGCATACTAATAATGATTTGCAGGGTTGCGCCATATGTGCCCCACCAACATCTTCAAGAGACTTCATATCAAGAATTTTATGTGAAAGAGAGGAAGGTCAAATATTCTACAAGAAATTATGCTTGGATGGCACATGTCATCGTTGTGGTGGCTTGCAGGGTTTGCCAATATGTGAACATATGGAAAGAACACATGTGGTTGGAAACGAACTAGTAGAGTTTGGCAATTATAAAACAGTGGCATACAATACAAAAGATGGTAAAGAAGCAAATAGGTGTGAATTGGTTATTGAAAAGATTCTAGTGTATCAGTTTATGCCTATATTTCGTGACAACATAGTGTATGAGTATGCAAGACATGCCCATAGAGCTCAATGGTTGGACTTGCAATTCAAGTTATGCAAGGACACATTTCTGGTTGGTAGCATTATTTCAGTTGTCAACTTTGTAGAGAACTACAGTCTACAGCCACAGCGTGAGGTGCAATCACAATATTACAACTCCACATAGGTTTCTATATTTGTGCACATCACATTCATTCATGTGAATGATAGTACAGAGGATGACAGAAAGATCATAAGGGAGTATAATTTCTATATTAGTGATGATCGCACGCATTCTACAGAGTTCGTGCAAGGTTGCTTTCAGGTGTTCTACAATGATTTGGCTAGAAGGGGCATATCATTTAGTTAGTATATCATATGTGGAACTTTTGTGAGGCCGGGCATGGAAAGGGGGAGCATGATGGTGCAGGAGCATGTATCAAAAGAGCCATAGCACGAGAAGAGTTAAAGTATAAAGACAATGCAAAGTTAACAGATGCAAAATTGATTGTCGAGTGGTGTAATGCTTCCATGGGTCCAGGTAATGAAGGTAAGTCTTCAGTTCATAGATTTTTTTGGTTGATAGATGATACTAACATTGCGCCATATGAGGACTGTTGTACACTGACAGGATCAAATGAGATGCACTCTTTCAGAAGGTCAATTGCAGGTTCATGGAGTATCCATACATGAAAGATGTCATGCTTTTGTTCTTCCTATACAATTGGGCTCTGGGATGAGTGCGAGTCAAAGGAGTGGGTTGACGAATGGCAGTTAAGTTATCTTAGCCCACTTGACATGTATCGACCCCTGATGGCACTAGAACTAACACAGATGGAATCATCAATTGACTTTGACCACATATCAGATTTAGTTCAACCAGGTAATATAGGGCACGTATATGCATCTAATTTCATCTAGTTCAACCAGGTAATGTCATCTTACTTTGTAGTATTTTTGTAATGTTGACTAATTTCATCTAATTTGCTACACATATCAATGTAGGGCACGTATATGTAGTTATTGCAGATGAAGATAATGAAGAGGGAACAAATTATTACTTATGTCATTGTGTTGAAGCCAAAAAGAAATTGGAGGCCCCTATTACAGATGGAGAAAACATCAAATACCCTATAGGCTCAGTGGTTATTACTGGAACATGGCTTAGAAGGTACCCACATAAGAGAGTTAATATTTGGCTATTTTAGGAATTTGACACGCATCAGAAGATTCTTCATTACTCGAACCTTGTCGTGGCATCCAATGTTCATTTGATAAAGTATCGGGTAGACCTTTGAACAAAATCTTGTGGAAGGTGCATGAGTTTGACCATGAAGCAATACTTGACACAATAAAGAGTAGAGCAGACCCGGATGGTTCATTGGATTTATTTGTAAGTATTCACATTGATTTTGTAAAGTCATGTTACATTGAGTTGTAAGTATGCACATTAATTTGTAAGGTTTGTCTTTTTTTTATTTTCTCCTGCATTTTTACACATATACACATTTTTACATCATCATGTTATGCATTTTTGGTGTCCTGCTCCTGATGCGACCAAACTCATAACTCACCCTACTTCCTCTAGACACCATTTGATGATCTCTCCAACACTCTGGATCCAGGGCACCCAATCATGATGATGACCTATATACCATTCTCCCAAGGTGCTCATAATGAATGAAAAGAAGACCAAGGGCGCCCAAGCTTAATAGACTTATTTCTTTCAATTTTGATGATCCAAACTCTTGCAAAACAACATCCACTTTCATGCCTTTAGATCTTCCTTCACATACAGGGTGCCAAATCAAGTTGAAAAATCTACATAAGGGCACCAAAATGGAAGAAAGGCGCTCATGATGATGAAACTTAGAGCTTTTTCCTTTCCTATGTGCTCATCTAAGATGTTTGAATGATAAGGAGCACCTTGACCTTTATAATGTACATTGGGCGCCAAAATCAAGGTGATTTTAAGTCACTTTGAGTCATTTGGGGTCAGTTTGAGTCTTTGAGTCATGTTGCAAAAAAGTGTCAATGTTGTCAAGTTGCACAAAGCAACTTTTGCATTTTTGGTGTCTTGCTCATGATGCGACCAAACTGACTATTCCAACGCATCTAGATGGGTACATTTACACTAGGCATGGTCCTATTTTTCACCCAAACATGTCGAAACACTCTGAGCTACATTGTATCGATGATATCCCTAAAGAGTCCAAAGTGCAAAAAGGAAGCAATCTTTGACGAGATGTTACTCAAAAACCATGTCACTTAAAAATATTCTGTCTAAGGCAACGTGATCATGTAGAGTTTCTCTACAATAACCTCTCTCAGTTTTTTATATCTCTGAGGCATTTGCCTATGGTGAAAGGTTTTCTACTGCCCCAAAAATCATCAGAAGGAGGCAGTGTAAAGTTGTAAAGGGGTGTAACTTTTGTCTTGCTCGTGATGCGACTAAACTGACTATTCCAAAGTGTCCAGATGGGTACATGTACACTAGGCATGGTCCTATTTTTCACCAAACATGTCGAAATAGTTCGAGCTACATTTTACCAACGATATCCCTGAAGAGTCCAAAGTGCAAAAAGGCAGCAATCTTTGACGAGATGTTACTCAAAAACTGTGTCACTTAAAAACATTCTGTTTGAGGTAACACGATCATGTAGAGTGCCTCTACAATAACCTCTCTTAGTTTTTTATATCTCTGAGGCATTTGCTTGTGGTGAAAGGTTTTCTGCTGCCCCAAAAATCGTCAGAAGGAGGCAGTGTAAAGTTGCAAAGGGGTGTAACTTTCATCCTGCTCGTGATGCAACCAAACTGACTATTCCAACACATCCAGATGGGTACATTTATTGTAGACATGGTCCTATTTTTCACCCAAACATGTCGAAATAGTTCGAGTTACATTGTACCGACGATATCCCTGAAGAGTCCAAAGTGCAAAAAGGTAGCAATCTTTGACGAGATGTTACTCAAAAAATGTGTCACTTAGAAACATTCTGTCTAAGGCAAAACGATCATGTAGAGTGCCTCTACAATAACCTCTCTCAGTTTTTTATATCTCTGAGGCATTTTCCTGTGGTGAAAGGTTTTGTACTACCCCAAAAATCATCAGAAGGAGGCAGTGTAAAGTTGCAAAGGGATGTAACTTTCATCTTGCTCGTGATGTGACCAAACTGACTGTTCCAACACATCTGGATGGGTACATTTACACTAGGCATGGTCCTATTTTTCACCCAAACATGTCGAAACAGTCTGAGCTACATTGTATCGACGATATCCCTGAAGAGTCCAAAGTGCAAAAAGGCAGCAATCTTTGACGAGATATTACTCAAACACTGTGTCACTTAGAAACATTCTGTCTAAGGAAATACGATCATATAGAGTGGCTCTACAATAACCTCTCTCAGTTTTTTATATCTCTAAGACATTTGCCTGTGGTGAAAGGTTTTCTGCTGCCCCAAAAATCGTCAGAATGAGGCAGTGTATTAAGTCAGGATGAAAGCCTATTCACTCTAGGCACCAATCTCAAGTTGCACAATCATGAATGGGCTTCTAGAGCAATAAGGCGCTACATCATGGTTCCAGGACCTTGAAATGGCACCCAAGCATGTAGGAGGAATTTTCAAGGAGCCAGAATGTTTTTGAAACTCTAAGGAACTAGTCCAAAGACTCTATGGTGCCATCTTGATACCATTGAGTCAACTTTGGAACTCAAACATATTGAAACAAGGTCTAGGAAGCTAGGCGCCATCTCTTGCCAGTTCAACCTCTCAGATGCTCCAACATTGGAAAGACTCTTAATGAGCGCCTAAGTTTGAATTGATCTTGTGATTGAAAGTTTGGTGATGTATTGGTGCAAGATGATCTTCAGTTGAAGCAATCTAAGTTCTAGGAAGAGTTTAGAAGTTATCAACCTTTTCACTAAGTTAGGTACACTTTACAAGCTTTCTTACCCAAGAGTTGCACCTCATTAAGACAAGGTGCATCTTAACCTCTGGGACTTTTCTAAAGAAGCGCTTCAGTTTATTAGCACCTTTGGACCTTGTTTTGCATTTTGAAAGAGAAGGCACACTTTGGAGGCATTTATAACCTAGATTGACGCCTACGTATAGTCATCTCTCTGGAGCATTACAATGTGTTTTAAAATGAAGGAGGACATTTCATAAGTTGGGGAATTGATCACTGAAGACCTTGGAGTGTTTGAATTACTCTAAGAAAGAAGGCGCATTTCCATGGAGTAGCATACTCTAGATAGTGCCTAATGCCATCAAGGCACAATTCCACCCACACTTTGGTGCCTATCATCAGGAAGGGGCATTGGGCATTCCTTGAACAATTTTGAGCATTTGAAGTGTTTGATGCGTTTTGGAGACTCTAGAAGACTTCCTCTTGCTAGGCGCTCTTCTTGGCAACTACAACCTTCAACTGGTGCCTAGATCCTGAAGAAAAACACTTGCAAGTGTGGGTACACTTTCCTTGTGATGGAGCATCAAACTGGCACCTAGAAATTATAATACATGAAGTGAGCACTTAGGATCCTATTGGTCCAATAGGTGGTTTTGGGATCCATGTCAAGTCATTGGATTAGGTTGCCAACTTAGAGAATGCTAGACTATAGTAGGGATGAGTGTCTGATGCAGAGCACACAGTGGAAGCATAGAATTATCAACTTTTGAACCTTCAAACTCACTATTAGCGAGACAGCATACCATCGGCGAGCTTAAAATTTCATTCGCCGATAGGCCGATGCCACCATAACTCCGTTTGATTTCACTTCTGACAAACATCCCATCATTGACTCTTATTGGTCAGACAGACCGCTATCGGTGACTTTATATCCTTTCACACTAATGTCTTTGTCACTTCGATACGAGACTCTAAGTCCCTTGCCTATCGATAGGACTTAATACCATCGGTACACTCAAAAACTCTTCTGCCGACACACTGATCTCACCAATGACAACCTTTGGACCACACTCGTTGGTAAGACTCCAAACATCTGTGAACTCTAATCTCATTGGGCCGATACACCGATGGATTTTGACTGTTGGTGTGACCCCCTTCATCGGCGAATCTCTCAAATGCTCTTCCAATGCGCCGATGGGATTATCTTCCGATACACCAATGTCTTCGACTTCGAACCACACTCGTCGGCAAGACAGACCACTATCGGCAAAGCCTAACCAAGGTCTGCTAATACGCCAATACGACCAACTCTTGATGTCAATACAAGGTTCTTTTGAAGGTAAAGGGTGCCTAGGCTTATGGGGCTCAATTTGATGTATTTATTGAAAGCTCAAGGTGAATTGATGCTTATTGAAAATGCCACTTATTCCTTCATTTGCATTCTAGGCGCCATTTCCTATTGACTTATATACTCCTCCTCATGCTAGGGTGCCATAATGAAGTGGTTTAGACAATAGGTGCACTTCACTTACTAGAGGCTTGTTCTCCTTCCACCTTAGGTGCACTTTTATGGTGGAATAGGTGTCAATGGGCACCTTATCTTAAATGGATGCTCTCTCTAAGTTGGGTGCCCTTTTGAGGCTTTATGAGTTGCAAATTGTGCCTTAACCCTTCATGCTTGTTGCTTAATGTTTGAATGTTTAAGAAAGTCTCCTTTAGATGCTCATCTTAATGACTTTTTCTCAAGGTGCAATCATCCTAATGATTTGGATATTCATCCTAGTGTTTCAGGATATCAGGCTACCAGACGAAGTCATTTTCAGGATCTCAAACATAAAGAATAACATGATGATTCATTTTTTTGTATTGAATATAGTTGACATTGTATGCTACTCATAAAGAATATTAATATTTTCTGTTCAACATGATGATTCATTTTTTTTTAAATACAACTTTTATCTTTTAGTTCCAAAATGAGGTTTAGGTGATACTTGAATAACAATAGCTTGCTTATTGGATCGATAAACATCCTTTGTAATACAATTGGACTTTAAATATTTGAAGTAGCCATCTACAAATATCCATTCAAATGTGGATTTATAATGCAAGTATGGACGCCATCAATAAAAAAGATTTGTATTAACCAAATATCCATAAAGGCATACATCAATATTTGTCAATATAAGTATAACATATATACAAAATAGCCATATAGGCTTACAATAATGCCATATAGGCATACAATGTCAACTATATACAATACAAAATATATGTCCACAAATGCCATATAGGCATACAACAAAGGAACACAATAAAAAGTCATTCCCCTCTGGCTGGTGAAGAGAATAGATCACAGGCAGCCTTTAATCTTCTAGGGGATGGAGACACACACGTGGGTGGTCTACTATGAACTTGAGGGCTACTCCTCCTATTTAGTTCTTCCTGCATCTTTACCTGTTACAATAAAAAGTATAGACATTAATATATAGAAATTACATGTTATAAAAAATGAAACATTTAACAAAATAATCACTTACCGCTAACATATAATCTATCTCCTCACTTGCCTCAGTAGCAGGAATAGGCCCTGGTGATGTCATGTCCTATAGAAACCATCCAGATAGAAATTAAACTTCAAATCAATAATCTTTTGATTTTTCAAAAATAGACAACTATAACAATGAATGTAAATTGAAATTTACTAACCTGCCTCATACCCCTGTCAATACCATGGAGCTATGAATCATAGAGGCCACACCCTGCTCCATTGCCCTATGAACATGGGGAGGTGTCTCCGCAGCCTGCATCATCTGGAAATAAAACAACATTATTCAATTACAAAAACTATAATAGTGATGCAAATCATGGCTCCTAACATACACACATGTTCATCTAAACATGGAAGTACACACAATAAAGCACACAAGTCACATACAAAAATCTAGTAAGTACAATTCATTCATTAAACTATTTATTTTATTACCTCCGTAAAGCTTTGAAGTCCACCACCACTGGCAGGTGTTGCCGTGAAATCTACAGTATTAACCTATTCAACATCTAAAATCAGATATTAGAATACCATTCATATAACGATGCTATTCACATGTAATATTTATAATTGTTTACTAGTTACATACCCCGATAGTAGATGATCTAGTGTAAAATGTAGGTGGAGAACCACTGAAAACTGTATCGACGCTATGACCCTAATATTTCATTAAAATCATCAATTTAAATTAGTTAATCTTGCATTTTAAAAATAAAATTTAATAAATTAAATTCAATAAACTTGCTAATATTTACCTAAGTATCAAGGCCGAAAGTCTCACTCAGGAGGGTATCTGTCATCACCATCTACTCAACTGCAGATGTAGCATGTCCACCTGTGTCCTGACTATCCATGGGGTCATAACCACAGGCTGACCCACAAGCCTGACAAGCATGGGGTGGGACCCTACTCCTCGCACTATCTCCCAACCCACTCTGTGCTGCAGGACCGACATGCTCTATGATGCTCTGGGTCAAGGCACTAATGGATTGAAGTGTATCGACCTCAACACTCTCCTTCATAATGGAAGGGATAGAAACATGCTCATGAGCTGCTCTGTTGATTACTTGTCTCACTACCCGCCGTGGGTCAAGACGTGCCCCTGGTCTATCTTGTACTGACCCCCCACCTCTACCTTGGAAGTCCCGCATATCAAAATAGTTTGGCACTTTATTGAGGACAAACTCGCAGTAGAGTTTCCTCAAAAAGTATTGCGGGACCTCATTATTATTGCATGGAGGATGGTCAAAAACCATCCACCACCTCTACCCAAAATTGTCCCTTATCACTTGGTTGTTGCACCAATGGATAGGGAACCTCTTGCATGTAATGGGTGGAGGTTGATTTGTTTGTGGGTTTGTGAAAATGGAACACAAGTCTAATTTTGTGATTTGTAATTTTTTTACATCTTGGTATGACAACTTGTCTACATAATAATCTTTGAACTCTCTCCTCTTATCCGTCCAACTAGTTATTTGCTTGCTAATTGAATCTACATTTGATAACACAGATTTAAGAGATTCAGCAAGTGTGGACCTATGCAAGGTTGAAGTGGAAGGATCTTTCAACCTTGCAATTATATCTTCAATTTCTTTTTTGTTTTTTTTAATTTGCCCCATTATATTTTCTTGTGTTCTAGGGGCATGTCGAGGAATGGATGGAGGAGGTTGTTGTTCTGCAGGTATTTCCTCCTCAGGATTTTGTGGATTTTGAGGAGGAGGAGGAGGAGGAGGTGCATTAACATTTCCTGACAATTCATGAAATATACATCAAAAATCAACTCAAACCTACCTATTTAGAAACAAATTCAAACAAAAAAACAAATATAACTCACTCCTTTAGTGTACTCGATGTCGTGGTAGCATTTTGGCGATGAATCGATAAGCTTTTTGTGTTGAATGGAGCTTTGCAAAATGTGAGTGCGCTTTCTAGGGTTTGCAGGCCGCGGGCATAGAGGAGAAGAAAGAAATGAAATGACATAGAAACCTTTTTTTATTTATAATAAGTCAAAATGTGAGTGCGTTACAACGCGCTCGCATTTTGTATTAATTTTTTTGAAAATAATTTGGCCACTTTTTGGCCCCCCATCTTTTTACACTTACCCAATTATCTAATTGGGAAATAACTATGGTGTACTATTTTCTTTTCTTAAATAATTTGCATTTACAATTTCATAGTTTATATTCCTTGCCTTATTTTATGAGTTAATATCTATTTTATAAATTCTAACATAGTATTAGAGCATTTGTTGGTCAAAAACCCTAATGTCTCTACTGTCCCCCTCCACCAAGGTTTAATCCTCCACTTGTACCACTTCCATCTCACCCTCTATCCACCTAAGCCCATTACCACTTGTTTGATTAAGGATTCTCCCCCAAATCTTGTGGTGGGGTCCTCTGTTAGATTCAGGACAGACAACTGAGAGGGGGGGTGAATCAGTTGTCAAAAACTTTCTTTCCAATTACACACTTAAATCCTCTTAGTGATTTAGCCACATATCAATAAATCAATCATGGAAATACAATGCATTAAATCAAGAGAAGAAACACATCAACACATAACTCCAAGATTTTGACGTGGAAAACCCGATTAAGGGAAAAACCACGGGGTGATTAACCCAAGATTGTATTCTCTGATAGAAAGGACAAAATGGCACATGCCAATTAGGGCTCACTGCCCAAGCACACTGCTCACAAGAGGCTCACTTCCTACAAGAGACACATTGTCTACAATGTAATAAGTATCACATACATGAACTAGAGAATAGCATCTTCACCATGCTTGAATCAGTTCCATTTAAGCCCAATACTTCTGCTCTTCCTTTTGCTCTCCTCGTCGCTACCACACTCACATCTCCACAGGACTCACCTTGAAATGAATTTACAACTACTTATTTATACAAGGCATCAACTTAGGAATAATCATCTAAGTCAGCAAACATCTATAAGAACATCCACAAGATGTGTAATACATCCAGTCGGCCAGTCTCAGGAAGAACACCATCATCCAGAAGTTATTCTTCAATTGTGAGCTCCAACTCCAATGCGGACCACCAACACTAACTGGACATGATCCAAAGACCACCACAAGCTTGCCTGAATCACCAAGAACATCTACACTTCATCTGCTTACTAAGATCCTTCTCTCCTTCATCTGGAACCTCAAGAATATAGTTTGTCATCACTATCACAAAGGAATAGATGCTTGCAGACCTTCAAACCATGAACCAATTGAGTTAACACTTCACAAAGACTTCCTCAATACTCCCTCAAATCTGTAGAATAGGATAATGCATTTTCGGATCTCACCGGACCTATCTGTGTCACTCTGTCACCTCTGAACACTTGCTGGAACCGGTTTTACTTAAATGGCCACAACTTCTTTAGATCTTCATGTGGACCTCTAAAATATTTACTGGATCACCTTAAGACACATATCTACAAACCCTTTAAACCACATCCTTTGATCCTCATCTTATCTTGGACTTTTACCTTACTGTCTTCACTATTCTTCACTATTCCTGATATGACCAATTTTCTCAATATCCTCAGCAAACAGATCATCCAATCCTTATCATTAAAGCAACAAGAGTATGATGACATCAATGACAACACTGGTTAGGCCCATACTTGTAACATCCTCTTCTATTAAAAGTAAACAAAAACTAGACCAGGATGATGTTGAAACCTCCATGCGTAAAAAGTCCAACCCTTTGGTTGTTGCTGGGTCTCTGCCTCTCACTAAGAAGAAAAATAAGTCTCCATTGTCAAAGTTCCCCCACCTATTTCTATCACAATTTTTTTTGAAGATTCTAGTGCCAACCCATCTCCACCCTCTATCCTTAAGCCCTCAGCCTACAACTCCTTTGCCCAAAAGGAGGTTGTGGCATGGCTTTGTAACTTGAAGACTAGCCCAGGGAAAATCACTAATAGGGAGAGGGTGACTGCTAAAAGATACCCTATAGTGCCTAGTAATAAATCTAAAACCAAAAATGCCAAGGTCGACCCTATGCTATTTGAGGAGGGAGAAAGTAACCTTGTTGGGACTGCTGTCAAACCTAAGGAGAAACCCAATGTTGAGCAGGAAATCACTGAGGAGAGTATTGATGATGGGCTAGTTGTGAAGGAGGTTGAAAAGAAAGTGAAGAGTGATAAGAGAAAGATTGGGGATTCCAAAAGTAGAAGGTTGAGTATTAGATGATCCAATAGGCTAGCAAGGAGGCTCACCCCCAAACTTACTGAAGTAGAGGATTCTAGTGACACTTTGTTTGAGGATGATGTAGATTTCTAGAAGGGGGTGGAGACCCTGGAAACTGAGGAGTTTCAGGAGGGAGCAATCCTATTTGAAGAAATGAATTCTCTAGATTCTGAGTTAGACAATGAAGATGTGGACCTGACTAAGGATACTTCCTCTACTTGAAAGGACTATACTTAATCCAAACAAGTTGCTGTGGAAGTTGCAGAGCTGAAGGCTAAGATGGATACTCTAGAAAAAAACATGAAGGTGCTAGCTACTTTTAGCATGGAGGTGGCGCATAGGTCCGCTACTACGTTGTCTGTCCTCTAGGATTTAGAACTCAATAGGAATGGTTTGGATGCTAAAACATTTTTTTAACTATAAAGATATGTATAAGGTCCTAATAGAGGATTGTAGGCAGATGTTTGTTTAATTTTTCTATTGATTCTGTTACTTGTTTTTGGTTATGGGTTTTGTCCATGTGAACTAGTTAATGACTTTTAACTGGTAGTGTGTTATTTGTTTGTTGTTGGTGGTCTGTCTATGGCTTGGATTTCTCTACCCTAGTGGATTTTTGTTATAGGGATCAACACCATTATTTGTTTCTTATCATAATAAAAAACATAGTATTAGAGAAATGGTGAAAGGGTAGATCTTTTAGTTTCTATTTTTTAGAGATTTTCAGAGGGGGGCTAATCACTTTGCATGCATTTTTCCTTCAAACCTAGTAGGATCTTCTCTTAGATATTTGGATAATATTGAGAATTAAGATAGTTTGATAGAAAATTTTTAACTCAGGGCTTTGTACTTATGTTTTTTGGATTTTGGGTGTTTGTAACGTTTTAGTAATTCAAGAAAAAATTTAAGTTGTTCCATGGAATTTAGGAGGCTTGAGGAAGTGAATATTGAATTTCAGTTCATCAAAATTAGAGTTTAGGAAGCTAATTTAAAAATGGGGCTTTAATCATGGTCATAGGTAAACTACTTATTTTCAAGGCATTTTTACACCAAACTAATCCTGCCATTGCATCCAAAAAACCCAAAAATCCCCATTTTGATATACTTTTCAAAATCAAGATTAGGAGAATTTGATGTAGTCTTTTTCTATGAGGTTGTACAACCCCTTGCACAAGTGTACAAACTTTTTTTTAATTAAAAAAGTTTAGAAAAAATTGACCCTATAGGTACTACACAAATTATGTAGCACTATCAAGACTATATGACCTAACAATATAAGAAAATATAGTCAAGTATGTTGTACTATCATTTTAGAAGATTTTCAAGCCCAAGGAGAGATCTAGAAGTGACAGAATGAAGTTTGTGTTCACTAGTTATCTGTACAAATGTTCTAATTATTGCGCTAGATAAAGGAAATGTGCGCTAGCAAGAGGAAGTGAGTGAAGGTAGCAATGAGACCATGAGAGCTCATGGGATGATGTGCATAATATGAATTCACTCCTATGTTACCGCATAGGGTTTGGAGTCAAGCTGACTACATGTTACAAGAATTAACGGTTGATGGTCAACATGAGTAGTCATGGAAAGATGTATTAAGTGGTTTTAAGTTGACATAGATGACTTGGAGGAGCTTTTGATGTGAAGCATGTAATGATATTTCATTCCTACACTACCACATTTGATTTGGGATCAAAGTGTATATGCAAGGCCAACTACACATCTCATGTGGCATAGAATTATGCACCACCTTGTAGCTGATGCAGATGATTTGGAAGAGCTATATATATATGACTTGAAGTTGTTTGTGTGTGTGTAAGAGGTAAGATGTAAGCAATACATTGTGTAAGTGGTGTGCAAATGGTATGAGCTAAAGATAATTTAGAATTCGCACAGGATGTATCCATGTCTACAAGAGCATATTGCTTTACTCTAAATTGCAAAGTAAAAGAGTTGAGAAGTATGTGATATTGCATAATTGAATGTATGCAGAATGAACTTGATCCTATTTTCAACTGTTTGAAGTTGGTGCTTCATAATCTGAGTTGTTTCTTAGTGACTCGGTTGGTGCTCAGTTTTTGATAAGGAAATTGGAGTCTCCTTTAGGTTGGTGCCTGCACATTAGTAAAGGGGATTGGTCTCCACTTGGGTTGAAATTCCTATGGGTTGGTGCCTACAAAATATTTGTAATTCAATATTCTTTTGTGAGGCTGGATTTGGGTAGTAGACCCAAGAAACTTTTCTCACCGTGGTTTTTCCCTTCTGGGTTTTCCACATAAATCTTGTGTTGATGTGTGAATGTGTTTGTATTGTACAAAGTTATTTTTATGCATTGTTGATGTAGTAAAGATCTTGATGTTACGGTAGGTATTTGAAGTTAAATTTGGTATATACTGATTCAACCCCCTCTTAGTATATCTGTGTGTTCTAACAATTGATATCAGAGCTAAGTTCCTTGGTACAACATAACAATTGAATGAAGATCTTGGATTGGAACACATGGTAGGTCAAGAAGGATCTCACTCAAGTAGGGATCCACTACGTGATGGAACAAGTTATGCATTCTAGAGTATAACTTGATGGAACTCTATCTAACCTCATTAGGGTTTGATGTATGAAAATTTGTCATGGATGGTTACACTGTTCCTACAACTCTTCCAACAAACCAGACTGGTAAGAAAAAATGTGAAAACAATGCTAAAGCTAAGAATGCAATTCTATGTGGTTTGACAAACACTAAATTTGTTAAGGGGATGCCCTCCAAGTCAACTAAGGATATCTGGCAAAAACTTCATAGCATTTATGAAGGAGATGATAAGGTAAAACAAGTTAAGCTACAAACATACAGAGGCCAGTTTGAAAGTCTGAAGATGAAGGAAGAAAAAAATATTGCTCAGTATCTACTCTGAGTGGATGAAATTGTCAATGCTATCAGAGGACTTGGTGAAGAAATGAAAGAACTGATAATTGTGAAGAAGGTTCTAATATCCCTTCCCCAAAGGTATGATTTAAAAGTTTCATTTATTGAAGAATCTAGATATCTCAATAAGTTCACACTAGATGATTTGTATGGACCTCTCACTTCTTATGAAATGAGGAATGTGAGTAAGGAGACATCTAAGAAGGAAGTTAATTTCAAAGAATTCAAGGAAGAAAAGAATGATGCATTTGATCCAAGAAATGGGTCTAATGATGAGGATGCCAACTTTGTAAGAAGGTTGAAGAAGGGCTCTGGCAAGTACAAAGGCAAGTTACCTTTCAAAAATTTTAATTGCGGTAAAGTAGGTCACTATGCTTCTAAATGTCCCTTTGAAGAAAGTGAAATAGTGATCAACATAAGAGTCATAAGGAGTACAAAAAGAAAATTTTTCACAAGCATAAGAGACTCTATTCAAAAGAGATCAGTAGTTCATCAAAAGAATGTAGTCAGTGTTCATTTGAAAGTGATAGAGAAGAAGCCTTGTTCATGGAAATGGAGATTTTGGAAAATGAAGATAACCTTGTAGAAGATGACAAAGAAATGCTAGATTCTGATGAAGAAGAATGTGAGGTAGATCTAGAAGGAGAACTCATCTCTGCCCTAGATGATCTAAAATCTGAGTAAAAAAAATCAGAAGAAAAAAGTAGAACTTGAAGAATATGAAGAGATGATTGTAAATCTAAATGTTCAAGTAGAAGAAGGAAAAATAATTTTAGAAGCCGTGACATCTGAACTAAGAGAAAAATCAAAATAATGTCAAAAGCTTGAAGCTGAAGTTGTGTCTCTGAAGGAGGAATTGGAAAAGGTAAATTCTCATTTAAAAAGAAGTTTCAAATTTAGAAAAGTCTCTAAGCTATTAGATGAAATGATAAATAGTCAAAGAGTATCCTTTAACAAGTGTGGCTTGGGATATGATGATGAAAATGCAAATTCTACGACACCCCCTAAGAAGAAAAATATAGACAAGTCTGAGGAAAGTATAGAAGCCCCTAAGAAGATTGAAGATAGGAAGGAAAAAAAAGATGGATTTGTCAAAGTCAATAATCAAAAGAGGAGATTCAGAGGACCAACGCTTGCAAGGAAAGCTTACATAACCAGGTTCAATTACTCATTCTTTGGTTACTTCTTCTTTTGTAATCAATATGGTCATAATGATATTGATTGCAAAGCTAGTGTAAAAAGAAATACTTTTGTGAGAAAGAATCCATTTGCACCTTTGGTTGATTTCAATGTCATATGCTACATGTGCAATAACTTTGGTCATATAGCAAGATTCTGTAGAAGTGGATTTGTGAAGCCTCCTAAATAGAAAAGTAAAGTGGATGTTCCATCTAAGAAATAAAAGAAAGTGTACATTCCTGATAATTAGGACAATGAACCTAAGGAGTGGAAAATGAAGAAAGGAGATCAAGAGTCTGAGAAATCAATGATTGTTCAAGCTGCATTCCATGCTCAAGGTCAAGAAAATCCATGGGTGATTGACAATAGATGTTCTAGTCACATGACTGGAGATAGAAGCAAGTTCATCAACTTGATAAAGTGGAATGGTGGTTCAATTAATTTTGGTGATAACGCATCGACAAAAATTTGTGGAAAAGGCACCCCAATCATTGATGGGAAGACAAAGACAAAAGATGTTCTATATGTTGAAGGCCTAAAGCATAACCTACTAAATGTGAGTTAGATGTGTTACAAGGGTTACGACATTATCTTTGACGCTTAAGGATGTGAGATTAGAAAAGCAAGCACTGCAAAGCTTTTTGTAGAGGTAAGTAGGACTGAAAATAATCTGTATAATCTCAGTGAGATTAAAGGAAGAAACTGCTTTTTAGGACAAATAGATGAGAGTTGGTTATGGCATAAAAGAATGGGTCATATCAATTTTGATCATCTAGTGAAGATCAGTTCCAAGCATGCTATGAGAGATATGCCTAAGATTGTAAAGCCTTCAAGCACTTTCTACAAAGAATGTCAACAAGGAAAACAAACAAGGACAAGATTCAAGACAAAGGAGTATTCATCCACAAGGCCTTTGGAGTTGATTCATACAAACCTTTGTGGAACTATAAAGACAAGAAGTCTACAAGGTGAAAGGTATTTCGTGTTGCTCATTGATGATTTTTCTAGAATGACTTGGGTTACTTTCTTAAAAGAAAAATCTGAAGCTTTTGAGAGGTTTAATATTTTCAAATCCTTGTTTGAAAATTTAATGGGTTCTAAAATCAAGTGTCTGAGGTCTGATAGAGGTGGAGAATTTACTTCTAATGAATTTAAAGAATTCTGTGAAAAATATGGAATAAGGAGACAATATTTTGGTGTAAAGACTCCTCAAAAAAATGTAGTTGAAAGGAAGAACATAATAGTTTAAGAGATGGCAAGAACAATGTTGAATGGACCTATGTTGCCTAATGTATATTGGAAAGAAGTAGTACATACTATTTTCTACATTCTCAATAGAGGACAAATAAGAGTGAATGATACAAAGACTCCATATGAATTGTGGAAAGGGAGATCTACATTTGTCAAGTATTTCAGAATATTT
Organism: Cunninghamia lanceolata; assembly: GCA_027924645.1. Classification (NCBI taxonomy): domain Eukaryota; kingdom Viridiplantae; phylum Streptophyta; class Pinopsida; order Cupressales; family Cupressaceae; genus Cunninghamia; species Cunninghamia lanceolata. Next base: position 14,902,807 of record BSBN01000472.1, on the reverse strand, counting down.
GGAAGTAGATGTTATATCAGAAGAGACAAAGACAACTTGGATAAGTTTAAATCAAGGTTTGATGAAGGAATTTTTCTTTGCTACTCTACAAGAAGCAATGCATACAGATGCTACAATAAGAGACTACAGAATATAGTTGAAAGTGTAAATATCAGGATTGATGAAGACTACATTCCCCAACATATGATAGAGAAGACAACTACTTATATGAATCAGTTTGCATTGAAGAAGAAGATGAAGTTGCAGAAGTGGAATCAAAAAAGGAAAACCCAAAGACACCTGCAAAATATGTTCAAATAAATCATTCTAAAAATTAGATTCTTGGAAACAAGGATGATGGTGTTCTGACAAGAAGAAAATTGGCAAATATGAAAGAACAAGTGAATTTTTCTCTATTGTCTAGAATTGAGCCTAAAAGTTTTGTAGAAGCTAGCAAGGATGAAAGTTGGATTGATGCAATGCAAGAAGAGATAAATCAAATTGAAAAGAATGAAACTTGGGAATTTGTCCCAAGACCTATAGACAAGAATATTATTGGCACAAAATGGGTGTTCAGGAACAAATTGAATGATGATGAATAGGTAATTAGAAATAAGGCAAGACTAGTCTGCAAAGGATATGCTCAAGTAGAAGGTATTGACTTTGAAGAAACTTTTGCTCCTGTAGAAACATTAGAAGCAATTAGGATGTTCTTAGCATTTTCAATTTACAAGAATTTCAAGTTATATTAGATGGATGTCAAATCTGCATTTCTCAATGGCAATCTTGAAGAAGTGTACATTGAGCAACCTGAAGGATTTTAGTTGATAGAAAATCAGGACTTTGTTTGCAAGTTGAAAAAGGCACTATATGGACTCAAGTAGGCCTCTAGGGCTTGGTATTCAAGGTTGGACAAGTATATACAACAACAAGGATTTAAGAAAAGTATAGTAGATAGTAACTTGTACATTAAAACAGAAGGTAATCATATGCTGATTATTGTTGTCTATATTGATGACATTATTTTTGGAGGAAGTGATGACAAAATGTGGAAAGAATTTGTAGAAGAGGTGCAAAAAGAATTTGAAATGTCTATGCTTGGTGAGTAATCATTTTTTCCTTGGTTTGCAAATTGTTTGGTCTAATAAAGGCATTTCATTTCACAAACAGTATGTCAAGGAGATGTTGAAGAAGTTTTGAATGGAAGACTGCAAGCCCATTAGTACACCTATGGTGACAAGATGTAAGTTGATTAAAGAAGATGAATCACCTCAAGTGGATCAAACTATGTATAGATCCATGATTGGTAGCTTGTTATCTCTACCTACATCTATACCTGACATTATGCATGTAGTATGTATGGTGGCAAGATTTCAAGCAACACCTAAAGAAACATATGTAAAGGCTATGAAGAGGATTTTCAAATACTTGAAAATATCTACATGGACTATTGTCTGTGGTATCCTAGGGGTGATGATTTCACTCTAACTACATATACAGATGTTGATTGGGCAGGAAGTGTTGATGTCAGAAAAAGTACTAGTGGTGGAGCATTATTTCATGGAGACAAACTAGTGTCATGGCTAAGCAAGAAACAAGATTTAGTGTCATTATCAATAGTAGAGGCAAAATACATTGTTGCAGTGTCATGTTGCACTCAAGTGCTATGGATGAAGCAAACCTTGAATGACATCAAAGTTGAGTATAATGAGCCTATCTCTATTTTGTATGATAATACAAGTGCAATCAATATCTCAAAGAACCATGTGATGCATTAAAAAACACAACATATCTCAATCAAATATCATTTCATGAGAGAGAAAGTTGTAGATCAAGAAGTTAGGTTGGATTATGTGGAAACAAAGGAGTAGATTGAAGATATTTTTACAAAACCCCTTCCTAAGGAGACTTTTGAGTATCTCATGTAGAAGCTAGGGGTAATGGCTCCTTTTTCTCATGTTTAATTGAATAGATGAAGCATGTGTCTAGGGGGAGAATCTCAAAGATCTATTCTTAATGCCTAGAGGATATCAGAGTTGCAAAATTAAAGAGATACCCCTCAGGGGGAGTAGACATGTATGGGAGCTCATCATTACATTGTCTTACAGTTCTAAGGACTCCTTTGCCATTGATGTCAAAGGGGGAGAAGTAGTGCAAGGAGAAGCAGTGAATGGGGGAGTAGTGCAAGGGGGAGCATTACAATCAAAGGGAGAACTATGTTCAAGTTGTATTCCTTTCACATGTTATTTCTATAAGGGTTTTCCATCAATTACAAAGGGGGATATTTTGCAAATATTGTCATTGATGTCAAGATGGAATTCATTATCATTGATTGTTGATGCCAAGATGGAATTCATTATCATTGATTTTTGCAAGACCGTTGTCATCGATGTCAAGGAAATATATGTCAAAGTATAGTTGCAAGATGTTAATGTTATCATTTCTCATTATGTTTTCATATTAGAATCAGTTGTTCCTAATTGTCTACTACATTTGTGGTAGTTTTTTGAGGTTTGTTGCTCAAAAGTAGTGTTAGACTATCATTGTCCTTGGTACCTGATTCTACCACAGTTGATTTTTTGGCTTTGTAGTTTGGAGGTTATGAAAAGAAAAGAAGAATGCATGTTATATCTTAGTTATAGAATTTATGGATCACCGAAAAGATATATAGAAGTGCCTAAGTCAATATAGTGAAACTGGTTATTAGAATTGTTATTGGTGACTATCGCATTCTATCACTGTTGATGGTTTTATCTTGTGGTTTGGAATATAAACAAAGATATTCAAGAAGTATGTTGTACTCTCGTTTCAAAAGACTTTCAATACCAAGGAGAGATTTAGAAGTGATAGAATGAAGTCTGTGTTCACTATTTATCTGTACAAATATTCTAATGGTTGCACCAGATAAAAGAAATGTGCACCAGCAAGAGGAAGTCAGTGAATGTAGCAACAGGACTAGGAGAGCTCATGGGATGAAGTGCATAATGTGAATTCACTTCTATGTTATCGCATAGGGTTTGGAGTCAAGCTAACTACACATTACATGAATTAAGGGTTGATGGCTGACATGAGTAGTCTTGGAAATATGTATTAAGTGGTTCTAAGCTGACGCAGATGACTTGGAGGAGTGTTTGATGTGAAGCGCGTAATGATATTTCATTCCATTACTGCAATTTATTTGGGATCAAAGTGTATATGCAAGGCCAACTTCACATCTCATGTGGCATAGAATTATGTGCCACCTTGCAGCTAATGCAGATGATTTGGAAGAGATGCAGATGATATATATATGTATGACTTGAAGTTTTTGTGTGTGTGTGTGTAAGTGGTAAGATGAAAGCAATATATTGTGTAAGTGGTGTGTGAAGGGTATGAGCTGAAGATAATTTGGCATTCGCATAGGATGTATCCATGTTTGCATGAGCATATTGCTTTACTCTAAATTGCATAGTAGCAGAGTTGAGAAGTATGTGATATTGCATAATTGAATGTATGCGGAATGAACTTGATCCTATTTTCAACTGTTTGAAGTTGGTGCTTAGTTTTTGACAAGGAGATTGGAGTCTCCTGGAGGCTGGTGCCTACAAATTAGTAAAGGGCATTGGTGTCCACTTGGGTTTAAATTCTTGTGGGTTGGTGCCTACAAAATATTTGTAATTCAATATTCTTTATGAGGTTAGATTTGGGTAGTAGACCCAAGCATCTTTTCTCACCGTGGTTTTCCCCTTCTGGGTTTTCCACGTAAATCTTGTGTTGATGCGTGAATGTGTTTGTATTGTGTAAATTTCTTTTGATCCATTGTTGATGCGGTAAAGATATTGATGATGTGGTAGGTATTTGAAGTTAAATTTGGTATATATTGATTCACCCCCTCCTAGTATATCTGTGTGTTCTAACAGTTAGATCCCATGAATGTGTCCCCAAGACCACATGTAAATACTTTGTAAATCAAGGAAATTGCATCACAAAGAATGAAGAGAAACCATGTTGTTATCTCTCCTACCTTAGCATTTTTTTGTACTCTATTTTGCAAATTATAAATATAGTTTGAATTGCACTACAAAATGGGGTTGCTAGTCTAAGTTGCATTTTGTGGCCGTTCCTTTAACCCTGAAGTGTAGCAAGGCTAAAGTTTGGGAACCTAACACATGGTGCGTAGTATATATTGCATCAAGATTTCAAAATTTGGAGTATCAAGTGTTTGGGATTCAGAGGTCAAATGTACTTTGCATAGTGTAATTTGTTGACATCCTCTAAATTCTAAATTGTCATGATGTTTGCAGTTTGGTGCCTGCTTGCACTTCGTAAACATGCAGATTGGTAGTGAGCTCTGACATTCAATGTGTTACTAGTTCAAAGTCTAGAACCCAATTGTATTTTGTAGACATGCAACCTACAAGAGGATCCCATAGTTTGAACATCTTCTTAGTTGGGAACTATAGTTCATTAACACATTGCAACTTGTAAATTGATGAAGTTTCTTAGAGCCTAAAGTGGTTTTTGGTTAGATTCCAGAGTCAACATGTCATTTGTATGTTCTATTTTGCCAATAGATCTTGAGTTGTAGGTGGGTGCAAGTTGTAATTATAGCCTATATCCCAAGGTCCACGAGGGTGTGAGTTGTGATTGCATCCTAAAACCTAAACCCAACCATATTTGCAAATTTACAAGTTGGAACTTGGGTCAAAAGCTTAAACTGCCTGCAAGTTTCTTTAAAAACCTAAAATTAGTAGTTTTAGCCTTTCTTCTTATCGTAACTCAATTAAGTTTAAAGGGTGGTTTAGTATAGACATTATGAAGGTAATCCTATAGTTTTGGGAATCATTTTTCTCCTTGACACCCCATTTTCTATACCAACCATGGTGTCTTGTTCCATGGTAGAGTTAAGTCTTCTACTTGTGTTACCTTGCTTATGCATTTGTGTGTATGCCATGTGTGTCATCAAGGGTTGCCTTTGACACCTTGGGCATGTTAGTATGTTACATTATCACTTATTACCAATTTTTTCTTGCAAAAAAATTGTTTAGTTCTCTTTTGTCTGTTAATGTCTTGAGAAAAATCTTGTGGCATTACATTTGGTATTGGGAGATCTAGTTTATGTGCTTGCTTATGTGTTGTTTAAGTGCTTGATTGTGGTTTTTTGGTCTTTTTTCTCCTTATTCCTTGCATGTGATGGTGTGATGTTCATGATGTGCTAAACTATGCAAATTGCTATTAAGGAAGATGCCTCCTAAACCATACCACCCTCAACAAGGAATAAATGTTGGGTTTGATAAAGAGTCACCATAAATATAGAGCGATCATTCCCCTATGATAAGACATAATTAACCTAAATATATTTTAGGTGCATTGTAGGTAGTGTTCCTTCTTCAAGGGATTTTGGTTAGGTTAACCCCTCAGTAGGAGGGAATTTAGTTTGGTAGTTCTCATCCTTCTCAAGCTAGGAGAGAGATTTCACATAGAAATGGAAAAAGGGAATGCTCTAGGATCCCACATCAGTCTAGAGTGTAGGAGATACCCTTTCAGGATCAACCTTATCAAGGAGATAAATAGTTAGTGAATTAGGATAGTGTGGCATTACTACACATGAGGGATCTTTTACAAGCTAACCCACCCACTTTTGAAGGTTCTTTAGAAGGATCAAAGGTTGAGAACAAGCTCTTGGCCCTTGATAGATGTCTTTTGATGCACACATATGGTAGTAATACTAAGGGTTGATGTGCCATCCACACTTGTATGGATTTTCTTCTACTTAGTGGCACCATGAGGAGTAGAAGTGTCACCTAGATATAGCTACAGTCACATGGGAGATGTTTTTAGAGTGTTTTCATTCCTAATATATTTTTGAGCATGTTAAGAAGTGATGTGTAGATGAGTTCCATGAGCTTGGGTAGCTTGGCATGACTGTGAACTAATATGAGAACTATTTCTTTGAGCTAAAATTGTATGCAGACATGGTTGAATATCAAGGGATGCTAGTGCAAAGTTTTGTGAGAGGATTAAATGCTCATATTAGTGGAGGTGTTTAGGTTCTAGAAATAAAGACCTTAGAGGTTGTTGTTGAGAAGGCTAGGTTGATAGATGAGAATTGACTAGAGGTTATGGTGGGTAGGTGGGTGTTTAGATTGTGGTACCTTTTCAGTCAAAATTAGGGGTGCAAGGATCTCAACCCCAACCTAATGGATCATACTGGGCACCATTAGCATTTTCCAAGAACAATCAACAAGACCAATAGTAGCAAAGATAGAATCCCTAGTAGGCCCCTTAGAGTGGGTAATGATTTGGTAAATGTTCTTGTACAAAGTAGCGGGGGTAGCATGATTGTGGTTTCATAACCCAACAACAGAGCTAGGGAGGCCAACATACTTTTAGTCCCTCAAAATTCTAGAAATTGAGTGCACCTTAGCTAGCCCATACTTGAGTTTTAGGACCATGTTACACTTGTGGTCAAGAGGGTCACTATGCAAGCTCATGCCCTTAGGGATTAGTAGTAGTTGGGGGTTAGAATGCTACATTATTAAAGATGATAGTGGGGATGTTGGCAAATCATAGAGTTTTTTTTTGTAATAGCGAATTGTCAGGTAGAGCATCAAGGTACTATGGTGGAGACATTATTTTTGTTGAATGGTGTTAATACTTATATTTTATTTGACTCTAGTGATTCAGACTCTTTTATGTCTCCATCCTTAGTTGAGTGTACTAGGTTTGAGGTTGCAATGTAAGATGATAAATGGTAGGTCAAGTTGGCTATCAATGTTAAGGTGGATGTAGAATCCCTTGTGAGTGGGTGTGTGTTGGATCTTGTAGCCTTCACCACCACCATCAATTTACAAGTCCCACCCTTGAAATCCTATGAGATAGTCCTTGGTATGGATTGACTAGGAAAGAATTAGGAAAGTATAAATTTTCATCATAAGGCCATTAAGTGTGTTGATTATTTTAGCCATCCAGTTGAGGTAATAGGGGTACTTAGACCCATATCTCTTCACATGATTTCTACTATGCATTTGAAATGAAGTATGCAAAAGGAATGTTAGATGTATTCTATCTCAGTGAGTGATCTTTTTGAGAGTGAGTGCTGTGAGGCATCTCTTGATTATCATCCTCTTTTAAGGGAGTTTGTTGTTCCTAGTGCGTTTCTAGGTATGCTACTAAAGCAAGATGTGGACTTCTGCATAGACCTTATCCTAGGAGTACAACCCATCTCATGTGCACCATACCATATGACCACACAAGAACTTATAAAAATCTATTTGTAGTTATAAGAGTTGTTTGAGAAAGGGCATATTCATCCTATTGCATCCCCTTAGGGTGCACTGATTATCTTTGTGAAGAATAGGGATGGATCTCTTTAGTTGTTTATTGATTATTAATAGTTAAATAAGGTGATAGTGAGGAAATGATATCCCTTGCGAAGGATCAACAATTTGTTTTATCAAATAACGAGAGCAAAGGTATTTTCTATAATTAATCTAAAGCTAGATACCATTAGTTTCATATCCATGAGTTAGATATTCATTGGACTGCATTTTGTACTCGTTATGGGAACTATGAGTTCACTATAGTTCTAGTTAGGTTGATGAATGCTCCCTCTATATTTATGAGTTTAATGAATGTAGTGTTTTGTACCTACCTTGATTGGTTTGTTCTTATTTTTCTTGATGATATTTTGATCTATTCAAGGATAGTAGAAGAGCATGAGGTCCACTTGTGCCAGGTTATTTAGTGTTTGCATGATAACCAATTATTTAGTAACTTGGAAAAGTGTGAGTTATTTTAGTTTGAGATGAGGTACTTGGGCCATGTTACCTATGATGAGGGTATTTCTATTGATCCCTCAAAGATTCAGGTCATTGTGGATTATCTAGTGCCCACATATATCACAAATGTTTGTAGTTTCATGGGACTAGTAGGTTATTAATGCAGGTATGTCCTAGCCTTTTCAAGATTGGATCATCTAATTAATTCTCTTCAAAGGAAAGGGAAGAAGTTTGTTTGGTCAAATTAGTGCAAGAAAGCCTTTCAATGTTTGAAGGAATAGCTAACTAGTGCACCAATTCTTGTAACAGCTAATTGTGCAACAAATTTTGTTGTTTTCACATATGCATCATTAGAAGGTTTGGGAGCAGTCCTTATGAAAGAGAGTCAAGTGATTTCTTATGCATCATGTAAGCTCAAGGATCATGAGTTGAATTATCCCACCAACAATATAGAGTTGGCAATTATGATTCATGTGCTTGTGCAATGGAGACATTTCCTATTGGGCCATTGATTTGAGCTCCATACTGACCATCGTAGCTTATATTACATCTTCATGTAATGGGACTCAAATGCTCAAAAATATTGATGGATGGCATTTTTATGTGAATATGACTTTGGTATTCATTACATCATAAAAAAGGAGAATGTGACCATTGATGCATTGATCAAGAGGTAGAAAAAGGTCTCAATTTTGTCCCTGAGTAAGAATCTATGGGGGCATAGTTTGGAAAATATTCCAAAAGATTCATGGTATCAAGATGTTAAAGTAGATATAGAGTCCCAAAGGACCCTTGAAGGAAAATATTCTAGTTATTCCTTGGAGTTTAATGGACTATTTTGACATCTTGGTCATATTTATGTCCCAAGTTCAAGTGACCTTCATCTAGTTGTGATGATTGAGGTGCATCATGCTCCTTATACAACATATCCTAGTGTGAAGAAGATGCATGTTGATTTTGTTGCATATTTGTTGTCATTGATGTCAATAGAGCTGTGTTGTGGAAGGTTTCTTGTGATGTCAACAAAGATGCCAAAGGGAGATTGTTGTTGGATGGTGATCAGTGATGACAATAGAGTAAGTGATTAGAAGTGTTGTGAGGTAGAAAGAAAAGTGATGTGTATATGCTATGATGATTAGAGAAGTTGCGAGGTAAAGGAAAAGGTGATGAAAGTCATGAGCATATTGTTGGATCAGTATCATCTATACATAGTTGTACCTTATCTACTGAGGTTCATGGGTAGGTGAAATTTGACAGGTTGAAGAGTATGCTAATATGAAGAAGTTGTGGTTTCTTGTTTGTGATGAAAAGAACTGTAATTGTTGTCTATGATATTGTGAATGTTTCATTCATTGTTTTCAAAGCATTGCATAAGATATGAAAGAAAGTGTGTAAGGTTTCTGATAGTCAAATGCTTTGGAAGTTACAATGAAGAAACTCAGGAGAATGCTTTGTATTCCTCTGCATTTGAAGGTATGACCTTGCGGTTGGAAGTCAAATAGAGATATGTGTGAAGTATGTATGTTCTTTATTTCAGAGCATAGAAGTTACCGTAGAAGTTTTTAGATCTTGCAGAGTGAAGATAGTGGTTCAAAGTTGTTGCAAATAGAATGACTTAGAAAAATGATATGCATTTCTTTGCATTAGAAGATGTCATCTTGCGACTTGAAGGATAGTTGGATATAGGTGAAAGGTATGCATGAATCAAGTTTTAGATGATAAGTTGTACTGCAGAGGTTCTCCGGAGTCAACAGAGTAAGGAAAAATCATGTTGCTAATTAGAGTTGTCAGGAGGAGAAAGTAAAAGCCACCGCATTTCACCACAATACAATGTTTGGCTTTTCTATTTAAAGAATATGTTCAGAATGTTTGTATGTTTTCCTATTTCAAGTTTCAAGTGTTGAGGAGTACTGCAAGTCTATTTTTCAAAGTTCTATTTCATGACTGTGTGTTTAGAGTCTGCAAGGGATGATGTGTTCAATGTCTATTTGTTTGCACCAAAAAGAAGATCCCTAAATCAAAGAAAGGAATGTTTGAGAATGTGTTTGCAAGTCATATAATGTTTGTTAAGTGATCTGCATGATGTTATTTAGTTTCTCTAGTATCACTTTTGTTCTTGAGCTAATATGTGGAAGGATAAATGTTTGTGAAGCTGACTTGATATATCTAGGTGATTGCACAGTGTGTTTGGAAGTATGTACCATCTTTGAGATGTGTGCAAAGATAATATAGGTCCTTTTTATCACTTAGTTTGAACTGCATTAGATCTCTACATGTTTTTGGGTGTTGACTTGTGGCCGTTGCACATTTCATTCTACATGTTTCATCTTGGTTGATTAAAGAAAAAGTTTTTGAAGCTTGCGGAGGATATAAATGAAAGATCATGTTTGGTGTGAAAAGTATGAGTGTGTGTGAGTATACGAGGATGTATGTATAATTGTGGATGTGAGTTTGTGTGTGGAAGTGTGTTGAAGGTAGTAGAGTTTGTTGAGAAGAGGAGTTGAAGATATATGTTAATGTGAAGGGTGTTGATGTTGTGGAGGTGTTTGATCAGTGGAATTTGTCAAGTAATTTGTACAGAGGTTGTAGCCTCTTTCTGTAAGAGTTGTAGTACTGTAGGGAGTTGTATCTTCCTTTAGTTGAAGCCATAAAAATTATGATTTAGGGAGTTGTAGCTTCCTTTGGGTTGTAGCTCATAAAACCTATTGTAAATCTTGTTTTTATTTGTGAGGCTAGATTTGAACAATAGATCCAAGAAGCTTGCTCACTGTGGTTTTTCCCTTCTAGGGTTTTCCATGTAAATATGGTGTTATGGTTGTGTGATTGTGTGTTGTCCTTTGAATTGCTTAATTTTCTTTATCATCTGTTTAAGGCAATAGAAAGTTTTGTTGATAAAGTTGAATTGGATTAAGTTTTGGCATATACTGATTCACCCCCCTCTCAGTATATCAGAGTGTTCTAACAATTGGTATCAGAGTTGAGTTCCTTGGTGCATCCTAATAGTTGAAGGTAGATCTTGGTGTAGAAGACATGGCTCATAAAAAGTCCTCATCTAAAACACTAATATTTGATGGAAGCAACTATGCCTTCTAGAGTGTAAGAATGGAAGCCTATCTTACCTTTCTAGGGTATGATGTTTGGAGAGCTACAATGGATTACTTATATTGAATCTAAACATCCTATTATAGATTCAGATGTGAAGAAGGCTCATGAAAACAATGTCAAAGCCAAGAATGCCATCTTAAGTGGTTTGACCAGTTCAGAGTTAGTAAAGGTAGTGTGGTGCAAGATAACCAAGGAGATATGGGAGAAGCTCAAAAATCTCTATGAAGGAAATGACACTATAAAGAAAGCAAAACTACAATCTTACAAAATAGTGTTTGAGAATCTAAGGATGAAAGAAGAGGAAAATATTGCTATCTATTTTCTTCAAGTAGATGAAGTAGTCAATGGATTCAAAAGTCTAGATGAAGAATTATTTGATTTAGTGGTTATGAAGAAAGTCCTGATAACTCTTCCTCAAAGGTTTGATTCAAAAGTCTCTACTATTGAATAAACCAAAGATCTAAAGACACTCACTATGGAAGAGTTGTTTGGTTTCCTTACTACCTATGAGATGAGAAATGAAGTCATATGTCCATACACAAGAGAATTTGCTTTCAAAGATGAAGGAACATCTGATTCATACAGTGAATTTGAGGAAGAGGAAGCAAACTTTGTGAGAAAGCTAAAGAAGGTATCAAGAAAGTATAACGGTAAGTTACCTTTCAAATGTTTTAAATCTGGAAGAGTTGTTCATTATGCTTCTAAATGTCCTTTTGGAGAAAATGAAAATAGCAGAAAGGGTTTTAAGAGGAACAATTTCAAGAGGAACCTCCTTTCCAAAAAAGACTACAGCTCCACAGATCAAGTAGATCACTACTCATCAAATGATGAAAGAGGAGAATCTCTATTTATGGCCATGGTGATCTTTGATGGTTCAGACTAGATGGTAGATGAAGAAGAATGTGAAGTTGATTTTTAAGGTGAACTTATTTCTTCTCTTGAATACTTGGAATGTACAAGGAAAGAGAACAAAGAACAAAAATCCCTAATTGAATACAAGGCAAATGAATGCACAAGACTTGAGAAAGAAATCCTAACACTCAAAAGGAAATTGGACAAAGTAAAGTTTGGAAGCTTGGATGACCCTGAAAAATATGATCTCATCATACCTCAAGAAAGATTTTTTCATGTAAGACAATTCTCCATAAACAGGTTGAATCCTGATTTCCTGGGTTATTGTTTTATTTGCAATAAACTTTGTCATAAGGCTATGGATTGCAAGTTTAAAATGAATAGAAGAAATCTTGTAAGTAGGAATACTCTTTCTTCACTAGTGGATTTCAAGGTGGTATGTCATATTTGCAACAATTTTGGACATATAGAAAGATATTACATGAATGGATTAGCAAATCAAAATCTCAGGTGATAGATGTTACTGAGCAAGACAAGGAGTGTGACTCTTCCAAAAGATAGGAGACAAACAATGAAATTGAAAAATCATTGATTGTCCAAACAAAATTTCATGCTTAAGGGCAAACAAATATCTGGGTAATAGATAGTGGGTGTACAAGCAACATGGCAAGTGATAAAAGCAATTTCATCAAACTTGTTAAGTGGAATGGTGGATTAGTCAGGTTTGGAGACAATTCATCTGCAAATATTTGTGGAAAATGCACCATAAGTATTGATGGAAAATCAAGAACAAAAGATGTTGTTTATGTAGAAGGTCTCAAGCATAATCTTCTTAGTGTAAGTCAGATGTGAAGTAAGGGATACAATCTCATATTTCATGATCAAGGATGTGAAATCAAAAGAGCAAAGTATCGAAGAATGGTGGTATAAGGTTCTAGGATAGAGAACAACTTGTATAATCTAAAAGGTGTTAATGGAAGGACTTGTCTTCTAGGACAAACAAATGAATATTTGCTATGGCACAAAAGGGTGGGGCACATTAACTTTGATGATCTTGTGAAGACCAGTTCCATACAAGCTATTAGAGACATGCCAAAGATTATCAAGCCTAGAAGCACATTATGCAAAGAATGTTAGATTGGGAAGTAAACCAGGATAAGACTAAAGACCAAGGAGTATTCTTCTACAAGGCCATTGGAACTAATTCATACTTATTTGTGTAGACCTACTAGGACAAAGAGTCTACAAGGTGAGAGGTACTTCATGTTTCTCATTGATGATTTCTCTAGGATGACATGGGTTACATTCTTGAAAGAAAAATCAAAAGCTTTCAGTAGGTTTAATATTTTCAAATCCATGGTTAAAAATGAAATGAATTCTAGAATCAAGTGCTTAAGGTCTAATAGAGGTGGTGAGTTCACATCAAGTGAGTTTGTGGTGCAGTCATGGTAGGAAGGTTCATAGAATGAACTATCTGGATCATGCAACAAGAGTAAACACAACAGAAACAACTCAAAGAAATGGAACAAATGCAGATTCAGTCATTCAATATATCAAAGACTTCAAATACAATCTGGCCGGCAACATGTGGGCTTACAATTAGGGCTCACAGGCCTAATTACATACAAGCACAAGATAAAGCTTTGAAGTTCTCTCGCGAAGGAGCCAACTATCTCTCTTCTAAATCATGAGAACTTCTTTCCAAAGGATCTACTACATCTTTCTATATCATCTCTAGACCAATAGATTCCTCCATGTTAGCCAAGGAAGGTCATAGACTCCAATGATGAGTTGTAACGTGTCCACAGATAGGTTAGACCTAAATGCATAGAACACTTCCTCAAATGAATGAAACAATGCGTGGACCCTTGGGGAAGGTTGGTCATGAACCAAAGGACATTGAATGATGTGTCATTGAGATCTGCAAGTCAAGGAATGGTCTGCAAGCCTTCTCTTTTAGCTGATTGTCAAGAACTGTTAGAATGTTCTGCTCTGAGAAAATAGTTGATCTTCTGATAGCGACATCTTTCCGGTAGCTAATCCAAATGCTTTGAATTCTTGATATGATGTAGATGAATTAATGTAGATGCTAGGTCTAGATCTACAAGATGTGAAATGCCAAAACTAGACCACAAGCTAAAAACTGCTATTGACTGCTGAACTGAACTGGAAAAATGAAAGAACTGAAATGCCAACAAACTGAAATGCAAATTTTTTTGGTTGATACAAGATTACTCTTGAACTAGGGATGCTCCTGCATCAGACATCTAGGGTTATTGAAAAAGAGAGTCCTTCACTTTGCTGGGGTTAGGGAAGAACCAAGACGGTCCACCTTAGCCTGAGAAATCCAAGATGAGTCTTTAACCAGTTTGCCTTTCCACTTCACAAGATATTCTTTGTATTGTCTTCCTCTAGTGCTACGTCCAACTCTGTTGTCCAAAATGTATTCTATTTCTCTGATGCTTGTTGCTTCTTCAATTCCTCTTCCATGCTATCACTAAACTCTGCTTCATGATACTAATAAGGGTCTGCAATGTTGAAAATAGGTGATATACCCAATGTCTCCAGTAGCTCTACTTCATATGCATTTCCAGAATCAAACTTTCTGAGTATCTTACAAGGTCCAAACTTCTTCATCTTCAACTTGTTCTATGTCCCAACTGGAAATCTCTCTTTTCTCAAGTACACCATCACTTCATCTCCCTCTTCAAATTCCTTATGTCTTCTCTTCTCACTTGCCTTCTCTTTGTACTTACTGTTCATATCCTCCAAATGCTTTTTCACCTGATTATGCATTGTCTTCATATGATCTACAAATTCTTCTGCTTTTGTGGTTCTCTTTTCCTCTGTACTATTGTCTCTCAACTCTGTAACTCCTCTAGGGTTCATTCCGGTCACATTCTCAAAAGGTGTTCTTTCGGTACTCATATTTAATAAATTATTATATGCAAACTCTGCTTGTGAAAGAATCAAATCCCAACTTTTGGCTTTCTCTCCAACCAAACATCTCAACAAGTTTCCCAAACTCCTATTCACTACCTCTATTTGTCCATCTGTCTGTAGATGAAAAGTTGAGTTGAACTTCAAATCTGTCTTCATCTTCTTCCAAAAGTATCCAACAAACTTTGTGTCTCTGTCCAAAACTATACTCTTAGGTAATCCATGCAATCTCACAATCTCTTTAAAAAATAGGTCTGCTACATGTACTGCATCAGTTGTCTTCTTACAAGGTATGAAATGAGCCATCTTTGAAAATCTGTCAACCACTACAAATATTGAATCATGTCCTCTCTGTGTCTTAGGCAATCCCATTACAAAATCCATGCTTATGTCTTCCCAAGGTCTCTCCAGAACTGTCAAAGGTTTATACAATCCAATGTTTTGACTTCTCCCTTTTGCAACTTGACAAACTCTACAACTCTGCACAAATCTCTAAACATCCTTATGTATCTAAGGCCAAAAGTAATTTTCACTCACCAAAGCCATTGTCTTATCAATGCCAAAATGTCCTGCCAATCCACCACTATGCTTCTCCTTGATCAAATTATCCCTCATTGAACTTCTAGGTATGCACAACTGACTTCCTTTGAATAACATATCTTCTTGAATGAAATAGTCCAACCACTTACTTCTATATGTCACAACAGGTTCCTTACATGCTTTCCAAGGTTTTGCAAAATCAGAGCCTCCCTCATACATGTTCTTCAATTCATCAAAACCCAACACTTCAACTCTCATCTCTGTCAACAATTTTCTTCTTCTACTCAAGGCATCAACAACTTTGTTTGATTTACCACTCCTATGCTTCAACACAAAAGTATAACTTTACATGAACTCTACCCATCTCATATGTCTTTGATTCAACTTGCCTTAACTATTCAAATATTGCAAAGCTTGATGATCTGTATACAACACAAACTCCTTAGGCAACAAATAATGTTTCCACTTCTTCAAGGCTTGAATTATGGCATAGAACTCTTGATCATAAACTAAATATCTTCTCCTTGCCTCATTCAACTTTTCACTGAAATATGCTACTGGTCTACCTTCTTGACTTAATACTGCTCCAATTACACTTCCACTTGCATCACAATCAACTTGAAATACCTTATTAAAATTCGGTAATGCCAAAATAGGTTGCTGATGAAGGGGGTAAAACATAAAACACATAATAAAAGAAATTACACATAGAAAATAGAACTTTCTTTATTGATTTGAACAATTTATTACAATACAGAAGCTCAGATACAATTAGAGGAATCAACCCTCCACAGGTTGCAACACATTACAACTTCCTCTCACAAGACTCTGGAATCATCTATCATCTGTGACCCCAAATCTGCTAGGGTTTTTGTTTTCCCACCTATTCTTGACTCTACACTTCCCCACTTAACTCTACTACTGCACAGGGTTCCCAAAAATGGTTATTAATAGCCTTTTTAGCGGCCAACAACCTAATTTCAAAATTTGCATCTCCCTCCAAAAATAGGTCAACTTCCAGGAGCCATAACTTTTGATTCGGGTGTTCGATTGACAAACAGTTTTATGCGTGAGAAATCTCACGAAGTGCTCTACGCGCTAAAAGCTAGCTCTGCTGATTTCGGTCATTTTTGGGCCCGTACAGGGCCGTTTAGTGCCTCAAACCTGAGTTTGAATAATTTTCAGGCATTTTTCAGGAAATAAAAACTTTAATATCTTTCAGCTTGTAAATGATCTTTGCATGATTCCTTCACCAAAGGTCTTATTTTTCAGTTATGAAGCTTCCTGTAAATTTTCACTTCATTCCGTGCCTAAATGCAAACTTTCTAAAAATAGCAGGTTGCTATTTTTAGCAGTTTGGAAAAACTGAAAGTTCTACATCATGATTCAAGTGATTATGGAACCAGAACCACAAATTTTGAAAAGAAATGGAAAGAATATCAACAATTTTGAAACACATCTTTTTTTGGGTGATGCAAGATTGCCCTTACACCACTGGATGCTCCTACATCAGACACCCAGGGTAATTTGAGAAGTGACCCTGTCACGTCTCAGGTGTTTGTGCGAGGAAAACCCAAACGGTCAACCTCTACCTTAGACAACCAAGAAGAATCTTCAACAGGCCTTCCTTTCCATTTCACCAGATATTCTTCATATTGCCTATTCTGAGTACTTCTTCCCACACGGCTATCCAAGATCTCTTCTATCTCCTCTGTTGAAGTAGATGCCAGAATACTCAATCGTTCTTCTATTGGTCCATCCTCTGTTCCACCTTCATGATATTTTGATAAGTTAGTAATGTTGAAAATAAGGGAAATGTTGATCCCACTCAGCAACTCTACCTCATATGCATTTCTTGAATCATGTTTCTTCAAAATTCTGCATGGTCCAAATTTCTTCATTTTCTGCTTATTGTATGTTCCAATTGGGAACCTTTATTTTCTCAAGTGAACCATGACTTCATCCCCTACCTAGAATTCCTTATATCTCCTCTTCTAATCTGCCTTAGCCTTGTACTAAATATTCATCTTATTAATGTGCTTTTTCACCTCTTCATGCAAATTCTTCATGTGTTTTGCAAAGTCTTCAACCTCGACACTTGTCTTTTCTCCTTTGTCTAGATTCCTTAACTCTGAAGCATTTCTTGGACTATTCCCATATACAATCTAGAATGATGATTTACCAGTACTCCTATTGATAGAATTGTTGTAAGAAAATTATGCCTATGGTAAAATCAAATCCCATCCCTTGGGCTTATCTCCTACTAAGCATCATAGCAGGTTACCCAAACTCCTATTCACCACTTTTGTTTGTCCTTCAGTCTGTGGATGGAGTGGAGAACTACACTTCAAATCTATCTTCAACTTCTTCCACAATGTCCTCCAGAAATAACCAACAAACTTGGTATCTCGATCTGAAACTATGCTCTTTGGTAGACCATGTAATCTCACCACCTCTCTGAAAAATAATTCAGCAATATGGACAGCATCATTAGTCTTCTTGTAAGGAATTAAATGTGTCATCTTTGAGAATCTATCCACCACCACAAAAATGGAATCATGTCCTCTCTATGTCCTTGGTAAGCCAAGAACAAAATCCATACTAATATCATCCCATGGCTTCTCTGGTATAGGTAGTGGCTGATATAGACATGTATTCTGACTTGTTCCTTTCACCATCTGACATACTCTGCAACTCTGTAAAAATTTCCTCACATCCTGCTGCAACTGTGACCAATAATAATTTTCACCAACAATAGCAATGGTCTTATCTCAACTAAAGTGTCCAGCTAATCCCCCACTATGCTTCTCCTTTATTAGGTTCTCTCTCATGGAACTCCTTAGAATGCACAACTAGCTTCCTCTAAACAACATGCCATCTTAGATTATGAAATCCGACCATTTTGTCCCGTCCAAAGTAATAGGTTCCAGACAAGCTTTCCAAGCCTTTGTAAAATCTGGATCTTCAAGATACAAACTTTTGAGCTCATCGAACCCAACAACCTCTATCTTCATTTCTATCAACAATTTTGCCTTCTACTCGAGGCATCTGCAACTCTGTTGGACTTCCCACTCATGTGCTTCAAAACAAAAGTATAGCTTTGCAAAAGCTTAATCTATTTTAAGTGCCTTTGATTTAACTTTCCTTGACTATTAAGATATTGCAAAGCCTGATGATTAGTATATAAAACAAACTACTTTGGCAACAAATAATGTCTCCATTTCTTCAAAGCCTAAACTATTGCATAAAACTCCTGATCATAAACATAATACTTTTTCTTGGCATCATTAAGCTTCTCACTAAAATATGCAATGGGCTTACCTTCTTGGCTCAAAATAGCTCCTATACCACTACCACTAGCATCACAATCTACCTGAAATACCTTATTGAAATTTGGAAGTGCCAAAATAGGTTCTACAACTTTCTACTTCAATGTATTAAAGCTCTTGTCTGCTCCTTTAGTCCATATAAACTCTTTTCTATCCCCTCTCATTGTCTCAGTTAGGGGTGCACAAATGCTACTAAAATTCTTGATAATCTTTCTATAAAAACTTGCCAAACCATGAAATGATCTTACCTTAGAAGTACTCCTCAGCGTAGGTAATTCAATGATAGCCCTCACCTTCTCTAGGTCCATCTTAAGACCTTCCTTTGAGACAACGAATCCTAGGTATACCAACTCCTTCTTTGCAAAACTACATTTCTTCAGATTAATCAACAACTTCTGCTTCCTCAGCTTCTCTAAATCTCTTCTGTTATGCATTAAATGCTCATCCCAAATCTTACTCAAAATCAAAATATCATCTAAGTAAACAATAACAAAACTTCCCAAAAATTCTTTTAGTACCTCATTCATGAGTTGCATGAATGTGCTTGGTGCATTGGTTAGCCCAAATGGCATGACTAACGACTCATACAAACCTTCCTTTGTCTTGAAGGCTGTCTTCCACTCATCTCCTTCTCTGATACGAATCTGGTGATACCCACTCTTCAGGTCAATCTTCGTGAAGTACTTGGCTCCACTCAAACAGTCCATTATGTCATCCATTCTGGGCAATGGAAATTTGTACTTGATTGTGATCTTATTGATGGCTCAAGAGTCTGTACCCATTCTCCACTCTCCATCTTTCTTTGGTGTTAGTACTGTAAGTACCGTACATGGACTTAGGCTCTCTCTTATCAATCCCTTCCTCAACAACTCCTAAACTTGCTTGTTCAACTCTTCACTCTCTGCTGGAGTCATTCTATGGGCTGCCTTATTCGGCAAACTGGCTCCTAGTATCAAATCTATTTGATGACTTATCTTCCTCACTGGTGGTAAACCCTTTGGTACATTATCAGAGATAATGTCCTAAAATTCTTCCAACATATATGAAACTTCTGCTGGTACATCTTCACATTTCTTTTGACTAATCTTAGGAATCAATGCAAAATAATGATGCTCATGCTTCATACCTTCCAAAAATTTTCTACCATCTACCAAACAAATTCTGGCAGTACTACATACCTTTTCTTCCACCTCTTTCAAGGGCTTCAATTTATGACAAACTCCATCTTTTGTTAGGGAATATGTGTTTGCACAGCCATCATGGACATCACTCCTATCATATTGCCACGACCTCCCCAACAACAGATGACATGCGTCCATTGGTATGATATCACACAACACCTGATCATGGTAGTCTCCAATCTTGAACTTCACTAAACACTGCTCATTGACCAAAGCTCTATGGTCCTTTTGCAACCATGCAATCCGATATGGATGCGGATGCTTTCTTCTTGTCAACTTCAACTTATCAACCATCTCCTCTGAAACAAGATTATCAATGTTTCCACTGTCGATAATAACATCGCAATACTTACCTTCACATTTGCACCTTGTGCGGAATAGACTCTTCCTCTTATTGGGTTCTTTCTCCTCATTCAACAAAGTTCTTCTGACAACTAAGGTTTCTCCCCTTTTAGCATCTTCAAAACGCTCAGACTGCACATCTTCATCTACATGTACAACTCGTGCATTACCTTCAGGTCTTCTATTTGTCCTTCCTTGATGTTACGGACACTCGTATGCTTGATACCCTTCTTCTCCACATTGGAAACAAGTTCCTCTAAAACCTCCTCTTCCAAGCCCTGGCCCAGGTCTGCCTCTTCCTCTTCCTCTTTGCTCACCATTGTTCTGGTCACGAGGGTGGTAGGTATTATCTCCTATCTGAATTCGACTAGTGCCAGCTTCTTCACTTTTCTTTGAATCTTCATTTCATCCCCCATAGGATCTTCCACCAGTCCTTCCACCTTGACCTCTTCCCCTTTGCTTGCTGTCAAATCTTTTATTTAGCTTCTCTTCCACCTTCAGGGAAAACTGGTATGCATCTTCTATGGTGGCCATTCTGACTAGGCTCAACCCCTCTTGAATACTTGGCCTCAACCCATTAATGTAATGGGCTACCTTCTCCTTATTTGGCTCTACATGGCCTATCCTAATAGTAATCTTACAAAACTCTTTTGTATACTCCTTGACAGAATTGGTACCTTGCTTCAATCCTTGCAGCTTCTTTAATAGCTCCATCTCATAGTCCACAGGAATGAACTCCTTCTTCAGTTTCTCCACCATCCGATCCCATCTAGTGATCTTTCCTTTTCCTCTTCTATTCCTCTCTAACTGGACCTCCTTCCACCAAATATTTGCATGGCCCTTCAACTTTGTTTTTGCAAACTTGACCCGATCTGGGTCCTCCACGTCTTCATACTCAAAATACTCCTCCATGTCATTGATCCAATCAATGAGCTATTCCGGATTCAAATCTCTAGAATATTTAGAAACTTCAATCTTGGGCCTCTTTCCAATCTTAGAAATGGCCCTCAACAACCTAAATTATGTAGGATCTTCTGCAGCTTCTTGTTCTTCCTTAGATAGCTCTTCTTCAGCTTCATCTTCACTTTCTTCTCTTGTTCTTGGCTCAAACCCTCTTCGTAGCTCCTCTTGCAATGCATCAATTTGCCTTTGTAGGGCTCTAAAACCCTCTTCCATTAAAGCATTCCTACCAATATGATTTCTTCATGGAGGCATCTTGATCTCCGCAGCAAACCCACAACCTCAGGTCCTAGTGCAAACTGCCTCACAGTCAATGATCTGTCTACACACCTAGGAACCCTTGCTCTGATACCACTTGACGAAGGTGGTAAATGATAAAAAACACAACAAAAGAAATTACACATAGAAAATAGAACTTTCTTTATTGATTTGGATAATTTATTACAATATAGAAGCTCAGATAGAATCAGAGGAATCAACCCTCCATAGGATGCAACACATTACAACTTCCTCTCAGAAGACTTTGGAATCATCTGCCATCTGTGACCCCAAATCTGCTAGGGTTTCTATTTTCCTACCTATTCTTGACTGTACACTTCCCCCCTTAACTCTACTACTACCCAGGGTTCCCATGGTAGCCTTTTTGGTGGCCAACAACCTAATTTTGAAATTTGCATCTCCCTCCAAAAATAGGTCAACTTCCGGGAACCATAACTTTTGATCCGGGTGTCCGATTGACAAACTGTTTTATGCGTTGGAAAGTTTGTAAAGTTCTCTATGCGCTAAGAACCTTCTCTACAAGTTCCAACCATTTTCGTGCCCGTACGGGGCCATTTAGTGCCTCAAACCTGAGTTTGAATAATGTTCAGGCATTTTTCAAGAAATGAAAACTTTAATATCTTTCAGCTTGCAAATGATCTTTGCGTGATTCCTTCACCAAAGGTCTTATTTTTTAGTTATGAAGCTTCCTATAAATTTTCACTTCATTCAGTACCCAAATGCAAACTTTCTAAAAATAGCAAGTTGCTATTTTTAGCAGTTTAGAAAAACTAAAAGTTGTACATCATTATTCAAGCGATTATGGAACCAAAACCACAAATTTTGAAAAGAAATGGAAAAAATATCAACAATTTTGAAACACATCTTTTTTTGGGTGATACAAGATTGCCCTTACACCACTGGATGCTTCTGCATCAGTTGCTCTGTCACTTTCCACTTCAACAACTCAAAACTTTTATCTGCTCTTGATGTCCACTTGAAATCTTTTCTGTCACCTCTCCTTGTCTTTGTCATAGGGTGACAAACTGAACTAAAATTTCTGATGAACTTTTGATAGAAACTAGCCAATCCATGAAATGATCTAACTTCTCCAATGCTCTCTGGTGTAGGCCATTCAATAATTGCTCTCACTTTCTCAGGGTCCATCTTCAATCCTTCCACAGAAATCATAAATCCCAGATATACCAACTCTTCCTTCATGAAACTACACTTCTTGATGTTTATTAGCAATTTCTCTTTTCTCATTCTCTGCAAAAATTGTCTAATATGCCACAAATGTTCTTCTTTTGTCTTACTAAAAATTAGAATATCATCCAAGTATACAATCACAAACTTACCCAAGAATTTCTTCAAGACTTCATCAATCTCATGAAAGTACTCGGTGCATTTGTCAATCCAAAAGGCATCACTAACCACTCATACAATCCTTCATTTGTCTTAAAAGCAGTCTTCCATTCATCACCTTCTCTAATTCTAATATGATGGTATCCACTCTTCAAATCTATCTTTGTGAAATATTTTTCTCCACTCAAACAATCCATAATATCATCCATCCTGGGTAAAGGAAATCTATACTTAATAGTGATGTTGTTTATTGCTCTAGAATCAGTACACATTCTCCATTCTCCATCCTTCTTCGGTACTAACACTGCAGGTACTGCACAAGGACTCAAACTTGCTCTGATCAAACCTTTTCTCAACAACTCTTGTATCTATCTATTCAATTATTCATTCTCTGTCTGTGTCATCTGGTGTGCTGCTTTGTGAGGCAAACTTGCTCTTGGTATAAGATCCATGTGATGACTGATACTCCTTATAGGTGGTCATCCTTCAGGTACATTATTTGATATGATATCTTTGTACTCTGTCAGCAATTCTCTTATCTCATCCAGTTGTTCTTCTTTAGTCTATTTCTTCAAGACTTCAGGCTTTTTAGGAATCAAGGCATACACATATTCTCATGTCTCAAACCATCTAGAAATTTCCTTCCATCTACCAAATAGATTCTAGCATTCCCACATACTTCACTCTTAAGATCATCCTCCAAAGGAATCAAAGTAATTCTCTTTCCATTTGCTGTTATAGTATATGTATTCTTTCTCCCACCATTCATATCTTTTCTATCATATTGCCAAGGTCTACCCAACAAGATATGACAAACATCCATAGGCATAATATCACACAAGACTTAATCATGATAAGATCCAATATAAAATTTCACCAAACATTGTTCACTCACCAGTACCTTATGATCATTTTGAGTCCATGCCATCTGATAGGGCTTAGGGTGTTTCAATCTTTCCAACTTCAGCTTAGTCACCATCTCCTTTGAAACTAGGTTATCTGAACTACCACCATCAATTATAACTTTACCATCAATTATAACTTTACAACACTTACCTCTGGATTTGCATCTAGTTCTAAACAAACTTTTCCTCTGTGATGGTTCCTCATTTGTTTTTGTTTGAAATAGTGCTCTCCTCATCACCAATGATTCTCCTTTCTCAGGTTTACCAACAAAACTGGGCGATTCAATAGGTTCTTCTTCAACATAGGTTGCTCTTCCACTATTCTCTATCTTCTTGCTTGTACTACCCTGATTACATTCAAATGCTCTATGTCCTTCACCTCCACACTTGAAACAAGTACCTCTGAATGTCCTCTTATCAAATCCTCTTCCTTCTCTTCTATATCCTTCATTCTGATATGCACTAGGGTTTCCTCTCTGGTAAAAATTTCTGTCATCTCTCCGGTAAGCATTGTTATCTTTATCATCCTTCTTAAATGGGCTATAAAACTTGTTCTGCTCCACAAATGATCTATCATATCTGAAAAATGCTTTACCTCTCTAAAGTTTAGCTCCTCTGCCTCTTTATCTCTAATCATGTCTCTTATTTAGCTTCTCTTCAACTTTGAGGGCAAACTAGTATGCTTCTTCCAAAGATGTCATCCTTACCAAACTTAGTTCTTCTTGAATGTTCAATCTCAATCCATTGATGTATCTAGCCACTTTCTCCTTGTTTGCTTCACTATGTCCTCTCCTTATGATCATCTTATGCAATTCTTGTTGCAAGTATGAGTCTAACCGGTGTTGTCATTGATGTCAACATACTCATGTTGCATTAATGAGAAGGATTGGATGAGCTGTGTGGTAAGGATATTGAGAAAATTAGTCTCAATCAGGAATAGTGAAGAACAATGATGACAACAAGGTAAAAGTCCAAGATAGGTTGAGGATCAGAGAATGTAGTTTAAAGGGTTTGTAGATATAAGTCTTGAAATACTCTAGTCAAGTTTTCAGAGGTCCGCATGAAGATCTGAAGAAGATATGGCAGCTCAAGTAGAACCAGTTTCGGTAGGAGTTCAGAGGTGACAGAGTGACACAAATAGGTCTAGTGAGCTCCAGAAATGCATTATCCCATTCTCCGGATTTGAGGAAGTGTTGAGGACATCCTTATGAAGTGTCAAGTTGATTGGTTCATGGTTTGAAGGTCCAGAAGAACCTTTTCCTTTGTGACAATGATGACATACTGTGTTCTTGAGGTTCTGGATTAAGGAGAGAAGGATTCTAGTAAGCAGATGAAGTGTGGATGTTCTTGATGATTAATGAAATCTTGTGGTGATCTGTGGATCATTTCCAGTTCATGTTGGTGGTCCGCATTGAAGATAAAAGTCATGTTTGAAGAATTACCACCGGATGTTGGTATTCTTCCTAAGTCTGGCTGACCGGATGTAGTACACGTCTTGCGGATGTTCTTGTAGGTGTTTGCCGACTTAGATGTTTGTTCCTAAGTCAATGTCATGTATAAATAAGGAATTGTGAAGACATTTCAAAGTGTGCCTAGTGGGGATGCGAGTGTGATAGCGAAGAAGAGAGTGAAAGGCAGAGCAGACATTTTTGGGGATAAATGGAACTGATCCAAGCATAGTAAAGATGCTATTCTCCAGTTCAAGTTTGTAATACTTGTTATCTTGTAGACAGCGTGTCTCTTGTAGGTAGTGAGCCTCTTGTGAGCAATGTGCTCAGGCAGTGAGCCCTAATTGGCATGTGCCATTTTGTTCTTTCTATTCTTCTAATAGAGAATACAATCTTGGGTTAGTCACCCCGTGGTTTTTCCCTTAATCAGGTTTTCCATGTCAAAATCTTGGTGTCTTATGTGTTGATGAGTTTCTACTTTTGATTTGAATGCATTATGTTTCATGTTTAATATACTGCTAATCATCAAGAAGATTTAAGTGTGTAAATTGAAGAAAGTTTTGCACAACTGATTCACCCCCCCTCTCAGTTGTGTGCCCTAAGTCTAACAATTGGTATCAAAGCCAAGTTCCTCTAAAAGGAGCTTAACCGCTTGAGGAGATCCAGGATGTCGTCTTACAAGAAGGATAGTCTAAAGTTTGATGGAACCAACTTTTCTCTTTGGAAAGGTTGCATTAAATGTCACTTACAACGTATGGGAATGGTGTACTGGTCCATGGTTACAAAATTGTATGTACCTCCACAGGGTGGTCCGACAACCCTAAATGAAATCATAGATACTGAAAACAATTTGTGGACCAAAGAGGCTCTTCTAAGTGCACTATCTGACTCAGAGCTCTCAAATGTTATTGATCTACCAACTGCTTTTGAGATTTGGAATAAACTGAAACTTTTGCATGAGGGAGACCAATATGTTAAATGTGCAAGGTTACAGAGTCTAAAAGGGAAATTTGAAAAATTGAAGATGAGAGATGATGAAAATATTACCACTTTTATGCCAAGAGTGAATGAGCTGGTCTATAGAATTAGAAATGCTAGTGGAGTCTTGGATGAAAATGAGATTTTGGCAAAATTCTTAGATCCCTTCCTGCCTCTTACAAAATCAAGGTTGCTACCATTGATGAATTCAGAGCCCATACAACTGTCACAAGAGACCAATTGGTTGGGAAATTGGCTGCATTTGAAATGACCGAGTTTGGAGATGATCCCCCCAAGACTAAATTTGCATTCAAAGCCAGTGCCTCTGTGAAAGGTAAACAAAGATTTGATCCGAAAGAGAACTCGTCAAGGAAACAGTCATGGTATGAAAAAGCAAGAAAAGACCTGGAAGAAGAAGAAGTAGAAACTGCTCAACTTGAAGCCCTCATTGCAAAGAGACTGCCAAGAGGATCCGGTAAGTATGAAGGAAAATTGCCTTTTAAGTGTTTTAACTGCAATAAGATTGGTCATTTTGCCTCAAGATGTCCGGAAAGATTTTCAAAGCCAAATCCTAACAGATCAAGGTTCCAAAAGAATTGTTACTATGTTCATGAGGAAGATGATAATGAAGGAGTAACAGATGATGAATCAGAGACTGGAAACAAGTCAGGAAATGAATGGGTGTTTATTGCCATCAAGGAAGAAGAACCAATATCCTTTGTATCTGTCAATCATAAAGTTGTAGAAAGAGCTCTGGCTGCCCAAGTTGAAGAAAAGGATGATTGGGTCATTGACAGTGGTTGCTCTCACCATATGATAGGTGACAAAAATAAGTTCATAGATTTGGAAAGGTATGAAGGAGGAGTGGTGAAGTTTGGTGATAATTCTGCTGGTAGAATCAGAGGAAGAGGAACTATCTCTTTTGATGGAAGAAACAAAATTGGTAATGTACTATATGTTGAAGGTTTGAAGCACAATCTTCTCAGTGTCAGACAGTTGGTGGACAAAGGCTATGATCTCTGATTCAAGGATGGAAAATGCATAATCTTTGAAAGTTCCAGAACTGAGATTGCATCTAATGCTCGAACTAAAGGTAATATCTTCCACTTGGTTGATACTAGTAAAAGCTGCTTATTTGTCCAAGTTGATCAGAGTTGGTTATGGCATAGAAGGATGTGTCATGTGAATTTTGATAATATCATCAAGATAAGCAATTCTTAGGCTATAAGAGATCTTCCAAAATTGGTGAAACCTACTAACAGCTTGTGCAAGGAATGTCAATTGGGTAAGCTGAGCAGAGTCACATTCAAAAGCAAGGAACTGTCTTCTACCAAATTATTGGACTTAGTTCACACTAATCTTTGTGGTCCGGCAAGAACCAGGAGTATTCAAGGTGATAGATACTTCATGCTGCTAATTGATGACTATTCCTGAATGATGTGGGTAACTTTTCTAAAAGAGAAATCAGAAGCTTTTGAGAAATTCAAAATTTTCAAGGCTATGGTCAAGAATGAAACCAGATTGAAGATGAAATATCTAAGGTCTGATAGAGGTGGAGAATTCACATCCGGTGAGTTCATAGAGTTCTATGAGAAACATGGAATAAAGAGACAGTTGTCTGCTCCTAGGACTCCACAGTAGAATGGACTAGTGGAAAAAAAGAACCAGACCATACAGGAAGCTTCTAGGACCATGATGATGGAAGCTAATGTTCCTCATATCTATTGGAGAGAAGTTGTCAGCACTACAGTCTATACTCTCAATCGAGTTCAAATCAGAAGCAATATTGGTAAGACCCCTTATGAACTCTGGTTTGGCATTACTCCTACTGTAAGATATTTCAGAGTCTTTGGTAGCAAATGTTACATTAAAAGAGATGAAGATCTAGGCAAGTTTGATGCTAGAAGTGATGAAGGAATATTCTTGGGTTACTCTACTCAAAGCAAAGCATACCGGTGTTATAACAAGAGACTAAGAAAGATGATAGAAAGTACAAATGTGAAGGTTGATGAGGGAATAGAGAAACCCTCAAGGTTCTATGAATATGATGAAGATGATCAAAATGGTGTTTTGATTCAAGGAGTTCAATCCTCTTCTAAAAGTTAGATTCAAACTGATCCAGTAAATTAGGAAGAAGAGATAGGTTTGAATGAGCCTGATCAAGAAGCAGAAGTGCAATAAACTCCCAAAGTTCCAAGGTATGTAAGACTAAACCACTTTGAAGATTAGATCATAGGTGACAAAAGCAAAGGTGTGCAAACTAGAAGGGAAATTGCTCAAAATTTAGATGAATATTGTCTGATTTCAAAGATTGAACCTAAGACAATAAATGAAGCCTGCATGATGAAAACTGGACCAAAGCAATGGAGGAAGAGTTGATGCAAATTGAGAAAAATCACACTTGGGATCTTGTTCCCAGACCTAGAAACAAGAATGTGATTGGAACCAAATGGGTCTTCTGGAACAAACTAAATGAAGTTGGTGAAGTAATCAGAAATAAAGCCAGATTGGTATGCAAGGGCTACTCTCAAATAGAAGGAATTGATTTTGAAGAAACTTTTGCTCTGGTGGCAAGAATTGAAGCAATCAAATTATTTCTTGCATTTGCTGCCTTCAAGGATTTCAAGGTGTATCAGATGGATGTCAAGTCTGCTTTCTTGAATGGTGACTTAGAAGAAGAAGTGTACATTGAACAACCAGACGGATTTCAATTATCTGAGCATGGTGATATGGTCTACAAGTTGAAGAAGGCATTGTATGGACTAAAGCAAGCCCCAAGAGCCTAGTATGAAAGATTGGACAAACATCTTTTGAAGATTGGTTTCAACAAAGGTACTGTTGACAGTAACTTATATTTCAAAATTGATCATGAAAACTGTTGCAAGTATGAGGTGAGCCATTGTTGTCATTGATGTCAACATACTCACACTGCATTGACAAGAAGGATTTGATGAGCTTTGTGCTGAGGATATTGAGAAAATTAGCCTCAGTCAGGAACAGTGAAGAACAGTGATGAGAAGAAGGTAAATATACTGTATAGGATGAGAACCGGAGGATGCGGATTAAAGGGTTAGTAGATATGAGTCTTAAGATGCTACAGTTAAGATTTCAGAGGTCCGCATGAAGATCTGAAGGAGTTATGGCTGCCGGTATAGAACCGGGTCCGGCAAGTATCCGGAGGTGACAGAGGATCACAAAAAGGTCCGGTGAGGTCCGGAATTGTATTATCATAATCTGCGGATTGGAAGGAGTGTTTTATATGTCCTTGTGATGTTTCATCCTGATTTGTGTGTAATTTGGAGGTCCGGATGTACCTCCTGCATTATGACAGTGGCGACAGACTGTGTTCTTGAAGTTCCGGATGAGGAAGACAAGAGATCCCAGTAAGCAGAGAAAGTGCGGATGTATCCGGACATTCAGACAGACTTGTGAAGGTTCCTGAATCATGTTTAGGTTGTGTTGTTGGTCCGCATTGATGGTAGAGCCCGGAATTGAAGTTATTCTTCGGGATGAAGTTATTGCTCTGTTTAGCCGACCGGATGAGTTGTTCATCCTGCGAATGTTCTTGTGATAGCCGACCGGATGTGTTATTCATCTTGCGGATACTCCTATGGTTGTTTGCCGACTTAGATGCTTGTTCCTAAGTCGATGTCTTGTATAAATAATGATTTGTGAATTCATTTCAGAAAAGGAGTATGTGGATGTGTAAGGTGTAGCGAAGAAAGGTGCGAAAGGCAGAGCAGAGATTGTTGGGCTTAATTGGAACTGATCCGGACATGGTAGAGATGTCATTCTCCAGTTCAAGACTGTGATTTTTATCACTCTGTAGACAGTGTGTCTCCTTGTAGGCAGTGGGCCTCTTTGTGAGCAGTGTGCTCGGGCAGTGAGCCCTTATTGGCATGTGCCATTCATTTTTCCTTATTCTTCTAACAGAGAATAATTCTTGGGTTAATCACCCCGTGGTTTTTCCCTTAACCGGGTTTTCCACGTCAAAATCTTGGTGTTCAATGTGTTGATGCTTATCTGTTCTTGTGTTTATGTATTGTGCTTCCATGAATGATTATTTGATATGCTGCTAACTAACAACAGAGAATTAAGTGTTTGAAAGAGAACAAGTTCTATACAACTGATTCACCCCCCCCCCTCTCAGTTGTATGCCCTAGATCCAACAATTGGTATCAGAGCTGAGTTCCTCTGATAGGAGCTTAACCGCTTGAGGTGATCCAGGATGTCGTCATACAAGAAGGATAGTCCGAAGTTCGATGGAACCAACTTCACTCTCTGGAAAGGTCGCATGAAGTGTCATTTGGAATGTATGGGAAAAGCATACTTGGCTATGATTTCAAAACCATATATACCCCCACAAGGTGGTCCGACAACTCCTGATGAAACCACAGAAGCTGAAAACAATCTGCGGACCAAGGAAGCTCTTCTAAGCGCATTGAATGACTCAGATCTCTCGAATGTCATTGACCTACCAACTGCATATGAGATCCTAACTAAACTGGAACTTCTGTATGAAGGAGATGAGTTTGTCAAAAGTGCAAGGTTGCAAAGTCTGAAAGGGAAATTTGAAAGATTGAAAATGAGAGATGATGAAAACATTACTACCTTTATGCCAAGAGTAAATGAGCTGGTATGTGGAATCAGAAATGCTGGTGGAACTCTAGATGAAAATGAGATTGTCTGCAAAATCCTAAGATCCCTTCCTGCTGCCTACAAAATCAAAGTTGCTGCCATTGATGAATTCAGAGCCCACACAACTGTCACAAGAGAACAATTGGCTGGAAAACTAGCTGCATTTGAAATGACCGAGTTTGGAGATGATCCACCCAAGACTGAGTCTGCTTTTAAAGCCAGTGCCTATGTGAAAGGCAAACAGAGATTTGATCCGGGTGAAAACTCATCAAGGAAAATGTCATGGTATGATCAAGCAAGAAGAGACATGGAAGAAGAAGAAGCAGAAACAGCTCAACTTGAAGCCCTCATTGCAAAGAGACTGCCAAGAGGATCCGGTAAGTATGAAGGAAAACTACCCTTTAAGTGTTTTAACTGCAATAAGATTGGTCATTTTGCCTCAAGATGTCCGGAGAGATCTGCAAGATCTAATACTCACAGACAAAGGTTTCAAAAGAATTGCTATTATGTTCATGAAGAAGATGATAATGAAGGAGTAACAGATGATGAATCAGATCCAGGAAGCAAATCCGGAAATGAGTGGGTGTTTATAGCCATCAAGGAAGAAGATTCCTTGCTCTCTGAATCTGTCAATCACAAAGTTGTTGAAAAAGCCTTGGCTGCTCAAGTGGAAGAAAAGGATGATTGGGTTATTGACAGTGGATGCTCTCACCATATGACTGGTGACAAGAATAAGTTCTTAGATTTGGAAAGATATGAAGGAGGAATGGTAAAGTTTGGTGACAATTCTGCTGGCAGAATCAGAGGTAGGGGAACTATTTCCTTTGATGGTAAGAGCAAAACAGGTAATGTACTATATGTTGAAGGATTGAAGCACAATCTTCTCAGTGTTGGTCAGTTAGTGGACAAAGGCTATGATCTCCGGTTCAAGAATGGAAAATGCAGAATCTTTACAAGCTCCGGAACTGAAATTGCATCCGGTACTCAGACAAGAGGTAACATCTTTCATCTGGTTGGTTCAAATAAAAGTTGTTTGTTTGTTCAAATTGATCAGAGTTGGTTATGGCATAGAAGAATGTGTCATGTAAATTTTGATAACATCATCAAAATAAGCAATACTCAGGCTGTGAGAGATCTTCCAAAGTTGATAAAACCTACAAACAGTGTGTGTAAAGAATGTCAGTTAGGCAAACAAAGCAGAGTCTCTTTTAAAAGCAAAGATCAGTCTTCTACCGGATTGTTGGAATTAGTACATACTGATCTATGTGGTCCGACAAGAATCAAGAGTCTGCAAGGTGATAGATATTTCATGTTGTTAATTGATGATCATTCCCGGATGATGTGGGTTACCTTTCTGAAAGAAAAATCAGAAGCTTTTGAGAAGTTCAAAATCTTCAAAGCTATGGTGGAGAATCAAACCGGATTGAAACTAAAGTGTCTAAGGTCTGATAGAGGTGGTGAATTTACATCTGGTGAATTCATTGACTTTTGTGAGAAACAGGGTATAAGGAGACAGTTGTCTGCTCCTAGGACTCCACAGCAGAATGGAGTAGTTGAGAGAAAGAACCGGACCATCCAGGAAGCTGCTAGGACAATGATGTTGGAAGCAAATGTTCCTCAAATGTTTTGGAAAGAAGCTATCAGCACTGCAGTCTACACTCTCAATCGAGTTCAAATCAGAAACAACACCGGTAAGACCCCCTATGAACTTTGGTTTGACATCACTCCTACTGTGAAATATTTCAGGGTATTTGGTAGCAAGTGTTATATTAAAAGAGATGAAGATCTAGGAAAGTTTGATGCTAGAAGTGATGAAGGAATTTTCTTGGGCTACTCCACTCAAAGCAAAGCATATCGGTGTTACAATAAGAGATTGAGGAAGATGATAGAAAGTACCAATGTAAAGGTTGATGAAGGAATTGAGAAGCCTTCAAGATTTTATGAATTTGATGAAGATGACCAAGATAGTGTTCAAGGAACTCAATCCTCTCCGGTGAAACAGAGTCAGCCTGATCCGGTAAATCAGGAAGAAGAGTTAGGTTTAAATGAGCCTGATCAAGAAACAGCAGTACTGGATACTCCCAAAATTCCAAGATATGTAAAACTGAATCACTCTGAAGATCAGATCATAGGTGACAGAAGCAAAGGTGTACAAACTAGAAGGAATATTGCTCAAGATCAGAATGAATGTTGTCTGATTTCAAGGATTGAACCTAAAACAATAAATGAAGCCTGCAATGATGAAAATTGGACCAAAGCAATGGAAGATGAACTGATGCAAATTGAGAAAAATCATACTTGGGATCTTGTTCCCAGACCTAGAGACAGGAATGTAATTGGAACCAAGTGGGTCTTCCGGAACAAACTAAATGAAGCTGGTGAAGTAATCAGAAACAAAGCTAGATTGGTCTGCAAAGGCTACTCTCAAATAGAAGGAATTGACTTTGAAGAGACTTTTGCTCCGGTAGCAAGAATTGAAGCAGTCAGATTACTTCTTGCATTTGCTGCCTTCAAAGATTTCAAGGTATATCAGATGGATGTCAAGTCTGCCTTCTTAAATGGTGATCTGGAAGAAGAAGTCTACATTGAACAACCGGATGGATTTCAATTGTCTGATAATAATGATATGGTCTGCAAGTTGAAGAAAGCTTTGTATGGATTGAAGCAAGCCCCAAGAGCATGGTATGAAAGGTTGGATAAGCATCTTGTGCAGATTGGATTCAACAAAGGTACTGCTGACAGCAACTTATATTTCAAAATTGATCATGAAAACATTCTGATTGTTGAAGTGTTTGTGGATGATATCATTTTTGGAGGAAGAGATAGTATGTGTAAAACTTTTGCAAATCAGATGAAAAGTGAGTTTGAAATGTCTATGCTTGGTGAAATGAATTTCTTCTTGGGTCTGCAAATTACTCAAACAAAAGAAGGGATCTTCATTTCTCAGACCAAATATGTGAAAGAATTGTTAAAGAAATTTGGTATGGAAGACTCAAAGCCTATGAACACTCCTATGGCAACCGGATGTAAGTTAAGCAAAGATGATGATTCTCCAAAGGCAGATCAGACAAAGTATAGATCAATGATTGGTGGATTGTTGTATCTCACTCAAACTAGACCAGATATAATGCAAGCTGTTGGTCTTGTGGCAAGATTCCAGGCTGATCCTAGAGAATCTCATGTTATGGCAATCAAAAGAATTTTTAGATACTTGAAAGGGACAGTTGAGTATGGTCTATGGTATCCTAGAGATCCGGATTTTTCTCTTCATGCTTACACAGATGCAGATTGGGCAGGAGATGTGGATGACCGGAAGAGCACTAGTGGTGGAGCATTCTTTTTGGGGAAGAGATTGGTTTCTTGGCTAAGCAAGAAACAAGATGCAATATCTCTGTCTACAACTGAAGCAGAATACATTGCAGCAGCAGGTAGTTGCACTCAAATCTTGTGGATGAAGCAGATGCTAAGAGACATCCAAGTTGAATATGAGGAGCCTATCACAATTTTCTGTGATAATTCAAGTGCAATTAATATTTCCAAGAATCCGGTATTGCATTCTAAGACTAAGCACATATCTATCAAATTTCACTTTTTGAGAGAACAAGTAAACAAGGAAGAAGTCAGATTGGAGTATGTTCCCTCCAAGGATCAGATTGCAGATATCTTTACAAAACCTCTTCCCAAGGACTCTTTTGAATATCTCCGGGAGAAGTTAGGGGTCATGGCCCCTCCGGTGATGAACTAAGATGCACTGATGTGCATCAGTCCGGTGGCTATCACAGTCATATCTTGTGATCCGGACTAATGGGGAGCTGCAACTAAGGGGGAGCAGCTGGTATTATTCTGATGCATGAGAGTTGCAAGTATGAGCCCTTTGCCATTGATGTCAAAGGGGGAGAGAAGACATGTGAAAAACAAGTGGTTGATGATCAAAGGGGGAGCAGCAAAGGAAGACATATGAGGAGTTGTTGTTGATAGGGGGAGCTGTGACAGAAAAGAGAAGTTCTTGTCTTGATGGTTTTTCACATCATATGTTGCCATCAATGACAAAGGGGGAGATTGTTGCAAGTATGAGGTGAGCCATTGTTGTCATTGATGTCAACATACTCACACTGCATTGACAAGAAGGATTTGATGAGCTTTGTGCTGAGGATATTGAGAAAATTAGCCTCAGTCAGGAACAGTGAAGAACAGTGATGAGAAGAAGGTAAATATACTGTATAGGATGAGAACCGGAGGATGCGGATTAAAGGGTTAGTAGATATGAGTCTTAAGATGCTACAGTTAAGATTTCAGAGGTCCGCATGAAGATCTGAAGGAGTTATGGCTGCCGGTATAGAACCGGGTCCGGCAAGTATCCGGAGGTGACAGAGGATCACAAAAAGGTCCGGTGAGGTCCGGAATTGTATTATCATAATCTGCGGATTGGAAGGAGTGTTTTATATGTCCTTGTGATGTTTCATCCTGATTTGTGTGTAATTTGGAGGTCCGGATGTACCTCCTGCATTATGACAGTGGCGACAGACTGTGTTCTTGAAGTTCCGGATGAGGAAGACAAGAGATCCCAGTAAGCAGAGAAAGTGCGGATGTATCCGGACATTCAGACAGACTTGTGAAGGTTCCTGAATCATGTTTAGGTTGTGTTGTTGGTCCGCATTGATGGTAGAGCCCGGAATTGAAGTTATTCTTCGGGATGAAGTTATTGCTCTGTTTAGCCGACCGGATGAGTTGTTCATCCTGCGAATGTTCTTGTGATAGCCGACCGGATGTGTTATTCATCTTGCGGATACTCCTATGGTTGTTTGCCGACTTAGATGCTTGTTCCTAAGTCGATGTCTTGTATAAATAATGATTTGTGAATTCATTTCAGAAAAGGAGTATGTGGATGTGTAAGGTGTAGCGAAGAAAGGTGCGAAAGGCAGAGCAGAGATTGTTGGGCTTAATTGGAACTGATCCGGACATGGTAGAGATGTCATTCTCCAGTTCAAGACTGTGATTTTTATCACTCTGTAGACAGTGTGTCTCCTTGTAGGCAGTGGGCCTCTTTGTGAGCAGTGTGCTCGGGCAGTGAGCCCTTATTGGCATGTGCCATTCATTTTTCCTTATTCTTCTAACAGAGAATAATTCTTGGGTTAATCACCCCGTGGTTTTTCCCTTAACCGGGTTTTCCACGTCAAAATCTTGGTGTTCAATGTGTTGATGCTTATCTGTTCTTGTGTTTATGTATTGTGCTTCCATGAATGATTATTTGATATGCTGCTAACTAACAACAGAGAATTAAGTGTTTGAAAGAGAACAAGTTCTATACAACTGATTCACCCCCCCCCCTCTCAGTTGTATGCCCTAGATCCAACAAAAACATCTTGATTGTTGAAGTATTTGTTGATGATATCATCTTTGGAGGAAGAGACAGTTTGTGTAAAACTTTTGCAAATCAAATGAAAAGTGAGTTTGAGATGCCAATGCTTGGTGAAATGAATTTCTTCTTGGGTCTGCAAATTACTCAAATAAAGAAAGGAATCTTTATTTCTCAGACCAAATATGTGAAAGAATTGTTGAGGAAATTTGGAATGGAAGATTCAAAGCCCATGAATACTCCCATGGCAACCGGATGTAAGTTGAGCAAAGATGATGACTCTCCTAAGGCAGACCAGACAAAGTATAGATCAATGATTGGAGGATTGTTGTATCTCACTCAAACTAGACCAGATATAATGCAGGCTATTGGTCTTGTTGCGAGATTCTAGGCTCATCCCAAAGAATCTCATGTCATGGCAATCAAAAGGATTTTTAGGTATCTAAAAGGAATAGTTGAGTATGGTTTGTGGTATCCTAGAGATCATGATTTCTCTCTTCATGCATATACAGATGCAGATTGGGCAGGAGATGTGGATGACCGGAAGAGTACCAATGGTGGAGCATTCTTTTTGGGAAAGAGATTAGTTTCTTGGCTAAGCAAGAAACAAGAGGCAATAGCTCTGTCCACAACTGAAGCAGAATACATTGCAGCAGTAGGTAGTTGCACTCAAGTTTTGTAGATGAAGTAGATGCTAAGAGATATTAAAGTAGAGTATGAGGAGCCTATCACAATATTCTATGATAATTCAAGTGTAATGAATATTTCTAAAAATCTCGTGTTGCATTCTAAGACTAAGCATATATCTATTAAGTTTCACTTTCTGAGAGAGCAAGTGAACAAGGATGAAGTCAGACTGGAGTTTGTGCCCTCCAAGGATAAGATTGTAGATATCTTTACTAAACCTCTTCCCAAGGACTCTTTTGAGTATCTCAGGGAGAAGTTAGGGGTTATTGCCCCTCTAGTGATGAACTAGGATGCACTAATGTGCATCAGTTCGGTAGATATCATAGTCATATCTTGTGATCTAGATTGATGATGGGGAGATGCTACTCAGGGGGAGCAGCAGGTATGATTCTGAAGTATTGGAGTTGCAAGTATGAGCCCTTTGGCATTGATGTCAAAGGGGGAGAGAAGACATGAAAAACAAGTGGTTGATGATCAAAGGGGGAGCAGTAAAGGAAGAGAAGACATGTGAATAGTTGTTGCTGATAGGGGGAGTTGTGACAGTAAGAAGAAGTTCTTGTCTTGATGGTTTTTCACATCATATGTTGCCATCAATGACAAAGGGAGAGATTGTTGCAAGTATGGGTCTAACGAGTGTTGTCATTGATGTCAACATACTCATGTTGCATTAATGAGAAGGATTGGATGAGTTGTGTGCTGAAGATACTGAGAAAATTAGTCTCAATCAGGAACAATGAAGAACAGTGATGACAACAAGGTAAAAGTCCAAGATAGGTTGAGGATCAAAGGATGTGGTTTAAAGGGTTTGTAGATATAAGTCTTGAAATACTCTAGTCAAGTTTTCAGAGGTTCACATGAAGATCTAAAGAAGATATGGCAGCTCAAGTAGAACTAGTTCCGACAGGAGTTCAGAGGTGACAGAGTGACATAGATAGGTCTGGTGAGCTCTGGAAATGTATTATCCCATTCTACAGATTTGAGGAAGTGTTGAGGACATCCTCGTGAAGTGTCAAGTTGATTAGTTCATGGTTTGAAGGTCCAGAAGAACCTTTTCCTTTGTGACAGTGATGACAGATTGTGTTCTTGAGGTTCCAGATGAAGGAGAGAAGGATTCTAGTAAACAGATGAAGTGCGGATGTTCTTGATGATTCATGAAATCTTGTGGTGATCTGTGGATCATTTCCAGTTCATGTTGGTGGTCCGCATTGAAGATAAAAGTCGTATTTGAAGAATTACCACCGGATGTTGGTATTCTTCCTGAGTCTGGCCGACCAGATGTATTACACGTCTTGCAGATGTTCTTGTAGGTGTTTACCGACTTAGATGTTTGTTCCTAAGTCAATGTCGTGTATAAATAAGGAATTGTGAAGACATTTCAAAGTGTGCCCGGTGGGGATGCAAGTGTGATAGCGAAGAAGAGAGCGAAAGGTAGAGGAGAAGTTTTTGGGCCTAAATGGAACTGATCCAAGCATGGTAAAGATGCTATTCTCTAGTTCAAGTTTGTAATACTTGTTATCTTGTAGACAGTGTGTCTCTTGTAGGTAGTGAGTCTCTTGTGAGCAATGTGCTCAGGCAGTGAGCCCTAATTGGCATGTGCCATTTTGTTCTTTCTATTCTTCTAATAGAGAATACAATCTTGGGTTAGTCACCCCATGGTTTTTCCCTTAACCGGGTTTTCCACGTCAAAATCTTGGTGTCCTATGTGTTGATGAGTTTCTGCTTTTGATTTGAATGCATTATGTTTCATGTTTAATATACTACTAATCACCAAGAAGATTTAAGTGTGTAAATTGAAGAAAGTTTTGCACAACTGATTCACCCCCCCTCTCAGTTGTGTGCCCTAAGTCTAACAATTCTTCAGTATACTCCTTCATAGATTTCTCCTTTTGTCTCAGGTTCTGTAATCTTTTCAACAATTCCAACTCATAGTCAGTAGGTATGAACTGGTTCTTCAACTTTGTCACCATTCGGTCCCACTTTGTAATCTTTTCTTTCCTCTTCTGTTTCTTTCCAACTAAACTTCTTTCCACCATATAGCAGCATGTCCTTTCAACTTTGTCTTTGCAAATTTCACCTTCTCCAGATCTTCAATTTCTTCATATTAAAAGTATTCTTCCATATCATTTATCCAATCAATCAATTCTTTAGGATTCAAATTACCAGTATAGTTTGGTACATCAACTCTAGGTCTCTTTCCAATCTTTAAAATAGCTCACAACATCTTTATTTGATCTGATTCTTCTTTTTCATTACCTTCTAGGGTTTCACCAGTTTGTTCACCAGATTGAAATTCTTTTTCATCATCACTTTCAATATTAGGTCTCGGTGTCAATCCTCTTCACCTATCTTATTCAACAACATCCAAATGAATTCACATTTTTCTCATCAATTCCACCATCTCATCCATTCTATTAGCCATTGTACCAACAACAACTCTCCTCGGTGGCATCTTCCTAGGATCAAGTGCAAACTGCCTCAAGTTTGGTGATCGGGCTATAAGTGACAACTACCTCTCAATCGATGATTGGTTGCACACAAGTAACCTACCTTAGATCAGTGATCTACTCACAACAAGATCTTACAGAATCCCCTTCACCAATTCACTCCAAAGAATCAAACTTTGACTCTGATACCACTTGGTACAGTCACGGTAGGAGGGTTCATAGAATGAACTATCCATACTGTGAAACAAGAGTAAACACAATGGAAACAACTCAAAGAAATGGAACAAATGTAGATTCAGTCATTCAATATATCAAAGACTTCAAATACAATCTGGCCGGCAACATGTGGGCTTACAATTAGGGCTCACAGGCTTGATTACATACAAGCGCAAGACAAATCTTTGAAGTTCTCTTGAGAAGGAGCCAACTATCTCTCTTCTAAACCATGAGAATTGCTTTCATAAGGATCTATTACATCTTTATATATCATCTCCGGACCAATAGATTCTTCTGCATCAGCCAAGGAAGGTCACAAACTCCAATGAAGAGTTGTAACGTGTCCACAGATAGGTCAGACCTAAATGCATAGAACACTTCCTCAAATGAATGAAACAACATGCGGACCCTTGGGGAAGGTCAATCATGAACCACAGGACATTGAATGATGTGTCATTAAGATCTGCAAGTCAAGGAATAATTCACAATCCTTCTCTTTTAGCTAATTGTCAAGAACTGTTAGAATGTTTTGCTTTGAGAAAATAGTTGATCTTCTAATAGCGATAGCTTTCCGGTGACTAATCCAAATGCTGTGAATTCTTGATATGATGTAGATGAATGAATGCTAAGTCTAGATCCACAAGATGTGAAATGCCAAAACTAGACCACAAGCTAAAAACTACTACTCATTGAACTGCCTGAACTGAACTGGAAAAATGAAAGAATTGAAATGCCAACAAACTGAAATGTAAATGTTTTTGATTGATGCAAGATTGCTCTTCAACCAGGGATGCTCCTACATCAGTTTGAAGAATATTGTGAAGATCATGTAATAAAGAGGCACTTTTCTGCTACAAGAACTCCTCAGCAAAATGGAGTTGTGGAAAGGAAGAATAGAACAATTCAGGAGATGGCGAGAACAATGTTGAATAAATCCAAGTTGTCTGATGTATGTTGGAAAGAAGTAGTTCATACTAGTACCTATATTCTTAACAGAGGACAATTAAGAGTGAATGACACTAAGACACCTTATGAGCTATGGTATGGAAGACCAACATTTGTAAAGTATTTTAGATTTTTTAGAAGCAAATGCTATATCAAAAGAGATGAAGAAGGTTTGTGAAAGTTTGACTCAAGAGATGATGAAGGAATCTTTCTTGGATACTCAACTGGGAGAAAAGATTACAAGTGCTATAAAAAAATACTGATGAAGATAGTTGATAGTGCAAATGTTAGGGTTGATGAAGAGTCACGTCAAATCATAGATGAGAAAGAAGAATGTTGGTCAAATGAACCTGCCTGCACATAAGAAGAAGAAAAAGTTGAAAAAAAGAAAGAGACACAAGAGAAGGTCACCAAGACTCCTACCAAGTATGTTCAAAAGATTAGATGATTGGAGACAAAAATGAAAGAGTGCAGACAAGAAGAAGATTTGTAAGAGCAAATGAACAAGTAAACTTTTCCATTTGTCAAGTGTAGAACCTAAAACTTTTGCTGAGGCTAGTAAGGATGAAGGATGGATACAATCAATGGAAGAAGAACTAAATCAGATAGAGAAAAATCAAAATTGGGAATTGGTGCCAAGGCCTGCAGACAAAAATGTGAAGGTACAAAGTGGGTATTCATAAATAAATTGAATGAAGATGGAGAAGTGGTTAGAAACAAAGCAAGGTTGATTTGCAAAGGCTATTTACAAGTAGAAGGAATTAATTTTGAGGAGACATTTTCTCTGGTGGCAAGAATGGAAGCAATCAGGATGTTTCTTGCATTTGTAGTTCATAAGGGTTTCAAGGTATATCAAATGGATATCAAGTCTACATTCTTGAATGGTGACTTAGAAGAAGAGGTCTACATAGAGAAGCCTGATGGATTTTAGTTAGCAAAAGATCCAAACAT
Source organism: Cunninghamia lanceolata (assembly GCA_027924645.1). Classification (NCBI taxonomy): domain Eukaryota; kingdom Viridiplantae; phylum Streptophyta; class Pinopsida; order Cupressales; family Cupressaceae; genus Cunninghamia; species Cunninghamia lanceolata. Next base: position 14,861,628 of record BSBN01000472.1, on the reverse strand, counting down.
GGTATGCAGACTTTAGAAGGCTTTTTATGGCCTCAAAAAAGCCCCTAGGGCTTGGTATGCAAGGTTGGACAAGTACTTACTCCAGTAGGGCTTCAAGAAAGGTACTGCAGATAGTAATATTTACATCAAAATTGAGGATGAACAGATCCTAATTGTTGTTGTGTATGTTGATGGTATAATCTTTGGTGGCAATGATGAAATGTGTAAGAAGATTGTAGAAGAGATGCATAAAGAATTTGAAATGTATATGATAGATGAGTTATCATTCTTTCTTGGACTCCAAATTTCTCAATCAGATGATGACATCTTTATCTCTCAAGCAAAGTATGTTAAGGAGATGTTGAAAAAGTTTAGTATGGAAGACTGCAAACTAGTGAGTACTCCTATGATAATAGGTTGTCATTTGAGCAATGATGATGAGTCACCTCAAGCTGATTAGACTCTATATAGGTCTATGATTAGGAGCCTATTCTACTTAACAACATCAAGACCTGACATTATGCAAGTTGTTTTCTTGGTTGCAAGGTTTCAAGCTAATCCAAGAGAAGCACATGTGAAGGCAGTCAAAAGGATATTCAAATATTTGAAGAGCACTCCAAAATATGGATTGTGGTATAAAAAAGGTGATGACTTTTCTCTGAGTGCTTGTACTGATGCATATTGGGCTGGTAGTGTTGATGATAGAAGAAGTACCAGTGGTGGAGTGTTCTTTTTGGGAGATAGATTGGTCTCATGGCTTAGTAAGAAGCAAGATTTGATGTCCTTATCAAAAATAGAAGCCGAGTATATAGCTACAACATCTTTCTACTCTCAAGTGTTGTGGATGAAGTAAACATGGAAGGATCTCAAGGTAATGTATGATGAACCCATTCCTATCCTATGTGACAATACAAGTGCCATAAATATTTCAAAGAATCCACTGATGCATTCTAGAACCAAGCATATATCTATCAATTATCACTTTTTGAGAGAGAAGGTTGCAAATCAAGAAGTAAGATTGGAATATGTACCTAAAAAGGATCAGGTTGCAAACATCTTTACAAAGGTATTTTCTATGGATACTTTTGAATATATTAGACGTAAGCTGGGCGTTGTTACCCCTCCTTCCAACTAGATGCATAGATGGTGCATCTATCTAGTGGGAGCAGTTCAAGATACATTTTTATCCCTGGATTGATGGAGGTTACCTCTCAGGGGAAGAAAGTAAATGTGAGATCAAGGAAGATGACAAGGATTATTTAGACAAGGGGAGCTTGTATGTTTTTGTAGGTATAGAGGAAGACTACTAGCCCTTTGTCCTTGATGTTAAAGGGCAAAATTTTTTGCATATCAGGTCAAGTGCTACCATCAATGCCAAAGGAGGAGATTGTTGCATATGTGTTGTCATTGATGTCAATAGAGCTATGTTGTGTAAGGTTGCATGTGATGTCAATAGAGATACCAAAGGGAGATTGTTGTTGGATGGTGATCAGTGATGATAGTAGAGTAAGTGATCATAAGTGTTGTGAGACAGAAAGCAATGTGATGTGTATATGCTATGATGATTAGAGAATTTGTGAGGTAATGGATAAGGTGATGAAAGTCATGAGCATACTGTTGGATCAATATTATTTGTACATAGTTGTACCTTATCTACTAAATTTCATGGGTAGGTGAAAGTTGATAGGTTGAAGAATATGCTAATATGAAGAATTTATGGTTTCTTTTTTGTGATGAAAAGAATTGTGATTATTGTCTATGATATTGTGAATGTTTCATTCATTATTTGAAAACCATTGCATAAGATATGAAAGAAAGTGTGTAAGGTTTTTGACAGTTAAAGGTACAAGAAGTTGCACTAAAGAAGCTTGGGAAAATGCTCTGCATTCTTCTGCATTTGGAGGTATGGCCTTGTGGTGTAGAAGTTAGACAAAGGTAGGTGTGAATTATGTATATTCTTGATTTCAAAGCATAGAAGTTACCGCATAAGTTTCTAGAGCTTGCAGAGTGAAGACAGTGGTTCAGAGTTGTTGCAAATAAAATGAGTCAAAGAAATGCTCCGCATTTCTCCCCATTAGAAGATGTGATCTTGCGGCTTGAAGGATAGTTAGATATAGGTGAAAGGTATGCATGATTCAAGTTTTAGATGATAAGTTGTATTGTAGAGGTTCTCTGGAGTTAGTAGAGTAAGGACAAATCATGTTGTTGATTAGAGTTGTCAGGAGGAGAAAGTAAAAGCCACCACATTTCATCACAATACAATGTTTGGCTTTGTTGTTTGAAAAATATGTTCCTAATGTCTATATGTTTTCCTATTTCAAGTTTTAGGTGTTGAGGAGTACCACAAATCTATTTTTTAATGTTCTCTTTCATGACTATGTGTTCAGAGTCTACAAGAGATGATGGGTTCAATGTTTGTTTGTTTGCACCAAAAAGAAGATCCATAAATCAGTGAAAAGAATGTTTGAGAATGTGTTTGCAAGTCATATAATGTTTGTGAAGTGATCCACATGATGTTATTTGGTTTCTCCGGTACCTATTTTGGTCTAGAGCTAATATGTGGAAGGATAAATGTTTGTGAAGCTAACTTGATATATCTAGGTGATTGCATCATGTGCTTGGAAGTGTGCACAAGCTTTGAGATGTGTGCAAAGATAAAATAGGTCATGTTTATCACTTGGTTTGAACCACATTGGATCTCTACATGTTTTTGGGTGCCAACTTATTGTGGCCATTGCATGTTTCATGCTACACATTTCATCTTGGTTGACAAAGGAGAAAGTTTTTGAAGCTTACGGAGGATATAAATGAAAGATCATGTTTGGTGTGAAAAGTATGAGTGTGTGTGAGTGTGCGAGGATGTATGTATGAGTGTCAATGTGATTTTGTGTGTGTGGAAGTTTGTTGAAGCTAGAAGTGTTTGTTGAGTAGAGGAGTTGAAGATATATGTCAATGTGAAGGTGTTGATGCTATGGAGGTGTTTCATCAGTAGAATTTGTCAAGTAATTTGTACATAGGTTATAGCCTTTTTCTGTAAGTTGTAGCATTGTAGAGATGTAAAGTATGCAACCCAAAAACTATAATACAAAATTAAATAAACATCTTAATCACATTAATAGGAAATAGAAAAGCTACATTTGCCATACATGTAAAAATATCAACTTACATCTTACAGTCACACGTACCAAATCTAGGTGTTAGCACAAATATTATACAATACAATGATACATCCTTGGCTCTCATGCCATATATTCTACTTAGTACAATGATAAAGTACAAATATCAGAATTGTACAATTATGATAAAGAAATAAAGTCACTATCTCGAGCTACCACTAACCAAGTAGTCTTCCACAAAGCCAAGAGACAAGAACATGGTTCAGGTGCTTTTTTGCCCAACAACGAAGCATTACACTTCCCTAGAATTCTTCCTACATCGAAGAATACCCAACCCTGCATGAAGCACCTAGCAACCTAGAAACAATAGACATGAGGGAATACTTGGTGCAAGCCTGATGCCTATATGCATTTCTAACTAGAATGTGCATAATCTCGCAAATAAGATGTGGTAGAGAAACATATCAATAACTAGGCATAAATTTCATCTACTTCAATGAACACATAGCTTTGGCCAAAGCATTTATACATATTAGTCAAATCCTAAAAATAGGATCAACCTTCTCTATTAGCCCACATTCGGCACCCTATCCCAGAAGGTAAGCCCAATCACACTCATAGATAGACAAACAATTTTCCATTGAAAAAATTCCATAATATCACATGCATTTCCTAGTTATTTTCTTGCAAAAGTTAATGTGAATCTACTTTGACTTAGCAAGAACAAGAACTATGATGATGTATGCATACTGTAAAACAAACATGAGATTCACTATTTAAACAATGAAATGATGCTAGTATTGACTATGAAAGTCTATATACATATGGTTCTTTACATGGCATTCATAATTATGTCCAAAATATAACTAGATCTAAGCATTCATAACGGCAAGCAAGAATTGGGTTTATAATACCATAACGATTTAATGTAATAAGGAATAAAGGAGAAACATACTTTCTAACAATTTCATAGTCATGTTTGTCAAACAAGAACACCATTTAAGTGAAGGCATAACACATAAGTTAGTTAAATTAAACCTATAGGTGATCAAGATGCTGCTACAAGAGACAGAACGGTAGGACAACAAAATTAAGCACGGAAATCAACACTATAGGTGACTTTAAATGTGGTCCAAAACATTATAATTTTCTAACTCATGCTCACACCCTCATAAATAGTATCCAAATAGAAATTTAAACATGCTTACAAAGTTGCAAAACTATGTTGGGAGATCACACATAAACCAAACATGACTTTCATGCCAGCAACTTGGATTTATATTGCATAAAAAAAGTTTTCACTAAAACAAACATAACTTTCTCAAAACACAACATTTTTCTAATTTTTAAAATGTGTCGGATAGATAATATAGAGATCTATAGAACCCAATAAATATTTTCATAATAAATATCTTTAATATAATTTATAAATACAATATAATAACATATAAACATCATGCTAAAAATAGCAATAGAGATAGACAGTAACTAATTAATACATATCTTAGAATTTGCAAACTAGGTAAGGCTTCATTTTTATATGATTTAAATAACTTAGTTGTGCACCTTCCATAAAATTTTTAGAGAAACTCAAGTCATAAAACTAAAGTTATTGATGCCGTAATAGACTATTTTTTTCTCATGATAGATTTGCTAGTTAAAAAAAATAGTCAACTTGTTTTAATAATATAAAATAAAATATAAAAGATAAAATTACAAAAAAAGAGGTAAATTTTATCCCCTACTTAAAAACCATATATCTAAAAATTAAAAATACATAGATCATTGTTTAAGATATATGTCTAAACTAAGATGGGTTACTATTTTTCTCCTTTTAGTCTCTTCCCAAGTTTTCTATTATGTTTTCTTCCTATATAACAAATTAATATTTTTTAATATTCTAAAGACCATATTGAGATCAAACAACCTATCTAATATTCACACAATTTTTCTTAAGGGAATTCTCAACAAATACAATTCAACAAAAATTCTTTTCTAATCTTTAAAACCAATGAAACTATAATTTGTCTAAATATTTTTTTTGCACAAGAAGCATATAAATCATAATTTCTTCACACAATCCTATATTCAATTATTATCCAAAGTAAATATTTGCTAAGGTATTTCATGACAAGAATCCTACCTCGATCTTTGTGACAATTTGGTAAAAACAATGGAGATAAACCAGTCAATTCGAGACCACAACAATCCTTCAATACTTAAAAAAAACACTTCCAAATCCTTTAGCATCAATAACCTATTTGCCACTTCTAATTTTGCATGATAAAATTGATAACCCCAAAAAGAAGAATGAAAAAAAGATAATTCTCTTCTTTTAATAACTCTTCCTATTTTTCCAAAACCTAAAAAGCAAAAATATTATTATATTCTTAATAAAAGAAAAATAATATTAAAATGCATTTATTCATATTCATGCACATCCTGCTGATAAGGGTGTGGTTCAATGGTTAAGTCGCTCAGTTGTAGTGGTGGCCACCAGAGTTTAAACCCCCGCTGGGCCAATGAGCTCGCAAGGCGTTACGCCTTCGCTGGGCCAAGAGCTCACGGGTTTGAAGTGTTCTTTCTTGGGGATGAGGTGCCCCATGTTGTGGCCTCACCGGTTCATAGCTTCGGGCAAAAGCGTTTTGTGGAGCCAGAGGGCGTGTCGCACCAGCGTCACCGGTCACGTTAAAAAGTTTACCAGGCGCATTAAAAAAAAAAATTCATGCACATCCTACTTAAAACTAATATTAGAAAGTATAATTTTCTAATTCACAAATATGATAAATTTAATAATTGATTCTCTAAATATATAAAATAGACATGCACATTCAATAATTAAATATATTAACAAATTAGAATAATTCAACTTATTTCTTTTTCCAAAAGAAATCAATTACCAAAATAAATAAATAAAAGAAATAATATAATGCTCATATAATTAACCAACACTATTTATTTATTAGAAAATATATAATTACTAATAAATCTATCTGAAATCAACCTAATAGTTTTATTAAATCATAAGATGAAAAAGAAAGCATGATTACATGATGAACTCATTTGTACTTAGTAAATGAAATTACATAATTTAACTAATCATCAAACGTCAACCACATCCATTATCCAATGTAAAAGCACAATCAAGACTACATAACCATGTAACGAATGCATAATAAAGCCATTCAATAATGCAATATGAATGATGCAATATGCATGAAACTAAGAGAGTGTGTGCATGCATCTAGTTTTCATCATGCCCATTCTTGCCATGTGCCTAGGACGTTTCTACCTCAACCATGTTCTTGTCTTCGACATGTTCCTGCACTCAGTTGCACTCAAATTCTCATCAATAGGTTAGTCCATAAAATCATAGCTGAAGCTCGAGAAAACATAAATCCATAATCATAAACATATTAATCCATTATTATAACAACTTTCAAATTTATGCGTTTATAAAAATAATGACAATTTACTACCTTCACACACATGTCATTGTCCAATAATGAAACAATTATAAGGTAATGTATAATAGTCTCATCAAATATATTGAATTATAAATGAAATCAAAAGTCAAGATATGACATCCTTCCCCACTAGGAAGAGATATCATCTCAATGTCTTATTACACAAATAAAGTATCTCACTAATACTATCAAAGTATCATACTGAGAAAATAAATCATCACAACTATGCAAATAAAAGTATCTCAACTGAGTCCTCAAATGAGAAAAAGAACGATCAATCTCCTCTACATTCTCACATGTGGTACTATCCACAAAACATTAGTCCCTTTGGACCTTATACTAAGTAATATCTCTATTATGCACTTAACATTGCATCTATAAAGAATTTAAGTGGGCTCCACCAACACCACTCCTAGATCCATTAAAGCATGCCAATCAATGCTCACAATACACATGACACAACTGCCAATACAATGCATATAAACAACACATGGTACAACTACCATCCAATTACATTTAAGTAACACATGGCACACTTTCCAAAGCATAAAAGAATGACATCACAACATCCAAGCATAAGGAACATAATCACTCCTTCAATGCATGCCAAACGAGGCATAAATCATAGTCCATCATAGACACATACAAGTATGAATCAAGCATCAAAATGCTCATGCAATTACATGATAAACACAATATAATCTCAAAGATCAGTTCTTCTAACCAACACTAGTTCAATATCTCAAAAAAACAAAACAAATCTCCAAAGGTGCACCAACTAGGTCAAAACCAACCATCATACATACAACTCCTTTAAGACTACACCACTCCATCCTCCAACTGCCACTGCAATGAGAAGAGGCCCTAGCCAAAAGGTGCAATAGATCACAAGCAAGTCAAGTTCGTAAAACTTAGGACCCCAGCTATGTTGGGATACCCTCACAAGCTCTCGACTAATTCTAAGGAAACTCACAAGGCTACCCTATCCACTCTCAAGGAAAATTGCAAACAAAAGATTAAATCTCTCAATAGTCCTTCTTCAAACACTACTCACAACAAAAGAACTCAAGGATTGGGGAAAGCTAACTCAAAAAGGTTATAGGCACCACTACCATACATTCATCCTGACCAAAAGCATGCCTCAACTCTAGACATGGTTTCTCTACATGAGGTACTTCCTCACATTCCACTCCTAAAAGAGAGGGTTTCTCTAACACTCCAGCTCTATACTACCAAAACTAGGATCAACCAAACAGGTTCTTAGAGGGAAGAATCTAACCGCACCCTCTAAGCACTTCCATCAAGAAAGGATTGGCAACTTGTTACTTACTAGAAGCACGTCTAAGGTGGCCTCAACCCATCAACAAGGTGCAAGGATACTCACAATATCACTTCAACTCTTAACTAAGCTAGCCAAAAAGGTCAACAACACAACCCAATCACGAGTTCATGATCTACTAGATAACACAAGGCTTCCTCATGGCCTAACACCAAGTATCCATAAAATGGAATACATAGGGTAGAAACCAAATTTCCAAGGTTGGAAACTCACAAGAGTAAGAAGACAACTATAATACCATATATTAAATGCTTAGGTGCTATGTCTTTACATGAGTGTAGTTATGGAACTTACATCAAAAGGACACAACATCATACACTCTACTACTACCAAAACACTAGGGGCAAGGCATCATGTCTAAGACTAACAGGAATGAGACAAACAAGAACAACCAAAAACCATTTCAAAAATTTCTCAAATTTCACACAATATTCACTTGCATCTAACAACAAACCAAGGAATTCAATCTACCATAGTTTTAGTAACATGCACACCAAGAACTAATATATTCTTCGCATTCTACTCCCTTCTATAATCCATTAGAGGCCCATAATGGACATGATAGAGAATATAACATGGTACATGACCAACAATTTAAAACATTCAAGCAGAGCCACCAATAATAAATAAATAAATAAAATACCAAAATGGAAGAAAAGTCAATTCCAACAATAAGGCATAAAATGATCTCAATTTCAACCATAAATCAAACATAATCATAAAGGTCACAAGATAAATAAATATCAAACTTTGATGGCTACACTTATTCATAAATAAGAATAAAAATTCAATGCTAGCCCTTACAACATTTAATAAATTCACCAAAGTCAAATAATTAAGTATCAAAGTTCAAAAGTTCCACATTACATGAACTATGTGACTAATTCAAGCCACTAGAGAGGGAGTACAATGCTACACTACACTCGGATTGCAAAATATGTGGAGAATAAGAGAACATACTCAGTCACACCAAACAAACGAGTCTTCTAAGACTCCAATCACATCTATATCATAAGATCATTTCTACTTAACCAACAAACATCACTCAAGATGTCAAGCAACTAAAAGTTGCATCCCATTCGAGGGAATCACAATCACCATGTAAAGACACATATTCATACACGAGCAACCATCTACCAACCAAGTTTAATTTAGGACAAAATCAAGTTCACAAACCAAGATATCTAAACACATCAATCTCTCCAACAAGAAGCGGTTAACATTTCTCATCAACAAGGATTCACCAATCATATGGATAATGCATTAATAAAACATTCGCATATGACCAAATTTCTTCACAACATGATGACAAGCATACTAAATGCAGACTAAGAAATGGGGAAATCACAACTCAAAGTCACAAGATATAGGGTTTGCTAATTCACTCATGATTCTAACACCTCAAACATCACCAGGACTATACAAATGACCCTTTTCACAACCTCTTTTTCTCTTTAACTAAACAATGCAATGTAATAATTACACCTAGGTTCCCACATGAATCCTAGGGAAGAATGTAATCTAGGAACATAAGTCTGTTAATAGTAAGGAATACTGAGAGGGGGGTGAATCAGTATTCCACAAAACCACTTCTTAACAAGTTCATTAATCCAACATTCAAAATTAATAATATGAAAGTAAAAGAAGAAAAGGAACAACAAACACAAATAGATAACACATGAACACCAAGATTTTTACGTGGAAAACCTAAAAAGGGAAAAACCACGATGAGTGTTAGCTCATAATATATTATTATAGAACAATAACTAATTACAAGAAGGATCACTACCTAGAGAAATGCTCATTGCAAGAAAGACTCACTGCCAAAATAGGCTTACTACCTAGAGAAAGAAAGAAGAAGGAAAAATGGCTCACTACCAAACTGAACTGCTCAGACTGCATCTACACATGCATGGTTGCAGCTCCAATGAAGCACATAAATACTGTTTCAAAACTCTTCATCTCTTACTGCTCTGTTTTCATTGCTCTGCTTTTACATGGGAATAAGATCTCTCTTCTTCTGCTCTTTATTGCATCCACAAAATTTCCTTCCTCTGTATGTCACACATATGTATATATCACATTCACATCACATATCACAAACACTAAATTCGATCCCTTATATATATCCACAACACTTGAAATCTTCATATTAGGTTAGCCTAATAAAGTGAAGTATGCACTCATACCTTAAGTAGCTTGTCGGCCAAATTCATTTACCAAAACTCCGAACAGACTCAAACAACACTTGAATTGCATTTACATATGTCAGCCTCAACTATTGAACAACTTAGGATTAAGTTCTAAACAATAGAACTTACCACATACAATTCAAACTTATCATGTTGGCCTCTAACTCAGACTGCCATTGATTCAGTTTATTTATCAAACTACATATTTTACTGTGGACCACAAGACTTTCTCAAAATCATGTCAAAGATTTCTTAGATATCACAAATCATACCTTTAGAACTACAAAGCAAAATATCCTTTAGCGGCAAAATGCAGATCATCAGAACTTAGACTTTGTCACAGTCAAACTATGTTAAACAGTGTAGCGATACTTAGCAGCTTGTAACTATCTTTCTAGTGGACTTCAGAACCTACAACTCTAGATTTAGACACTTCATACAAGTGTTTACAACACTTCAAAACCACATATCAAGATATACAACACTGGAGGAATGCAAACCAAATCAACTAAGTGTTCTGCTTTGAATAGTATTGTATTTTACTCTGCCAGACTTAGGCCATTTGAAGATATGCTTCTAGAATTGATCAAGAGCTGAAACCTTGGATATAAGATCATCTAAGAGTTAGGAACATCATACCAAAATTGCAAAACTTGGCCTTCAACTGTGGACCAATGCCAATTCAAAGACTATTTTTCTATCGCTGCTTCTGTATATTGTCAATACTTAGCTAATATGACTAAGTCTTCTTCACCGGACCAAAAACTCTATTCGAACCTTGTTCCTTTTCTTCTTTCCATCAATGAAAACACTCAATTATTTAACATAGTAGTGTCTCTTGCCAACAATCTCCCCCTTTGGCATTGATGGCAACACTTAATGAAAAATGCTTGACTGCCTTGACTGCTACTGCCTTGACTGCTCCCCCTTTCTATATACACTCTATATTTCTTCTCCCCCTGAGATGTTTGCCCATGCTTCATTGATCTTCTTATCCCCCTTTGACATCAATGGCAAAGGTGTAGGTTCCAGAGTCAAAATTTGTCAAAGCTACAAAATTTGCTATACTCTGTCGTGTATGTACACATACAATCTTTAACTTTATTTTACATGTGTTGGAGGATGTCATTGAAAATGTTCTTAATTTGGGCCAGCTCACCATCCTAGCCTTTCTTAGCATTGTCCAAATTTTGAATATGACCACTAAGTAGGAAAACTACGGTCTCCACCGTGTGAAGATCAGAGGGTGTGTTAGTAAGTGAAGCTGTTTGTGCTTCAGCTACAAGATTAAACATAGAGTCTAATTTAGGACTGATTAGTCCTCTTAGCTGACACATTCTGGTTTTGATTTGATCCCTCTCACTTATTAGATTGGTCAAGTCATTATGAAGGTTAATGACTTGACTTTCCTTGCTATTAACTAATTCTACTACCGGATCAAATGCCTTGGAGGTGTTCATCAATTTCTGCTCCAAATCCTTGATCTTCTCTTCTATTTTATTTGTGACTTTCAGCCAGGATAAACAAAATTTGTATATGTCACTAGCTTCTTTAATGGCACTCTGAATGCTTTTTATCCTATTATCTAGCTAGACTTTGTCATTAACTATCATTTCCTTTAACTCATTCAATCTTTTCTCATTAAACTCTTGCCTTACTTTTATTTCTACAGATTTCTCAAGAGATTGAAAATGTTTACTTATAGAGTTTATGAGTTCCTTCAGTTGATTTGTTGATGACATAGATGTGTCCTTTTGGTATGTTGGTATCAGGTTCTCCAAAATGCTAGATGCCTCACCAATGAGCTCACTATCCTCTATGTGAGACTTTAACATTTCTTTTATTACTTTTGCCTATACAATTGAAGCCAATTTGAGTTTTTGTACAGGGGACATTGTATCCAAGTTTATTGGACCATGTAGAAACTCATGCTCATCCAAAACTTGTTTTTCTTTCTCCAGAAGTTCCTTAACTGATTATGCAATGTCTCTTGGTATAGCAGAAACTTCTTCTTTCATGCTCTGCTCTGAATTATCTAGATCCATGTCCTTATTGGTGTCCTCCTTTTGTTCCAGTAGAGGAATTTCCTTGACCTATTCTTCCTCAGTCTTTTCCTTGTCAGTTTTATCCTCAACTTGATGTTTTGGAGAGGATCTTGTTTCAGTGCCATCAGCAGATACTTCTTTCTCTCTAGTCACTTTGTCACCTTCATTTATTTCCTATTCAAGGTTCACTTCTGGAATAGATGTATCATCTCCAACATTAGTTTCTTTATTGTCATAAATGGTAGGGAGATTAAATTCCCTTAATGTGTCCAGAATGATTTCTTCAGTTTCCTTTACCACCTTTTCAATGTCTCCTCTCATGAGAGCATTCATTCTTTGACCTGAATTTGTTGTGAATTGCTTTGGAGATTTTCATTTTTTCCTCCAGAGTGATTTCCGGACATAGTTTTATTAAAATGAATGTTCTCTAAGATCAACATCCTTTGCCATAACCGCTTCCTTTCTTACAGACATTATACTTGCCAGGCTATGTGGAAGATTATCAATTATCTCAATTAGGGCCCTATTGTAGATGGTTAGGTATTCTACAACAACAGTCTCAATGATCCTCTTGTTTGGATCATTATACTCATCATACAATTGTGCAATGGGTTTTAGATTACCATCAATTGTTATGGCCTTCAATACATCCTCTAATGATATAGTATCTTCTTCAATTTGAGGGACATCTTGTTTTTACATTTTCTTAGGTTTACCCTTACTGGATGGTTTCTTCTTGCTGGTTCTGGAGGCTTTGATAGATTCAGACTTCATTTTATTCACTTCTTCATCTGACTCTATTTCTTCTTCATCGACTGCAATAGTTACATGCATTCTTTTGGCCCTGGTTTTCTTTCTTTTGTGACTGGTGGCAAGAGTTTCCACATTTACAGATGGTGTGGGACTGGAGGGAATAGATGCAACTTCTACAAAAGTAGATCCTCTAGTTCTCCTTCTTGTTACCTCTGGTTTTTCTAGTTCACCCTTGGGTTCTTCTGAAGCTCCAATTGATTCACTTTTTCTCTTTTCTTCTGCTTCCTTATCAGCTTGTGCTTTTTCTCTTGCCTTTGTCACTTGTTCTTTTGTGAACCCATGTTTTAGGGCAATTTCTTCTACCACTTTCTGCATTTTCTTAGAGATCTCAGGTTTTCTCACTTCAACAAAGATTTTAGCATGCAATTCCTCATAAGTCCCAAATCTTCTTTCATTGGGATCTCTGGGTTTACTTAATACATGTTGAGCATAATTTTTTGATATTCCTCCATCTACCTCATATCCCATGGGCATAACCCATACCGTTCTAGGCTCAACGGCTTCCATCAAGCATTGATCTTTGGTTACAATAAAGAAGATAGTGTCTTTGTATTTTTCAACTAATTCTCTGGGGATTCTTTCCCTGACTTGTATTAACCTTTGGAAGTTTTTGAAATAGCCCCATAGGTTTGAATTTTAATCATCAATACTACCTATGCTATTTAGATGATTTCTAATTTGAACTGCAGCAGGTTTATCATTTGTCCAAAATAGATTCTTCATACCTGGCAACTCTTGCATGAAGTAAAAGAATAAACAGATAAGCAGCGTACCATACTTGAATGGATATTTTTTCTCTTTAGTCTTCCTTAAGTTTTCCATCAATTGTTGATGGAGTAGTTCACAAATATCATACTCTGCATCTTCTTTAATCATCTCAAACGTTGTGTAGATTGCTGTACCAGAGACTGAATTCTCCCGGTTTGAGAAATAAACTTTGTAGCCAACAATCACGGATGCAAATCTTACTACATGGTCTTCAATGTCATTGATTGTTAGCACCCTTTTCTCAAACTTTGCTCTAGTGGCCACCATTATTGTGTCATTTTTTATGGATTTCAACAATGGTACCAATCCGGTGGAGTTTAATCCAGTTACTGCCCTTATAGCATCTTTTGTAATCTTAAAAGGTCTCTCAAGCCACATGAATTCATCATGAACCCTACTCAATACATACCAGACCCAATCATCCTCAACAAATGTAGGAAAATCAATGTACTGAATGCATTTCTTTGTTTCCAGTGTCTTGTATTCATTCTTCAAATCATAATTCTCACCGTACAAGTGATTTAGGAATAAGTCTATGAGTTTACTCTTTCCATGTTCTTCTAGGGTAACATGAATATAAGCCCTAACATCCTCTACATGCAAAACTCCGTGTGGAACTTCTGAAAATGCATCCATCTGATTGACTACAACTAATTTAAATGGGTGTTTTTTGAATTTAGGTCATGGTCTCCCAGTGATATCAACTTGTGGGGTTGCCATTACAAAGATTCAACATATTCACAATAGAGTTTCAATGATAAATACCTTGTTATGTCTAATTAGGGTTTTCTTTGCCTAAATCGCTCTGATTTATTTGAATTTCTGTTGTCATTTGAAATCTTGCTTCAATATTTCTTAGATATATGTTGGCTCGAATGCAAAGTGAGTTAGAAGGCAAATGAGTTTGTTTTTATCCTTGCACTTGACTTAATCATCATCAATGCTTATTCTCAAAAGATGCCTGACTTTTCTCTGATAGATACAATCGATCAAAATTATTCCGTAATGTGCTGCACTGACTCATTTTATTTCAGATTTTCTTTCATAAGATCTTTCATATTGGATTCCACCACATATCCTCATGTCAGACACCAGCACTAACTATTTGGATGGGGGTTTTGGATTTTCAACACTGCTCCCCTTAAGCCAGATCTCCCAATTCACTTCCCAGAGGAAGTATCTAAACCAGATGATGGTGCAGATTCATCCTTGACTTCAATCACATCTTTCTTGATCCAAATCTTGCCCATTTCTTTCTTAGTTTCAACCAGATCAACCTTTTCTTTTCCTTTATCATTCCTTTGCTCTATTTTCCTATTTTCAGTATGGTAGTTTCTTTTCACATTTTTGCTTCTGCAGACTCTTGCAATATGTCCATACTTGTTGCAATTGTAGCACACCACATTCCTTTGTCTTTGATTCCTTCTATTGATTAGATTTGATATGCATTAATTAGCCATATGTCCAAATCTATTGCATGCAAAACAATTTCTATTGAATGATTGACTATTCCTTGCATTGAAAGAACCATTCCTTACTAGATTTCTGCATTCATTTGATTTATTACCAATTTTCTTACAATTGAAACATTGACCAGAGAATGATGGAACATTCTGATTTACTCTACTTCTACATTGAGTAGCTTTATGACCAAACTTATTGCAATTAAAAAAGTGACCATTGAAAGATGGATACCCTTGAGCATTTGGCTGTCTGACTGAAGGTCTTCTAGGTCTTCTTCTTTGATTTTTGAACTAGTTCCCTCTATTTTGCTTTAACTCAGTGTTTGTTTAACCAGATTTTGAGCTTTCTCCTTTCTAAAATCCCAAACCTTGCTTATCATCGGCACTCTTTTGACTAGCAATCATTTCATCAAGCTTTGCAGTACTTATCTTGAACTTTTCTTTATAGCTCTTGGCTTTTTCCAAATCTGCTTTTAGACTCACAATTTCTTTTTCAAGTTTGGTACAATCTTTTGATTTGCTTTTCACCATTAAATTCAAATCTTCTTCTGCTTTTGTTCTTTCTATAACTTCTGCTTCCAAATCATTCAAGGTTTCATTTGCTGATATCAATTGATCACTAACTTCTTTGTATTATTCTTTGAATTTCTTGACTTGTTCTTTTAATTTTGAGATGCATTCATCATCTTCTTGTAAGTTATCCTTTAGATCCCTGACTTCTACTTTAGACTTTTCAAGATCAATAAGAGCTACTTCTAGCTCAACATTGTTTGAGAAGTTTCCAAATCTTTTGGCTGCCATGAGTGAACTCTCCCAGATCTTCCTCAAGCTATTAGGCTTCTTCCAAGGAACCTTGCTCTAATACCAATTGCTAATAGTAAGGAATACTGAGAGGGGGGGTGAATCAATATTCCACAAAACCACTTCTTAACAAGTTCATGAATCCAACATCCAAAACTAATAATATGAAAGTAGAATAAGCAAATGAACAACCACACATACATAACACATGAATACTAGGATTTTTACATGGAAAACCCAAAAAGAGAAAAACCACAGTGAGTGTTAGCTCACAATATATGATTATAGCACAATAGCAGATTACAAGAAGGCTCACTACCTTAGGGCTCATTGCCCAGAGAAATACTCACTGCAAGAAAGGATCACTACTAAAATAGGCTCATTACCTAGAGAAAGAAAGAGGAAGGAAGAATGGCTCACTACCAAATTGAACTACTCAGACTGCATCTACACATGCATGGTTGCAGCTCCAATGAAGCACATAAATATTGTTTTAAAACTCTTCATCTCTTACTGCTCTGCTTTTACATGGGAATAAGATCTCTCTTCTTTTGCTCTTTATTGCATCCATGAAATCACCTTCCTCTGTATGTCACACATGTATATATCGCATTCGTATCACATATCACAAACACTAAATTTGATCCCTTATATATATCTGCAACACTTGAAATCTTCATATTAGGTCAGCCTAATAAAGTGAAGTATGCACTCATACCTTAAGTAGCTTGTCAGCCAAATTGATTTACCAAAACTCCTAGTGGACTCAAAGAACACTTGAATTGCATTCACATATGTCAGACTCAACTATTGAACAACTTAGGATTAAGTTCTAAACAATAGAACTTACCGCATACAATTCAAACTTATCATGTCAGCCTCTAACTCAAACAACCACTGATTTAGTTCATTTGTCAAACTACATCTTTTACTGCAGACCACATGACTTGCTCAAAATCATGTCAAAGACTCCTCAGATATCACAAAATCATACCTTTAGAACTACAAAGAAAAATATACTGTAGCAAAAAAATGCAGATGATCAGAACTCAGACTTGGTCACAGTCAAACTCTTTAAAAAAGTGTAGCGATACTCAACAGCTTGTAACTATCTTTTCGTTGGACTTCAAAACCTACAACTCTAGATTTAGACACTTCATATAGGTGTTTACAACACCTCAAAACTGCATATCAAGATATACATATACAGTAGCAGAGGAATGCGAACCAAATCAACTAAGTGTTTTGCTCTGAAGATATGCTTCTAGAATTGATCAAGAGCTGAAACCTTGGATATAAGATCATCTAAGAGTTAGGAACATCATACCAAAACTACAAAACTTGGTCTTCAACTGCGGACCAATGCCAATCCAAACACTATTTTTCTATCGTTGCTTCTGTATATTGTCAATACTTAGCTAATATAACTAAGTCTTCTTCACTGAACTAGAAACTTTGTTCAAACTTTGTTCCTTTTCTTGTTGCCATCAATGACAACACTCAATTATTCAATATAGCAGTGTCTCTTGCCAACAAAGTCATTACCTAAATGATTTATTCTAGCAATGTGATGCAACACTATCTTTCTTACAACCGCATAATTAATCCACATGGGGACATGCTCTCAAGAAGACAAAGCAATATGCATTTCAAGAAAGCATTTCCAATCACCCTGCAAAGGAAATTAATAACAAATACAATAAGCATTATGAGAATATGCTACTCTTGTAACAAACATACACACAACAAGGTGTATAATGCAAGGTTCTTTTAAACTAGTATTACCACAACAATATTCTTCACATATCAAGAATATGATCAAAACCTCATCTCTTTCACATACAAATGCATAACTCTTAAAAGAATAAACCAAGTTCTATCACACTCAAGAACATGGTACTTCCTTCACACAAGGGTTCCCATAACTCCACTATCAAAAGTGGTGACACAAGTAGGAACATGACCCTACAAAGGTCACTAGACCACTCACACACACTGCAAGGGTTCATGCCAAGCATTTAGGATATCAAGAAGGAAAACACACATAAGCAACTTCTCAGAAACCAACAGGGTCTATCTAACCCCAAAACAATGTTTTCCTCACCACACACATGCAAGGAAGACATAACAAAAGAAGACACATGCTACTCATAGAACACAAACATACAAGGACCCACACATGCTCGAACAAACTAAGCAACACAAACACCCCAGAGCTCCCAATGCTGGAACATGCGCTTTGATACCAAATGTAAAGTATGCTACCCAAAAACTATAATACAAAATTAAGTAAACATTTTAATCACATTAATAGGAAATTGAAAAGCTACATTTGCCATACATGTAAAAATATCAACTTACATCTTATAGTCACCCATGCCAAATCCAGGTGTTAGCAAAAATAATATACAATACAATGATACATCCTTGGATCTCATTCCATATAGTCTACTCAATACAATGATAAAGTACAAATGTCATAATTATACAAAAATGATTAAAAAAAAATTCACTATCTCTAGCCACCACTAACCAACTGGTCTTCTGCAAAGCCAAGAGACAAGAACATGGTTCAGGTGCTTTTCTGCCCAACCATGAAGCATTACACTTCATCATAATTCTTCCTACATCGAAGAATACCTGACCCTACACGAAGTGCCTAGCAACTTGGAAACAATAGGCAGAAGGGATTACTCGATGCATGCCTGATGCCTATATGCATTTCTAACTAGAATGTGCATAATCTCGCAAATATGATGTAGCAGAGAAACATATCAATAACTAGGCATAAATTTCATCTATTTCAATGAACACATAGCTTTGGCCAAAACATTTATACATATTGGTCAAATGCTGAAAAGAGGATCATCTTTCTCTGTTAGCCCACATTCGGCACCCTATCCCAGAAGGTAAGCCCAATCACACTCGTAGACAAACAAACTAATTTCCATTGCAAAAATTTGATAATATCACATGCATTTACTAGTTACTTTCTTGCAAAAGTTAATGTGAATCTACTTTGACTTAACAAGAATGAGAACTATGATGATGTATGCATATTGTAAATAAAACATGAGCTTCACTATCTAAACAATGAAATGATGCTAGTATTGAATATGAAAGTCTATATACATATGGTTCTTTACATGGCATTTACAATTATCTCCAAAATATAACTAGATCTAAGCATTTATAACAACAAGCAAGAATTGGGTATAAAATACCATAATGATTTAAAGTAATAAGGAATAAAGGATAATCATATTTTCTAACAATTTTAGATTCATTCTTTTCAAACAAGAACACCATTTAAGTGAAGGCATAAACATATAAGTTAGTTAAATTAAACCTACAGCTGATCAAGAAGCTACTACAGGAGATAGAATGGTAGGACACCAAATTAAGCATGGACATCAACACTATAGGTGACTTTAAATGTGGTCTGAAACAGTATAATATTCTAAATCATGCTCACACCCTCATAAATAGTATCCACATAGAAATTTCAACATGCTTACAAAGTCGCAAAACCATGTTGGGAGATCACACATAAACCAAACATGACTTCCATGCCAACAACTTAGATTTATATTGCATAGAAAAATGTTTTCACTAAAACAAGCATAACTTTCTCATAACACAACATTTTTCTAATTTTTAAAATGTGTTGGAATGATAATACAGAGATCTACAAAACCCAATAAATGTTTTTATAATAAATATCTTTAATATAATTTATAAATACAATATAATCACATATAAACATCATGCTAAAATAGTAGTAGAGGTAGATAGTCACTAATTAATACATATATTAGAATTGACAAACTAGGTAATGCTGTGTTTTTTATATGATTTAAAAAACTTAGTTTTGTACCTTTTATAAAACGTTCAGAGAAACCCAGTTCATAAAACTAAATTTATTGATGCCTTAACAAACTATTTTTTATCATGACAGATTTACCAGTTAAAAAAAAGTCAACTTGTTTTAATAATATAAAATAAAATATAAAAGATAAAATTACAAAAAAAGAGGTAGAGTTTATCCCCTACTTTAAAACTATATATCCAAAATTAGAAATACCCATATCATTGTTTAAGATATATGTCAACTAAAATGGGTTACTATTTTTCTCTTTTCAGTCTCTTCCCAAGTTTTCTATTATGTTTTCTTCCTATATAAGAAATTAATATTTTTAATATTCTAAAGACCATATTGAGAACAAATAACCTACCTAATATTCCCACAAATTTTTTTAAGGGAATTCTCAACAAATACAATTCAACAAAAAATATTTTCTAATCTTTAAAATCAATGAATCTATAATTTGTCTAAATATTTCTTTTTGCACAAGAATTATATAAATCACATTTTTCTTCACACAATCCTATATTCAATTGTTAACCAAAGTAAATATTTGCTAAAGTCTTTCATGACAAGAATCCTACCTCAATCTTTGTGGCAATTTGGTAAAAACAATGGAGATAAACCAATCAATTCTGAGACCACAACAATCCTTCAATTCTTTAAAAAAAAGCACTTCCAAATCCTTCAACATCAATAACCAATTTTCCTCTTTTGATTTTGCATAATAAAATTGATAATCCCCAAAAAGAAGAAAAATGAAAAAAAGATAATTCTCTTCTTTTAATAACTCTTCCTATTTTTCTAAAACCTAAAAAGCCAAATATATTATTATATTCTTAATAAAATAAAAATAATATTAAAATTCATTTATTCATATTCATGCACATCCTACTTAAAATTAATATTAGAAAATATAATTTTCTAATTCACAAATATGATAAATTTAATAATTGATTCTCTAAATCTTTAAAATAGACATGCACATTCAATAATTAAATAAATTAACAAATCAGAATAATTCAACTTATTTCTTTTTCCAAAAGAAATTAATTATCAAAATAAATAAATAAAAGAAATAATATGGTGCTCACATAATTAACCAACACTATTTGTTTATTAAAAAATATATAATTAATATTAAATCTATCTGAAATCAACCTAATAGTTTTATTAAATCATAAGACGAGAAAGAAAGGATTATTACATGAGGAACTCATGCGTACTTAGTAAATAGAATTACATAATTTAACTAATCATCAAACATCAGCCACATCCAATATCCAATGTAAAAGTACAATCAAGACTACGTAATCATGTAACGAATGCATAATAAAGCCATGAAATAATGCAATATGAATGATGCAATATGTATGTACTAAGTGAGTGTGTGCATGCATCGGGTTTCCGTCATGCCCATTCTTGCTATGCAGCTAGGACACTTCTACCTCAACCATGTTCTTTTCTTTGATATGTTCCTGCACTCAATTGTACTCAAATTCTTGTCAATAGGTTAGTCCATAAAATCATAGCCGAAGCTTGAGAAAACATAAATCCATAATCATACATATTAATCCATTATTATAACAACTTTCAAATTTATGCGTTTATAAAAATAACAATAATTTACCTTTACGCACATGTCATTATCCAATAATCAAACAATTATAAGGTAATGTCTAATAGTCTCATCAAATATATATATTGAATTATAAATGAAATAAAAAAGTTGAGATGTGACAAGGGATTTGTAGCTTCCTTTGGTTGAAGCTATAAAAATTGTGATTTAGGGAGTTGTAGCTTCTTTTGGGTTGTAGCCCATAAAACCTATTGTAAATCTTGTTTTTATTTGTGAGGCTAGATTTGGATAGTAGATCCAAGCAACTTACTCACCGTGGTTTTTCCCTTCTAGGGTTTTCCACATAAATTTGGTGTTATGGTTGCATGATTGTGTGTTGTGCTTTGAATTCTTTAATTCGCTTTATTTGTTTAAGGTAGTAGAAAGTTTTATTGATAAAGTTGAATTGGATTAAGTTTTGGCATATACTGATTCACCCTCCCTAGTATATCAGACTGTTATAATAGATTTTCATTAACTAGTCCATTAGGTAGGAATTAGGCATTACATCATTGATTTTGTTGATAGATTCCTTTGGTTTTAGAGACTAAAAGTTGAGAATCAACATCTGACATGTCTCTTGTAGGCACACAATATTCTTGAATGGAAATGGGACACAATTTCCATACAATTTATTGTTGGGTTGCCTATGTATTCTTGTCATCATGATGCCATCATGGTGATAGTAGATAAGTTGACCAAGGCTTCCCATTATTCACCTATGAAGGAATCCTATACTATTGTGTTGGTGGCATGTATCTTTATGGAGGATATTGTATGCTTTCATGGAGCATCTCGTAGGATCATTTCAGACCATCATCCTATTTTCATGTCATTGTTTTTGAATCCTTGCAGCATGATTTGGGTGCCCAACTAAATTTTAGCTCCACATATCACCCCAAAATTGATGGTTATATGGAAAGGGTGAATTAGGTGTTAGAAGATATACTTCACATGTATGTGATGGACTACTAGTCCCATTAGGAAGACTACTTGTATTTGGTCAAGTTTGATTACAACAATGGTTACCATAGTTCCCTCGATATGTCACCATTTTAGGCCTTGTATGGGCATTTGTGTCATACTCCCTTGAGTTGGGATGGACTCGAATATTAGGTTGTTCTTGGTCTTGAGATGCTTGACAATATGGAGCAGCAAGTAGTTCGAATTAGAGAGTCATTGCTAACTACCTAGGATAGAAAAAAAAAGTATGTTGATGCCAGGATGTTGGATCAACATTTTTTAATTGGAAATCATGTGTTTCTAAGTGTGCAACTACATAGGAGTCCAATATTTTATGGAAAGGTTTTAATTGTGCACCATATCTTGATTTGAGATCCTTGAGAGGATTTGGTGCAGGAGCACCTACCTGACAGCTGGCCTTCATGAGGCAGTTAGTTGTTTTAGGTCTTGTTTATGTTTTCAAGAAGGTCTGTTAAGACCAAATGCATGTAATAAGGTCATGCTAATCGTGATAAGATCATGCTGACCAGGCTTTTGCTATTTTTAGTTAGTTTGTTAGAACAACTGTCATGCTGTAGGGTCCAGTTGGATCTCCCAGCCACCTGGAGAGTTCCCAGCCGCTTGGAGTCGGGTCAGTAGTACTCGTAGGGAAATCTATTTAAGAATGAGGATCGGATGGTATTGCATATCATCGATCAGACTTTGCGAGAGTGAGGCAGAGAGAGAGAAACTGATCATTGTATTTACGTCTTTTGAAATCAAATAAAGTGTTCCTGTTTGTGTTCATCCTCTGTTGCATTCCATTGCTTGATCGATTTGCGGGTTTGGTGGCTGTATGGATTCACTGATCCATTCCACCGGTTGATTCATCTGATCGGTGGAATGGTCATGTACAGTAGGTTAGGTTGTAGTTTGTTTTCTGTTTGCACGCAGGTGTGCAGGATCGCCGTCGAGAGATGTTGAAGACCCTAGCATGGGTATGTGCTAGGTCGAGCTAATAAGATAGAGTGTGGAAGATCACCCTAAGAGTGGATCGGGTCGTCCCTGGAGGATCGGCGAAGTGAAATTTCGCTAAGTGAAGAAGCTCGTTAAAACGGCATCATCAGGATATTTCTGCAAATATCCTGCAGTCAGTTCGGATATCGTCATCCGGATAAGTGGAGGAGAGCATGATGCTTTCGAGTGCATGAAGTGCAAGTGCGTCGGGGTGATCATCATCAGGAGGGCCGAGGAGGAGCGTATCGGCATCAGGTTGAAGATCGGGTTGATCAAGTTGATCGCGGGCCGAAAAAAACTAAGTTTGGCCAACAGCAGGATATGACGTCATCATCATCATGATATACGTCATCAGGACATTTCGGAGCGGCAGGATATTGAGAAGTTGCGGGTGACGTCATCGTCATCAGGATATCGGGGTGACGCAAGCATCGAGGAAAGGTGCGAGGAGTTAAGGTTTTGTCATCATCAGGATAAATGGAAGGAACCGGATGTTCTTTATCCTGTTGAATATCATGATGTTGAATATCATGATGCTGAAGGAAGAGAAGACGGAAGTTGTCGCTGAAATGAACAGTGGACGTCAGGAGGATGTTCGCGCCGGTCGAACATGATGATGCTGTCGATAATCGAGTAAGGTGATGCTGTTGACAGGCGAAAGTGCGAAGGCTTGTCTGCAGGAGGATATCGGTCGGCAGGTGAAATATGATGATGATGCTGACAGTGAAGTCAAATATGATGATGATGAGGATGAATATGATGATGATGATGGGCTGCAGACGTCCATGCTATGTGTCAATGTTTTAGTGTGGATGCCTCTGCATCAGGATTGGTCTAGTTACTTATTGGCTTGCCTTGCCACCTAGTCTCTCATACATTCATGATGTATTTTATGTTTTATATCTTAGATAATTTATCCAAGATGTGACACATGATCCTGATTGGGGTTCCTTGTAGATCGAGGAGGGTAGGAACTTTATTTAGAGCCCACATGTATATCAGAACATTAGAGGCCTTCACTTTGGTGTTGAGAGAGGTAGATCAGGTAAGGGCCTAATGGGACCCTTTTGATGACTCTGTAGCTACTTGGGAGGATGCCACATTACATTTTTGAAGGATTCTAGGAGTAAGCCTAGTTCTAGGGTGAAGGATGTAATGTCTTTAGCACTTGTACCTTGTCATTTGTTGACTTTTATTATGGATCTGCTACTATTATTATCAAGATGTTTAATTATGCCATCGAGTTGATTTTGGTAGAGTTTTGTATTGATATCTAGGTGGTTCCTATGGATGTATATCTTGTGATTTTATATGTTGGATCTTTCAGTGTTACCATTTCACTATTTTGATATTGTATGTATGTATGTATGTATATCTATGTATTATACATGTGTGTTTATAGTACATGTATTACTATGTGGATTACTATCAGTTATTGCATCTTCTGATTATAATTGATGATTCATGTTAAATGTGATGCTTATTTGGATTATATGATATGATGCCACTTTGGGTGTTTATGTTTTTCTTTGGCTATTATATATGAGCAAGTACACTTAATGTTTGACCTAAGTGTATAGGTATAAGGTTATTCCCCAATGGTGGTTATAAATGAGATATTCCTATTGGGTTTCATATGTGTGTATTAACCTTTATCTCACTCATTTCAAGCATGAGATGGATCCTATATATCCTTATGTAAACTTGAATCTGAATCGGTGGTAATTCTAAAATCCATATGTTGTGAAAATCCATAAAGTGTGTGTGGAAGTTTATTGTGTGGGTTTAATTGTACTTCAACACTTTGCATTTAAAATTATCTCAAAAGGCTTGTTTACCATGTTTGTAGAAAAGATGTTTAATTATGCTTTTGTAGTAAATCCTAGAGTAAGTTATTATTATTTTATGTGAAAAGAAAATATATTGGATTTAACTACCTTAGGGATTAAAATAAATTATCAACTAGTGAAGGAAATGAATATTTGTCAATGTATTTTATTATAAAAGTTTCTTTTATTTTTATTTCCTTCAAAAAATGTCTTAATAGAAAATGTGAAAAAAGGAAATAAAAAGAAAAGAGGTGCTTTGGAAAAAATATGACAAGTTAGACTTTAAATTCATTATTCATTCTTTCTTTCAAAAAAACACTCTCTCTCAAACCCTCTTCTTGCCATTTTGGAAAGAGATTTGGGAAGGATTGGAAAGAAAATTACTTGATGTGGGGATTTCCTCATTTGGATTTTGTGTGCTTGGGGCAAGGATTACTTGGAGTGTGATTGCATAAAAAAAAAAATTGTTTTCCATTGCTTGAGTGCTTGTTGGAGGTATTTTTCCGCCAAGTTATATTTTTACATTAAATTTGATTTTCAATGGATTTTCTCCATAGCCATGCCCACACTAGGTGGTTGTGTAAGGCTTCCTTTCTATAGGAGTTTAATTGAGTTGAAATTCTTTGTGGAGATTTCTATATTTTATTTTATGTTTTCAAAATTGGAAAACACCAAAATTGATCATTACTATGGTAAAATTTTACTAAAAAATCTCTCAAATTTTATTTGTGAATAATGGTGTTGAGTGAATTTAGAGTAAGATGGTAGTTTTGGTTTTTGAAAAATTGTCTTAAATAAAAATTAGGAAATTTTTTTTAAGATTGCATACACTCCATTAATGGAGGTATGAAGAATTCTATGGTTTTGCAAGTTTATGTGAAAATGGTAAAATTACAATTTAGGGCTTGTTTGATTGAATTAATTTGTGAAAAGAATGACCTCCATAATGTTTTCGGAATCTACACCTTTTTGCATTGTGTTGTAGAAATCATTGCATTATTTTTTATGCCATGCCCAATAAGTAGAATAGGTGTGATGAACGTTTAGGGATGAGGTCTACAACATGAGAGGAGTGGCTCTCACCACTCACCATGAACTAGAGTGATACATGATGATAGAGTGGGGGGGGGGGGTTCCAATCAAGTGATAACTTAATTCATTTGGTAATTGAAAACATGTTAAATACGATACTCACACCATATTGAATGCCTTCGATGGATTCAGTTCAATCATGGAGGACATGTCACATCTCATGGTAGTTGGTGAATGTCATTGAGTGACTTCATTGAGGAAGTTCTACTCCTAAATCCTGCATGGCCTCGATTTACTATTGTGATGACACTCCTCATCTGAGTTTTAGGATGCTCATCCTTCCATGTAGTCAGATTTTGTATTTGATGTGTCTATGAGTGTTTAAACTATTACCTTGTGATTATTTCTTTTAGTGTATTCAGATGTTTTAACACTATGTTATGCATGTTGCTTTGTGTGAGTGTATCCATATTCTTGTTTCAAGCATCAGTGTGTTTGTATCCTTGCATACGTCCCTCAATATAGTGGGGTGGGCCTAAGGGTACCACATGGTTGGGTGGTGTTGAACTATTGTTGGGGATTCAAAGATCTTTGGGATGCTTGGATTGCATGTTGAGAGCTTGGCCATCTCAATGACATGGTGAGTACGTAGCATTGTTATATTTACTTTTGCTGTAGTTTAGTTTTATTTTTCATTTTTTTGGGTTTAAAAGTGAGATTCACTTAACTTCCATTATCTTGGGATTTGTGTATCTTTGGATGTTATCATGTGGCCAAGTTGGTATCCACAATGAACATATCCTGAAGATTGTTTGTAAATAGCTCATAAATCAAAGAAATTACACCTCGAAGAGTGAAGATAAACCATGTTTTTGTCTGGCCTACCTTAGTCTCTATTTTGCTCTATTTTGAAAATCAGAAATATAATCTAAGTTGAACTATGAAACAAGATTGTTAGTTCAAGCATTTTACAGTTGGTCCCTGAACCCTAAGTGTAGTAGGGCTAGAGTTTAAAAACCTGATGCACGATGAGTAGTATGTATTGAACCAGTATTTTGGAGTCTATAGTATCGAGTGTTTGGGATTCAAAGGTCAACTACACTTTGTAAAATGTAGGATGTCCTTTGAAGTCCAACTTGTTTCTATGTCTAGATTTTAGCATCAACTTTCACTTTATAGACATGCATATTGCTAGTGAAACCCGATGTCTGACATGTTACTAGTTCAAAGTCTAGAACTTGATTGCATTTTGTAGATGAGTAAACTACAAGAGGATATTGTTAGCATGTACAAGACAACTGAGAGGGAGGTGAATCAATTGTGTATTAAAACATTAAACCCTCAATGCCATTCCAATCATCAACCTCTTATTATGCATTAGCAGAATGTAAACATATGAAGCATCAATGCAAACACAATCAAACACTAGATTTAAATGGAAAACCTAAGAAGGGAAAAACCATAGTGAGAATTATCTCACATATATATGAATAGCAACACTTAAATCAAATAGGCTCACTACCCAGAAGAAAGGCTCACTACCAAAGGGACTCACTATCTAGAAGAGAGAAGAAGATAAGAGGACTATTAAAAAGAGATTCACTATCTCAAACCAATAGGAGAAATACACCATTGTAACTTTATGCCATCTGCAACCTTCGGCTCACTACCTCCAGCAACTTCAAGCAAACTGAAATGTAGATACCTTCTACTCACTGCATTCGGGATTCATAAGAATTTAAGCTCGCACTCAATTCACCACTATTGATTCACATTCATATGATCTTCTCTACTTTCTCCACTTCAAACTTCACCTTATATTTATACCATTCATGACCTAAGACAATCTCAATTAGGTCAGCCTTAATGAAACGTGTGCACCTCAAATGTGCAACACCAAATAGGTCAGCACCAAACACTTCTATGTTGGAAAGAAGTGAAAGTGGACCATGTCAAGGGTTAACTAGGACTCAAATCTATATCACTATGTCCATCACATCCATAATCCATGAAGTACCTCCGTAAATAGTGCTAGCAAGATAGGTCAGCCAAGCCTAAAAAAACACTACAAGTGATCACATACATGCCTCTCCAAGTCCAAAAACATCATGCGGACCACAAATAAGTATTCCATAACATCCACACATCTTTCTAAAATATTCTAGAACCATCATAATCTTTTGCAATACTACCGTAACCACCTAGACAAAAGAATGTCTTCATTCTACACATCAAGATGCACTACAACTGAACTCCAATATAAGAATTGAGTTTATGGAGCAACCCAACACTAGAAACTTCAAGGGAATTTAGATGTAGACAATATAAGCATGTTCCCATATCTATAAGACAAGAAACCTTAATGTGGAGAAATGCAGAGCAATTTCATTTCTCCTAGACAACCTTCTTCATAGGCAAATACTCTGTCAAACACATCTTCCACTGTCATATGATCTAGAACCTAAAACTCTAGATGTAACACCTCTACACACCTCTGATCAACACTTCCAAACCACAGAGGTATATCTTCAACTAGGAAGAAATGTGGAGCACATTACTGGACATACTTCTACCACACTGCACATCTTTTTATTCAAATTTTCTCAAAATAACTTGGAAACCAAGTGAACCATCTGTTGGAGGTTGACATCAATGACAATACTAGCAAGCTTCCAACAATCTCCCTCTTTTTCATTGATGGAAACACCAACTCTTTGAAAAACCATCAACAATAAAAATAATCAATTAAAAACTTTGCAACCAGTAGTACTCCCCCTAATTGGAGCAAATCTTAGTCTTCACACACTTTTCTGCACAATCTTTCCTGCACAATGGTTTTTTAGTGACTTCAACTCTCTCCCCCTTTGACATCAATGGAAAAGGGCAACACTTGAAACACTAGAAAGCACTTTCTCTTTCTCTACTATTTTCACTTTTCTGCACACTCCCCCTTAGAGGCATAAGATATGCTCCAATTGACTGTACCAACCAGCTGCCCCTAAGAGGTAGATTACAACATCAGTCCAAGACTCGAAATTTATCTTAAAATGCTTCTCAAATAGATGCACACACTTATGCATCTAATTAAAAGGAGGGGCAATGACCCCTAACTTCTATCGAATATACTCAAAAGTATCCTTAGGAAGAGCCTTTGTAAAGATATCATCAACTTGATCCTTGGTAGGCACTATTGAATGCATAAGACAACTAAGAGGGGGGGTGAATCAGTTGTAACAAAACTTCAAACCCTTACAAACATTTAGATCCACATTAACCTTTAAACATGTTATGATGATTAATCATGAAAAGAAAATAAATGAAACTGTATCCTAACAACACCACACACAAGAGAACACCATATTTCACATGGAAAACCCTAAAAGGGAAAAACCATGGTGGGGATTAGCTCACAATATAATGTAGTAGCAATACCGAATTACAAAGGCTCACTGCCAAAGGGCTCATTGCCCAAAAGAGAGAATGATCATTGCAGGTGGACTCACTGCCCACTGAGAAAGATAGAAAGAAGTGAAGAGTGGCTCACTACTAGGCTTTGAACTGATATAATTGCATCTAACCTACGCATGGAGTTCAGTTCCAATGAAACTCAATATCCATCATCACACAAACAATATCTTCGTAGCAACACTAAAAATAGTACACATTCTACTCACTGCATTAAGTAGACTAACACATGAAATCTCTCACTACCTTGATCAAATTCACATCACCAACATCATATCCCTCATACACACCCTATCCACAAATCCTTGACACTTATTTATACCATCATCAATCATGAAAAACATTCTCTAAGGTCAGAAACACAACTTAACTCATAAAATTTGAATTAGGTCTGGACCTAAACATTCCTATAGAGGAAAGGAATGAATGTAGATCACATCACACCTTAGCATGGACCTAAATCCACTCTTACATGCTTCAACACACTTTCATAATCAACGAAGCACAACCACAATTAGAGTAAACAACCAAGTTGGGCAAACTTATGTAAACACTATGAACTATGAAGCACATGTTTCCTCAAGGGTAAGCACACCTCATGGATCTTACACAAAGATTTAACACAATCTAGAAACAACCATGAACATCTTGAAGTCACCTGAAAACCAACAAATTTAACCACAACAATTTTCACTTGAAGAAAGTTCACAATCTGCTTACAAACAACATTGTCAAACTCTGCTACACAAGACATCATTTTCCAAAGGATCAAATCACAAACCTTCTAGATTAAAGATAGATAAGGACCTTATAAGCACACATCCAAAACCACAACACCTAAAACCACTCTGTGAAGAAATGCGGAACAATACACTTTCTCCTAGACACACTGCAAACACTATCAAACACTGTTCTTAAACTGGTGAACACAATTTCCACTACACAATGATTTGGAGCACCAAATTCTAGATTTAGTATCTTCAAACACTTCTAAAAAACATATCCAAACCACATACTTAGATCTTCAACACAAAAGAAATGTGGAGCAAAAACTCAAACATCACTCTGTAAGATAAAAGACTTCTTCAACACACTGCTTCCATAATTAATCAAAATTTCTCAAAAGCACTTGGAAACCCAACAACAAAAGCATATCCTCAACATCTTTAGGACTTCTATAAAGAAACCAAATCCCTTTTAGCAAGACAACTTAATCAAAGAACAACAACCTCATCAGAAGACACAGTTGACACCAATGACAACACAATCTTGTTGACATCAATAACAACACTGATTAGCACATACTTGCAACAATCTCCCCCTTTGTCATTGATGGAAACACATGATGTGAAAAACCATCAAGACACAACTCTACACCAATCTTCTTTAACTTTGTTACTCTCCCCATTTCTTTTTCACATCTTATTCTCTCTCTGATTTCTGATTATTCTTTCTCCCTCTTTGTTTTTCACATGAACTCTCTTCCCCTTTGACATCAATGGAAAAGGGAGTCACAAATTTCCCTTTTTATGATACTTCACATACTTGTATTGTTCACTACTGCTCTGCAACATCTTTTTCTTTCAGTGCTCTGAATACTCCCCCTGATTGCAACAATCATTATGACTACTACCTGTTCCCCCTAAGAGGTAGCCTCCAATCATCAGTCTAGAAAAGAATGAATGTTGAAATCCACTGGACTGATGCATCTCCTTATGCATCTAGTTCAAGTAAGAAGGGGCAATAACCCCTAACTTCTCTTGGAGATACTTAAATATATCCTTAGGAAGAGACTTAGTGAATATGTCAGCAACCTGATCCTTTGTAGGCACATACTCAAGATTACTTCATTCTCTACAACCTTCTCTCTTACAAAGTGATACCTAATTGAAATATGCTTTGTCCTTGAATGCAACACCAAATTCTTTGAAATGTTAATAGCACTTGTATTATCACAGAAAATAGAGATTGGGTCATCATACACAACTTTGATAACCTTCAAGGTTTGTCTCATCCATAACACCTGTGTTCAACATGATGCCTCTGTAGTAGATAAAGACACAGAATCTTGTTTCTTACTTAGCCAAGACACCAATCTACATCCAAGAAAGAATGTACCACCACTTGTACTTTCCTTGTCATCTACACAACCAACCCAATTTGCATCTATATAAGCACTTAAAGTAAAGTTAGTAACTTTTGGACACCACAAGCCATGATCCAGAGTGCCCTTTAAATATCTAAATATCCTTTTAATTGCCATGACATGTGACTCTCTAGGATTTGCTTGAAATGTAGCCACAAGATAGATTGCATGGATGATATCCAGTCTGGTAGCAGTCAGATATAGTAATCCTCCAATCATTGATATGTACTTTCTCTGATCAGCCTTAGGAGATTTATCATTCTTGGTCAACTTACAACCAGTAGCCATGGGAGTACAAACTGGTTTAGAATCTTCCACTCCAAATTCTTCAACAACTCTTTCACATACTTTGACTAAGAAATGAAAATACCCTTATCTGTTTGATTGATCTATAACCCAAGGAAGAAGTTCATTTCCCCACACATAGACATTTCAAATTCTTTTTGCATTTCTTCTACAAAAATTTTACACATATCTTCATTTCCACAAAAAATTATATCATCAACATACACTTCCACAATTAGGATTTGATCTTCACTTACTCTGATGTACGAGTTGCTATCTACGGACCCTTTGATGAAACCTTGCTATAATAAATATCTATCTAACCTTGCATACCAAGCTCTGGGAACTTGCTTCAATCCATAGAGTGCCTTCTTCAACTTGCAAACCATATCTGGTTTATCTGATAACTAAAATCCATCTAGTTGTTATATGTATACTTCCTCTTCTAACTCACCATTCAGAAAAGTAGACTTCACATCCATCTAATATACCTTGAAATCCTTATGTGCTGCAAAAGACAAAAACATCCTAATGGCCTCCATTCTTGCCACCAGATCATAAGTTTCCTCATAGTCTATTCTTTCCACTTGTGAGCAGCCCTTACACAAGTCTTGTTTTGTTTCTCACCACTTCTCCATTCTCATTCAATTTGTTCTAAAATACCCACATAGTTCCAATCACATTCTTGTTCTCTAGTCTTGGGACAAGTTCCCAAGTCTGATTTTTCTCAATATGCATTAGCTCTTCTTTCATATCTTTGATCCAACACTCATCCTTGCATGCCTTAACCACTATCTTAGGTTCAACTTTAGAGAGTAAACATAGTTTTACCTATTCTTTAGTAGCTTTGCTTCTTCTTAATACACCTTTTCTCTTATCACCAATGATCTGGTCTTCAGTGTGATGCCTCTGCACATACTTGGGAGTTTTAGGAGACTTCACTGGAGCTTCTTCCTCTTCAACTTGCACTTCCTTTTCTTTAGCTTCTTCTTCTTCATTGGAAGATGACTCATCTGATTCATAATCATTAAT
The DNA here is from genome assembly GCA_027924645.1 of Cunninghamia lanceolata. Classification (NCBI taxonomy): domain Eukaryota; kingdom Viridiplantae; phylum Streptophyta; class Pinopsida; order Cupressales; family Cupressaceae; genus Cunninghamia; species Cunninghamia lanceolata. The sequence continues at coordinate 14,828,414 of BSBN01000472.1, read as the reverse complement.
CTCTAAAATCTTATGTATGTCTTCATCAACCTTAACATTCACACTCTCAACAATCTTTCTTAGCCTCTTGTTATAGCACCAATAAGCTTTGCTTTTGTTAGAGTACCCAAGGAAAATACCTTCATCACACCTTGCATCAAACTTTCCTAATTCTTCATCTCTTTTGATACAACATTTGCTTACAAAAACTTTTAGATATTTAACAGTAGGAATCCTTTCATACCATAGCTCATAGAGAGTCTTTGTGTCATTTGCTCTTACCTATACTCTGTTCTGTATGTAGACAACAGTATGAATCACTTCTCTCTAGTATCCTTCCAGTAGGTTTGCTTCTTTTATCATTGTCCTTGCAGCCTCTTGAATAGTCTTGTTCTTCCTTTCAAGCACTCCATTCTGCTAAGGAGTCCTAGGGGTAGATAAATGCCTTTTTATCCCATGAATCTCACAAAACATGTTAAACTCATTAGAAGTAAATTATCCACCTCTTTCAGACCTCAAACATTTGATCTTCATATCCAATTCATTCTCAACCATTGCTTTAAAGGCTTTAAACTTATCTAGGGCTTCTAATTTTTCCTTAAGAAAAGTGACCCATGTCATTCTAGAGCAATCATCAATAAATAACGCGAAATACCTGTCACCTTGAAAATTCCTTACTCTATTAGGATGACAAAGATCTGTATGTACCAATTCCAATAGTCTGGTAGATGACTGATACTTGAATTTGAAGCTTCTTCTTGTTTGCTTTCCAATCTGACATTCCTTACATACAACATTGATGGGCTTTGTAATTTTTGGCAAATCTCTCACAGCTTGAACTAAACTTATCCTTACTAGGCTATCAAAATTAATGTGACACAATCTCCTATGCCATAGAAAACTCTCACTAATATGAGTCATAAAGAAATAACTAATAGAACCTTTGAGATGATAAACATTTCCACCTGTCCTTTTTACAGCAACAATCACTATTTTAGAGCTTTCTCTGATCTCACAGCCATCATCCTGAAACATAAGATTGTAACCCTTGCTACACATCTATCCAACACTCAAGGGATTATGCTTTAATCCTTTGACATAAAGAACATCATCAGTGTTATTCTTTCCATCAAAATTGATTGAACCTTTCCCACAAATCTTAGCAGCTTCATCACCACCAAACCTAACTACACCATCATATTTTTCAAGTTTAACACTTACTTTTATCACCTATCATATGATTTGAGCATCCACTATCAATGATCCACTCATCTTTTTCTTTCTTAGCATGAAAAGAAGACATTACAATGCCTTCAAGGTTAGTGCTTGCTTCTAGACCCTTTTCCTTCACACAGCTTCCAGAGTTAGTAGAAATAATTTCATCTCTTAGAGCTTTGAATAAGCATTTGTTATCAGTATCATTCTCATAATCAGATTCATCATCAGATATACTTGCAACTTCTCTAACATAGTAATTTTTCTTAACAATCCTACCTCTGTTTTCCCTATTATGAATTCTCAGAGCTTTATCTGGACATCTTGAAGCATAATGACCTATTTTTGTTGGCAAGAGACACTATATGGATTCATGAATGTTGTCATTGATGGAAACAAAGGTTACCCCACACATCCGCAAGACATGATGAGTCTCTACCGGAAGTCAAATTGAAGAAGTGTTATGATCCGGTAAGCAAGAATAGAGTAGTCAGCAAGGTCCGACAGTCAGGTCCGGATCTCTCAAAGGAAGTATCTCAGTGAAGTGTGGATTTGGCAGAGTCAAGAGGAGTACCTTGACTAATAGATTCCAAGGATTTAGCCTCCGGTGATGGAAGGGTGAAGAGATACAAGCACCTGAGTGTTGGGTTCCTGTCTGGTAGAGTAGATAGAGGAAGAACTGTACCGGCAGAGTGTCAGACCCAAATCTGAAAGACATATTACTAATGACTAAGTTTCCTGAGGTATCATTCATGATTGGCCGACATGATTGATGACTTCTACAAGCATCTCTTAGATCTGCATCACTTGGTAAGAAAGGATCCAGCCGACAGATCAAAGCTTGGGAAAATATTGACTATTCCAAATGCTGACTAGAAAGAGGATGAAATCCTTTGTGCCAATATATATACCAAATGGATTTGGATGTGAAGGGTGTAGTGGAGTTGTGTGTGTGTGAAGAAAAGTAGAAGAGCTTATTAATAGCAGTAATAAAGGTCCGGTATGTGACAGGAGAATAGAACCAAGAAGAGGAAGAATGAAGTGCAGTAGATCAGTGTATTGAGCCTAACTGGAACTGAACCTCAGCATGTGTGGATGCCTCTCATCAGTTCAAGTATCTAGTTTCTTTGTATGAACTATTATAGGCAGTAAGCCTCCTATGGGCAGTGTGCTCGGGCAGTGAGCCCTAATTGGCAAGTGCCATTTTTGTACTATCTTATTCTTCTAACAGAGAATACAATCTTGGGTTAGTCACCCCATGCTTTTTCCCTTAACAGTGTTTTCCACGTCAAAATCATTGTGTCATGTGTATTGATGTTATTTCCATTTCATGGTTATGTTTGCTTATTTGATTTAATACTGCATTAATTATTAAGGAAGCTAAATAATCAAGATAACTGATTCACCCCCCCTCTTAGTTATCAACAATTGGTATCAGAGCCAAGTTCCTCTAAACAGAGCCTAACAGCTTGAGGAAGATCAGGGAATTCAAATGGATGTATATGGCATGAGGGAACAAATTTAGTCTACCCTAGATGATCTTGAGCAATCCAACTCTGAAGTCAATGGACTGAAGGAGAGACTCAAATAGGTTGATGATTTCATAAATGAACTAAAAGGGAAACTGAGTATCTCTATGAAAAAGAGAAAGGATCTACTTCAACAATTGGCAAGTCAAGGTGAAGCAAATGGTACAAATGAAGACCTAAAGGAGAAAACCAAGTTATGTGAAAAGTTATCAAAAGAGGTCATTATGGTAAGACATGAAATGGAATCAGGAGTTATAAAATTCACTCAAGAAATTGAAGAGAAAAGGAAAACTGAAGATGATCTAAGACAATCTCTCAAGGAGAAATCAGAAGACTGCCACAAGATGGATAGAATAATCAGACATCTTGAATCTGATCTTGAGGATGCTAGAGACAATGAAGAAAAACTTGAGGATCAAATTGACACTCTTAAAAAGGATCTTCAAACAACAAATGAATACAAAGAGAAATTCAAGATAAGCTCTACTCAACTTGAAGTTCTTCTTCAAAGCCAAAAGAGGGTAGATGACAAGTGTGGCTTGGGATATGAGAAAGGTGAAAGCTCTGGATCTGGTCAGAAGAATTTTGGATCAGGTAATTCAAGGAACAAAACTAGAAGACCTCTGGTAAGACAACCTAATGCTCAAAGATATCCATCCTTCAATGGATACTGCCATAATTGCATTATCTTTGGTCATAAAGCCAATCAGTGCAGAAAGAGAATAAATCAGACTAATACATCCTTCTTCGAATAGTGTTTCAACTGCAAAAGGTATGGTCACAAATCTCATGAATGCAGAAATATGCAAATGAACAATTCATTCAATGGTAGATGCTTTGCATGCAATAGAATGGGACATATGGCTAATCAATGCAGAGCAAGAGGATATCATTCAAATATGCAAAGAAATGTTGTTCAATAGATCTGATCATATTGCCAAATTTTGTAGAAGCAAGAATCAGGACAAAAGGGGTCTGGTGCATCATAATCAGAATCAAGACAAAGGAAAAGGAAAAGTGAATGCGGATGAAGTTAAAAGTGAGATGAATAACATTTGGGTGAAGAGAAGTATAGAGAATGTAGGGGATGGTTCCACACCAGAATCTGGTGCTAATAATCCTTCCAAAAATTAAACAGATGAGCTCTAGCTCAAGAGGAGTCACTAAGAAAAATAAATTCCCCCAGCCAGTCATTTGGTGCCGGAACTGGTACAAGGAGAGTTGCGGATTAAAGGGTTGACAAAGGGACATTCAAATAAGGTTTGGTTAAGAGATAAAAGATCCGCAATAAGTTTTGAATAGGTTAAAGACTAATCCGGTTCATCAGTCATCCGGTGAGTAGTAGGTTTTTCACAGATAAATCTGACATGATTCAAACTATGGAATCTTGATCTGCAGATAGATCAAATGATTAAGGAAAGGAAGATAGATTATCACTATTCTCCAAGAATAACTCTAAGTGTATCTCAATGATCTGGAAAAGATTTGTCTCAGACTAAGATGAACAAGGCAACCAGAATGACTTAGGTTGTGCATTTATTGCAGTATGAGATTAGGGCTTTCCCAGAAATAAAAGAGTTCATTCATTCATCATTTGCACATTTGCACTCAAGAAGAAAAGAAAAGGAGCTCTGCAACAAATTGTCTCAAATTCTCAAAGATTAATCATTGAAGTTGATTCATCCAGCAAATTAATCCAGCTCATTCAACGAACCCTAGAAGTGTAAAAGGTATTTTTCGTTGCTGAATATCTCTCTGTAAATCTTTTGAAAATGACTACTCCAAATGTGGTGAAGATTTCTGATAGGCCACACCTTAAATTTAAGAAGCACCCATACAAATCTCTAGAAGTGGATCCCTCAGGTGCTTTTTCTAGCATTCTGCATGGTATTTTGCACATAGAAGATGTTAGGGTTTACATTCATGCAAACATTGAAGATTTTGGGGAATCCAAGCTGGTAGACATCTATCACAATTATTTAACAGATGATACTTTTGAACTCAAACCACAGTACTAGGCCATTCGAGATAAACATTTTGGTCAATGCATTCATTTCCCCTATTTTGAGGAGGATGAATGGGTCCGGTATGTGTTGAGCAGAGTACATGATAACTTCTTGTGGTTGAATAGACCATTTAAGATCACTAAGGATGCAATTAGGGTAGTAACTGACTTACACTCATTCGGAGGGATACCAGTTCTCAAATCTGTCAAAAACCAAACTGTGAGTGAAGCTACCAGATCAAAATTTGGTAAGAGAGCAATGACCATAGAAGATATCTCTAACCCAGATATCAATTTTGTATCTATGATAATTGGTTATAAGATATATCACTCCAGTAGGGAGAATTTAGTACCCAGAACTGCTATGTATATTGTTTATGAGATGTTGAGAAAGAATGCAGATTATGACCTTTGTGAACTCCTTCTAAGCCAACTGATGGAAAACTTACAGAAGATTAAGAAGGACAAGAAGAACTCTTTTAAGTATGGTGGACTAATATTGTGTTTGTTTTTCTTCTTTATGAATGAGCTGCCTAGATCCAATGGTTGGGTATGGCAAAATGACAGACCTGTTGCCATCCAAATCAGAGACTACCTACATGGGCTTGGAAATGCTAAGGCAAGAATTACAGCTCTGTGGGGTTACTTCAAGAACTTTTAGAGTATGATGCAAGCAAGGGAGAGAATTCCAAAATCTCTAGTTGAAAAGTATAAGGATACAATTTGCTTTATGGTAGAAACTGATCAGTGCCTAATGGAGGCTATGGAACCAAGGATAGTCTGGATCATGCCCATGGGGTATGAAGTAGATGAGAAAATTGTTGAGCTACATGTTCAACACATGCTTAGTCAACCTAAAGATCCTAAGGCAGAAAGGTTTGGAACCTTTGAAGAATTAAGTATAAAAATACATGTTGAGCTTAGACAACTGGAGATGAAGAGAAAAGTGAGAAAAGAGGTAGAAGAACTTGCCAAGAGGCATGGAATCTCAAAAGAAGCACTTGATGCACATAGAGAAAAGATGGAAAGGGCAGAGAAAGAGAAGGAAGAAGCAGAAAAGGAAAGTGATCCAGTAGAATCCTCCTCTCGGACTAGATCTTCTAGGAGCTCTACACCTATCACTGCTAAAAGCACCAAGGCATCAAAACTGAAAGAAAAATCATCTGGTAAAAGTGAAAAGAGAACAAAGAAAAAGGCAACAAGGTCGTATACAAGCCAGAAAGATGAAGAAATCAAGAAGATGAAAAAGAAAAGGAAAGTATCTAGTGAAACTAAGGAGGTAGAGGTAGAAGAGTTTGTTGAAAAGCCCACTCTATCATTAGATGATGTTGTCAAATCAGTTACTATGGATGGAAACCTTCAACCAATGGCTAAATTCTATGATGATTATAATGAGGATGACCAAAAGATCTTGCAGGAAGCAACAGTCAAGTATCTGAATATCTACAATAAGGCTTTTATTGAAATTATATCTCTTATTCCCAAAAGCCTAGAGAAAGAGTTAGAAACAAGAAAGAATAATGCTATGGAAAAAGATCTTGAGATCCGAGAACAGATAGCTATTCAACTATATCCTTCAATTGATTCAAAGCAAATGAATATGATCTTCAAAGATTGCAAGGATGAGTTCCAAAGCAAAGCAAGAATGAATCAACTTATGCTCGGAGAAACTGACAAAATAGCAAGAGAGACAGAAGAGATCCTCCGGAATGCATACAAAAGATTCAACATTCCTATTATAGAGGACTTGGGCGTTGATCCCTCGGCTACAAGTGTTGAAAAAGAATCTACTGAGGCAATGACAGAAGAAGTAATGGACACTGGTGAAGAAAAAGATAAGGACTTGGAATCCTCTGCTCTAGAAGAGGTGGCCCATGAACAAACATCACTCCTCCGGTTTCCCCTACTGACTCCGAATCCAAAGGACAAGAAAGAATAGAGGATAAAGAAAAAGAAGTGAAGGAAAAAGAAGATGACAGTACTAAGGTTGTAGAAGGAAAGAAGACTTCAATAGAGAAGACCACAACTATTAGTGGTAAGAGTGTAGAAGGAGAAAAAGCTCCAAGAGATAGCTCTAAGACTGCAGAAGAGAAGAAGAATCTGTCTCCGGCAAGAGACACTACAGAAACTGTCAAAGAATTCTTAAATAAAGAGACAATAGAGATTGATGAACCGAAACTTCTACAAGGGCCATTTGATTTTGTTTCTCTTTCCCCGGTACAAACAATCAAGATAGCTTCATTTTCCAATGCAAAGGCAAAAGAAAAACTCTTGAAGTCTCACATGGAAGACTGTGAGCTAATAGAAGTTGCATCCAGAGTATTAGAAAAGATCATGCCATCTTTTCAGAAGGATCCCTTAGCCTCCTCATTTGGTAATCTCAAATCTCTAGTCAATAGTGTTAGCACACATTTTGGTTCCCTAGAGAAGTCAGCAGAAGATAAGGTCTAGAAGGAATTTTTGGCAAAAAGATTATCAGAGGTACAAGGGTTAATAACTAATGGTAGGAGGAATATGAATATTGGGATAAAGAGCTTAGAAAATGCTCTTAAAGATGGTGGGGAAATGTACAAATTTTGTTTATCATGGTCCAAAGTAACATTGGATATTGAGAAGAAAGTAAAAGAATAGGAGGACAAACTAATAAAACTCTCTAAGAATTTTGATCCTCTCTCCTCTTCCATAATAAATCAAGAATGTCAGACTATTGCAGTCTTGAATGAAATCAAGAAGCTTGAGATGGAAAAGAAAAATAGAATAAGCAGGTTGGGTGAACTTAGAGGGATAATTATCCCTAAGTTAGAGGCCATGCATGAGGCCATAAAAGAAGCTCAGATCACATCCCGAACCAGTGATCTGATAGATCTAAAAAGAGCAGACATGTTTTCATTCCTGTTGAGTGGTCACATCTCAATTTTGGACAGGATGAAGCAAAGTTGGTCAACAGAATTCGTCCAATTGAAGACAACTTTTGTAGACATACTTCAGTATATGTAAGTATGCTATACATATATATTTATGCAGCTAAGTATAGTTGACTTTTTGAGAAATGTGGTGTGTGGGCCCTACCCTTTGCCATTGATGTCAAAGGGGGAGTAAGGAGCAGTGAAAAATGAGGAATCTAGCTAAGGGGGAGCTCCAGAAAATGTATTTAAAAACAAAGCATCAGCTAAGGGGGAGTATAGTGTGAGAGTCATTTTTCACTAAGTGTTGCCATCAATGCCAAAGGGGGAGATTGTTGGCAAGAGACACTATATGGATTCATGAATGTTGTCATTGATGGCAACAAAGGTTACCCCACACATCCACAAGACATGATGAGTCTCTATCGGAAGTCAGATTGAAGAAGTGTTATGATCTAGTAAGCAAGAACAGAGTAGTCAGCAAGGTCCAATAGTCAGGTCCGGATCTCTCAGAGGAAGTATCTCAGTGAAGTGCAGATTTGGGGGAGTCAAGAGGAGTACCTTGACTAATAGATTCCAAGGATTTAGCCTCTGGTGATGGAAGGGTGAAGAGATATGAGCACCTGAGTGTTGGGTTCTTGTCTAGTAGAGTAGACAGAGGAAGAACTGTACCGGCAGAGTGTCAGACCCAAATCTGAAAGATATATTGCTAATGACTAAGTTTCTTGAGGTATCATTCATGATTGGCCGACATGATTGATGACTTCTACAAGCATCTCCTAGATCCGCATCACTTGGTAAGCAAGGATCCAGCTGACAGATCAAAGCTTGGGAAAATATTGACTATCCCAGATGCTGACTAGAAAGAGGATGAAATCCTTTGTGCCAATATATATACCAAATGGATTTGGATGTGAAGGGTGTAGTGGAGTTGTGTGTGTACAAAGAAAAGTAGAAGAGCTGAGTAATAGCAGTTATAAAGGTCCGGTATGTGATAGGACAACAGAACCAAGAAGAGGAAGAATGAAGTGCAGTAGATCAGTGTATTGAGCCTAACCGGAACTGAACCTTAGCATGTGTGGATGCCTCTCATCAGTTCAAGTATCTAGTTTCTTTGTATAAACTATTGTAGGCAGTAAGCCTCCTATGAGCAGTGTGCTCGGGTAGTGAGCCCTAATTGGCAAGTGCCATTTTTGTACTATCTTATTCTTCTAACAGAGAATACAATCTTGGGTTAGTCACCCCGTGGTTTTTCCCTTAATAGGGTTTTCCACGTCAAAATCATTGTGTCATGTGTATTGATGTTATTTCCATTTCATGGTTATGTTTTCTTATTTGATTTAATACTGCATTAATTATTAAGGAAGCTGAATAATCAAGATAACTGATTCACCCCCCTCTCAATTATCAACAATTTTTCCACAACTGAAAGATTTAAAAGGCAACTTACCACTGAACTTTCTAGTACCCTTTTTCATCCTTCTCACAAAGTTAGCTTCCACTTCATCAAGATCTTCTAAATCTAATTCCATAGTCTTCTCTAATTTGCTATCCTTAAAAGCAATCTCATCCTTTGCAGTTCCACTAGTTGTGCCAAATTCTCTTATTTCAAAAGCAGTTAGGGTGCCAAGCAACTAACCTTTGGTAAATTGATTGAAATTTTGTAATTCTTCAATAGAAGAAACCTTATGACTGTAAGCTTTAGGAAGAGTTCTGAGTACCTTCAATATCACTTCTTTATCATCTATACTTCTACCAAGTGCTTTGATGACATTGACAACTTCATCCACCTTTTATAAGTAGCTTGTAATGTTTTCATCTTCAAACATTTGTATGGTCTCAAAAGTGAGCTTCAAATTCTACATTTTATCTTGTTTGACTTTATCATCTCCTTCATAAACACTTTCCAACTTTTTCCAAATCTCATTAGCAGTCTTCAAATTCACAACTTTCACCAATTCAGAATTAGTAAGTCCACTTAAGAGAGAATGTTTTGCCTTACCATCTATTTCAGCAACTTTGATATCATCTTCAGTACTTATACCATTCTGAGGTATAGTGTAATTAGACTTGATAGATTTCCATACCTTAGAAACTAGAGCAATTAGAAAGGCTTCCATCTTGTTCTGTGGTTACATAACATGCCCCATTTTGCATTAGCAAAATAGGGACCCAACTTTTTTGGCTTGTTCCTTGCTTTCTTGCTTTGGGCAGTGTGGTAAAAGTTAAGTGTCAGATACAGTGATAGGATATCACCCTGTGCATGCATGGACCTCATAAAAAGGGTTGAGCATCAAATTTAGATTTTGTCATCACAAACCTCATCAAATGAAAGAGTGCAAAATTCTAAGTAGGTTTGCCTTTTGGATCACCTCAAAATTCCTCAAGGATAAGAAGTTATAGTTGGTCAAAGTTTGGTCAAACTAGCTAATCATATATGAGATGGTCATCACATTTCCTAAGGACCCTGATATTCATCATATCTCAGACATACGTTTTAACAAAAAAAATATCAATATCCACATATTTGCTAATATGCAGACGTCAAATTTAAGCTCAGGAAACATCTTCCTATCAATACCTGCATACATTACTTGAGGATGCACATTTCTTAATATGCCTGATATTTACTAATGTACAGGAACACCTCAAATATAATGTAAATACCCAACATCGGCACATTTCTCAATATCAGTCATATTAACTAAGATCCTTGATCTTCGTTAATATGATGATGACGTCATCTTGCTCCATTCTAAAGAAGACTTGATGTGACGATGACGTCATCATACTCCCCAGCATCAAAATGGTCAACTTGTTCTCAGTATCCCAGATATTCGCTAATATCCTAACCTAATGCAATACAAAGGCAAATCTTAATATCCATCACATTAGCTAAGATCCATGATCTTTGCCAATATGATGATGATGTGACCTTCTTAAACAATTCATAATATTAGTATAACTGCTGATGTCACCCTCATCTTCGTAAGGGGAAGGATATTCCACTGAACATCTAGATATTTCTTAATGTCCCCTTATCCACTTTCAGGTTCTATAACACATAGCTTTCTGTGAACCAATACGGTGTTGGCATGTGGCACATTGACTGATCCATGTCAGCATATCCCAATATCATGATAATAAACAAAAGTAAAGTGACCTGATCTTTCAACTGTTGGTCAATGGTTGACCATTATCATGCTTACATCATGGGCATATTCAAAAGAACATGTATATTTCTTAATATCCCTAACATTTGTGAATGTGATGATCCCGTAATAAATGATATTCTAACGGTAGGTGAACATTCAAAATTTTAAATAGCATTGCACCACCTGTTAGCATCTCAAAATCTTAGGTGTCGATCAAGGGATATGAATAATTTAACACTAATTACACCCTAATTCACCAGTGTCTCTAATTAAAAATAGGGATTTGAATTCATTTTAATCTTATTATGCATTCTAGATAAAAAATTATAGAGTTCCTGTGTGATTAAGGCGACACTACAACAACCTATGATTGTAACAGAACAGGGTCCATATTCAAATGGCAAATGGAGGAAGGTGCTTGCAAGGTGAACACGCACACCCAAATATAGATTGAACAGTTTAAAGGTAGCAAATATTAGGTATGTAATGATGAAAACCTCTTTTTTCATTTATGGATAAAATAGACAGGTAAATGTTGTTTTTACCATAGTAAATTAATATGATGATGCGTGAATGATGTCACATAAGAATCAAAACATCATGATATTCATATAATCATTAAATTTGCATGTGCATATGACATTTTAGGGTAAGAGATACATATGTTTTTATCATAGGATACAGTGGAAGTTCATAAAAACAAGTCAGACACTAAATTCTTAAAGGCCATGAGCATACAACCTGAAGGGACAATATTCAAATATGGTCAGATAAATGATACACATCTAGGGAACACTAATCTGGATGTATGGACGACACAAGTAGAACAGGGAAGTGGAAAACCCTTGCTTATCAACATATATAATTCAGGCATGTGGCATGTTGGAGGTTTTACCTATGCAGCAGAGGCCACCGAGTTGGTAGTTGAGTGTGCTCATAGCTATAATGTTCTCAACCAGAAGGTGGAAAAACATGGCCGGGTGTATGCAGACTTCTCAATCGAGGGCATCACTGCAACTTTCAATTTGCCAAAAGGACCCAATGTATACCCAATAGACTTGGATCAGTTAGAAAAGAAATACAACACCCATAAGGATTGTAGAAAAATCATGTTCTCATGGAGGGCTAGTGATAGCACTTACAAGGCTTTAGCAAAGCTTCCTGTACATTTATATAAGTTCAACTTCGCTCTTGAATATCAGTATATGATGGTAATGCCTAGCCGAATGAGGGGAAAGGATATTTTGAGGATTGGATGTATGGTCATATGAGAATAGTGGAGGCTACTATTGAGAAGCCCTAGTGGGCAAAGCTTATCAGTGATAGTCTAGATGAGGGCATGATAAATCTGGGGGTAAAGAACAACATGTTTCATATGACCTCATATGTGGTCTATGCATGTGCATGCAGAGGGACATTCAATGGTCTGCTTATAGTAGGTAGGGTTGGTATTAACCCTGGAGATGTGAACATATGGGATCATTACCCACAATTGAAATAGAGAGAGTCTCTCCAACACTATCGGAGAGTGAATGATTCATTTTCCATGCATTTAGTTAGGACCATGGAAGAAGATAGGGTAAAAAGGTTGAGCATAGAAGCTCAAGCTATGATATACAGGCATGGGGCTTGGTTCATCTAATTCCCCACTTTTAGATACATAAGAATAAAATGTTTCACTGGGCAACCTCTCATGTTTCCAAGATACCCAACTGATAAGGTCATCCTAATTGAGATAGCCAAGTAGATATTGCCTTCATTTGAAGCCTTTGTTGAGAAGAATAAGATACCCAATGTCCTTTTCCCACTCATGATTGGGTGATATATGTGTCCCAATAAGGAAAGTGCCAAAGAAGTAATAGGGGGATTACAATTGATGTCCTTACAACCTTTCTTTATATCTAGACAATATGACCATATGATAGGATGTAGGCATTGTATAAGAAATTGATGCATCAAGTGCATCTTGAGGACTATTGGGTCGATTGTAATGATGGAATGGAAGTGAGAAAGAGGAGCTACCAAAGGCTTACTCTAAAACAAATCTACACATTAAACTGCATACCAGTTCTAGTACAACTACATGAGGATGATGGAATGGTCATGTCATAAGAATATGAGAACAAGAAAATATATAATGAGACAATATCGTCTCTTGATTGGAATTAACCAAAAGAAACATCATTAGATAGGATAACACAAAAGTTTATCCAATTGACCAATGAATGGGTGCATGCAGAAGTTACAAAATTCAAAAACAAAGGAATGGCCCTCAGCATTGGCAAGAAAAGAAAGAGACAAGAGCTAACAGAAGAGGAGTATGATGATTTCCTCAAGGAAAAGAGGGCATCCAAAGGAGAAAGGAAGCAGGGGGGATCCAAAAGGGGAAACCAAAATGTAGGTGTGAGAATCATTCATCATCCTCCACCTAAGAAGGATTCAGCTTCAACCTCCATTGCCACAACATCTCAAGTACCTACAAAGAAACAGAATCCTATTGCAAAACCTACTACTACTTATGAGGATGTGGAGGAAAGAATAGATGAGGATGATCTCCTCATAAAGAGAAAGAAAAAGAAAATTCCAGAGGTGCCTCAGAAGAAGGATTCAACACAAGCAATGAGAGGGTCTACTGATGTGCACCTGGTTGTGTTGAAAGGAAAGGGTGGTGAAGGTATCAAGAGAAATTTGCAGCATGATGTGTCCATTCACACCATAGTGCATTTCAAAACTGAACTGGCAGAAGAGAAGAGAAAGGAAAAGAAGAATAAGGGAGGTGATCAGCCCCTTCCCTTGGATGAAATAGTTGAACTCTTAGATGATGAAGTCATGAATGAAGTGTCCACCAGCCCTATGGAGACACAAGTAAAGAATACAAAGATGACTCCTCAGGGTACTCCCACAGTACAAAAGGAGGTAGAAGAAGAAGAAATAGAAGAAGGTAATCCTAAATTTGTAGCACAACAAATTAGGTTAGCAGGATTAGTAGATCAGGTTACTAGCCCAGCAGTGATAGACTTTACTTATTAGGGTGAGGAAGATAAAAGTAAAGATGAGTACTTGCTTCAAGAGTGAAGTAAATTAGAAGTTAATGTAGCCATGGAGGAGTATACAAAAGTACCTGATCAGCATGATGACCAAGGTAGTGAACAAATACCTAAGAAGGGGACAGAGAAAGTGGAGATAATTAAACCTCAAGCTCCTAAAGAGACAGACATGCTAAAAGGTGGGGAACAAGGCCCTCAGGTAGGTGATGATAAAAGAAAAGAAGAGAATGTGAACAAAGATGGTCAAGAGGATCATCAGGATAGGCTAGATCAAGGTCATCCAAACCCTCATATGGATCAACCACCACAAGATGAGAAGGACCATAATGTAAAGGTAACACAAGAAGTCCTTGCACATGAAGAGGTCCATGATGAGGAGGTACATAATGAACAAGAGAAAGAATAGTCACCACCAAGAGTGGAATAGGATACATAGTCACAAGATGTTCACATTAAACACAGAGGCCAGCAAGGGTTTGTAAATGAGGTGTCATACTAGCTATAGCAGGAGGTAAATCTTCCTGCACCTAATGTCTCCTCCAATTTTGTGATGAAGGGAGTAAATCATAAAACACACAACAACAAAAATGGCACACAAAAAATAGAATATTTCTTTATTGATTTGGACAGCTTATTACATTACAGAAGCTCAATTATTAGAGGAATCAATCCTCCATAGGCTGCAACACACTACAGCTATAGATCACCAGGCTCTGGATTCTTTTACCTTCTGTAACCCCAAATCAGATAGGGTTTTTATTTTCCCACCTATTCTTGACTCTACACTTTCCCCCTTAACTCTACTACCACCCAAGGTTCCCAAAATAGTCATAAATATCACTTTTTCACAGCCTCCAGCTAAATTTCAAAATTTACAACTCCCTCCAAAAGTAGGTCAACTTCCGAGAAGCATAACTTTTGATCCGGGTGTCTAATTGATGAACCATTTTTAGCACCAGAAAGATCACGATGTGAACTATCATGTTGGAAATCTATAAATAGATTTCTGTCAACTTCTAGGGACATTATGGGATGTTTTAGTGCCTCATATCTTATTTCAAAAATTTTCAAGGGCTTTTCAGAAAACAAAAACTTTAATATCTTTCATCTCACAAATGATCTTTGCCTGATTCTTTCACCAAAGGTCTTATATTTTAGTTATGAAGTTTCTTGTAACTTTTTTCTTCAATCCATGCCCAAATGCAAACTTTCCTAAAATGGTAGTTAAACTTTCCAAAACTGGCAGTTTGTATTTTTAGTAGTTTGGAAAAACTGAAAGTCCTACATCATTATTCAAGAGATTATGGAACCAGAAACACTAATTATGGAAAGAAATGAAAACAACTGCAATGATTTTGAATTAACTTCTTTTTGGGTGATGAAATTTTGCCCTTACACCACTAGATGCCCCTGCATTAGACACCCAGGGTAATTTGAGAAGTGACCCTGTCATGTCTCAGGTGTTTGTTTGAGGAAAACCCAAATGGTCAACCTCTACCTTAGACAACCAAGAAGAATCTTCAATAGGCCTTCCTTTTCATTTCACCAGATATTCTTCATATTGCCTATTTCGAGTACTTTTTCCCATATGGCTATCCAAGATCTCTTATATCTCCTCCATTGAAGTAGATCCCCGAATACTCCATTGTTCTTCTGTTGGTCCATCCTTTGTGCCACCTTCATGATATTCTATTAAATCAACAATGTTGAATATAGGGGAAATATTGATCCCACTCAGCAGCTCTACCTCATATGCATTTCCTAAATCATGCTTCTTCATGATTCTGTACGGTCCAAATTTCTTCATTTTCAACTTATCGTATGTTCCAAATGGGAACCTTTCTTTTCTCAAGTGACCCATGACTTCATCTCCTACCTGAAACTCCTTATATCTCCTCTTTTAATTTGCCTTAGCCTTGTACTGAATATTCATCTTATTAATGTGTTTTCTCACCTCTTCATGTAAATTCTTTAGATGTTTTGCAAAGTCTTCAGCTTCAACACTTGTCTTTTCTCCTTTGTCCAGCTTCCTTAACTTAGAAGCATTTCTTGGGCTATTGCCATAGACAATCTGGAATGGTGATTTACCAGTACTCCTATTGACAGAATTGTGTAAGAAAATTCTACCTATGGTAAAATCAAATCCCATCCCTTGGGCTTATCTCCTACTAAGCATCATAGTAGGTTATCCAAACTCCTTTTCACCACTTCCGTCTGTCCATCAGTCTATGAATGGTGTGCAAAACTGAACTTCAAATCTATCTTCAAATTTTTCCACAATGTCCTCCATAAATAACCAACAAACTTGGTATCTCGATCTGAAACTATGCTCTTTGGTGGACCATGTAATCTCACCACCTCTTTGAAAAATAATTCAGCAGTATGAACAACATCATTAGTCTTCTTGCAAGGAATGAAATGTGCCATCTTTGAGAATCTATCCACCACCACAAAAATGGAATCATGTCCTCTCTGTGTCCTTGGTAAACCAATAACAAAATCCATACTAATATCATCCCATGGCTTCTTTGGTATAGGTAGTGGCTAATATAGACCTGTATTCTAACTTGCTCCTTTCACCATCTGACAACTCTGCAACTCTACACAAATTTCCTCTGCAACTGTGACTAATAATAATTTTCACCAACAATAGAAATGGTCTTATCTCGACCAAAGTGTCTGGCCAACCCCCACTATGCTTCTCCTTAATTAGGTTCTCTCAATTGGAACTCCTCAAAATGCACAACTGGCTTCCTTTAAACAACATGCCATCTTGGATTATGAAATCCAACTATTTTGTCCTGTCCAAAGGAACAGGTTCTAAACAAGCTTTCCAAGCCTCTATAAAACCTGGATCTTCAGGATATAAACTTTTGAGCTCATCAAACCCAACAACCTCTATCTTCATTTATGTCAACAAATTTTGCCTTTTGCTCAAGGCACCTACAACTCTGTTGGACTTCCCACTCCTGTGCTTCAAAACAAAAGTATAACTCTACAAAAACTCAACCCATTTTAAGTGCCTTTAGTTCAACTTTCCTTGACTATTAAGATACTGCAAAGCCTAAGGATTAGTATATAAAACAAACTCTTTTGGCAACAAGTAATGTCTCCATTTCTTCAAAGCTTGAACTATTGTATAAAATTCCTGATCATAAATAGAATACTTTTTCTTGGCATCATTAAGCTTCTCACTAAAATAGGCAATGGACTTACCTTCTTGACTCAAATTAGCTCCTATCACACTACCACTAGCATCACAATCTACCTAAAATACCTTATTGAAATATGGAAGTGCCAAAATAGGTTGCTCTGTGACTTTCTGCTTCAATGTATCAAAGCTTTTGTCTACTCCTTTAGTCCATCTAAACTCTTTTCTATCCCCTCTCATTGTCTTAGTTAGGGGTGCACAAATGTCACTAAAATTCCTAATAAACTTTCTGTAAAAACTTGCCAAACCATTAAAAGATCTTACCTGTGTAGCACTCCTTGGTGTAGGCCATTCAATGACAGCCCTTACTTTTTCTGGGTCCATCTTAAGACCTTCCTCTGAGACAACAAATCTTGGGTATACCAATTCCTTCTTTGCAAAACTACATTTCTTCAAATTAATCAACAACTTCTCCTCCCTTAGCTTCTCTATAACTCTTTGATATGCATCAGATGCTCATCCCAAGTCTTACTGAAAATCAAAATATCATCCAAATAAACAATAACAAAACTTCCCAAAAATTCTTTCAGTACCTCGTTCATGAGCTGTATGAATGTGCTCGGTGTGTTGGTTAGCCCAAATGGCATGACTAACCACTCATACAAACCCTCCTTTGTCTTGAAGGCTATCTTCCATTCATCCCCTTCTCTTATTCAAATCTGGTGATACCCACTCTTTAGGTCAATCTTCGTGAAGTACTTGTCTCCACTCAAACAATCCATTATGTCATCCATTCTTGGCAATGGAAACCTGTACTTGATCGTGATCTTATTTATGGCTTGAGAATCTGTACACATTCTCCACTCTCCATCTTTTTTTGGTGCTAGTACTGCAGGTACCACACATGGACTCAAGCTCTCCCTTATCAGTTCCTTCCTTAACAACTCGTGAACTTGTTTGTTCAACTCTTCATTCTCTGTTGGAGTCATTCTGTGGGCTGCCTTATTTGGGAAACTGGCTCCTGGTATCAAATCCATTTGATGACTTATCTTCCCCACTGGTGGTAAACCTTGTGGTACATTATCAGAGATAATCTCCTAAAATTCTTCCAACATGTTTGAAACTTCTACTGGTACATCTTCACATTTCTCTTGACTAATCTTAGGAATCAATGCAAAGCAATGATGCTCATGCTTCATACCCTCCAAAAATTTCCTACCATCTACCAAGCAAATTCTAGCAGTACTACATACCTTTTCTTCCACCTCCTTCAAGGGCTTCAACCTATGATGAACTCCATCCTTTATTAGGGAATATGTGTTTGTACGACCATCATGGACAATGCTCCTATCATACTGCCACAACCTTCCCAACAGCTTATGACATGCATCTATTGGTATGATATCACACATCACCTCATCATGATAGTCCTCAATCTTGAACATCACTAAACACTACGCATTAACCAAATCTCTATGGTCCTTCTGCAACAATGCAATCTGATATGGATGTGGATGCTTTCTTCTTGTCAACTTCCACTTGTCAACCATCTCCTCTCAAACAAGATTGTCAATACTTCCACTATCAATAATAATATCACAACACTTACCTTGACATTTGCACCTTGTGTGGAATAAACTCTTCCTCTGATTGGGTTCTTTCTCCTCATTCAACAAAGTACTTCTGCCAACTAGGGTTTCTCCCCTTTCAGCATCTTTAGAATGCTCAGACTACGCATCATCATCTAAATGTGCAACTTGTGCATTACCTTCAGGTCTTCTATTTGTCCTTCCTTGATGTTGCAGACACTCGTATGCTCGATGCCCTTCTTTTCCACATTGGAAACAGGTTCCTTTGAAACCTCCTATTCCGGGTCCTTGCCCAGGTTGGCCCCTTCCTCTTCCTCTTTGCTCACCATTGTTCTAGTCATGAGGGTTGTAGGCATTATCCCTTCTCTGATTTCAATTGGTGCCAACTTCTTCACTTTTCTTTTGATCTTCATTAAGGCCTCCATAGGGTCTTACACCAGTCCTTCTATCTTGACCTCTTCCCCTTTGCTTTCTATCGAATCTTTTATTTAGCTTGCCTTCCACCTTCAGGGAAAGCTGGTATGCATCTTCTATGGTGGTCATTCTGACTAGGCTCATCTCCTCTTGAATACTTGGCCTCAACCCATTAATGTAATGGGCTACCTTCTCCTTATTGGCCTCTGCATGGCCTGTCCAAATAGTAATCTTATTAAACTCTTCTGTATACTCCTTAATAGACTGGTTACCTTGCTTCAGTCCTTGCATCTTTTTTAGCAACTCCATCTCATAGTCCACAGGAATGAACTGCTTCTTCAGTTTCTCCACCATCCAATCCCATTTGGTGATCTTTCCTTTTCCTCTTCTATTCCTCTCTAATTGGACCTCCTTCGACCAAATACTGGCATGGCCCTTCAACTTTGTTTTTGTAAAATTGACCTGATCTGGGTCCTCCACATCTTCATACTCTAAATACTCCTCCATGTCATTGATCCAATCAATAAGTTGTTTCGGATTCAAATCTCCAGAATATGTAGAAACTTCGATCCTGGGTCTTTTTCCAATCTTCGAAATGGCCCTCAACAACCTAACTTCTACAGGATCTCCTGCAGCTTCTTGTTCTTCCTCAAATAGCTCTTCTTCAGCTTCATCTTTGTTTTCTTCTCTTTTTCTTAGCTCAAACGCTCTTCATAGCTCCTCTTGGAATGCATCGATTTGCCTTTGCAAGCCTCTAAAACCCTCTTCCATCAAAGCATTCCTCCCAATATGATTTGTTCATGGAGGCATCTTGATCTCCACAGCAAACCCACAACCTCAGGTCCTAGTGCAAACTGTCTCATGGTTGGTGATCTATCTACACACTCAGGAACCCTTGCTCTGATACCAATTGATGAAGGGGGTAAATCATAAAACACATGACAATAGAAATGAAATAGAAAATAGAATATTTATTTATTGATTTGGAGAACTTATTACATTACAGAAGCTCAATTACAATCAGAGCAATCAATCCTCCACAAGCTGCAACACACTATAGCTACACATCACCAGGCTCTAGAATCTTCTACCTTCTATAACTCCAAATCAGCTAGGGTTTCTATTTTCCCACCTATTCTTGACTCTACACTTTCCTCCTTAACTCTACTACTACCCAGGGTTCCCAAAATAGTCATAAATAGCACTTTTTGGTAGCCTCCAGCTAAATTTTAAAATTTGCAACTCCCTCCAAAAGTAGGTCAACTTCTGGGAAGCGTAAGTTTTCATCTAGGTGTCCAATTGACGAACCATTTTAAGCGCCAAAAAGCTCAGGATGTGAAATATCACACTAGAAATCCATAAATAGATTTCTATCAACTTTTTGAGATGTTATGGGATGTTTTAGTGCCTCATATCTCGTTTCAGAAATTTTTAGGGGCTTTTCAGAAAACAAAAACTTTAATATCTTTTAGCTCACAAATGATCTTTGCCTGAATCCTTCACTAAAGGTCTTATATTTTAGTTATGAATCTTTTTGTAACTTTTTGCTTCAATCTGTGCCCAAATGCAAACTTTCCTAAAATGGTAGTTAAACTTTCCAAAACTAGCAGTTTGGAAAAACTAAAAGTCCTACATCATTATTCAGGAGATTATGGAACCAAAAACACTAATTATGAAAATAAATGAAAACAACTGCAATGATTTTGAATTAACTTCTTTTTGGGTGATGCAAGATTGCCCTTACACCACTGGATGCTCCTGCATCATTTTGACATAGCTACATTGTTTTCGGTTGATATAGCTAAACCAAAGAGGATGGCTAGGGCCACCTCTGCTATAAAGAGAGATCAGACAATAGGTAGGAGAACATCTCAAGTAGTTGTACCTGTGGTGGAAAAAGGCAAGGGAGAGATAAGTGCTAGTGAGTTCCAAATAACCACTATTGACTTGGGCTGCCATAGAAGAACAAGAAGGCCAAGAGGCCAAAGATATAATTGATTCTTTATTGACTAGATTAGAGAAAGAGAAGAGTAAAAATAAGGTGCATAAAGAGCACATTGCTCAACTGCACACATTGATAAAGGGACTAATGGACCCCAGTAATATGCCAGTCAGCACATCCACCCCACTGACCATTATATCCCAGGACGAGGTGACAGGATTGGACATCATGAAGCACAAAGCACATACGATGGATAAATGGTTTATTCAATTCATTACTGAGGTAGAAAAGGTAATAAAAAGCTCTCTCACTAGTTAGAATTTGCTCAGTACATTGAAGGGCAAGGTAGACAAATTACAAAAAGAGGTTGGGCAGAGGTCAATTAAAGTAGAGAAAAATTTGACTGCCCTGTCTGAGATGAAATGCATAGATGTGAATGTCCTGATATACAACAAAATACTGAATAACCAGACATCACAGCTATTGATTATATGGTATGAGGATACCAAATTTGAAGGTGACATCCTGCAAAAGTGTAATGCTAAGCTCAAGGATATCAGTGTTAGATTGCATAAGCTTTTGTTCGAAGAAGTAGAAATCCTGGAGTCCCTCAAAGAAAAGGTGGAAGGAAAGAGAAAATTAGGATGCTGATTTTACAGTTAAAGCTTTTTAGGACAATTTCAAGCCTGCAGCAGATGGCCCCCTCAATCATTTATCAGAGGATATAATCAGTAAGGCCATGAGGATGAAATCAAAAGTAGAGAGATATAATGAAAGGTTAAATAGAAGTAAGAACAAATGGTCTGCATTACAAGCACAATTCCATTTACAAGAGCATGCAATAGCAAAGGCCAAGGTCCAAGATGGGGGAGAAGTTGAATGAATAGTGCAGGCATATGAGCCCATCAGGGAAGTCATCAGTGTGCATACAGAGGAAGAAGACTCATTCACTAATGAAGAAGACAAAGAACAAGCGTGATGCAATTTGATGGGGTCATATGCATAATATGTCAAGAAGGATAAATGTATGTTACTAGATGGTTGCCAACTGGCAACCTATGCCACGTGTCTTCCTGTTGACTTGGTCAAGGAATAGTATGGACGGTTGATCTTAATTGACAAATCCTTATCACAGGATCTTTTGTAACTGCCTCCTATCATTGTCCTATAAAAGGAGATGGGGTGCATTTGGTAACCATTCAAAACTTAATTGAGATTAGATTGTTGAAGCATCAGGACTAATTCTCAAGGCTAATTGTAAATGTACATGTCTTTTGCATACTTAATGAAGAAGAAGCTTTGATTACATACAATTGTAAACGTTAATAATCTATGAATGGATTTTGGATATGCTTTGATTTGTTGCATCCCTTAGAGTGCATGTTGTTTTTATTCATTTCCATCAAAGTTAGCATCAATCATATCTAGCTGTGGAACATCCTGGTGAACAGATGGTTTGATTTCCTTCTCTTTAGGATCAATAGCTAAAGATTCACTCATTTTAGTAGAATTTAACAAGAATACAATCAAATTTATTTAATTTTATTTGATCATCATCACAATTGCAAATACATAGAAAAATTTAAGCAAATACAAGAAATATACTGATATCACGTAGGTAATTGAACATCTTTAGCATATTTGGGAAAATAGCATGTTAAAATGACAAATATAATGCAAATGAACATGAATAATGATAGAAACCCTATAAATATCTGCCTATAAGGACATCATTTAAACAAATTTATAGTGCAGAGGTAAAATCTGCATCATATAAGTTGGTGTGCAAAAGAATTGATCAAACTTATATAATGTCTATATCATCTAGTTAAATATAGTAGGATTAAGCTTGTTTGTTGAGAAATTCACATAAAGTAAGAAAGATTTAGTTCATATAGACATGAAGTTCTTGGGAAGAAAAATGTAAGACCCCTGAATGGAAAACAATAGAGCACATCAAACCACTGAGCAACATCAGTAGATTATGAACTAATCCACAAAGACTTGGGATCATGAATTCTCTAAATTCATTGTATCTTTCATGATGATAAAGGTTTGATTTGCATTTCTTTATCTATGTTTGTTTATGACTAACATCATGACCAACATAAATTGGTGATAGAAGGAGGGCCGATGATTGTTCTAGTTCCTGAAGTGGTCGCTTGAACATCATTCCTGCATCTACACAAGGTGATATTTTCAAATTTCATAAGTATTAGTCTTACTTTCAGTATTCGTGCAAAGTTTTACTTATCTCAGGTTATTTCAAGGATCTGATCATAAATATCCTATTCTTGTGCATGCATTCCTTGATATTTACAGTCAATTGTCTGAGCTTTACAAAATTGAAGTGTTATTTGCATTTTATTGCAAATACCTCACAAATATCTTCTCCTGTGACACAATATTTGTAGTCAATGAGCTAGACTGCCCAAATTTGTTTTCATATTTGTATCCCCTGCAAATATTGCACAACTATTTGATTATCTTGAACCTGTGATCATAAATATCCATCTTAGAGGAAGACATACCCTGATCTTTGCAAAATTCTAGACAAGATATCCATATTGTGTCTTAAGTTGTGAAATTCTGGCTCATAGACCTAATACCAAGTCCAGATCCATTGGACTCTTAGAAGAATTGACCATTCATGGTCTTAGACCTCGTACAACTGATATTCGTCATAGTCTTGAGTCTAGTTCATCAACATCTTCATCCAAACATACTGTGACACCTTCAGTGTCTCCAGTTGTATCTCAGACACCTCCAATATCTCCAATTGTACCTTAGATACCTTAGGCACCAGTTGCAATGCCTTTCTTTGCAACTCTGCCACCACTTTTGTTTGCAGTGTATCATCCTTTACCCAAAAATCCTAACAAAATATGTCTAAAGTATCATCCTTATTAGGATGTAGAAGATCATATTAGAACCTATAAGGAAGCTTTCTTTAGGGCAAGAATAGAACATGAAGATGTTGTGTACAAATTGTTTCCTTACTCCTTAGGAGAAGAGGCTTACAACTGGTACATCAATCTTACTCAGTCGACCATCCCTAACTAGGCTGCCTTAGAAAAATCTTTCCTAGGAAGGTTCAAAATACTAGTAGATCTAGCTATTACTTATCACATGTTTGCTACAATCAAAAGAGCCGAGGGAGAAATGATTTCCAACTTCAATGCTAGGTTTCAGAAAATGCATTCCAAGTTAGTTGCTCCATACAACGTAGTTGATGAGGCAGCTAGGTCCATATACTATTCAACTTTAGACCCGTTAACATCCATGTTCATCAAAAGAATGCATCCAACCATCACTTCACTAGTAGGTGCCTTTGAATAGGCCGTTAAAGTCAATTAGCAGTTAACACCTAGCTTTATACCTAATGCTAGATATCTTGCATATCCTGTGTAACCACAAGGTAATGGAGTCTCGGTACCTCCAGCTATCATGTCTAGTCCCCTGCAAGTACCTTCACTTAGTATTATGCCTCCTCCAAATGGAAATGACCAAATGATACTTCACCCCTGAAAAGTACCCCAAGATGTAGGGCAAAACAATAATGGCAATTCTTTCTTTAGACCTCAGCAAGAGAATGTAGTAGCCAAGGCTCAGGAAGAAAACAATGACATTAAAGAAATATATGCACAACTGAGGAAGTTGACTACTAAGATTACGCATATGAGAAGCCAAAACTTTTATTCCCAACAAAATCAAAATAGAGTATATCCTGATAGAGGATATGGAAACAACAATGATAGGTCTGGATATCCTGACAAGGGGTATAATAATGATAGGAATTTCAACAACAACAATAGCAACAATACTACCCCCAGGTCACCCAAAACATGGAATACTAGGCCAAATAATGGTTCATTACCATCACCATTAGACAATCAGGTTCCCAATGAACCTAAACAAACAACTAGGGTGAATCTACCAGAAGCTGTACTCACTAATTGGTGCAGAATGCACAATACTAATGCATATGTAGAGTTAGATTGTCCCTAGTTTTGGATAGAAGCTTGTATTTTCTAGGCTAAAGTGTCTAACAGTGCAGGAGATATTCCTCATCATGAAGGGAATGAAATTGTTCCTTTAGGATATGAATCTACCCTAATGTTGGAAAGTTCTACCAATCATCAACATAATCAAATGACCTCAATTCATGAGAATTATACTTTAGCATGTGAGGAGTCTGCATTAGCATTTGAGACAAATTATGTGTTCCCCTTTGAGGATGAAAATGAACCAGAACTAGAACCTGAGGAGGTTCATGCTTACCACACCTTAGCAAAGACCTAAATCCACTCTTACATGCTTCAACATACTTTCACAATCAACAAAGCACAACCACAATTAGTGTAAACAACCAAGTCGACCAAACTTGTGTAAACACTATGAATTATTAAGAAAATGCTTCCTAAAGGGTAAACACACCTCGTGGATCTTACAAAAATCTTTAACACAATCTAGAAATAACCATAAACATCTTGAAGTCACCTGAAAACCAACAAATTTAACTACAACAACTTTCACCTGAAGATAGTTCACAATCTTCTTACAGACAACACTGCCAAACTCTACTACACAAGACATCACTTTCTGGAGCATCAAATCACAAACCTTCTAGATTAAAGTTAGATAAGGACCTTATAAGCACACATCTAGAACTGCAACACCTAAAACCACTCTGCAGAGAAATGCGGAGAAAAACACTTTCTCCCAGACACACTACAAACACTGTCAAACACTATTCTCAAACTGGTAAACACAACTTCCACTGCACAATGATCCAGAGCACCAAATTCTAGATTTAGCATCTTAAAACACTTCTAAACAACATATCCAAACTACATACTTAGATCTCCTACATAAAATAAATACCGGGCAAAAACTCAAACATCACTCTGTAAGCCAAAAGACTTCTTCAACACAATATTTCCATAATTAATCAAATTTTCTCAAAAGCACTTGGAAACCCAACAATAAAAGGATATCCTCAACATCTTTAGGACCTCTATAAAGTAACCAAATCCCTTTTAGAAAGATAACTTAATCAAACAACAACAACCTCATTAGAAGACACAATTGACACCAATGACAACACAAGCTTGTTGACATCAATGACAACAATGATTAGCACATACTTGCAACATACACATACTCCAATTTCATCTCATTCTTTACAACCTTCTCTCTTAGGAAGTGATACTAGATTGAAATATGTTTTGTTCTTGAATGCATTACCAGATTCTTTGAAATGTTGATAGCACTTGTAGTATCACATAAGAGAGGAATAGATTCATCATATGATACTTTGATATCCTTCAATGTCTGCTTCATCCACAACATCTTTGTGTAGTAAGATGTTGCTACAATGTACTCTACCTCTACAATAGATAACGAAACAAAATCCTACTTCTTACTCAACCATGAGACTAGTCTATTTCCAAGAAAGAAAGCACCACCACTTGTACATCTTCTATCATTTGTATATCTTACCCAATCTGCATTTGTATATGCACTCAGAGAGAAATTAGTATCCTTGCGATACCATAAGACAAAATTTAGAGTGCCTTTCAATTATCTAAATATCCTTTTTACTGCTGTAACATGTGACTCTTTGGGATCTGCTTGAAATCTAGCCACAAGGCAAACTACATGCATGATATCTGGTCTAGTAGTAGTTAGGTATAATAGTCCACCAATCATTGATCTATACTTGCTTTGATCAACCTTATGAGATTCATCATCTTTTCTTAACTTACAACTAGTAGTCATGGGAGTACATACCAGTTTGGAGTCTTCTATTCCAGACTTCTTTAGCATTTCCTTAACATACTTTGACTATGAAATGAAAATACCTTTTTGAGATTGACTGATTTGTAATCCAAGAAAGAAATTCATTTCCCCACACATTGACATTTCAAATTCTTTCTGCATCTCTTCTACAAATCTCTTGTGCATACCTTCATTTCATCCAAAGATTATATCATCAACATATACCTCCACAATCAGGATTTGATCTTCAACTTTGAAATATAGATTGTTGTCTGCAGTGCCCTTTTTGAATCCTTACTGCAACGGGTATCTATCCAATCTTGCATACCATGCTCTAGGAGCTTGTTTGACTCCATACAATGCCTTCTTCAATTTCTAGACCATACTTGGATCATCTAACAACTGAAAGCCTTGCAGTTGTTTAATGTATACCTCCTCTTCCAATTCTCCATTCAAGAATGTAGATTTCACATCCATTTGATAAACTTTGATGTCCTTATGAGCTACAAAGGCCAGGAACATTCTAATGACTTCCATTCTTACCACTAGAGCAAATGTTTTCTCATAATCTATTCCTTCCACTTGTGATTATCCTATACACACAAGCCTAGCCTTATTTATAACTACTTCTCCATTCTCATTCAATTTGTTCTAGAATACCCATTTAGTTCCTATTACATTTTTGTCTGCTGGTCTTGGGACAACTTCCCAAGTCTAATTTTTCTCAATCTGCATCAGATCTTCCATACCTTTGATCTAGTGTTTATCATTGCATGCTTCAGTCACTATTTTTGGTTCTATTTTAGACAATAAGCACAAATTTACCTGTTCATCTGCTAGAGCAATTTTTCTTATTGTTAGTACACATTTGTTCTTATCTCCAATGATTTGATCTTCAGAATGATTCTTCTACACATACTTGGGAGTCTTAGGAATCCTTTCTGGAGAATCTTCTTGATCAACTTGCATCTCCTTCTCCTTTTCTTCTTCTCTTTCTTCTTGTCTGTAAGAGAGCTCATCAGATTCATATCCTTCTATCAACACTGAGCTTTGATGTGGTTGCTCATCTACTTTTACATTTGCACTTTCAACTAACATTTTTAGCCTCTTGTTGTAGCACTTATAAGCCTTGCTCTTTATGGAATATCTAAGAAGATTCCTTCATCTGATCTTGTATCAAACTTTCCCAAGTTTTCTTCATCTTTCCTAATGTAGCACTCTTCCATACCATGATTCACATGGAGTCTTTGAATTGTTGACCCTTGCTTGCACTCTATTTTGTATGTAGACTGCAGTGTGAATAGCTTCTCTTCACAAAAATAGTTAAATTCATTGGAAGTGAACTCACCACCTCTATCAAACCTCAAACACTTGATTTTTAGATCAATTTAATTTTCAACCATAACCTTAAATGCTTTCAACTTATCTAGAGCTTCTAATTTTTCTTTGAGAAAAGTTACCCAAGACATTCTAGAGTAATCATCAATTAACAACATGAAATACCTGTCACCTTGAAAGATTCATATTCTTGTGGGTCCACGTAGATCTATATGCACCAAATCCAGAGGTACAATGATAGAATACTCTTTGATCTTGAAATTTTTCCTTGTTTGCTTCCTAATCTAGCATTCCTTATAGGTTGCATTGATAGGCTTTGTAATTCTTGGCAGATCCCTCACAACTTGAGTAGAGTTGATCCTTACTAGACTATCATGTTGGAATACTTCAGACCACTAAGAGGGTGGGGGTGAATCAATGGTCAACAAAAATAACACTTCAAACAAGTTTTCCTCACAATAGTACCAAAACAATATAAAATGTTTTAACTCATCATGAAATATATAACAAATGCATCAGGACATAAAACATTAACAAATCACAAGAGTTAGATAGGATCAACACATAACATAGGTGATTGAGTGGAAAACCCCAGAAGGGTAAAAACCACTATGAACATGATCTCCATTAAGCCTCACTGGAAAACATCACTGGTTACATTCTATGCCTCACTAGCAAACCTCACTGGTTATAGTCTATGCCTCACTGGAAGACCTCATTGGTTACATATCCTATGCCTCACTAGCAATAGAATCACTTACAACAATCTCAGAAAAATAAAAAGTATACAAAGGCTTACTCTGTTTCAATACAAATCACTGATCTCTGCATATCCCCTTTCCACACCATCTCAATTCATCTGCATTTCTCTTTCATTCATACTCTACATATTCATCTGCATAATGTCCTCATATTTTGCATATTTCACCTACATCAACATCTCTTTCTCTGCATATTTATAGTCAAACAATACACTCTCTCAATCACTTAACTCATACATGTATTCCCATTCAAAAACCCACTATGAAATACACACAGTATTTCCTTTCATAATTCCTATCAAAAATTAAAACCATCTACCTATATTCGGATCCACACTTAATTTTTTTTGGCATAGTAGTCACACCTAGAAAAGAATCACCTTTTTCCCTTAATACCCACTCACCAAAAGCATTTATTCTCCCCACTATCTATTCCATATTGAAATTTTTATTAAAAAACCTTCATTTGGTTGCAAAGGCAAACAGATATGGAGAGAGTGGTCATCTAAATAAGGAAAAAGTTTTCTTCATGCCTTATGCATGTTGAGCACTTAAAGGCAACTTTTTGCATGGTTAAATTTATCCTTAAAAGGCTTTGCACACTGTCTAGGAGCACCGATGGTCAAATACCCGTCAAACTAGAAGCACAAGAGAAGGGTTTCAAAGTTTAAATAATGGCCATTGATTATACTTCGCACACCCTCAAAAACTTTAAAACTAAGCCTTTGATTCATTTTTGCCGCTTGAGCATAGGATAGGTGACCGATGGAACTGGTACCCCTTAGGAGAAGGGGTCAATCGCCCAATGTAGTCAACCCCTCAAAGTAATAACTTAATTTACATGCCACCTGCAATCGAAAGTCACCTTCCAAATATAAAAAAAGTGCATTAGGACTTGACAGGCAATGAGGAGTATTAGGTAAAGAAGACTTAGGGGTTTTTAGGTCATTTAGACTAGGTTTGTGGGAGATTAACAAATCCTAATTACATCTCTTAACAAACGCAAACCCTAAAACCATTGACTCCAACCAAATAGAGATAATCTGACAGAGAATAGGAAATAAATGGAGATATTAGAGACCTTTAGGAAACTTAGAATAGATAGGGTTTTTAAACATGGAAGACTAGGTCCTTTGAAGAATAGCAAACTATTGTCCATCACTACCATGAAACCATCACCACTGTAACTCTCCAAACATCATGACTCTATTTGATAGCAATGACAAACCCACATCCAACCTCAATCACAATGAGTTGAGAAAAAACATCATGAGCATATACTATCAATATACTATCAACAATGTCATCATGTGATGTCTCCATTCAAACATTCTAAAGCATGATCAACAAGAAAGGATGTTCAACAACATCATCAAAGATGAAACTCCATTGAGGAATCATTAGGCCAACTCCTGAAACATGATACCATGAAGAACATACTACCATGAACAAATATCAACTCACCTTTGATCATTTTACTCCAATGACCTTCCATATGTTTATTCAACATCAATCACTGAACCTTGACATCAGGAATTGTACCTTTGAGCAATAAAGTCATCACAACTAGAACCACCTGATCATCACAATGAAACTTTGACAAGGTTGACATCAAACACTCTAACTAGCAAGTTTATGAATCATCAACAATCACTTTAGAAATCTTCAACACGACATCCATCTGTCTAAGATGAAATATTGCATCATTCTATCCAACACCATCTCAACATCATAGAGATGAGCATGCACCATTTAAACATTTTCCATTTCACCATTCAAGCTCTGTCAAGAAAGAATTCAAGATTTGTGCTTTGTGGTCACCACTGCAACACTACATGTTTTCTTTGTGTGTCACATTTCACATTATCATCACTGCAATTGAAATGAAAAATTGCATTAAAACTTTAACTTAGAATAGTTAGGATCTTGTAGGTTTTTAGACTTCTTCTCAAACCCTAAGACTACCAACTTCTCACTGTCAAGAAGAGGTATTTATTCTGAGCGACCTTTGCATCAAAATGTTCAACTCTAAAAAGTATCACAATACACACCACTGCAGGAACATCTCTTGGATATGCATTAGTCGCCACTTGAATCTCTTGTGCTATGGTTTGTTGGACAACAAAGACCAACACATCAACCTTCAAACTTTGCCATCAACACCATTATAACATAGTTCCATTATCCTTTATCTCAACACTGTGAAATGAACATGAAGCATTAACCAATAGTAAGAGCACCACATCATGAAGCATGAAGCATCCTGATGAGCAACTTTTGACATCAATGACAAATCAAACCAACAAACTCCCCCTTTTTCATTGATGGAGAAACCAACACTCCACTCTCATTAAATCTCTCTCCCTTTGACATCAAGTGAAACAGGACCTTTGATAACAAATCAAACAATACACCATATACTCCCCCTGTGGATAAGTACATCTCTATTATTCTTGCTGGTAGAATCATCAGGTTCATCTAAAATTTCAATTATATCTATCTTTTCAAAAAGTTCAAGTTCCTTTGCATAGTTCATGTCACTTGTTTTCCTCTCACGTTGTTCAACCACAACTGCAAACTTCATATGTTCTTCCACTGGTCTTTAGACACATCATAAAAAACTCAGTCACAGAAAGTATGACAAGGAACTACAGAAATATCATGGCAGTCCATATCCTTACAACCTTCTACTAACTTAATGATCTGATTATACCACTATTGATCATATCATGACAATCCATTAGACCACATTTCTTGAAAGCATTTTGCCATAAAGTTCATGTACCTTGTCTACCTGTCTACATTTTGCATACATGTCTACCTCAACACTTGCAATTACAACACTTAACAACAATGCTGAGCTTTCATACTTTGATGGATACCATACCCTGTTGCAAAGGTTGTAGAGACTGATTTTACACCTGTCCATTGTATTTTGTTGAAAGTTCTAAAGATCTTTTCAACAAACCAATATATATATATATATATCCTACAATCTCTATCAGTATGCCCTACAACAAAACCTTTAGCAATATGAGCACTGTCAATGAGTGTTGTTCAACACTGAGCAACTGCATACTATCATTGACCATGGAAATAGATATCAAACTCCTCCATTTCAAGACAACATGTTATGTGATGCAGATCATAAATAGTCCTCCCAACAAACCTATGACAAACTACCATCAAATTGTGATAACCTTTGTCATGTAGATTGATGTTCTTAAATATGATAATATCACTGTCCTCTTGATGTTTCTCAACTTAACTCTCATTGGCTGTAGAAACATATGAGTAACTGTAACACTGTCATGATAAACAGTGATTGAGATGACAGAGTTGTCATGACACAGTCCTATCATGACTCAGAGCTAGGACTGAGTGACTGTCTTCAACTGTCCTTGCACAATATAATATAGTCCACAAACACTAACATACCCAAACAACAACATAATGAAACCATCAATGCATCATCACTAAGAGACCATGAAAAACAAGCATTCCAAAATGAAGACCACTGATACCAATGAATACCACTGCCAAATGTAAAGGCATATCAGTATTTTTGGTAGGAAGTACTGCACATGAAATACTTGCTCCCCCTTGATATTTCTGCTTAGTATACTCTTAATCAGTCACCTCTATGACTATCTACTTGAACTTAAGTTACCATGTAACTATCATTACTGCAGTGCAATACAACCTTTTTGTTGTAGATAATGGGGTTTGAATGATACATCAATAATCATCTCCCCCTAAGCATATGGATCTCTTTATGCACATGGAGATGCCTTTTATGAATAAATCATAGGCATATGTTCTTTTCCTTTTTGTTCATGTAGGGCAGTTTGAAAAAGCATAGCTTCAATTTTCTTGTTAACTATCTTTGGTTTCCAAACTGATTTTGTCTTATCCTTATTCTTATCAACACTAGAAGATGTCACTTTGGAGTGAACACTAGTTTTCCTTTGTTGCAATTCCAAGCTAGGTCTACAAAACTTAGCTATTTGTCCAAAATTGTCACAATTAAAGCATCTCAACATGCTCAAGATCACAATAGGATGTCTTCTTATAGGGCTTGATCTCCTTATAGAAACAACTCTACATTCACTAGCCTTATGCCCATATTGATTACAACAAAAGCAATAACCATAGAAATATAGATTATACCTTAATGGAATGTTCCTTTTTGTACTCGATGATTTCATGAACCTTTTGTTTGTGACATTGATTAAGCCACTAGCATCAACATGTTGAATCAAATTAGTGTGATCAGATTTTGGTGAAGTTTAATGTCTTCCTTCAACTCCTTTCTCTTGAGGATCATTGGAATATGAACATTGGCCTTCTACAAACCCTAAACCAGTCTTGTCTTTGTGGCCTTTTTGTTTGCCCAAGAGGTCTACCAACTTAACACTGCTATCACACATATCAAGCTTTTTCCTTAGGGCTACAACTTCTACCTCTAAACTATCACACTCCCTTTTCTTGATGTCTAATTGATGTAGGAGCATCTAGTGGTGTAAGGGCAATATTGCATCACCAAAAAAAAATGGTGATTCAAAATCATTGATGTTGTTTTCATTTCTTTTCAAAATTAGTATTTCTGGTTCCATAATCACTTGAATAATGATGTAGAACTTTTAGTTTTTCTAAACTGCTATTTTTAGAAAGTTTGCATTTGGAAACTGATTGAAGAAAAAATTTACAGGAAGCTTTATAAATGAAAAATAAGACCTCTGGCGAAGGAATCATGCAAAGATCATTTATGATCTAAAAGATATTAAAGTTTTCGTTTCCTAAAAAAATGCCTGAAAATTATTCAAATTCACATTTGAGGCATTAAACGGCCCTGTACGAGCCCAAAAATGGGTGGAACTAGCAAAGTTTCTTCTTAGCGTGCAAAGCACTTTGTGAACTTTCTGGCACTTCAAATAGTTCATCAATCAGACACCTGGATCAAAATTTATGACTCCCAAAAGTTGACCTATTTTTGGAGGGAGATGCAAAATTCAAAATTTGGCTAGAGGCTGCCAAAAAGGCTATTAATAACCATTTTTGGGAACCCTTGGTGATAGTAGAGATAAGGGGGAAAGTGTAGAGTTAAGAAAATGCAGGAAAATAGAAAACCTAGCTGATTTTGGGGTTACATAATGCTAAAGATTCTAGAGTCTTGTGATAGGTAGTTGTAATGTGTTGTACCCTATGGAGGATTCATCCTCTAATTATATTTGAGCTTTTGTAATATAATGAGTTGTACAAATCAATAAAGGAACATTCTATTTTCTATGTGTAATTTATGTTGTTATGTATTTTTGTGATTTACCCCTTCATCAAGTGGTATCAGAGCAAGGGTTCTTTAGTGTGTAGATAGATCGCCGACCGTGAGCTAGTTTGCACCAAGACTCAAAATTGTGGGTTTGCTGAAGAGATCAAACTGCCTCCACGAAGAAACTGTGTTGGGAGAAATGCTTTGATAGAAGATGGTTTTAGAACCCTACAAAGGCAAATCAATGTATTGCAAGAGGAGCTGCGAAGAGGGTTTGAGCCAAGAATGAGAGAAGAAAGCGAAGATGAAGCTAAAGAAGATCTATCTCAGGAAGAATAAGAAGTTGCGGGAGATCTTGCAGAAGTTAGGTTGTTGAGGGCCATTTCAAAGATCAGAAAGAGGCCTAGGATCAAATTTTCTACCTATTTTGGAGATTTAAATCAAGAACAACTTATTGATTGGATCAATGACATGGAGGAATATTTTGAGTACGAAGATGTGGAGGACCCAAATCGGGTCAAGTTTGCAAAAACAAAGTTGAAGGGCCATGCCAATATTTGGTGGAAGGAGGTCTAGTTAGAGAGGAGTAGAAGAGGAAAATGAAAGATTACCAGATGAGATCGAATGGTGCAAAAACTAAAGTAGTTCATTCCTATGGACTATGAGATGGAGTTGTTGAAGAAGCTGCAAGGATTGAAGCAAGGTAACAAGTTTGTTAAGGGGTATACAAAAGATTTTTAGAAGATTACTATCAGGACCGGTCATGCAAAGGCCAACAAGGAGAAGGTAGCCCATTACATTAATGGGTTGAGGCCAAGTATTCAAGAGGAGCTAAGCCTGGTCAGAATGACCACTATAGAAGGTGCATACCATTTTTCCTTGAAGGTGGAAGAGAAGCTAAATAAAATGTTTGAAAGCAAGCAAAGAGGAAGAGGTCAAGGCAGAAGGACTGGTGGAAAACCCTATGAAGGCCGGAATGAAGGTCTAAAGAAAAGTGAAGAAGCTAGCACTAGTTGAAATCAGAGAGGAGATAATACCTACCGCCCTCGTGACCAGAATAATGGTGAGCAAAGAGGAAGAGGAAGAGGCAGAGGCAGACCTGGGCAAGGACCTGGAAGAGGAGGTTTCAGAGGAACCTATTTCCAATGTGGAGAAGAAGGACATCGAGCATACAAGTGTCTGCAACATCAAGGAAGGACAAATCGAAGACCTAAAGGGAATGCATGAGTTGTACATGTAGATGAAGATACACAATCTAAGCATCCTGAGGATGTTGAAAGGGGAGAAACCCTAGTTTTTAGAAGAACCTTATTGAATGAGGAGAAAGAACCAGATTAGAGGAAGAGTTTATTCCCCACAAGGTGCAAATATGAACGTAAGTGTTGTGATATTAGTATTGATAGTGGAAGCACTGACAATCTTGTTTCAAAGGAGATGGTTAACAAGCTAAAGTTGACAAGAAGAAGGCATCCACATCCATATCAGATTGCATGGTTGCAGAAGGACCATAGAGCTTTGGTCAATGAACAGTATTTAGTTAAGTTCAAAATTGGTGACTACCATCATGAGGTGCTATGTGACATCATACCGATGGATGCATGTCATATGTTATTGGGGAGGCTATGGCAGTATGATAGGTATGTTGTCCATGATGGCCATGCAAACTCATATTCCCTAACAAAGGATGGAGTTTGTCATAAGTTGAAGCCCTTGAAGGAGGTGGAAGAAAAGGTATGTAGTACTGCCAGAATTTGCTTGGTAGATGGTAGAAAATTTTTGGAGGGTATGAAGCATAAGCGTCATTGCTTTGCATTGATTCCTAAGATTAGTCAAGAGAAATGTGAAGATGTACCACCAAAAGGCTCAGATATGTTGGAGGAATTTTAGGATATTGTCTCTGATAATGTACTAGAAGGTTTGCTACTGGTGAGGAAGATAAGTCATCAAATGGATTTGATACTAGGAGCTAGTTTGCTAAATCAGGTAGCCCACAGAATAACCCTTGTAGAGAATGAAGGGCTGAACAGACAAGTTCAGGAGTTGTTGAGGAAGGGACTGATAAGGGAGAGCCTAAGTCCATGTGTGGTACCTATAGTACTAGCACCAAAGGAAGATGGAGAGTGGAGAATGAGTTAGACTCTCGAGCCATCAATAAGATCATGATCAAGTACAAATTTCCATTGCCTAGAATAGATGACATCATGGATTGTTTGAGTGGAGCCAAGTACTTCATGAAGATTGACCTAAAGAGTGGGTATCACCAAATCTGAATCAGAGAAGGAGATGAATGAAAGACAACCTTTAAGATAAAGGAAGGTTTGTATGAGTGGTTAGTCATGCCATTTGGGCTAACCAATGCACCGAACACATTCATGCGGCTCATGAATGAGGTATTGAAAGATTTTTTGGGAAGTTTTGTTATTTTTTATTTGGATGACATTTTGATTTTTAGTAAGACTTGGGATGAGCATCTAATGCATATCAGAAGAGTTTTAGAGAAGTTGAGGGAGGAGAAATTGTTGATTAATCTAAAATGTAGTTTTGCAAAGAAGGAGTTGGTATACCTAGGATTTGTTGTCTCAGAGGAAGGTCTTAAGATGGACCTAGAGAAGGTGAGGGATATCATTGAATGGCTTATGCCAAGGAGCACTATAGAGGTAAGATCTTTTCATGCTTTGGCAAGTTTCTACAGAAAATTTATTAGTAATTTTAGCAGCATTTGTGCACCCCTAATTGAGACAATGAGAGGGGATAGAAAAGAGTTTAAATGGACTACAAGAGTATCCATGAGCTTTGATACATTGAAGTAGAAAGTCACAGAGCAACATATTTTGGCAGTTCTAGATTTCAATAAGGTATTTCAGGTAGATTGTGATGCTAGTGGTAGTGCTATAGGAGCTATTTTGAGTCAAGAAGGTAAGCCTATTTCCTATTTTAGTGAGAAGATTAATGATGCTAAGAAAAAGTATTTTGTTTATGATTAGGAGTTTTATGCAATAGTTGAAGCTTTAAAGAAATGAAGACATTATTTGTTGTCAAAAGAGTTTGTTTTATATATTGATCATCAAGCTTTGCATTATCTTAATAGTCAAGGAAAGTTAAATCAAAGGCACTTAAAATGGGTTGAGTTTATGTAGAGTTATACTTTTGTTTTGAAGCACAAGAGTGGGAAGTCCAACAGAATTGTAGATGCCTTGAGCAGAAGGCAAAATTTGTTGATAGAAATGAAGATAAAGGTCATTGGGTTCGATGAGCTCAAAAGTTTGTAGCCTGAAGATCCAAATTTTGCAAAGGCTTGGAAAGCTTGTTTGGAACCTATTACCTTAGACATGACAAAATGGTTGGATTTCATAATCCAAGATGGCATGTTGTTTAGAGGAAGCCAATTGTGCATTCTGAGGAGTTCCATGTGAGAGAACCTGATTAAAGAGAAGCATAGTGAGGATTAGCTAGACACTTTGGTCGAGATGCGACCATTGCTATTGTTGGTGAGGATTATTATTGGCCATAGTTGCAGTAGGATGTAAGGAAATTTGTGCAGAGTTGTAGAGTGTGTCAAATGGTGAAAGGAACAAGTCATAATGCAGGTCTATATCAGCCATTACCTATACCAAAGAAGTCGTGGGATGATATTAGTAGGGATTTTGTTCTTGGTTTACCAAGGACACAGAGAGGACATGATTCCATTTTTGTGGTGGTGGACAAATTCTCAAAGATGGCACATTTCATTCCTTGAAAGAAGATTAATAATGCTGTTCATATTACAGAGTTATTTTTCAGAGAGGTGGTGAGATTACATGGTCTACCTAAGAGCATAGTTTTAGATCGAGATACCAAGTTTGTTGGTTATTTCTAAAGGACATTGTGGAAGAAGTTGAAGACAAATTTAAAATTTAGTTTTGCACACCATCCATAGACTGATGGATAGACAGGAAGTGGTGAATAGGAGTTTGGGTAACCTGCTATGATGCTTAGTAGGAGATAAGCCCAAGGGATAGGATTTTATTTTACCACAGGTAGAATTTGCTTAGAACAATTCTGTTAATAGGAGTATTGGTAAATCACCATTCTGGATTGTATATGGGAGTAGTGCAAGAAATGCTTCAGAGTTAAGGAAGCTGGACAAGGGAGAAAAGATGAGTGTTGAAGCTGAAGACTTTGAAGAACACATGAAGAATTTGCATGAAGAGATGAGAAAGCAAATTAATAAGATGAATATTTAGTACAAGGCTAAGGTAGATCAAAAGAGGAGATATAAGGAATTTCAGGTAGGAGATGAAGTCATGGTTCACTTGAGAAAAGAAAGGTTTCCAGTTGGAACATATAATAAGTTGAAAATGAAGAAATTTGGACCATCTAGGATTCTGAAGAAGCATGATTCAGAAAATGCATATGAGGTAGAGCTACCAGACGGGATCAACATTTCCCCTATGTTCAACATTGCTGATTTAACATAATATCATGAAGGTGGCACAAAGGATGGACCTACAGAAGAATAGTGGAGTATTCTGGCATCTACTTCAAAGGAGGAGATGGAAGAGATCTTGGATAGCCATGTGGAAAGAAGTACTCAGAATAGACAATATGAAGAATATACGGTGAAGTGGAAAGGAATGCCTATTGAAGATTCTTCTTGGTTATCTAAGGTAGAAGTTGATTGTTTGGGGTTTTCCTCAAACACCTGAGATGTGACAAGGTCACTTCTCAAAATTACCTTGGGTGTCTGATGCAGGAGCATCCAGTGGTGTGAAAGCAATCTCGTAGCACCAAAAAAAATGATGATTCAAAATCATTGATGTTGTTTTCATTTCTTTTCAAAATTAGTATTTCTGGGTCCATAATTGCTTGAATAATGATGTAGAACTTTCAAGTTTTCCAAACTACTAAAAAAAGCAAACTGATATTTTTGGAAAGTTTACATTTGGGCATGGATTAAAGAAAAAATTTATAGGAAGCTTCATAAATGAAAAAAAGACCTTTGGTGAAGGAATCATGCAAAGATCATTTGTGAGCTAAAATATATTAAAGTTTATGTTTCTTGAAAAACACCTGAAAATTATTCAAATCAGGTTTGAGGCACTCAAATGCCCTGTACTAGCCCAAAATGGAAAAAAAAAAAGAAAAACTAATTTGTATCATGTAGAACACTCCATGAGCTTTTCGGTGCTTCAAACAGTTCGTCAATCAAACACTCGGATCAAAAGTTATGGCTCCTGGAAGTTGACCTATTTTTGGAGGGAGATGTAAAATTTGAAATTTGGCTGGAGGCCACCAAAAAGAATATTAATAACCATTTTTGGGAACCCTTGGTGGTAGTAGAGATAAGGGGGAAAGTGTAGAGTCAAGAAAAGGCAGGAAAATAGAAACCCTAGCTAATTTTGGGGTTACATAAGGATGAAGATTCTAGAGTCTTGTGATAGGTAGCTGTAATGTGTTGCAGCTTGTGGAGGATTCATCCTCTCATTGTATTTGAGCTTTTGTAATGTAATGAGTTGTCCAAATCAATAAAGTAACATTCTATTTTCTGTGTACAATTTCTATTGTTGTGTGTTTTTGTGATTTATCTCGTTCATCACTAACTCCATTTTGTTGACTTCTACAATCTTTTTGCTCTCTTCAAGTTGAAGCTTTAGGTTAACAACCAACTTTTTAGACTCATTAACCTTGCTAATCAGATTTTTAGTTTCTTGTAGGGTCTAATTTCTTTGCATAACTACCTCCTTTTTGAGTCGTTTTATCTCACCAAGTGCACACATCAATTCTCCTTCAAGATCAACCTCTTCTTCATCATTTTCTTTGTTATTATCAGATTGATCTTCATCCTTTTCTTTCTAATCTTCACTTAGACTAACAACAGTCATAAACAAAATTTTCTCTCCTTCTTCAAGAGAATCTTTAGAACTACTATTAGTTACATCAACATCCTTAATGAATAAACTTTTCTTCTTTTTGGGATTATATTGCTTTTTCTTTTCTTATCTTTTACTGTTCTCTTCATCACTTTTAGGATCTTTATAGGGACACTAAACAACATAATGTTCTATCTTGCCACAATCAAAGCACTTGAATGGAAGCTTCCCTTTGTATTTATCCGATCCTTTCTTCAAACTCCTGACAAAGTTGGACTCTTCAATAGCCAAATCCTTTGAATTTGAATATGCCTCTTTGTTTCCTTTTTCAGTCTTGAAGGCTACCTCTTTGCTTGTTGATTCATCATGACAAATTCTCATTTCATAGGTAGTGAATGTGCCATGCAATTCATCTAGGGTAAGTTTGCTCAAATATCTTTCTTCAATAGTAGATACCTTAGAATCATATTTAGATGTTAAATACCATAATACCTTCTTGACCACCACTGCTTCTTCTAGGGTTTCACCATGACCATGAATTACATTGACTGTTTCATGTACCCTAAGAAGGTAATCAGCAATTTTCTCTTCTTCATTCATTTTTAACCCTTCAAAATTTTCTCCAAAGGCTTGCAACTTTTCTTCTTTAATCTTGTCATCACCTTTATAGATACTTGACAACTTGTCCCAGACTTCATTTACAGTCTTGCAATGCATAATCTTAACAAAGATCTCATTTGTCAACCCACAACAAATGACATTCTTAGTCTTGGCATTACACTCATAGGCTTTCTTTTCATTGGTAGTAGAAGTTGGATAAGAAGGCACAACATACCCATTTACTATTTTTGCCCAAACATCATAACCTAGAGAGGACAAATAGGACTCCATTCTAAATCTCCAAAAGGAATAACTTGACCCATCAAAAGAGGTGCTTTAGAAGTAGAATGACCCTCTTGATTAGCCATAATGTGTATTCCACTACCAGGATCACCTTAGTTGATTAAACTTATTTCAAGGAAACTAAGGCTCT
Organism: Cunninghamia lanceolata; assembly: GCA_027924645.1. NCBI lineage: Eukaryota > Viridiplantae > Streptophyta > Pinopsida > Cupressales > Cupressaceae > Cunninghamia > Cunninghamia lanceolata. Next base: position 14,787,454 of record BSBN01000472.1, on the reverse strand, counting down.
AATACCAATTGTTTGAATACTTTAGACCATTGAGAGGGGGTGAATCAGTGGTCAACAAAAATAACTCTTCAAACAAGTTTTCTTCACAATAGTACCAAAACAATATAACATGTTTTAACTCATCATGAAATATATAACAAATGCATCAGGACATAAAACATTGATAAAGCGCAAGAGTAAGATAAGATCAACACATAACACAGGTGATTGAGTGGAAAACCCCAGAAGGGTAAAAACCACTATGAACATGATCTCCATTAAGCCTCACTGGCGAACCTCACTGGTTATAGTCTATGCCTCATTGGTAAACCTCATTGGTTACAGTCTATGCCTCACTAGAAAACCTTGTTGGTTACATATCCTATGCCTCACTGGCAATAGGAGCACTTACAACAATCTCAAAAAAACAAAAAGCATACAGAGAGTTACTCTGTTTCAATACAAATCACTGATCTCTACATATCCCCTTTCCACACTATCTCAATTCATCTACATTTCTCTTTCATTCATACTCTGCATATTCATCTGCATAATGTCCTCATATTCTCCATACTTCACCTACATCAACATCTCTTTCTCTGCATATTTCATAGTCAAACAATACACTATCTCAATCACCTAACTCACACATGTATTCTCATTCAAAAACCCACTATGCAATACACATAGTCTTTCCTTTCATAATTCCTATCAAAAATTAAAATGATCTACCTATATTCAGATCCACACTTAATTCTTTTCTGCATAGTAGTCACACCTACAAAAGAATCACCTTTTTCCCTTAATACCCACTCACCAAAAGCATTTATTCTCCCCACTATCTCTTCCATACTGAAAGTTTAATAAAAAAACATTCATTCGGTTACTAAGGCAAACAAATATGGAGAGAGTGGTCATCTAAATAAGGAAAAAGTTTTCTTCATGCCTTATGCATGTCGAGCAGTTAAAGGCAACTTTTTGCATGGTTAAATTTAGCCTTAAAAAGGCTCTACACACTATCAAGGAGCACTGATGGTCACATACCCATCAAATTGGAAGCACATGAGAAGGGTTTCAAAGTTTAAATAATGGCCATTGATTATACTTCGCGCGCCCTCAAAAACTCTAAAACTGGGCCTTTGATTGATTTTTTCCACCCAAGCATAGGATAGTGTTTGTCATGATGTTAGTCATTCACAAACATAGAATAAAAGTTACACAACAACCTTTACTCATCTTGAAAGATACGATGAATTCAAAGAATTCATGATCCCAAGTCTCCATTGATTAGGTCTTAATCTACTGACGTTACTCAGTGGTTGATGTGTGTTGCTGTTTTCCATTCAGGGGCCTTACGTGTTTCTGCACTGTTCATCATCACTATCTTCAAATATCTTGCTCTGGATGTTTGCTCTGTATAAATCTCCAACAATCCTACCTCTGCACTGTAAATTTAGTCAAATAATGTGCCTACAGGCTGATATTTGCATGATTTCTACCATTATTTATGATTCCTTGCATGATATTTCCAATAATATATGCACTTAACTCAAATATGCTAATGATCTTCAGTTACCTACGGGATTTCAGCATATTTCACTGTTTCTGCTTGTTATTTATCATGATTTGCAGTTATGGTGATGAATTAATGAAATTGAAAAAGGAAAAAAGGTTAAAGAATGAGATTCCCAAAACTACTGGACTTAGATCACTGATCCACATACAAGCTCCCATACTTGCAATGAAAAGAAGGAAAACTAGAAATCATACTTCACCAGGACATTCCACAAATCCGCATGATCTAGTGCAAAGCTTCAAAGGAAAGTTGACAACAACATGTAATGAAATGAAAGCGCTTCCAGTTGAACACAGCATTCACCAATACATATCCAGAAATCAACAGAAAGATTACGTAAAATTTACAATTAAGATGTAATCTGGAACTTCATCTTCATTCAGTATGCTCAAGAACAGGTACATTTACAGTGATCTGAAGAAAGAACCTTGACATTTCAACAATTCTATCCTCATTAGTCTCAGTAATCCGATCTCCTAATTGATTCTACAGTAATTGACTCTTTGCGCCAGATGCGTCCGTGTATTCTAATGTATATCCCCCTCCTTTAATGTCTCAGGCTCTGGCCTTTATATAGAGCAAATGCCAGAAAACGGTTACAACGATCCAAGGATCAGGATCCTCCCATAACAATTAGCGGTCCAGATGAAAAGCACATGCTTCGCCAGTTAGCAAATGTACAGCTGGCGCATAATATTCCAGCATCTTCAACTTGATTCGGTCTCCAGCTGGCGAACAGCATATTTGACAATATCCTCCTCATTTCTGGCCCATGTTGCCTCCATGCGCAACTTTGTAATGCTCAGCTTCAGCAGCATCATCACTTCAATGTTCAGCTTCAGCAGCATCATGATCTCAATGTTCAGCTTCAGCAGCATCATCATGACTTCAATGTTCAGCCTCAGCAGCATCATGACCTTCTGCAAGTAAACAGACAAACATTAAGTTCATTATCATCATGATAAACAACAGGAAGTAAAACGTTTTATTAAACATGCCCTCAAAATGCGCAGCTACAGGCAATCGGGCTCCAAATTTCCATCGCTTCATGTTTTTGCCCATTTTCTTGTATATCGGGTTCAAAATATGATGATGATGATCACAAAATAATCAAGGAAATAATCGCCCTCCAACCATCCTCCGAATCCGGCTTTGCATCATCATCATATTTGCATTGGCGTGACTACATATGATCAGGTTGACAATTTTACCTTAGGCCGACGGCAACAGTTATACCGACGCCAAACATCATGAGGATGACCAACTCTATATGCCCTCTGTCTGGCCGCAGGATATTACGAAATATGATGCTCCTCTTTTCGAACGCTGTGATGAAAAGCACATCAGGATGTTTTGTTTTTGCATATTCGGGAAAGAAAGACCTCATCATCATCATGATGAAGACAGACAGGAGGACTTGGAAAATGATCCTGCCGCTGAGGAATATCATGATGACGTCATCGTCATCATCAGGCTTCAATAAAATGCAAAGGGATGACGTCACCGTCATGTTTCGTTAAGAGCAGGAGATAAATGGAATATCGTGTCACCTCCCAAGGAAGATGATCGGGTCATGAATGCAATATGACCCTTTTGCGAAGAAGGTAACCTGCCAAAAGATCAGGATGATGAACATCATCATCATCATATACGCACTGGGTGATTAAAAAAATGATCCTACTGAAGGTCCTGATGACGTCATCAGGATATCCGCGGCCTTCGTTAATCTTCGAACATGACGCCATCGTCATCAGCATATTGGCGAAATGGATCACGCCTTGGAAAACATCCTGCCGAGGGAGAAAGGTGATGGTGACGTCATCGTCATCATCATATTTGCAAAAGGTTATACTTGTCGGCAGGATGATATTACGAACTGTCGGGAAAGACGAACAAGATCATGATGATCTTGTTCAACATGACTTAGGAAAGGAAAATCATCCTCCGTTTCGAAAGATAAGGTGATCATCATGATCACGCAAAAATGAGATCAGGAGGATATTAAGAAATGCAATCCTGCCTTGTTAGATCCTGATGATGATGATCACGCATAAGGACTTTGACGTGCGCGTGATAATTATGCAGATGGCATATTTCTTAAGCAAGGTGATGATGATTCATCAGCATGATATTACAATATGCTCGCGATGTTGGAATATCATGATGCTCGCGATGTGAGAATATCATGATGATGATGATGTTTCCAGGGTCGCTTGACGGGAAAAGCTCACTAGCACTTAAGATTGACGTCCGGATGTTTCGGGACTGCATGATTTTATTAGGTGATAGAATAAGATCATGATGATGACCTTTGGCGATACAAAAGACCGCCCGACGGGAACAACCTACTACGACTTAAACTTGACGTCCGGATGCTTCGGGACTCAGGATATTATCGGGGGGCTTTTCAAATATCATGATGATGATGTTCATTATACAGCAATTATCAGGTTTGACCAAAACTTTGACTGCTCATAACTCCCTCATATGGACGAATTTTCGAGTGATGTAAAAGGCAAACCTGCGTGGAATTTCAAGCTCTTTCTAAACATGAGGTCATAGAGACAAAATATGAACTTTGACAAACTAACCTCATGATGATGACCTACCTCATCCTGACCTTCATGATGATGATGCACCTGACTTATTTTTACCAAACCGCCAGAAACAGACAACACAAGCCAAAACAAAAGTTGGGTCCCTGTTTTGCCAAGTCAAAATGGGGCGTGTTGTGTAACCACACAACAACTTGCCACCAAAGAAAACAACAAAATTCCAATGATTCAAGTGATCTGATCACATTTATCTATAGTGTTCTAATTCTGTCTAAGTAAAATCATCATGATCTTTGAATGATAAAATTTCATTATGGTGATAAAGCTAACAAAGGATCAGGTGTGTGCATATGATTAATTATCCTCATCTTGAAAGTAAGTTGAAAACATAAGTAACTGGTGTTAAACTACATAGTTGGAGATCATCCCTCATAGCCAACCTGGATAGAGCCTTGCTGCCAGCAGGCGTCTATAGCCCCGGCAAGGTTATCTATACAATCTCCCTAAGTAGGGCTCCACTGCCAGCAGGCGTCCATAGCCCCAGTAGAGTTACTTAGATGGCCTAATTTTATTGTTTATATATTTTCTATTTATATACTTATATTTGATATCATCATGTCAGCTCATTTATACAAGGAGTAGTCACTTGCAGCTTTAGGTTGGAGATTGTACTGGTAGCAAGGGAGTCCCTTTAGATTTTTCACTTAACACCTATACTCATATCTTCAACAAACCCAAGGCTGTTAGGTGTTTCATTGTGTTTGATTCACTTTGGACAAGAAAAAGTACCCTGATGAAAAGACATCATAAACCTGATCATGAACACTTATTAGAATGAATCATAACCTATATTTAAACGTGATCTCATCACTTGAATCTTAACAATTTAGTTATTCTCTTAGGTGATGAAGTGCATCATCTTGACTTACCAAAACAAAACTCAACCAAAACAACACAAAACAGAAGAAACACTATACAAACAACTAACCTACAAAAAAGGAAACAACAGGAACAGAACAAGAAAGCAAAACAAACAAGCAGACTGTACAAACAACTAACCTACAAAATTATATACAAACCACTACTAGGCAAACAAAAACCAGAAAAAGACCTAAGGACACCTGCATTTGCATACTTCTTTTGATCGTGCAGGAGCATCTGGGTATTAGTTATGGTTCTCAACCTAGCAAATTTATCTTTATATTCTGAAGAATATTCTGATATTCTGAATTCACTGTATTCAACAGAACAACTCTTGATGATCAGCAACTGGGGAAGCTCACCATGTTCATGATTAATCCATATGCATGTCTTATCTTCTGAATTTCCATAATCAAAATAGTATTCAACATCATTTACTGTGGAAAGGAGAAATACAACCTGGTGTATTTCTGGCTTTGCTGGACATGCTTTTTCATTGGCAGTTGGTCTTCCATTCGTCATTATATTTTCACTGCTTGGCTCAGTGTCTGGTCCCTCCTCAAATTGAAGGATGTATGACCTTTGATGTATTAATTCTTCATCTTTATCCAGCCTTATCCCTTCATTCTGGATGTTCAGTTTATCCTCCAGTTCAGGAAACTTCTCAATATTTTCTTCAATTTCCTGCACATCAGCATCTAAATAAGTATCTTTATTATCACAACCTGATATACAGAAATTTATCATTTCTAAATCATTTGACTGTAAAGGAGAAACAACTTTCACTTGATGAGGACACTCCCCTGTTTCATTTTCAAAATATTTCTGGAGTGACATCTGATTATGCACAACAACTCCAAAGTCTTCTACATCTTCTTCTTTCAGGAATTGTTCATTGAATAATTCACATTTTCTATCTATCAGAGGATCTGGTTCCCTTAACCTGCAACATTCTTGCATTTGATCATTTAATTCAAAGAAGTCAGGTAATAAATCAGCATTTATTTTCTTCTCTATGACTCCCTGAGTTACCATCATAGGAACTTCATCATCAGGAGTGCATTTAAATTGCTCTACTATCTGTTTACACTTCTCTTTACCATAGAATGACTCCAGGAAAGATGTTTCATCTTCTTTATCAAAAGTATTAGGATCAGAATCAAAAATATTATCCTGATGAGTGATTTCTTCTCTAAAATTTTCACAAGATTCATACCTGCATACTGACTGATCCTTACTTGTATTAGGAAGTAGAGAACTCCAGGATCATTTTTTTAATCACCCAGTGCGTATATGATGATGATGATGTTCATCATCCTGATCTTTTGGCAGGTTACCTTCTTCGCAAAAGGGTCATATTGCATTCATGACCCGATCATCTTCCTTGGGAGGTGACATGATATTCCATTTATCTCCTGCTCTTAACGAAACATGACGGTGACGTCATCCCTTTGCATTTTATTGAAGCCTGATGATGACGATGACGTCATCATGATATTCCTCAGCGGCAGGATCATTTTCCAAGTCCTCCTGTCTGTCTTCATCATGATGATGATGAGGTCTTTCTTTCCCGAATATGCAAAAACAAAACATCCTGATGTGCTTTTCATCACAGCGTTCGAAAAGAGGAGCATCATATTTCGTAATATCCTGCGGCCAGACAGAGGGCATATAGAGTTGGTCATCCTCATGATGTTTGGCATCGGTATAACTGTTGCCGTCGGCCTAAGGTAAAATTGTCAACCTGATCATATGTAGTCACGCCAATGCAAATATGATGATGATGCAAAGCCAGATTCGGAGGATGGTTGGAGGGCGATTATTTCCTTGATTATTTTGTGATCATCATCATCATATTTTGAACCCGATATACAAGAAAATGGGCAAAAACATGAAGCGATGGAAATTTGGAGCCCGATTGCCTGTAGCTGCGCATTTTGAGGGCATGTTTAATAAAACGTTTTACTTCCTGTTGTTTATCATGATGATAATGAACTTAATGTTTGTCTGTTTACTTGCAGAAGGTCATGATGCTGCTGAGGCTGAACATTGAAGTCATGATGATGCTGCTGAAGCTGAACATTGAGATCATGATGCTGCTGAAGCTGAACATTGAAGTGATGATGCTGCTGAAGCTGAGCATTACAAAGTTGCGCATGGAGGCAACATGGGCCAGAAATGAGGAGGATATTGTCAAATATGCTGTTCGCCAGCTGGAGACCGAATCAAGTTGAAGATGCTGGAATATTATGCGCCAGCTGTACATTTGCTAACTGGCCAAGCATGTGCTTTTCATCTGGACCGCTAATTGTTATGGGAGGATCCTGATCCTTGGATCGTTGTAACCGTTTTCTGGCATTTGCTCTATATAAAGGCCAGAGCTTGAGACATTAAAGGAGGGGGATATACATTAGAATACATGGACACATCTGGCGCAAAGAGTCAATTACTGTAGAATCAATTAGGAGATCGGATTACTGAGACTAATGAGGATAGAATTGTTGAAATGTCAAGGTTCTTTCTTCAGATCACTGTAAATGTACCTGTTCTTGAGCATACTGAATGAAGATGAAGTTCCAGATTACATCTTAATTGTAAATTTTACGTAATCTTTCTGTTGATTTCTGGATATGTACTGGTGAATGCTGTGTTCAACTGGAAGCGCTTTCATTTCATTACATGTTGTTGTCAACTTTCCTTTGAAGCTTTGCACTAGATCATGCGGATTTGTGGAATGTCCTGGTGAAGTATGATTTCTAGTTTTCCTTCTTTTCATTGCAAGTATGGGAGCTTGTATGTGGATCAGTGATCTAAGTCCAGTAGTTTTGGGAATCTCATTCTTTAACCTTTTTTCCTTTTTCAATTTCATTAATTCATCACCATAACTGCAAATCATGATAAATAACAAGCAGAAACAGTGAAATATGTTGAAATCCCGTAGGTAACTGAAGATCATTAGCATATTTGAGTTAAGTGCATATATTATTGGAAATATCATGCAAGGAATCATAAATAATGGTAGAAATCATGCAAATATCAGCCTGTAGGCACATTATTTGACTAAATTTACAGTGCAGAGGTAGGATTGTTGGAGATTTATACAGAGCAAACATCCAGAGCAAGATATTTGAAGATAGTGATGATGAACAGTGCAGAAACACGTAAGGCCCCTGAATGGAAAACAGCAACACACATCAACCACTGAGTAACGTCAGTAGATTAAGACCTAATCAACGGAGACTTGGGATCATGAATTCTTTGAATTCATCGTATCTTTCAAGATGAGTAAAGGTTGTTGTGTAACTTTTATTCTATGTTTGCGAATGACTAACATCATGACAAACATAAATTGGCGCTAGAAGGAGGGCAGAATAGAGAATTTCTGGATTTCATCAACAGAAGGAGGGCAGAACAGAGAATTTTTGGATTTCATCAACAGAAGGAGGGCAGAACAGAGAATTTCTGGATTTCATCAACAGAAGGAGGGCAGAACTGGAAAAGACCCCATTGCTTCGGTCATCATTCATTATGCAGGCCCCTCGCTTCTAACGCAACATCAATTTTCGAGAAGGCTGGGCGTGAGCTGCGAATTTTTGGATTTTCTGCAAATATTGCATAAATATTTCAGCATTTCGGTTGAATGTCTGCAAATATCTCTTACCTGAGACGTTTTGGTTGCACCTTTGCAAAGATCTAGCCCAAAGCATCAAATATTTGTCTGATTTTCTGGATTTTTCAAGTTTTAGTCTGAGATATGGTAGATCTCCTTAAAATTGCAAAATACTAAAGAAATTTGAAGAATAGAATCTCATTTTGATGGATGTATATGAAAATAATGGTCAAATTAACATTCCTTTATTTCAGGAAACTTTGAGTAGGCAGCTTTACCCTCACAATTTGTCTAACTTTGGTTTATCTACCTGTTGCAGGATACACCAGACTGTAGAACACAGTGAAATTAATTGTTTAACTTTCCTCACAAGGTTAGATTTATATTTGAAAGGACTAATATTCTTCCCAGATGTGTTCAGAACCGAAATTTGCCAAGAAAATAAAGAAATCTGCCAGGAAAATGAAGAAATTCTGGAGCAACAAGCAGATGCAGCACCAGAAGTTATTAATTGTCCAGACACTGAAGTGGATCATTCTGAAGATTTTGAATTATACTTGTCTAGAAATATACAGTGTAGTCAAATATTAGGTTTGCCCATTGATGATGTCTTGATTGAAAGTTGGTGCAGATTACATGATGAAGAGCATTCAGAGAGAGATTGCTACCCTTGCTTGGTCATGTTGAAAAAGATTCTAGAAAATACAATAGCTGAGTCAGTTCCAGAAGGTAATGAAGAGGAAACATCTTTCCTGGATTTATTTTATGGTGACATTGATAGGAGTTCTCTACTTCCTAATACAAGTAAGGATTAGTCAGTATGCAGGTATGAATCTTGTGAAAATTTTAGAGAAGAAATCACTCATCAGGATAATATTTTTGATTCTGATCCTAATACTTTTGATAAAGAAGATGAAACATCTTTCCTGGAGTCATTCTATGGTAAAGAGAAGTGTAAACAGATAGTAGAGCAATTTAAATGCACTCCTGATGATGAAGTTCCTATGATGGTAACTCAGGGAGTCATAGAGAAGAAAATAAATGCTGATTTATTACCTGACTTCTTTGAATTAAATGATCAAATGCAAGAATGTTGCAGGTTAAGGGAACCAGATCCTCTGATAGATAGAAAATGTGAATTATTCAATGAACAATTCCTGAAAGAAGAAGATGTAGAAGACTTTGGAGTTGTTGTGCATAATCAGATGTCACTCCAGAAATATTTTGAAAATGAAACAGGGGAGTGTCCTCATCAAGTGAAAGTTGTTTCTCCTTTATAGTCAAATGATTTAGAAATGATAAATTTCTGTATATCAGGTTGTGATAATAAAGATACTTATTTAGATGCTGATGTGCAGGAAATTGAAGAAAATATTGAGAAGTTTCCTGAACTGGAGGATAAACTGAACATCCAGAATGAAGGGATAAGGCTGGATAAAGATGAAGAATTAATACATCAAAGGTCATACATCCTTCAATTTGAGGAGGGACCAGACACTGAGCCAAGCAGTGAAAATATAATGACGAATGGAAGACCAACTGCCAATGAAAAAGCATGTCCAGCAAAGCCAGAAATACACCAGGTTGTATTTCTCCTTTCCACAGTAAATGATGTTGAATACTATTTTGATTATGGAAATTCAGAAGATAAGACATGCATATGGATTAATCATGAACATGGTGAGCTTCCCCAGTTGCTGATCATCAAGAGTTGTTCTGTTGAATACAGTGAATTCAGAATATCAGAATATTCTTCAGAATATAAAGATAAATTTGCTAGGTTGAGAACCATAACTAATACCCAGATGCTCCTGCACGATCAAAAGAAGTATGCAAATGCAGGTGTCCTTAGGTCTTTTTCTGGTTTTTGTTTGCCTAGTAGTGGTTTGTATATAATTTTGTAGGTTAGTTGTTTGTACAGTCTGCTTGTTTGTTTTGCTTTCTTGTTCTGTTCCTGTTGTTTCCTTTTTTGTAGGTTAGTTGTTTGTATAGTGTTTCTTCTGTTTTGTGTTGTTTTGGTTGAGTTTTGTTTTGGTAAGTCAAGATGATGCACTTCATCACCTAAGAGAATAACTAAATTGTTAAGATTCAAGTGATGAGATCACGTTTAAATATAGGTTATGATTCATTCTAATAAGTGTTCATGATCAGGTTTATGATGTCTTTTCATCAGGGTACTTTTTCTTGTCCAAAGTGAATCAAACACAATGAAACACCTAACAGCCTTGGGTTTGTTGAAGATATGAGTATAGGTGTTAAGTGAAAAATCTAAAGGGACTCCCTTGCTACCAGTACAATCTCCAACCTAAAGCTGCAAGTGACTACTCCTTGTATAAATGAGCTGACATGATGATATCAAATATAAGTATATAAATAGAAAATATATAAACAATAAAATTAGGCCATCTAAGTAACTCTACCGGGGCTATGGACGCCTGCTGGCAGTGGAGCCCTACTTAGGGAGATTGTATAGATAACCTTGCCGGGGCTATAGACGCCTGCTGGCAGCAAGGCTCTATCCAGGTTGGCTATGAGGGATGATCTCCAACTATGTAGTTTAACACCAGTTACTTATGTTTTCAACTTACTTTCAAGATGAGGATAATTAATCATATGCACACACCTGATCCTTTGTTAGCTTTATCACCATAATGAAATTTTATCATTCAAAGATCATGATGATTTTACTTAGACAGAATTAGAACACTATAGATAAATGTGATCAGATCACTTGAATCATTGGAATTTTGTTGTTTTCTTTGGTGGCAAGTTGTTGTGTGGTTACACAACACGCCCCATTTTGACTTGGCAAAACAGGGACCCAACTTTTGTTTTGGCTTGTGTTGTCTGTTTCTGGCGGTTTGGTAAAAATAAGTCAGGTGCATCATCATCATGAAGGTCAGGATGAGGTAGGTCATCATCATGAGGTTAGTTTGTCAAAGTTCATATTTTGTCTCTATGACCTCATGTTTAGAAAGAGCTTGAAATTCCATGCAGGTTTGCCTTTTACATCACCCGAAAATTCGTCCATATGAGGGAGTTATGAGCAGTCAAAGTTTTGGTCAAACCTGATAATTGCTGTATAATGAACATCATCATCATGATATTTGAAAAGCCCCCCGATAATATCCTGAGTCCTGAAGCATCCGGACGTCAAGTTTAAGTCGTAGTAGGTTGTTCCCGTCGGGCGGTCTTTTGTATCGCCAAAGGTCATCATCATGATCTTATTCTATCACCTGATAAAATCATGCAGTCCCGAAACATCCGGACGTCAATCTTAAGTGCTAGTGAGCTTTTCCCGTCAAGCGACCCTGGAAACATCATCATCATCATGATATTCTCACATCGCGAGCATCATGATATTCCAACATCGCGAGCATATTGTAATATCATGCTGATGAATCATCATCACCTTGCTTAAGAAATATGCCATCTGCATAATTATCACGCGCACGTCAAAGTCCTTATGCGTGATCATCATCATCAGGATCTAACAAGGCAGGATCGCATTTCTTAATATCCTCCTGATCTCATTTTTGCGTGATCATGATGATCACCTTATCTTTCGAAACGGAGGATGATTTTCCTTTCCTAAGTCATGTTGAACAAGATCATCATGATCTTGTTCGTCTTTCCCGACAGTTCGTAATATCATCCTGCCAACAAGTATAACCTTTTGCAAATATGATGATGACGATGACGTCACCATCACCTTTCTCCCTCGGCAGGATGTTTTCCAAGGCGTGATCCATTTCGCCAATATGCTGATGACGATGGCGTCATGTTCGAAGATTAACGAAGGCCGCGGATATCCTGATGACGTCATCAGGACCTTCAGCAGGATCATTTTTTTAATCACCCAGTGCGTATATGATGATGATGATGTTCATCATCCTGATCTTTTGGCAGGTTACCTTCTTCGCAAAAGGGTCATATTGCATTCATGACCCGATCATCTTCCTTGGGAGGTGACACGATATTCCATTTATCTCCTGCTCTTAACGAAACATGACGGTGATGTCATCCCTTTGCATTTTATTGAAGCCTGATGATGACGATGATGTCATCATGATATTCCTCAGCGGCAGGATCATTTTCCAAGTCCTCCTGTCTGTCTTCATGATGATGATGATGAGGTCTTTCTTTCCCGAATATGCAAAAACAAAACATCCTGATGTGCTTTTCATCACAGCATTCGAAAAGAGGAGCATCATATTTCGTAATATCCTACGGCCAGATAGAGGGCATATAGAGTTGGTCATCCTCATGATGTTTGGCGTCGGTATAACTGTTGTCGTCGGCCTAAGGTAAAATTGTCAACCTGATCATATGTAGTCACGCCAATGCAAATATGATGATGATGCAAAGCCGGATTCGGAGGATGGTTGGAGGGCGATTATTTCCTTGATTATTTTGTGATCATCATCATCATATTTTGAACCTGATATACAAGAAAATGGGCAAAAACATGAAGCGATGGAAATTTGGAGCCCGATTGCCTGTAGCTGCGCATTTTGAGGGCATGTTTAATAAAACGTTTTACTTCCTGTTGTTTATCATGATGATAATGAACTTAATGTTTGTCTGTTTACTTGCAGAAGGTCATGATGCTGCTGAGGCTGAACATTGAAGTCATGATGATGCTGCTGAAGCTGAACATTGAGATCATGATGCTGCTGAAGCTGAACATTGAAGTGATGATGCTGCTGAAGCTGAGCATTACAAAGTTGTGCATGGAGGCAACATGGGCCAGAAATGAGGAGGATATTGTCAAATATGCTGTTCGCCAGCTGGAGACCGAATCAAGTTGAAGATGCTGGAATATTATGCGCCAGCTGTACATTTGCTAACTGGCGAAGCATGTGCTTTTCATCTGGACCGCTAATTGTTATGGGAGGATCCTGATCCTTGGATTGTTGTAACCGTTTTCTGGCATTTGCTCTATATAAAGGCCAGAGCCTGAGACATTAAAGGAGGGGGATATACATTAGAATACACGGACACATCTGGCGCAAAGAGTCAATTACTGTAGAATCAATTAGGAGATCGGATTACTGAGACTAATGAGGATAGAATTGTTGAAATGTCAAGGTTCTTTCTTCAGATCACTGTAAATGTACCTGTTCTTGAGCATATTGAATGAAGATGAAGTTCCAGATTACATCTTAATTGTAAATTTTACGTAATCTTTCTATTGATTTCTGGATATGTACTGGTGAATGCTGTGTTCAACTGGAAGCGCTTTCATTTCATTACATGTTGTTGTTAACTTTCCTTTGAAACTTTGCACTAGATCATGCAGATTTGTGGAATGTCCTGGTGAAGTATGATTTCTAGTTTTCCTTATTTTCATTGCAAGTATGGGAGCTTGTATGTGGATCAGTGATCTAAGTCCAGTAGTTTTGGGAATCTCATTCTTTAACCTTTTTTCCTTTTTCAATTTCATTAATTCATCACCATAACTGCAAATCATGATAAATAACAAGCAGAAACAGTGAAATATGCTGAAATCCCGTAGGTAACTGAAGATCATTAGCATATTTGAGTTAAGTGCATATATTATTGGAAATATCATGCAAGGAATCATAAATAATGGTAGAAATCATGCAAATATCAGCCTGTAGGCACATTATTTGACTAAATTTACAGTGCAGAGGTAGGATTGTTGGAGATTTATACAGAGCAAACATCCAGAGCAAGATATTTGAAGATAGTGATGATGAACAGTGCAGAAACACGTAAGGCCCCTGAATGGAAAACAGCAACACACATCAACCACTGAGTAACGTCAGTAGATTAAGACCTAATCAACGGAGACTTGGGATCATGAATTCTTTGAATTCATCGTATCTTTCAAGATGAGTAAAGGTTGTTGTGTAACTTTTATTCTATGTTTGCGAATGACTAACATCATGACAAACAGATAGGTGATTGGTGGAACTGGTATGCCTTAGGAGAAGTGGTCAGTCACCCAATGTAGTTGACCCCTCAAAGTAATAACTTAAGTTACATGCCACCTGCAATAGAAAGTCACCTTCCAAATATAACAAAAGTGCATTAGGACTTGACGGGCAATGAGGAGTATTAGGTAATGAAGACTTAGGGTTTTTTAGGTCATTTAGACTAGGGTTGTGGGAGAATAACAAACTCTAATTATATCTCTTAACAAATGCAAACCCTAAAACCATTGACTCCAACCAAATAGAGATAATCTGACAGCGACTAAGAAAAAAATGGAAATATTAGAGACCTTTAGGAAACTTAGAATAGATAGAGTTTTAAAAGATGGAAGACTAGGTCCTTTGAAGAATAGAAAACCATTATCCATCACTACCATGAAACCATCACCACTGTAACTCTCCAAACATCATGCCTCTATTTGACAACAATGACAAACCCACATCCAACCTCAATCACAATGAGTTGAGTAAAAACATCATGAGCATATACTATCAATATACTATCAAAAATGTCATCATGTGATGTCTCCATTCAAACATTCTAAAGCATGATCAACAAGAAAGGATGATCATCAACAATATCATCAAAGATGAAACTCCATCAAGGAATCATCAGGCCAACTCCTAAAACATGATACCATGAAGAACATACTACCATGAACAAATATTTACTCACCTTTGATCATCTTACTCCAATGACCTTCCATATGTTTATTCAACATCAATCACTGAACCATGACATCAGGCATTGTAACTTTGAACAATAAAGTCATCACAACAAGAACCACCTGATCATCACAATGAAACTTTGACAAGGTTGACATCAAACACCTCTAACTGGAAACTTTATAAGTGATCAAAAGTCACTTTAGCGAGCTTCAACACAACATTCATCTGTCTAAGATGAAATGAAGAGGTATAAACAACCTCATTTTTATAACAAGCCATATAACCCTTTTTGTCCTAACCAATCACCTTAGCCATGCCAATTTATATTTTTTAGAAACAATATTTATCTTTTTTTGATAAAATGATGTATAAATCTTTATTTTCAAATTAATTGAAATTATCCCCTAATGTTGACATAATTGTTGTAGAGCTTGTGTAATTATGCAGGGTTCCATGTATTGCCTAATGAAAGTAGTGGACTTCAAAGTGGTTAGAGTCAGAGCGCCAGAATTTTAGGGCACCAAAAATTTAGGCATACATTGTAGACTTTGTTAAGGAATACTGTTATTTTTGTTGGGCATATTTAAGACATTACAGCTCCACTCAGAGCCTTTAATTTGTTTTATTTCAAAGACATCCAGTTAGTTTGTAATTCGGTTTTTCTTTAAAAGACTTCTTCAATGGAATTTTCCCACCATCTAGAATTTAGGATTTTGTAGCAGTGCAATATATAAATGTAGTTGTTCAAAACAAGGAGGAGGTTGTTATGTTATGTTCTGATACTATTCAACTATGTTCTATGTTATGTGATGCTTTTATGACATGAATGAATATCGCCAGTCTTATTCCAAGTAATCCTTTCTGAGGAATGGAAGTCTTGTGAATGGGATTTACTTTGGAGTTGTTAAAGTACTGCTTGTGATTTGAATCAATAGTAGGATCTCCCAAGAGCTAGCCACTCAAGGGATTATAGAAAAGATAAGTATTTTTATTATTGGTGTTGTCAATTCTATTTTGTGCATGTTCTATTTAGATCAAAGTCACTTTGTGCTTAGCTCTGTTATGTGCTCCTACAAGTTGTGGTTTTAAGTTAATGATCTTTGAATTCTATTTTACTTGAAATTTTTGGAGCATCCACTCCATTCATAAGACTGTTGTTAGCTATTGATTAAAAGATGTCAAATGTACTTTCAGTTCGTAGTTAGTCATTTTTGTTTTGAATTCATAGTTAAACTACAAAGTGTTGATTCTTATATAGCTTACATGCTTTCTAGCTTAAAGATTTTATGCTTTCTAGTTTAGATTTTGTTACAAGCTTGTCAAAAATTCAAAAAATTTGTTATTAAGTGAGATGTCGAAAAATATCCCCTATTGCATATAGCCTTGGACACTACCTGGTCAACATATTTGACATATTTTTAACTAAAGTGTTAGGACCCTACGACAACCTGTCACTTTTTGACACCACTACCAGGGACATTCTTTTCTAGTGTTAATAGGAGACTGCTTGGATACATCTTTTAGAAAAAAATAGTTGCTAGACTTCTTTTTCTATATGGTCAGGAAATAAGTTCCGCATGGAAGATTAATACCAAGAACCCCCCAATATCAGTTCCAACCATAAACATGGAGGTAGAAGTCTCAGCTGAAGAACTTAGCTGTGAATTGATCGATCAGGATCAACCTAAGACCTCCCAAAATACCCAAGAAGTTCAGCCATTAGACCAGACCTTTGAAGAGGATATCATTCAACCAATCAACCCAATCTTTGAGGAGGAGAACATTCCTTTTAACATCATGAATGATAATAACAATAATGACCCTTTCAATGGACAAAGAGCAAACCAAGGAGATAGTGATAACCCAAGAAGAGTAGCACGGACATTTACCTATCCTATTGCTCTCAACGAAGATGATGATGCACCCATGAAAAACATTTCACCATCCATTTTATCAACTTTTTGAGGATTATCCTCTAAAGACCCTGACCAGTTTCTCTTCAAGTTCAAAGTCCTATGTCAGACATATGACTACAAAAATGATAACCAAAAACTTAAACTCTTCCCCTCCACTTTGAGAGACGCTGTAATGTATTGGTTCATGGGATTAGTTTCAAGGTCGATAACCATGTGGGACGACATGGAAACTGTCTTTTTAGGCAAATATCAGAGCTACTGAAGATTTAGTGATAGGAAAGAGGAATTGTTCAAACTAAGGCAAAAAGAAGATGAGACCCTAGAAGATTACCTTGATAGGTTCATCTTTTTAACCAAACAATGTGGTGAAGAAGCCATAATTCTAGAAATTCTCAAAGGGCTTGATGAGGATGCTACGAGAAGTCTAGATTTAATGGGAAAAGGAGATGTGTCCCATCTTAAACTCAATGATATCATTGAGTTATGCCATAATTTCTCCCGTACTCGAGGAGGTATCTGTAAATCTAGTTTTTTGAGAGGCTTAAATGAAATAGGTAAACTGCGAGAGGAAATATCAAATTTGAAAACTAACATTCTTGTTTAGCTAAACACCACTCTGGATGGAATACAGGCCAAAACATGTAATCCTAAAACCTTATCCATCTACTGCCCTAGGTGTTGAAACAAACATCTGTTAAGAGAGCATCCTTTCGACAAAGCTGACAATTGCCAAATTTGTGAAAAGATTCATGCCACTGGTCAATGCAAGATCCTAAATGCAATAAAAAATTCCAAGAAAAGGTCATCTCACACTGAGGAGGAGATCAATTTTGTGGGTCCAAGACTTAGAGGGAATTTCTCCTACGGCCAGAATTCAAATCCCTCTTGGCGACCTCCAAATAATTGGAATAATAGTTAATGGGCAACACCTTGGCCTCAAGCACCACCTAATTGGGGACCTTACCCTTGGGGACCACCTGAATGGGCAAATTAGTCCTGGGGAAACCTAAAATGGCCAAATCAAACTCAACAACAATAGTATCCTCAAAATCCTATGCCTCAATGGAATCAGACTCCAAATCAATTCTATCACGGACCAAGGAGGATACCTAATCCACAAAAAAACCTTTTGCTAGCTCTCCAAAACTCTCAACAAAATGAGCAGGTCAACCAACCACAACTCTCAGCACAACCTATCCCTAATCTAAAAAATAATCACCAAACCACACCAGTGTATTCTACAGAGTAGGAAAACATGGCTGGAGTGAACACTACCTATTGTGGAAACCTGCAGTTGAGGTTAGGAAAAACACTCTAGTAGCCTATCATAGTCGAGATCCTTGACAAATCAAATGCAGAATCTACTAAAGGAACCAAAACACCTTCCATACCTTCAGATAAGAACCCAAGAAGTAACCAAGAAAATCTTCTTCAACAATCCTCACCTAAAACTTCCAAGTTACCTCAGGAAGAAGTTGGCCAAAGTTCAACAGATTTTTCAAAGAAGGATTCCACCTTGAAAAAGAGACCTCAAGCACCTTTTCCTGACCACCTCAAAGAAACTCCTTTGAATGACCCTCTAGAAATGACCTTACTAAAACCACATTAATACAAGAAATTAAATGACTCCATATTGAGATTCCCTTGTTATAGGTGATTAAAGAAATTCCTGAACTAAACTAGCTAGTTAAACAATTGTGCATAAAAACACCAGGAAGGAAACCAAAATAGATTAATACTGTACACATAGATGGATACCTAGCCGACCTTCTGGCTAGAAAAA
This sequence comes from Cunninghamia lanceolata, assembly GCA_027924645.1. Classification (NCBI taxonomy): domain Eukaryota; kingdom Viridiplantae; phylum Streptophyta; class Pinopsida; order Cupressales; family Cupressaceae; genus Cunninghamia; species Cunninghamia lanceolata. The sequence goes on along the minus strand of BSBN01000472.1, from coordinate 14,768,485 downwards.
CCTCAACCCCAAAATATGGTGACCCAGGCAGTCCCCTCATATCAATGACAATCAATGAGGTAGCAATATCTAATGCACTCATGGACTTGGGAGCAACCATTAACATCATGACGGTGGATGTTATGGAAAAAGTAGGACTCACTGATCTGTGTCCCACAAATACCATACTGCAAATGGCAAATCAATCCATAGCTATTCCCAAAGGTGTTTTAGAAAATGTTCCTATTAAGGTTGACGATTGGGAATACCCAGTGGATTTCCAAATAATCAAGTCCCTCACACCAAAGGATAGTTACCTGATAATATTGGGCAGACCTTGGTTAGCTACAGTGGCAGCTAAGATTAACTGTAGAGTAGGAGGAATGGCCATTTCAAATGGTCCCAATAGAAAACACTTATTCCTATATCTCCCTACTCAACCTACTACACATAACCAAATTTGGATTGATGAACCATATGGTTCTAACAAACAAGAGAATCTAGCTTCACTTGCTATGGTATTCATTAAACAACACGGTGAAGAATTGGAAGATGAAAGGAAAAACAACATGAAAGATCTTGCCATAGACTTAGGTGATGAAGAAATTTTAGAAGTTGAAGAGATTTTAGGACACCTGATCCACACTGATGACATCAAACATGATTGTACCAACTTCACAGCATTACCTTGTCCCCTGGATAATATCATTCTAAAAATAGATCACTTCTTCAAAGATATTGCTAGACTCCACATAACTATACCGCATAGCTGTCCTCTCAACACCTTAATGAGAGAAGTTCAAACTATCACCTCCAACTACCCCAGAACCAAAACTATCATGTTACTACTAGGAAAAACCTTAAATATCAACAGCTGGTTGACAGAGTTCGATGAACTTAAATTATTTGACGTTTTAGTAAATAGATCCAAAGCTTTTTATTGGGATTATACAGACATGAGAGGAATACACCCAAGCGTGTGTACCCATCACATCTATATTGAAGATGTTAGACATGTTTGTCAACCACAACGAACACTAAACCCTGCTCTCAAAGATATTGTTAAAATATAGATTGAGAAATTCATGCAAGTAGGATTCATCTATCCCATCTCTGACAGCAAATAGGTTTCACCTATGGTAGTAGTCCCAAAGAAAAATGGGAAGTGGAGAGTGTGCATTGATTATAGAGAGCTCAACAAAGCCACCTATAGAGATTACTTTCCTTTACCTTTCATAGACTAGGTCTTGGATAATTTAGTTGGAAGGAAGTATTTTTCATTTTGGACGGGTTCAGTGGATATAACCAAATACAAGTAGCAATAGAGGACCAGGAAAAAACAACTTTTACCTGTCCCTAGGGAACATTCACATATCAAAGTTCTTCCCTTCAGGCTATTCAATGCTCCTACAACATTTTAGAGAGCTGTTTTGGCCATATTTGTTGAGCTAGTAAATGATTGTGTGGAAGTCTATATGGATGACTTCATAGTGTATGGTTCCACTTTTGATGAAGCACTTAAAAATTTGGACAAGGTGTTGCAGCGATGTGAGGACTATCAACTATCCTTGAGTCATGAAAAATGTTTAATAATGGTAGAACAAGGGATAGTGTTGGGATACCACATCTTACCTGAAGGGATAAAAGTGGATCCTAAGAAAATCGAAGTGATACAACAACTTGAGACTCCAAAGAACCAAACTGATGTTAGGAGTTTCTTAGGACATGTTGGATACTATCAAAGATTCATAGAAAACTTTAGCAAGATTGAAGCCCCCATGTTCTACCTTCTCCAAAAGGATATAGATTTTGTCTAGACAGCGGAATGTCAAACATCATTTGAGATCATTAAGGAGAAACTCATTTCTGCTCCTATCCTACGTGGACCTAACAAGAACCTTCCTTTCCATATTTATGCAAATGCTTCCAATGATGCTATTGGAGCAGTTTTAGGTCAAGGAGATGAGAATGGAGGAAAATATGCCATTTATTTCATCAGTAATAATTTGACTCCCACCGAACGGAACTATACCACTATGGAGAAATAATTCTTAGTTGTGGTTCATGCAATCAATTAATTTTGACATTACATCACAGGGTACAAAGTAACTGTGTTCACAAACCATTCAGCTATCAAATACCTAATGAACAAGCCTGCAATAAATGGAAGAATAATCAAATGGTTATTGCTTCTTCAAGAATTCAATGTGACCATCATTGATAAACTTAGGAAGTTCAACGTAGTCACAAATTTCTTATCTCGAATCAAATAAGACAATGGAGATTGTGTCCTTGTACAAGATGAGTTCCCAGATGAAAATTTATTTGCCATCTCTATTAAAATCCCCTAGATTGCAAACATCACCAACTATCTTGCTACTTCTGAGTTGCCACCAAACTTTACATCAAAACAAAAGAAACGCCTCATTCAGGAAAGTGCTCAGTTTAAATGGATTAACAGGATGCTATTTCGATGTGGCCCTGATCTGGTTTTATGACGGTGTGTCAGATCAGATGAAACATACAACATCCTCAGAGCTTGCCATGATGATCCCTTTGGAGGTCACTACTCTTCCAAGAGGATGTCCCATAAAATCTTAGGTGCATGATATTATTGGCCCAACAAGTAGGAAGACCCACGACATCCAATGAGATGCCTTTGCAGTCGCAGGTAGTTTTTGAACCATTTAAAAAATGGGGGTTGGATTTCATCGGTCCCATAGATCCTCCTTCATAGGGTAAAGAATACATTTTGGTTTGTACTAACTATCTGACTAAGTGGGCGGAAGTCCAAGCCCTGAGAGTTGCTAGAGAAGAACAAGTTGCCAACTTCCTATATAACATGATTTTTCTCAGATTTGGAGCCCCTAGATCAATTGTCACAGATCAAGGACTCAGGTTTATGTCCAAAGTCTTCCTAGCCTTTACTAATCATTTCCAGGTAAGCCGTAAAAAGTCATCGCCTTATCACCCACAAGCAAATGATCAAGTAGAAGTCACTAACAGGGAGCTTGAGAACATTTTGACAAAAATAGTTTCATCAAGAAGAAGAGACTGGGCCAAAAAATTACCTGAAGCCATTTGGGCCTATAATACAACTTGGAAATCAACTACCAGTCTTACTCCTTATGAGTTAGTCTTTGGGAAGAAACCTCTCTTACCCATTGAATTTGAACTTCAAATGCTTACAATAGTAATGGAGGTAGGCCTTGACCTTGATCAAGCCTAGGTTGAAACAGTCCTGCAACTTAGTGAATTAGATGAACTCTGACTAGAAGCTATTCACCAGACTGAGTTAGTTCAACAACAACAAAAGGCTTGACATGATAAACATATAAAAGAAAGAGAGTTCCATAACGGGGATTGGGCATTGTTATTTGATTCTAGATACAAAGATTAGAAAGGTAAACTAAAAACTCATTGGCTAGGTCCATATGAGATTTCTAAAGTATTTCCAAATAGAGCAATGCAACTTAAACCCATCGATGATGACACTCGAACTATCTTAGTCAATGGTCATCGATTACGAATCTACCACAAACCTGTTAACAAAGAAGAATTTATGCGAATGGTAGAAATGCAAGGAGAAACCTAATGTATTGACTCTGCTACGATAGAGGCAATATAATTTTCAGCTAAATGAGTAAAAAAAATTTAATAAATATGGAGTGTATGTATTCATGATTATTTTGGAGCATTCTTATTATGTCTTCACTTTGTACTTGTCTAAAATTGACTATTGTTTTGCAGGACTTCATCTTCGTCCAAAGACCATATTCTGACACATCTTTCAGTGATGCTCTAGAAACTTGTTCTTTCATTTCTGCTACATCTTTCAGTGATGCTCCAAAACTTGTTCTTTGTTGTTCTTGCATTTTGGCACATTTTTCAGTGATGCTCTGGAACCTTGTTCTTTCATTCTAGCTGCATCTTTCAGCGATGCTTTAGAACCTTGTTATTTCATTCCAAATGCATCTTTCAACGATGCTCTAGAACCTTGTTCTTTCATTCTGGTGCATCTTTCAGCAATGCTCCAGAACCTTATTCTTTCATTCTGGTTGCATCTTTCAGCGATGCTTTGGAACCTTTTTCTTTTATTTTGGCTCCATCTTTCAGTGATGCTCTAGAAATTATTCCTTTGTTGTTCTTGCAATCTGGTGTATCTTTTAGCGATGCTTCGGAACCTTCATTCTACATTCTGGTGCATCTTTCAGTGATGCTCCAGAACCTTCATTCTGCATTCTGGCACATCTTTCAGCGATGCTTCAGAACTTGTTCCTTCATGTTGTTCCTGCATTCCGGTGCATCTTTTAGTGATGCTCCAGAACTTCATTCTTCATTCTAGCTACATCTTTCAGCGATGCTCAAGAACTTCATTCTTCATTCCTGCTACATCTTTCAGCGATGCTCCAAAATTTTGTTCCTTCATTCTAGCTGCATCTTTCAGTAATGCTTCAAAACTTTGTTCTTCATTCTGGCTACATCTTTCAGCGATGCTCCAGAATTTTGTGATTCCCTCTTCTTCGTAAATGCTCTAACATCCTCAACAACATAGCCATTGTGATCATTAAAATTTTCCATACATCTGCCACCTTAGAAATTCATGCCCTATATTGTCATCTCTTACCATAATAAATAATATTATTATGACAATCTATTGTCATAATAATTAGAACACTTTTTTGCCACCCCATCTTCATTAATAATAAATCTATTACCACCCTTTACCATCCCATCTGAATCTAATAACACCACCATCTATGATGCCATTACGTCAACATACATGAGGTGACTTTAAAATCAATGACGGAATGAAAGGTACATACATCTTTTGTCTTAAGTAGGTAAATTATTGTGAATAAAATTAAATAAATTGGTATGTTCCCCCATCTTTTCCAAATTTAGTAAATTGTGCAAACTGTACCTTCACTAGAAGAGGTGGCAACTCACCCATTCCATCCCATGCAACGTAAGTATTAGAAATATAACAGTTGAATGCCATGAAATAATCTGTGTCTTATTAGCATTATTAGACTATAAGTGGCCATAAAGATTGTGTTTTGTTAATCTACATATTAGTTTGTCTAAAATAGTTTTTACCTTGTTATACCATGGAATTTAGTAGACACTTAGCAAAGTTTCTAGCAAAGGATAGAATGGTGAGAGAAAAGTGAAAATCAGAGTTGACTTCTACAGATAAGTTATTAGCACTCAATAATATTTTAGAACTATTTCAAAGGGTGGGATGGCTAGAATTCATGAAAAAGTTTGAGGGGCATAATTCACAGCTGGTTCAAGAGTTCATTGAGAACTTCTCAGATGGACAGATGATTGTACACAGAAAGAAATTTAAGGTGAGTCCCCAAACTATTTCTAGCTTATCTGGTATTAAAAATGAGGGGTTAAATCTATCAAAAACTATGAACATTTCTTACCAAAAACTAATAGAACTTTTCATAACGGAAGGGGAACCTCAACCATTACTAGTTGTGAATACCCGAGGACAAAATAAGGGGTTTCAAAGAATGTCTATTGCAGAGCCATGGAGAATGGAGGTAGCCTGGATAATCAAGTATTTCACATGTGAAGGACAATGTGCTACCGTAGTTGTCCTCCCTTCCGTCTGCTCATTCACCTGTGCCATGGCACCGAAAACCCTAAATTGAGGGTTAACCTTCTTGCTTTCCTCAGTGATTCCCTTGTCCATATGATAGAGAGATTTAAAGCTGGATTAGGGCCATTGAAACACCATGGCCTTATTTCTCTAATTTGTAAACACTAGATCCTTAAGAAAAGAAAAACAAATGAGAAATGACAAAAATTTCTCAGGAAATTTGAAAACCCTTCACCCTATAGACATTTTGAGGAAGGTGAGTCATCTGGTTTGGTGGCACAAATCATAAGAGAACCCTCCCCTATGCCATAAAATTCTACAGAAGCTCCCACCAATGAAGTACTAGAAAATCTGTCAAACCCTCCAAACCCTGAAGAACAACCCAAGCCATATAGTGTGCCAAAACCCCTTGAAAAGCAAGAAAATGTGGATTTAGTGGACTCTAAGGATGAAAATAGTTAGCCCAATAAGAAGGAAAAGAGACCTAAAATGAAATTGCAGAGACCTCCCCCTTTAAGAAGAAGTAAAAGATTGGCTTCTGATTTTAGTTGTGCTATGGCTTGTGACCAACTGCATGTACCTAAGAAGAAAAGACATAATAGGCAGTCAAGTGAGAACCTAGTCTAGTCAAGTGAATGTCAAACCTTGGGAAATAATTATGTCCTTGCATCTGAGAGATAGAGTGATCTACCTGAGATGGATCAAGAAGAAATAAGAGAACAAGTCCTAAATTATGTACTTGTTGAAGAAGAAGAGGCTGAAGAGAATGAGTCTGTGGAAACATTTTCTCCCACTCAGCAACCATTTGAAGGACACGGAATTGACACAGTTTCCCCTTTTTCTAATGATTCAAACATTTTTGTTCCCCCTCTTGCTAATGATACATAAATCTTTGTTCCCCCTCCTACCAATGATATAGGAAGTGAAAAATGTGATCCCTTCAAAGTTAAATTAGAAGAATTAAGGGAAGGAATAGCATAGTTGAAAAACAAACTTCAACAAAATGAGCAATAGATAGCCAAATAATAGCAGGAAAAGGATATACAAACAAAACTTATGTAGCAGAAAGATCAGGAAATCAAAATCCGAGGAACTCAATTAGAATAGAAAGATAAAGTCATTGATGAGTTGCAATCATAGATGAAGCAGATTGAGGAAAAAGATAAGGAACATTTGGTTAGTTTATCAGAAAAGGATGAACAGATTAAAAATTTGAATGTCAATTTGGAGCAATTCCTTAGATCATTTGTAGAGAAATAGGAGAAACAAAAATTAGAACTTAATTCAGCTCTTAGTAAAACTATAGAGTTGGAACAAGAATTGAAAGAAGTCAGTATTAAGCCAACTATGGAATCAAAAGAGATACAAACTGAACCGACCAAAAAGGAGTGGTTTCAAGTTCACATTCCTCCCATGTTAGAAAAGTGGACGGAAAGGTGTTATTTCCTAAGACACGCAGGGGCAAAAAATGCCAAACTAAAGAAGGAAATGATATTATTGAAAGAATCCTATGACAGACTCTACTAGGCTAAAATTGATGCATGCAAGATTGGAGAGTTGTTATTAGCCTGTAGAAAGCCATCTAGATTATATTCCATGTTCCTCAATGAACATTTATTGAGATTGAAATTTTTGAGAATCTCTTGCAATTTACCCCATGACCCAGATGATAAACAATTCCTAAAAGCATTCAAAGAGGCACCCCCTATTCAACAAAATCTGCTATGTGAATTTTTCATACATAATCTGTTTTTGGAAAAATACAGTGATTTCTTTATTAACCTTTTTGTGGGAGAGGTACAACTCAAATCCTTCATGTCTAATATGCAAAATCAACTCCATTAGCAAGATAGGACTAAATAGTATCTGCATGAAGAGAGGATTGTAGGGCTCCAAATGAGACACCCTAATCAAGAGCCAATTGCCTTCAAAGCTCAATTCTAAAGGATAAAAAGTTATGAAGCTATGAAGAACCAGTATAATTAAAGTATCAGGATTTGTTTTGAAGATTTCAAAGTTAATGGGCCACAATTAATAGACAAGGCATGGAGTGCCTATGAGGAGCGGTATACTCCCCTACCTATGTATCTCAAATGAAGGGAGATGATTCTCCAACCAATCTCAAATGGTCTTATAAAGGAGTAGGAGCCTTGACAGAAATATTATAGTAGCTCAAGACCAAGTGGATAGGGACGCGATACAGACCTCCATTACTCCTTTAGCTACCCCCTACAATTTTGGTCACTACAGAGCAAGATCCTAAAGACTTACATGCATGGCAAATGAGGATTAGATTGAACAAAGGTTTCCTTAAGTACCTTGATCATTTGGATGAGGAGGCAGAAGACATGTATGATCTCAGCTCCAAATATGATGAACTAAATAGAAAGAGGGATGCAAAGAGATAGAGGGATCAAGAGAGAGTAGGAGGACCTACTCAGGTTTAGGAAGGGGAGGGTGATGAGGTATAAACAACCTCATTTTTATAATAAGCCATATAACCCTTTTTGTCCTGACCAATCACCTTAGCCATGCCAATTTGTTATTTTTAAAAACAATATTTATCTATTTTTGATAAAATGATGTATAAATCTTTATTTTCAAATTGATTGAAATTAGCCCCTAATATTGACTTAATTTTTGTAGAGCTTGTGTAATTATGCTAGGTTCCATGTATTGCCTAATGGAAGGAGTGGACTTCAAAGCAGTTGGAGTCAAAGCACCAAAATTTTAGGGCACCAGAAATTTAGGCATACATCATAGATTTTGTTAAGCAATTCTATTATTTTTTGTTGGGCATATTTAAGACTTTACGACTCCACTCAGATCCTTTAGTGTGTTTTATTTCAAAGACATCCAGTTAGTTTGTAATTCTATTTTTCTTTAAAAGACTTCTTCAATCGCATTTACCCACCATCTAGAATTTAGGATTTTGTAGTAGTGCAGTATATATATGTAGTTGCTCAAAACAAGGAGGAGGCTATTATGTTATGTTCTGATACTATTCAACTATGTTATGTGTTCTGTGATACTTTTATGACATGAATGAATATTGCCAATCTTATTCCAAGTAATCTTTTCTAAGTGATGGAAGTATTGTGAATGGGATTTACTTTGGAGTTGTTAAAGTACTACATGTGATTTGAATCAATTGTAGGATCTCCCAAGATTTGGCCACTCGAGGGATTATAGAATAGATAAGTATTTTTATTGTTGGTGTTGTCATTTATGTTTTGTGCATGTTTTGTTTAGATCAATGTCACTTTGTGCTTAGCTCTATTATATGTTCCTGCAGGTTGTGGTTTTAAGTTAATGATCTCTGAATTCTATTTTACTTGAAATTTTTGGAGCATCCACTCCATTCATAAGACTGTTGTTAGATATTGACTAAAAGATGTCAAATGTACTTTCAGTTAGTAGTTAGTCCTCTTTGTTTTGAATTTATAGTTAAACTGTAAAATGTTGATTCTTAGATAGTTTACATGCTTTCTAGATTAGGAATTTAAATTCTTTCTAGCTTAAAGATTTCATACTTTCTAGTTTAGATTCTGTTTGAAGCTCTTCAAAAATTTAGAAAATCTGTTACTAAGTGAGATGTCCAAAAATATTCCCTATTCCATATAGCCTTGGACACTACCTGGTCGACATAATTTACATATTTTTAACTAAAGTGTTAGGACCTTATGACAGCCTGTCATGAAACACTGCATCATTGCATCCATCACCATCTCAACATAATAGAGATGAGCATGCACCATTCAAACATTTTCCATTTAACCATTCAAGATCTGTCAAGAAAGAATTCAAGATTTGTGCTTTGTGGTCACCACTGCAACACTGCATGTTTTCTTTGTGTGTCACATTTCACATTATCATCACTATAATCAATGACAAACTACATTGAAAATTTAACTTAGAATAGTTAGGATCTTGTAGGTTTTTAGACTTCTTCTCAAACCCTAAGACTACCAACTTCTCATTGTTAGGAAGTGGTATTTATTCTGAGCCACCTTTGAATCAAAACATTCAACTTTAAAAACTATCACAACACACACCACTGCAGGAACATCTCTTTGATATGCATCAGTCACCACTTGAATCTCTTGTGCTAGGGTTTCTTGGACAACAAAGACCAACACATAACCTTCAAACTTTTCCATCAACACAATTATAACATAGTGCCATTATCCTTTGTCTTAACACTGTGAAATGAACATGAAGCATTAACCAACAATAAGAGCACCACATCATGTAGCATGAAGCATCCTGATGAGCAACTTTTGACATCAGTGACAAATCAAACCAACATGTCAAAATTGATGTGACACATTCTTCTATGCCATAGCCAACTTTCATTAATTTGAGTCATAAGGCACATACCATTAGCACCTTTGAGCTTATATACATTTCCTTTTGTCTTTTTTCCTGTAGCAAACAAAGTTTTGAAGCTTTCTTTTTTGATTTCACAACCACTATCCTGAAACCCAAGGTTATATCCTTTACTACACATTTGTCCTACACTTAGAAGATTGTGTTGGAGACCCTTGACATAGAGAACATCATCTGTGTTGTGCTTTCTATCAAAACTAATTGAAACTTTTCCACAGATCTTAGCAGATGCATCATCTGATAACTTAACAAAACCTCCATCAAATTTCTCAAGATTGAAAAACTTCTTCTTATCATCTATCATATGATTTGAACATCCACTATCAATTATCCAGTGGTTTCCTCTTCTCTTGCATGAAAAGCAGTTACCAAAGCTCCTTTGATATTGTGATCTATTTTCAGAGCAATTTCCTTCATACCCCTTTTAGAATTAGTTCCAACATTTAAAGCCATGAACAAGCATTCACTACTTTCATGATCTGGATAGTCAGACTCATCATCAGATATGTTATCATCTTCTTTAACATAATAACTTCTCTTGATTGATTTACCTTTGTTGTCCTTGTATTGTCATTTAAAATTTTGATTGGACATTTTGAAGCATAATGACCTATCTTTCCACATCTAAAACATTTGAAAGGTAACTTACCTCTATATTTTCCAGATCCCTTTTTCAATCTACTTACAAAATTTGCTTATATTTTAACAAAGTCATTTGAATCTGATTCATCATTCTTTTTTGTTTTACTAACCTTAAAGGTAGTCTCTTTTCTTGAGTCATCTTGAGCAAAATCTCTTAATTCAAAAGTAGTTAGAGTACCAAACAATTGATCCCTAGAATACGTATCCAAATTTTGAACTTCCTCAATAACAAAAACTTTAGCACTATAAGATTTTTGAAGAGTTCTTAGTACCTTTTTTACCACTTCAGCTTCCTCCAGCTTTCCTCCAAGACCATTGATGGAATTGACAACTTCATCCACTATATGCATGTAGCTTGCAATATTTCCATCCTCTAACATCTTTAGGCTTTCAAACTTGGTCTTCAAATTCTGCATCTTTGTTTTCTTGACCTTGTCATCTCCTTCATAGATACTTTCTAGCTTCTTCCAGATCTCATGAGTAGTTTTGTAGCTTATTACCTTCACTAATTCTAAATTAGAGAGACTATTCAGAAAAGCACTCCTTGCCTTTTTATTGTTCTCAAAGTCTTTAATCTCATCTTCATCCTTTAGACTATTAGTAGGTATAGTATATTTTTTCTCAACTAACTTCCATACACCATACCCTAATGAGATAAGAAAGCTTGCCATTCAAATCCTCCAGGAGGAATAATTTGTTCCATCAAACAAGAGAATCTCAATACCTTTCGTGTGTGCCATCTGAATCTACCTTAAGTAGTTAAGCTTCTTCAAGGAACTTTGCTCTGATACCAATTGTTAGTATGCACAAGAAAAATGAGAGGGGGCTAAATTAGTGGTGTATTAAAACATTAAGCCCTCAATGCTATTCCAATCATCAACCTCTTATTATGCATTAGTAGAATGTAAACATATGAAGTATCAATGTAAACACAATCAAACACATAGGAACACCAGATTTATATGGAAAACCCAAGAAGGGAAAAACCATGGTGAGGATTAGCAAACATATATATGAATAGCAACACCAAAATCAAATAGGATCACTGCCAAGGGCTCACTGCCCAGAAGAAAGGCTCACTGCTAGAGGGACTCACTTTCCAGAAGACAGAAGAACAAAAGAGGATTTTGGCAAGAGACACTGCTCTAATGAATGTTGAATGTTGTCATTGATGGAAACAAGGCAAATGGATTCTATCAGTATGGCAAAGAGACTTTACTCCAGAAGAATAAATGACTAAGTATGGGTAGTATACATTATATAAAGTAAGTGACAGTGTTTGGATGGTATGCCTCTGCACTTAAAGACATTCATATGCAGTTTAGGTATGTTGTTCATAGCTACCTAGTGATCACATGTTCCAGTGTTCAAGTCCTAACTTCCTCTGGAAGTCATATGGTGAAATATCTAAGTTTGAGTAAATAAAGTTAATTCAGGAATAGTACATAGTACTAGAGTAAAAGGGTCCATATTCCTCTGTTGTGGCATATTTTGTCTTTTGGTTCTTAATGTATGTTAAGAGGTCAATGATTAATGTTGGATATGATTTTTAGAGTCTAATATGGTCCGCAGTGGAAGTTATGATGTGACAGTTGGATTGGTCAAGTGTGTACTTAAGGGATAAGCCGACAAGTATGTTGGATCTATATGCGGAAAAGATATATTGTTTGAACAATCAATCTAAGTGATAGAATGATTGATCCTAAACTATATAAAGACTTTTGTATGTTTATTTGGGTCTGCATTGTTGTTTGTGTACAATTTCAAGCCGACAAGGTACAACATTTGTATACACATCTCATGTTTGGCTTGTCGACCTGATTGTGAGATAATTCTTGATACGAATATATATACTTGATATATTTTGGTATTAGAGGAGTTGAGGGGTGTGATAAGTGTGAGAATTTAATGTGTGTGTGATCTAAGGAAGTCTTATGACCAGAAAAAGATTGTAAGGACATAAAAATAGAGCATATGTGAAGCAGAGCAGACATTATGAAGACATTTGAGTCTGTATACTAAGCTATAAATGGAACTGCACCTCAACATTCTATAGATGCATTTATAGTATTCCTCTCTTGGCAGTGAGCCAATCCTTCTTCTATCTTCTCTTCTATCTTCTTGGTAATGAGCCTTATTGTTGTGAGCACTTCTTGGATAGTGAGTTCTCGGGTAGTGAGCCCTAAGGCAGTGAGCCCTCATGTAATTTGGTATTATTATCATAATATATTGTGAGCTAACACTCATCGTGGTTTTTCCCTTTTTGGGTTTTCCACGTAAAAATTTGGGTGTCTATATGTTATGACTTTATGGTTGTTGTTCTTATGTTTATTCTATTTTCATGTTATTGAATTTGGTAATTGTATTATAGATCATGTGAAGAAGTTGTTTTGTAGAATACTGTTCACCCCCCCTCTTAGTATTCTTTGTGTTCAACAATTGGTATCAGAGCAAGGTTCCTTGGAAGAAGCTTAACAACTTGAGGAAGATCTAGAAAGGTGAACACATGGCAGCAAGAAGATATCCAACTTCTTTAGAAGCAAGTTATCTAGGTAGCATTGATGAACAACTACAAGTTGCTCTTGAAGATATTGACAAGTCTGAGGTAGATATCAAAGATTTGCTAGAAAATATCAAAGAAATTGATGATTGCATTCTAAAACCAAAGGAGCAAGTCAAGAAGAATTAAGATAGAAGGAAAGAGCTAAGTGAATAATTAAAAGCAACAAATGAATCTATAGACAGTATATCTATGCTAGTTGAAGAAAAAATAAAGGTTGAAGATCATCTAAATCAGATTGTGAAGGATAAGTCTAAGAAATGTGAAAAATTGGCAAAAGATGTTTTACTTTTTAAATATGATCTAGAAGAAGCAAATAGCTATAAAGAAAAATTCAAAATAAGCTCTGCAAAACTTGAGGAATTGATTGAAAGTCAGAAGAGTCCAGATGACAAGCAAGGTTTGCGATTTGAGAAAGGAGAGAGTTCAAAATTAGGTTAAGCAACATTGAGATGAAGCAAAACAAAGACAACTAGTTCTAAAATTAGAGAAGAAGACCTAGAAGACCTTTGGTCAGGCAACCAAATGCTCAAAGGTACCCATCTTTCAATGGCCATTGTTTTAATTGCAATAAGTTTGGTCATAAGGCTACTTAGTGTAGAAGTAGAATGAATCAAAATGTTCCATAATTCTCTGGTCAATGTTTCAATTACAAGAAAATTGGTCATAAATCAAATAAATGCAGAAGTCTGGTAAGGAATGGTTTTAACAATTACAAGAAATACTCACTCTTTCAATGGAAAGTGCTTTACATGTAATAGATTTGGGCATATGGCTAACCAATGTAGATCAAGGATGAATCCATTCAATGGAAGGAGTTAAGGATAGAGGAATATTGTGTGTTATAACTACAATAGACCTAGACATATTGCAAAATTCTGCAGAAGCAAAAATGTGAAAAGGAACAACTCTCCAGAAGGGAGAAATACATAACAAAGGAATGATAAGGGAAAGGAAAAGGTTGATCTAGTTGAAACTAGGAAAGAGATGGGAAAAATATGGATAAAGAAAGATGTTATTGAAGTCAAGGATGGATCCGCACTAGCCTCTGGTGTTGATACTTCCTCTAGGAAGTAAATTGGGAGCTCTAGCTTAGGAGGAGCTACATTGAAAATCCTAATCCCCTACCCAGATAGTTAGTGCTAGGATCTGGCACGAAGATATGATGAAAATATTCATATGACAAATCTTTTGAAAGTATTTCCATAAGAAAAGGATCAAATGCGAAACAATGCGGAGCAACCCAGATCGATTGTGTTTAACAGAGAAGGTTTTGACAGCTTTTTGAAAGATAGCATTTATGACAATTAGGTCAAGACAAATAAATGATTAAAAAGGAGTTCATTCGATGGACAATTCATTTTTCATTCAAGCTCTCAAGTGTCTAAGATGAACTGAAGCAAAATTCCAAGCAACTACAGTGATTTCCAAAGAAATTCAAGGCAAGATCAAGTAAAACCCTAATTCAGCAAAAGAGGTATTTTCTTATTAAAACCCTACTGTGAATTTGTTTAAGTATTTAAGGAAATGGAAACATCACAAGTAATTGATATAACTAAGAGAGCCCTGCCAAAATTCAAGAAGCATCCATTCAAATCAACAGAGGTCGATCCAAATGGTGCATTTTCATAAATTCAAACATTTTCCATTTCACCATTCAAGATCTGTCAAGAAAGAATTCAAGATTTATGCTTTGTGGTCACCACTGCAACACTACATGTTTTCTTTGTGTGTCACATTTCACATTATCATCACTGCAATCAATGAAAAACTTTATTGAAAATTTAACTTAGAACAGTTAGGATCTTGTATGTTTTTAGACTTCTTCTCAAACCCTAAGACTACCAACTTCTGATTGTTAGGATGGGGTATTTATTCTAAGTCACCTTTGCATCAAAACATTCAACTCTGTAAAGTATCACAACACACACCATTGCAGGAATATCTCTTTGATATACATTAGTCACCACTTGAATCTCTTGTGCTAGGGTTTCTTGGACAACAAAGACCAACACATCAACCTTCAAACTTTTCCATCAACACCATTATAACATAGTGCCATTATCCTTTGTCTCAACAACGTGAAATGAACATGAAGCATTAACCAACAATAAGAGCACCACATCATGAAGCATGAAGCGTCCTGATGAGCAACTTTTGACATCAATGATAAATCAAACCAACATGTCAAAATTGATGTGACACATTCTTCTATGCCATAGCCAACTTTCATTAATTTGAGTCATAAGGCACATACCATCAGCACCTTTGAGCTGATATACATTTCCTTTTGTCCTTTTTCCTATAGAAAAAAATGCTTCAGGGTTCTCTTTTTTGATTTCATAGCCACTATCCTAAACACAAGGTATATACTCTACTACACATTTGTCCTACACTTATAAGATTGTGTTGGAGACCCTTGACATAGAGAACATCTGTGTTGTGCTTTTCGTTAAACTAATGGAACCTTTTCCATAGATCTTAGCACATGCATCATCTGCTAACTTAACAAAACCTCCATCAAATTTATCAATCTTGAAAAACTTATTCTTATCATCTGTCATATGATTTGAACATCCACTACCAATTATCCAGTGGTTTTCCTCTTCTCTTGCATGAAAAGCAGTTACCAAAGCTCCTTTGATATTGTGATCTATTTTCAAAGCAATTTACTTCATACCGCTTTTAGAATTAGTTCCAATATTTAAAGCCATGAACAAGCATTCATTACTTTCATGATCCGAATAGTCAGACTCATCATTAGATATGCTATCATCTTCTTTAACATAATAACTTCTCTTGATTGATTTACCTTTGTTGTCCTTGTATTTGTCATTCAAAATTTTGATTGGACATTTTGAAGCATAATGACCTATCTTTCCACATCTGAAACATTTTAAAGGTAACTTACCTATATATTTTCCAAACCCCTTTTTCAATCTACTTACAAAATTTGCTTCTATTTTAACAAAGTCATCTGAACCCGATTCATCATTCTTTTTTGTTTTGCTAACCTTAAAGGTAGTCTCTTTTCTTGAGTCATCTTGAGCAAACTCTCTTAATTCAAAAGTAGTTAGAGTACCAAACAATTGATCCCTAGAATACGTATCCAAATTTTGAGCTTCCTCAATAACAAAAACTTTAGCACTATAAGATTTTTTAAGAGTTCTTAGTACCTTTTTAACCACTTCAATTTCTTCCAGCTTTCCTCCAAGACCATTGATGGAATTGACAACTTCATCCACTGTCTGCATGTAGCTTGCAATATTTTCATCCTCTGACATCTTTAGGCTTTCAAACTTGGTCTTCAAATTCTGCATCTTTGCTTGCTTGACCTTGTCATCTCCTTCATAGATACTTTCTAGCTTCTTCCAGATCTCATGAGTAGTTTTGTAGCTCATTACCTTCACTAATTCTAAATTAGAGAGACTATTCAGAAGAGCACTCCTTGCCTTGCCATTGTTCTCATAGTCTTTAATCTCATCTTCATCCTTTGGACTATTAGTAGGTATAGTATATTTTTTCTCAACTAACTTCCATACACCATACCCTAATGAGATAAGAAATCTTTCCACTCGGATCCTCTAGGAGGCATAATTTTTTCCATCAAATAAGGGAATCTCAATAGCTTTATTGTGTGCCATCTGAATCTACCTTAAATGGTTAAGCTTCTTCAAGGAACTTTGCTCTGATACCGATTGTTATTATGCACAAGAAAAATGAGAGGGGGGTGAATTAGTTGTGTATTAAAACATTAAGCCCTCAATGCTATACCAATCATCAACCTCTTATTATGCATTAGCAAAATGTAAACATATGAAGCATCAATGCAAACACAATCAAACACATAGGAACACCAGATTTTCATGGAAAACCCAAGAAGGGAAAAACTACGGTGAGGATTAGCTCACATATATATGAATAGCAACACCAAAATCAAATAGGATCACTGCTAAGGGCTCACTACCCAGAATAAAGGCTCACTGCTAGAAGGATTCACTGTCCAGAAGAGAGAAGAATAGAAGAGGATGTTGGCAAGAGACACTGCTCTAATGAATGTTGAATGTTGTCATTGATGGTAACAAGGCAAAGGGATTTTACCAGCATGGCAAAGAGACTTTACTCTGGAAGAATAAATGACTAAGTATAGGTAGTATAAATTATACAAAGTAAGTGACAGTGTTTGAGATGGTATGCCTTCACACTTAAAGAGATTTGTATACAGTTTAGGTATGTTGTTCATAGCTACCTAGTGATCACATGTTCCAGTGTTCAAGTCCTAACTTCCTTTGGAAGTCATATGGTGAAATGTCTAAGTTTGAGTGAATAGAGTTAAGTCAGGAATATGCACAGTACCAGAGTAAAAGGGTCCATATTCTTCCGTTGTAACTTATTTTGTCTTACAGTTCTTAATGTATGTTAAGAGGTCAATGATTAATGTTGGATATGATTTTTAGAGTCTAATATGGTCTGCAATGGAAGTTATGATGTGACAGTTGAATTGGTCAAATGTTTACATAAGGGATAAGCCGACAAGTATGTTAGATCTATATGTGGAAAAGATATATTTTTTATACAATCAATCTAAGTGATGGAATGATTGATCCTGACCTATATGAAGACTTTTTTATGTTTATTTGGGTTTGCATTGTTGTTTGTGCACAAGTTCAAGATGACAAGGTACAACATTTGTATACACATTTCATGTTTGGCTTGTCGACCTGATTGTGAGATAATTCTTGATGCAAATATATATACTCGATATATTTTGGCATTAGAGGAGTTGAGGAGTGTGATAAGTGTGCAAATTTAATGTGTGTGTGATCTAAGGAAGTCTTATGAGTAGAAAAAGATAGCAAGGGCAGAAAATTAGAGCATATGTGAAGCAGAGCAGACATTATGAAGACATTTGAGTCTATATAATGAGCTATAAATGGAACTGCACCTCAACATTTTTTAGATGCACTTATAATAGTCATCTCTTGGCAGTGGGCTAATCCTTCTTCTATCTTCTTGGCAATGAGCCTTTTTACAGTGAGTACTTCTTAGACAATGATTCCTCAAGCAGTGAGCCTTCATGTAATTCAATATTTTTATCATAATATATTGTGAGCTAACACTCATCGTGGTTTTTCCCTTTTTGTGTTTTCCACATAAAAATTCTAGTGTCTATGTATTATGACTTTATGGTTGTTGTTCTTATGTTTATTCTACTTTCATGTTATTGAATTTGGTAATTGGATTATAGATCATGTGAAGAAGAGGTTTTGTAGAATACTGATTCACCCCCCTCTTAGTATTCTTTGTGTTCAATAATTGGTATCAGAGCAAGGTTCCTTGGAAGAAGCTTAACAACTTGAGGAAGATCTAGAAAGGTGAACACATTGTAGCAAGAAGATATCCCACTTCTTTAGAAGAAAGTTATCTAGGTAGCATTGATGAACAACTACAAGCTGCTCTTGAAGATCTTGACAAGTCTAAGGCAGATAACAAAGATTTGGTGTAAAATATCAAAGAAGCTGATGATTGCATTCTAAAACTAAAGGAGCAAGTCAAGAAGTCTCAGGATAGAAGGAAAGAGCTAAGTGAACAATTCAAAGCAACAAATGAATCCATAAATAGTTTATCTATGCTAGTTGAAGTAAAAACAAAGGTTGAAGATCATCTAAATCAGGTTGTGAAGGATAAGTTTGAGGAATGTGAAAAATTGGCAAAAGATGTTTTACTTTTGAAATATGATCTGGAAGCAGCAAATAGCTATAAAGAAAAATTCAAAATAAGCTCTGCAAAGCTTGAGGAGTTGATTGAATGTCAGAAGAGTCCAGATGACAAGCAAGGCTTGGTATTTGAGAAAGGAGAGAGTTCAAAATCAGGTCAAGCAAACATTGAGATGAAGTAAAACAAAGGCAACTAGTTCTGAAATTATAGAAGAAGACCTAGAAGACCTCCGGTCAGGCAGCCAAATCCTCAAAGGTACCAATCTTTCAATGGCCATTGTTTTAATTGCAATAAGTTTGGTCATAAGGCTACCCAGTGTAGAAGTAGAATGAATCAAAATGTTGCATCATTCTCTAGTCAATGTTTTAATTGCAAGAAAATTGGTCATAAATCAAATAAATGCAGAAGTCTGGTAAGGAATGGTTTTAACAATACAAGAAATACTCAGTCTTTCAATGGAAAGTGCTTTGCATGCAATAGATTTGGGCATATGGCTAACCAATACAGATCAAGGATGAATCCATTCAATTAAAGGAGTTAAGGACAGAGGAATATTGTGTGTTATAACTTCAATAGACCTGGACATATTGTAAAATTTTGTAGAAGAAAAAATGTGAAAAGGAACAACTCTTCAAAAGGGAGAAATATAGAACAAAGGAATGATAAGGGAAAGGAAAAGGTTGATCCAGTTGAAACTAAGAAAGAGATGGGAAAAATATGGATAAAGAAAGATGTGATTGAATTCAAGGATCCACACCAGCCTCTGGTGTTGATACTTCCTCTAAGAAGTAAATTGGGAGCTCTACTTTAGGAGGAGCTGCATTGAAAATCCTAATCCCCTAGCCAGATGGTTAGTGGTGGGATCTAGCATGAAGATATGATGAAAAGATTCAAATGAAAAATCTTTTGAAAGTATTTCTAGAAGAAAAGGATCAAATGCGGAACAGTATGGAGCAACCTAGATCGACTGTGTTTAACAAAGAAGGTTTTGACAGCTTTTTGAAAGATAGCATTTATGGTGATTAGGTCAAGACAAATAAATGGTTAAAAAGGAGTTCATTTGATGGACAATTCATTTTGCATTCAAGCTCTCAAGTGTCTAAGATGAACTGAAGCAAAATTCCAAGCAACTACAATGATTTCCAAAGCAATTCAAGGCAAGATCAAGTAAAACCCTAATTCAACAAAAGAGGTATTTTCTAATTGAAACCCTACTATGAATTTGTTTAAGTATTTAATGAAATGGAAACACCATAAGTAATTGATATAACTGAGAGAGCCCTACCAAAATTCAAGAAGCATCCATTCAAATCAACAAAGGTCGATCCAAATGGTGCATTTTCATAAATTTTGTTTGGTATCATGCATGTGGAAGACATTAGGGATTATATTCATGTTGCCCTAGAAGAACATGGTGATAGTAAATTCATAGATTTATATCTAAAACATCTAAGTGGTGACAAATTTGAGTTGAAGGAAGAATATAAGGCTTTGGAAGTGAAGAAATTCATTTTGTACAAAGATTTCCTAACATTTGTAGAGGATGAATGGGTCCGGTATGCTCTGAGCAGGATCCATGACATATTCATGTCGTTGGAGAGACCATTCATGATCACAAAGGAGGCAATAAGAGCTATGACTAGATTAAGCTCCATTGGTATGGTACCAATATTAAAATCTGTAAAGAATGAAATAGTGATAGCAGACACCAGAGAAAAATTTGACAAAAGGGCATTGACAATCAATGATATTGAAGACCATGCTGTAAGGTTTGCATCCATGGTGTTGGGTTACAAAATCTACTTCTCAAACCAGGAGAATTTTGTCTCTGGTACTACTATATACACTGCTTATCAGATGATCAAAGAAAATGCCGACTATGATCTCTGTGAATTGCTATGACAATAATTAATGAAAACTTGAAGAATACAAAGGATAACAAATACCCCTTCAAGTTTGGTAAGTTGATCATCTGCCTATTCTTCTATTCCATGCACGAATTACCAACTATGAAGAATTTGTTTTGGTTAAATAGTCAACTGGTTGCAGTACAAATTAGAGATCATCTACGTAGTATAGGATGTCATGATGCACAATGTTGTAGGAGCATCCCTTCTTCAATAGAAATCTTGCATCAACCAAAAAAATTTTGCATACATTTGCATTTCAGTTTGTTTGCATTTCAGTTCTTTCATTTTCCAGTTCAGTTCAGGCAGTTTAGTTAGAAGCATTTTTAGCTTGTGGTCTGGTTTTGGCATTTCACACCTTATGGATCTGGACTTAGCATCTACATCATACCAAGAATTTAGAGCATTTGGATCAGTTACGAGAAAGATATCGCTATCAGAAGATCAACTATTTTCTTAGAGCAGAGCATTCTAACAGTTCCTATTAATCAGCTAAAGGAGAAGGCTTGAAGATCATTCCTTGACTTGCAGATCCTAATGACACATCATTCAATGATCCTTGGTTCGTGGCCAACCCTTCCTAGAGGTCTGCATGTTGTTCCATTCATTTGAGGAAGTGTTCTATGCATTTAGGTCTGACCTATCTATGAACACATTACAGCTCTTCATTGGAGTTTGTGATCTTCCTTAGCCGACACAGAGGAATCTATTGGTCTGGAAATGATATATATTGATGTAATAGATCCTTAGGAAAGCAGTTATTAAGTTCTCATGATCTAGAAATTTGATAGTTAGATTCTTTATGAGGGAGCTTCAAAGCTTTATCTTGTGCATGTATGTAATCAAGCCCGTGAGCCAAATTTGTAAGCCCACATGTTGCCGATGGATCTCTATTTTGAATTCTAGGATATACTGAATGACTGAATCTACATATGTTCTATTTTCTTGTGTTGTTTTCATTGTGTTTACTCTTGCTACACTGTCCAAATAGTTCATTCTGTGAACCCTCCTACTATGACCGCACCAAGTGGTATCAGAGTGAAAGTTTGATTCTTTGGAGCAAATTGGTGAAAGGGATTCCGTAAGATCTTGTTGTGAGTAGATTGTTGATCTAAGGTAGGTTACTTGTGTGCAACTGATCACCAATTGAGAGGCAGTTGTCTCTTGTAGCCCGATCTCTAAACTTGAGGTAGTTTGCACTTAATCCTAGGAAGAATGTTGCTGAGGAGAGTTGTTGATGTTGGTCTAATGGCTAGTAGAATGGATGAGATGATGGAATTGATGAGAACACTGCAAATGCGTTTGGATGCTGTTGAAGAAGATAGGCGAAGAGGATTGACACCTAGACCTAATGTTGAAAGTGATGATGAAGAAGAATTTCAATCTACTGAACAAACTGGCAAAACCCTAGAAGGTCATGAAGAAGAAGAATCATATCAGGTAAAGATGTTGCGGGCTATTTCAAAGATTGGAAAGAGACATAGAGTTGATGTGCTGATTTACACTGGTAATTTAAACCCTGAAGAATTGATTGATTGGATAAATGACATGGAAGAATACTTTGAGTATGAGGAAATCGAAGATCCGGAGAAGGTGAAATTTGCAAAGACAAAGTTAAAAGGACATGCTGCTATATGGTGGAAAGAAGTTTAGTTGGAAATAAATAGAAGAGGGAAGGAAAAGATTACAAAGTGGGACCAGATGGTGACAAAGTTGAAGAATTAGTTTATACCTGTTGACTATGAGTTGGAGTTGTTGAAAAGATTGCAAAACCTGAGACAGAAGGAGAAATCTGTGAAGGAGTACACTGAAGAATTTCATAAAATGATCATAAGGACAGGACATAGTGAAGAAAGAAAGGAGAAAGTGGCTAGATACATCAATGGATTGAGATTGAACATTCAAGAAGAACTAAGCTTGGTAAGGATGACATCTTTGGAAGAAGCATATCAATTTGCCTTGAAAGTTGAAGAGATGCTGAATAAGAAACATGATCAGAGACAAAGAGGTAAAGGAGGTAAATTTTAGAGAGGGGGAACATTTTCCAGATATGATAGATCATTTGTGGAGTAGAACAAGTTTGACAACCCGTTGAAGAAGGATGATAGAGATAATAATGCTTACCGAAGAGATGACATAAATTTCTACTAGAAGGGAAACCCTAATGCTTACTAAAATGAAGGATACATAAGGGAAGGAAGAGGATTTGATATGAGAATGTTCAGAGGTACTTGTTTCAAATGTGGAGGTGAAGGACATAGAGCATTTGAATGTAACCAGAGTAGTACACGTAAGAATATAGAGAATAGTGGAAGAGCAACCTATGTTGAAGAAGAACCTGTTGAATCACCCAGTTCAATTAGCAAACCTGAGAAAGAAGAATAATTGGTGATGAGGAGAGCACTATTTCAAGTAGAGACAAATGAGGAACCACCGCAAATGAAAAACTTGTTCAAAACTAGATGCAAATCAAGAGGTAAGTGTTGTAAAGTTATGATTGATAGTGGTAGTTCAAATAACCTAGTTTCAGAGGAGATGGTGACTAAGCTGAAGTTGAAAAGATTGAAACACCCTAAGCCTTATCAGATAGCATGGATTCAAGATGATCATAAGGTGTTGGTAAGGGAACAATGTTTGGTGAAATTTCATATTGGATCATATCATGATGAAGTCCTATGTGATATTATGCCTATGGATGTTTGTCATATCTTGTTGGGTAGACCTTGGTAGTATGAAAGAAAAGTTATGCATGATGGGAGAAAGAATACATATACTAAAACATCTAATGGAAAGAGAATTACTTTGATTCCTTTGAAGGATGATCCTAAGAGTGAAGTATGTGGGAATGCTCGAATCTGTTTAGTAGATGGAAGGAAATTTATAGATGGTTTGAGAAATAAGAGTATGTGTTATGCCTTGATTCCTAAGAAGCCTTAAGCATTAAAGAAAGAAATTGGAGAATCACAATTGAAGGAGATAAGGGAGTTGCTAATAGAGTATGAAGACATCATATCAGATAATTTGCATGAAGGATTACCACCTATAAGGAGTATCAATCATCACATAGATATTATATCAAGAGCAAGTTTGCCTAACAAAGCAACACATAGAATGACACTGGCAGAGAATGAAGAACTAAATAGATAGATACAGGAGTTGTTGAAGAAAGGTTTGATCAGAGAAAGTTTGAGTCCTTGTGCAGTGCCTGCAGTTTTGGCACCTAAGAAAGATGGAGAATGGAGAATGTGTACTGACTCTAGAGCAATAAACAAGATCACAGTTAAGTACAGATTTCTTTACCTAGGATGGACGATATCATGGATTGTTTAAGTGGAGAAAAATATTTTACAAAGATAGATTTGAAGAGTGGATACCGTCAGATCAAAATCAGAGAAGGAGATGAATGGAAGACTGCTTTTAAGACAAATGAAGGATTGTATGAGTGGTTAGTGATGTCTTTTGGATTGACAAATGCACCAAGTACTTTCATGAGATTGATGAATGAATTCCTAAAGAAATTCTTGGGCAAGTTTGTTATTGTGTACTTGGATGATATTCTAATTTTTAGTAAGACAAAAGAAGAACATTTGTGGCAAATTAGACAAGTTTTGTAGAGGTTGAGAGAAGAGAAATTGTTGATAAACATCAAGAAGTGTAGTTTCATGAAAGGAGAGTTGGTATATTTGGGATTTGTGATTTCTACAGAAGGATTGAAGATGGATCCTAAGAAAGTGAAAGCAATTGTTGAATGGCCTACATCGGAGAGCATTGGAGAGGTTAGATCATTTCATGGACTGGCTAGTTTCTACTGGAAGTTCATCAGAAATTTTAGTTCAGTTTGTAACCCTATGACAAAGACAATGAGAGGTGACATAAAAGATTTCAAATGGACATCAGGAGTAGATAAAAGTTTTCATTTGTTGAAGTAGAAAGTGATAGAGCAACTTGTTTTGGCATTACCAGATTTCAATAAAGTCTTTCAAGTTGATTGTGATGCAAGTGGAAGTGCAATTGGAGCTATGTTAAGTCAAGAAGGTAGACCTGTAGCTTATTTTAGTGATAAGTTGAATGATACAAGGAGAAGATATTCAGTTTATGATCAAGAGTTCTATGCCATAATTCAAGCCTTGAAGAAGTGGAGACATTACTTGTTGCCTAAGGAGTTTGTGTTGTATACAGATCATCAAGCTTTGTAGTATTTGAACAGTCAAGGTAAGTTGAATCAAAGACATATGAGATGGGTAGAGTTCATGCAGAGTTATACCTTTGTGTTGAAGCATAGGAGTGGAAAATCAAACAAAGTTGTTGATGCTTTGAGTAGGAGAATAAATTTGCTAACAAAGATGAGAGTTGAAGTGTTGGGTTTTGATGAATTGAAGAATATGTATGAGGGAGACACTGATTTTGTAGAACCTTGGAAAGCATGTAAGGAACCTATTGTGATAGATATAAGTAAGTGGTTGGTTGGACTATCTCATTCAGGAAGATATGTTGTTTAAAGGAAGTCAGTTGTGCATACCTAGAAGTTTGATGAGAGACAATTTGATCAAGGAGAAGCATAGTGGTGGATTGGCAGGACATTTTGGAATTGATAAGATAGTGGCTTTAGTGAGTGAAAATTTCTTTTGGCCTCAAATACATAAGGATGTTTAGAGATTTGTGCAGAGTTGTAGAGTTTGTCAAGTTGCAAAAGGGAGTAGTCAGAACACTGGATTGTGTAAACCTATGACAGTACCGGAGAAAACTTGGGATGACATAAGCATGGATTTTGTGATGGGATTACCTAAGACACAGAGAGGACATAATTCAATATTTGCAGTGGTTGACAGATTTTCAAAGATGGCTCATTTCATACCTTGTAAGAAGACAACTGATGCAATACATGTATCTGGCCTATTTTTTAAGGAGATTGTGAGATTGCATGGATAAGAGTATAGTTTCAGACAGAGACACAAAGTTTGTTGGATACTTTTTGAAGACACTTTGGAAAAATATGAAGACAGATTTGAAGTTTAGTTCAACTTTTCATCCACAGACAGATGGATAGATAGAGGTAGTGAATAGGAGTTTGGGAAACTTGTTGAGATGTTTGGTTGGAGAGAAAGCTGGAAGTTGGGATTTGATTCTTTCACATGCAGAGTTTGCATACAATAATTCAGTAAACAGGAGTACCAGAAGAACACCTTTTGAGATTGTGACTGGAGTGAATCCTATAGGAGTTACAGAGTTGAGAGATATCAGTGCGAAGGAAAAGAGAATTGCAGAAGCAAAAGAATTTGTAGATCATATGAAGATAGTGCATAATTAGGTGAAGAAGCATTTGGAAGATATGAATAGTAAGTACAAAGAGAAGGCAGATGAAAAGAGAATACATAAGGAATTTGAAGAGGGAGATGAAGTAATGGTGTATTTGAGAAAATAAAGATTTCTAGTTGGGACATATAACAAGTTGAAGATGAAGAAGTTTGGACCTTGTAGGATACTCAGAAAATTTGATTCAGGAGATGCACATGAAGTAGAGTTATCAGAGACTTTGGGTATATCATCAATTTTCAACATTGTAGATCTTTATCAGTATCATGAAGTAGAGTTCAGTGACAGCATGGAAGAAGATTTGGAGAAGTAGTTACCACAACAAGCACCGGAGTAGATCGAAGACATTTCAGACAACAGAGTTGGATGCAGTACTAGAGGAAGACAATACAAAGAATATCTTGTGAAGTGGAAAGGCAAACTGACAAAAGATTCATCTTGGATTTCTTAGACTAAGGTGGACCATCTTGGTTCTCCCCTAGCCCCAACAAAGTGAGGGACTTACTTTTTCAATAACCATAGATGTCTGATACAGGAGTATCCCTGGTTCAAGAGAAATATTGCATCAACCAAAAATATTTTGCATACATTTGCATTTCAGTTTGTTTGCATTTGAGTTCTTTCATTTTCCAGTTCAGTTCAGGCAGTTCAGTCAGAAGTAGTTTCAGCTTGTGGTCCAGTTTTGGCATTTCATACCTTGTGGATCTAGACTTAGCATCTAGATTCATTCATCTACATCATACCAAGAATTTAGAGCATTTGGATTAGTTACTGGAAAGATATCGCTATCAGAAGATCAACTATTTTCTCAGAGTAGAGCATTCTAACAGTTCCTATTAATCAGCTAAAGGAGAAGGCTTGCGGATCATTCCTTGACTTGCGGATCCTAATGACACATCATTCAATGATCCTTGGTTCGTGGCTGACCCTTCCTGGAGGTCCATACATTGTTCCATTCATTTGAGGAAGTGTTCTATGCATTTAGGTCTTACCTATCTATGAACATGTTATAGCTCTTCCTTGGAGTTTGTGATCTTCCTTAGCTGACGCAGAGGAATCTATTGGTCTGAAAATGATATATATTGATGTAATAGATCCCTAGGAAAGCAGTTATCAAGTTCTCATGATCTAGAAATTTGATAGTTAGATGCTTTGTGAGGGAGCTTCAAAGCTTTATCTTGTGCATGTATGTAATCAGGCCTATGAGCCAAATTTGTAAGCCCGCATGTTGCTGGCGGATCTCTATTTTGAATTCTAGGATATATTGAATGACTGAATCTACATATGTTCTATTTTCTTGTGTTGTTTCCGTTGTGTTTACTCTTTCTACACGATTCATATAGTTCATTCTGTGAACCCTCCTACCGTGACTGCACCACATAGACTACATCCCTATGGGGCTATTTCAAGAACTTCCAAAGGGTAATGCAATCTAGAGAAAGAATCCTTAAGACAATTATGGAAAAATATAAAAATGATATATGCTTCATTGTCAACAAGGATCGGTGCATGATGGAGGTTGTTGAGCCTAGAATAGTTTAGATTATGCCTTTGGGGTATGAAGTAACAACTAATGTGTTAGATGGATATGCCCAACACATGTTAAGTAAAACTAGGGATACCTTAGAGCCAAGATTTGGCACTTATGAAGAATTATCTGTAAAAGTCCATGTTGAACTAAGGAAACTAGAAACCCAAAAAAAGATGAGGAAATTGGTGAAGGAATATGCCAAGCGCATAGGGATTACAAAAGAAGAAGTTGCTTAAACAAGGGCAAGAACAACTAAAAATTTGAAGGAAGATAATAAAGCTCCAGAAGTTCATAAGGTACAACAAGAGGCACCTGTTGTACCAAAAGGAAGAACAAGAGGTACAAGTTCCAGTGTTCCCTCCAAAACAATTGTAGAAATGCAAACAAGAAAAAGGAAGAAGACCAAAGGTCAGAGAGTGTATGTCAGTATTGGTATAGTTGATGATGAGGAAACTGAGACCGATGAAGAGGTGAAGAAGATGAAGGCACGGAATGCACCACCTTCCAATTCTCAGTAAGGAAAACCCTCTGATGCCACAAAGGAGAAGACCTCTGGTAAGGGTAAAGGGAGAAAGAAAGCAAATACTGAAGAGCCTATGAAAGTACAGGCTACAATAAGTCTAGAGGAAGTCTTGAAGGCCATTACAATTGATGGCAATCTAAAGCCTATTGCCCAATTATATGATGATTATAATGATGCAGATAAAAGTATCATTGAGAATGTTGTTGTCAAATACTTGGATATATAATAAAGCTCTCATTGAGATAATTACTGATCTCCCAAACAGTTCGGCAAGTGTATTCAAGGAAAGAAGCTGCTATGGCTAAGGACATTGAGCTTAGATAGCATACATTAATAAAACTATGTCCTGAAATCACCCCAGAAGAAAAGGCAAAAATCTCCAAAGCACTTCATAAAGAATTTAGAACAAAGAAAAGAATGAATACTCTCATGTCAGATGACATTGAGAAAGTAGTGGAGATTGAGGAAATCACTTTGAGAGTGTTAAAGGAATATAATCTTCCAACTGTGTATGATAGAGAAGAAACAAATATTGGAGATGATGCATCTATTCCTGAAGTGAACATGGATCAAGGACTAGACAAAATTGATGAAGAGTCAAAGGAGAAAGAAGATATAGTCCATGCTATTGGTTTAGATACTACTGTAAAGGATTAATCTAAGACAAGTCTTCCTCCAGAACAACAAATTGATGACCAAACAGACAAGAAGACTAGGGAGCAAAACAAAGATGATGATCAAGAAGAGGAACAAGCTGAGGAGAACTCTATACTGAAACAAAAGGATGATGCAAATGAGGCTATGGATTTAGATCCTCTAGAACAAAACCAAGAAGAAGTCTCTGATATAGCAAGAGACACTGTGGAGTCTATCAAGGATTTCTTGGAAAGAGAAAAACAAGTCTTGGATGAGCCTGAGTTTTTGCAAGGACCAATAAATTTGGACTCAATGTCCCCTATGTAGAAATTTAAATTGGTATCAATTGTGCAAGCAAAGGCACAAGAAGAAATATTGAAGTCATACATAGAGGACAGTGAACTCATTGGTGTGGAATCCAACATTTTGGAGAAGCTGATGCCATCATATCAAAAGGATACATCAATGTCTCCAACAAATCAACTCAAGGGACTTATAAACTCAATAAGTATGCATTTTGAATATTTTGAAAAGTCTACAGAAATGAAAGTAAGAAAAGAGTTTGATGAGAAGAGATTAAATGAGTTGAAGACTATGATGATCAATGATAAAACTATATTAGATGATAGAATAAAATGTATACAAAGTGCTATTAAAGAATCTTGTGATTTGTACAAATTTTGTTTATCATGGATGAAAGCCACATAGGAGTTAGAAGAAAAGATCAAGGATCTAAAACTGTAGTTGATAAATATTTCTAAGTCATTTGATCCACTAGTTGAGTCAGTAAGCAACAAAGAAATACAAGTTATCAATATTCATAATGAGTTAAGTAACCCGATGAATAAGAGGGATCAAATGAAAAATAGAATGTGTTAGTTGAGAGGACTAATAAGTCCTAAGCTAGACTTAATGTCAAATCTTGGAGTAGAAGCACTATAGGTAAATACACTAATTGACACACCCTCTAATATACAAAAGGTAGAAAAATTGGTCTTCCTAATAAACGGCCATATTCATATCTTGGAAAATGCAAAGAAGAGTTGGAATGGAGAACTGGCTCAAATCAAGATCATTTTCAACGACATCCTACAACCTCCAACAAATTAAGTTGAAGATTGCACCTGTACATATGCAGCAGAGTATGATAGTTTTTGCAGTTTTGACACAATTTTGACTCCTATACATACATCTTTGCCATTGATGTCAAAGGGGGAGAAGAAAATTAGTGAAAATGGGCAAAAACCTAAGGGGGAGCAGATAAGCATTTTTCACTAAGTGTTGCCATCAATGCCAAAGGGGCAGATTTGGCAAGAGACACTGCTCTGATGAATGTTTAATGTTGTCATTGATGGAAACAAGGCAAAGGGATTCTACCGGCATGGCAAAAAGACTTTACTCTAGAAGAATAAATGACTAAGTATGGGTAGTATACATTATACAAAGTAAGTGACCATGCTTGAGATGGTATTCCTCCATAGTTAAAGACATTTGTATGCGGTTCAGGTATGTTGTTCATAACTACCTAGTGATCACATGTTCCAGTGTTCAAGTCCTGACTTCCTCTGGAAGTCATATGGTGAAATATCTAAGTCTGGGTGAACAAAGTTAAGTCAGGAATAGTGCACAGTACCAAAGTAAAAGGGTCCACATTCCTCTGTTGTGGCATATTTTGTCTTGTAGTTCTAAATGTATGTTAAGTGGTCAATGATGAATGTTGGATATGATTTTTAGAGTCTAATATGGTTCGTAGGAGAAGTTATGATGTGACAATTGGATTGGTCAAGTGTGTACTTAAGGGATAAGCTGACAAGTATGTTGGAACTATATGCAGAAAAGATATATTGTTTGAACAATCAATCTAAGTGATGGAATGATTGATCTTGACCTATATGAAGACTTTTGTATGTTTATTTGGGTTTGCATTGTTGTTTGTGCGCAAGTTCAAGCTAACAAGGTACAACATTTGTATACATGTTTCATGTTTGGCTTGCCAACATGATTGTGAGATAATTCTTGATGCGAATATATATACTCAATATATTTTGGCATTAGAGGAGTTGAGGGGTGTGATAAGTGTGTGAATTTAATGTGTGTGTGATCAAAGGCAGACTTATGACAAGAAAAAGATAGTAAGGGTAGAAAAGTAGAGTAGACATTGTGAAGACATTTGAGTCTGTATACTGAGCTATAAATGGAACTGCACCTCAACATTCTATAGATGCATTTATAGCAGTCCTCTCTTGGCAGTGAGCTAATCCTTCTTCTATCTTCTCTTCATTCTTCTTAGTAGTTGTAACGTCAGAAAATGTCCCCTTGGGGGCTTTTCCCTCATAAGGTTTAGCTCCCGGGTCTTTAGTGTGCATTTAGGACATCTTACATCATATTTCAACATCCCGATGATAAAACCCCTAAGTGTCTTGGCAAATAGGACCTACAAGGACCACTTGAAATAACCCCTACCCAAAATAGGGGGGAAGGACTTGGGCACTCGCGCCCTAGTCCTACCCTATTTTGGGGTAGTCCCAATTTTTGGGTGTTAGCTTGTGACCGTTATTTGTGTCCTATGCCAACATGGTAAGTTTGGATTTCAAAATTCTTGGTGGGAGTGTTTGTAGTTACATATAAAAGCATGTTTAGGCATTCATTTGTAAACTAGATGGACATTTTGATTCTCAAGCATTCTAAAGGTGATCAAAGGCTTTCATTGTATTGCAAGAGCATATTTGTGTTGTTTATGTGTTTGTATTTCTAGATTTGAGCATCCATCTCCTCATGGCATGAAGAGCTTCTTCCTCCATGAGATCTTCACTACAAGGTGATATCATTTGTGTTTGTAAGCATTTATAATTTGGTTTTTGCCTCTGCCTCACAAGGGCATGCACTCTCTATTTGACAACGGTGTTCAGAAGACTTGAATGTCTCTTTGGGGCTTGACTGAGACAAGCCTCTAAACACCACAACACCCTCCCAAAGTTTTCATGATTATAGGTTACAGGTTGAAGCTATAGACAAAGTGAAGTTAGAGGAGGGTACAACAAAGTGTCAGAATTGGAGATCAGAGAAGAAAATAGCTTCCTAGACTAGGGCACCCGCTCATTAGTCCTCAAAGTTTCGTGACGGGAAAACCTTTGGTGCAGCAGGAACAGGTTGCAGATCTTATTTTTAGATCCTGACAAAAAGTAAGGCACTAGACATGGGCGTCCACTCTTTAGTCCCTAACTTTTTTACCTCTGAACCTTGAAAACAGGTGCACAGTTATTTGTCATTTTACATCTTTCTGTAGCAGCATTTTTTGATATTCGTCCGTTTACTGTCGTATTTGCATAATTAGGGGTTTAAGGTATAATTGAGCATAAGAGAAGATAATTAAAAATCAAATCATAAAAATCTAAGTTTTCCTACATCTCATAGTGACCTAGGGTAGGATAGTACATTACAACTCGACCCTAGGTCCTTGCATGTGAAGGGTGAAAGGAGGATACACACAAACTACCAAAAACTAAACATCCAAATTTTACCCTTTACATTTTGGTGAACCCATGTTATTGGACTTATTTATGACCTTGCTAAGTGTTTTGCTTCAGATTTACAATAATTTCATTCATTCATATAGTCATTCATCTTATTACATTGGAAAATTTACAAAAAAAATTAAAAAATTGCAAAAAATTGAAAAAAAATTGCATTCTAGGGTTTCTATTTTGCATCAATTAATTTGAATTTCATCAAATTTATGATTTTTGCATTAGATCTGATTTAAGTTACAGAAAATTACAAAAATTCATTAGTTCGCGTTACATTTTTATCATAAAATTGCCAAGGTTTTGTTGAAAATTGTGAATTTTGCATATAACCTAGTAATTCCAAAATCTATGGTTTCTAGGTAAAATATTGTTTCATAGTTTTCTACTAATTTTAGAGGCTCATTCAAATTTGTATTTAGATTTCAAAAATTTGCACTTTTGCATAGAAAAATTCAACAAAAAAAACTAGCATTTCCATTGATTTTTCATTAGATTTGCACTTGCATTTTGCATGTTAGAGCATGAAAATCATTTTTATATCTAAGAGCATGTAATTTTAATCATATATCAGCTTTAAAAACATTCATATAGCATTTTACATCAAGATCTCAAACCTAGTGCTTGAAAAACATTGATTTTCACTAGATTTGGCCTTATCGACTCTCTAAACTTGCACTATAGGCATGTTGTAAAGAATATTTTTGTAACTAATTGACTGATATCAGGGGTATTATATGCTTCCCCTCCTAAAATTATTTACAACACCTTGTTATTGGCCTCTTGTAATGAAAATTTGGTGAAAAACTGTATATTTTTGCTATTTTTGCCCTAGGGTTTGGCCTAGTTTGCACCCTAAGCATGTTGTAATAGATTTTATGCTTGTAGGTGACTGATATCACTAATATTATTTTATACACTTCCTTAAATTATTTACAACACCCCTTTGGCTAGGTCTTGGAATTGAGAAATCGTGAAAAATTGCATATTTTTGTTATATTTTCACTAGGGTTTGACCTTGAGTGGCACTATAAGTGTGTTGTGACGGATATTTTGGCATTAGGTGGCTGTTATTACTGATATAATTTTTTGATCATCATAATTTTCCTTACAACACCCTTTTTCATGCTCTTTTGCATTGAGATTTGGTGAAAAATCACATATTTTAGTGCATTTTCACTATATGTCGAATTGTCATCATATTAGATTTGCATCAAGAGTGTGTTGTGAAGGATCTTATTTCTATATTAGACTGATATCAGACATATAGTTTTTTTCCCCTTATCAATTTCCTTACAACACCTTTGGTTTCATATATTTGCATTAAAAAAGTACAAAAAAAAATCAAGCATTTTAGGTCATTTTTGCATATAGTCTTTTGCATAACTTTTGGAAAAGCTTTTAAAATCTGATTTGGCACTCATGGCCTCATCTTCTCAATTCTCTTTGGAATCTCTACATGCACATATCACAAAATTCAAAAATCTCTACAAATTTCTTAGCATGCATCCTCATGTCATTACCTATATACAAGCTATGTACAACAAGGATATATTTGTGTCCTCTTCCTTAGAAATCATTGACTATGTATCTGATCTTAACAACTTCATATCTCTCATCAATACATACCCTTGGGTAGTAGAAGAATTGATAAAACATACTTTGAATGAAGAGCATGACACTTCTCTTAATAGTTTGGAATTGATAGATGAAACATATGGAGATGATATTGACAATGATTATGAGAGCAACGATGAATTCACAAGCCACCCTACTTCTCCTACATCTAAGCATTCAGATAACTCACATGAGAAGACTAGGGACAACTCTAGTAATTCAAATAATCCTCCTAACCAAAATGAAGCATTAATGAATGACATCATGACAACACAAGACTATTTTGATTATCCTGACCTATTTGGAATGATTGATGTGGATAAGGAACAATTTCATAACTCACCTAGTCCACTAAGAGATGATATTCATGTTGAGGTCCATCCTTCGTCATCCCTTCGAGGATTGAGAGGTGATCAAAATACATTAGACAGATAAATGGAACAACCTATACCCCTTTCTAGCATTCGAATTTGGGAAGATGATGACCTCCTTGATGATTTACTTGATGACGAGACTTAGCACAAAGATCCTATAGGTAAGTATCTCTAACCCTTATCTCTCTCATGATGTGCTTCCCTCGTGATGTGTTATGTGTTGTTTAGACCTCCTGGGATGACCCCTGATTCTATTGTAAGGTCTGAGATACCAGGAGACCGCCTCTATTGTGACCTTATTCTATTTGTATCATCATTCTTCTATATTGCCTCTCTCTTTGATTTCATCGTTGTGTGTTGTGTCTTACAGACATAGCATTGCGATTGGTGACTTGGGGGCATCCTCCTATGTGACTATCCCTAAGATACTTGTTTCTCCTCTCTTATTTATTATTTCCTTTCCTCTAGTATTTCTATCTAGCAGGTGGATGACGAAAAAACATTTATATTGATGCAGACCTAGCATCCCTTTAGTGATAAATAAAAATTGGACTTAGTTCCTAATATGACCATGGGGTTGTATATCTTATTTGACGCTTGGCTAGTGGAAGCACTCATGCTTTCCGCATAGTGATTTTGATGATGTTTTTATCTCATTTACAAATCATAACAATATTGAAGCTCTGTACACTTTGTTTGTCTTTGAATCTAGCCTTGGTGGTACTCAATTCAGAGATCTTCGTGATATAGCCCTGTAACGTTGGAAAATGTCCCCTTAGGGGCTTTTCCCTCATAAGGTTTAGCTCTAGGGTCTTTAGTGTGCATTTAGGACATATTACATCATATTTCAACATCCTGATGAGAAAACCCCTAAGTGTCTTGGCAAATAGGACCTAGGGGGACCACTCGAGATAAACCCTGCCCAAAATAGGGGGGAGGACTTGGGTGCCTATGCCCTAGTCCTACCCTATTTTGGGGCAGTCCTAATTTTTGGGTGTCAACTTGCGACCGTTATTTAAGTCTTATGCCAATTTGGTAAGTTTGAGTTATGAAATTCTTAGTGGGAGTGTAGTTGCATATAAAAGCATGTTTAGGCATTCATTTGTAAACTAGAGCATTACTAGATGATTACAAGATTTCAATAAGCACCCTAAAGGTGATTCAAGGATTTCATTGTGTTGCAAGAGTAGATTTATGTTGTTTATGTGTTTATATTTGTAAATTTGAGCAATCATCTCCTCATCGCATGAAGAGCTTCTTCCTCCATGAGATCTTCACTACAAGGCGACATTCATTTATGTTTGTAAGCATTTATCATTTCGTTTTTGCCTCTACCTCACAAGGGCATGCACTCTCTATCTGACAACGGTGTTCAGAAGGCTTGAATGTCTCTCTGGGGCTTGACTGAGGCAAGCCTCTAAACACCACAACCCCCTCCCAAAGTTTTCATGATTGAAGGTTACAGGTTGGAGTTGTAGACAAAGTGAAGTTGCAGGAGGGTACAACAAAGTGTCAGAATTGTAGATCAGAGAAGAAAATAGCTCCCTGGACTAGGGTGCCCGCTCTTTAGTCCTCAAAGTTTCGCAACAAGAAAATCTCTGGTACAACAGATACATGTTGTAGATTGAGCTTCCAGATCTTGACAAAATGCAGGGCATTGGACTTGGATGCCTGCTCTTTAGTCCTTGACTTTTCCATCGCCAAACCTCAAAAATAGGTGCAAAGTTATTTGTTATTTCACATCTGTCTATGGCAGCATTTTTCGATATTTGTCTGTTTACTGTTATATTTGCATAATTAGGGTTTTAAGGTATAATTGAGCATAAGAGAAGATAATTGGCAATCAAGTCATAAAAATCCAAGTTTCCCTACATCTCATAGTGACCTAGGGTAGGATAGTACATTGTAACTCGACCCTAGGTCCTTGAATGAAAAGGTGAAAGGAGGATACACACAAAACTACCAAAAAACTAAACTATCCAAATTCCACCCTTTACATTTTGGTGAACCCATGTTATTGGAATTATTTACACCTTGTTGAGTGTTTTTCTTTAGATTTATAATGATTTCATTCATTCATAGTATCATTCATCTTATTGCATTGGAAAACTTACAAAAAAATTGAAAATTTGGAAAAATTAGAAAAAAAATGGCATTTTAGGGTTTGCATGTTGTATCAATTAATTTGAATTTCATCAAATTTCTAATTTTTGCATTAGATCTGATTTAAATTGCATAAAATTACAAAAATTCAATATCTTGCATGGCATTTTCATCATTAAATTGTTAGGGTTTTGTTGAAAATTGTGAATTTTGCATATAACCTAGTAATTCCAAAATCTAGGGTTTGTAGGTAAAATCTTGTTTCAGATTTTTCTACTGATTTTAGAGGCTCATTAAAATTTACATTTGGCTTTAGTCTTGCATTTTAGAACAATTTTGCATTTAGATCTCAAAAATTTGTATTTTTGCATAGAAAATTTTAACAAAAACTAGCATTTTCATTGATTTTTCACTAGATTTGCACTTGCATTTTGCATGTTAGAGCATGAAAATAATTTTAAAATATGATATCATGTAATTTTAATCATATATCAGTTTTCAAAACATTCATATAACATTTTACATCAAGATCTTAAACCTAGGGCTTGAAAAACATTGATTTTCACTAGATTTGGCCTTATCGACTCTCTAAATTTGCACTATAGCCATGTTGTAAAGAATATTTTTACACTAATTGACTTATATTAGGGGTATTATCTTCTTACCCTCCTAAAAATCTCTACAACACCTTTTTATCGGGCTCTTGTATTCAAAATTTGGTGAAAATTTGCCTATTTTTTTGCTATTTTTGCCCTAGGGTTTGGCCCAGTTTGCACCGTAAACATGTTGTAACATATTTTATGCTTGTAAGTGAATGATATCACTGATATTATTTTATTCACCTCATTAAATTCATTACAACACCCCTTTTTCTAGGTCTTGGAATTGAAAAACCTTGAAAAAGTGCCTATTTTTGCTATATTTTCACTAAGGTTTGATCTTGAGTGGCACTATAAGTATGTTGTGATGGATGTTTTGAAATTAAGTGGCTGTTATTACTGATATAATTTGTTTTCCATCATCATTTTCCTCACAACACCCTTTTTCATGCTCTTTTGCATTAAGATTTGGTGAAAAACTGCTTAGTTTAGTGTATTTTCACTAGGTTTTGGTCTATCATCATCTTAGATTTGCATCAAGAGTGTGTTGTGAAGGATCTTATTTCTCTGTTGGACTGATATTAGACATATAATTTTCTACCACTGATCAATTTCCTTACAACACCTTTTCTTTCATTTATTTGCATTGAAAAAGTACAAAAAAAAACTAGTATTTTAGGTCATTTTTGCATATAGTTTTGCATTTGTCTTTTGCATAAATTTGGAAAAGCTTTTAAAATCTGATCTTGCATTGATTTGAAAACATATATCATGGCTACTTCTTTGGAATCTTTATTTGCATACATCGTATACATTGATCATTTCTCTAAATTCACTAATAAACATCCTCAAGTCCTGGAACAAATAGCATACATACATGATGTTGATCTCTCTAGATGCTCCACATAGGAAATCCTTTGTTATATATCTGATTTTGATAGTTTCACAAATCTTATGGGAATACATCCTTTGATATTATATGATCTCACTAAATTCATGATCAATAGTATATATACTAGTGACAACCTCAAAATGTTAGATGAAGCCTTAGATGACTTTATGGAAAATTCCCCTACGACACCTATAGCAAAAATATGTGGTGATAACTTCGGTTTACATTATGATCCCTCTCCCAAGGTTGTTCCTTCTCATGAGGACACTTTGATGCAAAAGGATGATTTCATTAACACATCTCTTAACATCACACCACCAGATCTTCATTCTAATGCTCACTTTGGCCAAGATGAAGCATTAGCAAAAGAAGAGCCATCACCACTTTGCCATTCCGATTCTCTTCCTTGCCAAGAGGAAGCATTAGTGAATGAAGAAATCCCTTAAACAAAGAACATTCCAAGTGTAGATGATGAGCTTTCATCTAACAACATTAAAAACTCTATCATAATGCATGAAACCTCTATGGATCATCCTACCAACCTTGTTCCTTTAGTTGATTGTTCACACACCTTGGATATCACTAAGGAAGAGAAGACCCTTAATCCCCCTCCTTTGATCAAACATTCAAGACATTTGGACATCACTAAGGGTTTAAAAACATCAATTACCTCTTTGAACATCACTAAAGATACAAACATTGATAATTGTCCTTACAACACCTTACCTTCCCCTCATTCCGATGCTCTTTTCTCAAAAGATGTAGCACTAGTGGATGAGGAAAGGTCTCCTAGATATTGAAATCACTCAAATAAAATTCCTTCTTCCATCTCTCAAGAACATAATGCATACAACTCAACAATAAAACATTGATCCAAACATCGAACCAAACATCGAACCAAACAAAGATGATCCTAAGAATGAACAATCTAAAGACAAAGACAAGAATTGGGCTATGGTACCTTATGTACCACTTTCTCTAAAATTTTGGAGTGGGAGGATGACGATGATTTACTTGATGACTGCTATCCCGGGAGATCCTACAAGTAAGTATCTCTAACCCTTTATCTCTCTCATAATGTGTTTCCCCCGTGATGTGTTATGTGTTGTTTAGGCCTCCTAGGATGACCCCTAATTCTCTTGTAAGGTCTGAGATACCAGGAGACCACCTCTATTGTGACCTTCTATTTGTATCATCATTCTTCTATATTGCATCTCTCTCTGATTTCATCATTGTGTGTTGTGTCTTACGGACATAGCATTGTGTTTGGTGACTTGGGGGAACCCTCCTACATGATTGTCCCTAAGACACTTGTTTCTCCTCTCTTATTTATTGTTTCCCTTCCTCTAGTGTTTCTATCTAGAGGGCAGATGATGAAAAACATTTATACTAATGCGGACCTAGCATCCCTTTCACGAGAAATCAAATATTGGACTTAGTTCCTAATATGACGATGGGGTTGTATATCATATCCGATGCTTGGCTAGTGGAAGCACTCGTGCTTTCCGCGTAGTGATTTTGATGATTTTTTTATCTCATTTACAAATCATAACAATACTAATGCTCTGCGCACTTTGTTTGTCTTTGAATCTAGCCTTGGTGGTACTTGATTCGGAGATCTTCATGATATAGCCCCACGGTTATCCTCGAACTCTAAATTTGTAGTATAACCTTGGCTCTTTGTGTGGTTAATCATATGCATTGATGTTGTTGTTTATCATGATTATGTAGACACTAACATGTTTCTTGTAGGGATGTGTTTGTGGCAATATTTGGCGATTGTAAAGTACATGTCACCTCCGGGGGGCATGAGCTTTGTGAAAGTCCGTGTTCCCTTGTGTGTTTTCTTCCTACCTTAACGTGCTTGATATCAAGGCATGATATCAACCACCTTAAGGTGGGGGCATATCTAAGGTAAGATGTCTATTGTAGATGTTAGCAATGTGCTTGTCTTCAGGTGCAGTTTAAGGACTTGTGCGATGAGTACATCCTGCACTCTGAGTTTGTTTACAATCAATCAATAAATCAATCATTTAAGCCCTCTGCGGAGGCAGGATATCACATATATCCTTTTTATCTTAAGCCCTCTACGAAGGTGGGGATGGTGTATTTCTCGAAGCAGATTGCATCATCCTATCATTTCAAAAGTCCTCTATGAAGGCAGGGAGTGGTTCTGTGACTAACTCAACCCTTAACTGTGTCTTCGGTGATTGTTGTGGTGAAGCCCAATCATCGGTGTGTGCTTGTGATGTGCCTGAGATGGTGATGAACCTAGAAATAGGAACACTCCATCGCTTGTCTGTCGTGTTTTCTCCATGTCTTCAAAGTGTGTGTTTGGCTTGTTTGTTGCCCCATATGTAGTCTAAAGACCCGTGCGATGAGTACATCCTACTGTAGATACCCTAAAATGACCAAGTCGTCACATCGCTTGCATTTCATCAATTCTATTGCATCACCTACATTTCAACATTAATTGAATAATCTAATTATTTAATTAATTTCAACAAATTCTTCCAAAACTCTAAAATTTGACATTAATTGAATAAATCCTTTTTATTTAATTAATTAAATTAAATTCCTCTTTATTCTTCCAAAATTAAATAATTTTAATTATTTAATTAAATCAAATCATTATCCTCTTTCAAATTTCAAGTCCACATTAAATAAATAAATCCTATTATTTAATTAGTTCATCAAATTCTCTCTTATCTACAATTAAATAATTTACATTATTTAATTAAATCAATTATTCTTCTAAATTAAATAAATCATGCAAATTTATTTAAATTATCTCAAACCTCTAAAAATAAATAAAATTAAATATTTTATTTATAATCTTCTATTCCTCTATCATGCACAATTAAATAAATAAATTTATTTATTTAATTTCAATTATCTTTCCATTTCTTCTAAAAATATCATGTTAACTCATGTGCACAATCAGTCTTATTTTTAGAACTCTAAAAAAGGCAAAATTACAAGTTGAGTTATTTATTCAATCAATCTTTTTTTTTATCATATCTTAATAAAAATATCCTTATGGATTGACACATGTCGTGTGCACATTCATCATGGTTATTTGTTTTATCTCCTATGTTGATTCTTCTAGATTTATTTCATCCATTGATCGATCATGTTTGAAACTTATATAAACCCCCCTCATCTCATTCACAAATCCTCTTCAATCACTTATTCTTAGGCATCTTTTACAACGCTTTGAGCATACATCGCATTGTTGAGCATCTTTTATGATCTTTTGACATTGATCTTTGAGCATTTTGAGCACTTTGAGCTTTCGCTTGTTGCAAACATGGTTTTGCAACATATTTGAGCAATCCTCATTCGACAAAAGAGAACAATACAGTCTGGTAAAAGCTTTCTTGTTTTATTTGATTTATTCATTGATCATGGCTTTTTATTTAGATAGATCTCTTTATGTTATGGGTTATTGACTTGGTTATTATCATAGTTTTGATTTTATCATTCAACATATCAATTTTCCTCATACACATTTTGGCACGCCCAGTGGGACCCACTAATCCCTCTTTTTCTTTAAGAAATTGATTTTTTTGAAGTACAGTACGGAATAGCGCACATCATCACAGAAAAGCACTTTTGGTAGAGCAGTATAGCGCTTTCAGGTGATCCTGCGGCACCTTTGGTAGCACAGAACTGCGCTTTTGGTATAATAGTAAAGTGTACATGGTAAAATAGTAAAGCACACTTGGTATAGCACTAAAGCGCACTTAGTATAGTAGTAAAGTACTTTTGGCATAACAGTAAAGTGCTTTTGGCTGGGATAACAGGCTCCCAAACTTCAAAACCCCATAACTTTCTCAAAACTTAACGAAATTTGATGTTTTTTTTTAAAATTGCATAGAAAATCATAAGGAATCCATTGGTGATATTTAATCTTTTGTATCTCATCATAATTGCCACCAATTTTCTAGATTTCACTTTGGTTTTTTAGGGTTTCTAACTTATTGTTAGGGTTTTGACTTGATTTCTGACATCTTGTTATTTTTCTTGGAACTAATATAACTTGGTGCAACATCTTATCACTTATCAACATCCTAGATCATCACCCAATCATTCAATCCTCCTTCGATCTAGCTTGCTTGATGAAATATTATCTTTTGTAGGCCTGTTATTACATTATGCGTTTGGTAGTATAGTACCGCATGTTTGGTAGTCCAGTAGCTCACTTTTGGTATAACAATATCATGTGTTTGGTAGTACAGTACTGCGGCTTTGGTATAACAGTGCCTCACCTCCACTAACACAGTGCAGTACTTTCAGCAATACAGTAAGTCACC
The DNA here is from genome assembly GCA_027924645.1 of Cunninghamia lanceolata. Lineage (NCBI taxonomy): Eukaryota > Viridiplantae > Streptophyta > Pinopsida > Cupressales > Cupressaceae > Cunninghamia > Cunninghamia lanceolata. The sequence goes on along the minus strand of BSBN01000472.1, from coordinate 14,726,248 downwards.
TCTGGTAATACAGTCAAGTGCTTCTGGTCAGATTGATTTATTTTGCTAACTTTTGAGTTTGTGTGGAACTAATCGAATTGTTGCAGCTTCTTATCACTCAAACAGAGTAAATGGGTTTTTCTAACATATTCATGCAAGATGAGCATTGAAGAATCTCAATCTATCGCACTAAGTATTAGAAACATATTGCTTTCTTAAGGGGCAATTGAACAATCATCTTGGTAAAATCTTAGAAAACATATCACTTTCTTAAGGGATAAAACATATTTTTGCAATCTAAGTCTTAGGAACATATTGCTTTCTTAAGGGACAATGGACATGAATGCATAAATACTTCAATTTCCTAAGGGACAATGGACATGAATGCCAAACACTTCAATTTCATAAGGGACAATTGACAACTACAAATGTGTGTGTGCCTGATCTAGTTGCACCTTATTTTTCTTATAATGGGACAATTGAACCTTTGTTTGATGTGCTTGATCTTACATTTCAATTATTCCTTTAGAAGGGCCTGCTTTTAGATTGCACTTCATCCAAAAGGGATGACCCTAGGCAGAGTTTTCCTTTGAACCACTATATAAGAGGGATAAGGCAAAAGCCAAGTCCTAACCAGTGTCAGCCTTATGATGTGGTGCCAAATTAAAAAGAGGTGTACTAGCACTTTGTGGAAACTATTTTCACATTGAGCAAAGTGTTTGATACTCTTAGTAGGATTGGTTAAAGCTTTTAATAGCTTGTCACATTGCTCGTAAGGCATTGGTCCCTCAAAGTTACTAAGAACCATCTAGATAGTGACTATCCGATCCACCTCCGAACATTGCGGTGATCATCAGTGCAAGGGGAATCGATTTAAGCCCTTAAGATACTCACCATTGGCTCACTTGAGAAGAGATAGTATTCCCTCGGCCATAAAGCTCTTGCAACCTACTTGAGCTTTCTGAGGGAAGGGTGAGATATCCCTACCTATCGTCTCTCGCAAAGATACAAATGTTCAACACCTTTATGGAATGACATTTGGTCGATGGAGTATTAAGTTGTGAGCTAATCTACTGCAATAAAACCTTGTCTCTAGGGATAAAAAGTGCTTGATATTGTTTGCAATTGTCTTACACCCATGGAAACATTAGGCTCTTTTGTGAGCCTCGAACATACACTATCTGTTGTGTCAGTCCTTTTTGCCACTTTGGTTTGTTGTGTTTTCTCTTGCCAAAGCAAATCCAATCAAAATTAAATCCAAAACTATCAAAATTTGCCTTATAAACAACACTGACACTACTTCAGCGCTTCTGGTATAATAGCATCTTGCCTTTGGTATAGCAGTAGCTCACCTTTGGTATAACAGTACCTCACCTCTGGAAAAGCTACTTCAGTGCCCTTGGTATAATAGTAGCTCACTTTTGGTCTAACAGTAGCTCACCTTTGGTATAGCAGTACCTCGCCTTTGGCAGCTCAGTCCAACACCCTTGATAACACAGTAGCTTGCATTTGGTAACACAGTCCTACGCCTTTGGTCAAATAGTACAGCACCTTTGGTCCAGTAAATTATGCATCAAAAATAGTCATTTCCAAAAACACAAGTCAAACCCTAGCAAAACACAGTATATTGTCCTAGTGTCTCCCATGGTAACCACTAGACTCCAGCAAACTATGAAGTCTAAGCAAGTCACCCTAAGGAAGCGCAAATTGCCTCCTCGTACACCTCAACCAAGCCAATCCAACATGACTCCCAAGGTTACTCCAAAGACACCAATGGAAAAATCAACCAACTCTCAAAACATGCCACAACAGGACCAACCAAACAATCCTCAAGAAGGTAATGTCCCTTTTATTGATGTAACTCAATTCACTACCAGCATGCCTCATGATTTTGCTACACCCAGTTATACCATAGGTCAAGTCCCATCTCAAGAAGAGTGACACTTTGAAATAGGTCAATCCTCTCAAGAAGATAGACAAGACCTTGATGAAATCATACAAGATCCTAGAGCCATGGCCGCCTTTGACAAAATCCTTAGCAAGAACCAAGATCATTTTTTTCGCTTGCTAGTAGAGCAAGGAGCCAAATTACCCAAAGGTTTTGATCTATCAAATCTTAGGGACCCTAACAACATCCAAGACACTATAACAAAGGTCCAATCCATGTCAACTGTGACCACACCCATACTGAACAAAGATCACAAGGGAGAAAAATTGCACAATATGAGAATCCTCTTTATCAAAATCCAATGGCAGAGAGACCCATATCACTGCTCCTGACTCCTATGGAGATTTACAAACAACAACAAGAGACTCTACATTGTCAAGTAGAACTAGCAAGACAAGCTGCTCTAGCAAAATCAAACATACAAAACACTCCTAAATTGCCCACACCAATCGCAAGTGGAACATTGGCTACCCCATCACAAGAAGGTTTTCCACCAAATTACAATCTGGGAAACACTTATGTAGCCATACAACAAGGGTCTCATCAAATACCCCCACCAACATCATCTACCTTTCGTATCCTTCAACCACAATCCCAATCAACCTCCACCATCATAAAACACATCTACTTATGTCCCTCCGCCATAGCATTCATCGACACTAACCTTTTTCAACACATTCCCCAATCAACCTCCACCATCACAAAACACATCTACTTATGTTCCCCCACCACAACTCTCATCGACACTAACCTTTTTCAACACATTTCCAAACCACCCTCAACATTCCCAAAACCAAACTTCCCAAAGCTATGGTCTACCACCACAACCACAACCAAACTTTAGCTTTCCTCCACCAAACTCTTATCAACAACCATCACAAAACCTGCATTCTTACCTAGCACCACCCCCACCTCCTCAAAATCAAAACACCCAAATGCAACCCAATCTAAACCCAACATACAACACATACGACCCTTACAACACCAATTCCCATGGCTTCCACTACAATCTTCCATATGGGCAACAACAACCACCTCTTGGACAACAAGAGATGTTTCCAACCCCTCCCACAACTATGGAGCTAAAACTTGCAGAAGTTTAACAACAACTATCTGATCTTACGTTTGGCCACACCAAGAAGACTTTCTTGTTGGAAGAAGTGTGCCTTTATCCATTTGATCGGTCATTACCCATGATCCCTTTTCCTCATAACTTCACTATTCCCAAATTTGATAAATACAAAGGAAAAGGAGACCCAAAAGACCATCTTAGAGAATTCTATCTTGCTTGCTTCGAGGTCTCACATAACGACACATATCTTATGCATCTTTTTCCTCGTAGTCTTAGAGGTCAAGCTATAGAATGGTTCTCGCACCTCCCCATGGGTATCAAATCTTTTAATGAGCTTGCGGAGAAATTTGCTACCCATTTCTCTTACAACACAGAACATGAGATCTCCATGATCGACCTATGCAATAATAAATAGAAAAATGGAGAAACTTTCATTTCGTTCCTACAAAGATGGAGACAAATGGCTAGAAAATTCCCATCCTAGATACCTGAAAAGCAAATTGTTAGCATATTTGTGCAGAACCTTAACCAAGAATTGGGTTTTCATTTGCAAATTCTTAGTGCTACAACCTTCAACGAAATTACCTACAAGGGAATCAACATTGAAAGGCCCTCATTGCTAAGGGTGTGGTCAAAATCTTTAAAGAAAGCAAAGACAATGCTCCTCAACAACAAACAAACGATAAACCCAAGTTTTGGAACAAAAATAAAAACATGGTCAATGATGGTGTGGTCAATTCTAAACATGTCCAAACATTGCAAACACCCCTTCAACTTTCCAAACCAAATCAACCTCCACCTTAATAATAGCAACAACAAAGACAACCATACCAAAACCAACAACAATGACCACAAGAGTGGCCTCAACAAGATTACCTGCCGCAGTGTCAATTCCCTTGGGAGAGCCTATTAAGACTGTTCTACAGAAACTTTTACACAAGGGACTCATCACCTTATCAAATCCTCCCCCATATGGTGAACCTGTTTACAAAACCACACGGTATAGAGACAATGAATATTGTGATTTCCATAGGAGCAAAGGACACATAACTGCGTCATGCATGAAACTCAAGCACATAATTCAAAATCTTATCGAAGGCAACCTAATCTCTTTTGAGGGTGAACCACCAACTCAACATATGAACAAAGACCTCAACATGTACAAGGAACCATTCCCTAACCATGGTCAAGGTCCTCCTCTGGATAAAGGTAAAGGTATTAATAAAGCTTCCACTTCCTATGACTCCATTGTGGGTCATTTTGAAGAAAGTCGCATATCTACCCTCACAATCAAAGGCAAATCTACGGATTGCGCTATTACAACTCATTGTGGTCATGCCACCATTTGTAGTCATACACCAAGTCTCCCAACCCAATTAGATTACAATCTAGTTGATCATCTAGGGAAAAACCCTGCTCAGGTCTCTATCTTGGATCTACTACGGTCATCACCCACACATAAAGCTGTGCTAGAAGAATCCCTACAAGAGTCTTCAGTTCCTAACAACCTAGTGGTCACAGATTTCCAATCTATAATAGGTAACATTACCTCACCATACAATGTGGTCTTCTCTAAAAAAGACCTCCCATCCCATGATCCATGTCACAGTGATGCCCTTCACATTGAGGTTCTCATCCATAAATGCAAGATCAAATGCATACTCATAGATAGTGGTGCTGGTCTCAATATCTGTTCTCCAAGGCTACTTAAACAATTGTGATACACTGAGGATCATGTCAATATTGATCAAAGTATTACAATCAAAGGGTATGATGATGTTGAACATCGGTCAGAAGGTGTTATCCATTTGCCTATACAAGTAGGCCCTGTCATGCTTGAAACCAGATGCCAAGTCCTAGACATTGAGTTACCTTACAACATTATCCTAGGACGCCCATGGATCCATGCCATGCAAGCTGTTCCCTCAATGTACCATCAGTCTCTCAAGTTCCCATTCAATGGTATGGAGATCACTATCCTAGGCGACCCTAATCCTTTTGAATTCTGTCGTGTTTTGCAAGGCATTTATAAGAATTGCAACCAAGTGCCCAATAATGATAAAGCCCTTGAATCCCCACTATATGTTAACCCTGAAAGTCTGACAAATGCCTCTACAAGTGAACCTAATCCTCTTCCTAAAATCAAAGCTCACATTTGTGATATAGGCTTTGGAACATATGATATCTCAGAATCTTGTTGTGTAGGGTGGATGCCTCTATCTCCTAAATCTTACAGTAAACCACACATTGCCAAAGTAACAAGAAAGCAACAATTCCTCCCCCAGCATCTCTAACCCAATTCCAAGAGGGAAAATTATTGGCTGATGAAACTATTGAAGACATCTCTTCTTGGCTTTACAAGGAGAAAGAACTAGTCACAATACCAATCAAGCAATATGGCAATGGCTTAAGGATAGTAGAAAACATGGGCTATAAAGGCAAAGGTGGCCTTGGGAAAAAGAATCAAGGAACAATGGAACCCATTATTGTGACAATGAAACTAGACAAAAAGGGGTTAGGATTTGGTAGAAAGGTACCATGCGCCTTGGACATCGAGGGTATCCTCGACAAGGTGGCAAAAACTTTTCCCGCCGATTCGACATCTAATGAGGATATCATTGATGACTCTTCCCTCCATATAACTCACCTATTTACAGAATCCTCCATTTTCATGCTATCATCCGTATCCTTAACATCCACCACCAGCACCCAGATTGTAACACTTGTCTATCTTAAACTTATCGATTGGGACCAACAAGGGTCCCCCGTTCTAAATGTATTTCAGAATGATGAAGCTTTTGCTGAGTTCATGGGACTCAGGGATAGTATCCCTCTGGGTGATCACAAAGCTAGTTTTGTAATGGAATTAGAACCAACTACTTATTTTGGTGAGAATGCCAAATCCTCCAGTCGCAAAAGTAAAAATAAAGAAAGATCTGTAGGTGAAAACCACACTGTGGTACATCTTGATCACAAAATAGTAAAAACAAAGGACATATCCAAAGGTGAAAACCCAACTGTGGCACCTGAGGATGGAGGATTTGACCTTCCCCTACCATCTAAGTATCAAGAGAAATCAACTCTCCTAGTGGAAGATTCTAAGAGATAAACCTTGGCACAGAGGAAAATCCTAGGACCACATTCCTTACAGCATCATTATCAAAAACAAAGCACAAGAATCTTAACAACTTCCTCTTACAAAGAACCATCAACTTTGTGTGGACCTATACTGATATGCCACGGTTAGACCCTAATCTAGTAGTTCACTATCTCACAGTTGATCCAATAGTTAAACCAGTCAAGCAAAAGCTAAGGAAGATGCATCCACAGATAGCTCTTTTGGTGAAAGTAGAAATACAAAAGTTGCTAGATGCCAAATTCATCAAGCCTATTGATTATCTGGAATGGGTCTCAAACATAGTACCTACGGCTAAACCTAATGAGGGCATCCGCATGTGTAATGATTTTAGAGATCTTAGCAGGGCATGCCCCAAAGATGACTTCTCATTGCCGAACATTGATCTTATAGTAGACTTGACTGCGGGTCATGAAATGCTTTCTCTCATGGATGGATTCCTAGGCTACAATCAAATAATGATAGCGGAAGAAGATCAGCATAAAACAACTTTCACTTGTTCTTGGGGTAACTATTATTGGTGCGTCATGCCATTTGGTCTAAAGAATGCAGGGGCAACCTATTAGAGAGCAATGACAGTGATATTCCATGATCTCTTTCATCACAATATGGAGGACTATGTGGATGATATACTAGCAAAATCCTCTAGGGTAGATCACATACAAGTTCTAGGACAGATCTTTGATAGGCTCGAGAAATACCAAGACTCAATCCAAAAAAGTGTGTCTTTAGTGTAACATCAGGAAAATTGTTGGGATACATAGTATCTCATAGAGGCATCGAAGTAGATCCAGCAAAAGTCAAGGCTATAGTAGAAATTCCTCCACCAAAGAATCTAAAAGCATTAAGGAGCCTGCAAGGAAGGTTACAGTCTATTAGGCGTTTTATCTCACAGCTAGCAGATAAATGTCAACCATTTCAACACTTACTCTAAAAGGATCTTTCATTTCGATGGGATGATAAATGTCAAGTGGCATTTGATCAACTCAAGGAATATCTCACTACACCTTATGTCTTGGTACCACCAGTCACTGATAGACCACTAATCTTGTACATCTCAACTACACCTACAACCCTAGGGGCTCTTCTAGTACAACATGATGAGTTAGGAAAAGAGCATGCAATCTATTATATCAGTCAAACCTTGGTGTGATATGAACTCAATTATTCACCTATGGAAAGAGCTTGTTTAGCAGTAGTGTTCGATTCCCAAAAGTTGCGGCATTACATGCTAAACCAACACACTAATCTGATAGAAAAGATTGATACATTGAAGTATCTACTAGAAAAAATGGCTCTCACAGGCAGACTAGCTAAATGGGTCATGATCCTTAGTGAGTTTGACATTGAGTATGTGGACCGTAAAGCAATCAAGGGACAAGCCCTAGTGGATCAACTAACAGCAGCACCTATGACAGATATACATCCTATGGTATCTGACTTTTTGGATGAGAATCTTTTCACTCTTTCTACCTCAATAATGTGGAAATTGTACTTTGATGGTTCCTACACACAACATGGATCAGGGGCCGGCATCCTTTTTATCACACCACAAAATGACTATATCCCCAAGTCATATCGGCTGGCATTTCCTTGCACCAACAACATAGCTGAGTATGAAGCACTCCTCATAGGTCTCAATACAACAGTTCAATGGTACATCATAGAATTATAGGTATATGGAGACTCACAACTAGTCATTCGACAAGTCATAGATGAGTACCAAACAAAAGATGAAAAGTTGATCCCCTACAAGCAACTAGTGGATGCCTACAAACCACACTTTTCTAACATTACATTTGAGCAAATTACAAAAGACCATAACAAAGCAGCAGATTCTATGGCTTCTGTGGGGTCACTTATAGACATGCCTACAAACACACAGAAATGTGAATTCTTGATCGAGCAATTGTTGATACCAGCCGTCGATGTTCTAGTTACTGAAATCATCTGCGAACTTGTTGGTCCCAATTCCCCATGGTATGAAGATATCTATGACTACCTTAAAAATGGTACCTTTCCCATTGACCTATCCGCTACCCAACGCAAAACCTTTATCCGTTGATCCTCCCGTTACACCATTCTGGGTGATACACTTTATCGCCAGAGTCTTGATGGTATCCTCCTATGATGTCTTAATGCAGAAGAAGCCAAAGCTACCTTACAAGATATACATGAAGGTGTCTATGGCACACATTCTACCGGTCCTAATCTCACTAAGAAGATACTCATAATAGGTTACTACTGGCCTACAATAGAACAAGATGCTTTGCAGTTTTCTAAGAAGTGTCTACAATGCCAGCAACATGGAGATTTGATTCACACACCAGCTCATGAACTACAAACTGTGACAACTCCATGGCCTTTTTCACAATGGGGTCTCGACCTTGTAGGACAAATCCACCCATCCTCATCCAATGGCCACAAATTTATCATTACCACCACTGAGTACTTCACGAAGTGGGTTGAAGCCATTCCCATGACTTATATCACCAATAAGCAAATAGCCAAGTTTATCCTTAACTATCTCATTTGCCAGTATGGTATTCCCCAAGCCATTCTCACTGATAATGGAATACCGTTCAAGAATCAAGATGTTCATGCCTTATGCACACAATACAATATCCAGCATCAATTTTCCACTCCCTACTATCTGTAGAGTAATGACCAAGCTGAGGTTTCCAACAAAACCATTCTCAAAATCCTCAAGAAAATGATCAATGAAGTTGGTCGTGATTGGCACATGCAACTCAATCCCGCACTATGGGCCTACCAGTATCAAAACACCAACTAGTGCCACACCCTATGCCTTGGTCTATGGCTCTGAAGCCATCCTACCTATAGAGGTTGAGATCCCATCCTTTAGAGTATCCATGCAGAACCTGATTGATGGAGGGGAGTATCATACTTCCGGATTAGCTGAGCTCAAATTATTAGATGAGAGGTGCCTTGCTGTGCTTAATCATCTCCATGTCTATCAAAACTGCCTCCAGCATAATTACAACAAAAAAACAAAGAAAGACGGTTTCAAGTTGGTGATCTTGTCTTAAAATAAAATCAGAGAAATCAAATAGATCAAGAAAAGAAGGGCAAGTTTGAGCCTAATTGGTTAGGACCCTTTATTGTCACAACAGCATATGGATTAGGAGCTTATACTTTATCTACATCTGATGACATTCCTCTAGATGAGCCACTTAACAGTGTTCATTTCAAGAAGTTCTATGCCTGATCCTCAAAGTATCAAAAAAAAAACACAACAAAAACAAAATAATCCATCCTCTGGTGAAAACCTGGCAAACAGGCGCCTTGGATAAGTACCATAGTGAAAACCTGGCAAACAGGTGCTATGTGTAGAGTCAGCATCCATCAGCTATCAAGTCCTGTTCATTCCGTGTCCATTTCACAACAAGCTTCATCCATCCATCCATAATAAAACCATTGACCTTGTTTACATTTCCATCTCCCTATCTAGTATAGCTTGGAAATTTGTCAATGTCCATTGTCGTCATCCCACATCTTGATCTATGTCAATAGTTATCATTGTCATGTCCTAGGTCAAACTTTCTATGTCTTCTTCATCCATCACCAATGCACATACCTCTACCAAAATGGGGGCAACTCTTTCCTTAACCTAGGTCTCAGAATGGCTTCTTGTTCATGGTTCACAACACACAATGCACTTCACATCAACACAAACACTTCAATCGTTCTCCTTTCAATAGATAACACCCTTTAACGGACACATCGCTCCTACGATAAGGCTGTTATCTTCCCAACACTTTTCTTACCTCATCACAAAAACCACTAGAACTACATATCATCTCTTCTCAATCTTAAGGTACCTTTATCCCATGGATATGGTTATGTGGACAGTCTGGCATACGAAGGAAGTATCCAATACTCAGGTACATAAGATCTCATCATTTCCCCAACCCAAGCTCAAACACCTTGACCCATCTCATCACTCTACCTAGAACTACATATTATCATCTTTCATCTTTTATGCCTTGATCCCATGGATATAGGGTATGTAGGCAATCTAGAATACAAAGGATGTATCCAACACTCAAGCACATATGATTCATCATTCTTCACCCATCTCAATCCATTGACATGTCACCTTTCTAGTCTTCCATTTATCAAAATCTATTCACCTCGACTTGACTAACTCAAGCAGCAAAATAACAAACAAACACATCCTTTCAAAGGAAAAGTCCTTAACAAACCTAAAGCAAAGCAACTTACTTACAGAGTCATATACTGTCCTACATGTCGATTGCCAACATTAGCTAAATTAATCTCAACCAAACAACAGATCAACAAACTTATCTTTTACAGAGTGTTCCATGATCGAGACCAACACACGCGTTTCATACAACGTGTGGCATTTCCTGAAACAAGACATTATCTTTTTCAACAAATAACACCCTTTAATGGACACATAGCTCCTACGATAAGGCTGTTATCTTTCCTATCAAATCTATCTTGAGCAACCTCTTTGGCAAGAGAATATTTTGGCCGTATGTTTACTTTGTAAGACAGTCAATTTTCTTTTTGGTTTATCTTTTGTTCCTTCATCCATTACCTATTCAAGGCTACCTTGATTTATCTATAATCTTGGTATATTGCGATGCAGTATATTTATAATCTTTAGCATATTTCTTAGCAGTATATGTATCTTGTGTGTGTTACGACCTAGCATCTTACATATTAATATTCTTGCATTTATGTATTGAAGTTTATTTTATGTTCAAGACTATGGCTCATTCACATGTCCAACAAGGTCATATTATGTCTAAGGGATCTAAGATCAAACCGCTTGCTTGCAGAGTCAACGTCCACGCACTCGGATATCACAACACCTTGGTCATTTATAGCTTGGTGCCAACCTATCCATGTGCTATATCAAAAATAAGGATTGCTCTTTATAAACAATTGTGAAACCGTTGCAACAATCTCATTCATTTACCCATTCACTTACCCATGGCCTTATATAGTTTTCAAGCAATGATCAATCAATAGTCTCTCTCGTCCATCTCCACTTTTCTTCTACCTATTGCATATCTGCAAAAACCACATGTTAGATATCACATGTCATCACATCTATATCATCATATCTATCTTATCATCATGTGTCATACATCTATAAGCATCATATAAGAAATATACATCATCACATAAATCCATAATCATACATACATGTCATCACATCCACGTCATCAAGAAATGCATAAACAAAAAGCATGAACATCAGTGTGCATAATGTGTCATCATATATCATCATATAAAGGTCATCAAAATACAAAATGTACATGTCTACATCAAACAGTCTATATGTATACATCCAAATATACATCCACAAGTATATCATGGCCATCAAGAGCCCGCAAAATATACATCGAATGCACGCAGGCATCAGTCAAAATATACAATGTCCATAATGGTACAAAAATGAAACAATATACAAAACACATGCTCTAGTGGGTAGAGCTACCCTCCTGCTGTGGTCCCTGTCCTCCGCCTGTACTTGGCAAAGGTCCCCTTGCTGGTCCTCCTCCCCCTGGTGGCACAAAGGGTCCTCTAATTGAGGACACTGACTACCCTGTCTTGCGTGACCCAGACGCCCCTGATCAGCTCCGCTCTCTATAGCTGGGTGCCTGCTGAGCTGCTAGTACTGCACCAACATAGAGACCCCTTTAGTACTTGGCCTCTCTACCTACTGAAACTAACTCTCCCTTTATGCAAATGAGCTCACTGTATAGTGTCATCTGATTGGCACCCAATGCACGTCGTGCCTCATCTCTCTCCCACCTTACTCTCTGAAGGGTGGCCTCTGCTGTCAGACACAGTTGAACTACTGCATCCCTCTCCAAAGTCACCTGGGCAAGCTGCCCATCATCTCCCACCAGTGCTGGCACGACCTGTGCCTCTGCCAAAGCTACCTATGCCTCTGTCAAAAATGCTTGTGTCGCTACCAATGCTACCTATGCCGCTGCAGCTGTCTGTGCATGTACCTATGCTAGGGACTCGACCTATCTCACCTCTGCCCTCGTTACATCCCTATCTCTCCTCAGCCTCACCATCCAGAGATCTAGACAAGTCCTCCATGTAGTCTCCTCCTGTAGCAACCGCTCTGCCCACTGTAGCTCAGTCTCTACAACTGGATCATCCTCCTCAATTATCTCTACACCAGCCTGCTGGCCCCTGTCATCTCCATCAGCTTGCTGTCTCACCTCTCTGGCCTGTTGTCTCATCCTCGCCTCTCCACCTGGCACCAACATCTCTCCCACTGCCCCTGCCACACCTGGTGTAGTTAGTCTCATTGGCTTGTGTGTATGCCAGTACTTGTCATACCTAGGTCTGCCAATCTTGAATCCCAATCCCATCTCATGGGGACAAGTCCCCGCAACTCTATCAGGACTGTAGCCATTAGAATCTCTGCATCCCAGTCCCCAACCTCTTGCCATGTCCTCACATGTCTCACCTCTCCAACAGGCAACCCCTATGGCAATCCAAACTGTCAGAGTACCCGCTCTGGTAGGTATCTCTCAATAGTGTCTATGCGTCTCCCAATCAGGTATCACGCCTATCTGCAGTACATCAGCTGCTCATGCTCATCCTCCCATGCCTTGCACAGTAGCCATGGTCGCCAAATAAATAGATCCATCTCGTCAATCTGTTACCTCCAGTGGCTAACAGATCTAAGCCACCTGTGTGTAATCACTCCCTCATACAAAAATGCATATGGATCTCCCCTCTTGCGGCAGTGCTGTGTAATTGGTCTGATAACTGGGATGTGCTCCCAAGCCCACACCTATATTAGAGTCACACCTGCTGATAGACTCCGGCCTCTCCTATATACAGAGTCATGCATATCTTGATACAACTGCCCGACACACACATACCCCATGCATAACGGATGCCATGTGTAAACATCCCTAAAAATATAGTACCCCATCCTACAGATAGTCCTCGAGATCAACTATCTAGGCAGAGGAAGCTACCAACCAACGAAGCCACAATCCATCTGATCCTATCACATAGTCTCGACACATCTGCCCACCGAATCTCACCATCCTCTATGTGTAGAATAACTATATCATGCCAGCCTCGCCTCACCCTGGGTCGAAGTCAACTCTCTCTCCATCAATCAGGATCTTGAGGATACGATACACTTCCTCAAGTGTCACTGTAGCCTCCCCTATCAGAAAGTGAAACGAACATGTCTCACTATGAGATCTCTCCACAACTGCTATCAAAAGGGTGAGATTCGCCCTAATATGTGTTAGGTGCGCCACATGCCATAATCCCATGTACTCTAGGAATGCATCCTCCTCCCAACTAATCTGCACCACCTCATCAGCAATGATGTGGTGTCACTCTCTCGACATCAGCGGGGGCATCATCCTCTACATCCACAAAACCACTTGTCAAACCTTTTGCACATTCCCTAAGTCCCTACCGACATCTACCCTATGATGAAAACCCTAAGACTGACTCTGCACTTCTCTAACCTAAGTGGTCAACCCCTGGGTCAACCCTAACCACTTCACTATTCTAACCTAGCCAAAAGTGCCTTGTTTTATCCAAGTGTGCTCCACTGTTCTACCCAAAGCGCTGATATGTGCATCCAACTGCGATTTCCTACTAAATGCCAAAAGTGACTTGTTTTACATAGGTGCGCTGAACTGTTTATCCATCCATGCCTCACTACACTCACAAAGGTGACTCATTTTTTGCACCCCCCATGCCAACCGTGCCTAACTACCTAACCAATTGCACTATATTGCTATGCCAATAGTGCTGCGGGACACTACCAACCGTGCTGCAGCACAACGTCTCAAAGCCAATAGTGCCGATCTTTGACCAAACATGCTCTACTAACCTAACAACTACATTGTAGCGCGCCAAACGTGCTTTAACTGACTACCACACACGCACTAACATGGGGCAGCACTTTTGGCTGACCTGGAAACCTACCTAGACACAACCCTAAAACTAACCTAAATCATCAAATGCAAGGAGGTTATCAAGCACTTACCATTTCCAGTGCTCCCTCTAGTCTCCCATACGTTTGCACTAGCTCCGCCTGATGCTTATGCATTGGGATTGGCATCTCTCTATGCTGCAAACTCCTTCTCCACTTAACTCTCACATGCTAAGCTAGGAGGCTCTAAGCTCTAATTTTAGCAACTCTTAGTGTGCAAAGTAAGGATTGTGGTCCCCTTGGGACCTATTTATAGTGTCCCTCCCATTTTTTGCTTCCCCCCACATGCTTTTTCTTCTACATTGTCATGCAATCTTCTAGTCGAGCGTCAAGCTAGTCCTTCTGTCACTTCCCTGTCTTTCCTCTCGAGGGGGCATACGCTGGGGCAGCTAGCTATACTGGGGCATCAAAATTGTATCATGTCTTCAACAATGATTTTCTTTGACACAACGTTGTAAACTACATCGCATCACAGAGGAGAAAAATGTAGACACCCTAAAATGACCATGTCATCGCATCACTTGCATTTCGTCAATTCTTCCAAATCCCCTGCATCCAACATTAATTAAATAATCTAATTATTTAATTAATTTCATTAAATTCTTCCAAAACTCCAAAAATTTGACATTAATTAAATAAATTCTCTTTATTTAATTAATTTAATTAAATTCCTCTATATTCTTCCAAAATTAAATATTTTTTTATTATTTAATGAAATCATTATCCTCTTTCAAATTTCAAGTCTACATTAATTAAATAAATCCCATTATTTAATTAATTCATCAAATTATCTCTTATCTACAATTAAATAATTTACATTATTTAATTAAATCAATTATTCTTCTAAATTAAATAAATCATGCAAATTTATTTAAATTATCTCAAACCTCTAAAAATAAATAAAATCAAATATTTTATTTATAATCTTCTATTCCTCTATCATGCACAATTAAATAAATAAATTTATTTATTTAATTTCAATTATCTTTCCATTTCCTCTAAAAATATCATGTTAACTCGTGCACAATTAGTCTTATTTTTAGAACTCTAAAAAAGGCAAAATTACAAGTTGAGTTATCTATTCAATCAATCTTGTTTTTGTCATATCTTAATAAAAATATCCTTATGAATTGACACATGTCGTGTGCACATTCATCATAGTTATTTGTTTTATCTCCTCCGTTGATTCTTCTGAATTTATTTTATCCATTGATCGATTATGTTTGAAACCTATATAAATCCCCCTCATCTCCTTCACAAATCCTCTTCGATCACTAATTCTCAGGCATCATTTACAGCGCTTTGAGCATACATCGCATCGTTGAGCACCTTTTACGATCTTTTGACATTGATCTTTGAGCATTCTCTTGTTGCAAACATGGTTTCACAACATATTTGAGCAATCCACATTCGACAAAAGAGAACAATACAATCTGGTAAAAGCTTTCTTATTTTTGATTTATTCATTGATCATGGCTTTTTATTTAGATAGATCTCTTTATGTTATGGGTTATTAACTTGGTTATTATCATAGTTTTGATTTTATCATTCGACCTATCAATTTTCCTCATACACACTTGCATTTTGGGAGGTTTTGCATGTCTTGTGTGTGTGTTACCCCATATATGCAGTTTAAAGACCTGTGCGATGAGTACATCCTGCATTATGGGAGGTTTGTTTACATTCTTGTACTTGCATTTGCATTTCATATATATGAGAAAAAGAAAAGAAAAGAAATCATTCCTGTCTTCTATGCATTAATGTGTCTTCTTTGCATTTAATGTATTCTTCATGTTTTGGGTGATTGTAACTGTCTTCTCCATGTTTTGCATGCCTGTCATTGTCTTCAATGTGTCCGATGTGTCTTCTCCGTGCTTGGCATGTTTGTTGTGTTTGTTGACCATACTTTAATGCATGTATTGGCCTCACATTTATACATACATTAAAGTGGGGGCTCCCCTTGGGGGATTTTCCCTCATAAGGTTTAAGTCCCAAGTCTTTAGTGTGCATTTAGGACATATTACATCATATTTCAACATCCCGATGAGAAAACCCCTAAGTGTCTTGGCAAATAGGACCTAGGGGGACCATTGGAGATAAACCCTACCCAAAATAGGGGGAGGACTTGGGCACCTGCACCCTAGTCCTACCCTATTTTGGGGCAGTCCTAATTTTTGGGTGTCGGCTTGTGACCGTTATTTAGGTCCTATGCCGACACGATAAGTTTGAATTACGAAATTCTTGGCGGAAGTGTTTGTAGTTGCATATAAAAGCATGTTTAGGCATTCATTTGTAAACTAAAGCATTACTAGATGATTACAAGATTTCAATTAGCATCCTAAAGGTGATTCAAGGCTTTCATTGTGTTGCAAGAGTAGATTTGTGTTGTTTATGTGTTTGTATTTGCAGATTTGAGAAATCATCTCCTCATGGCATGAAGAGCTTCTTCCTCCATGAGACCTTCACTACAAGGTGACATTCATTTGTGTTTGTAAGCCTTTATCATTTGGTTTTTGCCTCTGCCTCACAAGCGCATGTACTCTCTATCTGACAATGATGTTTGGAAGGCTTGAATATCTCTCCAGGGCTTGACTGAGGCAAGCCTCTAAACACCATAACCCCCTCCCAAAGTTTTCATGATTAGAGGTTACAAGTTGGAGTCGCAGACAAAGTGAAGTTGTAGGAGGGTACAATAGAGTGTTAGAATTGTAGATCAGAAAAGAAAATAGCTCCCTAGACTAGGGCACATGCTCTTTAGTCGTCAAAGTTTCACAATAGGAAAATCTCTGGTACATCAGATATAGGTTGCATTGGACTTGGGCGTCCGCTCTTTAGTCCCTGACTTTTCCATCTCTAAACCCTGAAAATAGGTGCATAGTATTTGTTATTTCACATCTTTCTATAGTAGCATTTTTTTATATTCATCTGTTTACTATTGTATTTGCATAATTAGGGTTTTAAGGTATAATTGAGCATAAGAGAAGATAATTGGCAATCAAGTCATAAAAATCCAAGTTTCCCTACATCTCATAGTGACCTAGGGTAGGATAGTACATTGCAACTTGACCTTAGGTCCTTAAATGAAAGGGTGAAAGGAGGATACACACAAAACTACTAAAAAACTAAACTATCCAAATTCCACCCTTTACAAGCCCCACGGTTATCCTCGAACTCCGAATTCGTAGTATAACTCTAGCTCTTTGTGTGATTAATCATATGAATTGATGTTGTTGTTTATCATGATTATGTAGACACTAACATGTTTCTTGCAGGGATGTGTTTGTGGGAACATTTGGCAATCATAAAGTACATGTCACTTCTGGGGGGCATGAGCTTTGTGAAATTCTATGTACCCTTGTGTGTTTTCTTCCTACCTTAACGTGCTTAATATTGATGCATGATATCAACCACCTTAAGGTGGGGGCATATATAAGGTAAGTTGTCTGTTGTAGATGTTCACAATGTGCTTGTCCTCAGGTGTAGTTTAAAGACTTGTATGATGAGTACATCCTGCACTCTGAGTTTGTTTACAATCAATCATCTAAGCCCTTTATAGAGGTAAGATATCGCGTATATCATTTTTTTATCTTAATCCCTCTATAGAGGGGGAGGTGTATTTCTCGGAGTAGATTGCATCATCCTATCATTTTCAAAAGTCCTCTGCGGAGGTGGGGAGTAGTTCTGTGACTAACTCAACCCTTAAGCGTGTTTTTGGTGATTGTTGTGGTGAAGCCCAATCATTGGTGTGTGCCTATAATGTGCTTAAGATGGTGTTAAACCTAGAAATAGGAACACTCCATTGCTTGTTTGCCGTGTTTTCTTCGTGTCTTCAAAGTGTGTGTTTTGGTGTGCTTGCTTTGTTTGGCATGTCTGTTGCCCCATATGCAGTCTAAAGACCTGCGCGATGAGTGTATCCTACATTATGGGAGGTTTGGTGTGTCTTACATGTGTGTTGTCCCATATGTAGTTTAAAGACCCGTGCGATGAGTACATCCTACATTATGGGAGGTTTGTTTACTTTCCTGTACTTGCATCTGCATTTCATATATATGAGGAAAAGAAAAGAAAAGAAATCATTCCTGTCTTCTATGTATTAATGTGTCTTCCATGTATTCAATGTATTCTCCATGTTTTGCATGACTATAATTGTCTTCTCCATGTTTTGCATGCTTGTCATTGTCTTCAATGTGTCTGGTGTGTCTTCTCCGTGCTTGGCGTGTTTGCTGTGTTTGTTGACCATACTTTAATGCATGTATTGGCCTTGCATTTATACATACATTAAAGTGGGGGCTAAATGTAATGTCAAAAAATGTCCCCTTGGGGGTTTTTTCCTCATAAGGTTTAGCTCTTGGGTCTTTAGTGTACATTTAGGAAATCTTACATCATATTTCAACATCCTGATGAGAAAACCCCTAAGTGTCTTGGCAAATAGGACCTACAGGGACCACTTGAGATAACCCTTGCCCAAAATAGGGGGGAGGACTTGGGCACCCACGCCCTAGTTCTGCCCTATTTTGGGCCAATCCCAATTTTTGGGTGTCAACTTGTGACTGTTATTGGGGTCCTATGCCGACACGGTAAGTTTGAATTTTGAAATTCTTGGTGGGAGTGTTTGTAGTTGCACATTGTTAGGGTAGTCATTTGTAAACTAGATGGACATTTTGATTCTCAAGCATTCTAAAGGTGATCAAAGGCTTTCATTATGTTGCAAGAGCATATTTGTGTTGTTCATGTGTTTGTATTTAAAGATTTGAGCATCCATCTCCTCATGGCATGAAGAGCTTCTTCATCCCATGAGATCTTCACTCCAAGGTGATATCATTTGTGTTTGTAAGCATTTATCATTTGGTTTTTTCCTCTACCTCACAAGGGCACTTACTCTCTATCTGAAAATGGTGTTCAGAAGACTTGAATGTCTCTTTGGGGCTTGACTAAGGCAAGCCTCTAAACACCACAACCCCCTCCCAAAGTTTTCATGATTGCAGGTTACACGTGGAAGCTACAGACAAATTAAAGTTGCATGAGGGTACAACAAAGTGTCAGAATTGTAGATCAAATGAGAAAATAGCTCCCTGGCTAGGGTGCCCACTCATTAGTCCTCAAAGTTTCATGACAGGAAAACCTTCAATGCAGCAGGAACAGGTTGCAAATCTTGTTTGCAGATCCTGACAAAAAGTAGGGCATTGGACTTGGGTGCCCACTCTTTAGTCCCTGACTTTTCTACCTCTGAACCTTGAAAATAGGTGCACAGTTATTTGTTGTTTTACATCTTTCTGTAGAAACATTTTCTAATATTCATCTATTTACTGTCGTATTTGCATAATTAGGGTTTTAAGGTATAATTGAGTATAAGAGAAGATAATTGACAATCAAATTATAAAAATCCAAGTTTCCCTACAT
This sequence comes from Cunninghamia lanceolata, assembly GCA_027924645.1. Classification (NCBI taxonomy): domain Eukaryota; kingdom Viridiplantae; phylum Streptophyta; class Pinopsida; order Cupressales; family Cupressaceae; genus Cunninghamia; species Cunninghamia lanceolata. Next base: position 14,706,726 of record BSBN01000472.1, on the reverse strand, counting down.
TTCATAGTGACCTAGGGTAGGATAGTACATTGCAACTTGAACCTAGGTCCTTGAATGAAAGGGTGAAAGGACGATACATACACAAAGCTACCAAAAACCAAACATTCAAATTCTACCCTTTACAACAATGAGCCTTTTTGCAGTGAGCACTTCTTGGACAGTGAGTCTTCGGGTAGTGAGCCTTCACGTAATTTAGTATTATTATCATAATATATTGTGATCTAACACTCATTGTGGTTTTTCCACATAAAAATCCTAGTGTCTATGTGTTATGACTTTATGGTTGTTGTTCTTATGTTTATTCTACTTTCATGTTATTGAATTTGGTAATTGGATTATAGATCATGTGAAGAAGTGGTTTTGTAGAATACTGATTCACCCCCCTCTCAATATTCTTTGTGTTCAATAGAGGACTGTTACAAAGAGATTCACTATCTCAAAGCAACAAGAGAAATCCACCATTGCAACTTTATGCCGTCTGCAACCTTTGGCTCACTGCCTCTAGCAACTTCAAGCAAACTGAAATGTAGACACCTTCTGCTCACTGCATCCAAGAGTCATAAGCATTTAAGCTTGCACTTAATTCACCAACCTTGATTCACATTCGCATCATCTTCTCTACTTTCTCTGCTTCAAACTTCACCTTGTATTTATACCATTCACGACCTAAGATCAGACTTAATGAAACATGTGCACCTCAAACATGCAACACCAAATAGGTTGGCATCAAACACTTTCATAGTGTAAAGAAGTGAAAGTGAACCATGTAAAGGGAAACACTGCAAGTGATCACATACACACCTCTCCAAGTCCAAAAACATCATGTATACCACAAAGAAGTATTCCAAAACATCCACACATCTTTCAAGAATATTCCAGAACAATCATAATCTTTTCCAACACTACCGCAACCACCTAGACCAAAGAATGTCTTCATTTTGCACATCAAGATGCACTACAACTAAAATCCAATATAAGAATTGAGTTTGTGGAGAAATCCAACACTAGAAACTTCAAGAGAAGGTAGATATAGACAATATAAGAACATTCCCAGATCTGCAAGACATGAAACCTTAATGCGGAGAAATGCGGAGTAGTTTTATTTCTCCAAGACAACCTTCTTCACAAGCAAATACTCTATCAAACACATCTTCCATTGCTGCATGATCTAGTACCTAAAACTTTGGATATAACATTGTTGAAATACACAGGACAACTAAGAGGGGGGGTGAATCAATTGTCACAAAAAGTTAACCTCATATAAATATCAAAGCATCAATTACTTAATTACTGAGAATTAGATTTAACCAAGAAAGCATGAAACCATAGACTTAATCACAATCACACATTCAACATAGGAGACACCATATTTTTACTTGGAAAACCCTATAAGGGAAAAACCATGGTGGGTGTTAGCCCACATAAATATATGAGTTATAACAATACCGAAAAACAAATGCTCATTGCCTACATGGCTCACTGCCCAAATTGCTCACTGCAAAGAATGGCTCACTACCAAAGGGGTGGCTCATTGCCAAAAGATGGTGAACTAATTTGGTAGCATCTACTCCATGCCTAGGTTTAGTTCCAGTGAAGCACAATATAACTTCTCTTCTCTACTCTTCTACACCTTTGCACTTATCTCTTCATATTCACACACTCCTCATCTTTTTTGCAATTACATTACAAGTTTTTATACAAGTCATCAACCTTGGAATGTACATCAAGGTTAGAAATACATTCATCATCCATTTGAACAATCTCCAAGATCGACATTACAAAAACATACATAAAAATAGGTCTGGACCTAATATAGAAATTAGCTACGGCAAAGATGTAAAGATGTATGTTGATCACGCCACGTCTTAGCTGGGACTCAAATACAATCCTTCACGCCATGACATGCTTCCACAATCTTCAAAACATCTTTGCAAATAATGAAATCAACCAGGTCAGCCAAGACTGGTGAGAACACTAGGTCTGCTAAGAACATTCTTCATCTATGATCCAATTTTCTCTTTGCGGACCAATCCAAGAGTAGGAACACAATCAGGAGACATCCACAAGCACATTGAGATCATTAGGAACAACTACACAACTTCTAATCAATCTGTCAAGAAGATTCTTTATACCAAAACACACAAACAACATAGCCAACTACTGTTATAAGGAAAAGATTGCTTGTGGACCACCAAATCATGAACCATTGGAGTTGAAGGCACATAACATCATCTCAGACTTAACTCTAGAACCACAAACCAAAATACTTTAATGCAGAGGAATGCGGAGCATAACACTGTCTCCCTATCACCACAAAACATACAGGAAAGGCAGTTTTCTCTCTGGTGAACATATCTCACTGAAAACTTTATATTAGAGGCTCAAACTCAGAATGTGGCATCTTCAGACATGCCTCTAAATAACTTTCAATCTGCAGACAAAGATATTCATCCTACAGAAAATGTGGAGCAATCTTTTGGATTGTTCTTCAATATGAAATACATTATTTCCACTACAACTCATGTTTCTATTGGAGGAGCTAATTTTCTCAATATCCTCATCATCAAGATTGCTTACATAAGTAAATACAAAGCATCTCACTCATTATAAGAAAGCAACAAAATAAGAGTACATTTGACACCAATGACAACACAAATATGTTGACATTAATGACAACACCGATTAGGCACATACTTGCAACAAACACCTCTACACACCTTTGATCAACACTTCACATATCTTTTTATTCAAATTTTCTAAAAAGCACTTTGAAACCAAGTGAACCATTTGCTGGATGTTGACATCGATGACAACACCAGTAAGATTCCAATAGATATAATAGTCTGAACACCTTCTTATCTAGGAAGAAAAGTTCATTTGCACATTGTAGCTTGTAAACTAAAGAAGTTTCCCAAAGATTGAATTGGTTCATGGTTAGAATCCAGGATTGGCATGTCATTTGCATGTTGTATTTTGCTAACAAAGATCAAGTTTTGTGTGGGCGCAAGCTGTGATTATAGCCTAAATTTTAAGGTCTATGAGGGTGTGAGTTGTGATTGTATCCTAAAACCTGAACCCAACTATATTTCTAGAGTTTCAAGTTGCAACTTGGTTTTGAAGTTTGAAGCACTTGTAAGTTTCTTTAGAAACCTAAAATTGGCAGTTTTAGCCTTTTTTCTTGTCATAACTCAATGAAATTTGGAGGGTGTTTTAGTAGATATGTTAAGAAGGTAATCCTATAGTTTTAGGAATCATATATCTCCTCCATGCCTCATTTTCTATGCCAACCATGGTGTCTTATCCCATGGTAGAGTTAAGTCTTTTACTTATAACGCCTTGCTTATGCATTGATATGTATGCCAATTGTGTCATCATAGGTTGCACATGACACCTTGGACATGTTAGTATGTTACGTGGTCTCTTATTACCACTTTTTTCATATGAAAAAATTGTTTAGTTATCTTTTGTCCATCAATGTCTTGAACAAAAGATTGGGGCATTACAATTCAAATCAAGGGTTGTAGTAGCTTATATTCGGTACTATTATTATATGATGTCATTAGGTGGTGGGACCACAATCACATGTTTTTTCTTTATATATTTGTTTGACACATTGTGCATTGTTCGATGTACAATGATGAATGGGAAAATCTATATTTTGGGAGGGAAACCTAATTCATGCACTTTTTTGGATAAAAGTCTTAGAATCCACCAATAATAATAAATAATAAACTTTAGTAGAAATATAGAGAATTTTTTAAAATATTTATACATTATTAATTTATTCACCCACATCCCATTATTCTATTAGTAAATCATGAAATATTTATGTTGGCACCATCAATAGCTTTAATTGGAAAATCATGTACACAAAACATTTATTACAACAAAATGAAAGATTGTAAAAATGTCAATCTTGATTTTGGAAGAGACCTCAAAGAATTTATTCATAGCATTAGTGGAAGTAGATTAATCAAAAAGTACTGATGCAAGGGAAATTATTAGAATAATCTCTTGTTGTGAGAATTTTATCCATTAATGTTTTAAATTCTAATTGAAATTTTGGGTGTGCAAAGACATAAGGATAATAATGTCACATATTCAAAGGCATTGGTCGTGGTAACTTAATCTTTTGGTTATGTCTTAATCTTTTATAATGGTTTGTTTTAAAGTAGTGGGAGGCCAAGTTGAACATTCTCTATTGATATTGTATATCTAGATAGTTCTCAATTGTCTCTTTGGATAAGTTTCTTCATAGGTCAAATAGGTAATAGTAGGGTTCTTTTGTCTCCTGCAAGTAGGAATTTCAAGACATAGAAAGATATGATAGGGTGAAGTTAAGCAAGGTATTTCTTATAGGATCTCCACTTATTGAAGAAGCTATTAGAATTATTATTGGGGAGGATATTCTCTAGGAACTTCTATAGAAGAACCTATTTAGTGATATCATTTCCTTTTTCTTATCTAATTTCATGGATATTTTAGATGACAAAGGGTTATTGAATTTATTAGAAAATACCTTTATTTATGAACACGTTGTACCTAAAGAGAAGATTAATAAGAGTTTAGATGATGAAAATGATAAAGTTGGGCCATAGGATGTGGGTGGTATTTTCCCACTTGATCTTTTTCCTAATTCAAATGTTGCTTGTTGTATTCTATAGAAAACTTGAGATGGCCTACTATTGGGTTCTTTGGTTGAGTTTAATAAGGATCTTATTCATAATGAAAGTGATGTATGTGGCTTCTTGTTGGCTAAATCAAGGGTAGTGAATGAGATGTAACTTTTTATGATGGTTTCCTTGATCATAATTAGTGTAAGAAGATTTAATAGAGTGAGATCTCTAAGGATGGAAAATTCTGGCAACTCTAGAGATAGTAACTTGTGCATCTCATTGCCTTTCTACCATTGTGTTCTCTTTGTTTCTATGCTATTATATTGGATCTATGGTTTTAGGTTAGAATGTGGTGGTTGTGCAACCTTTTTATTTCTCTATTCATGGTTGGTCTATTCACTTCTATGATAGTCTATTTTCCTCTATCTAAATCTACTATAATTTTCTTTTTTTCTAGATCTTATTAGGGGTTGTTTTTTGAGTGTTTATGATTCCTGAGCTTCATGTTAGGGAAGCTCAAGGACTATGTATATTTTTAATATTACATTAATATATCAAGGTTTGATCAAAAATAAAATGACAATACTATCATTGGATGGTCTATAACAAATTTATAGTAGTGTCCTTTCTATTTTTTTATTTCAAATTTCATGTTGAAAATTTGAAAGGAAAGTCAGATAAAATATTCCACTATTAAACCTATGAGGAGAAAAGTGTAATAAATAAAATTGTATAAGTTTAATATTTGAAAATAATATGAAAAACATAATAAATGACATTGTGTTTACCATAAGAAAAATCTTTTAGGAAAAAACCTAGCCTCAAAATCTCAAACCAAATCTATTCATAGAAACTATAATAGTTACAATAAAATGACAAGCTCAAGTCTTCACAAGAGATCACACAACAATAATTCTAAAGATAGTTTGGTAGCACATTGATACTTGCAAGACAATTTTATAAATTGATAATACCTCCAACCCAAACACTCATTTTAGAGTCAAGAAAAAAATCACAAACCATTAGTGGTTTCTAAAATAGTGTGTTTGAAATCATGAGCTAAAAATTAGGCACCCAAATCCATGAAAAATTTCAATCCCTAAAAACAAGTTGAGTTAACCATCAATAAAATAGAAACAACCATCACCAACTTGGACACTCAATTTAGTCTTATCCTTCTTTTTTCAAAGATGCTCCATGATTTTCTCCTAGTTCATAGTTGAGTCCCTATCATCAAGAGCATGCTCTTTCAATACTGGAAATTCTTACACACTTTACAAGTTGTCGTAGTTAAATTTAGTAACTTCCATGACACTTAGTCTTATAAATTACCAAATTAGAAATTACAGGAATCAAATTTATATAGTAACAACCTCCCATCACCCACCATGTCACAAATAAAACATGGATCACTTTATTGATCCAAAAAAAATTAAATATAAATAAGTATTAGGTGAGCTTATTTTATATTGTTAAACTATGGTGGGGCCTAACAAATATATTATGCTTAGACATGTATGAAAAATAGGGAACCATAGAAAATGTTAATTTTAATTGTTAACTTTTCTTGAAAACTTTCCACCATTTGATTAATTATGATCAATAGATGCATTTCTATTTTTGAAGGAAAATCTCAAAAGCTAGATATTGGTAACATAAACCTCTAGAATCAGCTAGAAGATATTAGATTGATTTAGATCAATGATTAAGATTTGTACTTTTAGTACAAGGAAATTGAATGATGTCCCACAAATTCATTAAATCACCTTGATGATGCCACTAATAATAAATACTATTTGTGGTGTCAGTGGGGTGATTTAATGAAGTTATTATTAGTGGCATCAATAGGGTAATGTAATGAAATTGTGGGCCATCATTCAGTTTCCTTGTACTAAAATTATAAAGATCATGTATTATTATTTATATTGTAGTACTATACTTGGCACTTGTATTAGAATCACAATGATTTGGAAAATAAGAAATTTAGAAAAAAAAGAAACTTAGGTTTTTGCATTACAAATTTACAATTTGACTACTAAGTGGTTGGAAGCAAGACTGCACCAAAAATTTAAATATCAGTTGTGGGCCATGGCAGAGTCATTCAATCATTATATTCATCTTTTTGGGTAAGTGAAACACTAAAATCCTATATTCCTTCAAACTTTCTTTTAGTATAATCCTTCAATATCAAAATTTTCAATATCTTGGTGGCACTTTATGCATCCAATATTTGTATTGTGCACTCATATTGTCTATAGTTTTACATTATTAAGCAACTAGATGGTACAAGAGAAGGAATCAAAAGTGGTGGAATTCATCATGACAACTATACATAGAAGGTAAGTAAAGATTAAATTTGTAGTTGAAATTTTATATAAAAATCAAGTTCAACTACTAATGTAGTCATGGATGGAGGATCCAATGAAGGATTGTCCAACCATATAGCTAAAAACCAAAAACAACTCACACTTCAAAAAAATAGCAACAATTGAATGAAACAACATGATTCTTATTAATTTCTTAGATTTTAATGATTAAAACTTGTTGTTATTGGGTTCCTTACATGATAGTCTACAACCATTTGATTAGTACAAACATGAAATCACACAAACTTGAAACTGAACTATTTAGAAACTACACTAATCAAAACAAACTCATTACATTCCTACTTGCCACACTATCTACATCTTCACTATTAATAATATGCTTCATTTTGGTCTCTCATCCTCATTCTCACACTCTTTTACTTAAACATCATTCTCTCTCTCTCTCCTATCATATTTCCTTCCTTCACATGCACACTCTTTTCTTTGATGTCGATCTTCTCTTCCCCACCCTCATTCTTATTTTCTCCTTCTTAATATCTTGACTATATTAAATTGATCACAAGCCATGTATATATAGTAATCCCAAGCCTCGAAGATAATTTGTATTGGCTACAAGGTGGTGTAAAGCTTTATTCCACATGAAATATGTAGTCATCTAGTGTTAACAAGTTTTTAAATCCATGTGGTGATAACAGAATGAAGAATATTTTTGTGGTACTCAAAATATGCTCTCCTAGATCTAATGAATCCTTACAACTACTTCCTTTCTAGTGCAAACTTTGAATAACCAAGTGCAAGTGTAATTAGTTGCAACTGTGTAGGTCTGTCAACCTAGTAGATGTTCATGAACCATGTTATGCCCTTTTGGTGATCCAAATCTCTTGAAGTATGGATATAACATTTATCCATTACTTTACAACATACTCTCAAAATTGTTAAACTAAATCCCAACTTAGGGTGAAATGTGGTGGCTGTTACCATGAATTTAACAAAAAACTAAAAACAAATGAACAAACTAAATGAACTAAAAATAAATATTTTTGGTCAATACAATATTGCCTCTTTACCTAGGGATGCTCTTGCATCAGACACCTACAGTAAATCAAAAATGAGTTCTTCATTTTCTAGGATGGTCTACCCCCGCCTTTGCATTCCATATTGAAAATTCTTCAACACTTTCCTTCCATCACTTCAAGTATTCCTCAAGTGACCCATCCTACTTGCTTTCTCCCTCTTCATTACTTGACATTCCTTCAAGATTCTTGTTTTGGGTTTGTGGTACTCTATGATGAGTGCCAGGTAGCACCCATGAAATACATCTTTTTACCTCTCTTTTTCTCCTTTCTTATTCCATTGTCCTGATGACTGCACCAAAATAGCTAACAAGATTGTTCTAATGATGATTAATAAGAGATGAATTACTTAAGATCATGATTTTTGATTGAAGGACTAACGTGTATTGAATTGATGGGAATGTAGAAATCTTCTCTTTTTGAATCAATGGGTGCAGGTGTTCGAGTAGACAATTTTGTGCATCTCCGGAGGTAGTCCTAATGATCTCTGGAGCTGACACCAGAATGCCATGACTGGTCTCCAATGTTTCAAATTTGATTGGAGAAGTTTTGGGATAAGGAGGTGAACCATCTCTGGAGCTAGACTGAAGTCTTGAGCATCTCCGGAGCTAAACAAGAAGGTCATAAATATATCTCTGGAGCTATAGACAAAAACATACATCTCTGGCACCTCTTTAGAATAGTGCAGATTTCTAGCACAACTGTTGGTCAGACACTTCCAGTGGTGATCGGGATGCTCCTGATGTTACTCAAATCATCATCTGAGTAATTGAGGGCAATCTATAGTTAACTATTGGAAGTTTTTATCTCTTTTTTATTTTTGCATGAGTTATTGATAAAATGATTTAAATACCTATATTTCAGGGCCTCGCTACCCAAGTGTATTTAAAACTAAGACTCAGATTCAATGTGGACTTCTATTCCACTCAATCTATTTTATTTGCATGGATATTTATTCTGTAGTTAGACAGTTAGTAGAATAAAGAGATTGATGTTATCTCATAGAAGAACTAGTAGTTAAGATAAGTGATATCTCATCACTGATGGGATATAAAAACTTACAGAAGAAACAGCAAAAGGATAGCGATTATTTTTCTAATTTTTGCAATCTCATTTTGACATCAATATTTCCTGAATACAAAGCTGATGGAATTGGACTGAATTGAGTTGTGATATTATTCTCTTGTGTTGATTCTTTACTTTAGTCTTCAATCCTAAGGGTGTGGAGCAAGGGCCCACTCTCACTACCAAGGAAGAAGGCTAGTACTATTGTTTTGTTATTTCAAATTCTATTTAAAGAGATACTTAGTGTTTTCATAGATAGATTCATGTTACAATTGGAAGGAATAATATAGATTTACTTTAAGCAATTCACTGTTCAGTTCTGTTTTCAATATTCTTGGAATTCATTTCATAGTAGATAGATCAATTTCTTTAAATCAGTAAAGGTCATTAGAATTAGCTAGATATAATTGGCAACTATAGGATTCCTAATTGTAGATAGCCAAGGACACAACCATGGATTTGACATTTGAAATATGATTAAATGATGAGGTACAACGACCCTTGTCATTTTTGGTGCCGTTGCTAGGGATATTGTGTTAATTAGGAAAACTTAGCTAAACAATTTTAGGATAGATTTGTATGGTTAGAGCTAGAGATTCAAAAGGAAGATACATAAAACATACACCCCATCAACAAACTATAGGAGAAAGCAGTGGGGTGGCACAAGATCTTGTTGAAGAAGGAAACCTAGAACCTACCTTGGAAGCTACACCTCAAATCAATAATCCCTTAAATCCTCCAAATCTTCCACTCGCTGACTATATCCAAGAATTACAACAAAAATTCTAGGTAGATCCTTTGATAGAACCTAGTTCCTCATAAACTCATTATGAATCCCAAGGAGAAGAATCAATATCAGACATGGAAGATAATCATGATAACCATGAAGAGGAAGAAAATCAGGCTCCAAGAACCTTCTCATATCCCATTGTTCTAGCTCTAGAGACAATGCTCCTATGAAAAATATTTCACCAGCACACTTGCCAAATTTTAGAGGTCTTGCTTCTGAGGATCTAGATCAGTTTTTGTTTTGAATTCAAAGTGGTATGCTAAACTTATGATTATGGATCAGATAACGAAAAACTCAAACTATTCCTTTCATCCCTGAAAGATTCTGCAATGAGATGGTTTATGGGTTTACCCCAGAACTCCATCCATTCCTGGGATCAGATGGAAACAGAGTTTTTAGGAAAATACCAAGATTACTATAGAGTCAGTAATAAAAATGAGGAATTGTTCAAAATTAAACAAGGAGAGGAAGAAACCTTAGAGGACTATGTGGATAGGTTTAACTTTGCTTTGAGAAGGTATGGAAACCTAGTAAATCACTCTTTGGCTAGAACCCTGTTTGTAAAAGGATTAGACAAAGAATTAAAATAGGCACTGGATCTGATGGGAAAAGGAAATATCAACAAAATGGATATACCTACTATAGAAGCACTCTGTAGGAACTATTCTAGAACCCAAGATGGAGTGAGATCATCCAAAACCTTCAAATGGAAGAATGGAATAGGACAATTAATGGAAGAGATTACAAATCTGAAAATACATATTCTGGTCCAAGTAAATACCATGTTAGATGGAATTTTGAAAAAAATTAGAACAACTGATCAAGGTAGAACAACTGAACCACTCTCCATTTATTGTCCTAGGTGTAGAAACAAGCATTTGTTGAGAGAATGCCCTTTAGGCAAATCAGAGATCTGTCAGATCTATGATAGGGAACATCCTACCAGTCAATGTAGTCAACTTCCAGCCCTAAAAAGGCTGAGTAATAAGAATGCCATCATAGAAGAAGAGTTGAACTATGTAGGACAAAAACAAGCTAGAAATTTCCCTTATAATCAGTATCCAAATCAGCCTTCTTATAGGGGTCCTTCTAATTGGGGAAAAAATCAATGGAATCCAACTTGGTATGGGCCTCAGAATAATCCTCCTTGGGGATAGAAAGATTGGCCAAATCAATAATGGCAAAAGCAACATTGGCAAAATCAACCCTGGGGGAATCAACAGTGGCCACCACAGTTTGGATCACAAAACATGCAACCTTAATGGGGTCCTCAATAGGGATATAATCAACAATACTAGGGACAACCTAGATGTTTCCAACCTCAAAAACAAGCATTACTAACTGGACCCCCCAACATACAAGGTCAGTCACAAAACAAACTAGTTAGCCAACCACCCTTACCAGCTCAACCTATACCAAATCCATGAAATAAATAGGGAGCAACTATTTATATGACAGAACAAGAAAACATGGCTGGTATTAACGTTATATATGCCAATAATCTCCAGCTACATTTTGGGAAAGTATTCCCAAGGCCATCTCCTCCAACTATAGTTGAAGTAACTAATGATGTGGAACCTGAAAATTCATCCACTCAACTTCCAGAGGAGATTACTACTAAAACAGTGCTAAAAGAATCATCCTTGGATAACTCCAGACTTCCTCCTAAAAGGTTGACTCTGAAGAACATTCCTGGAAACATTTCTGGTAAGAGCTCCGGAGATGCTTCAGAGATGGAAAAACTAGCACCATACCCAGAACGACTCAAACAACATGTTCCCTAGAAAAAGATCTTACAAAAACAAGTTCAATCTACCCTAGAATCAAAACTTTTACAAGAAATTAGACAACTGAACATTGAAATTTCACTCCTCCAAGCAATTAGGGATGTGCCAGAACTAAACCAATTCATCAAACAACATTGTGTCAAAACACAGGGCAGGAAGGAAAACTTTCCTTCTAAAATACAGGTGGAAGGGAAAGTAGTAGATCTACTAATGGGAAAAATGCTCCTCCCAAAATATGGAGACCCTGGAATTCCTATCATAACTATTTACATCTCAGGGGAAGAAATTTCAAATGTTTTGGTTGATTTGGGAGCAACAATAAATGTGATGATAGTTCATACAATTGACAAATTAGCCCTAACAAGTATCCAATTCACATCTACAATCCTTCAACTTGCTGACTAGTTAGTATCTATTCTGAAAGAGGTGATTATTGATGTTCCAGTTGTGATAGAATCATGGGAATTCCCAGTAGACTTCCTGATATTAGAACCAAGGAGCCAGAGAAATGCTTATCCACTGATATTAGGAAGACCATGGCTAGCTATAGTAGCAACATCTATTGATTGTTGAACTAGGGATATGGTCATTTCTAATGGGATAAATTTGAAGAAAATATCTCTGTATCCTCTAGCTAAACCATCAATACATTATGCAAGAAGAGTATGGGGAGATGAGCCAGATAACATGGAAAACAGTGCCTCAGTAGCTATTATTACAATCAAGGAACATTTGGGTGAGTTGGAAGAAGAAATCTACTATGATACAATAGAAGATATTACTCACATTCTAATCAATGAGGATGTAATGGAGCTTGCCCAAGATTCTAGGAGAGAACTTCTCACTTCTGCTCATTGTACCCTAGCAAATATCATTCCTTGTGGAGAGACCTTTTATAGAGACTTAGCCACATTCCACATCTTGCTTCCACATTCTTGTCCCCTCAATACCATGACTCTAGTATATGGATTGACTACATCCATGGATCAAATCACAAAATAGGTCATGATTTTACCAGGAAAAACACTTAATATCAACACCCAGTTAGCAGAAAATCAGGAAGAAAAACTTATCCAAGTCTGATTTCCCATTCAATAGCTTTTGCTTGGGAATACCAAGATATGAAGGGCATCCCTCCTAAGATCTGTACCCATCATATATACACAGAAGATGTCAAACCTGTCAGACAACCCCAGAGAAGACTGAATCCTGCTTTAAAAGACATTGTTAAGACAGAAATAGAAAAATTGCTGCGAGCAGGGTTTATATATTGATGCAAGAGCATCTAGGGTGTAAGAGCAATCTTGCATCAACCAAAAAAAAAATTTGTTTCTTTTCAATAAGGGCTAAATTTGGCAGGGTTAATATTTTTAGTAAGTTTGCATTGCATTTGTGCACGGTTGGATACAAAATCTTACACAGACCTCTAGAATGGTGAATTGAAGCTAATGGTGAAGAAATCACTTCAATATAATTTGTCATTTGTGAGATATTAAAATTTCAAATTCTAAAACTCCTATTGAAATATTCAAAGTCAAATTTGAGGCACTTAGAGGCTCTGGATGGGCCCGAAATTTGGTGGGAAACCCAAGTAGTCTACCTATCGGTGCTACTTGCCGCACCATCGTCTCTTCGAGAGCTTTCCGAAAATGTACTATAATTGAAGATCCAACGGTCAGATCGAAAGTTATGGCCCCGCGAAATTGACCTATTTTTAGAGGGAGATGCAAATTTCAATATTAAGCTGGTGGTCGCCAAAAAGGGCTATATATAACCATTTTGGGAAACCTTAGGTTAGTAGAGTTAAGGGGGAAGGTACAGAGTCAAGAAAGTCAGAAAATTAGAAACCCTAGTTGATTTGGGAATTACAGAAGGCTGAAGATTCCAGAGTTTCAAGAGAGGGAGCTGTAATGTGTTGCAGCCTGTAGGAGATTCATCCTCTGATTGTATTTGAGCTTCTGTAATGTAATATTTTTCCCATATTAATAAAATATCATTCTATTTTCTGTGTGCAATTTCTGTTATTGTGTGTTTTATGATTTACCCCCTTCATCAAGTGGTATCAGAGCAAGGGTTCCTAAGTGTGTAGACAGATCGCTGGCTATGAGGCAGTTTGCACCAGGACCTGAGGTTGTGGGTTTGCTGCGGAGACCAAGATGCCTCCATGAAGAAATCGTGTTGGGAGGAATGCTTTGACAAAAGAGAGTTTTAGAGCCCTGCAAAGACAAATCGATGCATTGCAAGAGGAGCTGCAAAGAGGATTCGAGCCAAGAAGGAGAGAGGAAAGCAAAGATGAAGCTGAAGAAGAGCTATCTGAGGAAGAACAAGAAGTTGCGGGAGATCCTGCAGAAGTTAGGTTGTTGAGGGCCATTTCAAAGATCAGAAAGAGGCCCAAGATTGAAGTTTCTACCTATTCTGGAGATTTGAATCCGGAACAACTTATTGATTGGATCAATGATATGGAGGAGTATTTTGAGTATGAAGATGTGGAAGACCCTGAATGGGTCAAGTTTGTAAAGACAAAGTTGAAGGGCCACGCCAGTATTTGGTGGAAGGAGGTCAGTTAGAGAGAAATAGAAGAGGAAAAGCAAAGATTACCAGATGGGAGCGGATGGTGGAGAAATTGAAGAAGCAGTTCATTCCTGTGGACTATGAGATGGAGTTGTTGAAGATGCTGCAAGGATTGAAGCAAGGTAACAGGTCTGTTAAGGAGTATACAGAAGATTTTTATAAGATCACTATCAGGATAGGCCATGGAGAGGCCAACAAGGAGAAGGTGGCCCGTTACATTAATGGGTTGAGAACAAGTATTCAAGAAGAGTTGAGCTTGGTCAGAATGACCACCATAGAAGATGCGTACCAATTTTCCCTAGAGGTGGAAGAGAAGCTGAATAAGAGATTTGAAAGCAAGCAAAGGGGAAGAGGTCAAGGCGGAAGGACTGGCGGAAGACCCTATGGAGGTCGAAATGAAGATCCAAAGAAAAGTGAAGAAGCTGGAACTAGTCAAAATCGGAGAGGAGGTAATACCTACCGCCTTCGTGACTAGAATAATGGTGAGCAAAGAGGAAGAGGAAGAGGTAGACCTGGGCAAGGACCTGGAAGAGGAGGTTTCAGAGGAACATGTTTCCAATGTGGCGAAGAAGGGCATCGAGCATACGAGTGTCCACAACATCAAGGAGGGATGAATAGAAGACCTGAAGGTAATGCATGAGTTGCACATGTGGATGAAGATGCCCAGTCTGAGCGCTCCAAAGATGCAGAAAGGGGAGAAACCCTAGTTGTCAGAAGAACTTTGTTGAATGAGGAGAAAGAACCCAATCAGAGGAAGAGTTTATTCCGCACAAGGTGCAAATGTGAAGGTAAGTGTTGTGATATTATTATTGACAGTGGAAGCACTAATAATCTTGTTTCAGAGGAGATGGTTGACAAGAAGAAAGCATCCGCATCCATACCGGATTGCATGGTTGTAGAAAGACCATAGAGCTTTGGTCAAGGAACAGTGTTCAGTGAAGTTCAAGATTGGTGACTACCATGATGAGGTGTTGTGTGACATCATACCGATGGATGCATGTCATATGTTAGTGGGGAGGCCGTGGCAGTATGATAGGAGCACTGTCCATGATGGCCATGCAAACACACACTCCCTAACAAAGGATGGAGTCCGTCATAAGTTGAAGCCCTTGAAGGAGGTGGAAGAAAAAGTATGTAGTACTACTAGAATTTGCTTGGTAGATGGTCGAAAGTTTTTGGAGGGTATGAAGCATAAGCGTCATTGCTTTGCATTGCTTCCTAAGATCAGTCAAGAGAAATGTGAAGATGTACCAGTAGAAGTCTCGAAAATGTTGGAAGAATTTCAAGATATTGTCTCTGATAATGTACTAGAAGGTTTACCACTAGTGAGGAAGATAAGTCATCAAATGGATTTGATACTAGGACCTAGTTTGCCAAATAAGGCAGCCCATAGAATGACTCCAGCACAGAATGAAGAGTTGAACAGACAAGTTCACGAGCTGTTAAGGAAAGGACTGATAAGGGAGAGCCTAAGTCCATGTGCGGTACCTGTAGTACTAGCAACAAAGAAAGATGGAGAGTGGAGGATGTGTACAGATTCCTGAGCCATCAACAAGATCACAATCAAGTATAGATTTCTATTGCCGAGAATGGATGACATAATGGATTGTTTGAGTGGAGCCAAGTACTTCAGGAAGATTGATCTGAAGAGTGGGTATCACCAGATTCGAATCAGAGAAGGAGATGAATGGAAGATAGCCTTGAAGACAAAGGAGGGTTTGTATGAGTGGTTAGTCATGCCATTTGGGCTAACCAATGCACCGAGCACATTCATGAGGCTCATGAACGAGGTACTGAAGGAATTTTTGGGAAGTTTTTTTATTGTTTATTTAGATGATATTTTAATTTTCAGTAAGACTTGGGATAAGCATTTGATGCATATCAAAAGAGTTTTAGAGAAGCTGAGGGAGGAGAAGTTGCTGATTAATCTGAAGAAATGTAGTTTTGCAAAGGAGTCGGTATACCTGGGATTTGTAGTCTCAGAGGAAGGTCTTAAGATGGACCCAAAAAAAGTAAGGGCTATCATTGAATGGCCTACGCCAAGGAGTGCAACGGAGGTAAGATCCTTTCATGGTTTGGCAAGTGTTTACAGAAAGTTTATCAAGAGTTTTAGTAGCATTTGTGCACCCCTAACTGAGACAATGAGAGGGGATAGAAAAGAGTTTAGATGGACTAAAGGAGCAAACAAGAGCTTTGATACATTGAAGCAGAAAGTTGTAGAACAAACCGTTTTGGCACTTCCACATTTCAATAAGGTATTTCAAGTAGATTGTGATGCTAGTGGTAGTGGTATAGGAGTTGTTTTGAGCCAAGAAGGTAAGCCCCATTGCCTATTTTAGTGAGAAGCTTAATGATGCCAAGAAAAAGTATTCTATTTATGATCAAGAGTTTTATGCAATAGTTCAGGCTTTAAAGAAATGGAGACATTATTTGTTGCCAAAGGAGTTTGTTTTATATACTGATCATTAGGCTTTGCAGTATCTTAATAGTCAAGGAAAGTTGAACCAAAGGCACTTGAAATGGGTTGAGTTTTTGCAGAACTATACTTCTGTTTTGAAGCACAGGAGTGGGAAGTCCAACAGAGTTGCAAATGCTTTGAACAGAAGGCAAAATTTGTTGACAGAAATGAAGATAGAGGTTGGTGGGTTCAATGAGCTCAAAAGTTTGTATCTTGAAGATCCGGATTTCATAGAGGCCTGGAAAGCTTGTATGGAACCTGTTACTTTGGATAGGACAAAATGGTTGGATTTTATAATCCAGGATGGCATGTTATTTAGATGAAGCCAGTTGTGCATTCCAAGGAGTTCCATGAGAGAGAACCTGATTAAGGAGAAGCATAGTGGAGGATTGGCTGGACACTTTGGTCAAGATAAGACCATTTCTATTGTTGGTGAAAATTATTATTGGCCACAGTTGCAGCAGGATGTGTGGAAATTTGTGCAAAGTTGCAGAGTATGTCAGATGGCAAAAGGAGCAAGTCAGAACACAGGTCTACATCAGCCATTACCTGTACCAGAGAAGCCATGGGATGATATCAGTATGGATTTTGTTCTTGGTTTACCAAGGACACAAAGAGGACATGATTCCATTTTTGTGGTGGTGGACAGATTCTCGAAGATGGCATATTTTATTCCTTGCAAGAAGACTAATGATGCTGTTCATATTACTGAATTATTTTTCAGAGAGGTGGTGAGACTACATGGTCTACCAAAGAGCATAGTTTTAGATCGAGATACTAAGTTCGTTGGTTATTTTTGGAGGACATTATGGAAGAAGTTGAAGACAAATTTGAAGTTCAGTTCTGCACACCATCCACAGACTGATGGACAAACCGAAGTGGTGAATAGGAGTTTGGGTAACCTGCTATGGTGCTTAGTAGGAGATAAGCCCAAGGAATGGGATTTGATTTTACCACAGGCAGAATTTGCTTACAACAATTCTGTCAATAGGAGTACTGGTAAATCGTCATTCCAAGTTGTATATGGCAATATCCTGAGAAATGCTTATGAGTTAAGGAAGCTGGACAAAGGAGAAAAGACAAGTGCTGAAGCTAAAGACTTTGCAGAACATCTAAAGAATTTGCATGAAGAGGTGATAAAACACATTAATAAGATGAATATTCAGTACAAGGCTAAGGCAAATCAGAAGAGGAGGTATAAGGAGTTCCAGGTAGGAGATGAAGTCATGGTTCACCTGAGAAAAGAAAGGCTCCCAGTTGGAACATACAATAAGTTGAAAATGAAGAAATTTGGACCATGCAGAATCTTGAAGAAGCATGATTCAGGAAATGCATATGAGGTAGAGCTACCAAATGGGATCAATATTTCCCCTATTTTCAACATTGCTGAATTAGCAGAATATCATGAAGGTAGAACAGAGGATCGACCAACAGAAGCGCAGTGGAGTATTCCAGCATCTACTTCAGAGAAGGAGGGAGATAGAGGGTGTATACGCCTAAAAATGACACAAATCATCCTAAATAAATATTCTAAATATTTATTCCATTCTTCTACCAATTAAATAAATATTCTAAATTTATTTAATCAATTCACTATCCCATAATTAAATAAATTCTATTTATTTAATTAAAATTCTTCTATTTGTCCTTCACAATTAAATAATTATAAATTATTTAATTAAGCCTAATTCCTCTATCCTAAAGTTCTAAATTCAAAATTCCACATCACCTTTTCCACCTCACCTTGTCCACCTCATCAGGTTGTACATGTAATTAAATATATTTAATATTTAATTGCCTTATTTTCCCGCACCCACATAGCCTATTTCTTCTCCAATCAGAGGTCAGTTAACCAATCAATCAAATCTGTTAACTAACCTGTCAGTTGAGTCAAATCCTCAATCAATCCAGTCAGTTCCACAATCCACTCTTCTAACTGATCAATCAATTCTGTTAACAGACCAGTCAAGGGAGTTAACTCTCCATTCAGTTTTGTCACATCCCCCCTTTCATGATGGAGCTGGGACACTTGTCACATTTCTATTGGTTGCACATTCCTGAACCATTCTCAGCCGTCGATCTGCATATCTCCTCTCAACCGTTGATTCCTATTCCTCCGAGTCTATAAATGAAGCTTCATCCCTTCATTCTAATCATCCAGGCTTTTGACATCGTTACTCTGCAGAAATATCACCAGCGCGCCTTTGGCACCCACTTGTCATCTACAAGCTTGAGATCACCATTGTTGCATTGGAGCTCACCTTCATTGCATATCACACCATAGCCGTTCACCATCGACTTCCTCAAACAGCTTTAAAAGATTGCACTCTCTGAGGGCTCATCTCATCTGCAAAAGGACAATTTGTGATAGGCGAACAATAGAAGTTTTGAAACGGAAGAGGTTTGCTGTGTTTGTTCATTGCTTTGTTTACTTGAATCTTCTTTGTTTCACTATTCTGTTGATGTTTGAGTCATGTTTAATTCATTTGATTGATCACCATTTTACCCTCACATTTTTGGCGCCCACCGTGGGGCCGTTGCCGCTTTATTTCACCATTTTTGAGCTTTTTTGAAGGCAAGTTCCGTACAGGTCCCGCAGAGTCACGCACAGATTAGTTCGGCGCATCTGTTCATTTTTACGGCACTTTTGAAGACTGTTACGGCGCTTCTAAAAATCCTGCGCATCTGTGTATTCTTACTGCGCTTTTACAGACTGTTACGGCGCTTCCGTTCTAACTGCGCATATGTTGACTGTTACGGCGCATCTGAAGATTGTTGCTGTGCATCCATTAAAACTGCGCATTTATTCATTTTAACCGTGCATACGTTCAATCTTACAGCGCATTCGTTAGTGCTGCGCTTCTGTTGATCATTTCTGCGCATCTGATCACCGAAGCTGCGCATTTGTAACAGACTCAAGTTTTAGTACTTTTCTAGAGGATTTTGCTAATGTTAACCCCTTTGCAGGTGTTTGCTGGAGCGGTTTTGCAGGATAGGCTCGGGTTCAGTTACATGTAGTTGCATCTAATTAGGTCACCTTTCATTTTCTGGGAAAGAGTAAAATGGTTGTTCATTACAAATCTTCATCTAGTCCTAATTAGGGAGGAAGTAACTGGTTTATTTCATGCTTGCATTACAAACACCTTCAAAGTTATTGCTATCTGAGGTTTAAAATTGAACTCATCACTGATCTTGAAAGTTAAAATCAACCATTGCTATATCGTGAGACCTGAATTTCAAAGTTAACAATCTCGTGCTTCGCGGTTTTAAATTTGAACTCATCACTGATCTTGCAGTTAAAATGAACCATTGCTATATTGTGAGACCTGAATTTCAAAGTTAACAATCTCGTGCAACGTGGATTTAAAATTGAACTCACTACTGCTTTCTGGGATTTAAAACTGAACCACTGCAATATTGCTGAAATCACTTCAAAGTTCTGTTTGAGTAGATTAGCCCATTTAGTTTTTATCTTTTAACTAGGGTGGATTAATCAGTGTATTCTGTGCTTGCGAATGACAATAGGCTTATGCTCTCCCCTCTTCTGGGTGATCAGAGTGCCAGACTTGTCATTCTATTTGTTTGACCTTTAGGAGGGGCCTGCCCTTGGATGCACGCTTGTCCAAGCGGGAACGACCCTGAGTGGTAACAGGCTAACGCTAAGCCCTACCGAGCCACTTAAAATAAATTGTGCTTGAGGTGAAAACCTCCTGCAACGAGCACTGTTATGTTACACTGACGGCCAACCTCCCCCAAAACCCTCTCAGGCGTAACCCTTTGAGGCTGGGAGACTCCATAACGGAGAGTAGCGCCGCCGCACGTGTAACCACTTGAACGGTTGCCTGAATTAAATACCTCTTGTTTTAGTGGCCCAAATCCCTTATAATCCATTTCTCGCCTAGGATTTTGTGCTTGCTTTTGTCCAAAATAGAGTCGAAAAACGGCAAAAACAATGGAAAACTACAAAATACTCTTTGTGCTTGTTGTGTTTTCTTGCTACATTAATTCATAATATCAGATCAGGAAGACCTTTTCCAACCAAAGAATACCAAAAACAGAGAAAAATCCCAAAAAAAAAATTTGCAAAAAAATAGCAGAACTGCGCATATACACTTTTCTGCTGCGCATACACAGTGACTTGCTGCGCTTTTGTACCGACTGGCTACGCATACATACCTTTCTGCTACGCATATACACTTTTTGGCTGCGCTTTTACAGCGACTTGTTGCGCTTATACACCGACTTACTGCGCATATACTTTTCCGCTGCACATTTACACACTGTTACTGCACATACATACTTCACCAGAGCTGCGCTTTTATAGCGACTTACGGCGCATTTACCTATTCTTGCTACGCATCTATTTCTGTGCATGCGTGACAGTGAGCATTTGCCCTATTTTTGAGAAATTATTGTCAGCTGTTCAGAGTACCCATTTCGGCCTAGTTTCATTTTCCGAGGTTAGAGTCAACCTTGCAGTTAATCTTCATCCGTTTCACCCATTTCTCTCTCTTTCGTCGGTCACCCCAGTCACCTTCTGTCCAAGTCACTCTTGTCCCAAAGTCATTCTGTCCCATACCAATTCGACATAGGTCCTTCTTCGTTTCATTTGTGAATTCGCGTAAGCCTAGTAGGTCACAGTACCTTTGCTAGTAGTCTTGTTGAACGACTACGCCCTACACAGTAAGACTGGTATCGACTACCCTTGCTAGTGGCTGGAGTCTTGTGTCAACCGTCTTACCTGAAGTCATTGAGCGAGAGAACCCTTTGTCCAAATCTTGTCCTAGATACCCCATTCATTACAGTCTTAGTCGGCACCTTGCCAAAATTTCTAATCCTAGTCCACTTCATCCCACCCCACCTTGCATGGTTCTTACTCGATCCCAGTACAACAAGCTAATTGAAATGGCCGACTCATCCGATCACATCACCCCACCACGCGATGATGATGAAGAAATTTCTCGTGAAGAATTAGTGGCACACATGCAAGATAGCAAATTCCAACGCTTAGTGGAGAAAGTGCTCCTTGAGGACCCCACCAAGTATTTCCATCATCTTGCTAGTCTCGGAATCAAACTCCCCGCAGACTTTGACATTAACTCCATCATGGAAAATGTAGACAATGAACGTGAGAGGGACACAAATGACACAGTCCCACATGCACATGAGAGAGGCATAAAGGACACGGTCCCCCATGCCAATGAGAGAGGAAAGCAACCCATAGATCAAAATGCTCCTATGGCGGATATGAGACAACAAATTGAGAGTCTAAAGCTAGAAATCTCCAACCTTAAGATTGGCACAAGTTCCAAGAACTACTCCTTGGAAGATATAGCACCATACCCCTTTGACAGAAGTTTGGTCATGAAACCATTCCCCTATCAGTTCGGAATTCCGAAATTTGACAAATACAAAGGGAAGGGGGACCCTAGAGATCATATCAGGGAATTCACTGCAGCATGTTTAGAAGTAGCTCACAACGAGACCTACTTAATGAGACTATTCCCAAGATCTTTAGGAGGTCAAGCTATGGAGTGGTTCTCGCGTCTACCACCAGGAATCAAAACTTTTGATGAACTTGTCAATAAATTCATAATGCACTTCTCTTACAACATAGAACACGAGGTATCTATGCTAGACCTATGCAACACCAAACAAAAGGGTGGTGAGTCTTTCGCCACCTTCTTACAACGATGGAGACAGCTAGCTAGTAAGTGTTCTTACGACATGCCTGAGAAGCAACTATTGGAAATGTTTGTCCACAATTTGAATCCCGATCTTAGCTATCAGATTCAGATACAATGCCCTACCTCATTCGCCAAAGTCATTGAAATGGGGCTATTCATTGAGAAAGCTATGATCGCTAAAGGAACTCTCAAGCTCTACAAGGACACACCTCCTTCCAATTACACAACTGACAAGTCAAAGTTTTGGACCAAGAACAAGAATGTGGTCAACGATGGAGTAGTGGATGCCAAAGCAGCAGCCCCTAAACAACAACCCATATTCACTCTCAAGGAAGAAGCAAATAACGGTGCACTCAACAAGCCACCCCCTCGGGAACCTAGACCTTGGTTCAATTCAAATCCAAGGAGGAAATTCACACCGTTAGGAGAATCTCAAGAATCGGCCCTCAGAAAGTTGTTGGCTAACAATGAAATTTCTCTACTGCCAACAAGTGACTATGAGCCTATAGTCAAACCTCCCTATTGGAAGGACATAGACTATTGTGAGTATCATCGAGGATGGGGGCACATGACTAACAATTGCATCCACCTCAAGAATGTCATACAGGATACACTGGATCAAAGTCAGGGAGGGACACAACAACATACCTCCAATGAATCTCATGTGGCCTACCAGGATCCCCTTCTAAATCACAACAGGCCGTATAACAACAATCACAACAGCGGTCACAACATCAACAATGGTCACAACCACAACAATGGTCACAATGGCAACAACTCCAATGGCCATAACAATACTGACAACAATCATAACAGGCCAAACCAGAACAGTGGGTCGAGTAATGCTAACTATGCAAGCGTTCCCTTTGAGTACACCATTAACTGCATTTCTGAACATGTTCCGCAAGTCAACGTCATATCCCCCAACCAACAACCAGGACCTAACAGAACTAGTTGTAGTATAATTACCCGCAGTGGTAGAGTCATGATCAACACCACTCCTCCAAAGTCGTCACCATCTCCGTCCAACTCCCACCCGTATAATGTCATCGACCAATTGCAAAAAACCCCGGCTCACATTTCTATATTGGAGCTCTTGCGTCTATCTCCTTCTCATAAGGAGATTCTTGAGAAAGCCTTAGTGGAAACTACTGTCCCCACTAACCTAGCCCAAGAAAAGTTTCAAACCATGGTGGGTAATTTGACATCCTCCACTTCCATCTCGTTTACAGAGAAAGATGACCTCTCCATATCTCAACCCCACAATACTCCTCTGCACATTGTCGCATTCGTACACAAGCACCGCATCAAGAGGGTTCTCATTGATGGGGGCGCCGGTCTAAATATTTGCACGTTGAAGCTAGTCCTTGCACTGGGGTTCTCCGAACAGGTAGTAGATCCAAGACAAAAAATTACTATCAAGGCCTATGACAAGGAGGAACGAACCACAAAGGGCACGGTTGTCGTACCCATTCAAGTGGGACCGGTAATTAAAGATGTGGTGTGCCAAGTCCTTGAGCGGGAGCTTGCTTACAATATTCTACTAGGGAGACCATGGATCCACGCCATGAAGGCTGTCCCCTCCACCTACCATCAATGCATAAAGTTCCCACACGATGGCAAGCAGGTCACCATACAAGGTGACCCCGACCCCTACCAACATTGAAATTCATTCCAAGCAAAGTCTGAATGCGTCATTCCTAATAACCGAGCCTACATTTCCCCTACTCCTCCACAAGACCATACTGCCGAAGCTTCCTCCTCGAGGCCCAAACTGCTGAAACTTACCATAAAAGAAAATGGTGTGGGGGAGTACTCCATTGAGCACAGCCTCAACCTTGCCACCATGCCTTTGTCTCCCCATTCCTTTGGCAAACCCAAGCATCAACCTAGGCATTTTCCAAAGCCATCTGCTCCTCCTACGACTCCCGCAAATCCCTTTGTAAAATGAGGGACCTTATCTGATGAGACATAGGAGCGAGATCTCCTGCAGTGGCTTTATGCTGAAGAGGAAAACACACCCCAAGAGCCACCTAGACTCCCTACAAAACTCTATGGACGGGGTGAAACCATTTTGCACAGGATGGGATATGAGGGACAAGGCCCCATAGGCCTCAAAAAAGAAGGAATCGTTGAACCCATACAACCTTCTTCATCCTCTTCGGCTAGAAACACAACTGGCCTAGGGTACAAAGGTAAAGGTAAAGCCAAGGAAAATGCCTGCCTTGTGGAGACAATTCAAACGCTCCAAGTGGATAGAGACACGGATTTAGATAATTCAAATGAGTATGAGTGGGACGAGCTAACAGAGCACTCCTACGATGACAAGGAGATTGACACCATCCAAACTCTCAGCCCCTACCATGAGGAACAGATGCAACGGGACAGACCACTGGAGTCTGATTTGCCCCTCCTTGAGGTTATGGCTTTCGAGGAAAGTTTCGATTCCATTGTGATAAACAACTTGGAAGAAAGTACCACCCAGAACACTACCCCCACCTGTGCTCCTAGTATTTCCATCCACACTATCAATGAATCAGGTCTTTCATCCGACTCCCTTCCCCTCTTGCACCCTGAGTTTATTGACTGGGATCTGCAAGGAACCCCCCAATTAGATATGTTCCAGAATGATGATGCTTACATTGACTATATGGAACTTAGGGATCACTTACCAAAAGGAGATCATAAAGCTGGTTTTGCTATTGAACTCAATATTGTAGCTTACTTCGGGGAGGGTGCCAAGCCTTCTAGTCACAAAAATATAAAGATCAAAAAGGGATCTGACAGTGAAAACCGCCGTGCGGCAGTGTCAGATCATAAAACAGTAAAAAGAAAGGACGTATCTGAAGGTGAAAACCCAACTGTGGCACCTGACGATGGAATGCTTGACACCCTCCCAAGTGATATGTATCAAGAAAGGTCACAGATCGTGGTGGAGCCAACAGAGCCAGTGAATATCGGCACCGAAGAGCAGCCCAAGATTATCCACTTCGCAAAATCTCTCACACCACCTGAGAAAACCAGGTTTGTACCATTCTTTAAGAAGAAGAGAGGCAGCTTTGCTTGGTCATATGCTGACATGCCCGGTTTAGACCCTAACCTGATTCTGCATCATCTGCCATTGGATCCAGGGGTGAAGCCCGTAAAGCAGAAACTGAGGAAGATGCATCCCCATATAGCCCTTCTGGTCAAGGAAGAACTCAAGAAATTGCTAGACGTGGGGTTCATTAGGGCCATAGATTACCCCGAATGGATATCAAACATCGTGCCAGTGTCTAAACCAGATGGCAGGGTTCGACTATGCAACGATTTTAGAGACTTAAACAAAGCATGCCGCAAGGATGACTTTCCCTTGCCTAACATCGATATCATAGTCGACCTCATGGCAGGACATACAATGCTGTCACTCATGGATGGATTCTCAGGGTACAACCAGATCAAAATAGCACCAGAGGATCAGCACAAAACCGCTTTCACTTGTCCATGGGGTACCTTTTGCTGGAATGTCATGCCATTTGGGCTGAAAAATGCAGGTGCTACATATCAGCGGGCCATGACAACCATCTTCCATGACATGATGCATGTAACTATGGAAGACTATGTTGACGATATCTTGGCAAAATCCATCACAAGGGATTCACATCTGGACACATTAGAAAAAGTCTTTCAATGGTTGGATCAATTCCAAGTAAAACTAAACCCGAAGAAGTGTGTGTTTGGGGTCACATCAGGCAAGCTGCTAGGCTTCATCGTGTCAGCGAACGACATAGAGGTAGACCCGGCCAAGGTCAAAGCAATCATGGACATGCCACCGCCCAAAACTCTAACACAGTTGAGATCCTTACAGGGCAAGCTCCAGGCCATCCGCAGGTTCATCTCACAGCTGGCAGACAAATGCCATCCTTTCAGCCATCTCCTACATAAGAACGTTCCATTTAAATGGGATGAGCAGTGCGAAGAGGCATTCAACAAGCTCAAGGAGTACCTCATGAATCCTCCTATACTCATGCCTCTGATCCAAGGAAAACCTTTGATTCTCTACATATCTGCTACACCTACTGCTCTTGGGGCTCTCCTAGCGCAGCAAGACTATGAGAACAAAGAAAGAGCTGTGTACTACATCAGTCGAACCTTAGTGGGCTACGAGTTGCAGTACTCACAGGTGGAACGTTCATGCCTTGCGGTGGTTTTTGCCTCACAAAAACTCTGACACTACATGTTGGCACATCCTGTCAAACTCATTGCCAAGATCGACCCACTAAAATATCTTCTCAGCAAAGCAGCTCTCACGGGTCGACTAGCCAAATGGGTCATGCTTCTTAGTGAATATGATATAGAGTATGTGGACAAAAAAGCCATCAAGGGGCAAATCATAGCTGACCAACTGGCCGAGGCACCATTACAGGACACTTCACCAATGCAGTTTGAGTTCCCTGATGAGTCTTTATTCACTCTATCAACATCCCCTTGGAAACTCTACTTCGACGGGTCTTACACCAACCATGGATCGGGGGCAGGTATCCTATTTATCACCGCCCAAGGCGACACTATTCCAAAGTCCTATAGGTTGTTATTCCCATGCACTAACAATATAGCGGAATATGAAGCCTTGGTAATTGGTCTCAAGATGGCCACTGAGTGGAAAATCCAAGCACTATGTGTCTACGGTGATTCTCAGCTTGTCATAAACCAGGTCAACGACGAGTATCAGACCAAAGATGAGAAGCTCATCCCATACAAACGGATGGTCGACGACCTCAAAGCACATTTTGGGACCATCTCGTTTGAGCAAATACCCAGGATAGAGAACAAAGCAGCCGATGCAATGGTGACCATAGCCTCTCTTCTTGAGATACCTGAACATGAGTCACGGTATGAGTTCTTAGTAGAAACCATTCGACAACCGGCTTATGATCTCCTCGAAACCCATTCCATTTGCCACCTAGTAGGATCTGATTCGCCTTGGTACGGTAAGACCTACACTTACCTCAAGGACAATATCCTTCCTTTGGACCTCTCTTCCAACCAAAAGTGAACTTTCATCCGACAAGCCTCCCGTTACACCATTATCACCAATACCCTTTACCGACGTAGTCTGGATGGTACTTTACTCCGTTGTCTAGAACAAGAAGAATTTGTAACTGCCTTGCGAGACGTGCACGAAGGGATCTGCAGAACACACTCCAGCGGTCCTTCCTTAGCTAAGAAACTCATGCGTTTGGGTTATTACTGGCCCAATATGGAAATGGATTCATATCAGTTCATCAAAAAGTGCAAACAGTGCCAGATACATGGGAACCTGATTCATGCACCTGCTCAGGAGTTGAGACCTCTAACGACACCCTGGCCCTTTTGCCAGTGGGGACTTGACCTCGTGGGAAAGATTCATCCGCCTTCTTCCAACGGCCATAAATTCATCATAACCGCCACTGAGTACTTTACAAAGTGGATTGAAGCCGTTCCCCTATCAACCGTCACAGGAAAGCAAATTTCCTCTTTCATTCTAAATTACATTATCTGCCGATATGGCATCCCTTCATCCATCATAACGGATAACGGGAGACCTTTCAAAAATCAGGATGTCCAGGAACTTTGTGAATGTTTCAAGATCCAACATCATTTCTCCACTCCATATTACCTCCAAGGTAACGGCCAAGCTGAGGCCTCGAACAAAACCATTCTGAAAATCCTAAAGAAGACTGTCAATGAAGCTGGTTGCGATTGGCACGTCCAACTCAATCCCGCTCTGTGGGCCTATAGAACCAGCATACGCACTCCCATAGGTGCTACACTCTACGCCCTCGTCTATGGTTCCGAAGCCATCCTTCCCATTGAGGTCGAACTCCCATCCCTTCGGGTGTCGTTGAAAGGTCTCATATCAGACGAAGAGTACAGAGTCTCCAGACTACAAGAGCTAGAACTGCTAGAGGAAAGGTGCCAAAAAGCTTTTGACCATCTCAAAGCCTATCAACAGATGATGTCAAGAAGCTACAACCACAAGGTTAGACCAAGATGCTTCAAGGTTGGGGACCTCGTACTAAGAGAGAACCCTCGCACTCAGCAGGACAGAGAAAAGAAAGGTAAGTTCGAGCCTAACTGGCTTGGACCCTATGTAATTGTAGCGGCTTACGGATCGGGGGCATATCAGTTGGCCACATCAGCAGGTGAGTTGTTTGATGATCCAATCAATAGCATGCACCTTCGCCGGTTCTATACTTAAGCGAATCCCAATGCAAGGGGGTACACTAAAATCAAAAAATCGAAAAAATAAAAAAAAATCAAAAAACCAAAAAAATCAAAAAATCAAAAAAATCAAAAAATCAAAAAAATAAAAATAAAAATGGAAAACATACAAAAAAATCGTCCTTTGGTGAAAACCTGGCAAACAGGCACCTTGGATAGGTATCATGATGAAAACCTGGCAATCAGGCGTCATGTTACTTTCTAGCTTCTCGTGCAAATAAAAGCAAGTGATGAAAACCTGGTAAACAAGCGTTACTTATGATAAACCGCCTTCTCCATCTTTGAGCATCCAATCACCTTGAGCCCATTCTCCCTCTATTTTCCCCATTCGACCCATATCCATCCCACAATAAATGCTTGACAGTTACCTATCATGGCTTGATACTCACCTTGTGGCCTTGTCGACCAAGGTTTTGTCCCATACCGTCTCCTCAGTGTGAGCCTAGCATAAGTGTCTCTCGTCGGTGTCTGTGGTCCAAGTCCGTGAACTACGTTGCCTCTGCGCCGTCACGTAGGCAAGGCCATTATTCTAATGCGCCCCCGAGGCTTCCATCTCTCCCAAGGTCCCATTCGTCTCCTTTCTTGTCTTCATTCTTGTCGTCTTTCTTCTAGTCCATCCATGGTCCATTAGGGTTTACCCCGAACTACGTTGCCTCTGCGTCGTCACGTAGGCAAGGCCATTTAGCAATGAGCCCCCGAGGCACTAGGCCAGTCCCTTAGGGTCCGTCTTCTCAATAAGGATTATGCAACTTTCTCATCAAGCAAGCAAATGCAAGCAAAACCCGCGCTTCAAGCAGAAATCTTGACTATGAGCATCTTAACCTATGCAATGCAAAGCACATACCCAAGGTCTTCTAAATGATTTTATGCAAATTAAGGCAAGAAATAAACACATATCAACACAAATATGCTTTGTAGATTGGAGCCTAGGGTTAAGTTACAGATTCTTAATTTTTGCTATCATACCTTCATATGCTACTCAAGGATGCCAAAAGCTAGAGATGCTATGATGGGGGCATGATTATTTTCTTTGTTTGTTGTTTGTGGATTAAACTTTAGTAATGTGAAGCCTTGTCTAAGGACATGATCAGCAAAAGATCATCGAGGACATCAAAGGTATAACATGAACGGGGGCAATCCTTGTTTGTTGAAACGCAAGAAGTACTCAGGTCATCTAGATTCAATTTTGACTAGATGCTTGTATTAACTTGCTAAATCACAATCCATGTAAGCGATACTCAGGTCATCTCGGTTCAATTATACCTAGATGCTTGTATTCACTTACAACATTTCAGAAAATGTACCAAAAATAAAATGCCCAATGATGAAATAAAGCACTCTAAAAGCAAAGCATCCATCCTATATCCATTTATACATCCATACCATACCCCATGCAATAAAGATCCAACAATGCAGAGTATCAATACAAATAAAAGCTTGTGAGTCCTTCTATCGAGTCTTTCTTCTATCAATCAGATTTCTATCTATCATCAGATCTTTCATCCTTGTCTAGTCAGTCTGCGCAATGATCCAAATGCAGGTCCATCCTTAATCCATATCAATCATGTCAAGTCAATCTTGCACAAATGATCCAATCACAATCAGTGGTCTTGATCCTTGTCTGGTCGTAAACCAACTCGATCAGTTAATCAATCAATTGTCTTATACAGGATGTTGCATTGTCGAAATTAGACCAATACACGTGTCTTACACGACATGCTTCATTTCTTGGAACTAGAGACTATCCTTCATGTTGCTCTAGGGATCTATCATTCCCTGCCATGACAACAAGCCTGCCGTGTTGGTCTAGGGATATATTGTTCCCCGCCATGACAACACTGTCGTATATCATTATCAGTATATCATTGGTTTACCGCTTGACAGGGGCAATACCTTGTTTGTTCTTGTGTCATTTGTGCATACTTGCTTGCTTGCTTGTGTGTGTCATCATTCCATCTTGCATCGCGTATCATTCAACTCTTTTCTTCATCCCTTTTCCTCCAACCTATCCTAACCCCTTCATCTTCGTGAGGTTGTCCGTCTGTGAATCCTTCTGCCTTCTTCTCGTCCCATCTCCCGAGGGGGCATCCTGTCGTTAAACTTGTACCAGGGGCAAACTGGGGCATGTATCACTATCAGACTATCGACTTCTTTGAAGCAACGCTGTAAACTGCATTGCATCAAAGAGGGGCAAAATGTATATGCCTAAAAATGACACAAATCATCCTAAATAAATATTCTAAATATTTATTCCATTCTTCTACCAATTAAATAAATATTCTAAATTTATTTAATCAATTCACTATCCCATAATTAAATAAATTCTATTTATTTAATTAAAATTCTTCTATTTGTCCTTCACAATTAAATAATTATAAATTATTTAATTAAGCCTAATTCCTCTATCCTAAAGTTCTAAATTCAAAATTCCACCTCACCCTGTCCACCTCATCAAGTTGCACATGTAATTAAATATATTTAATATTTAATTGCCTTATTTTCCCTCACCCACATGGCCTATTTCTTCTCCAATCAGAGGTCAGTTAACCAATCAATCAAATCTGTTAACTAACCTGTCAGTTGAGTCAAATCCTCAATCAATCCAGTCAGTTCCACCATCCACTCTTCTAACTGATCAATCAAGTCTGTTAACTGTTCAGTCAATGGAGTTAACTCTCCAATCAGTTGTCACATCCCCCCTTTTATGATGGAGCTGGGACACTTGTCACATTTCTACTGGTTGCACATTCCTCAACCATTCTCAGCTGTCGATCTTCATATCTCCTCTCAACCGTTGATTCCCATTCTTCCAAGTCTATAAATGAAGCTTCATCCCTTAATTCTATTCATCCAGGCTTTTGACATCGTTACTTTGGACCACAGACACCGACGAGAGACACTTATGCTAGGCTCACACTGAGGAGACGGTATGGGACAAAACCTTGGTCGACAAGGCCACAAGGTGAGTATCAAGCCATGATAGGTAACTGTCAAGCGTTTATTATGGGATGGATATGGGTCGAATGGGGAAAATAGAGGGAGAATGGGCTCAAGCTGATTCGATGCTCAAAGATGGAGAAGGCGGTTTATCACAAGTAACGCCTGTTTACCAGGTTTTCATCACCATGCACCTTCGCCGGTTCTATACTTAAGCGAATCCCAATGCAAGGGGGTACACTAAAATCAAAAAATTGAAAAAATCAAAAAAATAAAAAAATCAAAAAAATCAAAAAATCAAAAAAATCAAAAAAAAAAAAATGGAAAACATACAAAAAAATCGTCCTTTAGTGAAAACCTGGCAAACAGGTGCCTTGGATAGGTATCATGATGAAAACCTGGCAATCAGGCGTCATGTTACTTTCTAGCTTCTCGTGCAAATAAAAGCAAGTGATGAAAACCTGGTAAACAGGCGTTACTTGTGATAAACCGCCTTCTCCATCTTTGAGCATCCAATCACCTTGAGCCCATTCTCCCTCTATTTTCCCCATTCGACCCATATCCATCCCACAATAAATGCTTGACAGTTACCTATCATGGCTTGATACTCACCTTGTGGCCTTGTCGACCAAGGTTTTGTCCCATACCATCTCCTCAGTGTGAGCCTAGCATAAGTGTCTCTCGTCGGTGTCTGTGGTCCAAGTCCGTGAACTACGTTGCCTCTGCGCCGTCACGTAGGCAAGGCCATTATTCTAATGCGCCCCTGAGGCTTCCATCTCTCCCAAGGTCCCATTCGTCTCCTTTCTTGTCTTCATTCTTGTCGTCTTTCTTCTAGTCCATTAGGGTTTACCCCAAACTATGTTGCCTCTGCGTCGTCACGTAGGCAAGGCCATTTAGCAATGAGCCCCCGAGGCACTAGGTTAGTCCCTTAGGGTCCGTCTTCTCAATAAGGATTATGCAACTTTCTCATCAAGCAAGCAAATGCAAGCAAAACCCGCGCTTCAAGTAGAAATCTTGACTATGAGCATCTTAACCTATGCAATGCAAAGCACATACCCAAGGTCTTCTAAATGATTTTATGCAAATTAAGGCAAGAAATAAACACATATCAACGCAAATATGCTTTGTAGATTGGAGCCTAGGGTTAAGTTACAGAGTCTTGATTTTTGCTATCATACCTTCCTATGCTACTCAAGGATGCCAAAAGCTAGAGATGCTATGATGGGGGCATGATTATTTTCTTTGTTTGTTGTTTGTGGATTAAACTTTAGTAATGTGAAGCCTTGTCTAAGGACATGATCAGCAAAAGATCATCGAGGACATCAAAGGTATAACATGAACGGGGGCAATCCTTGTTTGTTGAAACACAAGAAGTACTCAGGTCATCTAGATTCAATTTTGACTAGATGCTTGTATTAACTTGCTAAATCACAATCCATGTAAGCGATACTCAGGTCATCTCGGTTCAATTATACCTAGATGCTTGTATTCACTTACAACATTTCAGAAAATGTACCAAAAATAAAATGCCCAATGATGAAATAAAGCACTCTAAAAGCAAAGCATCCATCCTATATCCATTTATACATCCATACCATACCCCATGCAATAAAGATCCAACAATGCAAAGTATCAATACAAATAAAAGCTTGTGAGTCCTTCTATCGAGTCTTTCTTCTATCAATCAGATTTCTATCTGTCATCAGATCTTTCATCCTTGTCCAGTCAGTCTGCGCAATGATCCAAATGCAGGTCCATCCTTAATCCATATCAATCATGTCAAGTCAATCTTGCACAAATGATCCAATCACAATCAGTGGTCTTGATCCTTGTCTGGTCGTACACCAACTCGATCAGTTAATCAATCAATTGTCTTATACAGGATGTTGCATTGTCAAAATCAGACCAATACACGTGTCTTACACGACATGCTTCATTTCCTGAAACCAGACACTATCCTTCATGTTGCTCTAGGGATCTATCATTCCCCGCCATGACAACACACCTGCCGTGTTGGTCTAGGGATATATTGTTCCCCGCCATGACAACACTATCGTATATCATTATCAGTATATCATTGGTTTACCGCTTGACAGGGGCAATACCTTGTTTGTTCTTGTGTCATTTGTGCATACTTGCTTGCTTGCTTGTGTGTGTCATCATTCCATCTTGCATCGCGTATCATTCGACTCTTTCTTCACCCATTTTCTTCAAATTTAACCTTCTTCATCGTGAGATTGTCCGTCTCACGCCTTCTGCCTTCTTCTCGTCCAATCTCCCGAGGGGGCATCTTGTCGTTAAACTTGTACCAGGGGCAAACTGGGGCATGTATCACTATCAGACTATTGACTTCTTTGAAGCAACGCTGTAAACTGCATTGCATCAAAGAGGGGCAAAATGTATACGCCTAAAAATGACACAAATCATCCTAAATAAATATTCTAAATATTTATTCCATTCTTCTACCAATTAAATAAATATTCTAACTTTATTTAATCAATTCACTATCCCATAATTAAATAAATTCTATTTATTTAATTAAAATTCTTCTATTTGTCCTTCACAATTAAATAATTATAAATTATTTAATTAAGCCTAATTCCTCTATCCTAAAGTTCTAAATTCAAAATTCCACATCACCTTGTCCACCTCATCAGGTTGTACATGTAATTAAATATATTTGATATTTAATTGCCTTATTTTCCCGCACCCACATAGCCTATTTCTTCTCCAATCAGAGGTCAGTTAACCAATCAATCAAATCTGTTAACTAACCTGTCAGTTGAGTCAAATCCTCAATCAATCCAGTCAGTTCCACAATCCACTCTTCTAACTGATCAATCAATTCTGTTAACAGACCAGTCAAGGGAGTTAACTCTCCATTCAGTTTTGTCACATCCCCCCTTTCATGATGGAGCTGGGACACTTGTCACATTTCTATTGGTTGCACATTCCTGAACCATTCTCAGCCGTCGATCTGCATATCTCCTCTCAACCGTTGATTCCTATTCCTCCGAGTCTATAAATGAAGCTTCATCCCTTCATTCTAATCATCCAGGCTTTTGACATCGTTACTCTGCAGAAATATCACCAGCGCGCCTTTGGCACCCACTTGTCATCTACAAGCTTGAGATCACCATTGTTGCATTGGAGCTCACCTTCATTGCATATCACACCATAGCCGTTCACCATCGACTTCCTCAAACAGCTTTAAAAGATTGCACTCTCTGAGGGCTCATCTCATCTGCGAAAGGACGATTCGTGATAGGCGAACAACAGAAGTTTCGGAATGGAAGAGGTTTGCTGTGTTTGTTCATTGCTTTGTTTACTTGAATCTTCTTTGTTTCACTATTCTGTTGATGTTTGGGTCATCTATTATTCATTTGATTGATCACCATTTTACCCTCACAGAGGGCATTCTGGATAGCCGAGTGGGTAAGAGTACAAGAAACAGACTGTATAAAGAATACTTGGTAAAATAAAAAGGAAGGCCTGTTGAAGATTCATCATGGTTATCTGAGACTGAGGTTAATTGTTTTGGTTTCCCTCTAGCACATGAGAAGTGACAGGGTCACTTTTCAAATTACCCTAGGTGTCTGATGCAAGAGCATCTAGGGTGTAAGAGCAATCTTGCATCAACCAAAAAAAAAATGTTGTTTCTTTTCAATAAGGGCTAAATTTGGCAGGGTTACTATTTTTAGTAAGTTTGCATTGCATTTGTGCACGGTTGGATACAAAATCATACACAGACCTCTAGAATGGTGCATTGAAGCTAATGGTGAAGAAATCACTTCAATATCATTTGTTATTTGTGAGATATTAAAATTTCAAATTCCAAAAATCCTATTGAAATATTCAAAGTCAAATTTGAGGAACTTAGAGGCTCTGGATGGGCCCGAAATTTGGTGGGAAACCCAAGTAGTCTAC
Source organism: Cunninghamia lanceolata (assembly GCA_027924645.1). Taxonomy (NCBI): domain Eukaryota; kingdom Viridiplantae; phylum Streptophyta; class Pinopsida; order Cupressales; family Cupressaceae; genus Cunninghamia; species Cunninghamia lanceolata. The sequence continues at coordinate 14,671,245 of BSBN01000472.1, read as the reverse complement.
CTATCGGTGCTACTTATTGCACCATCGTCTTTTCGAGAGCTTTCCGAAAAGGTACTATAATTGAAGATCCAACGGTTGGATCGAAAGTTATGGCCCCGGGAAATTTACCTATTTTTGGAGGGAGATGCTAATTTAAAAATTATGCTGGTGATCGCCAAAAAGGGCTATATATAACCATTTTGGGAACCCTTAGGGCAGTAGAGTTAAGGGGGAGGGTACAGAGTCAAGAAAGTTGGGAAATTAGAAACCCTAGTTGATTTGGGAATTACAGAAGGCTGAAGATTCTAGAGATTCGAGAGAGGGAGCTGTAATGTGTTGCAGCCTGTAGGGGATTCATCCTCTGATTGTATTTGAGCTTCTGTAATGTAATGTTTTTCCCATATTAATAAAATATCATTCTATTTTTTGTGTGCAATTTCTGTTATTGTGTGTTTTATGATTTACCCCATTCATCAAGTGGTATAAGAGCAAGGGTTCCTGAGTGTGTAGACAGATCGCCAGCTGTGAGGTAGTTTGCACTAGGACCTGAGGTTGTGGGTTTGCTACGGAGACCAAGATGCCTCCACAAAGAAATTGTGTTGGGAGGAAAGCTTTGACAGAAGAGGGTTTTAGAGCCCTGCAAAGACAAATTGATGCATTGCAAGAGGACCTGTGAAGAGGATTCGAGCCGAGAAGGAGAGAGGAAAGCGAAGATGAAGCTGAAGAAGAGCTATCTAAGGAAGAACAAGAAGCTGCGGGAGATCTTGTAGAAGTTAGGTTGTCGAGGGCCATTTCAAAGATCAGAAATTCAAAGATCGGAAAGAGGCCCAGGATTGAAGTTTCTACCTATTCTGGAGATTTGAATCTGGAACAACTTATTGATTGGATCAATAATATGGAGGAGTATTTTGAGTATGAAGATGTGGAAGACCCTGAACGGGTCAACTTTGCAAAGACAAAGTTGAAGGGCCATGCCAGTATTTGGTGGAAGGAGGTACAGTTAGAGAGAAACAGAAGAGGAAAAGCAAAGATTACCAGATGGGAGTGGATGGTGGAGAAATTGAAGAAGCAGTTCATTCCTGTGGACTATGAGATGGAGTTGCTGAAGAAGCTGCAAGGATTGAAGCAAGGTAACAAGTCTGTTAAGGAGTATATAGAAGATGTTTATAAGATCACTATCAGGACAAGCCATGGAGAGGCCAACAAGGAGAAGGTGGCCCGTTACATTAATGGGTTGAGGCCAAGTATTCAAGAAGAGTTGAGCTTGGTTAGAATGACCACCATAGAAGATGCGTACCGGTTTTCCCTGGAGGTGGAAGAGAAGCTGAATAAGAGATTTGAAAGAAAGCAAAGGGGAAGAGGTCAAGGCGGAAGGACTGGTGGAAGACTCTATGGAGGTCGAAATGAAGATCCAAAGAAAAGTGAAGAAGCTGGAACCAGTCGAAATCGGAGAGGAGATAATACCTACCGCCTTCGTGACTAGAATAATGGTGAGCAAAGAGGAAGAGGTAGACTTGGGCAAGGACCTGCAAGAGGAGGTTTCAGAGGAACATGTTTCCAATGTGGCGAAGAAGGGCATCGAGCATACGAGTGTCCGCAACATCAAGGAGGGATGAATAGAAGACCTGAAGGTAATGCAGGAGTTGCACATGTGGATGAAGATGCCCAGTCTGAGCGCTCCGAAGATACAGAAAGGGGAGAAACCCTAGTTGTCAGAAGAACTTTGTTGAATGAGGAGAAAGAACCCAATCAGAGGAAGAGTTTATTCCGCACAAGGTGCAAATGTGAAGGTAAGTGTTGTGATATTATTATTGACAGTGGAAGCACTGATAATCTTGTTTCAGAGGAGATGGTTGACAAGTTGAAGTTGACAAGAAGAAAGCATCTGCATCCATACCGGATTGCATGGTTGTAGAAGGACCATAGAGCATTGGTCAATGAACAGTTTTTAGTGAAGTTCAAGATTGGTGACTAGCATGATGAGGTGTTGTGTGACATCATACCGATGGATGCATGTCATATGTTAGTGGGGAGGCCGTGGTAGTATGATAGGAGCGTTGTCCATGATGGCCGTGCAAACACACACTCCCTAACAAAGAATGGAGTCTGTCATAAGTTGAAGCCCTTGAAGGAGGTGGAAGAAAAAGTATGTAGTACTGCTAGAATTTGCTTGGTAGATGGTAGAAAGTTTTTGGAGGGTATGAAGCATGAGCATCATTGCTTTGATTTGATTCCTAAGATCAGTCAAGAGAAATGTGAAGATGTACCAGTAGAAGTCTCAGAAATGTTGGAAGAATTTCAAGATATTGTCTCTGATAATGTACTAGAAGGTTTACCACCAGTGAGGAAGATAAGTCATCAAATGGATTTGATACCAGGAGCTAGTTTGCCAAATAAGGCAGCCCACAGAATGACTCCAGCAGAGAATGAAGAGCTGAACAGACAAGTTCACGAGCTGTTAAGGAAGGGACTGATAAGGGAGAGCCTAAGTCCATGTGCGGTACCTATAGTTCTAGTACCAAAGAAAGATGGAGAGTGGAGGATGTGTACAGATTCCTGAGCCATCAACAAGATCACAATCAAGTATAGATTTCCATTGTTGAGAATGGATGACATAATGGATTGTTTGAGTGGAGCCAAGTACTTCACGAAGATTGATCTGAAGAGTGGGTATCACCAGATTCGAATCAGAGAAGGAGATGAATGGAAGACAGCCTTCAAAACAAAGGAGGGTTTGTATGAGTGGTTAGTCATGCCATTTGGGCTAACCAATGCACCGAGCACATTCATGCGGCTCATGAACGAGGTACTGAAGGAATTTTTGGGAAGTTTTGTTATTATTTATTTAGATGACATTTTAATTTTCAGTAAGACTTGGGATGAGCATTTGATGCATATCCGAAGAGTTTTAGAGAAGCTGAGGGAGGAGAAGTTGCTGATAAATCTGAAGAAATGTAGTTTTGCAAAGGAGTTGGTATACCTGGGATTTGTAGTCTCAGAGGAAGGTCTTAAGATGGACCCAGAAAAACTAAGGGCTATCATTGAATGGCCTACGCCAGGGAGTGCAACAGAGGTAAGATCCTTTCATGGTTTGGCAAGTTTTTAGAGAAAGTTTATCAGGAGTTTTAGTAGCATTTGTGCACCCCTAACTGAGACAATGAGAGGGGATAGAAAAAAGTTTAGTTGGACTAAAGGAGCAGACAAGAGCTTTGATACATTGAAGCAGAAAGTTGTAGAACAACCTGTTTTGGCATTTCTAGATTTCAATAAGGTATTTCAAGTAGATTGTGATGCTAGTGGTAGTGGTATAGGAGCTTTTTTGAGCCAAGAAGGTAAGCGCATTGCCTATTTTAGTGAGAAGTTTAATGATGCCTAGAAAAAGTATTCTGTTTATGATCAGGAATTTTATGTAATAGTTCAGGCTTTGAAGAAATGGAGTCATTATTTGTTGCCAAAGAAGTTTGTTTTATATACTGATCATTAGGCTTTGCAATATCTTAATAGTCAAGGAAAGTTGAACCAAAGGCACTTGAAATGGGTTGAGTTTTTGCAGAGCTATACTTTTGTTTTGAAGCACAGGAGTGGGAAGTCCAACAGAGTTGCAGATGCTTTGAGCAGAAGGCAAAATTTGTTGATAGAAATGAAGATAGAGGATGTTGGGTTCGATGAGCTCAAAAGTTTGTATCCTAAAGATCTGGATTTCATAGAGGCTTGGAAAGCTTGTATGGAACCTGTTACTTTAGATAGGACAAAATGGTTGGATTTCATAATCCAGGATGGCATGTTATTTAGAGGAAGCCAGTTGTGCATTCCAAGGAGTTCCATGAGAGAGAACCTGATTAAGGAGAAGCATAGTGGGGGATTGGCTGGAAACTTTGGTCGAGATAAGACCATTTCTATTGTTGGTGAAAATTATTATTGGCCACAGTTGCAGCAGGATGTGCGGAAATTTGTGCAGAGTTGCAGAGTATGTCAGATGGCAAAAAGAGCAAGTTAGAACACAGGTCTACATCAGCCATTACCTGTACCAAAGAAGCCATGGGATGATATCAGTATGGATTTCGTTCTTGGTTTACCATGGACACAAAGAGGACATAATTCCATTTTTGTGGTGGTGGACAGATTTTCGAAGATGGCATATTTTATTCCTTGCAAGAAGACTAATGATGCTATTCATATTGCTGAATTATTTTTCAGAGAGGTGGTGAGACTACATGGTCTACCAAAGAGCATAGTTTCAGATCGAGATACCAAGTTCGTTGGTTATTTTTGGAGGACATTATGGAAGAAGTTGAAGACAGATTTGAAGTTCAGTTCTGCACACCATCCACACACTGATGGACAGATCGAAGTGGTGAATATGAGTTTGGGTAACCTGCTACGGTGCTTAGTAGGAGATAAGCCCAAGGGATGGAATTTGATTTTACCACAGGCAGAATTTGCTTGCAACAATTCTATCAATAGGAGTACTGGTAAATCGCCATTCCAGGTTGTATATGGCAATAGCCCGAGAAATGCTTCTGAGTTAAGGAAGCTGGACAAAGGAGAAAAGACAAGTGTTGAAGCTGAAGACTTTGCAGAACATCTGAAGAATTTGCATGAAGAGGTGATAAAACACATTAATAAGATGAATATTCAGTACAAGGCTAAGGCAGATCAGAAGAGGAGGTATAAGGAGTTCCAGGTAGGAGATGAAGTCATGGTTCACTTGAGAAAAGAAAGGTTCCCAATTGGAACATACAATAAGTTGAAAATGAAGAAATTTGGACCATGCAGAATCTTGAAGAAGGATGATTCAGGAAATGCATATGAGGTAGAGCTACCGAATGGGATCAATATTTCCCCTATTTTCAACATTGCTGATTTAGCAGAATATCATGAAGGTGGAATAGAGGATGGACCAACAGAAGCGCAGTGGAGTATTCCAGCATCTACTTCGGAGACGGAGGGAGATAGAGGGCATTCTGGATAGCCGTGTGGGTAAGAGTACAAGAAACAGGCAGTATAAAGAATACTTGGTAAAATGGAAAGGAAGGCCTGTTGAAGATTCATCATGGTTATCTGAGACTGAGGTTAATCATTTTGGTTTCCCTCTAGCAGATGAGAAGTGACAGGGTCACTTTTCAAATTACCCCGGGTGTCTGATGCAGGAGCATCTAGGGTGTAAGAGCAATCTTGCATCAACAAAAAAAAAATGTTGTTTCTTTTCAATAAGGGCTAAATTTGGCAGGGTTACTATTTTTAGTAAGTTTGCATTGCATTTGTGCACGGTTGGATACAAAATCATACACAGATCTCTAGAATGGTGAATTGAAGCTAATGGTGAAGAAATCACTTGAATATCATTTGTCATTTGTGAGATTAAAATTTTAAATTTCAAAAATCTTATTAAAATATTCAAAGTCAAATTTGAGGCACTTAGAGGCTCCGGATGGGCCTAAAATTTGGTGAGAAACCCAAGTAGTCTACCTATCGGGGCTACTTGCCACACCATCAACTTTTCGAGAGCTTTCCGAAAAGGTACTATAATTGAAGATCCAATGATCGGATCGAAAGTTATGGCCCCGCGAAATTGACCTATTTTTGGATGGAGATGTAAATTTCAAAATTAAGCTGGTGGTCACCAAAAAGGGCTATATATAACCATTTTGGGAACCCTTAGGGTAGTAGAGTTAAGGGGGAAGGTACAAAGTCAAGAAAGTCAGGAAATTAGAAACCCTAGTTGATTTGGGAATTACAGAAGGCTGAAGATTCCAGAGTTTCGAGAGAGGCAGTTGTAATGTGTTGCAGCCTGTAGGGGATTCATCCTCTGATTGTATTTGAGCTTCTGTAATGTAATGTTTTTCCCATATTAATAAAATATCATTCTATTTTCTGTGTGTAATTTCTGTTATTGTGTGTTTTATGATTTACCCCCTTCATCAAGTTGTATCAGAGCAAGGGTTCCTGAGTGTGTAGACAGATCACTGGCTGTGAGGCAGTTTGCACCAGGACCTAAGGTTGTGGGTTTGCTGCGGAGACCAAGATGACTCCACGAAGAAATCGTGTTGGGAGGAATGCTTTGACAGAAGAGGGTTTTAGAGCCCTACAAAGACAAATCGATGCATTGCAAGAGGAGCTGCGAACATGATTTGAGCCGAGAAGGAGAGAGGAAAGCAAAGATGAAGCTGAAGAAGCGCTATCTGAGGAAGAATAAGAAGTTGCGGGAGATCTTGTAGAAGTTAGGTTGTTGAGGGCCATTTCAAAGATCGGAAAGAGGCCCAGGATTGAAGTTTCTACCTATTCTGGAGATTTGAATCAAGAACAACTTATTGATTGGATCAATGATATGGAGGAGTATTTTGAGTATGAAGATGTGGAAGACCCTAAACGGGTCAACTTTGCAAAGACAAAGTTGAAGGGCCACACCAGTATTTGGTGGAAGGAGGTCCAGTTAGAGAGAAACAGAAGAGGAAAAGCAAAGATTACCAGATGGGAGTGGATGGTGGAGAAATTGAAGAAGCAGTTCATTCCTGTGGACTATGAGATGGAGTTGCTGAAGAAGCTGCAAGGATTGAAGCAAGGTAACAAGTCTGTTAAGGAGTATACAGAAGATTTTTATAAGATCACTATGAGGATAGGCCATGGAGAGGCCAACAAGGAGAAGGTGGCCCATTACATTAAGGGATTGAGGCCAAGTATTCAAGAAGAGTTGAGCTTGGTCAGAATGACCACCATAGAAGATGCATACCGGTTTTCCTTGGAGGTGGAAGAGAAGCTGAATAAGAGATTTGAAAGCAAGAAAAAGGGAAGAGGTCAAGGCGGAAGGACTGGCGGAAGACCCTATGGAGGTCGAAATGAAGATCCAAAGAAAAGTGAAGATGCTGGAACCAGTCGAAATAGGAGAGGAGATAACACCTACTGCCTTCGTGACTAGAATAATGGTGAGCAAAGAGGAAGAGGAAGAGGTAGACCTGGGCAAGGACCTGGAAGAGGAGGTTTCAGAGGAACATGTTTCCAATGTGGTGAAGAAGGGCATCGAGCATACGAGTGTCCACAACATCAAGGAGGAATGAATAGAAGACCTGAAGGTAAAGCACGAGTTGCACATGTGGATGAAGATGCCTAGTCTGAGTGCTCCAAAGATGCAGAAAGGGGAGAAACCCTAGTTGTCAGAAGAACTTTGTTGAATGAGGAGAAAGAACCCAATCAGAGGAAGAGTTTATTCTGCACAAGGTGCAAATGTGAAGGTAAGTGTTGTGATATTATTATTGGCAGTGGAAGCACTGATAATCTTGTTTCAGAGGAGATGGTTGACAAGTTGAAGTTGACAAAAAGAAAGCATCCGCACCATACCCGATTGCATGGTTGCAGAAGGACCATAGAGCTTTGGTCAATGAACAGTGTTCAGTAAAGTTCAAGATTGGTGACTACCATGATGAGGTGTTGTGTGACATCATACCGATGGATGCATGTCATATGTTAGTGGGGAGGCCGTGGTAATATGATAGGAGCACTGTCCATGATGGCTGTGCAAACACACACTCCCTAACAAAGGATGGAGTCCATCATAAGTTGAAGCCCTTGAAGGAGGTGGAAGAAAAGGTATGTAGTACTGCCAGAACTTGCTTGGTACATGGTAGAAAGTTTTTGGAGGGTATGAAGCATGAGCGTCATTGCTTTGCATTGATTCCTAAGATCAATCAAGAGAAATGTGAAGATGTACCACTAGAAGTCTTGGAAATGTTGGAAGAATTTCAAGATATTGTCTCTGATAATGTACCAAAAGGTTTACCACCAGTGAGGAAGATAAGTCATCGAATGGATTTGATACCAGGAGCTAGTTTTCCAAATAAGGCAGCCCACAGAATGACTCCAGCAGATAATGAAGAGCTAAACAGACAAGTTCATGAGCTGTTAAGGAAGGGACTGATAAGGGAGAGCCTAAGTCCATGTGCAGTACTAGCACCAAAGAAAGATGGAGAGTGGAGGATGTGTACAGATTCCTGAGCCATCAACAAGATCACAATCAAGTATAGATTTCCATTGCCGAGAACGGATGACATAATAGATTGTTTGAGTGGAGCCAAGTCCTTCACAAAGATTGATCTGAAGAGTGGTTATCACTAGATTCGAATCAGAGAAGGAGATGAATGGAAGACAGCCTTCAAGACAAAGGAGGGTTTGTACGAGTGGTTAGTCATGCTATTTGAGCTAACCAATGCACCGAGCACATTTATGCGGCTCATGAACGAGGTACTGAAGGAATTTTAGGGAAGTTTTGTTATTATTTATTTAGATGACATTTTAATTTTTAGTAAGACTTGGGATGAGCATTTGATGCATATCCGAAGAGTTTTAGAGAAGCTGAGGGAGGAGAAGTTGCTAATTAATTTGAAGAAATGTAGTTTTGCAAAGAAGGAGTCAGTATACCTGGGATTTGTAGTCTCAGAGGAAGGTCTTAAGATGGACCCAGAAAAAGTAAGGGCTATCATTGAATGGCCTATGCCAAGGAGTACAACGGAGGTAAGATCCTTTCAAGGTTTGGCAAGTTTTTACAGAAAGTTTATCAGGAGTTTTAGTATCATTTGTGCACCCCTAACTGAGACAATGAGAGGGGATAGAAAAGAGTTTAGATGGACTAAAGGAGTAGACAAGAGATTTGATACATTGAAGTAGAAAGTTGTAGAACAACCCATTTTGGCACTTCTAGATTTGAATAAGGTATTTCAGGTAGATTGTGATGCTAGTGGTAGTGGTATAAGAGCTGTTTTGAGCCAAGAAGGTAAGCCCATTGCCTATTTTAGTGAGAAGCTTAATGATGCCAAGAAAAAGTATTTGTTTATGATCAGGTGTTTTATACAATAGTTCAGGCTTTGAAGAAATGGAGACATTATTTGTTGCCAAAGGAGTTTGTATTATATACTGATCATCAGGCTTTGAAGTATCTTAATAGTCAAGGAAAGTTGAACCAAAGGCACTTGAAATGGGTTGAGTTTTTGCAGAGCTATACTTTTGTTTTGAAGCACAGGAGTGGGAAGTCCAACAGAGTTGCAGATGCTTTGAGCAGAAGGCAAAATTTGTTGATAGAAATGAAGATAGAGGTTGTTGGGTTCGATGAGCTCAAAAGTTTGTATCCTGAAGATCCAGATTTCGCAGAGGCCTGGAAAGCTTGTATGGAACCTGTTACTTTGGACAGGACAAAATGGTTGGATTTCATAATCCAGGATGGCATGTTATTTAGTGGAAGCCAGTTGTGCATTCCAAGGATTTCCATGAGAGAGAACCTAATTAAGGAGAAGCATAGTGAAGGATTGGCTGGACACTTTGGTCGAGATAAGACCATTTCTATTGTTGGTGAAAATTATTATTGGCCACAATTGCAGCAGGATGTGCGGAAATTTGTGCAGAGTTGCAGAGTATGTCAGATGGCAAAAGGAGCAAGTCAGAACACAGGTCTACATCAGCCATTACCTGTACCAGAGAAGCCATGGGATGATATCAGTATGGATTTTGTTCTTGGTTTACCAAGGACACAAAGAGGACATGATTCCATTTTTGTGGTGGTGGATAGATTCTCGAAGATGGCACATTTTATTCCTTGCAAGAAGACTAATGATGTTGTTCATATTACTGAATTATTTTTCAGAGAGGTGGTGAGACTACATGGTCTACCAAAGAGCATAGTTTCAGATCGAGATACCAAGTTCGTTGGTTATTTTTGGAGGACATTATGGAAGAAGTTGAAGACACATTTGTAGTTCAATTCTGCACACCATCCACAAACTAATGGACAAACTGAAGTGGTGAATAGGAGTTTGGGTAACCTGCTATGGTGCTTAGTAGGAGATAAGCCCAAGGGATGGGATTTGATTTTACCATAGGCAGAATTTGCTTGCAACAATTCTGTCAATAGGAGTACTGGTAAATCACCATTCCAGGTTGTATATGGCAATAGCCTGAGAAATGCTTCTGAGTTAAGGAAGCTAGACAAAGGAGAAAAGACAAGTGCTGAAGCTGAAGACTTTGCAGAACATCTGAAGAATTTGCATGAAGAGGTGAGAAAACACATTAATAAGATGAATATTCAGTACAAGGCTAAGGCAAATCAGAAGAGGAGGTATAAGGAGTTCCAGGTAGGAGATGAAGTCATGGTTCACTTGAGAAAAGAAAGGTTCCCAATTGGAACATACAATAAGTTGAAAATGAAGAAATTTGGACCATGCAGAATCTTGAAGAAGCATGATTCAGGAAACACATATGAGGTAGAGCTACCGAATAGGATCAATATTTCCCCTATTTTCAACATTGCTGATTTAGTAGAATATCATGAAGGTGGAACAGAGGATGGACCAACAAAAGCGCAGTGGAGTATTCCAGCATCTACTTCAGAGAAGGAGGAGATAGAGGGCATTCTGGATAGCCGTGTGGGTAAGAGTACAAGAAACAGGCAGTATACAGAATACTTGGTAAAATGGAAAGGAAGGCCTGTTGAAGATTCATCATGGTTATCTGAGACTGAGGTTAATCGTTTTGGTTTCCCTCTAGCACATAAGAAGTGACAGGGTCACTTTTCAAATTACCTCGGGTGTCTGATGCAGGAGCATCTAGGGTTAAGAGCAATCTTGCATCAACCAAAAAAAAATGTTGTTTCTTTTCAATAAGGGCTAAATTTGGGAGGGTTACTATTTTTAGTAAGTTTGCATTGCATTTGTGCACGATTGGATACAAAATCTTACACAGACCTCTAGAATGGTGAATTGAAGCTAATGGTGAAGAAATCACTTCAATATCATTTGTCATTTGTGAGATATTAAAATTTCAAATTCCAAAAATCCTATTGAAATATTCAAAGTCAAATTTGAGGCACTTAGAGGCTCTTGATGGGCCCAAAATGTGGTGGGAAACCCAAGTAGTCTACCTATCGGTGCTACTTGCTGCACCATCATCTTTTCGAGAGCTTTCCGAAAAGGTACTATAATTGAAGATCCAACGGTCAGATCGAAAGTTATGGCCCTGCGAAATTGACCTATTTTTAGAGGGAGATGCAAATTTCAATATTAAGCTGGTGGTCGCCAAAAAGGGCTATATATAACCATTTTGGGAACCCTTAGGTTAGTAGAGTTAAGGGGGAAGGTACAAAGTTAAGAAAGTCAGGAAATTAGAAACCCTAGTTGATTTGGGAATTACAAAAGGCTGAAGATTCTAGAGTTTCGAGAGAGGGAGCTATAATGTGTTGTAGCTTGTAGGGGATTCATCCTCTGATTGTATTTGAGCTTCTGTAATGTAATGTTTTTCCCATATTAATAAAATATCATTCTATTTTCTGTGTGCAATTTCTATTATTGTGTGTTTTATGATTTACCCCCTTCATCAAGTGGTATCAGAGCAAGGGTTCCTGAGTGTGTAGACAGATCGCCGGCTGTGAGGCAGTTTGCATCAGGACCTAAGGTTGTGGGTTTGCTGTGAAGACCAAGATGCCTCCACGAAGAAATCGTGTTGGTAGGAATGCTTTGACAGAAGAGGGTTTTAGAGCCCTACAAAGACAAATCGATGCATTGCAAGAGGAGCTACGAAGAGGATTCGAGCCGAGAAGGAGAGAGAAAAGTGAAGATGAAGCTGAAGAAGCGCTATCTGAGGAAGAATAAGAAGCTGCGGGAGATCCTACAAAAGTTAGGTTGTTGAGGACAATTTCAAAGATCAGAAAGAGGCCGAGGATTCAAGTTTCTACCTATTCTGGAGATTTGAATCGGGAAAAACTTATTGATTGGATCAATGATATGGAGGAGTATTTTGAGTATGAAGATGTGGAAGACCTTGAACGGGTCATGTTTGCAAAGACAAAGTTGAAGGGCCATGCCAGTATTTGGTGGAAGGAGGTCCAGTTAGAGAGAAACAGAAGAGGAAAAGCAAAGATTACCAGATGGGAGTGGATGGTGGAGAAATTGAAGAAGCAGTTCATTCCTGTGGACTATAAGATGGAGTTGCTGAAGAAGCTGCAATGATTGAAGCAAGGTAACAAGTCTGTTAAGGAGTATACAGAAGATTTTTATAAGATCACTATGAGGACAGGCCATGGAGAGGCCAACAAGGAGAAGGTGGCCCATTACATTAACGGGTTGAGGCCAAGTATTCAAGAAGAGTTGAGCTTGGTCAAAATGACCACCATAGAAGATGCGTACCGGTTTTCCCTGGAGGTGGAAGAGAAGCTAAATAAGAGATTTGAAAGCAAGCAAAGGGGAAGAAGTCAAGGCAGAAGGATTGGCGGAAGACCCTATGGAGGTCGAAATGAAGATCCAAAGAAAAGTGAAGAAGCTGGAACTTGTCAAAATCAGAGAGGAGATAATACCTACGGCCTTCATGACTAGAATAATGGTGAGCAAAGAGGAAGAGGAAGAGGTAGACCTGGGCAAGGACCTGGAAGAGGAGGTTTCAGAGGAACATGTTTCCAATGTGGTGAAGAAGGGCATCGAGCATACGAGTGTCCACAACATCAAGGAGGGATGAATAGAAGGCCTGAAGGTAATGCACGAGTTACACATGTGGATGAAGATGCCCAGTCTAAGCGCTCCAAAGATGCAGAAAGGGGAGAAACCCTAGTTGTCAGAAGAACTTTGTTGAATGAGGAGAAAGAACCCAATCAGAGGAAGAGTTTATTCTGCACAAGGTGCAAATGTGAAGGTAAGTGTTGTGATATTATTATTGGCAGTGGAAGCACTGATAATCTTGTTTCAGAGGATGGTTGACAAGTTGAAGTTGACAAAAAGAAAGCATCCGCATCGATACCGGATTGCATGGTTGTAGAAGGACTATAGAGCTTTGGTCAATGAACAGTGTTCAGTAAAGTTCAAGATTGGTGACTACCATGATGAGGTGTTGTGTGACATCATACCGATGGATGCATGTCATATGTTAGTGGGGAGGCCGTGGCAGTATGATAGGAGCACTGTCCATGATGGCCGTGCAAACACACACTCCCTAACAAAGGATGGAGTCCGTCATAAGTTGAAGCCCTTGAAGGAGGTGGAAGAAAAGGTATGTAGTACTGCCAGAATTTGCTTGGTAGATGGTAGAAATTTTTTGGAGGGTATGAAGCATGAGCGTCATTGCTTTGCATTGATTCCTAAGATCAGTCAAGAGAAATGTGAAGATGTACCAGTAGAAGTCTCAAAAATGTTGGAAGAATTTCAAGATATTGTCTCTGATAATGTACCAAAAGGTTTACCACTAGTGAGGAAGATAAGTCATCAAATGGATTTGATACCAGGAGCTAGTTTTCCAAATAAGGCAGCCCACAGAATGACTCCAGCAGAGAATGAAGAGCTGAATAGACAAGTTCACGAGCTGTTAAGGAAGGGACTAATAAGGGAGAGCCTAAGTCCATGTGCGGTACATACAGTACTTGTTGGATCTAGGGCATACAACTGAGAGGGGGGGTGAATCAGTTGTATAAAACTTCTTCTTCTTTCAAACACTTAATTCTTGGTTGTTAGTTAACAGCATATCAATTAATCATCCATGGAAGCATTATACATAAACACAAGAGCAGATAAACATCAACACATTGAACACCAAGATTTTGACGTGGAAAACCCGGTTAAGGGAAAAACCACGGGGTGATTAACCCAAGAATTATTCTCTGTTAGAAGAATAAGAAAAAGAATGGCACTTGCCAATTAGGGCTCACTGCCCGAGCACACTGCTCACAAAGAGGCCCACTGCCTACAAGGAGACACACTGTCTACAAAGTGATAAGAATCACAGTCTTGAACTAGAGAATGACATCTCTACCATGTTCAGATCAGTTCCATTTAAGCCCAAAAACTTCTGCTCTGCCTTTCGCACTTCTCTTCACTATGCCACACTCATCCACAAAAACCACACTTTGAAATGAACTCACAAACCGTTATTTATACAAGACATCGACTTAGGAACAAACATCTAAGTCGGCAAACAACCATAAGAGTATCCACAAGATGAATAACACATCCGGTCGGCCACCACAAGAACATTCGCAGGATGAACAACTCATCCGGTCGGCTAAACAGAGCAAGAACTTCATCCGGAAGAATAACTTCAATTCTGGGCTCTACTATCAATGCGGACCAACAACACAACCTAAACACGATCCAAGAACCTTCACAAGCCTGCCTGAATGACCGGATACATCTGCACTTCCTCTACTTACTGGAATCTCTTGTCTTCCTCATCCGGAACTTCAAGAACACAGTTTGTCGCCACTGTCATAATGCAAGAGGTACTTCCGGACCTCCAAATCATACACAAATCAGGATGACACATCACAAGGACATCCCAAACACTCCTTCCAATCCGCAGATTAGGATAATACAATTCCGGACCTCACGGACCTTTTTGTGATCCTCTGTCACCTCTGGATACTTGCCGGAACCGGTTCCATACCGACAGCCACAACTCCTTCAAATCTTCATGCGGACCTCTGAAATCTTAACTGAAGCATCTCAAGACTCATATCTACTAACCCTTTAATCTGCATCCTCCAGTTGTCATCCTATACAGTACATTTGCCTTCTTCTCATCACTGTTCTTCACTGTTCCTGACTGAGGCTAATTTTCTCAATATCCTCAGCACACAGCTCATCAAATCCTTCTTGTCAATGCAATATGAGTATGTTGACATCAATGACAATACTGGCTCACCTCATACTTGCAACAATCTCCCCCTTTGTCATTGATGGCAACATACGATGTGAAAAACCATTAAGACAAGAACTCTTTTCTGTCACCGCTCCCCCTATCAACAACAACTTTTCACATGTCTTCTCTTCCTTTACTGCTCCCCCTTTTGATCATCAACCACTTGTTTTTCACATGTCTTCTCTCCCCCTTTGACATCAATGGCAAAGGGCTCATACTTGCAATTCTCATACATCAGAATCATACCAGCTGCTCCCCCTTAGTTGCAGCTCCCCATCATTAATCTGGATCACAAGATATGACTGTGATATCCACCGGACTGATGCACATCAGTGCATCCTAGTTCATCACCGGAGGGGCCATGACCCCTAACTTCTCCCGGAGATATTCAAAAGAATCCTTGGGAAGAGGTTTAGTAAAGATATCTGTAATCTGATCCTTGGAGGGAACATACTCCAATCTGACTTCTTCCTTGTTTACTTGTTCTCTCAAAAAGTGAAACTTGATAGATATGTGCTTAGTCTTAGAATGCAACACCGGATTCTTAGAAATATTAATTGCACTTGAATTATCACAGAAAATTGTGATAAGCTCCTCATATTCAATTTTAATGTCTCTTAGCATCTGCTTCATCCATAAGATTTGAGTGCAACTACCTGCTGCTGCAATGTATTCTGCTTCAGTTGTAGACAGAGATATTGCATCTTGTTTCTTGCTTAACTAAGAAACCAATCTCTTCCCCAAAAAGAATGCTCCACCACTAGTGCTCTTACGGTCATCCACATCACCTGCCCAATCTGCATCTGTGTAAGCATGAAGAGAGAAATCCGGATCTCTAGGGTACCATAGACCATACTCAACTGTTCCTTTCAAGTACCTAAAAATTCTTTTGATTGCCATAACATGAGATTCTCTAGGATCAGCCTGGAATCTTGCCACAAGACCAACAGCCTGCATTATATCTGGTCTAGTTTGAGTGAGATACAACAATCCACCAATCATTGATCTATACTTTGTCTGATCTGCCTTTGGAGAATCATCATCTTTGCTTAACTTACATCCGGTTGCCATAGGAGTGTTCATTGGCTTTGAGTCTTCCATACCAAATTTCCTTAACAATTCTTTCACATATTTGGTCTGAGAAATGAAGATCCCTTCTTTTGTTTGAGTAATTTGCAGACCCAAGAAGAAATTCATTTCACCAAGCAGGGACATTTCAAACTCACTTTTCATCTGATTTGCAAAAGTTTTGCACATACTATCTCTTCCTCCAAAAATGATATCATCCACAAACACTTCAACAATCAAAATGTTATCATGATCAATTTTGAAATATAAGTTACTGTCAGCAGTACCTTTGTTGAATCCAATCTGCACAAGATGCTTATCCAACCTTTCATACCATGCTCTTGGGGCTTGCTTCAATCCATACAAAGCTTTCTTCAACTTGCAGACCATATCATCATTATCAGACAATTGAAATCCATCCGGTTGTTCAATGTAGACTTCTTCTTCCAGATCACCATTTAGGAAGGTAGACTTGACATCCATCTGATATACCTTGAAGTCTTTGAAGGCAGCATATGCAAGAAGTAATCTGACTGCTTCAATTCTTGCCACCAGAGCAAAAGTCTCTTCAAAGTCAATTCCTTCTATTTGAGAGTACCCTTTGCAGACCAATCTAGCTTTGTTTCTGATTACTTCACCAGCTTCATTTAGTTTGTTCCGAAAGACCCACTTGGTTCCAATTACATTCCTGTCTCTAGGTCTGGGAACAAGATCCCAAGTATGATTTTTCTCAATTTGCATCAATTCATCTTCCATTGCTTTGGTCCAGTTTTCATCATTGCAGGCTTCATTTATTGTTTTAGGTTCAATCTTTGAAATCAGACAACATTCATCCTGATTTTGAGCAACATTCCTTCTAGTTTGTACACCTTTGCTTTTTTCACCTATGATCTGATCTTCAGAGTGGTTCAGTCTTACATACCTTGGAATTTTGGGAGTATCCTGCACTGCTGCTTCTTGATCAGGCTCATTCAAACCTATCTCTTCTTCCTGATTTACCGGATCAGGCTGACTCTGTCTCACCTGAGAGGATTGAGTTCCTTGAACACTGTCTTGGTCATCTTCATCAAACTCATAAAATCTTGAAGGCTTCTCAATTCCTTCATCAACTTTTACATTGGTGCTTTCTATCATCTTCCTCAATCTCTTATTATAACACCGGTATGCTTTGCTTTGAGTGGAGTAACCCAAGAAAATTCCTTCATCACTTCTAGCATCAAACTTTCCTAGATCTTCATCTTTTTTAATATAACACTTGCTACCAAATACTCTGAAATATTTCACAGTAGGAGTGATGCCAAACCAGAGTTCATAGGGGGTCTTACCGGTGTTGTTTCTAATTTGAACTCGATTGAGAGTGTAGACTACAGTGCTGATAGCTTCTTTCCAAAACATCTGAGGAACATTTGCTTCCAACATCATTGTCCTGGCAGCTTCCTGGATGGTCCAGTTCTTTCTCTCAACTACTCCATTCTGCTGTGGAGTCCTAGGAGCAGACAACTGTCTCCTTATACCCTGCTTCTCACAAAAGTCAATGAATTCACCAGATGTAAATTCACCACCTCTATCAGACCTTAGACACTTTAGTTTCAATCCGGTTTGATTCTCTACCATAGCTTTGAAGATTTTGAACTTCTCAAATGCTTCTGATTTTTCTTTTAGAAAGGTAACCCACATCATCCGGGAATGATCATCAATTAACAACATGAAATATCTATCACCTTGCAGACTCTTGATTCTTGTCGGACCACATAGATCAGTATGTACTAATTCCAACAATCCAGTAGAAGACTGATCTTTGCTTTTGAAAGAGACTCTGCTTTGTTTACCTAACCGACATTCTTTGCACACACTATTTGTAGGTTTCATCAATTTTGGAAGATCTCTTACAGCCTGAGTATTGCTTGTCTTGATGATGTTATCAAAATTTACATGACACATTCTTCTATGCCATAACCAACTCTGATCAATTTGAACAAACAAACAACTTTTATTTGAACCAACCAGATGAAAGATATTACCTTTTGTCTGAGTACCGGATGCAATTTCAGTTCCGGAGCTTGTAAAGATTCTGCATTTTCCATTCTTGAACTGGAGATCATAGCCTTTGTCCACTAACTGACCAACACTGAGAAGATTGTGCTTCAATCCTTCAACATATAGTACATTACCTGTTTTGCTCTTTCCATCAAAGGAAATAGTTCCCCTACCTCTGATTCTGCCAGCAGAATTGTCACCAAACTTTACCATTCCTCCTTCATATCTTTCCAAATCTAAGAACTTATTCTTGTCACCAGTCATATGGTGAGAACATCCACTGTCAATAACCCAGTCATCCTTTTCTTCCACTTGAGCAGCCAAAGCTTTTTCAACAACTTTGTGATTGACAGATTCAGAGAGTATTGAATCTTCTTCCTTGATGGCAATAAACACCCACTCATTTCCGGATTTGCTTCCTAGTTCTGATTCATCATCTGTTACTCCTTCATTGTCATCTTCTTCATGAACATAATAGCAATTCTTTTGAAACCTTTGTCTGTTAGTATTAGACCTTGCAGATCTTTCCGGACATCTTGAAGCAAAATGACCAATCTTATTGCAGTTGAAACACTTAAAGGGTAGTTTTCCTTCATACTTATCGGATCCTCTTGGCAGTCTCTTGGCAATGAGGGCTTCAAGTTGAGCTGTTTCTGCTTCTTCTTCTTCCATGTCTCTTCTTGCTTGATCATACCATGACATCTTCCTTGATGAGTTTTCTCTCGGATCAAATCTCTATTTGCCTTTCACATAGGTACTAGCTTT
This sequence comes from Cunninghamia lanceolata, assembly GCA_027924645.1. Taxonomy (NCBI): domain Eukaryota; kingdom Viridiplantae; phylum Streptophyta; class Pinopsida; order Cupressales; family Cupressaceae; genus Cunninghamia; species Cunninghamia lanceolata. The sequence continues at coordinate 14,652,741 of BSBN01000472.1, read as the reverse complement.
GAAAGCAGATTCAGTCTTGGGAGGATCATCTCCAAACTCGGTCATTTCAAATGCAGCTAGTTTGCCAGCCAGTTGTTCTCTTGTGACAGTTGTGTGGGCTCTGAATTCATCAATGGCAGCAACCTTGATTTTGTAGGCAGCAGGAAGGGATCTTAGGATTTTGCAGACAATCTCATTTTCATCTAGAGTTCCACCAGCATTTCTAATTCCACATACCAGCTCATTCACTCTTGGCATAAAGGTAGTGATGTTTTCATCATCTCTCATTTTCAATCTTTCAAATTTCCCTTTCAGACTTTGCAACCTTGCACTTTTGACAAACTCATCTCCTTCATACAGAAGTTCCAGTTTAGTCAGGATCTCATATGCAGTTGGTAGGTCAATAACATTCGAGAGATCTGAGTCATTCAATGCGCTTAGAAGAGCTTCCTTGGTCCGCAGATTGTTTTCAGCTTCTGTGATTTCATTCAGAGTTGTCAGACCACCTTGTGGAGGTACATAAGGTTTTGAAACCATAGCCAAGTATGCTTTTCCCATACATTCCAAGTGACACTTCATGCGACCTTTCCAAAGAGTGAAGTTGGTTCCATCGAACTTCGGACTATCCTTCTTGTAAGACGACATCCTGGATCTCCTCAAGCGGTTAAGCTTCTTTCAGAGGAACTTGGCTCTGATACCAATTGTTGGATCTAGGGCATACAACTGAGAGGGGGGGGTGAATCAGTTGTATAAAACTTCTTCTTCTTTCAAACACTTAATTCTTGGTTGTTAGTTAACACCATATCAATTAATCATCCATGGAAGCATTATACATAAACACAAGAGCAGATAAACATCAACACATTGAACACCAAGATTTTGACGTGGAAAACCCGGTTAAGGGAAAAACCACGGGGTGATTAACCCAAGAATTATTCTCTGTTAGAAGAATAAGAAAAAGAATGGCACTTGCCAATTAGGGCTCACTGCTCACAAAGAGGCCCACTGCCTACAAGGAGACACACTGTCTACAAAGTGATAAGAATCACAGTCTTGAACTGGAGAATGACATCTCTACCATGTCCGGATCAGTTCCATTTAAGCCCAAAAACTTCTGCTCTGCCTTTCGCACTTCTCTTCACTATGCCACACTCATCCACAAAAACCACACTTTGAAATGAACTCACAAACCGTTATTTATACAAGACATCAACTTAGGAACAAACATCTAAGTCGGCAAATAACCATAAGAGTATCCGCAAGATGAATAACACATCCGGTCGGCCACCACAAGAACATTCGCAGGATGAACAACTCATCCGGTCGGCTAAACAGAGCAAGAACTTCATCCGGAAGAATAACTTCAATTCTGGGCTCTACTATCAATGCGAACCAACAACACAACCTAAACATGATCCAAGAACCTTCACAAGCCTGCCTGAATGACCGGATACATCCGCACTTCCTCTACTTACTGGAATCTCTTGTCTTCCTCATCCGGAACTTCAAGAACACAGTCTGTCGCCACTGTCATAATGCAAGAGGTACTTCCGGACCTCCAAATCATACACAAATCAGGATGACACATCACAAGGACATCCCAAACACTCCTTCCAATCCACAGATAAGGATAATACAATTCCGGACCTCACCGGACCTTTTTGTGATCCTCTGTCACCTCTGGATACTTGCCGGAACCGGTTCCATACCGACAGCCACAACTCCTTCAGATCTTCATGCGGACCTTTGAAATCTTAACTGAAGCATCTCAAGACTCATATCTACTAACCCTTTAATCCGCATCCTCCGGTTCTCATCCTATACAGTACATTTGCCTTCTTCTCATCACTGTTCTTCACTGTTCCTGACTGAGGCTAATTTTCTCAATATCCTCAGCACACAGCTCATCAAATCCTTCTTGTCAATGCAATATGAGTATGCTGACATCAATGACAATACTGGCTCACCTCATACTTGCAACAGTACTAGCACCAAAGAAAGATGGAGAATGGAGGATGTGTGCAGATTCCTGAGCCATCAACAAGATCACAATCAAGTATAGATTTCCATTGCCGAGAATGGATGACATAATGGATTGTTTGAGTGGAGCCAAGTACTTCACAAAGATTGATCTGAAGAGTGGGTATCACCAGATTCGAATCAGAGAAGGAGATGAATGGAAGACAGCCTTCAAGACAAAGGAGGGTTTGTATGAGTGGTTAGTCATGCTATTTGGGCTAACCAATGCACCGAGCACATTCATGTGGCTCATGAACGAGGTACTGAAGGAATTTTTGGGAAGTTTTGTTATTATTTATTTAGATGACATTTTGATTTTCACGAAGACTTGGGATGAGCATTTGATGCAGATCTGAAGAGTTTTAGAGAAGCTGAGGGAGGAGAAGTTGCTGATTAATCTGAAGAAATGTAGTTTTGCAAAGAAGGAGTCGGTATACCTAGAATTTGTAGTCTCAGAGGAAGGTCTTAAGATGGACCCAGAAAAAGTAAGGGCTATCATTGAATGGCCTACGCCAAGGAGTGCAATGGAGGTAAGATCCTTTCAAGGTTTGACAAGTTTTTACAGAAAGTTTATCAGGAGTTTTAGTAGCATTTGTGCACCCCTAAGTGAGACAATGAGAGGGGATAGAAAAGAGTTTAGATGGACTAAAGGAGCAGACAAGAGCTTTGATACATTGAAGTAGAAAGTTGTAGAACAACCTGTTTTGGCACTTCTAGATTTGAATAAGGTATTTTAGGTAGATTCTGATGCTAGTGGTAGTGGTATAAGAGCTGTTTTGAGCCAAGAAGGTAAGCCCATTGCCTATTTTAGTGAGAAGCTTAATGATGCCAAGAAAAAGTATTTTGTTTATGATCAGGAGTTTTATGCAATAGTTCAGGCTTTGAAGAAATGGAGACATTATTTGTTGCCAAAGGAGTTTGTTTTATATACTGATCATCAGGCTTTGCAATATCTTAATAGTCAAGGAAAGTTGAACCAAAGGCACTTGAAATGGGTTGAGTTTTTACAGAGCTATACTTTTGTTTTGAAGCACAGGAGTGGGAAGTCCAACAGAGTTGCAGATGCTTTGAGCAGAAGGCAAAATTTGTTGACAGAAATGAAGATAGAGGTTGTTGGGTTCGATGAGCTCAAAAGTTTGTATCCTGAAGATCCGGATTTTGCAGAGGCCTGGAAGGCTTGTATGGAACTTATTACTTTGGATAAGACAAAATGGTTGGATTTCATAATCCAGGTTGGCATGTTATTTAGTGGAAGCCAATTGTGCATTCCAAGGATTTCCATGAGAGAGAACCTAATTAAGGTGAAGCATAGTGGAGGATTGGCTGGACACTTTGGTCGAGATAAGACCATTTCTATTGTTGGTGAAAATTATTATTGGCCACAGTTGCAGCAGGATGTGCAGAAATTTGTGCAGAGTTGCAGAGTATGTCAGATGGCAAAAGGAGCAAGTCAGAACATAGGTCTACATCAGCCATTACCTGTACCAGAGAAGCCATGGGATGATATCAGTATGGATTTTGTTATTGGTTTACCAAGGACACAAAGAGGACATGATTCCATTTTTGTGGTGGTGGACAGATTCTTGAAGATGGCACATTTTTATCCTCGCAAGAAGACTAATGATGCTGTTCATATTGCTGAATTATTTTTCAGAGAGGTGGTGAGACTACATGGTCTATCAAAGAGCATAGTTTCAGATCGAGATACCAAGTTCATTGGTTATTTTTGGAGGACATTATGGAAGAAGTTGAAGATAGATTTGTAGTTCAATTTTGCACACCATCCACAAACTGATGGACAGACCGAAGTGGTGAATAGGAGTTTGGGTAACCTGCTACGGTGCTTAGTAGGAGATAAGCCCAAGGGATGGGATTTGATTTTACCACAGGCAGAATTTGCTTGCAACAATTCTGTCAATAGGAGTACTGGTAAATCGCCATTCCAGGTTGTATATGGCAATAGCTCAAGAAATGCTTCTGAGTTAAGGAAGCTGGACAAAGGAGAAAAGACAAGTGCTGAAGCTGAAGACTTTGCAGAACATCTGAAGAATTTGCATGAAGAGGTGAGAAAACACATTAATAAGATGAATATTCAGTACAAGGCTAAGGCAGATTAGAAGAGGAGGTATAAGGAGTTCTAGGTAGGAGATGAAGTCATAGTTCACTTGAGAAAAGAAAGGTTCCCAATTGGAACATACAATAAGTTGAAAATGAAGAAATTTGGACCATGCAGAATCTTGAAGAAGCATGATTCAGGAAACGCATATGAGGTAGAGCTACGGAATGGGATCAATATTTCCCCTATTTTCAACATTGCTAATTTAGTAGAATATCATGAAGGTGGAACAGAGGATGGATCAACAGAAGCACAGTGGAGTATTCCAGCATCTACTTTGGAGAAGGAGGAGATAGAGGGCATTCTGGATAGCCATGTGGGTAAGAGTACAAGAAACAGGCAGTATACAGAATACTTGGTAAAATGGAAAGGAAGGCCTGTTGAAGATTCATCATGGTTATCTGAGACTGAGGTTAATTGTTTTGGTTTCCCTCTAGCACATGAGAAGTGACAGGGTCACTTTTCAAATTACCCCAGGTGTCTGATGCAGGAGCATCTAGGGTGTAAGAGCAATCTTGCATCAACCAAAAAAAAAATGTTGTTTCTTTTCAATAAGGGCTAAATTTGGGAGGGTTACTATTTTTAGTAAGTTTGCATTGCATTTGTGCACGGTTGGATACAAAATCTTACACAGACCTCTAGAATGGTGAATTGAAGCTAATGGTGAAGAAATCACTTCAATATCATTTGTCATTTGTGAGATATTAAAATTTCAAATTCCAAAAATCCTATTGAAATATTCAAAGTCAAATTTGAGGCACTTAGAGGCTCTGGATGGGCCTGAAATGTGGTGGGAAACCCACGTAGTCTACCTATCAGTGCTACTTGCCGCACCATCGTCTTTTCGAGAGCTTTCCGAAAAGGTACTATAATTGAAGATCCAACAGTCGGATCGAAAGTTATGGCCCCGTAAAATTGACCTATTTTTGGAGGGAGATGTAAATTTCAAAATTACGCTGGTGGTCGCCAAAAAGGGCTATATATAACCATTCTGGGAACCCATAGGTTAGTAGAGTTAAGGGGGAAGGTACAAAGTCAAGAAAGTCAGGAAATTAGAAACCCTAGTTGATTTGGGAATTACAGAAGGCTAAAGATTCCAGAGTTTCGAGAGAGGGAGCTATAATGTGTTGTAGCCTGTAGGGGATTCATCCTCTAATTGTATTTGAGATTTTGTAAAGTAATATTTTTCCCATATTAATAAAATATCATTCTATTTTCTGTGTGTAATTTCTGTTATTGTGTGTTTTATGATTTACCCCCTTCATCATATATCCAATCTCGGATAGTCAATGGGTCTCATCCCTAATCATAGTGCCTAAAAAAAGAGGAAATGGAGAGTTTGTATTGACTATAGAGAGCTAAACAAAGATACAAAAAAGGACTAGTTTCCCTTACCATGCATTGACCAAGTGTTGGATAACCTTGCTAGGAGAAAGTATTTTTCTTTCCAAGATGGGTTCAGTGGGTATAACCAAATCCAAGTAGCACCTGAAGATCAAGACAAAACCACTTTCACCTGTTCTTGGGGAACTTTTGCCTACAAAAGTTCTTCCATTTGGACTATGTAATGCTCCAGCTACATTTCAGAGGCTTGTTTTAGCCATTTTTGTTGAATTAGCTAATGAGTGCATGGAGGTCTATATGGATGAATTTACTGTGTATGGGGACAACTTTTAAGAAGCTCTCATAAACCTTAAGAAAGTACTAAAATGCTGTGAAAAGAATCAATTATAATTGAGCCATGAAAAATGATTCATGATAGTAGAGGAAGGGATTGTATTGGGACACCACATTTCAGAAAATGGGATCAAAGTGGACCAAAACAAATAGAAGTGATCAAACAGTTACCTTGATCCAAAAATCAGATAGATGTTAGAAGTTTTCTGGGTCATGTAGGCTCCTATAGGAGATTTATAGAAAATTTCAGTAGAATAGCTGCCCTCCTGTTTACCCTACTTAACAAAGACACATAATTCTTATGGATAGAAGACTGTTAATCAACATTTGAAGCCTTAAAAGAGAAGCTTACTGTCACACCTATTTTGAGATGACCTAATTAGACTTTACCATTCCACATACAAACTGATGCTTCAAATGAGTCCATTGGGGTAGTCTTAGGACAGAAGGAGGAGGGAGAAAGTATGCATGCCATCTATTACATCAACAAAAACCTTACCTCTACAGAAAGAAGTTACACCACAACTAAAAAAGAATTCTTGGCAGTCATATATGCTATAAACAAATTCAGGTGTTATATCACTGGATATAAAATATTTGTACATACTGATCATGCAACCATCAAATACCTAATGAATAAGCCAGTAGTGGGTGCAAGGATCATTAGGTGGTTATTATTGTTGGAGGAATTTGACATTACCATAGTTGATAATCTAGGCAAATTTAAATTGGTTACTGATTTTCTGTCAAGATTGCATATAGGAGGAGAGAACCAGCTAGTGGAGGACAGGTTTCCAGATGAACATCCTTTTTGCTATCTCCTCTACTACATGTTGGTTTGCTAACAGAGCTAATCTCTTAGCTACAGGCTTGTATCCATCCCATTTTACCTCAAAACAAAAGAAATGCTTAATTAAGGAAAGCTTATCTTATAAATGGTTAAATGGTTTGCTATTTAAATGTGGTCCTGATTTCATTTTATGCAGGTGTCTACAAGCTGATGAAATTTTTGATGTCTTGAGAACATGTCATGATGAACCATCTGGTGGGCATTATTTTTCCGACAGAACCATCCACAAGATCCTTGGAGCTGGTTACTATTGGCCCTCTATTCATAAGGATACCAAGAAGTATGTGTAGTAGTGTGATCAGTGCCAAAGGATGGGACAACCAACTTTCACCCAGGAGATGTTACTGCATCCTCAAGTAATGATGGAGCCATTTGAACAACGGGGTCTAGACTTTCTGGGACCAATTTTTCCACCTTCATCAGATAAAGAGTATATTCTGGTTTGCACAGACTATGTGACTAAATGGGTTGAGGTTCAAGCTTTGCAATTTGCAAGAGAATAGAAAGTTGCTGATTTCCTTTAAAATAAGATTTTCTTGAGGTTTGGAGCCCCAAGATCCATAGTTTCAGACAGAGGACCTTAGTTTACTTCATAGGTAACAATAGCATTCATAGATTTATATCAAGTTAAGCACAGGAGATCTTCACCTTACCATCCTCAAGCCAATGGGCAGGTAGAGGTGACTAATAGGGAACTTGAGAACATTCTGACAAGGACAGTGGCAATGAATAGAAAAGATTGGGCTAATAGATTACCTAAAGTAGTTTGGGCTTACAATACCACTTGGAAGTCCACAACAAAATTCTCACCATATGAATTAGTTTATTGAAAAAGCCTATTCTGTCTATAGAATTTGAACTCTAGACACTTAAAACTGCAGTAGATATTGGTCTACCATTGTCCATAGCCCAATAGAATAGAATTCTTTAGCTTAACGAGTTAGATGAAATCTAGACAGAAGCCATTCAGCAAACAGAACTGGTTCAATATCAAAGGAAGCAATGGCATGACCAACACATCAAGAGGACATTTCAACAAGGTGATTGGGTTCTTCTTTATGATTCTAAATTCAAGGAGTTCAAGGGGAAGCTACAAACTCATTGGATGGGTCCTTATCATATAAAGGAAGTTTTTGAGAATGGAATAGTGTTGTTGGAACATATTGATGGAAGCATGGACACATTTTTAGTGAATGGCCATCGAATTAGACTCTATAAAAAGCCATCCACTAAGGAAGAATTCATCAAAGATTTGTGCGTGGTTACAGGGGACACATCCTCTGTCACAGTTTTGGACTTTAAAAAAAAAAGAAAAAAAAAAGAGAAGGTTAAAAACCAGCAAATGGCGACCTTCTTAAAAAAAAAGAGGAAGATAGAAAACCAGTAAATGGCTATCTTTCTTGACCATGGGGTTGAAAACCAACAAATGGTGGTTCCCTTCTTCATGCCAGATGAGAATAATCAAGCTACAGAGGTGATCAGGTGTCGGAAGTTACTCAAACACACCTCTGGCGCTCGCCAATAAGGAGCACCTTTGGCACTTCATGAACTTGGAGCATCTCTGGTGCTTCACGAACTTGGAGCATCTCTGGCGCTTGCAAACTAGGAGCACCTCCAGCACTCCAACAATAAAGAGCTATTCATGAATCTAATGAAGTAAAAGGGGACCCACCTCTCCAGGCAATAAAGTAGAGATATCATTTGATGAGGTCATCATGACTCATCCTCCACTTTATGATAGGGACAAAGATGAAGTCAACATGCATTTCAGGAGAAATCATTACTCTCATTTGCACAGGTACTTACAAAGGATTGCACTGACATCACCCGGATACATGGATTCTTGAACCACTCTATGGGAATGATTGTAGGATACATGACAATAAAGATGTTGACATCATTTCAAAGCCACGAAGAAGCTGCTCAGGTGCCACGTCGCATCAAGTCTCAGCAATACTGCAACATTTTAGCCAAGTACATCAGGCCCTCATCATTAAGATTAGTTCAGGTACTTCTCTCTTAATTAAACATTAATTAGCAACTGTCTTGTCATTTCTATTTTTGGGTACCATCATTATGACACATCCTCTTGCCATTATTTTCCTTTCTAAATTCATGCATGCTGCCATCTTTGCTACACTGTCACCATGTCTACGGAGTGTCCTATCACTCTACTGCAATTATGACCGCATAGGCACTCTAACCAATTTTAAGTTCTTTTTCCATAGTCCAAGCCATTAAATGAATTGACATAATAATACTCATTCAAAATTGCAAAATACCCTGAAGAACAGAGTTAGCTGATACAGTCTTTCAGAGCCTATGGAGTTAAAGGAGGAAGAACAAACTACATAGAAAAGTTAGGGAAAATTTTAGCACAGAGGGTGGAAAAAGGACTTAGAAATGGGGTTAAGAAGAAATCAGAGCCAGAAAGTGTTATAGGTCTTTTGCAAGATGATGTTGTAGCAAACATTTTAAGGAATGTAAGATGGCTGGAGTTTCTGGAAAAGTTTGAAGGGTTTGAAGAGGATATTGTTGATGACTTCCTAAGAAACCTGAGGGACAATTAGACAGTTGTAAGGGGAGTTCAAGTCAATCTCTCTGCAACCACTATCAGTCATATTTCTAGAATGCTTGAACAAGGTGACAGGTTCTACCATCTAAAAACTTTATATGCTGATTTGATTAGAAATTTCTTTGTAGAAGGTGAACCTACAATACAGTTACATTTAAGCAAGAACGAGGTTAAAGGAATTCTTAGGTCCTCACTTCTAAACCCTTGGCAATCTGTAGCTATATGGTTGATGAAATATTTCACATATGATAGTCAATTTTCCTTAGTCCTAGGACCAATAATGAAAATGTTGATTTTTCTGAGGCATGAAAATGCACACCCATAATTTAGCATAAATATTCCCAACTTTCTGTACTCTGCCATTAGAGAAACTATAGAAAAGTACTAACAAAACAAAGGTCCTATGAAACATCATGGCCTCATTTTTCTGATAGTCAAACATCACTTTTTGTCTCAAGCTGATGGGGAAGCATTATGGCAGACATTTCTAGATAACAAACCCCAGGATAGAGAACTAGAGAGGGCACAGGAAGTGGGTGAGGTTATCTCTACCCAGCTAGAAGAGGGGATAGAACCTTCAACTTCCTCTCCAGCTATTGGAAGAGGTAAAAAGTCCTCACTGGAGGCAACTTCATTTGCTACCCCTATTTCTCACAGAAAGAGAAAAGGAAAAGAAGTTAGAGAACCTGTTCTTGAACAAACTCCATACATGACTTGCTCAGCCAGGAGGAAGATGACTTTGGCTGAGGAGTCTTTTCCAAAAGAACCAATAGGGGCGAGGTCAGGTCAGAAGACAAAAAGAACTCCAAAGAAAACTGACTCTAGTATACACTATAGGGCTGAAGAAGCATCTCATGACTCAGATGAAATCCCTCTAGTGAGAAAGAAGAAACAAGGAGAAGTTTCCCCAGAACCATCAGTTCATCTGGGTTCTCATAGTCCAACTTCACCACAATCTCCTACTCTGGAGACATAACATAGACAAACTTTTACTATTTCCTCTAATTTTGAGGATGATATACCTACTCTGGAGGCACCTACTCCACCTATGCTATAGAGAAGCAAAAGGAAAAGGCAGCTCTCCCAACTTGAAAAAGATACTGCTCTCCTAGTTGAAGTTCTTTTGGGTTTCAGAACTTCTGAGGAGAAAGTTGGGCCTTCATCAGTGCCAACAGTTGCAAAGAAGACCCAAGAAGAAACTCAGGATAGGGAGGCTACAGGGGAAGTTGAAGTAGAGCAAATGGATGCAGTTGGTAGTGAAGAGCCAATGGTTGTGGAAGACCCTAATGTACAACAAATAGAAGAAGAAATAGGAACTTACTCTCACCCCTTTGATCAAGAGGATATTGAAATTTCAAAAGAGTAGCAGATGTTAGAAGAGATTGATAATCTAAAAGGATTATATGGGGGAAAAATTTGATTATCACTGACCTCAAGAAGGTCATGAAGGTGAAAGAGATGGAGCAAAAATAGGTAATTGAAAAACTGCAAACAGAGCTCCAGAGTAAACAACAAATAATTCAGGTGAAGGAAGCAGAATTCAAAGCTGAGGAGACTGACATAGCTAAAATCATTAAGGAAAAGGAGATAGAGGTAGTACAAAGTATTTCTAAACTTACCAAGTCTAGAGACAATAGTCTCATAATAATTTTAGCATTAATTGAGAAAGTACAGAGCCAAGATAAACAATTGACTTGGGCCAACAATAAAATAGATGATCAAGAGGAATATATTCATGAGTTAGTTGTCCCAAGGGCAACCATTGAACAAGAGGTACAAATAGATCCATATGTGGGCCCAATCCCAATTGATATTCCTAAGGCCCTGTTCCATTGGGAAAGGAGATGTAGAGAATATGAGGCTTCTAAGCCTATGCTGCAATTACAGAGGGCAGTTACATCTATGTCAAAAAGAGTAGAAACCCTAGAGGAAAAAGTCATTCAGATAGCCTCCATTTCATTCAAGATTCTACCTTGCAAGCCTCTAAGTGCAAGTTATGCTATGTTCTTACAAGAGAGAGTCTTGCAGAGAAAACTATCTTCAGTCTGGTCTGATTTGATTGAGAACACAGAAACAGGGGAGGGTTCATGGAAGCATATATGAGGAGTTCTGATGAAGACAAAATTTTTCTATGTGAGTTATATTTGCATGGTTTCTGTGTTGATGATATGACCTTCATTATTAACTATTTTGTAGGGGAATGTCAATTCAAAGCATTCATATCACTGATGAGAAATCATCAGATTTGGAATGAGAGAATGGAGGCATATCTCAAGAAGGATACAGAAATAGGACTTTTCATTAGAAAAGAATGTCTAAACCCCCATTCTTTTAAGGTCCAATTCAGAGCATATGTCTACCACCCTGAAAGTTAGACCAAGATTTTGCCATTATATCTAAAAATCTGCAAGAGTGTTCCATTGATTTTGGTCTTTTTATGAACAATTCATCTAATTCAGTGCTTGCAGTAACAAAGAAAAGGTGGAACATTCTAACTTCAGAGCAGAAAATGATAGAAGTGGTGACTTCTGCTAACTTGAGATTATTTATGAGGAAGGCTAGGTTAATATCCAAAATGATGGATAAATACCAACAGGAGTGGATAGGTGGTCGTTTTAGACCCCCTCTCATCATTGAGCCACTACCTGTCTGGGATGAACAAATGGAAGATGATAAGTTGTAGGAGTGGATGAAGTAGGTTGATTAGTTCGGGGGAAATGGTAACACAGACCGTACCACTTGGACTACCTATGCACAAGACTATAGCTTGACTGACAAGATATTCCACCAGAATAAATCTAGAGTGTGAGAAGCAGGAGGACCTGCTAATCCTTAAGTACAGGGGGATGATGAGTGCCAAGTAGCACCCATGAAATACATCTTTTTACCTCTCTTTTCCTCCCTTCTTATTCCATTGTCTTGATGACTACACCAAAATAGGCTAACAAGATTGTTCTAATGATGATTAATAAGAGATGAAATACTTAAGATCATGATTTTTGATTGAAGGACTAATGTGCATTGAATTGATGGAAATATGCAAAAATATTCTCTTTTTGAATCAACAGGTACAGGTGTTCAAGTAGACAATTTTATCCATCTCTGGAGGTAGTTCTAATGATCTCTGGAGCCGACACCAGAATGCCACGACTGGTCTCCAATGTTTCAAATTTAATTTGAGAACTTTTGGGATAAGGAGGTGAAGCATCTCAGAAGCTAGACTGAAATCTTGAGCATCTCTAGAGATGAACAAGAAGGTCACAATTATATCTCTAGAGCTACAGACAGAAACATACATCTTCGGCGCCTCTTTAGAACAGTGCAGATTTCTAGCACAGTTGTCAGTCAGACACTTCCAATGGTGATCAGGATGCTCCTGATGTTACTCAAATCATCACCTAAGTAATTGAGGGTAGTCTATAGTTAATTGCTAGAAGTTTTTATCTCTTTTTGATTTTTGCATGAGTTACTGATAAACTAATTTAAATACCTATATTTCAGGGCCTTGCTGCCCAAGTGTATTTAAAACTAAGACTTAAATTCAGTGTGGACTTCTGTTCCACTCAATCTATTTTATTTGTATGAATGTTTATTCTGTAGTTAGACAGTTAGTGGAATAAAGAGATTGATGTTATCTCATAGAAGAACTAGTAATTAAGATAAGTGATATCTCATCACTGATGAGATATATAAACTTACAGAAGAAGCAACAAAAGGACATCGACTATTTTTCTAATTTTTGTAATCTCATTTTGACATCAATATTTCTTGAATACAAAGCTAATGGAATTGGACTAAATTGAGTTGTGATATTATTCTCTTGTGCTAATTCTTTACTTTAGTCTTTAGCCCTAAGGGTGTGGACCAAGGGCCCACTCTCACCACCAAGGCAAAATGCTAGTACTATTGTTTTGTTATTTCAGATTCTATTTAAAGAGATACTTATTGTTTTCATAGATAGATGCATGTTACAGTTGGAAGGAATAATATAGATTTACTTTAAGTAATTCACTGTTTAGTTATGTTTTCAATATTCTTGGAATTCATTTCATAGAAGATAGATCAGTTTCTTTAAATCAGTAAAGGTCATTAGAATTAGCTAGATATAACTAGCAACTATAGGATTCCTAATTACAGATAGCTAAGGACACATCCCTGGATTTGACATCTGAAATATGATTAAATGATGAGGTACAATGACCCTTGTCACTCTATTCCACCAATCATCTTCTATGCCAAATTTTTCTAACCTATTTTCATTCACAATCCATTTACCTCTTCTTTCTTCAATAAATAGTTTTCCACATCTCTCACTCGTACTCTTTGACTGATCTTCTATTGTTGCATATTCCTTTGTACTACTTCTCAGTCTATCCTCTACTACAACACATTCTTTTATATAGCTCCTCTTCCTATCCTTAATCTATCCTTCTCTCTATATGCCTCCTTTTTGGTGACCTTTTCTCCCACATTATAATTTCCATAGCATATCTTCTATAGCTATAGGTCTATTTGACTAGCTTGTGATGCTATATATCCATGGAATAAATGCATAATGCTCTTCCCTAATGAAAACTCAAACTCTTTTACAATTCTACTTGGTCTCTTAGCAGAATCAACTTGTTCCTCTTTCCATCCTTTCGTATTGTGTATGTATTAGTTCTCCCACCATATACAACACTTCTATCAAATATCCAAGGTCTCCCCAACAATAGATGACACACATCCATTGGCACAATGTTGGACAACACCTCATCATAGTATGCTTCTATCTTGAATCTCACCAAACATCACTCTTATACCAATATTTTGTCTCCCTATTGCAACAAACCAACCCTATATGGGTGGGGATGCTTCAAACTCTTCAATCTCAAATTTTCAACCATTTCCTCTCATATTAAGTTGTCTATACTACAACTATCCATAACAACATAGCAACATTTACCTCTTACCTTGCATCTAGTCGTGAACAAGCTCTTTCTTTGTATTGGTTCTCTTCTATGGCTGTACCTCAATTCTCTCCTCAATACAATTGATTCTCCATGTTTTGGATCGTCTTTGAGCTAGGTGACTTCTCATCCACAAATGTAGTTCTTGCACTACCTTTTGCCCTTTTTCCTTAGTACTCAAATTCTCCATGTCCTTCTTCCCCACACTTGAAACAAGTTCCTCTAAAAGATATCCTCTCATTACTCTTATATCCTCTTCTACGCTATTAATATCCATCTCTATGAGTATGTATCATTGCCTTCCTTATCCCTACAATTTGATTGACCAACATTTCTACCTCTACAATAGGTGTCACTATCATCTAGATTTGGTCATTGTGGTAATAATTATCATCTTCCCTCTCTTTACAATGGGTTCCCCTACTTTCTTCTTCATTACAGTATGGGAAACCTCTCCCTTGATCCCTTGGGTATGCTCCTCTATCGTTACATCTCATCTTACTACTCTGGGATCTAGATCTTATTTTTCCCTTTGGTGGTTCTTCCTCTCTTATGGCCTTTGATTTAATTTCCTTTCTATGGTGGGTACTAGATGTTAAGCCTCTTCCACTATTTGGATGTTCTACATGCCCAATTCCTCTTGAATGGACTCCCTCAAACAATTAATGTTTTTTCCACTTTCTTGGTTCCTTCTTCATGATGTCTAGATTAGATTTTCAGTCTATGGTACTCCTTAGAATATTATTTCATAGTCATGTTTCTTTGCCACAGATTATGTAATTCCTTCAACAACTCTAACTAATAATTTTCTAGAATGAACTTGGACTTTAATTTCTCCACCATCCTATCCCACTTTCCAATGATGGGTTTACCTCTCCTATTTTTGTCTAGATAGACTTCCACCAAATGGAAGAATGGCCCTTCAACATGGTCTTATAAAATTTCACTCTATCTAGATCCACAACATCCTCATACTCAAAGTGCTCCTCTAAATTAGTTATCCAATTTATCAACTCTTTAGGGTTTAAATTACTAGATAAATTAGGAATGTCCACTCTAGTCCTCTTACCAAAATCTGATATGGCCCTTAGCATCCTTTCTTTCTTGTCTCCTTCACTTTCACTTTGCTCCACAAGGTTTTTTCTTGCTCTTCATCACTCTCCTCAACCCTAGGGTTAAGGTTTCTCTAATGGTCCTACTCAAAAGAATCCATTTGGTTATGCATATCTTTCATCTCATACATCTCTTCCATCCTTCCAACAACATTGATAATACCACACTCTCTCTTTGGTGGTATATTAAATCTAGTGCAAACTACCTCAATTGGTAGTCTATCTACAACCACCATGTAAGCTATCTCGTAAATAGTGATCTACTTACTAGCTTCATATGGGTTGCCTCAAGTTTTAGTGATCTTATCACAAGCCCTTGTGACTACCTCATGCTCGATGATTTGTCCAGAAGACCTTCACAAGATACCTTAGTTCCACAAACATAAATTTCCTCCCTCACTTCTTCAACCCTTAGGATTCTAAACCTTTTCTTTAGTACCACTTAAAGTATTCATGGATAGAGCATCCAATGAAGGATTGTCCAACCACTCAACCAAACCAAAAACAACTCACACTTCAATAGAAACAATAACAATTAAATAAAACATCAACATGATTCTTATTGATTTCTTAGATTTGAATGATTAAAATTTCCATAATTGGGCTTCTTACATGCCAGGTCACAACTATTCAATTACTAAAAACATGAATCTATACTATTTAGAAACTACACTACTCAGAACAAAATCCTTATATTCCTACTTGCCACACTATCTACATCTTTACTATTACTAACATGGTCCATTTTAGTCTCTCATCCCCATTCTCACACTCTTTTCCTTAGACCTCATTCGCTCACTCTCCTACTAGATTTCCTCCCTTCACACTCACACTCCTTTCTCTGATGTTGATCTTCTCTTTCCCCCTCTCATTCTAATTTTCTCCTACTTGATCTCCTAACTATCTTCAATCAATCACAATCCATGTATATATAAAAATCCTAAACCTCAAAGATAATCTGTGGCAGCTATAAGGTGGAACAAAGCTCTATGCCACATGAAACATGTAGTTGGGTAGTTCTAACAAGTTCCTAAATCCATGTGGTGATAATGGAATGAAGAATCATTATACAATGCTCAACATATGCTCTCCTAGGACTTATTAATCCCTACAAGTAATCCCTTGCTAGTGCAAACTCTAAATAATCTAGAGCGAGTGTAATTAGTTACAATTGTGTAGGTCTATCAACTTAGTAGATGTTCACAAACCATATTATGCCTTTTCAATGCTCCAAATATCCTGAAATGTGGATATAACATCCATCAATTACTATACAACATACTCTCAAAACTACAAAGCCAAATCTCAACTTCTGGTGAAAGGTGGTGGCTTTTCCCATGACTGACTAAAAATTGAAAATTAAAAAACAAACCAAATGAATTGAAAACAAATATTTTTGGTTGATGAAAGATTGCCTCTTCACCTAAGGATGCTCTTGCATCAACTACCTTTTTTAATTTTTATATAATAATGCAAAATACATAACAATATGATACCTAGACAATTTTTTGTATGGCTATATAGGATGTTATCTATTTAAACTTCTTGGAATGAAAGACTACAATCCTTTATCAAATCAAATTTATAATTATGATAAGAATTCACACTTTTGACTTTTATAAATGAGACATACTACAATGGATGGTGGGTTGAGTTTGATAAAGATAATTGTATGTATGAGAAACTTACAATTGGAATCAACACATAGATATGATACTATAATGCAATTGATAGTAACATGCAAAAAATCAATTTAATTATACTTTACTAGCCTCATTGTTATCCACACCTAGTGGTTTCTTGTACATATAATTCAAAAATGTATGGAAAACCATTTATTAGCCTTGTGGATGACCACATAGTCAAAGATGTCATGCACACATTGCTTGTTAATAGGTTATGTATAGATTATATTGAAATATTTATTCAGCATCTTGGAATTAAAAAAAACCAAAAAAGATTTTGGAGGACAAAGTCATAGATAAAGATTTCTATGCCTTCAATTTTAGAGTGAAAAGTTTTTATGCTTGAATTTTTGATATACGTGAAATTTTTTCAAGAAAACACATAAGTTCATACTAAGAATGAGTATATCCCATCTTATCTATGAACTTATGTGATGTAACTAGACAATGTATTTTCATATTGTTACAGTACATGTCTTGATTGATAATTGAGTGTCTGGGTGAACCTTTATATATTTATTATTTGTATTGTACACAACACAATGCACTTGTATAAAAGTAGATTATCATAATAAGAAAACATTACATATGCAAATACATTCTAATTCAATAAATGATGGTGCTACTACGAATTTCATACTATAAGAAATAGAGAAATTAATGTTTCTTTTAAATTTCTAAGAATTATGTAATTTATGTGACTTATTAGTACCTACCTTTAGGTGGATATTATTGTAACTAGAATTCTTAACTAGTTATTAGTGGCTAAATATTAACCAATCATATGCTATAAATTTTTCTTCCTAAAGTTTACATTTTTTTTAAAGTAAACATGCAAACTTTTTAACTAAAAATATTCAAAGAATTAACTATTAGCATTCTTATTGGCTGAAGAGTTTCATCTCTTATTCTATCATTCATGTTATTCAAAGCATTTAATAATTATATTTGTAAATTTTTAATAATTATCTTTGTACATTTTTATATTAAAATTAGCGAAATATAGTTTGATTTGATGGATGCTAAAACTTTTCACTATTTGATGGATGGTGATAGATAACTACAGTTCAATGACAGTTTTGTAAATTGTTTAAGATATTTATTTATAAATATCTTCAAACTAATGATAGGTTCAGTGTTTTTATAAAAGTAACTCACATAATAATTCGGACCTTAAAAATAAGTGTGATAACACATAGCTCAAAAATTATAGTTTAATGTGAAAGTTATATATTAATTTTTATGTTTTTATTTACAACATTTGTTATATATAATTTACAAGATAATTTTGTATACAATTTATATGGATGAAATAAAAAAATCTAACTTCAATTGAAGAATATTAATGTTTGAAAGGGGAGAATAATTTAAAAAGACAAAAAAGCCTTAGGTTCTTATAATTAACCATACTGATGCAGGGACTTCCGAAGGTCATAACTTTTGACTCGGATGTGGGTTTTCTATGAAATTTTATAGGTGGATGTGTTATGAGGTGACCAGTGGTTTCCCAACCACCCTAGCGGGTTGGACCCCGTCTTGGCACTTTTTTGGGGCTTGAAACTTTCATCTTGGCCCTCAAAATGGCAATTTAGTGTTTTTTTTTAGATTTTTAAAAAGTTGCTTTTGTAATAACTCGAAACTTATGTTTCGAATTTACAATATTAGTTGGCTTTCATCCTACCTTAGTTTTAGGAAGCTTTTGGGAAAAAAACTGGATTCTCAAGATGTGATTGTAAAATTACCTAAAATGGCAAAATCTGACAATTGTCGAAATCTGCCAAAAAAGGTAATTTTTTAATTTTTTTAATTTTTTTAATTTTCTTGGATATAAGAGAGTTTTCTCTCATTGTAGTAGCAGAGTTGATGAATAGAAGTTTTTTTCTTATGTTCCAGCTTCCAAATCTTTGGCTCTCATATGATTAATGGCACAATTCTATTGAGTGTATGTTGTGTGCTGCATCACACACATACATAGATAACTAATATAGATATCTTAAATTCATCTATCTAAAAAGGGTCAAATATATTAGCCTAGAGCTATTTTATTTACTTAAGAGTTATATTATTTTACTTTAAAATATTTTATTTATTACATGGACACATTTTTTTTGTTATAATGCACCTGGTAAACTTTTTAACATGATTGGTGACGATGGCGCGACATGCCCTCTAGCTCCACACTAACGCTTTTGCCCGGAGTGATGAATCAGTGAGGCCACAACACGGGGGACCTCATCCCGAAGAAGGAACACTTCAAACCTGCGAGCTCATTGGCCCAGTGAAGGGGTAAAGCCTGCGAGCTCGTTGGCCCAGCGGGGGTTTGAATTCTGGTGGCCACAACTACAACCAAGCGAATTAACCACCGAACCATGCCCTTAATGGCACATGGACACATAAATTTTAATTTTTATTCAAGAATTATATTATTTTATTACATTGTTTACTTTAAAATTATTAGGAATTAATTTATATTGAAGTGATTTTTATAAATTGAAGGTTGGGATAAAGAGAGGATAGTAAGAATAAAATTAAATATTATAGCCTTTTGGATTTAATAAAGGGTTTGATTTTAAGTACAAATGGAGAGATGGGTTATAGGTGAAATGTAAATGCCTAAAAATTAAGACAGAGTAAATCAAATTTTCAATAAACTAACTCCTAAGAAAATTAAAATTTATGTGTCCATATATGTATGTACTAAATAAAATAGTTCTAAAGTAAAATAAAATAATTGTTAGATAAATTATTTATGTGTCCATATATATGTAGTAAATCAAATAGTTGTAAAGTAAAATAAAATAAATATCTATATATGTTTCACATATTAAAATTGATGAAACATATTTCAATTTGATGGGTGCTCAAACTTTCCACCATTTGATGAACAATAATGGATGGTTATAGTTTAATTATAGAAGGAAAATCTCAAAATCTAGATACTGGAAGGACAAACCTTTAGAATCAACTCAAAGATTAGTTTAGATCAATGATTGAGATTTATTTTAATAATTATTAATTTCCCATGACAATTTTTTAATGTTTTATATGTGACATTGGAAAGATGAATTTAATGAAGTTGTAGGCCATCATCCAATTTCCTATGTTCTAAAGTACAAAACTTTATTATTGTTTAAGTTATAGCACTTGTCTCAAAATCACACATTGTGAAAAATAAGAAATTTAGAAAATAAGAAACTTGGATTGTAGTATTTCAAATTTTTAATTCAACTACTAAGTGGTTGGAAGCAAGAATACACCCAAAATTTGAATATTAGTTGTGGGCCATGGTAAAGTCACTTAATCATTATATTCATTATTCTAGGTAAGTGAAACACTAAAATCCTACATTCCTTCAAACTTTATATTAGTATAAGCCTAAACTTTCAAAAATTTCAATCATGGGGTTTAGGGTTAAGGGTTTACAAGCATGTCTACTACCACAATAACCAAAGGCAAAGAAAACCAAAATCCTATATGCCAAACTATTTAAAACACTAGGTTTTATTAATGAATACCATGATATTTATAATCTTGTAATCACTGGTAGGTGCACCTTGGAGCTTCGATACACATGTGCGAATAAGGGAAATAATAAAAAATTTATTAATAAAAAGGTATCATTACACCATGAGTGGTTGGATTAGGATACATGATATTCCATGAGGTTTTCCCTTGCCCAAAATTTGTTATGGTCTGTGCCTATAACTATGATGAAAAAATAAAAGTAATTGTTAACAAAGACACTGAAAAAGAAATCATATCCATTATTAAGTAAAATTTTGGTGTTGGGTTGGTGTTTCAACCTAAAGAATTAGGAGCCATCCTCAATAACCTAGAAATAGTCGCTACTAATTATGAAGTAGCTAGTCAAAGTTCCAAAGATAATTTTCTCAAAAAATAACAATTGATGGTAAGGTACCCAAAGAGAAGCCTCCTTATGAAATTGCAATTTTTAGACATTGGATTAAGGTTTCCATTTATATCCTAGCATATTACCGTAGATTGATAGTGATAAGAAAATGGATGGAACTATCCTTGAAATGGTATACAATATCCATTATGGTCAGTTACTTGTTTGATATAGATGTGTTGAGCACATTGAAGAATCCATGCATAAACAATTGTTAATGATTAAAGGAAGTTCTAACACTAATACCTTTACATTGACAAGCTACTTATTCTATTTATATCTATGGTAATTTAGTGTATGGTTTATAGCCAACAAGCTTCAAATTCAACTCTATTTTAATGATTAGGGCTAGAAAAAAAGGTTGGTTCCAATAACTAAGTGGATCTATAAGATAAGGATGTATGATCATGGAAGGAATTACAATAATTTTATGGACTACCTTTTGGATCATGCAATTACAAATACTCCAATCCCTAGATTTCTTATGACTTGGTAGAAATTTCATTCAACTAGGATCAAAAATAAAGTTGGCTAACTAGTACTTCATGGAGGAATACACTGTGCTAAGAATTTATGGATCAAGATTAGAGCCCCACAAATGTGAAAGAGAGGGTTTTTGCATTTGAATATATATGGAAGATGGATAATGCATATCAACTATAATTTGTTAGTCAACAAAAGAGGAGCATATTTCCTTCCTTAGCTTTTTCATGTGGAGGGTTCACATTCAAGAGAAAAGAATTCACTTTTGGCACATGTAATTTTAATTTGAATTTTGATTCTTATTGGTAGTATGATCCATGTGAGGTGACTAAAGATAAGGTAGTGGGCTAATAAGAACTCTACAAGTAAAATTCAATGTGAAAGAAAACCCTGCTAAAAAGATTAAAAAACAAGAAATATTGGGATGAGGTAAAAAAATGTAATAGAAGAAATTTCTATTAATGAAGGTATTACTTTTCAATAATTTTCAATAGAAATTATAGGATTGCATCTATAGGTATAGAGATTCCAATCAAGAATACAACAATTTTTATACAAAGATTATTTTATATCTTTTTATAAAAACATCCTAGAGGCTCTAAAACAAGCTTGCATAGATGCTCATTAGTTACAATAAAAAATATATGCCTTATGTTCTATGACAAAGGACCTAGGTGATCCAAAAACTACTTCACAATTTGAGGATATCGTAGAGGATAAAGAGTTTAGTGAATTGTGGAATATAGAGCATCCCTCTAAAATAACAAATTTCAAATCTAATAATGAGGATGTAGAGGAAGGCTTGGATCCTCAAGTCCCACAAGATGACAATAGATATTATTCATACAAATGTGGTCCTGACATGACTAAGAAAGCAATTCAAACACATACTACATGAGTAGTCATAGCCCAAAAAATAGGTTATGGATGTGGTACAATCAATATAAGACAAGGTTCTTGGCTAGTAAAAGAGGTAGAGCTTAGAAAATCTCAAAATGTGTGACTGTATTGGAGTTGATAAGAAAGACCAAGTGCATACAAGTACAATTAAATTTGTTCCAACTTCAAATCCTCACTATGAGATACAATCAAAACTAGTACCACAAGGGTATTTACATATTTAATCTAATTTATAGATTAAATATTCAATTGGTACAAGAGATGGTGGGGAATTTGGCAATTGGTGGTAGTGGTATAGGTAGTAGTAGTGGTCAACGTATTCTATCTATAAAAATAATATTCATAAGAGGTCATTACAGATAGATACTATAGACCAACAAGGCCATGAGAAGAAACAAGACTATCATAGTTCCAAGTATCTCCACCTTGAAGATATTATTTCTAGTAGGCACCCCTCTTGTTGTTACTATCATTGGGATAAGAATGGATTGTCCCAACATGAAAAAAATGTCCAATGTAACATTTTAAGTACTTCTTCACCATTAAATAATTAGATTGCACCAACATTTGCAAGTTTTGATTAAAAATCTATGTTTACTAAAAATTTAAAAAGAGAAAAATTAAAAAAATAAGTAAATGCTAGAGACTATTGTAAATTTAGAGCCTACAACAACTAGGGTATTACCTACATATGACCTAGATAAAAAAACCATGAAATACATGTATGTTGTTCGTCAAATTAACAAACTAGAGGATCAAATGTATCATTTTGACTATGAAGTAAGCACCATATCATTAGATTTTAGCAGAATGAAAATTTGCAAGAAAATAAATATATCAAAAAGGAACAATGATGTGGTATGCACATCATTGATAAAGGCGAAGAGAGAAAGAAATATGTTGAAAAATTAAATAGAAAAGTTAGAGGTAGACCTAGAAAATGAGAAAGCAAGGAGGAAAGTGGTAGATAACAAGAGCAATGAATTAGAGAAAGGGATAAAAACATTTACCTCTACATCTATAATCAATGTGAATGAACAAGTAGAGGTGGAACTAAAGAACTAAATGAATTGAAGAAAAATTTAAAGGAAAGTACAAAGAAATAAAATGATGAAAGATCCAGGTCAAAAAAATCATGACAAATACTAACGGAAGCTAATATCTTAACAAAGAAAGTGTAAGAGAACCTGATGGAAGAGAAAGTAAAAGAAGAAAAAATGGGAACAAAAAGTAGAGGAAGAGAGAAAACACAGTGAAACATTGTAATTGGAGCTAAGGAATGTAGAAAAATTATTCCAAAAGAAAAGTGTTTGAGTTTTATAACAAGAAAATGATCAATATAAGACATAACATTTGGGCAGAAATAAAGTAAGAGAGTGATGATTTGAATAAAATGTTTGAACTCATGGATGGTGTATAGGCAAAGTTTTAGAATCTCAACCAATGCATTATTAGAAATAGAAAAGTGATGACTTCAAGATAGGATATAGAAAATAAATTTTTGGAAATGATCTACAAAATTAGTGACAATGAATTGGAATCCAAAGGAATTCAAAATTAGAGTGATGCCTCAACAAAGGAATCATATATTATTTGGAGGTGTATGAAGCTAGGTGAAGCACAAGAATTGCTAAATTAGTGCGGAGTAATATTATGAAAGATGCATAGAAAGGTAGAAGAACTCAAAAATATTTGTTTTTCATTGGGTTTTGACACAACAGATAGATTCATTACAAAGGATTATTCAAAAAGGAAGATGAAGGATAGAATTAAGCAATATAAGGACCAATTTCCTGAGAAGCTAGATGGGTAAAGTTTTTGGGTTTCATCAAACCATTGATAACCTTGAAAGTAAGTGAGGATGATACATTAAAGGAAAGCTCCACTCTGGTTATAAATTATTAACAAATTTACAAGTTAGTTTCTAAGAGTTACAACAATTTAAATTTTTAATGGATGAAGATTGGAACAAGATATACAAGATGATATGCTAGCCACAAGTAGAGTATAATTCAATAAATAGTAATTTAATTTTTAAAATTTTGTTCTAGTTTTCATTTTTAAGATAGAATATTATGTGTTGGGATAGTTTGATATAGACCTTGTTGCAAGTATGTGCTAACCAGTGTTGCCATTGATGTCAACATATATGTGTTGTCATTGATGTCAACTGTGCTCTTGTTTTGATGCTTACTTATGTTGAGTTAGTTTCTTTGTATTGGCTTATATAAGTGTTGAAGATAATGATAAAGTTTTCCTAATATTGAGTTTCCAAGTGCTTCTAAGAAAATTTGCTCTCCTAGTGGAAACAGTGTGTTACAGAGTATTTTGGCTTATGTCAGAAGAACAGTGCAGTGTTTTTCTCCGCATATCCTGTATATTGAATATCACTAATTGCGGTTTGGAAGTTATGTTAAGGGATGTTTGTAGTTGCTATGTTTCAAGTTTAAGCCTCCAGTATGAAGATTTGAGTGAGTTATGTTCACAAGAGTAAAAACTGCTTTTCTTAGTATTCCATGGTGACACGGAGAATGTATTTTTCTCAGCATTTCTCCGCATTTAAGTTTTATGGAATGCAGTTCTAGAGTTAAGTTTAGGATGTTGTTATGTGCCTTCAATTCAAATGGTTCATGATTTGGTACTCCACAAGTGATCTTTCCTTTATGACAGTGGTTGACAGTAATGTTTAAGTGCTCTGGTTTGAAGAATCTTCTGGATAGAGTGTTTGTGGGTTGTGCAAAAGTTCTTGGTGATTGTAACATGGTTGTGGATGTCTCTAGATCATGCTCCTACCTTTCAATTGGTCTGCAAAGTGTAATCCAGATCGTGCATGAAACGTGTTACTAAAGGTCTTCATGTTAACACTAGTTTTGGCCGACCTAGTCATTTTCACTACTTGTGGTTATGCTTAGAAGTTTATAAAGTGTATTGTTGCATGGAAGATTGCATTTGAGTCCTAGCTAAGGCATGATATGGTTTGTATTCTTTCTTTTCTCTCTCAAATCTATTTAGGTCCAGACCTATTCTAATGTATGTGTGTATGCCGACCTTGGAGAATGTTACAATGGTTGATGATTGTAATGTCAACCTTGATGTACATTCCAAGGTTGATGAATTGTATAAATACATGTAATGAAGTCATAAATAAATGACAAGGATGTGAAGATGTGAAGATAAGTGCAAAGTGAAAAAGTAGAGCAAAGCAAAGGAGAGTTATTGTGCTTCAATGGAACTGAACCTTGGCATAATGTAGATGCTATTATCTCAGTTCACCAACTTTTGGCAGTGAGCCTCTTCATTTAAGCAATGAGCCCTAAGGTAGTGAGCCTCTAATTTTTGGTATTGTTATTACATATTATATTGTGAGCTGACACTCACTGTGGTTTTTCCCTTATAGGGTTTTCCACGTAAAAATCCAGTGTCTCATGTGTTGAATGTGTAATTGTGCTTAAGTTTCTGATTTCATGCTTTCATGGTTAAATCATAATAACAGTGATTAAGTGATTGATAAGTTGATGTTCATAAGAAGTTAAGTTTTGGTAACAACTGATTGACCCCCCCTCAGTTGTCTTGTGCATTTCAACAATTAGTATTAGAGCAAGGTTCCTCAGAAGAAAAAGCCTAACAGCTTGAGGAATATCCAGGATGTCGCACAAGAAGGAAGCTCCACAATTTGATGGTACGGATTATGCTCTTTGGAAGGTACAAATGAACAGCCATCTCATTTGTCTTGGTTATAGTGTTTAGAAAATGATAGAGACAAAGTATACTCCTCCGAATGATCCTTTAGATTATGATGAAATCAAACAGTATGAGTTAAATGGAAAAGCTAGAGATGCTCTATTAAGTGCTTTGTCCAACACTAAGTTAGTAAAAGTCTTGGATCTAGAAATGACTCATGAAATCTAGGAAAAGTTGAAAAATTTATATGAAGGAGATGAATCTGTAAAGAGTGCCAAATTGCAGAACCTGAAGGAAAAATATGAAGGTCTGAAGATGAGTGAAGATGAGAACATAATAGTCTACTTTCAATAGGTTGATGAAATTGTCAATGGAATCAAAGGTCTTAGAGTAACTATTGATGAGAATGAGGTTGCATTGAAGATTCTTGGGTCATTACCTAAATCTTATAGTCACAAGGTGTTTGCAATTGAAGAAGTCATGAGTGTGAAAAAGATTACAAAAGATCAGTTGCTTGGAAAGCTTACACCTTTTGAGATGAGAGAATTTGGTGATGCCCTGCCAAAGACTGAGACTGCTTTCAAAGCCAACACTTTAGAAAAGACCTTAAGAGCTTAGAAGCATGCTGTGGAACCTGATGATGACCTCGATGAGATTGAAGTCAACTTTGTGGATATCGGTAAGTTCAAAGGAAAATTACTATTCAAATGCTTTACATGTGGTAAGATTGGTTACTATGCTTCTAGGTGTCCGGAGAGAATTGAAAAGAATAGGAAGAATATGAAAGTAGACCTAGAGTCATAAATAAATGCTATTATGTTAGAGATATTGATGATTATGGTGTAACAGATGATGAGTCTGATGATGCTAGTACTAGTGCAAATGAATGCTTGTTTATTTCTATCAAAGAAGAACTTGTGTCTACTAATCCTACTAGCTATGTGAAGGAACAAAAACTAGTGTAAGAGAGTGCTTTGTCTATTTAGGTTGAGAAAGATAAGGATGAATGGATTATTGACAGTGGATGCTCACATCACATGATTGGTGATAAAAGTAAGTTTGTAAGCTTGGAAAAGTATGATGGAGGACTAGTTAGGTTTGTGGAAGAGGATCTATTTCTTTTGATGGAAACCACAATATAGATGATGTTCTATATGTGAAGGGTTTAAAGCATAATATTTTGAGTGTTGGTCAGATGTGTGACAAAGGTTATGATTTGAGATTCAAGGATAATGGATGAAAGATCATGGAGAGCTCTAGAACAGTGATTTCTATTGGTTAGAAGACTAGAGGTAATGTTTATCACTTGAGAGGAACTGATAATTGTTGTTTGTTGGCTCAGATAGATGAGAGTTGGTTGTGGCATAGAAGGATGTGTCATATCAATTTTGATAACTTGGTGAAGATAAGTTTAGTATAGGCTATGAGAGATCTGCCTAATCTTGTGAAGCCTACTAATACTATTTGCAAGGAATGTCAATTGGAGAAGTAGACAAGAACAAGTTTCAAAAGTAAAGAACAATTTTCTATCGAATTGTTGGAGCTAGTGCATACATATTTGTGTGGCCCTACAAGGACAAGAAGTCTGCAAGGAGACATGTACTTTATGTTGCTTATTGATGATTATTCCAGAATGACTTGGGTTACTTTTCTAAAAGAGAAATCAGAAACCCTAGACAAGTTCAAATTTTTCAAGGTAATGGTTGAGAATGAGTTAGAATTGAGGATCAAATGCTTAAGGTCTAATAGAGGAGGTGAGTTTACATCAAATGAATTCAATATTTTTTGTGAAGAATAAGGGAAAAAGAATCAGTTGTTTGTTCCTAGGACTCCTCAGCAGAATGGAGTTGTTGAAAGAAATAACATGACAGTTCAAGAAGCTACTAGGACTATGATGAAGGAGGCTGACCTACCAGAAGTGTATTAGAGAGAAGCTATACATATTGCTGTCTACATTCAAAACATAGTTCAAGTCAAAGGTAATGGCACAAAAACTTGTTATGAATTATGGTATGGAAGAGTTTGTTGACAAATGGTTAGCTCTCCCCATGGGATTTGTGACATGGACTAACTGCCTCCCATGGATTCATTAACTCTGGCACTTGTATCAGAAATTGATAGGTTGACCTTTTGGTTTAATGGCAATCATGGGCCAACAGAGTTCCTACAGTGAAATATTTCAAGTTGTTTGGAAGCAAATGTTATATCAGAAGAGAAGAAGAGCTAAGCAAGTTTGATGCTAGGTGTGATGAAGGAATTTTCCTTGGATACTCTACTAAGAGTAAGGCCTACTAGTGCTACAATAAGAGACTGAGAAAGATCATTGAGAGTCCTAATGTGAAGGTTGATGAAGACAAGGAAAGAATATCAGATCTGAGTAGCCATGAATCAGATGAACCTGTTGCTATAGTAAATATAGAAAAAGTTGAACAAGAAGATAGTCAAGATGAAGAAGAAAAATCTCTAGAAAGTGTTGTTAAGACTCCCAGGTATGTAAGGATCAGTCATTCTAAATATCAGATTATTGGTGACAAAAGCAAAGGGGTATTGACAAGGAAAAGAGCTATAGAAGAATAGGTAAACTACTATTTACTTTCAAAGATTGAACCTAAAATTATGAGTGAAGCATGCAAAGATCAAAATTGGGTAAAAGCTATGGAAGAAGAGATGATGCAGATAGAGAAGAATCAGACTTGGGAATTGGTTCCTAGGCCTGCTGAAAAAGAATGTGATTGGAACTAAATGGGTTTTCAGGAAGAAGATGAATGAAAGTGGAGAAGTCGTAAGAAATAAAGCAATATTGGTATGCAAAGTACATTCTTAAGTTGAAGGTATAGATTTTGAGGAGACTTATGCTCTAGTGGCTAGGATTGAAGCAATAAGAATGTTTTTGGCATTTGTAGCACACAAAGATTTCAAAGTGTATCAGATGGATGTGAAGTCTGCATTCTTGAATGGTGAGCTGGAAGAGGAAGTTTACATTGAGAAACCAGAAGGATTTTAGTTATCAAACCAAGGTGACATGGTGTGTAGATTTAAGAAATCCTTGTATGGACTAAAGCAAGCTCCTAGAGCCTGATATGCAAGGTCAGACAAGTATTTGTTGCAATTAGGGTTTAGTAAAGGTACTGCAAATAGTAATCTCTATTTCAAAATCAATAATGATCAAATTTTGATTGTTGTAGTCTTTGTTGATGACATTAGCTTTGGTGGCAATGAAGGTATGTGTAAGGAATTTGCAGAGGAAATGCAAAAGGAGTTTGAGATGTCTATGTTTGGTGAAATTAATTTCTTTCTAGGACTATAGGCTACTCAATTAGATAAAGGAATCTTCATTTCTTAGTCCATGTCATGCCCACATTTCCCTTGCAGTCACGATATACAACAAATGTGTCATGTCCACATTTGCCATGTGGTCATGACACGAATTACGAAAAACTTTTCTACTTATCCCTAGGAACCCCCTTGCACACATTTGCATGCTTGGTGGCAATACGCATAAGGCGTGAACATGTCAACAAAATTTGGGGAAATGCGTTATCCCACGCAATCCCCTGCATGAAGATAGTCATCTAGGGGGTATGCGACACGAAGTGTGTCACTTATAGGGTTAGAATGATTTCAATCCGAACCCTAAGTTTCCTAAGTGAGAAGGGGTTTTCGCTAGATTCGAAACCTAACCTTAACTTGAGTCAAAATGAAATTGAAATAATGATTAAGAAATAATGGTATGATGGACGCATGATTAAAGTGGAATGATGAAATAAAAGTTAATAAAATAACGTAAAATTTAAACCCTAGAAATCTAGGAAAAATCTGATAGCATAATATGTTTTCAATAATCAAATTAAAAATTTTAAAATAAAACTCCAATAAGAAATTAAACAAAATTTAAGAATAAAAATTTAAACTTAAGAACAAATTTAAAATAATTTAAAATAACAAAATAAATACCGTGCCAAGGTCAAATAAATCGACCTTGCATTTAAAGGTTAAAAATTTGAAATAAAATAATTACATGATGCCAAATTGGATTTCAAATTTGAGTCCATTAATAAATATAATTTCGGCATTATATTTATTAATTAACTCAGAATAATAGATAAGGGAAGAGATTAAAATACTCTTTCCCGTAAAATAATAGTAATGTCAATAAAAGATAAAATAATAAAATCATGCTAGGGAATATAAAATAATTACTCCAATAAATGTGAAATTTAAAAATCAAAGGGAACACACTTCCCATCTTAGCAAATTTAATCATTCCCCCTTTAAAATACAAATCACTAGACATTAAAACAAAAAAGCAAAACCCCATTTAAATTATAAACAAATTAATGAAGCACAAGAAATAAAAGACAAAGGCTAAAATAGAGAATTAGAATTAAAATAAAGAATAAAACAAATTTCCTCACACTCTCCTCTCAATAAAATATTGGTTTCCAAGTTGAAAAGCGCTAATTTTATTTGCTACAAGAATTTGCCCTAATCAAAGTTTATTATTTCCTTATGGCAAATGAGCCCTAATTTGCTCTCATTCCTTCCTCCTTTTTTTGTTTTCTTCTTTGTTTTGTGCAGGTTAGGGTTTGAGCTTCCATGGCTTCCATGGAGATGCAACCAAAAGAGTATTTCAGATTATTTACATTTAACCCCCCCTTTTTTTGTAAAAAAATGTAACTATATTCATTTTTATTTTATTTTTGTTTTGGATCTGAATCCAAGGAATACTATGTAAAGATGTATTATATTTTTTTGATTGAAGGTCTAGCAGGTTAAAGGTAGCAACAGAGGTGTGGCCACCGCAGGGGTCGCTGTCTGAGTTTTAGGGGAGGAGTGGCTGCGGAGCGGAGGGGACGGGTGGTGTTTGGAGCGACAGGCGGCGAAGGGCAGTGCGGAGCTGGGCAAAGTGTTTGTTTTAAGATAAATGGTGGGGTTGTGGTGAGCGTAACATAAAATAATTTAGTAGCATTTCCCTTTCTCTTTTTTTAAAAAAAAAACATGAATATACATAGTTAACCTTATTTTTTTTGAAAAGAACCTATATGGCAGAATATGCATTCATCATTTAATTTTCTAATAGCAACTAATACAATGAAACTTTCAATGCAACAAAACAGATAACTAATCTTAAATTTAACCTTTCTTTCCTTTGCATACACTAAGATTTATTTAACAACACACATATATATATTTTTTTGCAAAGAACAAGTGACAACAATATATACATTTGCAAGCATTTCTCAAAACATACCAACTCCACAATATAAGGAATAAACAACTTTTATAAGAAAAAGAAACATAAAGAATGTTTACATTGTAATACTTATTACAACCAACACCATGGGTAGAATACTTGACAAAAATTATAATAGGGCCACAAAGGCCATGGCTCAAACACCAACAACATAAGGCCAAGGCAACACAAAATGGACTTCTCCAAAGCTCCATTTCTTCAATAAGAACTTGCAATAAATACACAACAAGAGGGGAAAACCCAACCACTTTGAAATGCCCTCCTCCCTACTATAGACCTGCAAGTGGGTTACCCCCGAGTTAGGGTGGTAGGGATTCACACGGTTGCAACACACCACAACAAGTATCAAGCAACAACAACACAAAATAAACCCCAAGGATAAACACATAACACAACTCATGAGAATGAGTTTGATGGGGGTAGGGAATGGACCCCTCTACTTCAAAGGCCACACCAAAAACACCAAACACCAAGTCTCATGGCCTCAAGCCAAAACCTCCAAAACCACAACCCTCCAAATATCTCAAAATAAACTTCCATGGCACTCTTGCCATTCAAATAATCTCCACAACAAGTA
This sequence comes from Cunninghamia lanceolata, assembly GCA_027924645.1. Classification (NCBI taxonomy): domain Eukaryota; kingdom Viridiplantae; phylum Streptophyta; class Pinopsida; order Cupressales; family Cupressaceae; genus Cunninghamia; species Cunninghamia lanceolata. Next base: position 14,620,974 of record BSBN01000472.1, on the reverse strand, counting down.
AAAATCCCTCAAGGCCATAAGTAGCACAAAATATGGGAGTGACCTCAAGGAGGTTCCTTTCCCCTACCCCAAATAAGTTGAGCCTTACCTCCAAATGGAGGTGCTCTCACCAAACTCCCATCCCACACAAAAATGAAACAACAAACAACAAAACTACAAACACATCATACTAAAAACATATGCAAGGGTAAAGAATATAGTCATGAGGCTTATCTTCAAAAGCCCTATAATGGAAGCACGTTTGGTGATGAGCTCCAAGCTTCTCCAAACCTTCCAATCTCCAAAATCCCTCTAACTAGTGTAGGAGCACCAAGGGGCTTGGAGTGAGCCCATGTGTATATAATGCATTTTGGTGTAATGCTTTTGTTTTTAAATTAGGAAGGTGCAGGAAGAAATTTATGCTCATTCAAAATTGGATCCATTGAAGTGAGAGAGCTCATTGACGAAGCTTTTTGAAGTTATATTGATAGCAGTGTCCCACCGATAAAAAGGTATATCAATGTGAGAAGACTATCGGAGAGATAAAATTGTGTTGAGCCGACCATAAGGATCTCACCGATCGAGTTGTATCGGCGTGACAATCAATACGCCTCACCGATGGAGGAGTTTATGTTGAGCTTTTCAGCATGAGTATTGGTATCAGAGTAGGAGGAAATAGTTTCACCGACGACCAAAGTCACACTGACAAGTACAAAAGAAACATGACATCGGCAAAGGATGATAGGAGGTTTGGCCGATAGCAAAGAGGATATGAAGCATATCGGTGTGAGATGAAGATCAGAAGATAGGTCAAAAGTCTGAGCGACGGAAGGAGTCTTGCTGAAAGTGAAGACAAAGACACTGCTATCGGTAAGAGTGTTGATATCGGTGAATAAGTATTAAGTTTCACCGACAGGGTTAGTCTTGGCAAAAGTGAATTTGGTGTAAGGCTCATCGGAGTGACTAAGGATATCGGCGGGAGAAGTTGAACGTTGGCTGAAGTTGAAAGTCACATTGACAAGCGTGAAGGGAAGACTCATCGGGGAGAAGATGGGTACCGGCCAGAAATGAGAAGGCACCTCCGATAGAAAATGTCCTACCGAAGGTAAACCAAATGTGTATGTCGATAAGACAATAGATTATCTTGCCGATGAAAAAGTGCAGGCATATTTTAGTATATGCGAAGGAGCAATACAAAAGGAAGAAACCCTAACCATCTAATAACGGACAAGGGTAGAAATTATATAAGGTCAGATTCATTTTTGTGAAGAGGTTGGAAGCCTGAGATGCTATGAATGTAATAGAGAAACTTCTGATAATAGAAACATTGACAGTTTGAATCCATTTGTATTTTGTCTGTAGAGTACTTGTATAATCTGGTTTTGCAGTAGAGTAGATAGTTTAATTTCTGTTCTTTTGTTTCTGCTTGTGCAAGATGTCTCTGTCTTGATGCCCTTACATTTTCCTTGTACAGTCATGGAGGGTTATCAAGCAGAGACCTTGTTTCTTTTGTTTCTATTTGTGTTAGTGATTGGGTTGCTAGAGAGAGGCCATGTGAACTTGTACTAGGCAAGCTGTGCCATAGCCCAGCTAGTATGCAAGTTACAGTCTAAGAGACAGGGGTGAAAACAGAGTAGAAGAAGTTGAGTACCAAGCAATTAGAACCCTAGACCCAGAGAGGAGGGCTAATAACAGGCTCAAGAAGGCTATAAGCCTTGGAATTGAGAATCTTGGAAGTAGTGAGGGAGAAGAAAATTTCCTCACACCAAGAAAGTAGTGTCTATATTGGAAATAATAGACAAATAGATCTTTCACCTCTGTAATAGATTGTTTAGGTTGAATTAGGCATTTTGGGGTAGAAAATGTCTATGAGTAATTGAATTGGTAGGGAGACTTGGGGTATGACATAGGTCTTGAAGTGTTGTGTCAAGATAGGTTTGCTAAACCCATAGGCCTCCCCATCAAATTGGTATCAGAGCAAGTTAAAGATTTGGGCTATTCCTAGGTTGGAATAGAAGAAGCTGTATGTCATCACCGAGTTCAAGTGAGTCTGTAGGTTCATCCAAGAAGATGGTGACTAATGCAGAATTGGCAAAGAAGGTTGATGATCAAGAAGAGGAGAATAGGCTCCTACAGGAAAGATTGGCAGAAATGGAAAGTAAACTAGGTGTAATGATGGAGAAGACTGAAGAAGTCAGGTAGAAAGTAAACAAGGAAAAAGGTGTGTCTATAGAAGATGAAGAGCCCACACCTGATCCTAAGATGGAAGAAGAACCTTTCTTGAAGGCCTTGAAAGCCATGAGTGGTAAGACATTGGAAGGAGTTCCTCTTTTTAGTGGAAAGATGGAACCTGATTTGGTTATGGAATGGATAGAAGGTTTAGAAAATCACTTTGAATGTGATGGAGTGAGTGAAGCACAAAAGGTGAAGGTGGCTAAATCAAGACTCACAGGAGCTACCTTGACATGGTGGAAATTTGTTCAAACTGAAAGAGAAAAAGAAGACAAGAAACCTATAGCTACTTGGAAGGGTATGGTGACTAAAATCAAAGAAGTATACATGCCTAGAGATTATTAAGTCCAGTTGTACAATAAAACAACAAAATTTGAGACAAAGAGAATTAGATGTCAGTGCATACACTGAGGAGTTTCAAAAACTATGCCTGAGGTCTAAGGTGATGGAAGATGAAAATGTGAAGGTAGCAAGACATCTCAATGGTTTGAGGTGGAGTATTCAAGAGGAAATCAGCTTATTCAGCCCTACAATAGTGCATCAAAGCTATCAGCTAGCACTCAAGGTGGAGGAGAAGGGTAAGAAGAAACAAGAGTCAAGCAGCAGGTTAAGAGGAAGAGGTAGAGACAATAGAGGAAGAGGGAATTATGGTGGTAGGAATACTGATTAAAGACCCCAAGGAGAATCCAAACTCACAGAGTAGAGTGGAGAGACTAGTAGTAGAGGAAACTACAGAGGAAGGGGATCTAACAGAGGAAGATCAGAAGGATCAGGCAGACAATCCTACTTTGCCACTATGAAATGCTACAATTGTGGTCAATTAGGCCATCCAACATATAGGTGTCCTGATAAGGGTACACCTTCTTCTCAAGGAGTTGATAAAATAAATCATTATGTACAAGATGAAGCTTCAAGCAGCAAATCACTTGAAGTCAGTCTAGCCTCAAAAGTGGGAGAGAACATCATGGTAAGGAGAACCTTGATCAAAGAACCAGTGAAAGCTGAACCAAGCCAGAGGAAAGCATTATTCAGAATCAAATGCAAGATTATGAATAAGGTATGTCAAGTAATTATAGACTCAGGGTCTACTGATAACATAGTGTCTGATGAAGCAATTAGAAAACTAAATTTGTAAAGAATACCTCATTCAAATCCATATAGAGTCACATGGTTAAATAAAGGTTAGCATGTGATAGTCAATGAGCAAACTTGGGTAGAGTTTGGTATAGGTGGATACAAAGACAAGGTACTTTGTGATATCCTACCTATGGATGCATGTCTTCTCTTATTGGGCAGACCATGGTAGTTTGACCGAATGGCCATACATGATGGTGAGAAGAATGCATATTCTTTTCAAAAAGATGGTGTCACCTATAAAATTCAGTCATTGGAAGATGAAGAAGCAAATAAGACAAAGAGTCCTAGTATCTTAATTGTGAGTGGTAAAGAGTTTTTGAACACTCTTAAGGAGGATGGTATTGGTTATGCTATCATAGTGAAGCCTAAGGAGGAGCAAAAAGACAAAAAGGTAGTGATCCCAAAAGAGGTGCAGACTATATTGGAATAGTATAAGGACATCATTAGTGATGGAACACTAGCAACACTACCTCCACAGAGAACTATTAGCCATCGGATAGATCTAATTCCAAGAGCATCATTGCCTAACAAAGCTCCTTACAAGATGACTCTAGATCAACATAAGGAAATAACCAGGCAAGTACAAGAATTGCTTGACCAAGGATTGGTCAGAAAAAGCATAAGTCCTTGTGCAATGCCTACAGTGTTGGCACCAAAGAAAAGAGGGACATGGAGACTATGCACAGACTCCAGAGCTATCAATAAGATCACCATAAGGTACAGCTTTCCAATTCCCAGAATTGAAGATCTTATGGACAATTTAGGAGGAGCTAAGTATTTCACTAAGATAGACCTGAAAAGTGGTTATCACCAGATCAGAATCAAGGAAGGTGATGAGTGGAAAATAGCCTTCAAAACCACAGAAGGACTGTACGAATGGCTTGTTATGCCATTTGGTTTATCAAATGCTCCCAGCACATTCATGAGGCTCATGAATGAAGTCCTCAAGGACTATATGGGTAAATTTGTAATTGTTTATCTAGATGACATCTTGATTTTTAGTCAAACTAAAGAAGAGCATCTTGAACATGTAAATGCTATTTTGAAAAAGTTACATGATGAACAACTAACTATAAATTTGGAGAAGTGTGAATTCATGAAGCAGGAATTAGTATACCTTGGTTTGGTCTTGTCCAAAGGAGAATTGAAAATGGACAAGTCAAAGGTAGAAGCCATATTGAGTTGGCCTACTCCTAGAGCAGCAACTGAGGTGAGAAGTTTTCATGGCTTAGCTTAGTTTTATAGAAAATTCATAAAGAATTTCAGTGCTATTTGTGCACCCATGCTTGATACGATCAAATGTGGGATGAAAACAAAGTTTCAGTGGACACAAGCAGCTAATAACAGTTTTGAGTTGTTGAAGAAAGAAGTAGCCACACAGCCAGTGTTAGTGCTGCCTAGTTTTAACAAGTTGTTTACTTTAGAATGTGATGCTAGCAATATTGCAGTAGGGGAAGTACTCAACCAAGAGAATAGACCAGTAGCCTTTTTCAATGAGAGGCTAAATGAAGCAAAGAGTAGATACTCTTCATATGACTTGGAGCTCTATGCTCTAGTCCAAGCACTTAGAAAATGGAGACATTATCTCCTACCTAAGGAATTTGTTGTGTATATAGACAATCAAGCTTTGAGTTTTCTAAACTCACAAGATAAGTTGAGCCATAAACATATCAAGTGGATGGAGTACTTGCAGTCTTATACATTTACAATTAAGCACAAGAAGGGACAGCTCAACAAAGTAGTAGATGCTTTAAGCAGGAGGCTACTCACAGTACAAGAAGTGCAATTAAGAAGCATAGGAATGGAAGAGTTCAGAGCTCTCTACAAAGAGGATGAAGATTTTTCTGAAGCATACAAGGTCTGTCAGGACTTTGAAAATCACTTTCATAGTGAATTTGCAGATTACACATTGTAGCAGGGTTTGCTATTCAAAGGTGGACAATTGTGTGTACCAAAAGGATCCATGAGAGAAAATCTCATACAAGAGAAGCATAATGGTAGTTTGAGTGGGCATTTTGGTCTGAATAAAACATTGGAGTTAGTCCAGAGGTTCTACTATTGGCCGAAGATGTACAAAGATGTCAGAAAGTATGTGGAACAGTGTATCATCTACCAGAAGGCCAAGGGAACTTCTTCAAATGCTAGAATGTATCAACCATTACCCATTCCTTCCAGACCATGGGATTGTGTAAGTATGGATTTTGTAGCTGGTCTACCAAAGACTAAGACTAGTTTTGATAGTATTTTTGTAGTTGTTGATAGATTCAGCAAGATGAGTCATTTCATTCCCTGTAAGGTGACTCATGATGCCAGTCATATAGCTCATTTATTTTTCAAGGAGGTCATAAGGATTCATGGACTACCAGCAAGCATCGTGTCTGATAGAGATGTTAAGTTCATGGGACATTTCTGGAAAACTCTATGGCAGGTTAGGAACAAATATGTCTTTAGGATCAGCATATCATCCACAGACAGATGGCCAAACAAAAGTGGTGAATAGGACATTGGGCAACTTGTTAAGGTGTTTGACAAAAGAATATGGACAAATTTGGGATCAAGTCATTTATCAAGCAAAATTTGCCTATAATGACAGTGTGAATAGGACTACTGGAAAAAGTCCATTTGAGATAGTGTATGGAATGCATCCTAGAGGTGTATATGAACTCTGACATCTTGGAGACATGGAGTATAGAAGTGGTCATGCAGAGGATTTTGCACAGTTTATGAAGGAGATTCATGACCAAGTGAAGCAACAATTGATGGAAAACACCCTAAAGATCAAAGATAGGGTAGATGCACATAGGAAAGATGTTTAGTTTGAAGTTGGTGATTTAGTCATGGTTCATTTGAACAAAGCCAGATTACAGAAAGGGATGCCAACTAAACTACAGATGAGACGGATTGGTCCTTGCAGAATTCTGAACAAGTATGGCAACAATGCTTATAGGATTGATTTACCAGTAGACTTGGCAATTTCACCAGTGTTCAATGTTCAAGACTTGGTGCCATATAAAGGTCCTCATCCAGCAATAGAGGAATCTAGTTAAGAAGCTGCATAGACAGTGAATGATGTGACCTTGCCTCCAAAAACCAAACCACAGGCTAAGAGAATTCTGGATTCTTGAGTACAAAAATAGACCAGACATGGCATGTACATGGAGCATCTGATCAAGTGGAAATAGTTGCCTAAAGCAGAGGCTACCTGGATTACAGAGTCTGAGTTCAAGAAACGGGGCATTGATTTTGCCTTGTTGTTGTAGGAGTCAAGGACAACACTGAGAGGGGGGTGAATCAATGTTGTGTAAAATTTCTAATCTTTTTACAAACTTTAACTTGCAGAGCACAAGGAGAGAAAGCTATCATTGATTTCTCAAACACATATCACATAACATTGTCAAATACATATGCACATCTCTGAGAATGAAAAAACAAAAACTCATGAGTAAAACATACAACTATAGAGAGAAGATCAACATGAACCAAGACACAAGAATTGCATGAGTGGAAAACCCTCCAGGGGTAGAAAAACCACTCCAGAATTGTCTCACTGGCTTAACTGAAAAACATGCCTCACTGGCTACAATATGTGTCTCATTGACAATTGTTAAGGTCTCACTGACCATAAGCCTCACTGGCATACTGTGCCTCACTGGCTTTTCTCAATCAATCAACGCAAAATCTCATGTGCAAGAAATGATTGTTGTTCAATCTAATTTGCACCATTTACACTCTGTGTTTCATCATACACCCTAATTTCTCTTGTTTGATTTTCAAGTCAAGACCATACAAATAAAAAATTTCAACACTCTTATCTCTATAATTCAATATCAATATCTTCCTTTGCATATCATTTTGAAAACACCTGATCCTCCATCAAGAACATTTTTCACTGCAAATTAGCTCAAGCATACATCCTTCTGTGTTTTCTTTTTAAAAGAATATTCATAAAGTTATCTTCATAATAGTTTGTTGCTCTGCACTTCAACTCACTTATCAAAGCACCCGTGATGTCATTAAATAGTAGATAACCTTTCACATTCTGCATAGTCATCTTCATTTGCTCTCACTGAAGATCATTTTGTCCTTTCATCTTCTCTTTTTAATGACTTCAAAAATAATGCATCTTATATAGTCACCTGCAAAAATAAAAAAACATATATCTAATCCCCAAAACATTTCACATTCTCCAAATCACAAAACAATTTTGCATTATCCTCTTTTTCAAAATCTCTTGATCTTCTCTGCAAAGAAACACATTTCCAAACTCTTGATCTTCTCTTTCAATGTCCTATAAATAAAATATCTGAGCAACTTCATCTTCCATCTCTGCATCAAATTTCTTTCAATCTGAAAAACTAATGACCTTTCATATCCTTCAAGAATAAAAAATTCACCAATTTTTCTTAAAAAATATCCTAATTTTTTTTTTGATGTTATCTCTTTTCTGACTTCCAAAATCACCATTAAAAAAATCTCTTTAAAAATATTTATCTCACATTTAGAAAAAGCAAAAATAAAAAATCTCCTTATGAGAACTCCTTAAATTAATGTCATAAGGGACCGACTATTTAAAAAGAAAGTTTCTAATTTTAAAAAAGGAAACCTTTTATCATTTTTCTCGGGCTTCAAAAAGATTCCTTAAAAATAGTCGATGGCTTTTAAAAAACAAAACAAACTCTTCAAAAAACCTTCGAATGATTTCATTTAAATACAATTTGCTCCCCTTTCAAAGCTTCACTAGGATGTATAATAAATTTCACTTTAAACCGATGGCTCCCACTAATACATATTCGATGCCCTTGTCTATAAACATGCTCCCCATTCAGTGTAACTTGAACTATTCATAAAGCATACTAATACCAAAAATACCGATGTTTTTTCTTTTAAAGTGTAGACATCCAAAATTGTCCCAAATTTGTCCATGTCCTACAACACCTTGTTAAAACATTATCCTAAACATCATAAGCATTTTGTCCTAAATCCCACTCTTAATCCCATTTATCCATTAGCCAATTAATTAAATAAATTTTATTTATTTAATTAAATCCTATCTTAATCCCATCCTTATCCCACTTAGCCAATTAATTAAATAAATTTTATTTAATTAATTAATTTCACATGCATAATCCCATTTATCTTATCCCCATCCCAATTAATTAAATAAATTTTATTTATTTAATTAATTTCCACATCATATCTTATCCCATCCTATTCATTTATCCAATTAATTAAATAAATTTTATGTATTTAATTAATATCCAACTATATCCCAATTAATTCAAATATTTTATTTGAATTAAGTCAGATGACCTTTCATCTCACTTTGACATTTGTCCATTTCCCCTTAATCATGTGTTGTAGTACAACTTTTATCTTTCACATGCACAACTAATGGGACCTAATTTTAGTATTTATCTACACAAGCACACCTAAGCCTTATCTTCCATTGCCACATGTCACATGACTACAATTTCTTAATGTGCAAGGAAACCTAACTTAATCCTATCCATCCATTTCATCTAAAGCTCTAATTGATCCTAGCCATCCATTGGAACCAAGCTTTTCCTATAAAACAAGCCTCTCTTGAGCCATTAGGAAGAATGGAGGATTCTTCTTCATGCAACCTCACTCTGCTGAATTTTCATCTCAAGCCATTATCTATCCTCTTTCATCTACCTAGCTTGCATCTATCAACCACCAATCATCCATCATTTATCTTCTTATCAACGTTATGCTACGGAATCAAGCAATCAACACAACAAATTGATCAATCAATCAAGCTCATCTTGCATCTTCGAGGTATTGAATTATTTGGGTTTAGGTTATGCATTTCAATTGTTTGATCATTTCCATTTGCAAATCCAAATTTTTTGATATACATAAAGCATAAAACATATTTATGAAAATCAGGCTCCCTTCTTAAAGCACAAAAGCATATAAGGTTGATTTCTTATGTCAATGCCCTCCTTTTAATATTATTCATCGGCCTTTTCTAATTCATAAAAAAAACTCATGCTCCCCACAAATAGCAAACTTTGAATATAGAATGTTCATTCGAATAAACTTTCCCTTGTTTGAAATTGATGCCCACACATACCTGTTTCACCGATGGAAAAGAAAGGAGGGGCCGGTTATTACACGGTGCAAACCCCTTAAAAAATAACTTAAGTTCTTATGACTTGTGATAGCAAGTCATCACTTAGCACATTTAAATCAATTTCATGTGTCTTAATAATGTGATCACCATAAACTTGACAAACTTATGAGATATAAATTGAACTTGAATATCCTTTTATCATGAAGCATGTAAACTTATCTGAAATCTCCTCAACTATGAATGATGACCATTATCCTTGTTTAAGCATATTATGAAGATCTTGAACAAAATATGCTTATGAAGATATAACCACATCAATTGATTCCAACAACTTGCATCAACTTCAACATGTCACACTCTTCAACTCAAATATGAAACTCTTGAACAAGAATGATATTTTGAACTCCTGAAAAGAACATCTAACATGAAGACCATACCAACATCCAAAAGACCATTCTGTGCTATTTGTATCAACCACTGTCACTTGTAATCAACATGATGTTACTGTATACAAGCAAGATCCCACTGTCAAAAATGATTGTGAAGACAATCTTGTAAACCAAGTAAACCATGAATCAAGATCACATCTCATATCTTGTCTTGAGCACAACCTGACAACCTTGACTTGAGCATGATAACAAGATAAACACAAACACTTTACCATACTAAACAAACTGTGATATAACAATAGAAAGAACACACAAGATGATGTCTCTTGCTCCTGTCAACAACAATGGCAACTAAACATACTTTTGACATCAATGACAACTTATCACCATTAGTTGTCACTGGAGGTGACTTGACATCTTCCACACAGGGGGAGTATGGTGTAGGAGCACCAAGGGGCTTGGAGTGAGCCCATGTGTATATAACGCATTTTGGTGTAATGCTTTTGTTTTTAAATTAGGAAGGTGTGGGAAGAAATTTATGCTCATTCAAAATTGGATCCATCAGAGTGAGAGAGCTAATCGGTGAATCTTTTTGAAGTTATATCGATAGTAGTGTCTTTGTCTTCACTTTCAGCAAGACTCCTTCCGTCGCTCAGACTTTTGACCTGTCTTCCGATCTTCATCTCACACCGATATGCTTCATATCCTCTTTGCTATCGGCCAGACCTCCTATCATCCTTTGCTGATGTCATGTTTCTTTTGTACTTGTCAGTGTGACTTTGGTCGTCAGTGAAACTATTTCCTCCTGCTTCGATACCAATACTCACGCCAAAAAGCTCAACATAAACTCCTCCATCAGTGAGGTGTATTGATTGTCACGCTGATACAACTCGATCGGTGAGATCCTTATGGTCAGGGGGAGTATGGTGCAGGAGCACCAAGGGGCTTGGAGTGAGCCCATGTGTATATAGCGCATTTTGGTGTAATGCTTTTGTTTTTAAATTAGGAAGGCGTAGGAAGAAATTTATGCTCATTCAAAATTGGATCCATCGGAGTGAGAGAGCTCATCGACGAAGCTTTTTGAAGTTATATCGATAGCAGTGTCCTACCGATAAAAAGGTATATCAGTGTGAGAAGACTATCAGAGAGATAAAATTGTGTTGAGCCGACCATAAGGATCTCACAAATCAAGTTGTATCGGCATGACAATCAATACACCTCACCGATGGAGGAGTTTATGTTGAGCTTTTCGGCATGAGTATTGGTATCGGAGCAGGAGGAAATAGTTTCATCGACGACCAAAGTCACACCGACAAGTATAAAAGAAACATGACATTGGCAAAGGTCTGGCCGATAGCAAAGAGGATATGAAGCATATCTGTGTGAGATGAAGATCGGAAGACAGGTCAAAAGTCTGAGCGATAGAAGGAGTCTTGCCGAAAGTGAAGACAAAGACACTGCTATCGGTAAAAGTGTTGATATCGGTGAATAAGTATTAAGTTTCATCGACAAGGTTAGTCTTGGCGAAAGTGAATTTGGTGTAAGGCTCATTGGAGTGACTAAGGATATCGGCGGGAGAAGTTGAACATTGGCCAAAGTTGAAAGTCACACTGACAAGTGTGAAGGGAAGACTCATCAGGGAGAAGATGGGTATCGGCTAGAAATGAGAAGGCACCTCCGATAGCAAATGTCCTGCCGAAGGTAAAGCAAATGTGTATGTTGATAAGACAATAGATTATCTTGCCGATGAAAGAGTGCATGCATATTTTAGTATATGCAAAGGAGCAATATGAATGGAAGAAACCCTAACCATCTGATAACGGACAAGGGTAGAAATTATCTAAGGTCAGATTCATTTCTGTGAAGAGGTTGGAAGCCTGAGATGCTATGAATGTAATAAAGAAACTTTTGATAATAGAAACATTGACAGTTTGAATCCATTTGTATTTTGTCTGTAGAGTACTTGTATAATCTAGTTTTGCAGTAGAGTAGACAGTTTAATTTCTGTTCTTTTGTTTTTATTTGTGCAAGATGTCTCTGTCTTGATGCCCCTGCATTTTCCTGGTACAGTCATGGAGGGTTATCAAGTAGAGATCTTGTTTCTTTTGTTTCTGTTTGTGTTAGTGATTGGGCTGCTAGAGAGAGGCCATGTGAACTTGTACTAGGCAAGTTGTGCCATAGCCCGGCTAGTATGCAAGTTACAGTCTAAGAGACAGGGGTGAAAACAGAGTAGAAGAAGTTGAGTACCAAGCAATTAGAACCCTAGACCTAGAGAGGAGGGCTAATAATGGGCTCAAGAAGGCTATAAGCCTTGGAGTTGAGAATCTTGGAAGTAGTGAGGGAGAAGAAAATTTCCTCACACCAAGAAAGTAGTGTCTGTATTGGAAATAATAGAAAAATAGATCTTTCACCTCTGTAATAGACTGTTTAGGTTGAATTAGGCATTTTGGGGTAGAAAATGTCTATGAGTAGTTGAATTGGTACGGAGACTTGGGGTATGACATAGGTCTTGAAGTGTTGTGTCAAGATAGGTTTGCTAAACCCATAGGCCTCCCCATCACTAACTTCCCCAAAAATTGCTCAAAATAGAAGGAAAACTCTAAAATGCAAGAACCCCACACTCCTCAACAAGAGGAGGTAATATAGGCCTTCAATTTTGGCCTTGAGGAATGAGAAGGTGACACTTGTCACCTTCTCCTTCCTCCTCCAATGGCACTTGCAAGGGAGAGGAAGTGTGAGGGTGACAAGTGTCATCCTCCAATTCCATCTCAATCCTCATCTTATCCACTTGTGCTCTCACAAATGTGTGAGATAACAAGTGGTGAGGTGGCATTCCGCTCCAAGCCTCCATGAGGATAAGGGATGCCATATGGCATCCTCTTATTCTCTAAGAGAGCCATCTCCCTCCAAGATGCTCTCACAAATGTGTGAGAGTCTTGGAGGAAGATCCCAGACACTTGGGAGTCTTGGAGATCTCCCAAGTCTTCCTAGGGAAGGGATTCCCAAACTTTGGGAAGGGAGACGAGTCTTTCCCAAAGCATGACTCATCTCCCATCTTATCTAATTCAAAATTCGTCACTTTGACTAAACCTCAGTTTAGAGTGACCAAAAGTGAGTTATCCCAAGGTTTAGTTAGTCAAAATTGACCCTAGACCCATGGGTAACCCCCTAGGGTAAATTTTGGGACACTAAGGTTCACCTAGGGAGTCATAAATCCACTTTAAATGGCCTTAAAAATAAAAACAATACCAAGTGGTATAAATCAATAAAATTATACAACACATGATAAATTAAATTAAACCAAAGGGTACTAGGCCAAAATAATAAAATTAAACAAGCACTTAAATCAACACTCAATTCAAACGTGATCCTCATCCCTCTTGGGAATGGATCGGTTTCATAGGGAATAACATATGTGTGAATTCTACCTCCAATTACCCATGGCCTGGGAATGTAATCCTGCACATTTCGATCAAATGTCAATCATATCATGAATAATCATAGCTGAAGCAACTGGAATTAAATTCATACCATTGAATACAACAATAATCAACTATAATATAATTCTGAATTAAACTGCATTTTTCTATCAAATGTCACATAATCATCATCACATAAATAACTAGGAGTCACATCACAAAACATCATCTAATATATCTCTCATGTCTGATCACAAATAGCATTGAAATATGATCAAATCAAATCACCATTTGCCTAATCAATGTCATATCAAAATTAGGAGATATAATCAAATCTGCATAATGAAACCATAGTCTCTAAAAATCTGATAATGTCATCAACTAAAAAGCAAAACGATCAAAATAAGGAAGGAAAAATAATCAGCCTCACATCCTCCCCCCTAAGACTAAACTTCCTCCTAGAAGTGGTCAAAAAGGTGAGGATAGAGTGCCCTCAAACTAGCTGCATCCTCCCAAGTCGCTGTGACCTCATCATAATGATCCCACTGGACCCTAACCTGGTCCAGCTCTTGACCTCGAAGGCCCAACGCCGACGAGCCAATATGTGAATTGGCTCCAAAGCCAACTGCCAGTACGCCTCTACCTGTAGAGCATTCCAGTCTAGTACATGAGATAAATCAAATATATATCACCTCAATACAAAAATATGAAAGACATCGTGGATACATGACAGGCTAGGTGGCAACGCTAGACGATAGGCAACAGGTCCTATCTGCTCCAAGATCTCAAAGGGTCCTACAAACCGTGGTGCGAGCTTAGAGTCCTTTCCATAACAGATTGGACTCTTGTGTGGCTGCACTCTAAGGAAAACCCTGTCACCCACTAAGAAGCTCCGATCAGTCCTCTTAGCATCGGCATACTTCTTTTGTCTATCATGTGCCTCTTGAAGTCTCTAGCACCTCAACATATGGCTCCACACATGGTACCCCTCACGGCTCAACGTGGGGCTCCACACGTGGCTTGACATGGGACTCTGCTTGTGGCTCCATGTGTGGCTCCTATCGCAGATCCTCGCAGGGCTCAACACGTGGCTCTATGCATGGCTCAACTACAGCCAGTGGAAGCCTATCTAACATTGCTTGTAATGCCTGTAATATCTGTGGCCCAATATCTGGTAGGGCCGGTGGTGCCTACAGTACCTGTGGGGCCAATTGTGCCTGTCCCTCAGCTAAAGAATCACTATGCACCTCAGCGGATGTAGTGTGGTGGGACTGCGCTCACCGAACTCGTCGGGGAGGCATCCTACAAAAAAAATGACGTAACCACAAATTAATCAATGTTGTAGAAATAATAATGTACCCTAAACAAGCCCAGTGTTTAAACTTGGGCTCTGATACCAAATGCCATGCCCACATTACCCTTGCGGTCACGACACACAACACGTGTCATGTCCACATTTACCATGTGGTCATGACACAAATTACAAAAAACTTTTCTACCTATCCCCAGGAACCCCCTCACATGCATCTGTGTGCTTGGTGGCAATACGCATAAGGCATGAACATGTCAACAAAATTTAGGGAGATGCATTGTCCCACGTAGTCCCCTGCGTGAAGATAGCTGTCTAGGGGGTATGCGACACGAAGTGTGTCACTTATAGGGTTAGAATGATTTCAATCCGAACCCCAAGTTTCCTAGGTAAGAAGGGGTTTTCGTCAGATTTGAAACCTAACCCTAACTCAAATCAAAATGAAACCAAAATAATGATTAAGAAATAATGGTATGATGGATGCATGATTAAAGTGGAATGATGAAATAAAAGTTAATAAAATAACGTAAAATTTAAATCCTAGAAATCTAGGAAAATTCTGACAGCATAACACGTTTTCAATAATCGAATTAAAAATTTTAAAATAAAACTCCAATAAGAAATTAAACAAAATTTAAGAATAAAAATTTAAACTTAAGAACAAATTTAAAACAATTTAAAATAACAAAATAAATACCCTGCCAAGGTCAAATAAATCAACCTTGCATTAAAAGGTTAAAAATTTGAAATAAAATAATAAAATAATTACATGATGCTAAATTGGATTTCAAATTTGAGTCAGTTAATAAATATAATTTCGGCATTATATTTATTAACTAACTCAGAATAATAGAGAAGGGAAGAGATTAAAATACTCTTTCCCGTAAAATAATAGTAATGTCAATAAAAGATAAAATAATAAAATCACGCTAGGGAATATAAAATAATTACTCCAATAAATGTGAAATTTAAAAATCAAAGGGAACACACTTCCCATCTTAGCAAATTTAATCATTCCCCCTTTAAAATACAAATCACTAGACATTAAAACAAAAAAGCAAAACCTCATTTAAATTATAAACAAATTAATGAAGCACAAGAAATAAAAGACAAAGGCTAAAATAGAGAATTAGAATTAAAATAAAGAATAAAACAAATTTCCTCACACTCTCCTCTCAATAAAATATTGGTTTCCAAGTTGAAAAGCGCTAATTTTATTTGCTACAAGAATTTGCCCTAATCAAAGTTTATTATTTCCTTATGGCAAATGAGCCCTAATTTGCTCTCATTCCTTCCTCCTTTTTTTTGTTTTCTTCTTTGTTTTGTGCAGGTTAGGGTTTGAGCTTCCATGGCTTCCATGGAGATGCAACCAGAAGAGTATTTCGGATTATTTACATTTGTATTAACCCCCCCTTTTTTTGTAAAAAAATGTAACTATATTCATTTTTATTTTATTTTTTGTTTTGGATCTGAATCCAAGGAATACTATGTAAAGATGTATTATATTTTTTTGATTGAAGGTCTAGCAGGTTAAAGGCAGCAACAAAGGTGTGGCCACCGCAGGGGTCGCTGTCTGAGTTTTAGGGGAGGAGTGGCTACGGAGCGGAGGGGACGGGTGGTGTTTGGAGCGTCAGGCGGTGAAGGGTAGCACGGAGCTGGGCAAAGTGTTTGTTTTAAGAGAAATGGTGGGGAGGGGGTTGAAACCCCCACCCACACCCGGCAAAGTGTTTGTTTTAAGAGAAATGGTGGGGAGGGGGTTGAAACCCCCACCCACACCCGGCAAAGTGTTTGTTTTAAGAGAAATGGTGGGGAGGGGGTTGAAACCCCCACCCACACCCTTGGGTGTGGGTGGGGGTTTCAACCCCCTCCCCAGTAGCAGCGACGGACAGTGGGGTCTGTGGTGGGTGTTATGCTCACCACAACCCCACCCCCTATACCTTTTTTTTTTACAAAACAAGCTGCGGTAAAACAAACAAACAGTTCGCTATAAATTCATTCCCTATATTATTAATACTTGCAAACAAACAGTTCACTATAAATTTGTTCCCTGTATTATTAATACTTAACTTCTGTTCAACGATATTTCTTTATATGTATATATATACACACACATAGATTTATATATATAGTCCATTCTAACATCACAGTATGTATATCTTCTATTATGTATATCACAATATGTCTAAGTTTTAGGGGAGGAGTGGCTGTGGAGCGGAGGGGACAGGTGGTGTTTGGAGCAACGGGTGACGAAGGGCAGTGTGGAGCTGGGCAAAGTGTTTGTTTTAAGAGAAATGGTGGGGAGGGGGTTGAAACCCCCACCCACACCCTTGGGTGTGGGTGGGGGTTTCGACCCCCTCCCCACACCTTTAGCAACATTGACAGATAGTGGGGTCTGTGGTGGGTGTTACACCCACCATAACCCCACCCCCTATACCTTTTTTTTTTTACAAAACAAGCTGCGGTAAAACAAACAAACAGTTCGCTATAAATTTGTTCCCTGTATTATTAATACTTGACTTCTGTTCAACGGTATTTCTTTATATATATATGTATCTATATATACACACAGATGTATATAATGGCTGTTAAATATATATATATATATATACACAAATTTATATATACAGTCCATTCTAACATCATAGTATGTATATCTTCTATTATTGTATATTTATATATATATATATATATATATGTATACACTTATTTATATATATATATATGTAAGTGTATACATATATTATAATATATACAGCAAATATATAACCTCTGTGTTTTCTTCTATTTCAGCATAAACACAGTAATTAATAAAAGGAAAGAACAACAAGCTAGATTTAATTATATATTCCTCTATATATATATGGAATATATATATTTATGTAGATACATACAACACTAACTTTCTCAAACAATGGTTTAAATAACATAATACTAACTTACGGATTTATAACATAAAATAATTTAGTAGCAATTCTCTTTCTCTTTCTTTTTTGAAAAAGCATGAATATACATAGTTAACCTTTTTTTTTTTTTGAAAAGAACCTAAATGGCAGAATATGCATTCATCATTTAATTTTCTAACAGCAACTAATACAATGAAACTTTCAATGCAACAAAATAGATAACTAATCTTAAATTTTCCTTTTCTTTCCTTTGCATACACTAAGATTTATTTAACAACACACATATATATATTTTTCGCAAAGAACAACTGACAGCAATATATATAAATTTGCAAGCATTTCTCAAAACATACCAACTCCACAATATAGGGAATAAACAACTTTTATAAGAAAAAGAAACATAAAGAATGTTTACATTGCAATACTTATTACAGCCAACACCATGGGTAGAATACTTGACAAAAATTACAATAGGGCCACAAAGACCATGGCTCAAACAACCAACAACATAAGACTAAGGCAACACAAAAATAGACTTCTCCAAAGCTCCATTTCTTCAATAAAAACCTGCAATAAATACACAACAAGAGGGGAAAACGCAGCTACTTCGAAATGCCCTCCTCCCTACCGTAGACCCCCAAGTGGGTCACCCCTGAGCTAGGGAGGTAGGGATTCACACGGTTGCAACACACCACAATAAGTATCAAGCAACAACAACACAAAATAAACCCCAAGGATAAACACATAACACAACTCATGAGAATGAGTTTGACGGGGGTAGGGAATGCACCCCTCTAGTTCAAAGGCCACACCAAAAACACCAAATACCAAGTCTCATGGCCTCAAGCCAAAACCTCCAAAACCACAACTTTCCAGATATCTCAAAATAAGCTTCCATGGCACTCTTGCCATTCAAATATGTTGGCAAGAGACACTATATGGATTCATGAATGTTGTCATTGATGGCAACAAAGGTCAACCCACACATCCGCAGGACATGATGAGTCTCTACCAGAAGGCAGATTACAGAGTGTTGTGATCCGGTAAGCAAGAATAGAGCATGTGGCGAGGTCCGACAAGTCAGGTCCGGATCTCTCAGAGAAAGTATCTTGGTGATGTGCAGATTTGGGGAAGTCAAGAGGACTACCTTGAGTGATAGATTCCAAGGATTTAGCCTCTGGTGATAGATGAAGAAAAAGATATGAATACTTGAGTGTTAGGTTTCTGATTGGCAGTGTGGACAGAGGAAGAACTGACTGGCAGAACATCAGACATTATTCCAGATGTGTTACTGATGATGGTAAAGGTTCTTAAGGCATAAGTTATGATTGGCCGACATGATTGATGACTTCTACAAGTATATCCGTGATCTGCATTACTTGGTAAGCAAGAATTCAGCCGACAGATCAGAGTTTATGGAAAATATTGACTATTCCGGATGCCGACTAGAAAGGTGATGGAATCACTTGTGCAGATATATATACAAGATGGATTTAGTTGTGAGAGTTGTTGTGGTGAAAAAGTGTATGCGAAGAAAAGAAGAAGAGTAGTGTGAAAGCAGTAAGGAAGGTCCGGTATGTGAAAGGAAAGCAGCATAGAAGAAGTGGAAAGATGAAGTGCAGCAGATCAGTATACTGAGCTTAACCAGAACTGAACTCTAGCATATGTAGATGCTCCTTATCAGTTCAAGTATTGTATTACACTCTTTATAAATTGTAGACAGTGAGTCTCTTGTAGGTAGTGGCCCTCTTGTGAGTAGTGTGCTCGGGCAGTGAGCCCTAATTGGCAAGTGCCATTTTGTATTCTTATTCTTCTAATAGAGAATAATCCTTGGGTTAATTACCCCGTGGTTTTCTCCCTTAACAGGGTTTCCACGTCAAAAATATTGTGTCATGTGTATTTCCATTTTTATGGTTATGTTTGCTTATTTGAGTTAATGCTGCATTAATTATTAAGAAAGTTCAGAAAGTTGAAATTATTGAGATAACTGATTCACCCCCCTCTCAGTTATCAACAATTGGTATCAGAGCCAAGTTCCTCCTAATAGAGCCTATCAGCTTGAGGAGATCTGGGAACTCAAATGGATGTATATGGTATAAGGGAGCAACTCAAGACTACCCTTGATGATCTTGAGTAGTCAAATTCTGAAGTCAATGAATTGAAGGAAAGACTCAAACAGGCTGATGATTTCATAAATGAAATAAAAGGGAAACTGAGTCTCTCTATGAAAAAGAGAAAAGAGCACCTTCAGCAATTGGCAAGTCAAGGTGAAGCCAATGATACAAATGGAGATCTGAAGGAGAAAACCAAGTTGTGTGAAAAGTTATCAAAAGCGATCATCATAGTAAGACATGAGATGGAATCAAGAGTTATGAAGTTTACCCAAGAAATTGAAGAGAAAAGAAAAACTGAAGATGATCTAAGACAATCTCTCAAGGAGAAATCAGAAGACTACCACAAGATGGATAGAATAATCAGACACCTTGAATCTAATCTTGAAGATGCTAAAGATAATGAAGAAAAACTTGAGGATCAAATTGTCTCTCTTAAAAGGGATCTTCAAACAGCAAATGAATATAAAGAAAAATTCAAGATAAGTTCTACTCAACTTGAAGTTCTTCTTGAAAGTCAAAAGAGGGTAGATGACAAGTGTGGTTTGGGATATGAGAAAGGAGAAAGCTCTGGATCCGGTCAGAAGAATTTTGGATCAGAAAATCCAAGGAATAGGCCTAGAAGACCTTCGGTAAGGCAACCTAATGCTCAAAGATATCCATCCTTCAATGGATACTGCCACAACTACAATAACTTTGGTCATAAAGCTAATCAGTGCAGAAAGAGAATGAATCAGACTAATTCATCCTTCTCCGGACAGTGTTTCAACTGCAAAAGGTATGGTCACAAATCTCATGAATGCATAAATATGCAAATGAACAAATCATTCAATGGTAGATGCTTTGCATGCAATAGAATAGGTCATATGGCTAATCAATGTAGATCAAGAGGATATCAATCAAATATGCAAAGAAATGTTGTTTTCCAAATTTGCAATAGATCCAGTCATATTGCAAAATTCTGTAGAAGCAAGAATCAGGACAAAAGGGGTCCGGTACATCATAATCAGAATCAAGATAAGGGAAAACAAAAAGTGAATGCAGATGAAGTTCAAAGGGAGATGAACAAGATTTGGGTGAAGAAAAGTATAGAGAATGTAGGGGATGGGTCCGCACCGGACTCTGGTGCTGATATTCCTTCCAGAAATTAAAAAGTGAGCTCTGGCTCAGGGGGAGACACAAAGAAAACCTTGTTCCCCCAGCCAGTCAATTGGTGCCGGAACTGGCACAAGAAGAGTTGCAAATTAAAGGGTTCATAAGAGAAACATCCAAATAAACTATGGTTAAGATTTGGAAGATTTGAAAGATGTTTAAGATCAAGATTGATCCGGTTCTTCAAGTCATCCGAATAAGGCAAATTGGAATGACTTAGGTCGAGCATTTAATGCAACTTAACATTAGGGTTTGCGGAGCAATATAAGGGTTTTCTCATTAAGCATTTGTTCATTCTGCATTCAAGAAGAAACGAAAAGAGGAGCTCTGCAACAAATTACTTCAAACTTCTCAAAGACCAACCGTTGGAGTTGAGTCAATCAGTGAATCATTCAGGTTCTTTCTGCGAACTCTACAAGTGCAAAAGGTATTCTTCGTAATCAAATATCTCTATGTAAATCCTTGAATGATGGATACTCCAAATATTATGAAGATCTTTGATAGGCCTCGTCCCAAATTCAAGAAACATCCATACAAATCCTTGGAAGTAGATCCCCTAGGCACTTTTTCAAGCATTCTGCATGTGGTCTTGCATATAGAAGATGTTAGGGTTTACATTCATGCAAGCATTAAAGAATTTGGGGAATCAAAGTTAATGGATATCTATCACAAGCAGTTAATAGATGATTCTTTTGAGATCAAACCTCAGTATAAAGCCATCCGGGATAAGCATTTTGCACAGTACATTCATTTCCCCTGTTTTGAAGAGGATGAATGGGTCCGGTATGTGTTGAGCAGAGTGCATGACAATTTCTTATGGTTGAATAGACCATTTAAGATCACCAAAGATGCAATTAGGGCAGTAACCGGTCTGCACTCATCCGGAGGGATACCTGTTCTCAAATCTGTCAAGAATCAGACAGTAAGTGATGCAACCGGATCAAAATTTGACAAGAGAGCTATGACAATTGAAGATATCACTGATCCAGATGTCAAATTTGCATCCATGATAATTGGTTACAAGATTTATCACTCCAGTAGGGAAAATTTAGTACCGGGAATTGTAGTTTATACAGCCTATCAAATGCTAAAAGAAAATGCTGACTGTGATCTGTGTGAGCTGCTTCTAAGCTAACTTTTGGAAAATCTACAAAAGATCAAGAAGGACAAGAAGAACTCCTTCAAGTATGGCGGCCTGATACTCTGCCTATTCTTTTATTATATGAATGATCTTCCCGGATCCAGTGGCTGGGTATGGCAGAATGATAGACTAGTAGCTATTCAAATCAGAGATTATATACATGGGCTTAGTGATGCCAAGGCACAGAATATAGCTCTTTGGGGCTATTTCAAGAATTTTCAGAGCATGATGCAAGCAAGAGAGAGAATCCCCAAATCTTTAGCTGAAAATATAAAGATACAATATGCTTTATGGTAGAAATTGATCAGTGCCTAATGGAGGCAGTGGAGCCAAGAACAGTGTGGATCATGCCAATGGGGTATGAAGTGGATGAGAAAATTGTTGAGCTACATATTCAACATATGCTTAGTCAGCCAAAGGATCCTAAGGCAGAAAGGTTTGGAACCTTTAAAGAACTAAGTGTGAAAATCCATGTAGAGCTAAGGCAACTAGAGATCAAGAGAAAGGTAAGAAAAGAAGTAGAAAACATTGCCAAAAGATTTGGCATCTCAAAAGAGGCACTTGATGCCAATAAGGAGAAGATGGAAAGAGCAGAGAAAGAGAAGGAAGGTGCTGAAAAGGAAAGTGGTCTGGTAGAAGCCCCCACCAGGACAAGATTCTCTAAGAGGGCCGCTCCTACCACTGACAAGAGCTCAAAAACATCAAAACTGAAAGCAAAATCATCCGGTAAAGCAGAGAAGAGAACAAAGAAAAAGGCAACAAGGTCCTATGCAAGCCAAAAGGATGAAGAAGAAACTGAATCAGATGAGGAGATAAAGAAAATGAAGAAGCAGAAGAAGGAAGGATCTGGTGAACCCTCTACCGGTAAAGACAAGGAAGAGATAGCAGAAGAATTTATTGAAAGGCCAACTCTGTCCCTAGATGATGTAGTCAAAGCAGTCACCATGTATGGGAACCTGCAACCAATAACAAAATTCTATGATGCTTACAATGATGCAGATAAAAAGATTCTGGAGGAAGCCACAGTTAAGTATTTGAATGTATACAATAAAGCATTTATTGAAATCATTTCTCTAATTCCTAAAAGTTTAGAAAAGAAACTTGAAATGAGAAAAGAAAATGCCAAGGCCAAGGACTTAGAAATTAGAGAACAGATAGTTATTCAGCTTTTTCCTTCAATCACTCCAAAATAAATGAATATGATCTTCAAAGATTGCAAGGATGAGTTCCAGAGCAAAGCTAGAATGAATCAGCTTATGCTCAGTGAAACTGACAAAATAGCCAAAGAGATAGAAGAGATCCTCTAGAATGCATACAAAAGATTCAACATTCCAATTGTAGAGGACATAAGTAATGAGCCATCTGCCATGGATGACAAAGACAAATCCACTGAGACATTGGTAGAAGAGGTTAAGAGGATAGGTGAAGAAAAAGGTAAGGACTTAGATTCCTCTGCTCCAGAAGAGAAGGCCCCTAAGCAAGCAAACATCTCTCCTCTAGTTTCCACTGCTGACTCCGGATCTAAAGAAGAGGTAAGAGTAGAAGAAAAAGAAGTGGAGGGGAAAGAAGATGACAGCTCTAAGACTGCAGAAGAAAAGAAATCTCTATCTCCAGCAAGAGACACTGCAGAAACTATCAAGGGTTTCTTGACAAAAGAAATGATGGAGATGGATGAACCGAAGTTACTTAGAGGTCCATTTAACTTTGATTCTCTCTCCCCGGTTCAAACAATGAAGATAGCTTCATTTGCCAATGTAAAGGCAAAAGAAAAACTCCTAAAGTCTCACATGGAAGACTGTGAGCTAATAGAAGCTGCATCTAGTGCTTTGGAGAAGATCATGCCATCTTTTCAGAAAGATCCCTTAGCCTCTTCATCCGGTAATCTCAAATCTCTAATTAATAGTATTAGTACACATTTCAACTCTCTAGAGAAATCAACTGATGAGAAGGTCAGGAAAGAGTTTTTGGATAAAAGATTCTCTGAGCTGCAAGGGATAATAACAAATGATAGGAGAATTATGGGTATTGGAGAGCTTGGAAAATTCTCTCAAGGATGGAGGAGATGTATACAAATTTTGTATAACCTAGTCTAAAGCAATAGTGGAGATTGAGAAGAAAGTGGAAGAACAGGAGGATAAACTAACAAAACTTTCTCAAAATTTTGATCCACTTACCACATTTATAATAAATCAAGAATGTCAGACGATTGCAGTTTTGAATGAAATTAAAAAGCTTGAAAAAGAGAAGAAAAATAGAATCAGTAGGTTGAATGAACTTAGAGGAATAATTATCCCTAAGTTAGAGGCCATGCATGAGGCCATAAAAGAAGCTCAGCTCACAGCCCGGACTAGTGATCCGATAGATCTAAAAAGGGCAGATGCATTTGCATTCCTGTTGAGTAGTCATATATCAATTTTAGATAGAATGAAGCAAAGTTGGGCAGCAGAATTTGTCCAATTGAAGACAACTTTTGCAGACATTCTTCAGTATATGTGAGTATGTCATATACAACTAAGTATAGTTAAAATTTGATTAAAAATTTTGGTGTGCGGACCCCACCCTTTGCCATTGATGTCAAAGGGGGAGTGAGGAGCAGTGAAAAATGAGGAATCCAACTAAGGGGGAGCTCTAAAAAATGTGTATAAAAATAGAGCATCAGCCAAGGGGGAGCATAGTGTAAACACTTAGTCATTTTTCACTAAGCGTTGCCAGCAATGCCAAAGGGGGAGATTGTTGGCAAGAGACACTATATGGATTCATGAATGTTGTCATTGATGGCAACAAAGGTCAACCCACACATCTGCAGGACATGATGAGTCTCTACCAGAAGGCAGATTGCAGAGTGTTGTGATCCGGTAAGCAAGAATAAAGCATGTGGCGAGGTCCAACAAGTCAGGTCTGGATCTCTTAGAGAAAGTATCTTGGTGACGTACAGATTTGGGGAAGTCAAGAGGACTACCTTGAGTGATAGATTCCAAGGATTTAGCCTCTGGTGATAGATGAAGAAAAAGATATGAACACTTTAGTGTCAGGTTTCTGATTGGCAGTGTGGACAAAGGAAGAATTGACTGGCAGAACATCAGACATTATTTTAGATGTGTTACTGATGATGGTAAAGGTTCTTAAGGCATAAGTTATGATTGGCTGACATGATTGATGACTTCTACAAGTATATCCTTGATCCACATTACTTGGTAAGCAAGAATTCAGCTGACAGATCAGAGTTTATGGAAAATATTGACTATTCTGGATGCCGACTAGAAAGGTGATGGAATCACTTGTGCGGATATATATACAAGATGGATTTAGTTGTGAGAGGTGTTGTGGTGAAAAAGTGTATGCGAAGAATAGTAGAAGAGCAGTGTGAAAGCAGTAAGGAAGGTCCGGTATGTGAAAGGAAAGCAGCACAGAAGAAGAGGAAAGATGAAGTGCAGCAGATCAGTATACTGAGCTTAATCAGAACTGAACTCTAGCATATGTAGATGCTTCTTATCGGTTCAAGTATTGTATTACACTCTTTATAAATTGTAGATAGTGAGTCTCTTGTAGGCAGTAGGCCTCTTGTGAGCAGTGTGCTCGAGCAGTGAGCCCTAATTGGCAAGTGCCATTTTGTATTCTTATTCTTCTAACAGAGAATAATCCTTGGGTTAATCACCCCGTGGTTTTCTCCCTTAAGAGGGTTTCCACATCAAAAATACTGTGTCATGTGTATTTCCATTTTTATGGTTATGTTTGCTTATTTGAATTAATGCTGCATTAATTATTAAGAAAGTTTAGAAGGCTAAAATTATTAGGATAACTGATTCACGCCCCCCCCCTCTCAGTTATCAACAAAATAATCTCCACAACAAGTAAAAAGCCCTCAAGGCCATAAGTAACACAAAATATGGGAGTGACCTCAAGGAGGTTCCTTTCCCCTACCCCAAACAAGTTGAGCCTTACGTCCAAATGGAGGTGCTCTCACCAAACTCCCATCCCACACAAAAATGAAACAACAAACAACAAAACTACAAACACATCATAGTAAAAACATATGCAAGGGTAAAGAACATAGTCATGAGGCTTACCTTCAAAAGCCCTATAATGGAAGCACATTTGGTGATGAGCCCCAAGCTTCTCCAAACATTCTAATCTCCAAAATCCCTCTAACTTCCCCAAAAATTGCTCAAAATAGAAGGAAAACTCCAAAATGCAAGAACCCCACACTCATCAACAAGAGGAGGTAATATAGGCCTTCAATTTTGGCCTTGAGGAATGAAAGGTGACACTTGTCACCTTCTCCTTCCTCCTCCAATGCCACTTGCAAGGGAGAGGAAGTGTAAGGGTGACAAGTGTCATCCTCCAATTCCATCTCAATCCTCATCTTATCCACTTGTGCTCTCACACATGTGTGAGAGAACAAGTGGTGAGGTGGCATTCCCCTCCAAGCCTCCATGAGGATAAGGGATGCCATATGGCATCCTCTTATTCTCTAAGAGAGCCATATCCCTCCAAGATGCTCTCATACATGTGTGAGAGTCTTGGAGGAAGATCACACACACTTGGGGGTCTTGGAGACCTCCCAAGTCTTCCTAGGGAAGGGATTCCCAAACTTTGGGAAGGGAGATGAGTCTTTCCCAAAGCATGACTCATCTCCCACATTATCTAATTCAAAATTCGTCACTTTGACTAAACCTCAGTTAGAGTGACCAAAAGTGAGTTATCCCAAGGTTTAGTTGGCCAAAATTGACCCTAGACCCATGGGTAACCACCTAGGGTAAATTTTGGGACACTAAGGTTCACCTAGGGAGTCATAAATCCACTTTAAATGGCCTCAAAAATAAAAACAAAACCGAGTGGTATAAATCAATAAAATTATACAACACATGATAAATTAAATTAAACCAACGGGTACTAGGCCAAAATGATAAAATTAAACAAGCACTTAAATCAACTCTCAATTAAAATATGAACCTCATCCCTCTTGGGAATGGATTGGTTTCACAGGGAATAACATATGTGTGAATTCTACCTCCAATTTCTCGTGGCCTGGGAATGTAATCCTGCACATCTCGATCAAGTGTCAATCATATCATGAATAATCATAGCCGAAGCAAGTGGAATTAAATTCATGCCATTGAATACAACAATAATAATCTATAATATAATTCTGAATTAAACTGCATTTTTCTATCAAATGTCACATAATCATCATCACATAAATAACTAGGAGTCACATCACAAAACATCATCTAATATATCTCTCATGTCTGATCACAAATAGCATCAAAATATGATCAAATCGAATCACCATATGCCTAATCAATGTCATATCAAAATCAAGAGATAGAATCAAATCTGCATAATGAAACCATAGTCTCTAAAAGTTTGATAATGTCATCAAATGAAAAGCAAAATGATCAAAATAAGGAAGGAAAAATAATCGGCCTCATAGTCCAAGTATGTGTGAGAGTTGTTGAAAAGAATTGGAATGGAGGATTCTAAGCCGATATGTACTCCCATGGTGATTGGTTGCAAACTGAGAAGTACTAATGAATCAGCTAAGATTGATCATAATAAGTATAGGTCCATGATTGGAGGATTGCTTTACCTAACCTATACCAGACCAGATATAATGCATGTAGTCTGTCTTGTGGAAAGATTTCAAAAAGATCCTAGAGAGTCACATGTTATGGTAGTTAAGAGGATCATGAAGTATGTACAAGGCACTTTAGAATATGGATTGTGGTATCCAAAGGATAATGATTTCACTCTTAGTGCTTATACATATTTAGATTGGGCCGGAGATGTTGATGATAGAAAAAATACAAGTGGAGGGGCTTTCTTCTTAGGTAATAAATTAGTTTCATGGTTGAGCAAGAAGCAAGACTCAATTTATTTGTCTACTGTAGAAGCAGAGTATATTGCGGCAGCATGTTGTTGCACTCAAGTGCTATGGATGAAGAAAACATTGAAGGAAATAAGAGTTGTGTATGAAGAACCAATTTTAATTTTCTATGACAATACAAGTACTATAAACATTTCAAAGAATCTAGTCATGCACTCAAGAACAAAGCATATATCTATAAGGTATCACTTTTTGAGAGAAAAGGTAACAGAGAATGAAGTAAAGAAGGAATATGTGTCTACTGAGGATCAGATTGCAGATATTTTCACAAAGCCTTTGCCTAAGGACACTTTTGAATATCTCAGGGTGAAGTTAGGGGCTATTACCCCTCCTACTCTAAACTAAGATGCATAGGATTGCATTAGTCCAGTGGTGCCCAAAGTCTCATTCTTTGATCTGGATTGATGTTTTGAAGGCTACCTCTTAAAGGAAGTAGCTAGATGTTGCTAATATGAGTTCCTAATAAAGAGCAGTAAGTGTTGCAGTATTGCTAACAAAATAATTCTAGTTTGATCAGTGTAGTAGTTTGCAAGTATGTGCAAAGGAAGGAGATGTGATGTCCTTTACCATTGATGTCAAAGAGGGAGAGACATCACGTGAAAAACTTAGGGGGAGAAAGATTTCATATGTGTAAAGAGAAAGGGGGAGAAGGTAATCAATGGAGAATCTTGTCTTGATGGTTCTTATATTTTTTCACATCAATGTTGCCATTAATAAGAAAGGGGGAGATTGTTGCAAGTATGTGCTAATCGGTGTTGTCATTAATGTCAACTATGCTCTTGTTTTGATTCTTACTTATGTTGAGTTAGTTTCTTTGTATTGGCTTATATAAGTGTTGAAGATAATGACAAAGTGTTCCTAATATTGAGTTTCCAAGTGCTTTTGAGAAAATTTGCTCTCCTAGTGGAAACCGTGTGTTATAGAGTATTTTGGCTTATAGAAGAACAATAGTGTTTTGCTCCACATATCTTGTATATTGAATATCTTTGTCTGTGGTTTGGAAGTTATGTTAAGGAATGTCTGTAGTTTCTATGTTTCAATTTTGAGCCTCCAGTATGAAGATTTGAGTGAGTTATGTTCACCAGAGTAAAAACTACTTTTCTAAGTATTCCATGGTGATAGGGAGAATGTATTTTGCTCTACATTTCTTCGTATTTAAGTTTTATGGATTGTGGCTCTAGAGTTGAGTCTGGGATGTTGTTATGTGCCTTCAATTCAAATGGTTCATGATTTGGTGTTCTACAAGTGATCTTTCCTCTATAACAGTGGTTGACAGTAATGTTTAAGTGCTCCAATTTGAAGAATCTTATGGATAGAGTGTTTATGGGTTGTGTGGAAGTTCTTGGTGATTGTAACGTGCTTATGGATGTCTCTAGATCATTTTCCTACATTTTGATTGGTCCGTAAAGTGTAATCCAGATCGTGTATGAAGCGTGTTCCTAATGGTCTTAGTGTTAACACTAGTTTTGGCCAACCTAGTTGTTTCCACTACATGCGGTTATGCTTTGAAGTTTGTAAAGTGTGTTGTTACGTGGACGATTGCATTTGAGTCCCAGCTAAGGCATGATATGGTCTGCATTCTTCCTTTTCTCTCTTAAATCTATTTAGGTCCAGACCTATTCTAATGTATGTGTGTATGTCGACCTTGGAGAATGTTCCAATGGTTGATGATTGTAATGCCAACCTTGATGTACATTCCAAGGTTGATGAATTGTATAAATACATGTAATGAAGTCATGAATAAATGATGAGGATGTGAAGATGTGAAGATAAGTGCAAAGTGAAAAAGTAGAGCAGAGCATAGGAGAGTTATTGTGCTTTAATGGAAATGAACCTTGGCATAATGTAGATGCTATTATCTTAGTTCACCAACTTTTGGTAGTGATCCCTTTTGGCAGTGATCCCATCCTTTTATCTGTGAGCCTTGTCATTTGAGCAGTGAGCTCTGGGCAGTGAGCCTTTGATTTTTGGTATTGTTATTACATATTATATTGTGAGCTAACACTCACCGTGGTTTTTCCCTTATAGGGTTTTCCACATAAAAATCTGGTGTCTCATGTGTTGAATATGTAATTGTGCTTAAGTTTCTGATTTCATGTTTTCATGGTTAAATCATAATAACAATGATTAAGTGATTGATAAGTTGATGTTAATAAGAAGTTAAGTTTTGGTAACAACTGATTCACCCCCCTCCTCTCAGTTGTCTTGTGCATTTCAACATACTTATGCCCAAAGTTACCAATTTATTATACATTATAGAAGAGGGTAGAAACTTTGTATATCAAAAGAGTGTGATAGCCCATTTTGAGATTCCAATGAATCAATGTGTAGAGTTATTTTTGAGAAATATATTGTAATACTTTAATGTATTTAACATATTATTTGTTCTACATGGGATGGGATGGAAATTGATGGTTTAAATATATAATGTTTAAAATTAAATTTTAAAACAATGTTTAAGTTTTAGATTATAAAATAGAACATTAGAAAATGATAGTATGTTAAATTGTTAATTCTTAAACAAAAATTGAAACAAGGATAGAAGATTTCATAAGGGAAGTTAAAATTGTATTAGAAACTAGGTACGCTACTAGTATGAACTATTGAACTACATTGGACAACTGAGAGGGGGGGTGAATTAGTTGTCCTAAAACTTTTAACCAATTTCAATCATCAACTTATCAGTTACTTATATTCAGATATAAACATGAAAGCATAGAATGAGAAGCTCAACACAAAAGCATAATCAACACAGGAGACACCAGAGTTTTACGTGGAAAATTCTAGAAGGGAAAAACCACGGTAAGTGTTAGCCCACAGAAATATATAAGTTATGTCAATACAAAAAATTAGAGGATCACTGCCTATAGGGCTCACTACCCAAATTGCTCATTGCAAAGAAAGGCTCACTACCTATGGATGGCTCACTGCCAAGGGGTGGCTCACTGCCAAAGGAAGGCTCACTACCAAAGGGTTGAACTGAGATAACAACATCTACTTCATGCCAAGGTTCAGTTCTATTGAAGCGCAAACACCTCTGCTCTGCTCTACTACTTTACTTCACCTTATCATCTCATCTTTGCACTTGGATACATTTTCACGACTCAATTACAGGTATTTATAGACTACATCAACCTTGGAATGAACATCAATGCTAGCATTACAATCATCAACCATTGGAACATGTTATATGGAGCCTAATCAGACTCAGAGGTTAAATTTACCCCTTTTATTACCACGGTTTCCCCCCAAATTATTTAATGGGGTCAAGGGGTAGTGCCCCTTGGGTGGGTTTGGGGGTAGCACCCCCAAGACAGGGTCAAGGGGCAGTGCCCCTTGTGGGGTCCAAGGGCAGCGCCATTTGGTTCCAATCACGATTTTTTATTATTTTATAAAGGTGTCAGGAGTTATTTTTCTATTAGCCAACATAAAAAAAACCCTATTTTGTAATCGACATAAGGCTTGCTAAAAGCGGCTAAGGGTTAGGGTTTCTTAGGATGTATTGTAGCATTTTGTAGTGGTATTGAGTTGCAGGGATTGCTGGTTGTAATCGGTTTTAATTTATTGGATAATAATATTGGACTCTCTGTTAGTGGATGTAGCCCGAGTTTGGATGAACCACGTTAAAATTGTATCTCACTATTATTATTTCTGTGTATTTTTCATTCCTTTGTTTAATCTTTATTTGCATTTAATTGATATCTTCTGTAGGCTAACCCTAACAGAACAATCTCCAAGGTTGGCATTACAAAAATACATAAAATAGGTCTGGACCTAATACAAATTTAGCTAAGGAAAAGATGTAAGAATGTATGTGGATCATACCACACCTTAGCTAGGACTCAAACACAATCTTCCATGCTACAAAATGCTATCATAATCTTTGATGCATTTTTGCAAGAGATGAATTCAACCAGGTCGGCCAAGACTGATGTTAACACAAGTATTCACAAGAACACGCTTCATGTATGATCTAAATTATACCTTTTGGACCAATTCGAATGTAGGAGCATGATCAAGAGACATCCATAAGCACATTATAATCACCAGGAACAACCGCACAATCTCTAACAACTCTATCAACAAGATTCTTCAAATCGGAGCACAAGAACAACACTACTAGCCACTGTCATGAGTAAAAGATAGCTTGCAGACCACCAAATCACAAACCATTACACTTGAAGGCATTTAACATCAACATAGACTTACTTCAAGAACCGTAGACCAAAATACTTCAATGCAGAGGAATGTGGAGCAAAACACTTTCTCCCTGTCATCACCAAACACACAGAGAAAGTTGTTCTCACTCTGGTGAACATATCTCACTCAATTCTTCATACCAAAGGCTCAAACTCAAAATATAACATCTTTAGATAGGCTTCTAAATAACTTCCAATCTGTAGTTAAGGATATTTATTCTATAGGAAATATGGAGCATTCTTCTAGACTGTTCTTCTACATATAATGCACTATTTATACTACAACACATTGTTATCACTAGAGGGGCTAATTTTCTCAATATCCTCAACAAAGTAAGAGCACAATTGACACCAATGACAACACATATATGTTGACATCAATGACAACACCGATTAGGCACATACTTGCAACATGAACAAGCTAAAGAATGTAATTGATGCTAACTATCCCAGTGAGGAGGAATAAGAAGACTAGATGAAGACCTATGCCAAAAGTTACTATTTCTTTGGTTTTCTTTATTCATTCATTGATTAACTATTCTTTTAGGAAAAATGTGTCTAATTCATAAAATGGAATGAGAGTACATGCCTAAATATGTTAAATTCATGTGACCATCAATAAAGGAAATCAAAAGTGTAGCAAAATGGAAAAATCTAATTAGAGGTGGCATTGATGAAATGACAATAAGGATAATAAAGAAACCATTTTCAAGATAAGAAATCCAATGCACTAGATATTATTAGGGATGTGCTTCAGTGTATGTTAGTCTATGCAAAGAGCAATCATAAGGAACAATGTTTGATCAAAAAAGGACGCAGGCCAATTTAGTTGGTACTGTATGATAGAGTAACAAGACAACTCAGGCCATCATTTAGGATTACTGCAAAGGTTCTTGGTTAAGAAGCTCATAATGTGATTATTGTAGTATTAAAGGAAATATTTGAGATATATACAGAGCAAGGGACTTGCTCATTTCTCATAATGCATCTTCATGAAATGAGTAGTCCTAGTCATGTTGTTAACAATAAGGAGATGGGAGTGAATCAAGAGTATTATGTTTTTTTGCATGCTTAGAAATTTGAACCTTTTAGATGGAAGTTAGTGTGTATGTATTCAAAGTTTCTTCTCTAAATCATTCAACTTTAGAACTAAAAGTGCTACTCGAATGACCAATTTTATTGGTGCAAAGGCTTGGCTTGATCCAAATCCTTCACCCTAATTTTTTGGTTGGAGGTGAGTGGTTATGACCAAGGGGTGCCCCTTTTAGGGTGATGATGGGTCCATTACAAGAGTTATCATCCAACTTGCTCAAACCTACATCAAGGGACTCTCTCCTTCACATGTTGATTTCCCTTACTAGGTTTTGATTCTCTTCTTTTCAAGTCCTAGCAATATTAACTATGGCCCTCACCAATAGTTTTCCCCTAAGAAATATTTGTAAGTTTAATTAATTTTAAATATTGCAATACTAGATGACAAGTGTCAATCATCCAAGAGAGATGAGAGTTGTTCATTTAATTATAAATAGAAGTTTCATAAATTATAGAAAGGGTTAGAAATTTTGTATATCAAAAGAGTCCACTTTGAGATTCTAGCTAAGCATTATGTAGAGTTATTTTTTGAACAATATATTGTAATTGTATACTAGACAAATAATTTAATAACATTTTATCAACAACAATTTGGAATATGATTTTAAGCTATAATATACAATAACTTCCTACCACCTATCTAGGCATGCCTTTAACCCATGAAAGAGTGCATAACAAAACATCAAATAATATGATAGAAAGAATATAGAAAATATTAGTTGCTTGGAAAAGTAGTCTCCTCAGTCAAGCTAGAAAACTCCAATTGATCAAATCCTCACTTCAGAGCACATTGGTCTACCTTATCTATCTATTCAAAATCCCTTGTAGCTTTGCTAAAAAGATAGAACAAATTTAGAGAAGATTCCAATGGTAAGGAACATAGGAAAAGAAAATAATCTCTCTTATTACTTGGCACAAAATATGCACCCCCAAAAGCAAAGGTGGTTTGGGCATCTACAAGATAAAAGATATGAATAGATCCCTCATGGTGAAAATAGGGTAGAAACTTATGACATTCAAAAACAAATGGACTATCACTATGAAAGCTAAATACTTGAGCAATTAGGAAGGTTACTCATTTATCCAAAATCCCAATCTCCCTATTGGCTTAGCAATTTGGAATAACAACATTAAGTCAAAACAAGCCTTAAGAAAGGGGATAAAATGGGTTATAGGAAATGGTGAATTTGTTAGATTCTAGGAGGATCCATGGATCTCTGCTAACCCTCTTACCCATTCTAATCCTTGTGCTCTAATTAAAGATGAAATGGCAAAAAGGTTTGGGAGTTTGGTCAAAGACTACTTCAAGACTAAAAATGGTCTAAAGGGAGGGCTAATCAATAAAATTAGGTACCATAGATTTAAAGGGAGGGCTAGGCAGGATGAACTCATTTGAACAACTAATCCTTCTAGAAACTATACTGTTAAGACTAGTTTTAATTTTATGGACAATTCTCATATCACTAAATTTAATTGGGGAAACATTTGGAATCAAAACCTCATTCCCAAAATCAACTTTTTTTGGTGGGTAGCTTGTTAAGGGAAGATCCTTACTATTGACAACTTGAAAAGTCATGGTTTTCAATTGGCTAATAGATGTATTCTTTGCAAACAAAAGGAATAGTCTATCAACCACCTCTTTCTAAAGTGCTCATACTCTTGGAAGGTCAAACGTAGGATCCTAGAAAATTTCAACATTCCTTGGGTCTAGCATGCTAATGTGAAATAGGTGACTGGAAACTGGGATTCTTCTTTTAAGCATCCCTTGATCAAAGAAATATGGGACCAATATTTGGCTCATATGGGATGGGGTATCTGAAAAGAAAGGAACAACTAGATATTTTGATGCCTTTCCAAACCATGGACGGTGACAGATGACAAGATTATTCAGAGCATTTCAAAAAATGTGGGTATAACACAATATGAAAACTGAAACTGAATCTTTCTAAATTAGAAAAGCAAATAGATCACAATTGGAAATTGCAAGATAGAATGGAAAATGAGGACTTCTCAAAACTGGTGTAAATAAGAAGCACTAAATGGACCCTTCTATTTTTGAATGGTACAAAATTAATTTTGATGGATATGTGAAAGGGAATCTAGGACAGATAGGAGTGGGTGGTTTGATAAGAAACAACAAAGGCCATTTAATTGGGGCCTTCATAGAGAACCTAGGAATACAAACCAGTAACTCTGTTGAAGCTTCGATGGCTCTCCAAGGAACCATCCTTGCCAAAGACAAAGGTATAACTAAGATAATAATTGAATGGGATTAAAAGAATGCTATAGAGATGTTAAACTCCAAGGTTGCACTATATTGGTCCTACAAAGCATGCATAGATGAGCCAAAGGATATTATCAAAATTGAAAATATTAAAATCAACCACATTTTTAGGGAGGGGAACTCGGTTTCCAACCTCCTAGCCAACTAAGAGGGTAACATTAAAGGTATTAAATATTGGGATTATGATCAGACCCTTCCTCAAATCATTAAAAAATAAAATTCATGAAGACATTAAATGAAATGATTAGTCTCCTGCTACCTCCCATCTTTGGTTGTAATGCTGACATGAGTAAGATTGATGGAATGAATGAGTATAATAATGAAGAGGCACCTTAGTCAAAGGATTTGTAGATGCTTTATCTCTTCATGACTATTCATACTAGTAGAAGGAAAGACCTATGGGATCAAAGTTGAACCCTCCAGCTATGAGAATGTCTAAAGAAATGGGGAAGTGTGGAACATTCTCAAAAAGGGAAACCTTCTTATCTTGAAGCCATTAACAACTATGATCTTGTTCTCTCTAGGGAATCTATGTTGTCTTGTAAAAGTGGCACTGTGTATATCAAGGGAATTTCATTTAAATTCTTTAAGGAGCTCATTACCATGGCCACTAGTCTTAGGATGGAAGGGGAAAGGTTGCTGAAGAAGATAAAAAACCATAACCATGAAGCTATGGATACCTTTCTTAGGCATGACGAGAAGGTGGAAAGATACTAGAATGGCTTCAAAAGGGATGACCTCCTAGGTTGTTGGAAGATCATTGCTAAAGTCCTCATGCGATACATTACTTTGGAAGGCAAGTACAAATAGTTTTACTCCTACTTGTTTCCAATGTTAAACCACCTTAGAAATAGTATAAAATGAACTTTGCATTCTAGATTTTTAGTTCTTTGAAAGTTTTTGTGCTTCAAGTCCTTGTAGGTGATAAAGAGCTACACTTGCATCAGGGGTTGATATACTACTTATATAGATTTCAATTGGCTAGAACCCCAACCTTGCCCCTTATCCCTAGAATCTATAACCTTTCCCTGGTGCCCCCACATTCAATCCCCATGGGCCCATCTAAGAAGAAACCAAAAGTTTTTGTCATGGATAAGCAAGCCACCAACTCAACAATGAGAATCATTGTGCCCCTAGCTCAAAAATATTGCACTTTATCTACTAGCTCCCCTACTTATCCCACTAAAGCCTTGGATAAAGTAAAGGTTTTAAGGATGTTGGTCCTTGGGGCCCTTCAAAATCTACCCACACCATTCACCCCAAGTATAGGCCTAAGAAGGATCATACCTATCCCAACCCCAAGCCTTCTTTGGAGACCATCTTTCACCCCATCCCTACTATGGTCACCAAGCCTTCTGTTGATCCTAACCTCACTCCCTCTTTGGCTACTAATTCCCCAATCCCTGAGGGAGAAACCATTATTGGAAAGTGAAAATTTTGTATTTAATTGGAGGAAAAGGTCAGTGAACTTTGGGAGACTTTACTCCCACACAATAATATTATGAAGTGGCAATTATCCTAACTACACACCGCCAAAAATAAAATTTAAGAGTTGGAACTTGAGAAACTTTCAAGGAAAACAAGTAGTGACAAAGTGAAGATGTGGATGAGGATATATGGGAGAAAGTGAAAAAGTTTTCCAACACCTTTAGTAAGTGGGAAGATTTGGAACATATCATCTCTGAGTTAAGGAAAAACCAAGCTAACATAAACAAAAACTTGGTGGAAGTTGTTGCTTTTAATAAGGAAACCATAAAAAATCTTACAACTAGTTTATATGTTTTGCAGTCTAATCTTGAAAAAAGAAAGGGGGAGTAGCAGGAAGGTCGTTCTAAGAGATAGGGTATTTTTCAAGAAGGCCTTAGTAAGAGAACCAAAGCAAGAGTATTGGAAGAGAAAGGAAAATCCATGGTTGAGGTAAAGAACTCTAAGGAAGTTACCTTCATTGACAAGTTGGAGTTCCTGAATAGAGAGTGGCAAGAAACTAGTGGTCTACAAAAGTTGGAAGACTAGTAGATTCTTTATGTTTTTCCTATGTTGTTTCATAGTTATTTCTATGTTGGTGTTGTTTTTTATTGGTTCTACTAGTTTTTTGTAATGGTTTTCAAACTCATCTCTTGTGAGACTCTTCTCATTTGCCTTTTTGGTTGTCTTATGTAAAGGATCTAGGCCCTATATTTTTATTTTTTATTAATATCAAAAACAAAAAAATGGAATATGAAATACACTATAATTGCCTAGTAAATCTCTTCTAATTGTCAAATCATCTTCTCATTCTAACTATGAGAGCCATCTTGATCCTAGTCTTAATTTTCTTCTGTCTTCATACTTCCACTTAACTGTATCTCATTAGTGCCACTATATGGGTTGATGTTCATTGTGTTAGATGTGCTAGTATTGTTCAAAGTGTTGCACAACCCTCTTCTTTCACATGTGGACCTCCATATTTCCAATGTCCTTTCAAAAGGATAACTCTAGATATCATATCTAGTTGTATACATCCTTAAGCAATTTTCTAAATTTTTGTCGAGTTCATTTCTTATCTTTGATTTCAAGAATACCAATGCAACAAAAAATCTCTCATCCTACACCAAACCCAATATCATGGTTTAACATAGATCAATAAGTTTGAAATATTCTGATATTGAGTTCTGTAATATTTTTCTCTAACTAAGTTTGTTCAAATATTTGTTATCAATCCATCTTGGAAGGGACTCTCCATGAATTTAAATTGTTCCATCATTGATTATGCAAAATGGATTGATTTCTCTATAATCTTATATTTATCTATAATTCCTTTTATATGTTGTCCATTGAATTCTAAACTTCTAGAGAACTATTTGGCCAAGATATTTATCTTGTTATGAAAAATAGATGGTTTACAATTATTCTAGTATTAAGGATACACAACATACATGGCTTCAAATAGTTTATCTCAAGGTAATCAATCTCTAATCTCTAAGTAAAGAGATCTCACAATATATTTTAAAGTAGTACTTATAGATTTTACAATATTGTCAAAATTTTCCCTTCTAATAGGTTCTTATTTGGTAGTGTGACCAACCCTAGAAAAGCAAAGCATTGGTATAGATCATATCCCCATACTAAGACACATAACTCTTTGTTTGCATTTAACATAAAAAAATAATAGTATTATCCACATTTGTCCTTAAGTGCCAACTATTTTGAGATCCAGAAATTCATACAAAGCAATGAAATAAAACATGTAAAAAAAAACAATGCAATACCTTCAGACCTTGCACAAAACTAGATTTTTGATAAGACAGAATGGAGTGTACCCAAGCTCCATTCATCTTGTGGATGTATTGTAGGCTACTCACACAACCAACATAACTTTGCTATGAAAATGATAGAAAATATGATATAATATGAACGTGCGTATGAAATTTTATGAGAGAGTGTGGGGGTTTGAAATGAAAATGAAAGTTTAATTTATTGAAGTCCAGAGAGAATCAAATGGATGGCCAAGATTAAAAGGGTGAGGGATGAGGTGGATAGATATGATTGAAAGTCAAATTTAGTGCTTATGACACACCATAAATGAGGATGACAAGTGACTAAAATAAGTAGGGGAGTGGGAATAAATAGGATTTATAATTGATTTTTGAGAGGAAGTGCTTATGACGCATAATGAATGAGTTTAAAAATAGGGATGTGAGTGGGGATAAATAATTTAAATAATAAAATTATTTAAATTATGAGACGTGGAATTTAAATAAATATTTAATTTATTTAAATTGGATGATGGAGGAAAATAGGATTAAATAAATAAGATTTATTTAATTTGGTGCAAAAGGAGGGTAAATGGATAAAATGGATTAGTTAAATAAATATAATTAATTTAACTAATGACAATGATGGAAGGGGTCATGAAAGGGGACCTAGGACAAGGTGTCGCTAAGTGTCGCAAGAGGATGCAAGGGGATGTCGAAAGGCAATGTTGTAAGACATGGTCAGCTTTAGGTGTCTACATTCTTCCCCTCTTTGAGATGATTTTGTGACTAAGAGAAGTAACATCATTTCAAAGAAGAAAAGGTGTGGATGGAGGGAAAAGAATGCCCCAGCCACTTGAAGGAGTGATGAGGAGGAATGATGCAAGGATGGGATGCCCAATTGAGAGGATATGCGGGTTAGGAGAGCATGTGTATGCTCTCAAAATGGATGAAAGGGGTTGGATAAGAGAAAGGATGGAAAAAGCTAATGATGTAGAAGCATCATCTTCTCAAGTTTGTTGTTCATTGTTGTCATTTTTAGTTTTGTTTGTGGTTCCATGTACCCAAATTTTTCATTTGAATTTTGGAGTTTGGGGATTCATCTCTGTGGTGTGTTAACTCTTTTGCGGTTTGTAGTTTGATTTATCACAAAACATAGCTAATGTGAAGGTTTGGGTATGCACCAAGTTGGATGTGCTTAGATCATTTGAGCTACCTTCAAAAAATTCTAATATGACAATGCTCACAAATGACCATGGACAAAAAAAAGAAAGAGGTAGTTAGGTTTTTCTATGCAAGGATCTTTGGTACTCAGTCTTGGACAGTTACATTGCTCTCTTGGCAGTTTTCATAACTACTATGATACACAAAAATGGTTGCTCTTGGTTAAGTAAGAATGTGGATGGTATTAGTTCCTTTGTAATAAAAAGATGATACTTGCTATTGAAAAATAGTTGTGGTGAGCAATCTTCAGAGAATGGGGAGAAGAGTCTGTTCGTTGGAAACAAAATAGAGGAATTCATCTTTGTGTGTGATGAAGGACAGTTTGAAGAATAATAAGATACATTGATCTCGGTGATGAGAGTTTCCCATTAAGACGGTCATTTCAACATTGGCATTCTTCTTCAGCGAGTTGGTAATCATCTTCAACAAGGGGAGTAGGAAGTTTAAAGTCAAGTAAAGACTATGAAGAGAACTTGGAATGGTGAGAATAAGAGATTTTTGGGAGAAAGAAAGCAACAGTTGAATGGAGAAGCATTGTAATATCTGAGAATAATCTTCTAGCGTGAGCTGAGGACCTTTTAAAGTGCTAGCATAA
Source organism: Cunninghamia lanceolata (assembly GCA_027924645.1). NCBI lineage: Eukaryota > Viridiplantae > Streptophyta > Pinopsida > Cupressales > Cupressaceae > Cunninghamia > Cunninghamia lanceolata. Next base: position 14,580,591 of record BSBN01000472.1, on the reverse strand, counting down.
GGTTGTCTTGTAGAGTCCATCTAGATGTTTTTCATTAGTGTTTGGAGTAGAAAGTTGTAATGCAGATAAAAATAACCCTTGGCCTTATCGACCTATCAGCATGATGTTATTGTCCAAAGCAAAGGTGGACATTCAAATCAAAGTTTTATCCTCTGTTATTCTCTATTTATATTATTTGTCTTGTTCACATTTGTTCCCAATTAGAGTCGTGGAGGCCTCTATTCTGAAGCGTAATCAATTTTCTGGCATTATAAAGATTGTTGAAGGGAACAAAAGTCTAAGTTAGTGGATGTTCATGACTTGTTTTGAAAGTCTACACTTGGTAATTGACTATTCATTATCAGATTGTGGCAATAGAAACAAAGATGTAGTTTGTTTTGAGAGTCTCTGAACAATAAAGACATTAAACATTTCCTCTTGTGCTAGACACCCAAAATTTGGTATAATCCATTGATAGAGGTGGTATAGGGGTAGAAATAACTTGATAGTGGAGGGCATTGGGTCTCTAAGGTACCCATACGAGGCTGACTATAGTTTGAGCCTTTTTTTAATGATCTTTATATTTCACCAAACCCTCTATTTCTATAATTACCTATTACAAGAAGTCTGACTCTAGTCTATGCACTGATAGGCCAGTCATTACCTATATTTACAGAGTAAACAACAACCTAGATTCCATCTTTGTTATTTGCTACCATCATTTTTGCTATTAGAGCCTGCAGTGAGTGGGCACAATTCTACCAAGAAGAACATGAGGAGGTGCAAGAGCAGGTGGTCAAAGAGGTCATGATGAAGGTGTTTTAGAGATGCTACAAAACCTTATAGCAAGATTAGATGCCATGGAGCTAGCACAAAGGAGAAGAGTAGTGGTTGGAGATGTTAGTGACACTAAGGAAGAAGAGGAGTAGCAAGCCAAAGAAGAGGTAGTTCAAGGCGAAGAAGCTGAAGGATTTGAAAATTGTTAAGAACAGTCATGAATGTGGGAGAAAAGCTGAAAATTGAAGTACCTATTTATTCAAGAAGCCTCAATGGTGAGGAACTCATTGATTGGATCAATGATCTTGAAAAATACTTTGAGTATGAGGGTATACCGGAAGAAAAGAGAGCCAAATTTGCATGCACAAGACTCAAAGGCCATGTTGCAATGTGGTGGGACTATGTCCAATTGGAGAGATGAAAGAGAAATAAAGAAAAGATTATTTCGTGGGATAGGATGGTTGCCAAGTTGAATGTAGAATTTCTTCCAGGAGATTATCAAACCAATCTTTTTAAAAGGTTGCAAAATCTCAAACAAAAGGACATGTCCATGAAAGAATACACAGAAGAGTTCTACAAGTTGGTCATTCAATCAAGCCATAGTGAAGAGGATATGGAAAAGGTAGCTAGATACCTTAATGGTTTGAGATATCGTTTATAGGATGAGTTGAGTTTATTGTCCCCAAGATAACTTGAGGAAGCCTATCAATACTCTATCAAAGTAGAGGAGAAGCTTATGAGAAAGCAAAATCAGCAAGGAAGAGGTAGAGGAAGAGGCCATAGAGAAGGAGAACAATAGTACCATCAATATGAAAGGGCAAGTAGTTCTAGTGGTACAACCAATCCAGAAAGAGGAGGTTATCAAAATAGAGGAGAAAGACCGTTTGGAAGAGGTGGTTATCAAGGAAGAGGAAGAGGTTTCACAGGAAAGTGTTTTAGATGCAATAAGTTTGCTATTCATAAGAGTTGGGAGTACCCTAAATTTCCACAAGAAGGTCCTACAAGGCCTGAAAGAAGCAATCAGGTTGTGCAAGTAGACCAGGAAAGTGTAGGGTCACCTTCTCATCACACAGAGGAACTTGAGTCAGGAGAGTCATTGTTGTTCAAAAGAGTGTTGTTGAAGCCACCGAAAGAGAACCATGAACCCATACAAAGGAGAGCTCTATTCAGAATGAAATTCAAGGCAAAAGGTAAGTGTTGCAAAATTATTATTGACAGTGGTAGTACAGATAATATTGTGTCTATTGAAATGGTGGATAAGTTAGGACTTAAGAAAACTAAGCATCCTACACCTTATAGAGTTTCTTGGTTACAAAAGGGGCACCAGTTATTGGTAGATGAGCAAGATTTGATTGAATTTAAAATAGGGAGTTGGATAGAGTTCTATGTGATATCATGCCTGTGGATGTGTGTCACGTGTTACTTGGTAGGCCTTGGCAATTTGACTGGAATGCTATACATGATGGTAGAACAAATACTTAAACTTTTGAGAAGGATGGTGTCAAACATACCTTGCTGCCTTTGCAAGAAACAAAAGAGGACAGCGGTAGTAGCAACAATAATAAGGTAATGTTAGTGAGTGTGAAGGAGTTTGTAAATGGTAGGAATGAAGAAGAAGTCATAGAAGCAACCAAGGAGGAGTTGCTTCAATTTTATGAGTTGTACAAGGATAAAGATAGTACTGATTTGCATGTAGGATAGCGGAAAGAAGGTGTTGAAATGAGTTCATGTCATGATGTTGGGACAACAGTACAGGATGGTCGCATGAAGGACATAGAATTACTACAAAGTTTGGAACAACACTGTCAAGATGAACATATGGATGAGATGCCTCATGGATAGCGTAAAGAGGCAGCCAAACAAGATAATGAAGATGACCTGTTACTACAAATTGCATCTGTGGAAAAGGAATGGATTGAGTTGAAAAAAGGTGAAACCAATATTGAAGTAGAAGATAATGGGTTACATGTGTTTTCAAACTCCTTTAATGTTTATACAATTGATTTCCATGAATGTGAACTACAATAATTGGAAGCAAATCACGTTTCACATACTTATGTTAGTTTCTTTGATTTTGTTCATGTTTATGTTGAAGCTGAAAGTTATTTAAGTGAGATGGGAAAGGAGGTTGTAGAGGATGTGATGGGGTATAATGATAGATTTCTAGGTGGAGGAGGGTGGATCAAGAGGAGCTAATCCTCATGTTGGGCTATCATAATAGGAAGCCAACAAGTGGGAGAAAAAGGTGGAGGAGTTTGATGCATGGTGGACATGGATCCACAAGTGGTCTTGAAGAGGCTGAGTTCATTTTGTCACAGTATGCAAGATCTATTTCAGCCACATGCTGGAAAAAGAGAAAGAAATAGATGGTTGTAGATTACTAAGTCCAAACATTGGAGTATGCTGCAAGTTGCTATAGCTTGAAAGGGTAGTTCTACTACCCAACTCCATTTGGGAGCTACGCTCACAAACATCTCACTTGAGAAGATTGATTTAGGAGAATCATCTTCTCAAGTTTGTTGTTCATTGTTGTCGTTTTGAGTTTTGTTTACAAGTCCATGTACCCAAATTTTTGGTTTCAATTTCAGAGTTTGGGGATTCATCTCTATGGTGTGCCAACTCTTTTGTGGTTTGTAGTCCAATTTCTCATAAAACATAGCTAATGTGAAGGTTTGGCTATGCACCAAGTTGGACATGCTTAGAGCCTTTGAGCTACCTTCAAAAAATTCCAATATGACTATGCTCACACATGACCATGGACAAAAAATAAGAAAGAGGCAGTTAGGTTTTTCTATGCAAGGATCTTTGGTACTCGGTCTTGGACAATTACATTGCTCTCTTGGTAGTTTTCATAACTACTACGATACACAAAAATGGTTGCTCTCATTTAAGTAAGAATGTGGATGGTTATAGTGCCTTTATAAGAAAAAGATGATACTGGCTATTGGAAAATAGTTGTGGTGGACTATCTTGAGAGAATGGGCAGAAGAGTCTGTTCGTTGGAAATAGAATAGAGGAATTCATCTTTGTGTGTGACAAAGGACAGTTTGAATAATAATAAGATACATCAATCTTAGTGATGAGAGTTTCCTATTAAGATGGTCATTTCAATGTTGGCATTCATCTTCAGCAAGTTGGCAATCATCTTCAGCGAGGGGAGTAGGAAGTTTAATGTCAAGTAAAGACTGTGAAGAGAACTTGGAATGGTGAGAATAAGAGATTTTTGGGAGAAAGAAAGTAGTCATTGAATAGAGAAGCATTGTAATATCTGAGAATAATCTTCTAGCATGAGCTGAGGACCTTTTAAAGAGCCAACATAAGGTTGGCTTATAGAGTCCATCCAGATGTTTTTCAACAGTGTTTGGAGTAGAAAGTTGTAATGCAGATAAAAATAACCCTCAGCCTTATCAACCTGTCAACATGATGTTATTTTCTAAAGCAAAGGTGGACATTCAAATCAAAGTTTTATCCTCAGTTATTCTCTATTTATATTGCCTTTCCTGTTCACATTTGTTCCCAGTTAGAGTCGTGGAGGCCTCTGTTATGAGGTGTAATCAATTTTCTAGCATAATAAAAATTGTTGAAGAGAATAAAACTCTAAGTTAGTGGATGTTCATGACTTATTTTAAGACACTTGTTAATTGATTGTTCGTTATCAGATTGTGGGAATAGAAACAAAGATGTAGTTTGTTTTGAGAGTCTCTAAACAATAAAGACATTAAATGTTTCTTCTTGTGCCAGACACCCAAAATCTGGTATAAGCCATTGATAGAAGTGGTAAAGGGATAGAAAGAACTCGATAGTGGAGGGCATTGGGTCTCTAAGGTACCCATACAAGGTTGACTGTAGTTTGAGCCTTTTTTTAATAATCTTTATATTTTACCGAACCCTCTATTTCTATAATTACATATTACAAGAAGTTTGACACTAGTCTATGCATCGATAGGCCAGTCATTACCTATGTTTGTAGAGTACACAACAACCTAGATTTTATCTTTGTTATCTGCTATCATTAGCTAAGGGTTAGGAATGGATAGTTAGGATGGATTATTAAGTTGAAAGAGATAGGTGAAATAGATAGTGGATAGAGATAGGTTGAGAGGTGAAGAATCATAATGGATATAGTGGATAGAGAGGTGGTACAGGAGCACCTAATCCATAGTGGCCTCCATGAGGCATTTAACTATTTAATGTTCATTTTGTTGTTTCCAATAAGGTCCTATAAGACCATTCATGTAATAAGGTCTGTTTGACCAATGCATGTCATTTTAGTTTGTATCTAGGTTTATTTTGTAAGTCCCAAGGACACTTGTCAATCTGTAATCACAAAGGTTGTTAGGCAGTTAGGAGGTTGTTAGATGGTTGTCTCCCAGCCACTTGGAGTCATGTTGGTACTATCAGGATGGTACTACTCTGGGCGAGTAGATAAATACCCAGAGACAGAATGTAATTAGTAGTTGTAGTTGAGATTAGAAAGATCAGAGATCAGTGTGATTTGTAATTGAGAAACAAAGCATCTGTATGCACATTTCTGAAGGCATAATAAACAAGTCATGTTCTGTGTATCTTTCTGTCATTGGATTTGTTAGGGTTTTCTCTGTGCAATCGATTTGTTGTTTTTTGGCTGAGATGGATTCTTAATCCATTCCACCGGTTAGATTTCTTCAAAATCGGTGGAATGGATGTACAGTTCATTTTTGTGTTTTTTGTTTTGTTCGTTTGTGCTTGCAGGATCGCATACATTATGCTCTGAGAGATCCTAGCATCCTCATGTGCTAGGTTGGCAAAGTCAAAGATCTGTGAAGCTACAAGGTTTACAGAGGTTCAGATCGGTGAAGATTCGTGTTGTTTCACAGGGTATACATTCTGTGTGTATATCGCTAATGTATGTCGGGGTCATTTTATGTGTATGTCACAAAAATATCTTGTGAATGGTTAAGTTCTGCATCGAAGTGACAAAAGGTGTCAGAGTGAGAAAGTTGAAAGCTTCCAATTTGGGAAGTCTGACCGATAGTGTATCGGCATACAAAGGAAGTCAATGTTTGGTCCCATCGAATGCATATTCGAAATGCATGTTGCAAATGTACATTACGAATGTACATCGGGTTAGATATAGGGAAAGTCAATGGTTAATTTCACTAAATGCATGTTCTGAATGTATGTGGAGAATGAATCTTTCGAATGTATATTGAAAATATACATTGCGCATATACATTGTGTTAGATGCAAGAGGTGACCGGCAGCGATGGTGAAGGAAACCGGTGATCGCAAGTCGGTGAAAGTATATACAAGCTATTTTATCGGTGTATCGGGAGCACATACAAAGCACTCACCGATGAGGAAGGTCACACCAAATGTATATTGTGATTGTATATCAAAAATGTATATCTTGAATGTACATTGAAGAATGTATCTCTTAGCAGATACAAAGTTGAAGAAATACATCGGGGAGATAAAAAGCAAGGTGGCCGACAGGAAGTGTTTGGCCGATAGAAGATCGCCAAGACATGGACCACCATCTCACCAACCAGTTTGTATGATAGAGTATTGGCTCTACATCATAGTGGTATCAGAGCTTAGCAAAAGGTTTGGGTTGTTGTGTGTTTGATCCTGTCATTGAGAAGGCAGAAGTAGAGTTGAGGAAGAATTGAGAGGTTGCAAAAACAAGTTAGCAAGATGCCTCCAAAAAATGCTGGTACTACTAGAGAGTTGCAAGAGATGAAGGAAAAGCATGCTAAAGAGATGACGGAAATGAAAGAGCTTGCAAAAGCCTTTCAAGCTAGGCTTGTAGCCTTGGAGACAAACAAAAGAAGAGAAGTAGAAGAAAGTGAACCAGAAGAAGAAGAGGATGGTGAAGAACCTGAAGATGTAGATGAAGATCTGAATCCTGAAGATCAGAGATTTGCAAAACTGTTAAGGGCAGTCAAGAATGACAAACCTAAGGTAAAGATTGATGTTCCAAAGTACAATGGAAGTTTAAATGAGGAAGAGTTGCTTGATTGGATTGCTGCATTAGATAATCATTTTGAATGTGAGGAGGTTCCTAAGGAGCTCAAAGTAAAGATTGCAAAGACCAAATTGGGAGGTCATGCTTTGGTATGGTGGGATTACATACAATCAAAGAGGAGAAAGCAGGGTAAGTCCAAGATTTCCTCATGGGACAAGAAGGTAGCAAGAATCAAAGGTAAATTTTTACCCAAGGATTATGAAGTTCAAATATTTAAAAAGCTTCAATTTTTAAGACAAAAGGAAATGGATGTGAAGGCATATACTGAGGAATTTTATAAACTAAGTATGAGGTCTGGTCATCATGAGAATGTGATTGAAAAGGTTACTAGATACTTGGCTAGTTTGAGATTGAACATATAGGATGAATTAGTTTTGGCTAACCCTAGGAGTGTAGAAGACTGTTATCAAATGGCAATCAGGATTGAGGAGAAAATGAAAACGAGATAGGATAAGTCCATGAGGGGAAGAGGCAGCAATATAAGGGGAGAGGATCAGCCCCTACAACAAGACAAGTCAAAGAGAATCAAGAAGAGACTAGTAAAGGACAAGAGCAGTCTGATTTCAAGGGTGGATGGAAAGGCACAAAAGGCAGATTTGGAGGTGGTAGAGGTTCTAATGTTTTCACTGGGAGATGTTATCATTGTAATTAAATTGGTCATCTAGCATTCAAATGTCCAGAAAGGCAAGGTTCATCATTAGGAGGTGATAGGAAGAATGAAAAGAGGGTTCAATATGTGCAAGAAAAGGGGGTAGATGACAATGTTAACTTCCAATTGGGAGTGCAGCCCCAGTTTTAGATGGAGAATCATTGATGCTAAGGAGAACACTCTTGAAGACATCTAAGGAGATGATACAAAGGAGAGCACTTTTCAGGACCAATTGCAAAAGCAAAGGTAAAAAATGCAAGGTAGTAATAGATTCTGGTTCAACAGATAATATGGTATCTCAGGAAATGGTGGATAAGTTGAAACTGGAAAGGATTCCTCATCAAAATCCTTACAAAGCATCTTGGGTAAGTGATAGTCAATCACTTTTGGTATATGAACAAGCATATGTTGATTTTTAGATTGGGGAATATCAGGATAGGGTTTTATGTGATATTTTGCCCATGGAATGTTGTCACCTACTTTTAGGTAGGCCATGGCAATTTGATAGGAGAGCATTGTATGATGGATATGCTAACACCTACACCATCAAGAAGGATGGGAGGACTTTTGTGATGACACCATTGTAGGCGTATGTTGAAGCAAAGAAGGCATCCAAGGTCATTTTGGTGGGTAAAAAAGAGTTTGTGAAGCTCAATGAAGAAGACATAAAGCAAGTTGAGGATACCTCAAGGAGTGGTGTTGCTAAGGATCATAGTTTGAAGGTAATTTCAGTTTTGGGTGATGGAGATTAGATGGATTAGCAGAAGGTCAAAGAGCAGGTTTACAAGCAAGCACAAGTTGATTGGAAAGACAAGGAGGCTATCATAGTAGGGACTATTGTTTGTCCTCTAGAACCGACAAGAGTTGAAAGGCAAACATATTCTACCATAATAGCAATACAAGAAGCATTAACCAAGGTTTCCCATGTAGGTGTTCAGACAGAGATGATAGTAAGAAAGAATGGCAAGCAAAGGGTAGGTCTGGTTGCAAGCACTCACTCATGGCAAGGTGTGAGTAGAGCCTACAAAGCTGGGCATGAGTCTTTGATTCCATTCAAGCAGGTTGCAGTCCAGAGATCATGGGGAAGACATGAGATAGCAGAGGATACAGGTAGAGCAAAACAAAGAATTAACTCATGGGGCATGAGTTCTTTTGTTGGTGGGGTGTATGGTGCAGGAGCACCTAATCCACAGTGGCCTCCATGAGGCATTTAATTGTTTAATGTTCATTTTTTTGTTTCCAATAAGGTCCTATAAGACCATTCATGTAATAAGGTCTATTTGACCAATGCATGTCATTTTAGTTTGTATCTAGGTTTATGTTGTAAGTCCCAAGGACACTTGTCGATCTGTAATCACAAATATTGTTAGGCAATTAGGAGGTTGTTAGACGGTTGTCTCCTAGCCGCTTGGAGTCATGTTGGTACTATCAAGATGGTACTACTCTGGGCGAGTAGATAAATACCCAGAGACAGATCAAATGTAATCAGTAGTTGTAGTTGAAATTAGAAAGATGAGAGATCAGTGTGATTTGTAATTGAGAAACAGAGCATCTGTATGCACATTTCTGAAGGCATAATAAACAAGTCTTGTTCTATGTATCTTTCTGTCATTTGATTTGTTAGGGTTTTCTCTGTGCAATCAATTTGTTGTTTTGTGGCTGAGATGGATTCTTAATCCATTCCACCGGTTAGATTTCTTTGAAATCAGTGGAATGGTTGTACAGTTCATTTTTGTGTTTTTCGTTTTGTTCATTTGTGTTTGCAGGATCGTGTACATTATGCTTTGAGAGATCCTAGTATCCTCATGTGCTAGGTTGGCAAAGTCAAAGATCTCTGAAGCTACAGGGTTTGCAGAGGTTTAGATCGGTGAAGATTCATGTTGTTTCGCTGGGTATACATTCTATGTGTATATCACTAATATATGTCAGGGTCATTTTATGTGTATGTCACAAAAGTATCTTATGAATGGTTAAGTTCTGCATTGGGGTGACAAAAGGTGTCGGAGTGAGAAAGTTGAAAGCTTCTGATCTGGGAAGTCTGACCAATAGTGTATCAGCATACAAAGGAAGTCAACATTCATTCCCACCGAATGCATATTCGAAATGCATGTTGCAAATGTACATTGTGAATGTACATCAGGTTAGATACAAGGAAAGTCAATGGTCAATTTCAATGAATGCATGTTCTTAATGTATGTGGAGAATGCATCTTCCAAATGTATATTGAAAATATACATTGCGCATATACATTGTGTTAGATACAAGAGGCGACCGACAGCGACAGTGAAGGAAACTGGTGATTGAAAGTCGGCGAAAGTATATACAAGTTGTTTTATCGGTGTATCAGGAGCACATACAAAGCACTCACCAACAAGGAAGGTCACACCAAATGTATATTGTGATTGTATATCACAAATGTATATCCTGAATGTACATTGAAGAATGTATCTCTCGGTAGATACAAAGTTGAAGACATACATCGGGGAGTGTTGAACATCGGGGAGATAAAAAGTAAGGTGGTCGACGGGAAGTGTTTGGCCAATAGAAGATCGCCAAGACATGGACCACTATCTCACCGACCAGTTTGTATGATAGAGTATTGGCTCTACATCAAGAGGATATAGTTATGTTGGTATAATATGTAGAGCAGTCCTTATTTGATATAGCAAGAGGATAATATGCACCAAGGTGTAAGGAACTAGAGTGACTTTGTATCCTTTGCATGGACTTGACACTACAAACAAAAGGAGTATCCTTATACCCAACATAATACAAACTTGTCTAGACACAAGATATGAATATTAGCTATAGTGATAAGAATATCCAACAGACACACAAAATGCTATGCCCCATTCTCTCCTAATTGTACAATGCACAAACATATAAATGGATCTAGGTGGCTTTGATAAAGCAAAAGGAGATAGAAAAGATAAAATTAAAAATAAACGACCAAATGATGACACAAGTCACATAGCCATTGTATCTCTTGCCAAAGAGTTTAAGTGATGTTTGGATAGGCATCTGATAACATCAACAATATATCCCTGGATGAGGTTGGATGATGATTGTTTGAGATCGAATGATGTAGCAATTGATAAAGTGACTGGATATTGTATTATCATGTAGACTAATTCTTGTAATTTTGGTTTAGGTAAAGCATGTTGTATGAGTGTTTCTGCTTGAATGCCAAGTGTTTTATTGATGAGATGAGAGTGGAATGTTTATTGTGATCAAATGGAACATTGGAAAAGTTTATTATGGAATATGGAATGGATGAAAGAAATTTTATTGCTTGGACTTTTTGGAATATTTGATTTTTGTTCGAATTTTAGAAATGTTTTGATTTTTTTGAGTTTTGGGGATATTTTGGTTTTTTTTTGTGTTTTTGAAAGTTTTGGAATGAAATGCATGAGACTTAGAGACTTACCTTCCAAGGGTCATATGGAAATTGGGAGTGCAATCCAAACCCTAACAAGGTATTAGTAAGGTTTTATTTATGACATGGATGGACATGATAATGGATAAGGTATTATGGTATGACAGGAAATGATACTAAGTGAATAATTCCAAGCCATGATAGGATAATTAAATGAGAAATGGATGATGGTATGCAAGCTAGACGAGAGAAAATGGAAGTGACAATGGATAACTAATAGATGGTGGATGCAAGACCTCTACACATGACACCTGTTTGCTAGGTTTTCACCATGGTACTTATCCAAGGTGCCATCAAAGTGGTTTTCACCATAGGATGGATTATTTCTCTTTACTTTTCTTTTTTTTTCTTTTTCTCTTTTTATTTATTTATTTATTTTTTGAATAATTGAGATACCCCATGGGTTAGACATAGAACCTTTTGAAGTGAATTATGTTGATAGGCTCATCAAGGGGATGGCCCTCAAGTGTAGAAAGTTGATATGCACCGGATCCATAAATTCTAGTAATGATGAAGGGGCCCAACCAATTAGGCTCAAATGTTCCTTTTTTGTCCCTATCTTGGAGGTTCCTTTGATTTTCCTTGAGAACAAGATCACCAACTTCAAATTTTATCTCTTTGAGTCTCTTGTTGTAGCTATGATGAAGACAATTTTGATAGGCCTTGAAATGGTTAAGAGCATTGAGGTGCATTTCATCTAGTGTTTCGAATTCTTGCAAGTGAGAAACTCTATAGTCTTCTTCATCAATAAGATATTGTAATGACACCCTTAAGGAGGGGAGCTCAACCTTGATTGGTAAGATAGCTTTGGATCCAAAGACAAGGGAATATGTGTGGCACCAATAGATGTGCAAATGCTAGTGTGATATGCCCACAAAGTAGGATTGAGTTGCAAGTGCCAATCCTGACTAGCTTCATTGACTGTTTTCTTCAATTATTTAAGAATAGTTTTGTTCGAAGCTTCAACTTGACCATTGCTTTGCGGATAGTATGGAGTGAAAAAGTAGTGTTGGATATGGAAATGATTGTAAAGGTGGTAGACTTCTTGATTTTTTAATGGCTTTCCATTGTCAGTAACAATGGCTTGGGGTATACCATACTAGCAAATGATATAATGAAGGATGAACTTGGAAACTTGTTTTCCAGTTATATAGGTAAGAGTAATATCTTTGACCCACTTCATAAAATACTCAATGGCAGTGATAATGATTGAATGGCCATTGGATGAAGGTGGATGGATTTTACCAATGAGATAGAGCTCCCACTATGAAAAAGGCCATGGTGTAGTGATTGCATGTAACTCTTGTATAGGTGCATGAATCAAATCACTATGTTGCTAAGAAGGAAGACATTTCTTAACAAATTGATGTGCATCATTCTCCATAGTAAGCCAATAGTACCCAGTCCTTAACAAATTTTTGACCAAGGTAGGACCACTAGAGTGTGCACCGCATATACTTTCTGTAAGGCAACTTGGGCATCTTTTGAGTTATGACATCTAAGGAGAATCCCATCGAGTGACTTCCGACAAAGTGTATCGCCAAGAATGGTATAACGGGATGAACCAATGATGAAGGTTTAGCGTTGGGAATTTGAAAGGTTAAGTGGTAAGGTGTTATCATGAAGGTAGGTATAGATCTCATTGTACCAAGGTGTATTAGGACCAACAAGTTCATATACAAGTTCATCTTCTAGGACATCAAATGAAGAAATGTAAAGTTGCTCAATCAAGAATTCTGAATGTGGAATATTTTATGGAATATCAATCAATGAACTTATGGTTGCCATAGCATCAACATATTTATTCTTTATCCTTGGAACTTTTTCAAACCAGATCCATGAAAATGATTGCTTGAATGTGTCAACCAATTTCTTATATGGGATTAGCTTGTCATCTTTTGTTTGATAGTCATCATTGACTTGACATATGACAAGTTGGGAATCACCATAGACTTCAAGTACTTTGATATTCCATTAGATATATATTCTTAGACCTTTGATAAGTGCTTCATATTCTACAATGTTATTTGTGCAAGGGAACAAGATACTATAATCTTCCAGTATGAACTATGATGTGTAAAAGATCTATCAAAGTATAATTTACAATTCGTAGGGGAGTCAATAGAAAAGATTGATTCATCTAGAAATTCTGAAATAAGTGGATGATCTACTTAAATAGGTGCCTCTGACAATTGGTCAGCAATGAATTCTCCTTTTATAGCTTTTCTATCAACATATTCAATGTCAAATTCACTCAACATCAGAATCCATTTTGCCATGCATCATGTCAATGTAGCTTTGGATAGAAAATACTTTAATGGGTCAACCTTTGAGATGAGCTTAGTTTGATGATTGAGCATATAATGTCTAATTTTCTATGAAGTAAAGACAACTACAAGACATGTCTTTTAAATAGGTGTGTAATTTATCTCATATCCCACAAGAGTTTGGATAATATATTATATAGCTCTTTCCTTTCCAATGTCATCATTTTGTGCTAACAAGGCTCCTAATGTTGTTGATGTGGCTGATATGTATAGAAGGACTAGTTTTTCTTGAACAGGAGGTACCAAAACTGGTGGTGTTGCAAGATATTCTTTCAATTTATCAAATGCATGTTGACACTTCTCATCCCATTGAAATTCTACATTTTTATCAATAGATGTGCAAAGGGTTGATATTTATATACAAGTTGTGCTATGAATCTCTTGATAGATTGAAGTTTTCCTTGAAGGAGACACAATTGCTTCAAATTCTATGGTGATTTCATCTCACCTATAGCTTTGTCTTTAGCAAGATCCACTTCAATACCTCTTTGGGAGACAATGTACCCTAAGAGTTTGCCAGATGTCATACTAAAGACACACTTTTTTGGATTAATTTGAAACTTGTATTGCTCTAAGATATCATAGATGTTTGCAAGGACATACAAATGACCATCCTTTGGGTGTGATTTACCTAGGATATCATCCACATAGTCTTCGATTGTCTTATGAAGCATATCATGATCATGGTCATTTATCTTTGATATGTTGCTCCAGAATTTTTAAGACCAAAAGGCATTACTTTCCAGAAATAAACTCCCCAAGTACATATGAATGCAATCTTATGTTGATTCTCTTTAGGAATCTTGATTTGGTTATATCTAGAAAACCCATCCATTAGGGATAACATCTCATGTCCTATTGTTAGGTTGTCTATGATGTCAATGTTTGGTAATGAAAAATCATCTTTAGGACATGCCTTGTTCAAGTCTCAAAAATCTATACAAACACAGATGCCCCCAATATCCTTAGAAATTGGAACAATGTTTGACACCCATTCTAGATAATCTAGAGGTTTGATGAATCTGACTGCAAGTAGTTTTTCTAATTCTACTTTGACCAAGAGAGTGATTTTGGGATGCATCTTTCTCAACTTTTGTTTGACCAGTTTTTGTCCAAGGTATACCATCAAGTGATGTTCTATAAAGGAAGGATCTAAACCAGACATATCCACATAAGGCCATGCGAAATTATTTGCTCTTTCTTTGAAAAAGGTGATGAACTCTTGCAATTCAAATTCTATCAGGGATTTGGCTACAAATATGATCTTTGGTTCTTCAATTATTCTGAAATTCATCTCTTGTGTTTCTTCAATAAGAAGAGGAGATCTCTCTTTATATGCCTTACTTTTAGGGAGGTCAAAGTCTTCATCCTTGGACACCTCAGGGAGGTTTTCACCTTCGGGTACATCCTTTATTTTTACTTTTTTATCATCCAAAAGTGCCACAAAGTGGTTTTCACTAGGGGACGTGATTTTTATATTTTCACTTTTGTGACTAAGGAATTTGATAGTCTATCCAAAGTAAACATTAGTGTTGAGCTCTATAGTGTATCCAATCTTGTGATCTCCAAGTAGTATTCCTAATCTTAATCCCAAGAATTCAGTGATAGCCTCATCATTTTGGAAGACATCTAGAATAGGAGGCCCTTGTTGGTACCAATCAATGAGTTTAGGGTAAATGAGTTGAATATTATGGGATGATGATGGTGGAAATGACATTGTAAGGGTAAATATGGATGAATTGTATAGGTTGGTGATACACTTAACGTCATCAAAGGTTTCCTCATTAGTACTCTCAACCACAGTAAATGATTTTAATACCTCATCTAAGATAAATTCAAGCTCAGGTGATGTTGTCTCATGTTCCAAACCCTAGTCCCAAGTGTTTAGGTCTACAAGTAGTTGTAATGGGTTCAATAGTTCCTTGTTTGTGCAATCCAAGACCACCTTTTCTGGGATAACCCATATTTTGTGCCATGTGAAAACCTTTAGGATATTTTTCAAAAGATAGATTATCTTGTTCATCCTCTTACTTATAAAGTCATTCTCAAGTATCTGTATCAATGGTTTCTTTGTCTAGTACACCCCATCTAGAAAACTAATTTGGCTTACAGTTGATTGTAATAGTTGAAATAGGTCCCTCGAGAGAAGGTAGCCTAAAGCTCTTAGGAGAAAGTGGGAGTTGTCCCACACAAAAGGCCCCTTGTAGAGTGTATTCTCCTAATCCTTTGCTAATAATCTTAGCCTTGATCTCAGGATGGGTAGTGGATGAAGAAGAAAGTGTGGATAGGTAAATATATGATGGAGATGGTTTAGCAACATCATTGGTTGGGCAATAATTGGCTTTGTGGTATGGGCCTTCCCATAAGTGACAATACTAAAAGGGACATGGATTAACATATATGGTAACCTCTTGATTATTGTAGGGAAATATGATGCACTAGTGGTACGTGGAACGAACGTCCCTCATTGCATGAATCCATGGGCATCCTAAGAGAATGTTATATGGGAGATCAAGGTCTAAGATTTGACAAGTAATTTCCATGAGTGTGTAACCTAGTTGAATAGGTAGCTTAACTATCCCTTCTAATTTTCTCTTTGCTTCATCATAGGATTTGATTGTGATAAAATGAATTTGATCAATAACCTCAATGGAGTATCCCAATTGCCTTATTAATCTTAAGGTACATAGGTTTAAGGCTGATCCACCATCTACTACGACCCTTTTAACTTTGTGTTTGTGGACGATTACTTCAAGGTGAAGGGGTTCATTATCGAATGAATCTATAGACACCTAAAAGTGTCCTTAGATTGCAAAACACCAATCTCTTCCACGTTCTAATATTTTTCCCTAATTTTCCTCTATGGTTAAATAATTAATTTTAATTCATTAATTATTTAATTATTCACTATCCCCTTTACCCCTTTAATTTAAATAAATAAACATTTATTTAAATTATAAGGCCTTATCCTAATTGAATAGGTCACACCTATTTAATTTAATCATCTCACATTATTCCCCTCTTCAAATAAATTAAATAAATAAACCTAATTTATTTAATTTAAAAACATTATCCATCTCATCATTTCTTCTAATTTAAAATTATCCCTTGTCCTTAAGTGAAAGGGAACCCTAATCAATCACAATCCTTCATTTTGGCTCCAAAGTCAACATTGAATCCGAGCCATCCATTCAAACAGGCTCTTCTATAAAACACCTTCTCCAGCTCATTTTCAGCTCTCTTAGTTTTTGATCTCTTAATCTCTTAGTTCATTTTCATCTCTTATGTCTCTTAAGCTCTCTCTTCTTGGCTGAGAATCCTCTACAGCTCTCCAATATCTTGTTGTCCACACACTTGACCTTCTCAAGATCCTTGCACATGTGCAAATCTGAGAACAATATGGAAGATTGAGGAGGACAATGGAGATAGGTCAAATACTAGCTTAGATTCTTAGTTTATTTCATGTTTATTTGAATGTTTTCTAGGCTAGTTTGCACTCCATTGGGAGCTAGGGTTAGCTATGGTTTTATTTCTACATGTTTGATAGCTTTTCCTTTGACTTCATCTGGTGAACCTGACGTGAATTCAAGTGCTTTTTGTCAACTTCTAAAAAACAAATTTTGTAGGTGGCTTCCTAGTCTCAAACGGACCTCACTGTTGAGTCCGGAAGGCCCTTTCAGTGAAAAACAACATAAAATTCACTATATTTTGGTTACAAGAAATTTTTATAAATTTTTTGAATTTTTTTTTAGTTACCTGTTTGTATTATATAGATCCGTACCATACAGACAGGCCATACCTTTCTGTGCAGTGTTATCTGGGCTTTAGTTGCTGCTGGGTTTTTTTGTTTGTTTTGGATAGCTAATAAATTTTGTTGCAGGTTGATTTTCAAGGTTTGCATGTTTATATCTTTTGTTGTAGGGTTAAAAGCATTGGTCGACACCTCTGCAAATGACCACCACTACTCCATTTCCTCTGCTGCTCTTGCTATGGGTGATGTCGCTCCTCCAAAAACTCCTACATCTACTACCTGTTTCTCCTTTGGTTGCTTCTTATTTTTTGCCACTACCTACACAGTCCTTTAAACCCTGACCACTGCTTTCTAAACCCTAAATGCCGCTTGGAGTTCCTGTCGTCACCACCTTTCAACAGTTTGGCCACTGCCTGTAACATCCATTAGTCTCTTCTTCACAGCGGTAGCTCCCCAAAATGCTTTGACCCACCTCCCTAACACTCCTATTGACCACCAGTGTTTATGCATTATCACCACCCATGAGCCTCTTGCCACCCTTTACAAAACCCTAACTACCCTATCGCTTATCTATCATCGCCACCTCTATTTCAAAGCCCTCGAATCCCCTGGTGCCACCTGCATCTTTGCATTTGATGCCTTCAAACACCCTAAAGTCCCTATTACCATTCCCCCAATGCCTATAACAAAAACCCTACACCCAGTTGGTACCCAAAACGTTGCCTACTCTGTGCTTTGTCACTGCCGCCACTTGGCCTTAGTTAAGAAACCCTAAGTCGCCACCCAAAAGCTCCTCTTCACTTGTGCCTTGGACCCATTGTTGTCACCTCCAATCTTTCATGAGAAAGTGTTGCCACCATGTCTCTCCCTAAGCTCCATCATCTTGCATTTGACCAACGCCCCTTAACAATATCGTCAACACTCCACCATTTCAATCATTCGCAAGTTTTTAGCCCTAATTTATGCCTGCTTGTCATCGACCATTGGTGGCTTCCAAATCTTAGACCACCTACCTTAAACTCCCTATTGCCTACATAAGCTGCCTTTAGTGGAACTCCTAACCACAGTCTCCTAAGCCCCTAAACCGCCAGTCCAAATCACTAAATCATCGTTTGAAATTCAAACATTCGGCCAATTGTGACCGGGACTGAGGATAGGGGGGCTAAAGACCCCCTTCATTTCTTTTTTTATTTTTCCTCCTTGTGGCCCCTGGTCATATGAGTGACTAGGGGCAATGCTCAATTCTAACTGTCATCTTCAAACATTAACCGCTACACATAACAGTTCATGTGACCACTTCTCCCCAGACCGCTAGTGGTTAGGGCTAGTAGCCAGACTGACCCCCTTTGCCTCTTGCATACTAAAATAGGCAATTTTTTTCAAACATTCATAACTTGGTCATACAAAATCTGATTTTCACAAAACTTGTTGTTAGGAACCCGTGTTTAACTCTTCTCTTTACTTTGTTTGTATATTACATTTGGACGCATATCCTTTGTAAGTTGTCCTGTGAGTATATTGTATTATCCCACATTCATGGGAAGTAATAGTTGTTTAGATTAGACTTAGTATATAAGTACGTGTTGAGGCCAATGAAGGCATCCATGAATTTATTATATTGAGCTTGCTCAAACGAGGTTACCCCCATGAAGTGGCCTGCGATCAATAAATTCCTTCTGTGTTTTTGTTGTTTATATATTTCTATTATTTCATGCAATTTTCATTATATTGTTGCAGGAGGTTCCTCTCATCTCATATTAGAGCACTTTCTTGGGCTTGTTGGGTGGAATTTTTGCCAATTTTTTTTCTGTAGTGGCCTCCAGGCACTGTGATTATTGCAGTAGTTCTTTTTTTGCATCTATATTGTTCATTTCAATTGTAGGTTCAAATCAAGGAATAATCCCTATCTTCTTAACTGTGGGAAGTGCCTGGGCATAGCCCTAAAACTCGTTGTGAGGAGTACCATAGGAACCCTGAAGTAGCTGGCCCATTGAGAGGACCTACCAGTGAAAAGGGCAATGGCCCCTACTTGATTGACTAGTTCCCATCCATGAGGTAAACCAAGAGCTATCATTTGTAGCAAAGAGTTATTAGTTTTACCTGAGCCATGGAGTGAGGGGTACTACTCCAATACATAAGTCGTTAGACAACATTGGTAGCTGAGTGAATCCCCTAAATCTTTAGGAAGTTGAACATACCTGGGGCCCATATCTATTGACAACCAGCAAATCATAGATTGAATCCATCTAGAGAAATTGGGAGATAGTTTCTAGAAAAAAAAATTCCTTACTTTAGCTCCATTTCCTCTCAAAATTCACTGGAACCCCTGAAATTCCATTCTGCATATTTCCTTCCTTGAGGACCCGATCCTAAATTCCACTTATCGAAGCCATAAATCCCACACTTGTTTATTTTTAGGGTTTGCCATAAATTCTACGATTCTCACTCAATAACCTTCAAATTTTGCCATAGTGTTCATTTCATATTTCTGCTCCTTTGTCCCTCTTGGACAAATTTTTCCATTCTTTCACCCCGCTTCTGAAATCTGCATTTTCTTCTCCCCTTTCCCTCAGAAAGTGTCCAAAACCTAGTCAAACCCCAATTGCCCATCAGAGTTTTTCCCAAATCCAAATTTTCCTTTACTAAAAAAGTTTCTATTTTTATTTTTCTACCCATTCCAAAAAAAAAAATCCTGGTTATGGTTGTCACCCGCGTAGGAGAAAAAACATGGAGGATGAACTTGTAGCCCTCAAGACCAAACTCCAAGATCTGGATGAAAAAATTCTTAGGCTCAATCTTCAGCATTCAGCCATGAACAATAGACGGCAGCCAGAATCTTCTGCAAACATAGGGTTTTCTTCTTCCGGCAATTTTTGTGGGCCGAAGGTTGATTTTCCTCGCTTCAATGGTGATGATCCAACTGGATGGATATACCGAGAAGAACAATATTTCAGTTTTCATAATACTTTTGATGTCAACAAAGTACCACTTGAATCCTTTCATTTGGAACATGAATCCCTTTAATGGTTCTATTGGTACATCAAGGCTCATGACGAAGCAAAATAGACAAATTTTTGCAAACTTATTTTGCAACGATTTGGCCCTAGTGCTTTTGATGACTTCACAAGAGCACTCATGAAACTGCACCAAATAAGCACTGTGAGAGAATATCAGACAGAATGTGAAACACTAGCCAATCACACAGAGGGATTGTCTGATGAATTCTTTAGGAGTTGTTTTGTCAGTGGTCTGAAGGATGCAATTTGCTTTGAGGTTAAAATGTTCTGTCCAAGCACAATGATGGAAGCCTTAGGGTTGGCTAAGTTGGTGGAGGACAAGATCACAGCTTAACAACGCTCCAAATCTAATTTTGTTCCATTCCAAAATATGGATTCCCAAAGACCTCAAATAATGCTAACTCCTAGAACAACTCTTATCAAGTATTTGACTGAAGCAGAGATGCGGGCACGTAGAGAAAAAGGGATTTGTTATAATTGTGATGAGAAATTCACTCGAGGACATAGATGTGTCGAGCAAAAGCTCTATCTCTTGGATGTGGATTCTCTACCTAAAACTAAAGTTCATGCAGATGCTTAGGATACAGTAGCTGATTAGGTTGAAACTCAGTAGTCACCTATTGACCCTACTTCTCAGGAAGACCACCCAAAGATCTCTCTCCATGCCTTAGCAGGAGTCACCACCCCACAAACCATGTGGATCAAGGGTTACTTCAAGAAGTTCCCTCTTACAATATTCATTGATTTTGGTAGCACTCATAACTTCTTTGACCCTCAAATAGCCAAACAGGTTGATTGTTTTGTTTATCCCTGCTCTAGCTTTGAAGTCATGATTGCTAATGGGGGCACATTGCCTTGCAAAGGGAAGTGTCGCAATGTGTATATCTCTATTGGAGATTATAACCTATGCTCCGACATGTTTGCCTTACCTTTAGGTGGATGTGATGTGGTTTTGGGTGCCCAATGGTTATGCATGCTTGGACCCTTCTTATGGGATTTTGCTGAACTTTGGATGCAGTTTTCGGACAATGGGCACAAACACACATTGAAGGGCTTACAATCGGGGTCTCTCAGCATCATAAGTTCACATCGCCTAGAAAAGCTTCTTACGAAGAATTCACATGGTGTCATTGTTCAGCTTCATTACAGTCAGATGTAACCATCTATGGTCTCCACTAGTCCTTAAGATCTGGGACAAATGATGGCTATTTTGCATGCAATACAGAAGTGGCGGCCATACCTACTAGGGAATCATTTTTGCATCAGGATTGCTCACCTGAGTCTGAAATATTTCCTAGAACAATGGGTCTCCTCTCGAGCACAATAGAAATGGATTAGAAAACTCATGGGTTATGACTATGAAATCACTTACAAGAAGGGTAAGGACAATATTGTGGCAGATTCTCTTTCTCGCACATGTGATGACCAAGCTTCTCTTTTATCTATTTCTATGTCTGTTCCAAATTGGTTGGAATCTTTCTAGCAGGCTATCTTCTATGAACTCTATGTTTCTCCATCAATAGGGCACTCTAGGTTCCTCAAAACTTATGAGCGAACACGACGTAACTTCTTTTGGAAGGGAATGAAAAGGGTAATTCAACAGATGGTGGCTGAATGTGATACCTGCCAAGGAAACAAGGGTGAAAAGACACTCCTTGGATTGCTTGAACCCTTGCCCATCCCTACATGGATTTGGACAGATATTTCTATGGATTTCATTGAAGGGCTCCCTAAATCTGGAGGGAAGATAGTGATCTTGGTTGTGGGTGATCGCCTCTCAAAATAGTCATTTTTGTGCCCTCATCCATCCCTCTACTGCCTCCTTAGTCACACAATTTATCATAGACCAGATCTTCTGTCTTCATGGCATCCCTTCTTCCATTGTCTGAGATCACGATGCAACTTTCATCAGTCATTTTTGGATAGAACTATTTTGCCACACTGGCCCCAAACTAAAGATGAGTTTTGGGTATCACCCACAAATAGATGGTTAGACTAAAATTATCAACAAATGTTTGGAAACTTATCTTCATTGCTTCACCTCAGAACAACAGCATCAGTGGGCGAAGTGGCTTCCTCTCACTGAATGGTGGTACAATACCTCCTACCACACTGCATATAACATGACTCCATATGAAGCAGTTGATGGTCAGGCACCGCCAGTGCTCCTTCCATACTTCCCTAGCAGTTCACGAGTTTAGGTAGTCGACACAGTTCTCTGCACTCAGGATCAGATTGGGCATCATAAGATGGCTCCAAAGTTCTATGGGCCATATAAGGTTCTTCAGAAGATTGGGTCAATTGCTTATAAATTGTAGCTTCCTCCTTCTTCCTGTGTTCATCCAGTATTTCATGTCTCTTGTCTAAAGAAATTTCTTGGCACCAACGACAGAGCACAAACTATTTAACCACAACTGGATAATAAAGGATCCATCCTGTTGGAGCTGGAAACAATCCTCAATAGGTGCACTCATCATCTTCACTCTTGATCCATCACAAAGGTATTAATTCAATGGCATGGAATGCACCAAGAGATTGCTACATGGGAACCACTCCTTCAAATTCAGCAATAATTTCCACATCTTACGCTTTGAGGACAAAGCTTTTCTAAGAGGGAGGGGATGTTAGGAACCCATGTTTAACCCTTCTCTTTACTTTGTTAGTATATTACATTTGGATGCATATGCTTTGTAAGTCATCCCGTGAGTATATTGTATTATCCTACATTCATGGGAAGTAATAGTTGTTTAGATTAGACTTGGTATATAAGTATGTGTTGAGGCCAATGAAGGCATCCATGAATTTATTATATTGAGCTTGCTCAAAGGAGGTTTCCCCCTTGAAGTGGCCTGTGATCAATAAATTCCTTCTGTGTTTTTGCTATTTATATATTTATGTTATTTAGTGCAATTTTCATTATATTGCTACAGGAGGTTCCTCTCATTTGCGGTGTTGGAAAGAGGATTCAGCTGGCTTCATAGTGGCAAGGTTAGTTTCAGGTAACAACATCATTTCATCAGGTAAATTTTTAGTCAAAGTCAACATTACATTTGAACTTCAAATCCAAATATCTTGACCATTTCTTATCAAATTTTGATGAAATGTTTTTTTAAAATTGCTTAGAATCTCCTAAACTTTCTGATGTTGCTCTCTATTTTTTTGTAACTGATCAGATATTTCATATATTTACCAGGTTCACTTTCTTGGCCTCTTTGGTCTTTGAGGCTTGCAAAGGGGGTATTTTGCTTCATGTTTCATGTTTTGAGCATTACCATAGAGATTTCATGCTACTAATATCTATTTTCAGCTTGTGGCACTCATTCAGAGAAGACTCTTGATTGAAACTACTAATGAATTTGATGCAGGGATCCTTCATTCTTATGAGCACGTGATTTGTTATCATAGGCACATTTTGATTTAGTGCTATAAAAGAACATAACTTGTTGTTTTCACACGCTTTCTTGGGGCTTAAAAAGAATCAGTGTCTTCTTTGCTTGGTGATTTTGTTGGTGTTTTGAGGTGTGCATGCTCTTCCCACACACATTATGTGATCTTGGGAATCCAAAGCACCTCTCAACACTTTCATTATCACACAACACATTTAAATTTCTAAAGTTGAATGAACACTATCTAGTGTGGTCATTCATGTTGCAAGTATGAGGTGAACCAGTGTTGTCATTGATGTCAACATACTCATATTGAATTGACAAGAAGGATTGGATGAGTTGTGCTAAGGATATTGAGAAAATTAGTCTCAATCAAGAACAGTGAAGAACAGTGATGAGAAGAAGGTGAAAGTACTCAATAGGTTCAGATTCAGAGGATGCAGATTAAAGGGTTTGTAGATATGAGTCTTGAGATGATCCAGTTAAGATTTCAGAGGTCTGCATGAAGATGTGAAGAAGTTGTGATCGATCAAGTAGAATTGGTTCCAGGAGATGCTCCGGAGTGACAGAGTGTTACAAAAAGGTCTAGTGAGATCTGAAAGTGCATTGTCCTATCTAGTAGATTAGACAGAGTGTTTGGGATGTCCTTGTGATGTGTCATCTCGATTTGTTTATGGTTTAGAGGTCCGGAAGCACCTCTTGCAATATGATAGTGGCGATAGACTGTGTTCTTGAAGTTCTGGATGAGGAAGAGAAGAGATTCCAATGAGTAGAGGAAGTGCGGATGTACCTGGTCATTCAGGCAAGCTTGTGAAGGTTCTTGGATCATGTTGAGGTTGTGTTGTTAGTCCGCATTAGTGGTAGAGCCTGGAATTGAAGATATTCTTCCGGATGAAGTTCTTGTTCAGACTAGCTGACTAAATGAGTTGTTCATCTTGTGAATGTTCTTGTGGTGGCTGACTGGATATGTTATTCATCTTGCGAATGTTCTTATGGTTGATTGCCAACTTAGATGATTGTTCCTAAGTCAATGTCTTGTATAAATAAAGGTTTGTGAATTCATTTTCAAAGTGTGTTGAAGAGCGGATGAGTGTGGTATAGCGAAAGAGTGAAAGGTAGAGTAGGTGTGTCTCGAGCTTAAATGGAACTGATCCAGACATGGTGAAGATGTCATTCTCTAGTTCAAGGTTGTGATACTTATGATCTTGTAGACAGTGTGTCTCTTGTAGGTAGTGTGCCTCCTTGTGAGCAGTGTGCTCGGGCAGTGAGCCCTAATTGGCATGTGCCATTCATTTTTCTTATTCTTCTAACAGAGAATAATCCTTGGGTTAATCACCCCGTGGTTTTTCTCTTAACTGGGTTTTCCACGTCAAAAATCTTGGTGTCTAATGTGTTGATGTTTATCTGCTCCGGTGTTTATGCTTTGTGCTTTCATGAATGGTTAATTGATATGCTATGTTTGAAATAGAAGCAAGTTTTTATACAACTGATTCACCCCCCCTCTTAGTTGTGTGCCCTAGATCTAACAATTGGTATCAGAGCTAAGTTCCTCTGAAAGGAGCTTAACCACTTGAGGAGATCCAGGATGTCGTCATACAAGAAGGATAGTCTGAAGTTCGATGGAACCAATTTCTCATTCTGGAAAGGTTGCATGAAATGTCACTTGGAGTGCATGGGAAAAGCATACTTGTCAATGGTCACAAAACCATATGTACCTCCACAGGGTGGTCCAACAACTCTGAATGAAATCACAGATGCTGAAAACAATTTGCGGACCAAAGAAGCTCTTCTAAGCGCATCGAATGATTCAAAGCTCTCAAATGTTATTGACCTACCAATTGTATATGAGATCTGGGTTAAACTGGAACTTCTGCATGAGGGAGATGAGTTTGTTAAGAGTGCAAGGTTGCAAAGTCTGAAAGGTAAATTTGAAAGATTGAAGATGAGAGATGATGAAAATATCACTACCTTTATG
Organism: Cunninghamia lanceolata; assembly: GCA_027924645.1. NCBI lineage: Eukaryota > Viridiplantae > Streptophyta > Pinopsida > Cupressales > Cupressaceae > Cunninghamia > Cunninghamia lanceolata. Next base: position 14,555,287 of record BSBN01000472.1, on the reverse strand, counting down.
CCAAGGGTAAATGAGCTGGTGTGTGGAATCAGGAATGCTGGTGGAGTCCTGGATGAAAATGAAATTGTTTGCAAAATTCTCAGATCCCTTCCTGCTGCCTACAAAATCAAGGTTGCTACCATTAATGAATTCAGAGCCCATACAACTGTCACAAGAGAGCAATTGGCTAGCAAACTGACTACATTTGAAATGACTAAGTTTGGAGATGGTCACCCCAAGACTGAATCTACATTCAAGGCCAGTGCCTATGTGAAAGGCAAACAAAGATTTGATCTGGGAGAGAATTCTTCAAGGAAGCTGTCATGGTATGATCAAGCAAGGAAAGACATGGAAGAGGGAGAAGCAGAAACAGTTCAACTTGAAGCCCTCATTGCAAAGAGACTGCTAAGAGGATCCGGTAAGTATGAAGGAAAACTACCCTTTAAGTGCTTCAACTGCAATAAGATTGGTCATTTTGCTTCAAGATGTCTGGAAAGATTTGCAAGGTCAAATGCTAATAGACAAAGGTTTCAAAAGAACTACTATTATGTTCATGAAGAAGATGATAATGAAGTAGTAACAAATAATGAAGCAGAAATAGGAAGCAAATCTGGAAATGAATGGGTGTTTATTTCCATCAAGGAAGAAGATTCAATATCCTCTAAATCTGTCAATCATAAGGTTGTAGAAAGAGCTTTGGCTGCCCAAGTTGAAGAAAAGGATGATTGGGTTATTGACAGTGGATGTTCTCACCATATGACAGGTGACAAGAACAAGTTCTTAGATTTGGAAAGGTATGAAGGAGGAATGGTAAAGTTTGGTGATAATTCTGCTGGCAGAATCAGAGGTAGAGGAACTATTTCTTTTGATGGAAAGAGCAAAACTGGTAATGTACTTTATGTTGAAGGATTGAAACACAATCTTCTCAGTGTTGGTCAGTTGGTGGACAAAGGCTATGATCTCCGGTTCAAGAATGGAAGATGCAATATCTTTGAAAGCTCCAAAACTGAGATTGCATCCGGTACTCAAACAAAAGGTAATATCTTCCATCTAGTTGGTTCTAATAAAAGTTGTATGTTTGTTCAAGTTGATCAGAGTTGGTTATGGCATAGAAGGATGTGTCATGTGAATTTTGATAACATCATCAAGATAAGCAATACTCAGGCTGTAAGAGATCTTCCTAAATTGGTGAAACCTACAAATAGTTTGTGCAAAGAATGTCAGCTAGGTAAACAAAGCAGAGTCTCTTTCAAAAGCAAGGATCAGTCCACTACTGGATTACTGGAATTAGTCCATACTAGTCTATGTGGTCCGACAAGAATCAAGAGTATGCAAGGTGATAGATATTTCATGTTACTGATTGATGATCATTCCCGAATGATGTGGGTTACCTTCCTAAAAGAGAAATCAGAAGCCCTTGAGAAGTTCAAAATCTTCAAAGCTATGGTAGAGAATCAAACTGGATTGAAACTAAAATGTCTGAGGTCTAATAGAGGTGGTGAATTCACATCCAGTGAATTCATAGACTTTTGTGAGAAGCATGGCATAAGGAGACAGTTGTCTGCCCCTAGGACTCCACAGCAGAATGGAGTTGTTGAGAGAAAGAACCGAACCATCCAGGAAGCATCCAGGACAATGATGATGGAAGCAAATATTCCCCAGATGTTTTGGAGAGAAGCTGTCAGCACTGCAGTCTACACTCTTAATCGAGTTCAAATCAGAAGCAATATCGGTAAGACTCCTTATGAAATTTGGTTTGGTATAACTCCCACTATGAGATATTTCAGAGTATTTGGTAGCAAATGTTACATCAAAAGAGATGAAGATCTAGGAAAGTTTGATGCTAGAAGTGATGAAGGAATTTTCTTGGGTTACTTCACTCAAAGCAAAGCATACCGGTGTTACAATAAGAGATTGAGAAAGATAATAGAAAGTACAAATGTGAAGGTTGATGAAGGAATTGAGAAGCCCTCAAGGTTTTATGAATATGATGAAGATGATCAGAATGATTCTCTAGTGCAAGGAGCTCAATCCTCCTCTGAAATTCAGATTCAGACTGATCTAATAAATCAGGAAGAAGAGGTGTGTCTAAATGAGCCTATTCAAGAAATAGTAGTGCAAGAAACTCCCAAAGTTCCAAGGTATGTAACTTTAAACCATTCTGAAGATCAGATTATAGGTGACAAAAGCAAAGGGGTACAAACAAGGAGGAGAATTTCTCAAGATTCAAATGAATACTATCTGATTTCAAAGATTGAACCTAAGACAATTAATGAAGCTTGCAATGATGAAAACTGGACCAAAGCAATGGAGGAAGAGTTGATGCAAATTGAGAAAAATCATACTTGGGATCTTGTTCCTAGACCTAGAAATAAGAATGTGATTGGAACCAAATGGGTCTTCCAGAACAAACTAAATGAAGTTGGTGAAGTAATCAGAAATAAGGCCAGATTAGTCTGCAAAGGCTACTCTCAAATAGAAGGGATTGACTTTGAGGAAACCTTCGCTCTAGTGGCAAGAATTGAAGTAGTCAGACTATTTCTTGCATTTGCTACCTTTAAAGATTTCAAAGTATATTAGATCGATGTCAAATCTGCCTTCTTGAATGGTGACTTAGAAGAAGAGGTGTACATTGAACAACCGGATGGATTTTAGTTATCTGAGCACGGTGATATGGTCTGCAAATTAAAGAAGGCACTATATAGTCTAAAGCAAGCACCAAGAGCATGGTATGAAAGGTTGGATAAGCATCTTGTGTAGATTGGATTCAATAAAGGTACTACTGACAGTAACTTATATTTCAAAATTGATCATGAAAACATTTTGATTGTTGAAGTGTTTGTGGATGATATCATTTTTGGAGGAAGAGATAGTATGTGTAAAACTTTTGCAAATCAGATGAAAAGTGAGTTTGAGATGTCTATGCTTGGTGAAATGAATTTCTTCTTGGGTCTGCAAATTACTCAAACAAAGAAAGGGATCTTCATTTCTCAGACCAAATATGTGAAAGAATTGTTGAGGAAATTTGGGATGGAAGATTCAAAGCCAATGAATACTCCCATGGCAACTGGATGCAAGTTGACCAAAGATGATGACTCTCCTAAGGCAGACCAGACAAAGAATAGATCAATGATTGGTGGATTGTTGTATCTCACTCAAACTAGACCAGATATTATGCAAGCTGTTGGTCTTGTTGCTAGATTCCAGTCTGATCCCAGAGAATCTCATGTCATGGCAATCAAGAGAATTTTTAGATATCTAAAAGGGACAGTGGAGTATGGTTTGTGGTATCCTAGAGATCATGATTTCTCTCTTCATGTTTACATAGATGCAGATTGGGCAGGAGATGTGGATGACCGGAAGAGCACCAGTGGTGGAGCATTCTTTTTGGGAAAGAGATTGGTTTCTTAGCTAAGCAAGAAACAAGATGCAATATCTCTGTCTACAACTGAAGCAGAATACATTGCAGCAACAGGTAGTTGCACTCAAATCTTATGGATGAAGCAGATGCTAAAAGACATTAAAGTAGAATATGAGGAGCCTATCACAATTTTCTGTGATAATTCAAGTGCAATAAATATTTCTAAGAATCTGGTGTTGCATTCTAAGACCAAGCACATATCTATCAAGTTTCACTTTCTGAGAGAACAAGTGAACAAGGATGAAGTTAGATTGGAGTATGTATCCTCCAAGGATCAGATTGAAAATATCTTTACTAAACCTCTTCCCAAGGACTCTTTTGAGTATCTCAGGGAGAAGTTAGGGGTCATGGCCCCTCCGGTGATGAACTAGGATGCATTGATGTGCATCAGTCCGGTGGATATCACAGTCATATCTTGTGATCCGGATTGATGATGGGGAGCTGCTACTAAGGGGGAGCAGCTGGTATGATTCTGATGTGTTTGAATTGCAAGTATGAGCCCTTTGCCATTGATGTCAAAGGGGGAGAGAAGACATGTGAAAAACAAGTGGTTGATGATCAAAGGGGGAGTAGTAAAGGAAGAGAAGACATGTGAAGAGTTGTTGTTGATAGGGGGAGCTGTGACAGAAAGGAGAAGTTCTTGTCTTGATGGTTTTTCACATCATATGTTGCCATCAATGACAAAGGGGGAGATTGTTGCAAGTATGAGGTGAACCAGTGTTGCCATTGATGTCAACATACTCATATTGCATTGACAAGAAGGTTGGGTGAGCTGTATGCTGAGGATATTGAGAAAATTAGTCTTAATCAGGAACAGTGAAGAACAGTGATGAGAAGAAGGCAAAAGTACTTAATAGGTTGAGATTTAGAGGATACAGATTAAAGGGTTTGTAGATATGAGTCTTGAGATGATCCAGTTAAGATTTCAGAGGTCCGCATGAAGATGTGAATAAGTTGTGATCGATCAAGTAGAACCGGTTCCAGGAGATGCTCCAGAGTGACAAAGTGTTACAAAAAGGTCCGTTGAGATCCGGAAGTGCATTGTCCTATCTAGAAGATTGGACAGAGTGTTTGGGATGTCCTTGTGATGTGTCATCTTGATTTGTTCATGGTTTGGAGGTCTGGAAGCGCCTCTTGTAGTATGACAGTGGCGATAGACTGTGTTCTTGAAGTTCCGGATGAGGAAGAGAAGAGATTCCAGTGAGTAGAGGAAGTGCGGATGTACCTGGTCATTCAAGCAAGCTTGCGAAGGTTCTTGGATCATGTTGAGGTTGTGTTGTTGGTCCGCAATGGTGGTAGAGCCCAGAATTGAAGATATTCTTCTGGATGAAGTTCTTGTTTAGATTAGCCGACCGGATGAGTTGTTCATCTTACGAATGTTCTTGTGGTGGCCGACCAGATGTGTTATTCATCTTGCGAATGTTCTTATGGTTGATTGCCAATTTAGATGATTGTTCCTAAGTTGATGTCTTGTATAAATAAAGGTTTGTGAATTTATTTTCAAAGTGTGTTGAAGAGTGGATGAGTGTGGTATAGCGAAAGAGCGAAAGGCAGAGCAGGTGTGTCTCGAGCTTAAATGGAACTGATCCAGACATGGTGAAGATGTCATTCTCCAGTTCAAGGTTGTGATACTTATGATCTTGTAGATAGTGTGTCTCTTGTAGGCAGTGTGCCTCCTTGTGAGCAGTGTGCTCAGGCAGTGAGCCCTAATTGGCATGTGCCATTCATTTTTCTTATTCTTCTAACAGAGAATAATCCTTGGGTTAATCACCCCGTGGTTTTTCCCTTAACCAAGTTTTCTACGTCAAAAATCTTGGTGTCTAATGTGTTGATGTTTATCTGCTCCGGTGTTTATGCTTTGTGCTTTCATGAATGGTTAATTGATATGCTGTGTTTGAAATAGAAGCAAGTTTTTATACAACTGATTCACCCCCCCTCTCAGTTGTGTGTCCTAGATCTAACAATTCACATGTTCATGTTCTCTCCTCGCATCTTCGTATGACCTTGGAGATCAAAAAAATTTGTATGTACCACTTTTGTGTAAACCTTTAGAGGGCCTACCTCCCAATTTGTGAGAGGGAATGACCCAAGCGGTACTTTCATTTCAGTCCTCTATACAAATAATCATGGTTGAGATTAAAGTCATCAATCACCTGGTGATGTTGTTCTATACTGACGAAAGTCTCCCTCAGTATCCAAGTGATGCATAAAAACCCTTTCTAAGGGATGGGAGGCCTCTTAAATGAGTGAACTGTTGCATGTATAGACACCAGTATGTCCTGAAACATTGATTAAGAACCATTTGTGCTAGTGGCCAAAAACCCTTTACTTGTTGGTGTAGGAGGTCAAACCTTTAAAGCCACCCTATGTGTACTATTCATTGTGGAGACAAAAATTCCCTTGTTTCACATGATTTAAAGGGTAAGAGAAGTTGGCATGCCCATGCCGTGTAAGGGGGAGCTAGTGTCACCAAATTCTCTAGTTGTCTACTTTGTCTCAGTATTTGGAGCAATCTGAGTAGGGACTCAACAAATAGTATCCTTTGTCTAGCCTAGGATCGTGCATGTTTACAAGTGTTTTCAAACTCATCAAAAGTTATAGCCAATCTAATTGCCAAGTGTCTTCTATGATTGATGTGTCTTCTTCAAGTGCTTGCTTAATCATCACTCTAAACATTATTTCCAACACATTCATTCCAAGTCATCATATCCTAATCACATTCTAATCGTATCCTAATCACTCTTCCTAACGACATCTTGTTGCAAGTATGTGCCTAATTGGTGTTGTCATTGATGTCAACATATCTGTGTTGTCATTGGTGTCAACCATGCTCTTACTTTGTTGAGGATATTGAGAAAATTAGCCCCTCCAGTGATATCAATGTGTTGCAGTAGAAACAGTACATTACATGCAGAAGAATAGTCCAAAAGAATGCTCCACATTTCCTGTAGAATAAATATCTTTACCTACAAATTGGAAGTTATTTAAAAACATGCCTGAAGATGTTATATTCTGAGTTTGAGCCTCTGGTATGAAGAATTGAGAGAGTTATGTTCACCAGAGTGAAAATGGCTTTTTCTGTGTGTTTGGTGGTGACAGGGAGAAAGTGTTTTGCTCTGCATTCCTTCACATTAAAGTATTTTGGTCTGCAGTTCTGGAAGTAAGTCTGTGATGATGGTAAATGCCTTCAAGTGTAATGGTCTATGATTTGGTGGTCTGCAAGCTATCTTTTACTCATGACAGTGGTTGGCAGTGTTGTTCTTGTGCTCCAGTTTGAAGAATCTTGTTGATAGAGTTATTAGAGATCATGTGGTTGTTCCTGGTGATTACAATGTGCTTGTGGATGTCTCCTGATCATGCTCCTACATTTGGATTGGTCTGCAAGATGGAATTTAGATCATGCATGAAGCGTATTCTTAAGAATACTTGTGTTAACATCAATCTTGGCTGACCTAGTTGAATTCATCATCTGCAGAGATGCATCAAAGATTGTGATAGTGTGTTGTAGTGTGGAAGATTATGTTTGAGTTCCAGCTAAGATGTGGCGTGATCCACATACATTCTTACATCTTTTCCTTAGATAAATTTGTATTAGGTCTAGACCTATTTTATGTATGTTTGTAATGCTAGCCTTGGAGATTGTTCCAATGGTTGATGATTGTAATGCCAACCTTGATGATCATTCCAAGGTTGATGTAGTGTATAAATACTTGTAATTGAATCATGAAAATGGATCCAAGAGTGAAGATGTGAAGATAAAGTGAAGTAAGGTAGCAAATCAGAGCAAAGGTGTTTATGCTTCAATGGAACTAAACCTTGGCATGGAGTAGATGTTGTTATCTCGGTTCAACCATTTGATAGTGAGCCTTCTTTTGGCAGTGAGCCACCCTTTGGTAGTGAGCCATCCATAGGCAGTAAGCCTTTCTTTACAATGAACAATTTGGGCAGTGAGCCTCTATTTTTTGGTATTGATATAACTTATATATTTCTATGGGCTAACACCCACCGTGGTTTTTCCCGTTTAGGGTTTTCCATGTAAAAATATGGTGTCTAGACTCTATTGTTTATGCTTTTGTGTTGAGCTTCTCATTTAATGCTGTCATGGTTATATCTAAATATAAGTAATTGAGAAGTTGATGATCATATTTGGTTAAAAGTTTTAGGACAACTGATTCACCCCCCTCTCAGTTGTCTGGTTGAGTTCAACAATTGGTATCAGAGCAAGGTTCCTCTAAAGAAAGCCTAACAACTTGAGGAAGATCTAGGATGTCTTATAAGAAGGAAGCTCCGCATTTGGATGGGACAAATTATGCTCTTTGGAAGGCACGAATGAAAAGCCATCTTCTTTGTCTTGGTTATAAAGTATGGAAAGCTGCTGAAGCAAAATATACCATGCCTCTAAATGGTTTGACGATTGAAGATAAAATCAAAGAATATGAGGTGGATGTCAAAGAAAAGGATGCTCTACTAAGTTCCTTAAGTGATTTAGTGTTGACAAAAGTTGTGGATCTTGAAACTACAAATGAGGTATGGGAGAAGCTAAAAAATCTGTATGAAGGAGATGATTCTATAAAACAAGCCAAGTTGCAAAGTCTGAAAGTGAAGTATGAGGGTTTGAAGATGAATGAAGATGAAAACATAATAGCCTTTATGCAAAGAGTTGATGAACTTGTCACTAGAATAAGGGTATGGGAGGAACTCTTGGTGATAAGGAAGTTGTGATGAAAATTCTTAGATCACTACCAAAGTCATATAGTCACAAGGTAGCTGCAATTGAAAAATTCATGACTGTGAAAACTATTGACAGAGATCAGTTACTTGGAAAGCTTACAACTTTTGAGATGAGAGAATTTGGTGATGCCCTACCTAAAGTTGAATCAGCTTTCAAAGCTAGTACTTTAGCAGAGATCTCCAGAGCTGAGAAATACTAGGTGGATGATGACTTTGATGAAATTGAAGCTAACTTTGTTGACAGGCTACAAAGAGGCTTTGGTATGTTCAAAGGCAAATTACCTTTCAAATGTTTCTCTTGTGGTAAAGTAGGTCATTATGCTTCCAAATTTCTTGAAAGAATTGAAAGAAATAGGAAGAAACATGAGGGTAGGCCTAGAGTTCCAAAGAAATTCTACTATATCAGAGATTTTGATGATGAAGGGGTGACTGATGATGAATCTGATGATGCTAATACTAGTGCAAATGAATGCCTATTTATTTCTATTAAAGAAGACCCCATGTCTACTAATTCTGCTAGCTGTGTGAAGGATGAAAACTAGTAGAAGAAAGTGCTTTGGCTATTCAGGTTGAGAAAGATAAGGATGAATGGATTATTGATAGTGGATGCTCACATCACATGACCGGTGACAAAAGTAAGTTTGTAATTTTGGAAAAGTATGATGGAGGACTAGTTAGGTTTGGAGATAATGCAGCTAGTAAGATTTGTGGAAAAGGATCTATTTTATTTGATGGAAAGCATAATACTGACAATGTTCTATATGTGAAGGGTTTGAAGCATAATCTTTTGAGTGTTGGTCAGATGTGTGACAAAGGATATGATCTAAGATTCAAAGATAATGGGTACAAGATCATGGAAAGTTTTAGAACTATGATTACTACCAGTAAGAAGACAAAAGGTAACATCTATCAATTGAGAGGAACTAATGATTATTGTTTATTGGCTCAGGTAGATGAAAGTTGGTTGTGGCATAGAAGGATATGTCATATAAACTTCGATAGTCTGGTAAAGATAAGCTCAAGTCAGGCTGTGAGAGATTTACCAAAACTTGTGAAATATGTAAGGAATGTCAATTGGGAAAGCAAATAAGGACAAGTTTCAAGAGTAAAGAACAATTTTCTACCGGTTTGCTAGATCTAGTGCATATAGATCTCTATGGTCCTACAAGGGTGAGAAGTCTTCAAGGTGACAGGTACTTCATGTTGCTTATTGATGATTATTCTAGAATGACTTGGGTTACTTTTCTAAGAGATAAATTAGAAGCCTTAGAGCAGTTCAAATCTTTCAAGGTAATGGTTGAGAATGAAATAGATTTGAAGATCAAATACTTGAGGTTTGATAGAGGAGGTGAGTTCACATCAAATGAATTTAACATTTTCTGTGAAGAGCATGGGATAAAGAGACAATTGTCTGCACCTAGGACTACTCAGCAGAATGGAGTTATGGAAAGGAAGAACAAGACAGTTTAGGAGGCTGCTAGGACAATGATGAAGGAAGAAGGCCTACCAAAAGTCTTTTGGAAAGAATCTATTCACACTATTGTCTACATTCAAAATAGAGTTCAAGTGAAAAGTAATGGTACTAAAACTCCCTATGAATTGTGGTATGGAAGAATTCCCTAAGTAAAATATTTTAAAGTCTTTGGAAGCAAATGTTATATCAAGAGAGATGAAGATTTACGAAAGTTTGATTCAAGATGTGATGAAGGAATCTTTCTTGGATACTCTACAAAGAGTAAGGAGCTTACTGGTGCTACAAAAAAAGACTCAAAAAGATTGTTGAGAGTGCAAATGTGAAGGTATATGAAGGCAAGGAAATAATTTCAAACCTAATTTGTTATGAACTAGATGAACCTGTGACTATAGTAATTGAAGAGAAAGATAAGCAAGAAGATAGTCAAGTTGAAGAAGAGGCTCCGAAAAGTGTTGTCAAGACTCCTAGGTATGTAAGGATCAATCATTCTAAAGATTAGATTATAGGTGACAAGAACAAATGTGTGCTAACAAGAAGAAGAGCTACAATGGAACAAGTCAATTACTATTTGTTGTCAAAGATTGAACTAAAAACTGTGAATGAAGCATGCAATGATGAAAATTGGGTAAAGGCAATAGAGGAAGAAATATTACAGATAGAGAAGAATGAAACTTGGGAATTAGTTCCTAGATCTGCTGACAAAAATGTTATTGGAACTAAATGGGTCTTTAGGAACAAGCTGAATGAAAATGGAGAAGTTGTAAGGAATAAAGAAAGACTTGTATGTAAAGGATATTCTCAAATTGAAGGGATAGATTTTGAAGAAACCTTTTCCCCAGTAGCTCAAATTGAAGCAATTAGAATGTTTCTGGCATTTGTAGTTCACAAAGATTTTAAGGTATATCAGATGGATGTAAAATTTGCCTTCTTGAATGGTGAATTAGAAGAGGAAGTATACATTGAGCAACTGAAGGGATTCCAATTGTCAAATCAAGGTGATATGGTATGCAGGTTGAAGAAAGCATTGTATGGACTCAAACAAGCTCCTAGAGCCTGGTATGCAAGGTTAGACAAGTATTTATTACAATTGGGATTTAGTAAAGCTACTGTAGATAGCAATCTATACTTCAAAATCAATGAAGATTAGATCTTGATTGTTGAGGTCTTTGTTGATGACATTATCTTTGGAGGAAATGAAGGTATGTGCATAAGTTTTGCTGGTGAGATGAATCTTCATATCTCAGTCTAAGTATGTGAAAGAGTTGTTGAAGAAGTTTGGGATGGAAGACTCTAAACCGGTATGTACTCCCATGGTGACTGGTTGCAATTTGAGAAAAACTGATGAATCACCTAAGGTTGATAAGAAAAATACAAATCCATGATTGGAGGATTGCTTTATCTAACTCAAACTAGACCTAATATTATGCATGCAGTCTATCTTGTTGCAAGGTTTCAAGCTGATCCAAGAGAATCACATGTGATGGCAGTTAAGAGAATCCTGAGGTATTCGAAAGGTACTCCAAATTATGGCTTATGGTATCCAAAGGACAATGATTTCACCCTCAGTGCTTATACATATGTAGATTGGGCTAGAGATGTTGATGATAGAAAGAGTACAAGTGGAGGTTCCTTCTTCTTGGGTAATAGATTGGTCTCATGGCTGAGCAAGAAACAAGATTCAATATCTTTGTCAACTGCAGAAGTAGAGTCTATTGTAGTAGCATGTTGTTGCACTCAAGTATTATGGATGAAGTAGACTTTGAAGGATATAAGAGTCACGTATGAAGATCTAATTGCAATCTTTTGTGACAATACAAGTGCCATAAACATTTCAAAGAATCTAGTGATGCACTCAAGAACAAAGCACATATCAATAAGGTATCACTTTTTGAGAGAGAAGGTGATAGAGAATGAAGTAAAGTTGGAGTATGTATCCACAAAGGATTAGATTGTAGACATTTTCACTAAGCCTCTGCCTAAAGATACCTTTGAGTATATCAGAGAAAAGTTATAGGTCATTACCCCTCCTGTCCTAAACTAAGATGCATAGGAATGCATCAATCCAGTGGAGCTCAAAGTGTCATTCCTTGATCTAGATTGATGTTCTAAAGGCTACCTCTTAGGGGGAGTAGCTAAATGTTTCTGGTAAAGTAGATGGATCAGAGTAGCAACATGCAAGTATGTGCCCTTTTCAATTGATGTCAAAGGGGGAGAGAAATCATGTGAAAAAATTAGGGTGAAAAAGAATGCAGATGTATAAAGAGAAAGGGGGAGAATCTTGTCTTGGTGGTCTTTTTAGTTTTTCACATCATATGTTGCCATCCATGACAAAGGGGGAGATTGTTGCAAGTATGTGACTAATCAGTGTTGTCATTGATGTCAACATATCTGTGTTGTCATTAGTGTCAATTGTGCTCTTACTTTTTTGAGGATATTGAGAAAATTAGCCCCTCTGGTGATATCAATGTGTTGCAGTAGAAACAGTACATTACATGTAGAAGAACAGTCCAGAAGAATGCTCCGCATTATAGATATCTTTACCTGTGGATTGGAAGTTATTTAGAAACCTATCTGAAGATGTTATATTCCAAGTCTAAGCTTCTGGTATGAAGAATTGAGTGAGTTATGTTCACCAGAGTGAAAACAACTTTTTCTATGTGTTTGGTGGTGACAAGGAGAAAGTGCTTTGCTCCGCATTCCTCCGCATTGAAGTATTTTGGTCTGCAGTTCTGGAAGTAAGTTTGTGATGATGGTAAATGCCTTCAAATGTAATGGTTCATGATTTGGTGGTTTGCAAGATATCTTTTACTCATGACAGTGGCTGGTAATGTTGTTCTTGTGCTCCAGTTTGAAGAATCTTGTTGATAGAGTTGTTGGAGATCGTGCGGTTGTTCCTAGTGATTACAATGTACTTGTGGATGTCTCCTGATCATACTCCTACATTTGGGTTGGTCTGCAAGGTGGAATTTAGATCATGCATGAAGCATGTTCTTGAGAATACTTGTGTTAACATCAGTCTTGGCCGACCTTGTTGAATTCATCATCTGCGGAGATGCATCGAAGATTGTGATAGCATGTTGTAGCGTGGAAGATTGTGTTTGAGTCCTAGCTAAGACATGGCATGATCCGCATACATTCTTACATCTTTTCCTTAGCTAAATTTGTATTAGGTCTAGACCTATTTTATGTATGTTTGTAATGTCGACCTTGGAGATTGTTCCAATGGTTGATGATTGTAATGCCGACCTTTATGATTATTCCAAGTTTGATGTAGTGTATAAATACTTATAATTGAATTGTGAAAATGGATCCAAGAGTGAAGATGCAAAGATAAAGTGAAGTAAGGTAGCAGAGCAGAGTAGAGGTGTTTGTGCTTCAATGGAACTAAACCTTGGCATGGAGTAGATGTTGTTATCTCAGTTCAACCATTTGGCAGTGAGCCTTCTTTTGGCAGTGAGCCTTTCTTTGCAGTGAGCAATTTGGGCAGTGAACCCTATAGGTAGTGAGCCTCTATTTTTTGGTATTGATATAACTTATATATTTATGTAGGCTAACACCCACCATGGTTTTTCCCTTTTAGGGTTTTCCATGTAAAAATCTGGTGTCTCCTGTGTTGTTTATGCTTTTGTGTTGAGCTTCTCATTTGATACTTTCATGGTTATATCTGAATATAAGTAATTGATAAGTTGATGATCATATTTAGTTAAAAGTTTTAGGACAACTAATTCACCCCCCCTCTCAGTTGTTCTGTGTAATTCAACACATCCTCCTTTTCATTCCATCATCCTTATGATTCACATAACCCATATCTTAATCATCCTACTTGTCCTATCCTAATCACATTCTTATCATATCTTCATCATTCAACCACATCCTAATCATATCCTATTCATCATTCCTAATCATTGCATCTCATCCTAATCATATCCTAATCATCATTCCTAATCATTACACATCATCACCCTCATCCAATCAACATCATCCTAATCATATCCAAGTCATCCTTATCAAACCCTAATCACCACTTTCCTTTAATCACCATCATCTTAATCATCCTAGTCAAAACCCTAATCATCTTCATTCATAATCCAATCAACTTCATCCCAATCCATCCAAATCATCTAATCTCATCACTACACATCATCATCTTCATTCTAATCCAATCAATCACATCCTAATCATATCCTATCCATTCATTCCAATCCAATCAATTTTATCCTAATCATCCCCACTCACAATACACCACAATTGTAGGGAAACCTTTGAGCATCTACTCTTCCTATCAAATCTAACTGCAATTGTGTCAAAACATTATAGACCTACTAGTTTTATTCACCCACTACATATTCAATTTCATTCCTTTAGGAGTAGGTTGCATTTTCATGAGAATTCAGCCCTTGACATCTATAGAGGTTCCCAAAAATAATCTTCCTAAGGTTGAAACATAAGGAGAAACTATCGAAGCTTGACTGTATCACAAGTACAAATCTGGACCAAGAGACCTTGATATCTTTTTCAAATCAATCACAACTTGGGCTTAATACTCACAAGGCTAGTTTAAGTCCATCCTTCCAAGTAAAGTCTGAAACTCATGAGTTCACTTTAATCAATCATTTCTTCCATACCTCAAGGTCTTGATAAATCTAATTTATACTTTGACAAGGTCATTAGTAGACAATAGTAGCCTCTTGGTGCTAGAATTTTTGAAGACTAATATCCATTAGCCTCTATCATAGTCTAGGCCTCATCACCTTGCATTGACATCCCCATAGCATCCCAAAATTCACAAGTCTTGTATGGTAAAGACACGTGGTTGCAAAAAGAAGAGAATCAGAGTAGATTCTCCTAGTCATCCATATAGTAAACACTTAAATACAACATTCTAAACATTCCTTCCAACACATCATCCAATCAACATCATCCTAATCATATCTTCATAATTTCATCCTACTCAATCCTAATCTTTCCACATCATCATTCTCATTCTAGTAAATCACTTTTCAAAATGGTCTTAGTCCTTACCAATCCTACATCCAATCCAAGACCAAAACTTATACTTCAAGGAGGCCCTTCTCCAACTTCCAATAATGACAAGACACATATTACATGCCTTGAGACAAAAGATGACATACAATGATATGAAGACATGCGTCATTCCATGACAATCCTAGAGAACAAGGTTCTAACACCCCAAGCCTATCCAAGTCCACCTTGGCAACAAGACAAAGTACCTTCAAATTCCAATGGGGAACATAAGTCTACCTCATCCATCTTATAAGTACATTCTACCACCACACTCTAATCCTACATCAACTCCACATCCTAGAATCCAACATTACAAAAGAAAGCCTAAGGGGTTGTCCATATCCACCAATCCGTTCAACCCCTTTAACCCTCCATCTAGTCAAAGTCCAAACCATAGTTTTAGTTGGATGCATGCACTGTTTAGTGCAATAGTTCTTCTATTTTAAAGAAAAGAGCTTCAGATTCTTCATCCTCACCATTGGAACTAGTAGCAAAGAAGTGTGTTTCTTCAACTTTTGATGGTCGTGCTTTCTAGGTACCTAAGGGTCCCAATGCTTTCAAAATGAAACTTCCTGCTGAGAAGACAATGTTGTGGTATGAGAGACTTGGTCACATTGGTGAGAAGGTTCTTAGAGCCCTGAAAAATAAAAACCTTGTTGAGGGGTTAAATGATTGTAATCTCGAGTTTGACTTTTGTGAACATTGTGTATATGGAAAGCAAAACTGTGTTCATTTTTACTCTAGTTCTCATAAATCTTCTAGTGTGTTGGATCTAATCCATTATGATGTTTTTAGTCCTGTGAATGTTCCTTCAATTTCTAAATCGTTATATTTTGTATCATTAATTGATGATTACAATAGGAGTACATGGATTTATTTTCTTAGAAGCAAATATGAAGTCTTTAGTTAGTTCAAAGAGTTTAAAGCTTTTGTTGAGAATCAGATTGGTAAAAAGATTAAGTGTTTGAAAATTGATAATGGTGGTGAGTTTTGTTCCACAAATTTTGATAAGTTCTGTAAAGAACATGGGATTAAAAGACATAAGAAAACTCCATACACCCCTCAACAAAATGGAGTTGTAGAGAGGATGAACAAAACATTGATGGAGAGGGCTAGGAGTATGCTTAGTGGAGCTGGCCTTGAACATAAATTTTGGGCTAAAGCTGTAGCCACTACTTGCAACTTGGTTAACAAGTCTCCTACTTTAGCACTCATTGATAAGACACCCATGGAGGTGTGGTCTGGTAAGAAGCCTTCCTTGAAACATCTTCATGTTTTGGGTTGTGAGGCATATGCACATGTGCCTAAGGAGAAGAGGTCAAAATTGGAAAACAACGTAGTTAAGTGTATCTTCATTGGCTATGGTGTCAATGTGAAAGGGTACAAGCTTTGGGATCTTGTGGTCAAGAAAGTTGTGTATAGCAAAAGTGTTATTTTCAGAGAGGCATCTCATTCTCCTATTATTTTATTGCTAAAAGAAAAAGAAAAGAAAGAGGATGTGGTTTAGTTTCCTACTACCCCTGAGAAGACTAAACTGAAAGATCCTATTGGACTTGCTGATGAGGAGAGCTCTAGCAGCTCTGAAAGTTTAGAAGAGGAAGAAGAACCTCCACCTTAGCTTTTGAGGAGGTCCACATGAATTAGGAAGAAACCTGAGAGGTTTTGTTATTCATTGCTTGATTCTAGTTGTGTTTTTCTTTGATTTCTAACACTGATGAGCCTAGAACTGTTAGAGAGGCTATGGGTATGAAAGATGCAGGTTCTTGGAAGGAGGCCATAGAAGAGGAGATGGCTTCTTTGGAAAATAATAAAACATGGGACTTGGTACCTTTGCCTGATGAACGGAAACCTGTTGGATACAAATGGGTGTTCAAGAAGAAATTTGGTATAGATGGCAGTGTTGAGAAATATAAGGCTAGATTGGTTGTGAAGGGGTGCTGTCAGGTGGAATGAATTGATTATGGTGATATTTTCTCTCCTATTGCAAAGTTGACATCTATTTGGTTCCTATTATCTCTTGCAGTAGCTTATGACTTAGAAGTGGAACAAATGGATGTGAAGACAACTTTCCTTCATGGTGACTTGGAGGAAGAAATCTATATGTCATAGCTAGAGCACTACATGGTAAAAGGTAAAGAAAATCTAGTTTGCAAGTAAAAGAAGTCTTTGTATGGTTTGAAACAATCTCCTAGGATGTGGTACCAAAAGTTTGATGCTTTTGTGTTGAGTATTGGATTTCTCATATCAAAATCAAATCATTGTGTGTATTTCAAATTTGACAATGATCGCATTCTCGTTATAGAATTGTATGTTGATGATATGTTACTAATTGGGAATGGTAAAAGTTTAATTTCTAATTTGAAGTCTCAATTGTTAGCACAGTTTGAAATGAAAAACTTAGGGGCAGCCAGGTATATTCTAGGGATGGAGACCAGAAAAGACAAAGCAAATAGAAAACTTTGGTTAGGCTAGAGTATGTTAACACTATGTTGGAAAGATTCAGTGTGGTGGATTGTAGACCGTTGACTATTCCTGTTATGCTGGGGACAAAGTTATCTATTGGTGATTGTCCAAAGTCTTCTTCTAAGATAGAGGATATGAGTAGAGTACCTTATGCTAGTGCAGTTGTTAGCTTGATGTATGCTATGGTTAGTACAAGACTAGACATTGCCCAAGTAGTGGGAGTCCTTAGTCAGTTTATGGCTAATCTTGGATGGGTACATTGGGGTGCAGTGAAAAGAGTGTTTAGATATTTGAGGGCAACTTCTGAGTATTCCCTATGTTATCATGGTTATCCTACAGGACCTCAACATTCTGTGAGTATTTGGGAATTTGTGGATTCTGATTAGGTAGGTGACATTGATAGTAGGAGATCCACCAGTGCCTACGTGTTCACTATGTTTGGTGAAGCTATTATTTGGATGAGTAAGCGACAACCTATGGTTTCTTTGTCCACGATAGTGTTACAAATTTGTGCCTAATCAATGTTGTCATTGATGTCAACATATCCTTGTTGTCATTAGTGTCAACTGTATCTTATTCTATTGTTTGTTTAGAAGACTTGTATGTTGAGGATATTGAGAAAATTAGCCTCTCTAAAAGAAACGAGTGAGTTACATATCTCTCTGTTAGAGACAGTGAAGATAGTGCAGTTCAGTGAAGTAGATTACTCGTCATTTCTAGTGAGATGAAGATCAGAGTCTGCAGATTAAAGGGTCTGTAGAGGATTGTCTGAAGTTGCTCCAATAAAGATCTAAGAGGTCCGCATGAAGTATTGGTGAAGTTATGGCCATCTAAGTAGAACCAAGTTTTGTAGTTGTTCAGAGGTGATAGGGTAACAAGAATTTGGTCTGGATTGCTCCACATTGGAATAATATGATATGCAGTTCTAGAGGTGTGTTTGGGATGTCATTGTGTATCCTCAACTCAATTGGTTCATGGTTTGGAGGTACGCAAGAAATCTTTCTGGTGTGACAGTCATGACAGTTGATGTTCTTGAGTTCCCGGATGAAGGTGTAAGTGTTTCTAGTGATTTGAGGTGGTGCCATTGTTCTTGTTGATTTCATTGTGCTTGTGGTGGTCTCTAGATAGTATTCCTATTGTGTTGGTGGTCCACATTGAAAATTGAGCTCATGGATGAAAATTTCTCCTTGGGTGTTGTTGTTCTTTCTAGTCTTGGCCGACCGGATGCATGGTACATGTTGCGGATGATCTAAGAGAAGTTTTATGGAGCGTGGTGTGATGTTCAAGGAAGATTTGAGCCCAAGTCATGTTTGGCTGATAGTATAGTGATTCACATGTAGCATTTTAAGTCTTGTGATTGTAATTGCTTGTAATGCCTATCTTGGAGAATATTCCAAATAGATGATTGTTTGGCCGACTTTGATGTTCATTCCAAAGTTGATGACTTGTATAAATAAGTGTTGTGAAGTTATGGAAATGAGTTGATGGGAGTGAAGATGTAGAGGTAGCGAGGAAGTGTTAAAGGGGGCAGAGCAGAGGTGTTGTGCGCTTCAATGGAACTAACCTTGGCATGAAGAAGATGTTGTTTCTCAGTTAAATCTTTCTATGTTAAACTTGTGAATGTTTCTATAGGCAGTGAGCTCTGGGCAATGCGCCCAAAGGAAAGTACATTCCCATTTTCTATTCCTTTAATTAATAGAGAATAAATCTTGTGGGTTAACCCCCACCATGGTTTTTCCCTTAACCGGGTTTCCATGTAAAAATCTTGGTGTTATGTGTATTAATTATGTTTCTGCTCATGTGTTGTTGATTCATGCTTTCATGGTTATATCATTAATCTGTTAATAAGTGGTAAAGAAGATTAAAGTCAGCAAAAGATAAAACATTTGTGACAACTAATTGACCCCCCTCTCAGTTGTCTACCCTAATTTCAACAATTGGTATCAGAGCCGGTTCCTCTAAAAAGAGCTTGACCACTTGAGGAGATCCAAGATGTCAACTTACAAGAAGGATAGTCTGAGATTTGATGGAACAAATTACTCTTTTTGGAAGAGTCGCATGGAGTACCATTTGTAATGCATGGGTGATGCTTATTGGTTGATAACAAAGGATGAGTATAAGCCCCCAGAGAAAGGTCCTTCAACTCCAGATGAACTCAAAGATGCTGAAAACAACATTCAGGCTAAAGAAGCATTGTTAAGTGCCCTGACTGATACAGAAATGACAAATGTCCTAGAATTGAAAACTAGTCATGAAATCTGGAAGAAGTTCAAAACTCTATATGAAGGTGATGCATATGTCAAATGTGCTAAGTTGCAGAGCCTGAAGGGTAGATACAAAAGTTTGAGGATGAGTGAAGATGAAAACATCACTTCCTACATGCACAAGGTGAATGAACTTGTGTGCAGTATCAGGTGCTGGTGGAAAACTAGAAGAATCAGAGATTGTTAGCAAGGTGCTTAGATCCTTACCTGCTTCATACAAGCATAGAGTTGCTGCTATTGAGATCAGGACTGTGATAACTGTTGCAAGGGATCAGTTGGTTGGAAAAATTTCAGCATTTGAAATGAGTGAATTTGGTGATTCCCTTCCTAAATCAAAATCTACTTTTAAGGCTAGTGTTTCCAGGAAGCAAAGATTTGATCTAGGTGAAAGCTCTTCAAGAAGACTAACTAGATATGAGAAGACAAGGAAGGAAATTGAAGAAGATGAAATGGAGCTTGAAGAAATCGAAGCCCTCATTGCCAAAAGATTACCTAGAGGATCTAATAACTATGAAGGAAAGTTGCCTTTCAAATGTTTTGCTTGCAATAAGATTGGCCATTTTGCTTCAAGATGTTCGGAGAGGGTTTCAAAGCCAAACCCTAACAGACCTAAGTTTCAGAAGAAATGCTACTATGTCCAAGAAGTTGTTGATGAAGGAGTTACAAATGATGAATCTAATAAGGGAAGTACATCTAGAAATGAATGGGTGTTCATTGCTATCAAAGTAGAAAATCTGGTGCCTACTGAATCTACTAGCCATATGAATGTGGAAAGTGCCTTGGCTACTCAGGTTGAAGAAAAGGATGAATGGGTGATTGACAGTAGATGTTCTCACCATATGACAAGTGATAAAAGTAAGTTTGTAAGTATGGAAAGATATGAAGGTGGAATTGTGAAGTTTGGAGACAATTCAGCTAGCAGAATTCATGGCAGAGCATCCATCTCTTTTGATGGCAAGCACAACACTGATGATGTTTTGTATGTAGAAGGGTTGAAGCATAATCTTCTCAGTGTTGGACAGTTAGTTGACAAAGGGTATGACCTCTAATTCAAGGATGGAAAATGCAAAATCTTAGAAAGCTCTAAAACTAAGATTGCATCTGGCACAGAGACTAGAGGTAATATCTTTCATTTAAGTTGCATTGATAAAAGATGTTTGATTGCTTAGATTGATCAGAGTTGGTTATGACATAGGAGAGTGTGTCATGTAAATTTTGATAACATTGTCAAGATAAGTACTACTCAGGCTATGAGAGATCTTCAAAAGCTTGTAAAACCTGCTAATAACATGTGTAAGGAATGTCAATTGGGCAAACAGAGCAAAACTACATTCAAAAGTAAACAATTTTCAAGTACATTGTTGGAACTTGTGCACACTGATTTGTGTGGTCCTGCCAGAGTTAGGAGTTTGCAAGGAGATAGATACTTTATGTTGTTGATTAATGATTACTCTCAGATGATGTGGGTCACTTTCTTGAGAGAGAAATTAGAGGCTCTTGACAAATTCAAGGTGTTCAAGGCTAGAGTGGAGAATGAGATTGGTGTGAAGATAAAGTGTATGAGATCTGACAGAGGTGGAGAGTTTACCTCCAGTGAATTTAATGCATCTTGTGAAAAGCATGGAATAAGAAGGTAGTTATCTACTCCTAGGACTCCTCAGCAGAATGGAGTTGTGGAAAGAAGAACTAGACTATTCAAGAGGCTGCTAGAACCATGATTATAGAAGAAAATGTTCCACATGTCTATTGGAGAGAGGCTGTGAGTACTGATGTCTACACTCTTAACTAGGTGCAGATCAAAGGTAATACTAGTAAAACCCCTTATGAGCTGTGGTTTGGTAATGCTCCTACTATGAAACACTTTAGAGTTTTTGGTAGTAAATGCTATATCAAAAGAGATGAAAATCTAGGCAAGTTTGATGCAAGGTGTGATGAAGGAATATTTTTGGGTTATTCTAACCAAAGCAAGGCATACTGGTGCTTTAACAAAAGATTGAAAAAGATTGTTGAATGTGCTAATGTCAAGGTAGATGAAAGCATGGAGAGACCTTCCAAGTTCTGTGGATATGAATCAGATGATGAAAATGAAAAGCAAGTTCAAAAATCAGACTCAAATTCAGATTGCTCCGAAAAATCTAGTGATTCAAGAATCAGAAGTTCAAGAAAATCCCAAAACTCCCAGGTATGTAAGGTTGAATCATTCTGAAGATCAGATAATAGGAGATAGAAATAAAGGTGTTCAAACTAGAAGAAAAATTGCTAAAGAATAAGTGGAGTATTGTTTAATCTCAAAGATTGAACCAAAATCAGTGAATGAAGCATGTAATGATGAAAATTGGGTAAAAGAAATAGAAGAATAATTAATGCAAATTGAAAAGAATCATACTTGGGATCTTGTTCCTAGACCTAAAGACAAAAATGTAATTGTAACTAAATGGGTCTTCCGAAGTAAATTGAATGAAGATGGTGAAGTTGTGAGAAACAAAGCAAGATTGGTGTGCAAAGGATATTCTCAGGTAGAGGGAATTAATTTTGAAGAAACTTTTACTCCAGTGGCAAGAATCAAAGCAGTCAGATTATTTCTTACCTTTGTTGCTTACAAATATTTCAAAGTTTACCAGATGGATGTCAAGTTAGCTTTCCTGAATGGAGAGTTGGAAGAAGAAGTCTACATTGAGCAACTGGAAGGATTCCAGTTGTCTAATCAAGTTGATATAGTCTGCAAATTGAAGAAAGCATTGTATGGACTTAAACAAGCCCTAAGAGCCTGGTATGAAAGGTTAAACAAGTATCTACTAAATTTAGGCTTTAGCAAAGGCACTGCTGACAGTAATCTTTATTTCAAAATTGATCATGAACACATCTTGATTGTTGAGGTATTTGTTGATGATATCATCTTTGGTGGAAATGAGAGCATGTGTAAAAAATTTGTTGATCAAATGCAAAGTGATTTTGAGATGTCTATGCTTGGTGAAATAAATTTCTTCTTAGGTCTGCAAATCATTTAGTCAAAAAAAGGCATCTTCATATCTCAGTCTAAGTATGTGAAAGAGTTGTTGAAAAAGTTTGGAATGGAGGATTCAAAACTAGTGAGTACTCCTATGATAATCGGATGCAAGTTCAGTAAAGATGATTGGAGGACTGCTTTTTCTGACTCATACCAGACCTAATATTATGAATGTAGTTGGCCTTGTTGCTAGATTTCAAATTGATACTAGAGAATCTCATGTTGTAGCAGTCAAAAGAAATTTAAGCTATCTGAAGGGAACATCTGATTATGGCTTATGGTATCCTAAGGGTAATGATTTCACTCTTCATGCATATACAGATGCTGATTGGGCAGGAGATGTGGATGATAGGAAAAGTACTAGTGGTGGTGCATTTTTCTTGGGTAAGAGATTGGTTTCTTGGTTGAGAAAAAAGCTGGAGGCAATTTCTCTATCTACTGCAAAGGCAAAGTATATAGCAGCAGCAAGCAATTGTACTCAAGTGTTATGGATGAAGCAAATGTTGAAGGATATCAAAATTGTGTTTGAAGAGCTTGTTACAATCTTCTATGATAATTCAAGTGCAATAAACATTTCAAAGAATATGGTGTTGCATTCAAAGACAAAGCATATATCCATCAAGTTTCACTTTTTGAGAGAGAAGGTAAATGAGAATGAAGTCAGATTAGAGTTTGTTTCTTAAAAGGATTAGATTGTGGATATCTTCACTAAGCCTCTACCCAAGGACACTTTTGAGTATCTTAGAGGGAAGCTAGGGGTGATTACCCCTCCTGTTCAAAACTAAGGTGCACTAGTGTGCATCAGTCTGGTGGAACTCACAGTCATATCTTGTGATCTAGATTGATGTTAAGGAGATGCTACTCAGGGGGAGTAGTTAGTATGTTAATTCTAGAGTTTAGTCTAGTTTTATCTAAGAAGTAAAAGAGGGAGAGATGATTGCAAATATGTGCCCTTTGCCATTGATGTCAAAGGGGGAGAGAAGTCATGTGAAAAAATTGGATGGAAGTGAGTAGTTGCTGGTGAAAGGGGGAGAAGTGAAGAAAGTGGTTGCAGGTGTGATCAGAGAAAGGGGGAGAAGTTCTTGTCTTGATAGTTGAACTATTTTTTCACATCATATGTTGCCATCAATGACAAAGGGGGAGATTATTGCAAATATGTGCCTAATCAGTGTTGTCATTGATGTCAACATATCCTTGTTGTCATTAGTGTCAATTGTATCTTATTCTATTGCTTGTTTAGAAGACTTGTATGTTGAGGATATTGAGAAAATTAGCCTCTCCGGAAGAAACAAGTGAGTTACATATCTCTTTGTCAGAGACTATGAAGATAATGTAGTTCAGTGAAGTAGATTGCTCTGCATTTCCAGTGAGATGAAGATCAGAGTTTATAGATTAAAAGGTTTGTAGAGGATTGTTTGAAGTTGCTCCAGCAAAGATCTGACAGGTCTGCATGAAGTATTGGTGAAGTTATGGCCATCTGAGTAGAACCAGATTTTGCAATTGTTCAGAGGTGACGGGGTGACAAGAATTTGGTCTGGATTGCTCCGCATTGGAATAATATGATCTATAGTTCTAGAGGTCTGTTTGGGATGTCAATGTGTATCCTTAACTCAATTGGTTCATGGTTTCAAGGTCTGCAAGCAATCTTTCTAGTGTGATAGTCATGATAGTTAGTGTTCTTGAGTTCCTGGATGAAGGTGCAAGTGTTTCTAGTGATTTGAGGTGGTGCCATTGTTCTTGTTGATTGTGGTGTCAGAGAGTATCTTTGCATGTGAGAAAGGTATCTTTGGGTGCCCAAGTTGCATTATGACATGTTGTAAGAGGAATATGCTATATTTAGTCTTGTATGACGGATTCTCTTACAACATTAAGTGTTGTTATGTTGGACAGATTTTATAACAGCTATAAGATGCATAAGAGCATCTGTCATAGCCTATTTTTAGCCTAGAGTGCTCCATCTTGGGAAGTCAAATCTACCATGTATTACAGATGTAAATGAGGTGTATGCATGTTGGAAAAGTGTCCTTGGGTGTGAGAAATGGGCCATGTGGCCAAGATGGATGCCCACCTCTAGAAGCTTCCTGTTTACGCCTTGTAACTCTATATAATGAGGTGTTTGGAGTAGTAGTATGCATAGTATTTGTAAAAGTACTATTATGCTACTAGAATTACTCCATAAATGACATTTGAAGATTCCTAAAATAACTTGCATTGCAAGTGTATTGTAAACAGTTCAATTTTTTATAATACATTGTGCAAGTTTTGGAGTGTGGGGTTTTTTACCTAAAAAGGTTTTCCCCACATACATCTTGTGTCTATTGCATTCTATGTGTTGTTTTTGTTGTTCTATCTCATTGTTATAAGTTTAACATACCTGTAACTATAAGGATCTAAAAATTTGCACTACATTCCCCTCATTAGATTAGTGTTTGGAAGTGTTTCCGCGTACCTTGCTTCCTTCCAAATGTTTGAAACAATAAGATGGAATTTCATTGATTCAACATGACAAATAATTACAATTAGCTTACAGGCTAGTTAAATGCTCATTACAATTCAACATATGAAAGATATGATAATTGGGCACATTCTACCTCTATGTCACTTCAATCTATTCTATCTAACTAACTTAACTTGACTGCTTCCAAATGGATCTAGGAGGTGTTTATATCACATTCTCCAGTTCAAAGAGTGATCTGTGTCAGCCTCAATGGCTTGCACATCCCAATGCCTTATGAAACATTTAGGTCAACCAAGATCATAGGGTGATGTTCCTAGCATTGATGAAACATGTTGCAGTTTTGGATGAAGGTGTCTTGGGTCCCATAATGCCTTATGAGATGTTCCATAAGGTGCCACAAGCCATGAGAAGGTGTCGCAAACCCCATACACTGAACTGAGTGCTGGATGCTCGAAACTATGATTCCTGATGTTGCTTTTGATAGTGATAACTTCTTATAGACATTTGCAAATCTCCTAAAATCTAAATATAATGTGTAAGAGCAATTGTATAGATATGATTTTGTGCCATGAGTTGTGAAGTGATCATGTGGTGAAATGTGATGACTTATACTAAAACTGCAACTAACTGAAATGAAAGAAAATAAATGTTTTGGTTGATGCAAGATTGCCTTTCAACCTGGGATGCTCCTGCATTAGACTCCTGGGGTTGTTTGAAAACTGAGTCCCTCACTTTCCTAGGGCTAGAGGAAAACCAATGCAATATGCCTTAGCCCAAGAAATCCATGATGAATCCTCCTCTTGTCTTCCTTTCCACTTAACTAGGTACTCCTTATACTATCTATTTCTGGTGTTGCACTCAACTTTGCTATCCAAAATCTGCTCTATCTGCTCATGTTGTTGATGTGGTATCTAATCCTCCTAGAAAACTTCCATGGTACTAGGTTGGCCTTCCTGATACTAATATAGATCTGCAATGTTGAATATGGGTGATGTGCCAAGTTCTTAACTCCACTTCATATGCATTTCCTGAATCAAACTTCTTGAGAATATTACATGGTCCAAACTTCCTCATCTTCAACTTGTTATATGTTCCTACTATAAATCTTCCCTTTAGAAGATATACCATGAATTCAGACCCAACAATAAATTATTTATGTCTCTACTTTTCATCTGCTTGCTCTTTATACTTGTTCATTTCTTTCAAATGCTTCTAGACCTGATTGTGTATTGCTCCCGTGTATTCTACAAACTCTTCTACTTCTGCACTCCTTTTGTTTTCCATGTTGATGTCTCTAAGTTCCACTACTCCTCTAGGTTGTAATCTAGTCAAAATCTCAAATGGTGTCTTCCATGTGCTTCTATTTACTGAGTTATTGTATGTGAACTCTGCTTGCAGTAGAATTATGTCCCAATTTGTTGCCTTGTCTCTTACCAAACATCTTAACAAGTTTATGAAACTCCTATTTACCACTTTTGTTTTCTCATCTTTCTATGGGTGATCTGATGAACTAAATTTTAGGTTGGTCTTGATTTTCTTCCACAATGTCCTCCAGAAGTATCCTATGAACTTTGTATCCCTATCTAAAACTATACTTCATGTTAATCCATGCAATCTCACAATCTCCTTGAAAAATAGGTCAACAACATGTACATCATCATGTGTCTTCTTACAAGGAATGAATGGCACCATCTTGGAAAATTTGTCCACTACTACAAATATGAAATCACGTTCCCTTTGTGTTCTTGGTAACCCTAATATAAAATCCATGCTAATATCCTCCCAAGGTCTCTTCAGTACTATCAAAGGTTTATACAATCTAGTATTCTGACTATTCCCTTTTGCAACCTTGAACAAACTTCCTTACATCTTTATATATTTGTGGCCAAAAGTAATGTTCATTCACCAAAGCCATTGTCTTATCAATACCAAAATGTCCTGCTAATATTCCACTATGTTTTTCCTTGATCAAGTTCTCCCTCATTGACCTCCTAGGAATGCACAATTGATTCCCTTTGAACAACATATCCTCTTGAATGAAGTAATTCAGCCACTTGCTTCTATATGTTACAACCAATTCTCTACATGCTTCCAGGCTTCTATAAAATTTGTCATCCTCATACAAGCATTTTAACTCCTCAAATCCCATTACTTCTATCTGAATTTCTGTTAACAAGTTTCTTCTTCTACTCAACACATCTATAACTTTGTTTGACTTTCCACTCTGGTGTTTCAACACATATGTATAACTCTGCATGAACTCAACCCATCTCATGTGTCTCTAATTCAACTTACCCAATCTATTCAAATACTACAAAGCTTGATGGTCAATGTACAACACAAAATCCTTTGGAAAAAAATAATGTCTCCACTTCTTCAAGGATTGAATTATGGCATAAAACTTTTGATCATGTAATGAATATCTCTTCCTTGCATCATTCAAATTCTCACTAAAATATGTTAGTGGTCTCCCTTCTTGGCTTAATACTGCTCCTATTGCATTCCCACTAGCATCACAATCAACCTGAAATACTTTGTCAAAATTAGGCAAGGCTAACATTGGTTGCTCTATCACCTTTTATTTCAACAACTCAAAAATTCTTTGTGTTCCTAATGTTCACTTGAATTCCTTCTAGTCTCCTCTCATTTCCTCTATCATTGGTGTGAAAATGGTACTAAAATTTCATATGAACTTCCTATAGAAAATTGCCAATCTATGAAAAGATCTTACCTCCCAAATATTCATAGGTGTTGGCCATTCAACAATTGCTCTTACTTTTTATGGATCCATCTGCAATCCTTCTGTAGAAATGACAAATCCCAAATATACCAATTTTGTGAAACTACATTTCTCAAGGTTTATCAGTAACTTCTCTTCTCTCAGTCTCTGAAATACTTGTCTGATATGCTGCAAATGTTCTTCCTTGGTTCTACTGAAAATAAGAATATCACCCAAGTAGACAATAACAAACTTACCCAAAATTTTCTTCAATACCTCATCCATCAATCTCATGAATGTGCTCGATGCATTAGTTAATCTAAAAGTCATGACTAACCACTCATACAATCCTTCCTTTGTCTTAAATGCAGTCTTCCACTCATCTCCTTCCATGCTTCTGATCTAATTATATCCACTCTTTAGCTCAATCTTTGTGAAATATTTTTCTCTGCTCAAACAATCCATTATGTCATCCATCCTTGGAAATGGAAATCTATACTTGATTGTGCTCTTAATGATATCTCTAGAGTTCGTACACATCCTCCATTCTCCACATTTCTTTGGTGCTAGTACTGCAAATACCACACATTGGCTTAAGCTTTCTCTAATCAACCCCTTCCTCAACAGCTCATGTATTTGTCTGTTTAGCTCCACATTTTCTACTGGTGTCATCCTATGTGTTGCTTTGTTTGGAAAATTGGATCTAGATATGATGACTAATAATCTAGACTAGTGGTAATCCTTTTGGTACATATTTTGATACAATATATTGGTATTCTATCAGCAATTATAATATTCCCTTCTATGGTGGTTCTTCTTTTACAGTGATATTTTTGGCTCCTTGGGTACTACACTTCTTTGGAATAAATGCAAAACACATGTTCTCATATCTCATTCCATCTAGGAATTTCCTTCCATCTACCAACTAGATTCTAGCATTGCCACATACTTCACTCTTGTTCTCTTCTTCCAAACGTATCAAGATATGGCCTTTGCCATTCAAGGTCACCATATAGGTATTCTTTCTTCCATCATGAATTTCCTTTCTATCATACTACCATGGTCTTCCCAACAATATCTAACTTACATCCATTGTCATGATATGACATAATACTTCATCATGGTATGATCCTATATGAAATTTCACCAAACATTGCTCACTTACCAATATCTTGTGTTCATTTTGGATCCATGCGATCTTGTATGGTTTTGGATGTTCAAACCTCTTTAGATTCAACTTTCTTACCATCTCTTCTAAAACCAAATTATTTGTACTACCACTATCAATGTTAACTTTGTAACACTTATCTTCTGATTTGCATCTTGCTCTAAGCAAACTCTTCCATTGTCTTGGCTCCTCAATTGTTTATGCTTGCAACAAAGTTCTCCACATTACCAAAGATTCACCCTTTTCTGGTTTTCCCACTAAACTTGGTGATCCAATAGGGTCTTCCTCTGCATATGTTGTCCTTTCATGATTCTCAGTTCTCTTATTAGCACTTCCTTAGTAACATTCAAATGTTCGATGTCCTTGTCATCTTGTGGGAGTTGGCACGGTGATGTGTCATCCTACATGGAAGATGACAAGTTGTAAATTTGTTCTCACATGAGGAGATAGGCGTCCCACCTAGTGGTAGGAATATTTTGCCATGTGTTGGCATCTTGTATAGTGTGTAAGGGAATATTAACCGAAATGGTTATGACATATTCCTATGACAAATCTATGACATGTAAGAGTCAGAAATGGAAGATTCTATGACAGGTGAAGACATGTGTCAAGAAGCATCTTTGAAAAAGGCATCTTTGGTCACCCCAAGGAGGGTTATGAAATGTTGTAAGAGAATATGCTATTTATAGCATGTTTATGATAGATTCTCTTACAGCTGTAAGATATGTCAGTATGACAGATTCTATGACAGGTGTAAGAGTCGTAAGAGCATCTGTCATTACCCAAATTGGGAATGGGTGACCTCTTTGGGATGGGGTGACTTGACAAGTGTCAAGAACATCTTACAATGTTGGACAAGTGTCCATAGGCATGGGTTTTGGGCCATGAGGCCATGTTGGACGCCTATCCCAAGATAGAGCCATTTTTGCCTTGTATTTGCTTTATAAATAGGTGCTTTAGAGAGGAGATGTATTATGTGATTGACAAGTACTGCTATGCTTCCAGATTATCTCTAGATACAAGTGTCAAAGACTCCTACAAGAGCATTAGATTTGTGATTGTATTGTAACCTTCATTGTTTATGGAATACATTTGAGTTGTGTTTTGGAGTGTGGGGTTTTTCACCTGTAAGGATTTTCCCCATGTATATCTTGTCTCTCTCTTCTTTTGTCTTACATTCTTGTGTATGTGTTTGCTGCAATATCTCTATTAGTGGATTAACATTGTTGTAATTATAAATATTAAAATGAATTTGTGCTCATCTCTCCTCATTAGATTAGTGTAGGAAGTGATTTCCGCACACCTAGCTTCCTTTCAATTGGTATCAGAGCTTGATCACCTTTGGTCCTAGTTGTTGGGAAGGGGTTTTTTGAGCTAATCTTAGGTTGAGTGGGAGCTTTGTGCAAAGCATTCTATATTCTTGTTGCAGGAAAGAGATGGTAGGCACATCTAGAAGATTAGAGGTGGAGAAATTCAATGGCACTAATTTTGAGTCATGGAAACTTAAGATGGAAGACATGCTTGTTGATCATGACTTATGGGAAACCGTATCCAGTGTAAAACCAACCGCAATGGCACAAGAAGATTGGGATCTCAAAGATTGGAAGGCTAAGGGTCTCATAAGACTCAGTCTAGCTAATTATGTCCTATTAAATGTCCATGAGGAGAAGAGCACAAAAGACCTTTGGAAGAAGTTGGGTGATGTTTATCAGGCCAAATCCCTGGTGAACAAACTTTTTCTGAGAAAGAAGTTGTATTATTTGAGGATGGAGGATGGAGGATTGATTGTAGATCACCTGAATGCTTTCAACATGTTAATTGCATAATTGACATCCATTGGTGTGAATATGGAGGAGGATCATTGTATGACCTTGCTTTGTTCTTTGCTGGACTCATGGGATCATCTTGTGATGGCTATTGGGAGCACCACATCCACATTCAAAATGGATGACATGGTATCTTTGTTGTTATCTGAAGAGATGCAAAGAAAGTCTTCTAAGGTAGCCAAAGAAGTTCTTGTAGTTCATGGAAGACCCAAGGAGAAAGGGAAAAAGAAGGACAAGAAAGATGAGAAGGGCAGATCTAAATCCCATGGGAGATCCAAATCTCCTAGAAAGTCCAAGGCTCTTTGTTGGAATTGTGGAAAAACTGGGCATATCCGAAAGGAATTCAAGGAAGAAAAGAAAAAGAAGAAGAAGAATGTCCTAGATTCATATTCTGACAAATCTCAAGATGATGGTGATGCCTTCATCACAGCCCTAGCCACCCATGCATCTGATGATGTGTGGTTGATTGATTCTGGTGCTTCATTCCACATGACCTTGCATCAAAGCTGGTTCACAAAGTATGAAGAGTTTGATGGTGGAAGAGTGTACCTGGGTGACAATTCTCATCTGAAGATTGTTGGTCATGGAAGAGTCTCAATCCAATTCCCTGATGCACGTGTGAAAGGGATCACCTGTGTTATGCACATCCCAGGCTTGGCATAGAACCTACTTTCTGTAAGTATGTTGAATGATGCAGGTGTGCAGGTTGTCTTTTCAAAGAATGGATGCAAGATGACTAGAGGATCTATGGTGCTTGTGAAGGGTACTCAGAGAGGTACTTTGTTTCAGCTAGAGGCATGCACTTCATAGCGCAATAGTTCTTTTGACTCAAAGAAAAGAGTTGCAGTCACTTCATCCCACCATCTAAACGAGCAATGAAGAAATCTATTGTAACACATTCTGATGGTAGTGCACATGCTTTGGAAGTTAAACTTCCTATTGAAAAGACTATGTTATGGCATTTGAGATATGGCCACATTGGTAAGAAGGGTCTGTGAACCCTAAAAAATAAAAACTTCACTAAGGGGTTAAATGATTGTAATCTCAAGTTCAACTTTTGCAAACATTGTGTATAAGGAAAGCAAAACCGTATTCAGTTTTACTCTAGTTCTCACAAGTCTTCTGGTGTATTGGATCTTATTCATTCTGATGTGTTTGGTCCTATTAATGTTCCTTTGATTTCCAAATCTGTATACTTTGTATCTTTCATAGATTATTATAGTAGAAGGACATGGGTTTATTTTATTAGAAGCAAGACTGAAGTCTTTAGTTGGTTTAAAGAGTTTAAAGCTTTTGCTGAAAATTAGACTAGTAAAAAGATTAAGTTTTTGAGAACTAATAACGGTGGTGAGTTTTGTTTGGTAGAGTTCGATAAGTTCTGTAAAGAGCAAGGGATTGAAAGACGTAAGACAACTCCATACACCCCATAGCAAAATGGAGTTGCAGAGAGGATGAACAAGACACTAATAGAGAAGGTTACGAGTATGCTTAGTGGAGCAAGCCTCAAACAAAAGTTTTGGGCTAAAGTGGTGCAGGAGCACCCCTACAAGACAGGATATAGGTTCATTGTCCGCATGACAGGACATTAGTCTATCTTTAGCATGTTTGACTTCATAATGTAATAAGGTCCATTGGACCAATGCATATGTATTAGATCAGCCTAGGAGAGTGTGCAGGTAGTTAGAGCTCGTGATCAGGTAGTATGAGCTGTCCTCTCCCAGCCGCTTGGAAGCTCCCAGCCGCTGGGAATCGAGTTGGTAGTACTCGTAGGATATTGCTATAAATAACTCAGATCAGTTAGGGTTTGATATCATATCAGACAGAGAGTAGGAGA
Organism: Cunninghamia lanceolata; assembly: GCA_027924645.1. Lineage (NCBI taxonomy): Eukaryota > Viridiplantae > Streptophyta > Pinopsida > Cupressales > Cupressaceae > Cunninghamia > Cunninghamia lanceolata. Next base: position 14,522,918 of record BSBN01000472.1, on the reverse strand, counting down.
GAGTAGTAGTTATGTTATGTTGTACGGGTGATTGAGTGAGATCCAGAGATCAGTCTAGACATTGTGAAACATTGTTGTTCGATAGTATTGTAGAAACAGGACATTTGTGTTTCATCTAAATAAGATCTCATCAATTGCATTATCTGGTTTATCAGCTGTTTATGTTTTGATTTCTGTTCTGATTACAGGTTAATGGATTCTTTCAACCCTTCCACCGGTTGATTCTGTGAATCGGTGGAATGGTCATGCATGTTAGTTTAGGTTGTATTTTAGTTTTCTGTTTATGCATTTCATTGTGTGGGAGATCGATTGGTAGCATGCTGTGAATCAACCTAGCATCCTCATGTGCTAGGATTTAGGAAGATAAACTATTAAGTTTTGATCTGAAGGTGATCCGGCCCGATCATCATATTTTCTTTGTAAAATTGTGCGGTTCTGTGAGTTTGCATGCAGCTGACAGATATACAGGGATCTGCATGTGCTTTTCCAGACGGAGTGAATCGTATCGTCATCTACGAGTATATCGCTATCCGGATCAGGTTATGAAGCTGATGAAGACTGTATGTTTCAAGTGCATCAGGATGATATAGGTTGGATATATACTCAGTGTGTATATCATCGTCAAGATCATCTTTCGTGTGTATCCATCATCTGCATGTCGCTATCGCATGCAGGAGTGAAAGTTCACTTTTTGGCTAAGGACCGGAAAGGTCATCATCAGGATATTGAAAAGATCACCGGATATTCATTATCATGTTGCGGAGGATATAAGTGTCTTATATCCTATTGACATCATCATCAGGTGCATTGACATCATCATCAGGTGCAAGTGACGTCATCATCATCAGGATATTGCGAATATCACCCTATGCAAGTTTATCCTGCTGTCGCTAAGTGTTTTGGCATCGGCGTAAGTCATCGGCATAAAGTTTGGTTAACATCATCAGGATGTTTCAATATGACCTGATAAGTCATATCCTGATGCTGCTTGTTTAAGTGGTCGGATATCGGGGTGACGTAAGCATCGAAGGAAAGGTGCTTGAAGTTGTCGTCATCAGGATATATGAGAGGAACCGGATATTTCATATCCTACCGACGAAGGGTGAAGATGATGCTAAACATCATGATGCTGCTGATAGAGTTTGGCGTTAAGTGAATAGTGATCATCAGGAGGATAATTGTCTTCGTCGAGTATCATGATGATGCTGACAGGCGAAAGGCGAAAGGCGATAAGGAAGTGAACAGTAGTTAGCAGGAGGATATTTCATGCCTCTTCGAAATATGATGATGCTGTCTGTGTTAGCAAGAAATATGATGATGATGATAAGCCGATAGGATTTTAACATGATGGTTGTGTTAATGACTCTTCCTTCCCATTTGTAAGCTTCTGTTGCGTTTCCTGCATCATAGTGGTATCAGAGCAAAGGAAGGATCTTCTGGAAAAGATCAGGATATAGCAGGATGTCAGATGAAGAAGGAACATTTGAGATTCTGGCAAGGATGACCAACGTTGAGTTGGCAGTTCTGGTAAAGAAACAGATTGCAGAGAGCAAGGCCGTGAAGGCTCAGAATCAGGAATTGAAGGATGAGTTAGAGAAGTTGAGGAACAGAGTAGGTTCTGGTAGAGAAGAAGATAGGGAAGAAGAAGAGATCCCTAGTTGGAACGAGGAGGTCGTTCCTGCAGACCAGAGACCACTGCTGAACGCCCTCAAGGCCATGGAGAGGAGAACCATGGATGTGAAATTGGATTTGCTAGTGTTTGCAGGAAAGATGGAACCTGATTCAGTGATGGAGTCGATAGACTCCTTGAACAATTTCTTTGAAACAGAGGAGATACCAGAACAACAGAGGGTGAAAATAGCCCAGTCAAAAATGAAAGAAGCTGCCTTGACATGGTGGAATTTCATCCAAGATGATAGAGTACAGGAAGGAAAGCATAGAGTCACTACATGGAAGAAAATGATGGCGTTAGTAAAGGAAGCTTATGTCCCATTGGATTACAGTATCCAATTACACAAGAGGAAGCAAAACCTGAAGCAGAAGGAGCTAGATGTCAGCTCATATACAGAAGAATTCATGAAACTTTGTATGAAAACAAAGGTAAAGGAAAGTGAAGACGAGAAGGTAGCCAGATACCTTAATGGATTGAGGTTCAACATTCAGGAAGATTTAAGTCTGCATAATCCAGATACAGTTCAGAAATGCTTTCAGTTGGCATTGAAAGTGGAAGAGAAGTTAAAGAGAAAACAAGAACAACACAATAGAGGAAGAGGAAGACAACAAAGGGGTGGAAGAGGTCCTTTTAGAGGTAGAGGACATGGACATGGATATCAAGGAGAATCCAATCATGACAATAGTAAGGGAAACAATAGTCAGAACCAGGGGGAAAATTATAGTCAGCAAGGAAACTTCAGAGGTAGAAGACCTTTCAGAGGAAGATCCCAGGGTAGAGGATCCATCAGATGTTATAACTGTAACAAAGAAGGCCATATAGCCAGCAGATGTCCAGAAAAGGCCACAAGCTCAACAGGAGAAAGGAGAACAAATCTGGTCCAAGAACCTGATAATCAAAGTATGACAGGCTCTAATGATTTTCAGAGCGTGAATGCTCCTGATAATTTTGGATACCCAGAAAGTGGAGAGTCTCTAATGATGAGAAGAACAGTGACTACCATGAAGGTACCTGACAAAGAATCCCCTCAAAGAAAGTCTCTTTTCAGGACTATTTGCAAAGCAGGAGGTAAGGCATGTAAAGTTTTGATTGATTCTGGTTCTACTGAAAATTTTGTGTCTGAAGAAATGGTGACAAAGCTTAAGCTTAGGAGATTGCCTCACCCATCCCCATATAAAGTCTCATGGCTTACCCAAGGTCAGCAGACAATTGTAGAAGAGCAGGCTTGGGTAGAATTTCATATTGGAGCATATAAGGATAAGTTGTTTTTTGACATTACCACAATGGATGCTTGCAATCTTTTATTTGGTAGACCATGGCAGTATGATTTGAAGGCACAACATGATGGTATTAGAAACACCTATACAATCACTAAAGATGGTAAGGTTATAAAGTTACTACCATTGACGGAGAAGGAGGAGAAATCTAAAGGAAAAGAGGTGAAGGTAATGCTGATGGAAGGTAAACAGTTCATGAAAGAAGTAGCAGCAGAAGGTGCAGTTGCATATGCCCTAATCCCATGTATGAGGGTGAATAAAGAACAACAGCAAGAAGTCAAGGAAGAGAAGAAGCAAAGGTTCATAGACCCAGCTATCCAAGAGCTATTGGATAAGTACAAAGGTATCATCTCAGAAGGAATGCCAAGATCCCTACCACCTGTCAGGGATATCAGTCACTGCATAGACTTAATTCCAGGGTCAACACTTCCAAACAAAGCAGCCTATAAGCTAACTCCAGAACAGAATGCAGAAGTAGCCAGACAAATTGAAGAATTATTGGATTCAGGTCTGATTGGGAAAAGTTTAAGTCCATGTGCAGTACCAGCTGTACTAGCACCAAAGAAGGAAGGTACTTGGAGGCTTTGCACAGATTCCAGAGCTATTAACAAGATCACAATCAAGTATAGGTTTCCAATCCCTAGGATAGAGGATTTACTTGACTGTTTAGGAGGTGCTAAGTATTTTACCAAAATAGATTTGAAGAGTAGATATCATCAGATCAGGATTAGGCCAGGAGATGAATGGAAAACAGCCTTCAAAACTAATGAAGGGTTATATGAGTGGAAGGTTATGCCTTTTGGTTTATCTAATGCACCTAGTACTTTTATGAGGTTGATGAATGAGGTTTTGAAAGAGTTCATTGGTAAGTTTGTCATAGTATATCTAGATGACATTCTGATTTTCAGCAACACAAAAGAAGAACATCTCAGACACATAGATTTGGTTCTTAAGAGGTTACATGAAGAGCAGCTGATGATAAATTTAGACAAGTGTTTGTTCATGCAAGAGGAGATTACATATTTGGGTTTTGTCATTTCACAAGGAAAGTTACAAATGGATAAGGAGAAGGTAAGTGCCATATTGTCTTGGCCAACCCCAAAGACTATGAATGATGTCAGAAGTTTCCATGGGTTAGCAACCTTCTACAGGAAGTTTATAAGAGGGTTTAGTCATATTTGTGCACCCATGCTTGATACCATCAAAGGAGGACAGAAGTGCAGATTTGTTTGGACTCAAAGAGCAGATGATTCTTTTGAAACATTGAAGAAGAAGGTGGCACAGCAGCCAGTCCTTGCACTTCCAGACTTTAACAAAATCTTTCAGGTGGAATGTGATGCCAGTCACATGGCCATTGGAGCAGTACTCAGCCAAGAAGGTAGACCTATTGCATTTTTCAGTGAGAAGCTCAATGATGCTAAAAAGAGGTATTCCTCATATGATTTGGAAATGTATGCTTTAGTCCAGTCACTCAAGAAATGGAGGCATTACTTGATGCCAAAGGAATTCATAGTATTCATAGATAACCAGGCTCTGAGTTTCATAAACAGCCAGGAAAAGCTGAACCACAGACACATGAAATGGGTAGAAACCTTACAAGCGTTTACTTTTACATTAAAGCATAAGAAAGGACTCAAGAATAAAGTTGCAGATGCTTTGAGCAGGAGAGTTCTAACAGTCAACCAGATTCAGTTAGAAAGTGTTGGCATTGATTCACTAAAGACCATGTATGAGACTGATGAAGATTTTGAGGAGATATATCATGTATGTACTTCTTTTGGAGAGAAATATCATGCTGAATTCTCTGAATTTTTGCTTCAGGATGGATTGTTGTTCAAAGGTGGACAGTTATGTATTCCAAGGTGTTCTATGAGGTTAAACATCATTAAGGAGAAACATTGTGGAGCTATGGCAGGTCATTTTGGTCTAGATAAGACTCTTGATCTTGTCCGAAGACATTACTTTTGGCCTAAGTTACAATCAGATGTCTGAAAGTTTGTAGAGACATGTGTGATATGTTAGAAAGCTAAAGGCAAGTCGACTAATGCAGGTTTATATCAGCCCTTACCCATTCCTTCCCGACCATGGGAAAGCATAAGTATGGATTTTGTCTTGGGTTTACCAAGGACAAGGAAAGGGTTTGATAGTGTTTTTGTTGTAGTGGATAGATTCAGCAAAATGGCACATTTCTTGCCATGCAAAACCACTGCTGATGCTTCATACATTGCAGATTTGTTTTTCAGGGAGATTGTCAGGATCCATGGATTGCCATTGAGCATAGTGTCAGATAGGGATGTGAAGTTTATTGGTCACTTCTGGAGAACTCTTTGGAAGAAACTTGGAACAAATTTGTCTTTTTCCTCTGCATATCATCCTCAAACAGATGGACAGACTGAAGTAGTGAACCGTTCCTTAGGAAACTTGCTTAGATGTTTGACAAAACAACATGGAGAAAAGTGGGATAATATTCTATCTCAAGCTGAATTTTCCTATAATGATACTGTCAATAGGAGCACAGGGAAATCACCTTTCCAGATAGTTTATGGTGTGCATCCAAGAGGAATTTTGGAATTGAGAGATCTACCTATAGTAGACCCTGTTAGTGCAGAAGGAGAAGCTTTTGCAGAAGCCATAAAAGAGGTTCATGATCAAGTCAAGACCCAACTACAGCAAACCACCTTGAAGTATAAGGAATATGTTGATAAAAATAAGAAGGATGTTCAGTTTGATGTTGGAGATTTGGTATGGGTTCATTTGAAGAAGGACAGACTTCCTAAGGGAAAATATACTAAACTTATGCAGAGAAAAGTTGGACCATGTCAGATCTTGCACAAGCATGGACAGAATGCTTATGAGATACAACTCCCCCCTGATCTTGGTTTGTCCCCTATATTCAATGTATGTGATTTAACTCCATACAAGTCTTATCCAGATGTAGATCAGGATCTCCTACAGGATACAGTCCATGATAACATTCCCAAGCATGATCCTCCACAGTTGCAGAAGGTTTTGGACACCAGAGTGGTCAAACAGACCTGGAACAAACAGTACTTGGAGTATCTAGTCTCTTGGAAGGGAAAACCTAATTCTGAAGCAGTATGGATGACTGAAGAGAAGATCCAGAAACATGGTGCAGATCTTCATACTCTCATCTCAAGTGGACTTGAGATTTCTTCTTCTGGGGAGTATGGTGCAGGAGCACCCCTACAAGACAGGATATAAGTTCATTGTCCGCATGACAGGACATTAGTCTATCTTTAGCATGTTTGACTTCATAATGTAATAAGGTCCATTGGACCAATGCATATGTATTAGATCAGCCTAGGAGAGTGTGCAGGTAGTTAGAGCTCGTGATCAGGTAGTATGAGCTGTCCTCTCCCAGCCGCTTGGAAGCTCCCAGCCGCTGGGAATCGAGTTGGTAGTACTCGTAGGATATTGCTATAAATAACTCAGATCAGTTAGGGTTTGATATCATATCAGACAGAGAGTAGGAGAGAGTAGTAGTTATGTTATGTTGTACGGGTGATTGAGTGAGATCCAGAGATCAGTCCAGACATTGTGAAACATTGTTGTTCGATAGTATTGTAGAAACAGGACATTTGTGTTTCATCTAAATAAGATCTCATCAATTGCATTATCTGGTTTATCAGCTGTTTATGTTTTGATTTCTGTTCTGATTACAGGTTAATGGATTCTTTCAACCCTTCCACCGGTTGATTCTGTGAATCGGTGGAATGGTCATGCATGTTAGTTTAGGTTGTATTTTAGTTTTCTGTTTATGCATTTCATTGTGTGGGAGATCGATTGGTAGCATGCTGTGAATCAACCTAGCATCCTCATGTGCTAGGATTTAGGAAGATAAACTGTTAAGTTTTGATCTGAAGGTGATCTGGCCCGATCATCATATTTTCTTTGTAAAATTGTGTGGTTCTGTGAGTTTGCATGCAGCTGACGGATATACAGGGATCTGCATGTGCTTTTTCAGACGGAGTGAATCGTATCATCATCTACGAGTATATCACTATCCGGATCAGGTTATGAAGCTGACAAAGACTATATGTTTCAAGTGCATTAGGATGATATAGGTTGGATATATACTCAGTGTGTATATCATCGTCAAGATCATCTTTCGTGTGTATCCATCGTCCGCATGTCGCTATCGCATGCAGGAGTGAAAGTTCACTTTTTGGCTAAGGACCGGAAAGGTCATCATCAGGATATTGAAAAGATCATCGGATATTCATTATCATGTTGCGGAGGATATAAGTGTCTTATATCCTGTTGACATCATCATCAGGTGCATTGACATCATCATCGGGTGCAAGTGACATCATCGTCATCAGGAGATTGCGAATATCACCCTATGCAAGTTTATCCTGCTGTCGCTAAGTGTTTTGGCATCGGCGTAAGTCATCGGTATAAAGTTTGGTTAACATCATCAAGATGTTTCAATATGACCTGATAAGTCATATCCTGATGCTGCTTGTTTAAGTAGTCGGATATTGGGGTGACGTAAGCATCGAAGGAAAGGTGCTTGAAGTTGTCATCATCAGGATATATGAGAGGAACCGGATATTTCATATCCTACCGACGAAGGGTGAAGATGATGCTAAACATCATGATGCTGCCGATAGAGTTTGGCGTTAAGTGAATAGTGATCATCAGGAGGATAATTGTCTTCGTCGAGTATCATGATGATGCTGACAGGCGAAAGGCGAAAGGCGATAAGGAAGTGAACAGTAGTTAGCAGGAGGATATTTCATGTCTCTTCAAAATATGATGATGTTGTCTGTGTTAGCAAGAAATATGATGATGATGATAAGATGCTAGGATTTTAACATGCTAGTTGTGTTAATGACTCCTCCTTCCCATTTGTAAGCTTCTGTTGCGTTTCCTCTGCATCATAAAGTTGTAGCCATTGCTTGCTATTTGGTAAATAGATCTCCTACATTAGCTCTTGTTGGTAAGACACCCATGGAGGTGTGGTCTGGTAAGAAGCCTTCAGTTAGACATCTTCGTGTTTTTGGTTGTGAGGCATATGCACATGTGCCTAGGGAGAAACAGTCTAAATTGGAAAACAAGGATGTTAAGTGTATCTTCATTGGCTATGATGTTAGTGTGAAAGGATACAAGCTTTGGGATCCTGTGGCTGAAAAAGTGTTGTATAGCAGAAGTGTTATCTTCATAGAGCTAACACCTTCTTCTGTTATTTTACAGCTAGAACAGACGGAAAAGAAAGAAGTTGTGGTTCAGTTTCCTTCTACCCCTAAGAAGATTGAACCAATAGACCCTATGAGACTTGATGATGAGGAGAGCTCTAGCAGCTCTGAAAGCTCAGAAGAAGAAGTAGAACCTCAACCTTAGCCATTGCGGAGGTCTACATGAACAAGGAAGCAACCTGATAGGTTTGGTTATTCATTACTTGATTCTAGTTGTGCTTTTTCCTTGCTTACTAACACTGATGAGCCTAGAACTGTGACAAAGGCTATGGGCATGAAAGATTTAGGTTCCTGGAAGGAGGCCATGGAAGATGAGATGGCTTCTTTGGAAAAGAATAGAACATGGGACTTGGTGCCTTTGCTTGAAGGATGGAAACCTGTTGGATGCAAATGGGTGTTCAAGAAGAAATTTAGTACAGATGGCAATGTTGAAAAGTACAAGGCCAGACTGGTTGCGAAGGGGTATTCACAAGTGGAGGGAATTAGTTATGGTGAAATTTTCTCTCTTGTTGCAAAGCTGACATCTATTCAATTCCTGTTATCTCTTGCAGCAACTTATGACTTAGAGGTGGAGCAGATGGATGTGAAGACAACATTCCTTCATGGTGATTTGGAGGAAGAGATTTACATGTCACAGCTAGAGCATTACATAGAGAAAGGTAAAGAAAATTTGGTTTGCAAGTTGAAAAAGTCTTTGTATGGTTTGAAGCAGTCTCCTAGGATGTGGTACTTGAAGTTTGATGCCTTTGTGTTGTCAATTGGATATCTGAGATCAAAATCTAATCATTGTGTGTATTTCAAGTTTGACAATGATCACATTCTTATTATTGCATTGTATGTTGATGATATGTTGTTAATTAGGAATGGTAAGAGTACGATTTCTGATTTGAAGTCTTAGTTGTCAGCACAGTTTGAGATGAAAAATCTAGGGGTAGCCAGGTACATTCTAGGAATGGAAATCAAAAGAGACAGAGCTAACAGAAAACTTTGGTTAAGCCAGAGTAAGTATGTGAAGATCGTGTTGGATAGGTCCAGCATGGCAGATTGTAGACCATTGTGTGTTCCTGTTTCTTTGGGGACAAAGTTGTTTGTTAATGATTCTCCAAAATCTCCTAGTGAGGTGGAGGACATGAGTAGAGTACCTTATGCTAGTGTTGTTGGTAGTTTGATGTATGCTATGGTCTGCATAAGACCAGACATTGCCCAAGCAGTGGGAGTCCTTAGTCGATTTATAGCTAATCCTGGATGGGTACATTGGGATGCAGTTAAGCGAGTGTTTAGATATTTGATGGGTACCTCTGGGTATTCCATATGTTATCATGGTAATTCTATAGGACCTCCACATTCTATTTGTATTCGTGGATTTGTGGATTCTGATTGGGCAGGTGACATTGACAGCAGGAGATCCACCAGTGCCTGTGTGTTCACTATGTTTAGTGGTGCAATTAGTTGGATGAGTAAGCAACAACTTGTGGTTACTTTTTCCACAATAGAAGCTAAGTATATGGTAGCAACTCATGCTTGCAAAGAAGCCATTTGGCTTAAGAGATTGTGTTCAGATATTGGTGTTGATGCAAGACAGATTACGATTTGTTGTGACAGTCAGAGTGCGATTTGCCTAGCAAAGAATCTAACTTTCCATGCCAGAACAAAGCATATTGATGTACAGTTTCACTTCATATGAGACATGGTAGAGGATGGGAAGGTGAATTTGGAGAAGGTAGACACTTTAAAGAAGGTTACGGATGCATTGACGAAACCAGTGGGCACAGAGAAGTTCAGATGGTATTCAGAGTCTATGAACCTCTCGGCCTATAGCAGTTAAATCCTGTTAATTCCATTAGCTCTTACAAGGTGTTCGACAAGTGGGAGAATGTTGGGAATTAAGGTGTCTCAACCTTGGTAATTCCTTGTATTATTTTCATTGTATTTATTTATTTATTGCCTATTGTGTAATTAGGATGCAAATCCTATGTTGTCATCCTACATGGAAGATGACAAGTTGTAAATTTTTCCTCACATGAGGAGATAGGCATCCCACTTAGTGGTAGGAATATTTTTCTATGTGTCGGCATCTTGTATAGTGTGTAAGGGAATATTGATCGAAACAGTTATGACATATTCCTATGACAAATCTATGACATGTAAGAGTCAAAAATGGAAGATTCTATGATAGGTGAAGACATGTGTCAAGAAACATTTTTGAAAAAGGAATATTTGGGTGCCCCAAGAAGGGTTATGACATGTTGTAAGAGAATATGCTATTTATAGCCTATTTATGACAGATTCTCTTACAGTTGTAAGATATGTCAGTATGACGGATTCTATGACAAGTGTAAGAGTCGTAAGAGCATCTGTCATTACCCAAATTGGGAATGGGTGACCTCTTTGGGATGGGGTGACTTGACAATTGTCAAGAACATCTTACAATGTTGGACAAGTGTCCATAGGCATGGGTTTTGGGCCATGAGGCCATGTTGGATGCCCATCCCAAGATAGAGCCATTTTTTTGCTTTATAAATAGGTGCTTTGGAGAGATGTATTATGTGATTGATAGGTACTTTTATGCTGCCAGATTGTCTCTAGATATGAGTGTCGAAGACTCCTGCAAGAGCATTGGCTCTGTGACTGTATTGTAACCTTCATTGTTTACGGAATACATTTGAGCTATGTTTTGGAGTGTGGGGTTTTTCACCCGTAAGGGTTTTCCCCACGTATATCTTGTCTCTCTCTTCTTTTGTCTTACATTCTTGTGTATGTGTTTGCTGCAATATCTCTGTTAGTGGGTTAACATTGTTGTAACTATAAAGATTAAAATTAATTTGCACTCATCTCTCCTCATTATATTAGTGTAGGAAGCGATTTCCACACACCTAGCTTCCTTTCACTTTCATTGCCTTCATCATGTCTAACATTTCTTCCATTCTTCTGGTGACATTAGCCATACCAGGCATTCTCCTTGTGGCATATTTTCCTTGGATCTGGTGCAACTACCTCAATTTAGCAATCTGGCTAAAAGGTCATAACTACCTCACAATCAGTGCTCTATTGACAAACTCTTGTAGATTGTCTTAAGTCAGTGATCTATTCACCCTAGGATCTGTTGGAACTATTGCAAGTTTATGCCTAATCGGTGTTTTCATTGATGTCAACATATCCTTGTTGTCATTGGTGTCAACTATATCCTATTTTGTTACTTGTTTAGAATCCTTGCATGTTGAGGATATTGAGAAAATTTGCTCCTCTAGAAGAAACAAAGTTGTAGTGAAATACAGTGAAGATAGTGTATTGCGTACTGAAAAATAGTCCAGAAGATTGCTCTGCATTTCTTGTATATTGAAGATCTTCTTCTGTGGATTGGAAGTTATTTAGAGGCATGTTTGAAGATGCTAAATCATAAGTTTGAGCCTCTGATATGAAGAATTGAGTGAGTTACTATCACCAGAGTAAAACCTTTTTTTTTAGATTATTCACTAGTGACAGGGAGAAAGTATTTTTCTCTGCATTCCTCCACATTGAAGTATTTTGCTCTGCAATTCAAGAGGGAAGTCTAGAATGATGATAAGTGCCTACAATTCCAATGGTTTGTGATTTGGTGGTCCACAAGCTATCTTTCTTTTATGACAGTCAAAGACAATGAAGTTCATATGCTCCGGTGTGAAGAATCCCATGGATAAAGTGGTTAGAATTTGTGTAGTTGTTCCTGGTGATTACAATGTGCTTGTGGATGCCTCCTGATCATGTTCCTACCTTTGCATTGATCTACAAGGAGTATTTTGGAACAAAGTTGAAGATTATTCCCAGACAAGGTAGCATGTAACCAGTCTTAGTCGACTTGGTTAATTCCAGTAATTGCGGAGATCTCTTAATGATTACAAAAGCATGTTGTGGTGTGGAAGATTGTGTTTGAGTCCTAGCTAAGGCATGGCATGATCCGCATATACTTTTGCTATACTTCCTTAGCTTAATTTTTGTATTAGGTCAAGACCTATTTTGTAAATATTTGTAATGTTGACCTTGGAGATTGTTCCAACGGTTGATGAATGTAATGCTGACCTTGATGTACATTCCAAGGTTGATGAATGATATATATACTTGTAATTTGGTTGTGGAAAATATGTCCTAGAGTGAAAATGCAAAGTTAAGGAAAAAGGCAGAGCAGAGCAGAGGAAGAATATTGCGCTTCAATGGAACTAAAGTCAGGCATGAAGTAGATGCTATCATATCAGTTCAAAACCCCTTGGAAATGAGCCTTTTTCTGGGTAGTGAGCCTCTATATTTTGGTATTAATCTTTACATATATATCTTGTGGGTTAACCCCCATTGTGGTTTTTGCCTTAACAGGGTTTTCCACGTAAAAAACTGGTGTCTCTTGTGTTTGATCTTGCAACTGTGTTTAAGTTTCTGATTTTATACTTTCATGTTTTAATCATAATATCAGTGGACAAGTGATTAATGTTTTAAGGTGTAGAAGTAGTTAAGGTTTTGAGACAACTGATTCACCCCCCGTCTCAGTTGTCCGGTGCATTTCAACAATTGGTATTAGAGCCAAGTTCCTCAGTAAAGAGTCTAACAACTCGAGGTAGATCTAAGATGGAACAAAAAGATGGGCAACTTCACAACTATTACAGATGTGGCAAAACTGATCATTATGCATATGAATGTCCAAAGGGAAAATTGAGAAATGATGAAAAGGATAAAACCATAATGCCTAAAAAAGCCTTGTATATTGTTGAAGAAGATGAAGATGAAAACTATCTATTCTCCAAGACTAATGGCATCAACAATCAGAGGTGTTCTAATCCAGAGGTATGTTCCAGCAATGAAGTTTTGTCTGAAGAAAGGAACCATTGGACTATTAATAGTAGTTGTTCATATCACATGACTGGTGATAAAAGTAATCTTATAAATTTTGAAAAGTATGATGGAGGATTAGTTAGATTTGGAGATGATTGCACTGCAGAGATATGTGGAAAAGGGTCAATCAATCTTAATAACAGACAAATCACTGATGATGTTCTTTATGTTAATAATTTAAAGAAAAATCTCTTGAATGTCAGACAGTTGTGTGAAAAGGGATATAGTCTTGTATTTAAGAATGATATCTTTGAAATTAGAGAAAAATCTAGAGCTGCAATAGTTGTTGGGAAGAGATCAAAAGGGAATCTTTATCATCTCAAGAAAAATGACTTTCTTAGCTACACGACTCAGAAAAATGAAAGTTAGATTTGGCATAGAAGACTACATCACATCAATCTTGAGGATTTAGTAAAATTAGGTTCAGATCAAATTGCGAAAGATCTGCCAGAAATTGATTACTCCATCCACACTATTTGTAAGAAATGTCAAGATAGAAAGAAGATAAGAAGAAACCCACATGGTGAAGAAAAATCTTCCACTGAAAGACTAGAATTGAACCATATAAAACTTTGCGGTCCTACAAGAGTTTGAATCTTCCATGATGACAGGTATTTTATGTTCTTCATTGATGATTATTCTAGAATGACTTGGGTTAGCTTTCTCAAAGATAAATTAGAAGTTATAGATGGGCTCAAAGTTGTAAAGCAATGGTTGAAAATTAGTTAAATATGAACATCAAGTGTTTGAAGTTTGGCAAAGAAGAAGAATTTACTTCCAAAAACTTCAATATATTTTGTGAAACTCATGGGATGGGAAAATAACTATTGGTAAGAAATAAGGTAATGGAAGAAACAAGCAGGACTATTCAAGAAATTGCAAGAACAATGATGGAGGAAGCAAATCTATTAGAAGCTTTTTGGAAAGAGGTAATTTAGACTGATGTCTACACACATAACATAGTTCAGGTAAACAACAGTCATGGAAAAACTCCTTTTGAATTATGGTATGGAACGGTACCCACTGTGAAGTATTTCAAAAATTTTGGAAGCAAATGCCTTATAGAAAGAAAGGAACAAATAGAAAAGGATGATGCTGAGTATGATGAAGGTATTTTCCTTAGATATTCATCTTGGAATAAAACTTACCACTGCTATAATAATAGATTGGAAAAGATTGTTGAAATTTCAAATGTCAAGGTTGATGAAAGCACTCTAAAGTGCTTAGATCCAATTAAAGAAAAACCTGAGGATAACAAAGGAGAACCACAGGATGAAGCACAAAGAAGCTAGAAGACCAACAGTGATATGGTAAAAAATGGTGTGAAAGAATACAGAGCTATCAAATGAATCTATGTTTAATTGCCAATGTTGAATCCAAAACAACAAATGATGCTTGTAATACTATAAAATCATCTGAGGAATCTCAATCCACTAACAATGAAAGACACAAGCTTACTCCTAAGAACTTCAAGAAATCTGAGGAAGAAGACATCGACTTAAAAGAAAACAGAGTTGAAGTTAATGATTACATCAAAGAGTTAAGAAAGGAAATCAAGGAACTCAAACAAAGTCTTAAAGAGAATAGTGAAGAATTGAGATTGGAAAATGAAGAAAAGGCAAGAATTGAAGGATGTCTGAAAGGAAAAATCAAAGACTACATGAAGCTTGAAGAAGAAGTTGGAAACCTAAAGGACAATCTAAAGCATGCATGGACTGAACAAGAAAAACTCGATGAAAGTGTTGCCAGATATGATAGGTTGATGGCAAATCAAAACAATACTGAAGAAATGAAACTTGAGAAAGATAAAAGTTCTAGAATAGGTCAAAAGAAGAATCCTGAGGACAAAGAGGACAAAGGCAAACAGATTCATGATAAAAAATCAAGTAAACCTCCAGTCAGGCAACCAAATGCTCAAAGGCACCCATCTTTTAATGTTCACTCTCTTAATTATAGTAAGTTTAGTCATAGAGCTGCTCAGTGCAGAAGTAGATTAAATCAAAGTGTTCTATCATTTTCTGATCGGTGTCAATTTGCAAAAGAATTGGTCATATTGCAACTGAATGTAGAAATTAGATTATTAATGACTATGAAAGAAACACTCAATTCTTTCATGGAAGGTGCTTTATGCGCAACAGAATTGGGCATATAGCCAACTAATGTAGATCAAGGGACAATTCAAAAATTTGAAGGAACTAAGGACTAAGGAATGTTGTTTGTTACAATTGTAATAGACCTAGTCATGTTGCAAAATTTTGCAAAAGCAATAGAAACCATCTTGCTGAAGAAAATAAAACAAAGCAAAGGGAAGACAAAGGAAAGGACAAGGTTCTTTAGGCAGAAACCCAAAAGAAGATGGGCATGACCTGGGTAAAGAAGGATGCATCAGAAATCAAGAATGGGCCTATACCAATATCAGGTGCAACCACTCCCTCTGGAAAATGAGATTAGGATTTTGGCTTAAGGGGAGCCTTATTGAAAATCTTTACTCCATTGCCAAAGGATTGGTGCTGATACTTCAGCATGAAAAAGACAAGATCAGTATCAAAGGCTCAAAATGGGACAAAGACTGTGTTGTTCAGGGAAGAGAATAAGCTATGAGTTTTTGCCAAGATCAAGCTCAGTGATCTGATTATCTAATCCTTGATGATAGGTTCGAGAATGATTATAAATTGAAGTTCAGAATCAACAAAGCAGAATCATTGGGATAGAAATGTGGACAACAGGAAAAGTATAGGTGATGCTCAAAGTTCTACATCTAGATCTGGATTGATGATTGTAAGGGCTACATCTAAGGGGAAATAGTCAGATGAAGAGAGTTTAGTTCAAAGCAACAGAGTACAAGTATGTGCCCTTTTCCATTGATGTCAAAGGGGGAGAGAAATCATGTGAAAAACTTAGAGAGAAAGAGTGTAGGTGTGTAAAGAGATAGGGGGAGAATCTTGTCTTGATGACTATTACAATTTTTCACATCATATGTTGTCATCAATGAGAAAGGGGGAGATTGTTGCAAGTATGTGCCTAATTGTTGTTGTCATTGATGTCAACATATCCTTGTTTTCATTGGTGTCAACTATATCCTATTTTGTTACTTGTTTAGAAGCCTTACATGTTGAGGATATTGAGAAAATTTGCTCCTCCAGAAGAAATAGAGAGTTGTAGTGAAATACAGTGAAGACAGTGTATTGCATGCTGAAGAACAGTCCAGAAGATTGCTCCACATTTCTTGTATATTGAAGATCTTTGTCTATGGATAGGAAGTTATTTAGAGGCATGTATAAAGATGCTAAATCCTAAGTTTGAGCCTTTGGTATGAATAATTGAGTGAGTTACTATCACCAGAGTAAAACCTACTTTTTCTGATTATTCACTAGTGACGGAGAAAGTGGTTTGCTCCGCATTCCTCCACATTGAAATATTTTGCTCTACAATTCTAGAGGGAAGTCTAGAATGATGATAAGTGTCTACAACTCCAATGGTTCATTATTTGGTGGTCTGTAAGCTATCTTCATTTTATGATAGTCAAAGATAGTGAAGCTCATATGCTCTGGTGTGAAGAATCTCATGGATAAAGTGGTTAGAGTTTGTGCAGTTGCTCCTGGTGATTACAATGTGCTTGTGGATACCTCCTGATCATGTTCCTACCTTTGCATTGGTCTACAAGGAGTATTTTGGATCAAAGTTGAAGATTGTTCCCAGACAAGGTAGCGTGTAACTAGTCTTAGCTGACTTGGTTAATTCCAGTAATTGCGGAGATCTCTTGATGATCGCAAAAGTGTGTTGTGGCATGGAAGATCATGTTTGAGTCCCAGCTAAGGCATGGCTTGATCCACATACATCTTTGCTATACTTCCTTAGCTTAATTTTTGTATTAGGTCAAGACCTATTTTGTAAATGTTTGTAATGCTGACCTTGATGTACATTCCAAGGTTGATGAATGATATATATACTTGTAATTTGGTTGTGGAAAATATGTCCTGGAGAGAAAATACAAAGTTAAGGAAAAAGGAAGAGCAGAGTAGAGGAAGAATATTGCGCTTCAATGGAACTAAAGTGAGGCATGAAGTAGATGCTATCATATCAGTTCAAACCCCCTTGACAGTGAGCCATCCCTTAGTAGTGAGCCACCTCTTGGTAGTGAGCCTTTTTCTGGGCAATGAGCCCTATTAGCAATGAGCCTCTATTTTTTAGTATTGAGTTTTACATATATATATTATGGGCTAACCCCCACCGTGGTTTTTCCCTTAACAGGGTTTTCCACTTAAAAATCTGGTGTCTCTTGTGTTTGATCTTGCAACTGTGTTTAAGTTTTTTATTTTATGCTTTGATGTTTTAATCATAATATCAGTGGACATGTGATTAATGTTTTAAAGTATAGAAGTAGTTAAAGTTTTGAGACAAATGATTCACCCCCCCTCTCAGTTCTCTAGTGCATTTCAACAAGAACTACATTCTCTCCCAAATGATTTGAAAACTTTGGTTTGAGCCCAGTGAAAGGACTATCCAACCATGCAACCTTAGAGTCAACAAAGAAAAATAAATGTAATGATTGAAATAATAAGATGGAATTTCATTTATTCAACATCACAAATTATTACAATTGGCTTATAGGCTAGTTACATGCTCATTACAATTCAAAATGTGAAATATATGACAATTGGGCACATTCACCATCTTTGTCACTTCAATCTATTCTTTCTAACTAACTTAACTTAACTTGAATGCTTCAAATGTATGTAGGAGATGTTTATATAGTGTTCTCTAGTTCAAGGAGTGATCCGCTTTGGCCTCAAGGTCTTCCACATCCCAATGCCTTATGAAATGTGCAGGTCGACTGAGATCATAGGGTGATGCTCCCAACATTGATGAAACACATTACGATTCTAGGTGAAGGTGTCTTGGGTCCTATAATGCCTTGTGAGATGTTCCATTAAGTGCCACAAGTCATGGTAAGGTGTCACAAACCCCATACGCCAAACTGAGTGCTGGATTCTCAAAACTATGATTCCTGATTCTTCTGACAATGATAACTTCCTGCAGACATTTGCAAATCTCCTAAAATCTAAATATGGTGTGTAAGAGCTATTGTACAGTTATGATCTTGTGTTGCGAGTTGTGAAGTGATCATGTGATGAACGGTGGTGACTTATTTTGAAACTACAACTAACTGAAATGCAAGAAAATAAATGTTTTGGTTGATGCAAGATTTCCTTTCAACCTGGGATCCTCTTGCATAAAAAGTGAAACCAAATATATAAATAAATAGGAGGAATCTTACATTATATAATAATAAATATATTATCACTTGCCTTTTGTTGACTTGCTAATACTTGTAGTTGTCTATGACTCACTAAAATAGAATTCCAAGTAGCAAGTAGGCACTGTGTATAGAAGAAACCAAAGAAAGGAGTACAAAATAAAATTCTTCAAAGGATGTCAAGGTTCAAGAATCAAATCAATCCAAATCAAGAGTAGAACAAAATGTGTAAATGAATAATTCATAGTTTTAGCTATATTTATATGGATTCAAATTTGGCAAATCCTATGTGATTATAAAATTGAGTAAAAATGTGGCAAATCACATGTGGTTGTAAAATGGTTGATGTAAATTTTTGGCAATTGGGACCATGATCCAAATATATGTGGTGATTTCAAGGTGATCATGGCTAAACCATAGTATTACATTATAATGGTATTGGAAAATAGGTCCTAAAATAGGGTAGAATTTTAATGGAGTGAATATGTCAGTTAATTGAAACATGCCTCTGAAATTCTAGGTGATTCCCCATTATAAGCATGCAGTTTATTGTGGTAAAAATATTATGTATAAATGCATCATAAATAAATTGGTGGTGATTTAAAATCCATTGGATCAATAAATCATAAAATCTAGTAATTTGCATATTGATTATTTCATTATTTTCACTAAAATTGAATTGGCTAATACCAACTATTTTCCAATTGGAAACGATTCATCACTAAAAAAATTCTAGTCTTCTCCTACCTCTTCACAATCCTCCCCAAGGTTAAATATACTATATAATGGGGTTATAACCTAGTTGTGCTAATCTAATTGATGTAGGAGCATGCAGAGGTGTAGGGCAATCTTGCATCACCAAAAAAATGATTTTGTTTTCTATTCTTTTCAATTTTGGTTTTTGAGAATACCCATTTGCTTGAATAATGATTCAGAACCTTCAAAGTTTCCAAAAAGGCTGAGAATACTAAGAATTACTATTTTTAGTAAGCCTACATCTGAGAAGTGTTGGGCCCAAAATTTTGCCCAAAGCTTTGGAATAGCAACATAAAAATTCTTGGTAAATTTCAGCCCAATATCATGTCTGGATTTCAAGTTATTAAAGTTTTAGTTTTTGAGGTTCATGGAAAAAGTTTCAGAATCAATTTTGAGGCACTTAGAGGTTCTGTAATGGCCCAAAATTTGGCCAAAAATCAAGTCTCCCTAAAGGGATATTTTGGGAAGTTTAGTTTTTCATGAGTTTTCCAATGCATCAAACGGTTTGTCAATCTGACGCCCGGATAAAAAGTTATGGCCTCTAGAAGTTGGGCCTTCCATATTGGAGAATATAAAAATGTATTGGACACATAAAAGAGATGTTAGGAGAATCTACACATGTTGATGAGTGTTTTGATACATCATAAGGCATCTTTTATTGGTAGATAATTTGGGCGCCACTTTTGGGTAGTTTTAGCTCATGGTTTTGTAATACCATTTCACGGTTTCATGTATTGTAGCTCCTATATTAGGTGCTTAAGATAGAGGTTGTAGGGGGAAGTATGATAGATGTTGAGTTACATCCAGATCTCTAGTTGGAGAAACTCTTGTGAAAACTTTCCTTGCAAGTATATTTTAATCTTGTTGAGTTTCTAAATAATATATTGATCTACTTTTCGAGTGTGGGGTTTTTCACTTGAAAGGGTTTTCCCCACATAAATAATTGTGTTTGTGGTTTGAAGCTTATAATTTGTTGTTGTGAGTGTGTTGGGTGGAGTACACCCTCATCACTAATCATCACAACAAGACTTACTTCTAAATTGGACAAGGCCCTCTGCTTATGGCCCAAGAGAGATTATAATAGGATAAAGGTTAGGGGTTATATCCACCCTCTACCTACATATTATTGATAGGGATAAATTATCTTTGCTTCAATTAGTAGCTTTCTTTAAGGGACATTATAAGATGCATTTCACCTACCTTTGGAGGAATGACTTTCTACCATAATTTTCACCATATGAAATTTTCTTTCAACCATTCCCAAAAGGTTTGGATATGCCCATTTTGGTGCATAGAAAATATAATCTACTCTTTATTTTGTTTATAATTTAGGTCTCTCAAGGCTTGATTTTGGTCTTCTTATTAAGTTTCCAAAGAATTCTCTATAGATTTCTCTAGACCATCCCTAAGAAGTTGCATATGCCCATTTTGGTCCATAGAAAATTTGATCTACTCCTCTTTATTTAATGTTTGTAACTTGTGTACCTTCCCTACATTCTCCCACATATTTGTAGTCCTTCCCAAAATTTATCTATATATCTACCTATCTTTATTGGATCCACATATTGAGAAGAATAATAAATTAAAAAAAGATGTAAATATACACATAGAGAGAGATTTACACTTCTTTCCTTTTAATTAGATTTACATCTATTTTTTTAATTTATTATTCTACTAAAAATATGGATGCATATCCATGATCATTATTTAACATCTCCATATACATGTTATAATCTTTTCTGGCCAGCTAGGTTGATTCAATTACCCCATGGAACCATGTATACACCTTCAATTGTATTTGGTACTTTCACTCTATATGATCTACACATGAAATTAAAAAGATCAAGACACCTTATGTTTTAAATTATAACATATTAGTCATTAACTTTGATATCTAAACATAAATGATGTCATAAAAATGGACACAATCTTCTATACATCATCATTAAAGTATCACATCAATTAAACTTAATATTAATGCATTTCAAAGTCCATAATTTAGTGAATTAGCTCACACCTATCACCATAGGCAACACATCCCAAAATTGTTACATACTAAAAGTCTTTTTAAGTGTATTAAATGAATCTACTAGGATTATACAACCTAGCTCTAATAAAATATGAATGTCTAGGCCCAAATAGTAACCATAAATGATAATTCTATTGTTCAAAAAAATTCCAACAAGTATTAAAAAAGGGTGCCATCAAGAGGGAGACTGCATAAATCAATGTGTGAATTCATTCACCAAGGGAAAATAGTTTCCTTTCCAAGGGATCCATACCATCTACTTCTAGAAAAATGCTAGTTTTATAATTTATATATATATATTCACAAATTAAAAGAGGAATTGAATGAGATGCATGAAGTTAATGCTTCAAATAACAATACTCATGTAATAAAATAAAAGATATTATGTTGTACTAAAGAAAATAGGAATATTTGCACCAAACTTGAATATTTCTATTACCTTATAATTAAAATAAGAACAGGGGCATATGCACTACATCTTAGATAAAATAATGTTACAAGAAAGGGACCACCTAATCAATGTAGGGATAAAACTACTATAAAAAATAAATCCAACGTTATCACAAAGAACCTAGAATCAAAGCAAAAACCAGTATGGGTTCTTAAACATACATTAGATATCATTCCATAAACCACATATTTTTGAAATAAACCACTTTACATGAAGATCCATGATCATCCCATGAGTATTATCACCATAGGATTGGGAAGAAGATGACTTATTGGATGATGATGGCTATAAGATCATTTTGTAGGTTAATCTTCAAAATTATTTATCACTAATTATAAATTTTTAGGACTTTCATTTTATTTACTTTTTTCTTTCACTATGTTTTGGTCCTCATGTTCATTAAAAGTATTTGGATGACATATAACCACCTCTCATGTTGTATGTTTTTGATATAATAAGGCAGCAAAAACAAGGGGCCGAACCCTTACAAAACAACCCAGAAAAGAAACAACAAAGGCTTACGAACAAAAGGAGCCACTAATAGTAGTTACAGCATTGACAGTCGATAAACAACAAAAAGTAAGTAGTAGCAGTCTGACAGCAGAAAGAAACAGAAATCAAAGAGACAAAGTTAGGTAGAAACATCCTCCCAGCCTTTGGACAGAAATTCATAAATTTTATCAAAATCTTTAGTCTTCTCTTCATCTACACCATGTGCAAGGGTATCATGCTCCTGCAAAAGAGTCAAATTAACCATAGCTGAGTGGCAAAGCATACTGCTTATGAAACGTCTAAGGGAAAGAAACTTTTGCTCAAGGGAATCCACCCAGTTTCTTAGAGAAGATATTTCATCTTCCTAATTGGCACCTTCTTCCTCAGCATCTTCCTCAACCTTCTCAACTGTCATCCCCTCCCCATCTTGAGTATATGATCTCTAGGCACAGAACCCCCACCATTAGAGTCCTCAGCTTGCATATCCTCTTCCTCCACCCCTTCAGTCTCCTCTGAGATCTCCTGCACTTCGATGCCTTCACCTTTAGACAACTCACCCTCCTGAGTAGATGTATCCAAGTCACTTTCAGAGTATTCTATCAATTTATCCTGAGGGGTTGGATTGCCATCAATTCTGCTAGATCTTCTAACACTCGAATTGTTACCCTTAGTATTATCTTTAGCCGTTTTCGGTGGTCCCTCATTGTCACTTTTTTTATTCTTATGGGCCCCCATATCCCCTCCCAAATCAGTGATCTCCACAGAAGGCTCCACTTCCTTAAGTTTCTGTTTCCTTGATTTCACACTACCTTTAGAAGTAGGAGTATGAAGATTAGTGTTATGTTTCTGTTTCCTTGTATGTTGACACTACTTATTAGGAACATTTATTTTGTTTCATGACCTTTCTTCTCCTTTATTTTACACCTTTTACTTTGTTTTATAGTTTACCTTTGTATTTTCCCTTGTGTTTGAGATGATGCAAAGAAATGTAAGTGTCTCAACAAACTTCATTCATGTTGATTAAAGACAGATTTCTTTGATTTTTGGTTTGTGAGTGATCCTTTTTATTGAGCTTTGATTGTTGTGTTCTTCCTTTCATTATGATCAATCATCACTTATTTTTACATAACTTTATTATCCTTTTTGTTTATACCTTGTTTTCTATGTTTCTCCTTTTTTATTGACAACTTTCATATTTATTCTTTTAACATGGCTTTAACCATTATCTCTTATTTCATTTCAAACCCTCATCATATTTGGATATTTATTTTTCTTTTACACCTATGGCACTTTCCATTAGCACCCACCACATTGCTTGGCTTCGTCATTTAGGGGCACCTATTGATGTTGTCATCCAAGATAAATAATTTCTCATATCCCTTTGGAGATAAAAAAAACTAATATTTACTAAATACATAATACCATGTTATCTTTACATTACAACATCTTAGATACTATGTATTTCCCTTGATTTTATATGTGCTTCTATTTTACATGGCATTTATCATATGTTATTTTCACAATCTTATTCTACACCAATATTCCTATGTCAATCTTCCATGATAACATCCTACATAAAAGTTTTCATGTGAAGATTTTGTAATTACATATTATACTCTACTACATAACACATTTACCTAAGCCGACTGTCTCCAATTTATCACCATTGGGGATTGTTGGCCATTGTCATTGATGTCAACATAGTATGCATTGATGTCATACACTATCACAAGGATGAGAAAGGTTTCTAAGGTTGTCATGATGATTGTCAAGAGATGATATTTTATGTTCCTAAAGAAGAAGGAAAGTTCATGGTTGGATGTCATGCCCTGTTCAATGCAGAGATAAGGTTAAGGGCTTATTGCTATGATAATTAGAAGTACCAAGAAGACAAGACATGTTTCTGATGTATTCCTAATGAGTTGAATGATCTATCCTAATGCTCCTAAAATGCATGAGTTAATATAAAGAAGTTTTGGCCTTCAAAAGTTGGTGTATGTCTCTGTTTCAGGATGACTGCTCTTTTGAGACAATCTGGAAGATTGCTCTGCATTTTCACCATACTAACTTCCAACTTCTGTAGTTTGGAACATAGCTTCACACAATGTCATATTTTGTATGTTCCAAGTTTCATGTTGTTTTGATCACTGGAAGATTGTGTTTTTGCTGATATGCTGAAGACAGTGTTGGTTCTGTGAAGGTAATAGGGTGATGAAATGCTTTGCATTTCTTTGTTGTTGTAGATTTGGATACGTAGTTTAGGAATTGTGTCAATATAACAACAAAGTTGTTATTTCCAAAGTCTCAAGTCGTATCTCCCACCGTTGTGAAAGTGATGAATGGTAGAGTATCGGTATGTGGCCTGGCATAGCAAATCAGTGATGAAGACCCTCTGGTATGCTCTGCATTCCTCTAGAAGTGATTGATTGCACCTGTGAATCTTTGAATGTGCTCCTAGATGTTTATTTCATGCCTCTTCCTAGTTTCCATGCTTGTTGTGGTCCACAACTTAGTTTCTCAAATAGTAGTATGTTGCAATGTTTTCAGAATGATAGAATACTTTTAGAATGAAAGTTTGAAGGAGTGTGACACTAAATCTTTGATGCGTGGAGATAAAGGAATATGTGAGGATGTTGTATAAGCTCTGAGGACTCATTTGGGAAAGTGTCATGAAGATCTATCTTATTTTTAGTACAGCACAAGGTTTTCAAGTTGCAGATGATCATTGCATTTCAAGTTTTCATATGCTCGTCCTAAAGCTATCCTATTTTCAATTGTGCGGAGTGTGCGGTGGCATTGCGTTGGTGTTTGAAGATATGAAGATTGTTTTGGACCTAATTAGGCAAGTGTTGGGGTCTGCAAGGCCTAGATATTCTGTTGGTGTTGCGTGTTGGCTCTCCTAAGACCTATCTGCTACACATTTCATTCTAGGTGTTGTCTAGCCAACTTGTAAATGTATTTTCCTTTTTATTTCTGGCTGACAAGCTATGTAATTAGGGTAATATCATATATAAAAAGGAATTCAAGTTGAGTGCAGAAGGTATGATTGCAAGATTATTGAAAATGTTTGTAAGCAAATAAAAGCAAAATAAATACATTTCAATGTGCAACTGTGGGAGAAAGAGTAGATGATGTTGATATTGTCCAGATCAATCTTGAAGACTTATTTGAGATAGTGATCAAGTATAGAGTGTGCCTGATTAATCAAATCTTCATAAGAGAGTGTGTGAAGAGATAGAAGAGCAATCATCATGTGTGAGCTTCAAAGGTAGTTTTCACATAGTTGTAAGATTGTCATACTGTAATCATCTCCGAGTTTGTTCTCAGATTAGGGAGTAGTTGCTTCCTTGGGTTAAAGCCCCTAAAACAAAGTTATTATTTGAGCTTGATATATTGTGAGTTAATCCTCACCATGGTTTTTCCCTTCTAGGGTTTTCCACATACATCTAGTGTTATGTGTTGATGTGCATTGTGTTATTCTTTCATGTTCATGTTGATGCTATAATATTTAAAGGTTTAATCTACTCCTGATAAGTTGAATTTGTTGAAAGTGAAATTTGGTTGTATCTTGATTCATTCCCCCTCTCAGTATACTTGTGTGTCTAGCGATTGGTATTAGATCCAAGTTCCTCTAAAGGAAGCTTAACTGCTTGAGGAAGGTCTAGGATGGCATCAAGAGGATCCAGCAAGATACCCAGGTTTGATGGACAAATTATACTTTTTAGAAGGTTAAAATGGAAAGCTACATCAATTCTCTAGGATTTAGAGTTTGGGAATCTATCAAGAAAGGCTACACTATTTCTAAGGATGTTCCTACAAATGTAGATGACGTCAAGAAGTATGATAATAATGCTAAGGCAAAGTTTGCTATCATGAGTTGATTGTTTGATTCAGAACTCTCAAAAGTGATGGGGTGCAACTCTGCTCAAGATGTTTGGGTGAAACTTGAAATCCTTTATTAAGGAGACAAGAAGGTGAATGAAGCTAAGTTGCAAATGCTCAAGAACATATTTGAATCCTTAAAGATGATAGAAATTGAAAACTTTATTTGATTTATGGTCAGGGTGAATGAAGTGGTCAATGGTATCACAGGTCTTGGTGAGGAAATGAAAAGTTTAGAAGTTGTGAAGAAGGTTCTAAGATCTCTTCCAAAATCCTATAGCTCTAAGGTATCTTCTATTGAGGAGATTGTAGATTTTGATACCTACACTTTGGATCAGATGTTTGGTACTATTACTACCTTTGAAATGAGAGATTTTGATGATGATGTTCCAAAGAAAGAAGCTACCTTAAAAGTCAGTAAAAAGGCAAAGGAAGAGACTGCTGATGAAAAGAAAAGTCCTGAAGATATTGAAGAAAATTTTGTAAGAACATTGAAGAGAGGCTCTGGGAAGTACCAAGGTAAGTTACCTTTCAAATGTTTCAATTGTGGAAAAGTTGGTCACTTTACTTCTAAATGTCCTTTTAAAGAATACAAGAAAAGTAGCAAGATAGTAAATTCAAGAGGAGCATATTTTGCATAGAGGATAATTATTCTTCAGATGATGAAGAGAATGACAATTCAAATGATGAAACACTCTTCATGGCCCTAAGTATTGGTAATAAAAAGGATGATGTCAGAAAATGTGGAAAAATTGATACAGTTCAAAACAATGAAAGATCAATAGTTGTATGGACTGCCTTCCATGCAAAAGAAGAAACCAAAGCTTGGGTGATTGACAGTGGTTTCTCACATCACATGACTGGTGATAAAGACAAATTCATTAGCCTTGAGAAAAGGAATAGTGGAGAAGTTAAATTTGGAGGTGATGAGTTAGCTCAAATCTTTGGAAAAGGTGTCATAACTATTGATAGAAAGAATAGGACTGAGGATGTCCTCTATGTCAAAGTACTACATTACAACCTTCTCAGTGTCAGTTAGATGTGTAGCAGAGGTCACAATCTTACTTTTCATGAAAAAGGTTGTGAGATCAGAAAGGTAGGATCTAGAAAACTTGTTGCAGAAGGTATCAAGACATGTGGTGATATCTATCACTTGAAAGAAGTAAATGGAAGAATATGTTTGTCGACTCAATCTAGTGAATATTGGCTATGGCACAAAAGAATGGGACACAACAATTTTGACAACATGGTAAAGATCAGTTCCACTCATACAATGAGAGACATGCCTAAGATAATCAAACCTGCTAACACTGTATGCAAAGAATGCCAGATGGGAAAGTAGATGAAGACAATCTTTAAAAGCAAGGAGTTCTCTTCTTCAAAGCCACTGGAGTTGATTCACACTAATCTTTGTGGACCTACAAGAGTAAGGAGTCAACAAGGTGAAAGGTATTTTATGTTGCTCATTCATGATTATTCTAGAATGACTTGGGTTACTTTCTTAAGAGAGAAGTATGATGCTCTTGATAAGATTAAAATTTTCAAAGCCCTGGTTGAAAATGAAATGGATACTAAGATCAAATGTTTGAGGTCAAATAAAGGAGGTGAGTTTACTTTAAATAAATTTAAATTTTTTTGTGAAGAACATGGTATTAAAAGATGTGTCTGCTCCTAGAACTCCTCAGCAAAATGGGATAGTGGAAAGGAAAAATAGGACTATGCAAGAAACATCTAGGGCTATGTTGAAAGATGCAAATTTGCCTGATATGTTCTGGAAGGAAGCAGTCCACACTGTTGTCTATCTAGCCAACAAAGTGCAATTAAGGGTCAATAGCTCCAAGACCCCTTATGAGTTGTGGCATGGAAGGCTTCCTACTATCAAATACTTCAGGATCTTCGGTAGCAAGAGCTTTGTTAAAAGGGATGAAGAAGACCTAGGAAAGTTTGATTCAAGATGTGAGGGAATCTTTCTTGGTTAATCAATCAGAAGCAAGGCTTACAGATGCTACAATAAACGGTTGGGAAAAATGAATGAAAGCATAAATGTAAAAGTAGATGAAGACTTGAGTCAGTTCTCACAGGATTTAGAAGACACTAGATCTGATATCTTTCCTTGCATTGAAGATGAAGGAGAAGAAGTGAAAGAAGAAAAAGGACAAGAACTAGTGTAGTTACCCAAGACTCCAGTAAAGAATCATTCAGGAGAAGAAGAGGAAGAAGTAAATGAACAAGAATCAGAGTAGATGCCCAAAACTCAAGCAAGGTATGTTCAGAAGAACAAATCATTTGGGATAATAATAAGGGAGTGCACACAAGAAGAAGCTTGGCTAAGATACATGTGCAAGAACACGTGTTTGCTTTCACAAGTAGAACCCAAGACCTTTGTTGAAGCTAGTAAGGATGATGGATGGATAAAAGCCATGGAAGAAGAATTGGATTAGATTGAGAAGAATCAAACATGGGAATTGGTTCCTAGACTAGCAAACAAGAACATTATAGGTACAAAATGGGTATTCCAGAACAAACTCAATGAAGAAGGTGAAGTTGTAAGGAGCAAAGAAAGACTGATATGTAAAGGATACACTTAGGTTGAAGGCATTGACTTTGAGGAGACTTATGCTCCAATAGCAAGGATGGAAGCAATTAGAATGTTCCTTGCTCTTACTGCTCACAAGAACTTCAAGGTATATCAAATGGATGTCAAGTCAACATTTATGAATGGTGATCTAGAAGAGGAGGTTTATATTGAGCAACTAGATGGTTTTCAGCTATTAGAAGATCCAAACATGGTATGCAAACTCAAGAAGTCTTTTTATGGGCTCAAGCAAGCACCTAGAGCATGGTATGCCAGGTTGGATAAGTATTTACTTTAGTAGGGCTTCAAGAAAGGTACTACTGATAGCAATCTTTACATCAAGGAAGAAGGAGATATGATATTGATAGTTGCAGTTTATGTTGATGACATGATCTTTGGTGGAGATGATGACTTGTGTAAGAAGTTTGTAGAGGAGATGCAAAAAGAGTCTAAGATGTCCATGATTGGTGAGATGTCTTTCTTCCTTGGTCTTCAAATCTCCCAGCTAGAAGGTGGTATTTTTATTTCTCAAGCTAAGTATGTCAAAGAATTGTTGAAGAAGTTTGGTATGGAGGATTCAAAACCAGTGAGAACTCCCATGGTCACTAGATGCCATTTAAGCAAAGATGATGAATCTCTAGAAGTGGATCGGACTATTTATAGGTCTATGATTGGAGCATTGTTGTATTTGACTGCATCTAGACCTGACATTATGCATACAGTATGTGTAGTTTCTAGATATCAAGATAATCCTAAGAAAACACATGAGAAGGTAGTGAAAAGGATATTTAGATACTTGAAAGGAACTCCTAACTATGGTCTATGGTATCCAAAAGATAATAAATTTGATTTTTAGTGCATACAGTGATGTTGATTGGGCTAGTTGTGTTGATGATAGAAGAAGTACAAGTGGTGGTTCTTTATTTTTAGGAAGTAGATTGGTTTCATGGTAGAGAAAGAAGAAAGATTCAGTGTCCTTATCAATTGCAAAGGTAGAATACATTGCAATAGCCTCCTGCTATACACAAGTGTTGTGGATGAAGCAAACCCTGAAGGATATCAAGGTATTATATGATGAGCCTATTCCTATTCTGTGTGACAATACAAGTCCTATCAATATTTACAAGAATCCAGTAATGCATTCTAGAACCAAGCATATAGCAATCAGGTATCACTTTCTGAGAGAGAAGGTTGTAGACAAGGAAGTGAAGTTGGAATATGTTCCAACCAAATATCAAATTGTAGATATTTTCACAAAGGCTCTTGCAAAAGACACATTTGAGGATCTCTGGAAGAGGTTGGGGGTATACCCCTCCCTCTTCTTGTTAAAGATGCATAGTAATGCATTGTCCAGGGGGAGTTCATGCTTTATCTTTAACCTGGACTAATGATGGCTACCCCTCAGGGGAGCAAGTAGTGGTGACTGATGATAAGGGAGCTTGCAAGAGAAAGCCTATAGATAAATGAGAATTGATCAAATGGGGATAATAGGTAGGTACTGAATCCCTTTGTCCTTGATGTCAAAGGGGGATAGAATCTAAGGGCGAGTACATGTTTCCATCAATGACAAAGGGGTGGATTTTTGGTCATATGTGTTGTCATTGATCTCAACATAGTATGCCTTGATGTCATACACTGTCACAAGGATGAGAAAGGTTACTAAGGCTATCATGAAGATTGTCAAGAGATGAGATGTTATGTTCCTAAAGAAAGTTGAGGCTGTCATGAAGATTGTCAAGAGATGAGATGTTATGTTTCTAAAGAAGAAGGAAAGTTCATGGTTGGATGTCATGCCCTGTTCAGTGTAGAGTTAACGTTGAAGTCTTATTGCTATGAGAATTAGAAGTACTAAGAAGACAAGACATGTTTCTGATGTGCTCTTGATGACTTGAATGATCTATCCTAATGCTCCTGAAATACATGAGTTAATATAAAGACGTTTTGGCCTTAAAAAGTTGGTGTTCGTCTCTATTTCAGGATGACTACTCTTTTGAGACTGTCTGGACGATTGCTCCACATTTTCACCATACTAATTTCTAGCTTCTATGGTTTGGGACATAGCTTCACACAGTGTCATATTTTGTATTTCCCAAGTTTTATGTTGTTCTGATCATCGGAAGATTGTTTTTTTGCTGATAGGCTGAAGACAGTGTTGGTTCTATGAAGGTATCCCCAGAAGGGTGATGAAATGCTCCACATTTCTCCATTGTTGTAGATTTGGATACACAGTTTATGAATTGTGTTAAGAGAACAACAAAGTTGTTATTTCCAAAGTCTCAAGTCGTATCTTCCACTGTTGTGAAAGTGATGAATGGTAGAGTATCGATATGTGGCCTGGCAAAGTAAAGCAGTGATGAAGACCCTCTGGAACGCTTTGCATTCCTCCAGAAGTGATTGATTGCACCTATACATATTTGGATGTGCTCCTGGATGTTTATTTCATGCATCTTCCCAATTTCCATTCTCATTGTGGTCTACAGCTTAGTTTCTCAAATAACAGTATGTTGTAGTGTGTTTAGCATAACAGAGTACTCTTAGAATGAAAGCTTGAAGGTGTGCAGCACTCAATCTTTGATGTGCAAAGATAAAGGAATATGTGAGGATGTTGTATAATCTTTGAGGACTCATTTGGGAAAGTGTCATGAAGATCTATCTTATTTTTAGTACCGCACAAGGTTTTCAAGTTGTAGATGACCATTGCATTTCAAGTTTTCATATGTTCTTCCTAAAGTTGTCCTATTTTCAACTATATGAAGTGTGTGGTGGCATTGCCTTAGTGTTTGAAGCTGTGAAGATTGTTTTGGACCTAATTAAGCAAGTGTTTGGGTCTGCAAGGCCTAGATATTCTATTGGTGTTGCGTGTTGGTTCTCCTAAGACCTATTTGCTACATGTTTCATTCTAGGTGTTGTCTGGCTAACTTGTAAATGTATTTTCCTTGTTGTTTCTGGCCAACAAGCTATGTAATCAGTGTAATATCATGTATAAATAGGAATTCAAGTTGAGTGCGGAAGGTATGATTGCAAGATGATTGAAAAGATTATCAAGGAAATAAAATTAGAATAAATAAATTTTAATGTACGACTGTGGGAGAAAGAGCAGATGATGTTGATATTGTCTGGATCAATCTTGAAGACTTATTTGAGACAATGATCAAGCATAGAGTGTGCCTGATTGATCAAATCTTCAGAAGAGAGTTTGTGAAGAGACAGAAGTGTAATCATCATGTGTGAGCTTCAAAGGCAATTTTTAGATAGTTTTTAGATTGTCATACTATAATCATCTCTATGGTTGTTCTCAAATTAGCGAGTAGTTTCTTCCTTGGGTTAAAGCCCCTAAAACAAAGTCATCAAGTAGTAGAAGCTTCCTTGGGAGTGACCCTAAATCAAAGTTACTTAGGGAGTAGTAGCTTCCTTGGGTTAAAGCCCCTAAAAAAAAGTTATTATTTGAGCTTGATATATTGTGAGTTAATCCTCACCATGGTTTTTCCCTTCTAGGGTTTTCCATGTACATCTATGTTATGTGTTGATGTGCATTGTGTTATTCTTTCATGTTCATGTTGATGCTATAATACTTAAAGGCTTAATCTACTCTGGATAAGTTGAATTTGCTGAAAGTGAAATTTGGTTGTATACTGATGCACCCCCCTTCTTAGTATACATGTGCGTCTAATAGGGATAACCTATGGCTACAAACTTAAGGGAAACATCAAGCATATCTGTCCAATATAAAATAGCTAAATCATAATACTAATATTTAGTAACTACATAATACCAAATCTACATTAGCTAAAATTCATCTAACATTAGAATCATTTAGGTTTAGAAATGCAAGATACAAACATGATACTAAACTCAAAATATACATACGCAAAGTCACATATCATCATGATATGGTGAAATTGGAGTATTGTTGAATCCAATGTATAAAATCCACACATATAGATCCACATACAAAATCCATACACCTCGATGGTAATCCATATGACCATTATTAGAAAATATGATATAATGTATAAATACAAAATGAGGCTACAATATACATATCCACATATGTGAATCCAAATATATGATCCATACACCTCAATGGAAAAAAATAACATCATCAACAAGTACATTATAGCATTGACATCCAAAATACCAAATGGGTAACAATAGGAGGCACATATGCTTGGGCACTATATAAAGAGCTAATCACTTCCAATCCTTCTTTTGTCATTTAATATTTCTATCTTAGCTATGATAAATTTAACTCTGGGTTTCACTTATTTCTTACACATTCAATTAGACTTCTAAATTATGTATAATGTGTATTTATTTTCCTTACACTATCATAAGTTAAATATATTTATTATAATCCTATAGAACTTTAACAATCTACTTAAAATTTCACCTTTTGCTCATGTAGAAATAAAACACACCCTACAAAATGTCTAAAGTGTATAAATTAAATGTAATCTAGACCCTAGATAAATTAAGAGTTGGGTATGACAAATAAATTGAACTGAGATAATTGAGACTAAATAAATGTGTGTTAAAAGTACAAATGAGATGGATTAGGGTTGTGTAACTTGAAGTCAATGAAATGTAGACTTTGAATGATGTCACATTGTGATAGAGACATGCAATCTGGAACTAAAACTGAATAAAGGATAAGAAAGATAAGATGATTAAAATCTAAAGAGTTGATTGTTTGGGAGTCAATCTAATAAGATCCACACCATATAATAATGGAAATAATATAATGTAAAAGATATATCTCAAACAACACAAGAGATGTCTATGGGCCAAGATGCCCTAATATCCAATATATGCATAAATAGAATAAACCCTTGAGGTAGGGTAACATCATACGTTACTTCTTAAGGAATAAGTCACTCAATGTTATATCTCCAAGAGATCCCAAATACAATATCACAATCAACACACCTCTTACAATGATATTCACCTTCTAATAACATAATGGAGGGGTAAAGCAAATGTCATCCTACTCATCACCTAATATAATTAATTACATAAGTTGTTGACATGACCCAAAATAACTAACTTAAGGGATGTGTGCTACATGTTAGCATCTCTATCCACCTAAATACATTGTAATATCATATTCCTAGGTACATAACATGCCATCCCTCCTTCACATGTTTCATCCCCAAAACATGAGAAGAAGCCAAATAGTATGATTTTCACAAGTTGTTACAAATATGCCACCATCACCAATCATCCAACCATCCATAGTTGATATTCATATTGGTTTTAGCTTGATAGTACCTAGATCCCATCCTTGATCCATATTTTTTTGCACCCATTTCATTAAATTCCTTATCATAGTAAGTCCTCCTTTGTTGCCACGAATAGCCATTCCTTCTATGATACCATTGATTTTTGTAATCATTCTTTTGATATCATGTAGGTCCATAGTAATTGTATTGTTGATTTCATGTATTATCATGCCTCCATGATGGTTTCTTCCATGATTATTGTATCTCACAATGATGTGGATGACTATATACTGTACCATTTTCTATCTCTAGAACCTTCTTTGATTGTTCACCAATTTTTTCCACTTGTTTTGTTGGCTCATGAAGAGAATTGCTTGTCTTCTCTTTTTTATCTACATCTTGCTCCTCTTGTTTGTCCTCTAATTCATTTGTGCAATCTTCAATAGATTCTTGAACTTGAGCTCTTCCTTGATTTTCCTTTGGACTTCATTATGTGTAATATCTTGTAATGTAACGTTTTTCCTCCTATACCAAAGCTTCATGAACTTCTTTTGCACATTTATGTTTATTGTTCCCAAAGATTCTAACCAAGGATAACCAAGAACAATATCCAACCCGTCCATATCCAAAGCATGGAAGTTTGAATGCAAAATATATTTATCCATAGAGAGCTTTAAATCTTCAAAAATTTGAACATCCTTACCTAATATTTCACTATTCTTAATGTTCTTTTCTTGTACTTATAGCTTCTTGGCTAATTCCATGTTGATGAAGTTATACTTGTTGCTAGGATTTATAGAAACAATAGATTTTGCCTTTTGAATTTACATCCATGAAATTGAAGGATTGAATCTTTCTTCCTTGGAGCGAAAGTGCATGCACATGTATCCTTCATCTTCTCTTGATCTTCATCTTCATCTTCTCCTTCTCCTTCTCCTCCTTCATTTCCTTCTTGTTCTTGTTCTTTTTCTTCTTGAGTCCATTTGTTTAAGAAAGCTAGTTCCATTTCTTCTAAAGAAGAAATGTCATTACACAACTAAAAATACCATTCCACAGCTATACCACTGAGTGCCAACTTAATTTTATACTCCAAGCTAAATGTCTACCATAAGCCCTTTTGAATTGGAACCACCTTTCACTACCTTTACCATTTTTATCAAACATAGGAACCAAACTTATATCTGATCATTTCATGATGTAGTCAACCTCAAAATAAAAATATGATAAGATTTTTAAAAATGTAAAAATATCAAAAAAATTCTATGATTTGTGGAATAGAAAGCAAATTTATGAAAAGTCATAAAATTGCAATAACTCACTCAATATTGATTATAGTAACCTAATTTTTAGACTATAGTGTCCTTAGATGATCCTCCACCTTCAATATCAAATTATAGAAAAATTCACATCCATTTGAAAGATATAGGCGAATCTTCAAAAACTAGGGTTTTGTCCACATTTTCCTAAATCGTAGCTTTGATACCACTTGGTAAGATCCACACATATAATAATTGAAATAGTATAATGTAGAAGATAGATCTCACACAACACAAGATATGTTTGTGGACCAAGATGCCCTAATATCCAATATATGTAGAAATAGAATAAACCCTTGAGGTAGGGTAACACCATACAATACTCCTTAAGTAAAAAGTCAATCCATGCTATATCTCGAAGAGATCCTAAATACAATATCATACTCAAAACACCTCTTACAATGATATTCACCTCCTAATAACATAATAGAGGGGTAAACCCAATGTCAACCTACTCATCACCTAATATAATTAATTACACAAGTTATCCACATGACCCAATATAACTAGTTTAAGGGATGTGTACCACATGTCAGCATCTCCATCCACCTAAATATATTATAATATCATATTCCTAGGTACATAACACAATCATGACAATGATATTTTCTGGGGGCATCATTATGTTTGGATTGGTATGATTCTCTTTTAACCAAAATTGGGCCTTTGGCACCTATAAAACCTATTTGATTATGTATATTTGAGGTAAGGAAAAATTGATGGTGTTAAGGAGCACCATGGAATCTATTATGCAAGGATTAAAGTTGAAAACTTCCTTACACCTTACTCAGATCCTAGGACTATGTAGTAGTAAAAGAGATAGAGTGTGGTAATGGATGCCATTGACTTAATGATTGATATCTTGTGGAATCCCAATACAAGTTAATGAGTGACTATGTCAAAGATGTCTTTGGAGTGTGTCTTGACAATCAATGTTTATTTGATTAATGATGGTTGTTGATGCACAATGCTAATAGATGAGAATTGATGTCTAATTCTTACAAAAGGAGAAATGTTCTTTGATACTTTGTGATCTCTACTTCATTATTGAATCTTTCTTGTGAAAGTATCATAGGATGATATTTTTTATATACACAACCCTAAATGCACAATTCACACTATTTTGGCATCCACGCCAATGGGCAATGACTAGAACCTACGATTATCGACCTTAGAATGCAAGAATTTGAACTTTGGAGAAGGAAGACATGATTGTGCCTATGATCCCATCTAAGAGACAGAATCATCATTGCAATCTAGTCCAAGATGAGTAAACTAATGAAAACTATGATAGGAAGATTCTAAATTAAAAGATATTACATATCAAGATGTTAAGATCATGCTTGCAATCAATAAACATACCCAAAAAACTTAAATTAAGTGATAAATTTCAAAAACATCAACCTAAACTATCTTAAAACAAACCAAAAAGTAAAGATATAGACTTTTTTTTCCCACAATTAAATATCATCATAAAGTTCCAAACTTCCAATAGTAATGATGTACGAACAGTGGTGTGAATCTCAACATTTAGATATTGTGCAAGTGTAGCACTAAAAAAGGAACTTGTATTAGGTAGATGGAGACAAGGCACGGAAAGTGTTAATCCAACGTTAAAGCTATTACATATGTAGGTAGTGGTTCTTGTCATAACCCTTTGTATCATTCCATTTTTCTTATGGTAGAAAAAACAAAAACGAGTAGCAACAAAACAAAGGGGCACAAAAAGCATTAAAGACAGGGAATATGAACTATACAATGGGGCAATGTATGGTATGGAAACAAAGAAATTAGATATTCTGAAATAGTTTAGGGCCTCCCATTGATCATTTTTCAAACTGGGTCAACCATGGTGCCCACAAAACGTACTGAAGGGGAAAATAAAATGATTTAGCTCTCGCTTTTGATCCTGCAATTGCATTGGACCTTTGTCAAAAGAATATTGTCAATACCCTTTCAGGATAGGTCAAGTCTTCCATAGAAGATAACAATCAAGCTGAATGGAATTAAAATGAGTTTGAAGGATTTAAGAATTATTATCACCACCATCTAACATCTAATCTTATGAGTTTGAAGGATTTAAGAATTATTATCACCACCATCTAATATCTAATCATTTTGTGGAGAGAATAAACATTATCTATTCTATTTGAATGTCTCCGAAAATCTTCATTTCCTATAATGGATCATGTAAAAGTGACTCATTTTAAAATTTAGATTCAACATAAAAGCGCAAATATAGAATTTATATCTTCAGCATATTACCCCTTCAGAAATTAGTAAGTGCAGAGGATACATCCAGTCACTGCCCTCTGACACCATGATTCCTTCTCCTGCTCAAGGGCATTCGCCATCACCTGTGCCTTATCTTATTGCTGGCCTGGCAGCCATGTTAGCTCTCATTGCCATTGCCTTGACTGTGCTCATTTGCTCGTACTGGAATTTGATGGCCACCCATCTTCATCAGGGCTTAGATAACATAACACCGTCTCCTCTGCATGAGATGGAAGAAGAAAAAGTGGCAGTCATTATGGCTGGAGAAGACAAGCCTACCTGCTTGGCCAAGATCCAGAAGCTAAGTGGGACTGTGCACAAAGAATCTTTACAATCATAAGATAATGGTTTACATGAAAAAATGGATGGTTGCAATAGGCCGGTAGGAGGAACTGGATTGTGACAATTTCAAGTTCAGTGAGGTTTTAGAGACTTTTATCCTATATGGTCGCCACATGAGTAGAATGAGTTTTTGAAGGAAAGTCAAGAATAACTAGTGAAAGAAACTGCAGCTTTATCTATTCATCTTTTGGGGATGTATGATTTAGTGACAAGGCTGTTATGTAAATTTTGCTTGTGTACACTTTGTTGCTTTTGTTTGAATGACTGCTTTTACTTTTATTGGAGACTTTACTGTACTGTATTGATGGTGTAGCTTTCACAGAAATATTTCAGTTGTATTTGGTTTGACTCCTACCCCAAAATCAACTATAATACTGGAAAAAGATTTTGGCAGGAAATTTGGTGCAGGCTTGGAAAGGAGGATATCCGGTGGATATTGTTTGTGGTATTTCAGATTTTGTTGTTGAAACGGCCCCATTAGAAGCATAATTTATGAATGCATTCTCAATTTAATTTTATGCCATGGAGAACAGATTGGCTAGACACAGATTATTAGGTTAAGGTTTGCAAAGAAAAATATAAGATTCCATTGGGCAATCACCATTTGATTTAAATATGAGGACTTTTTAGTTTTGCAAAGAAAAATACAAGATTCCATTGGGCAGCCACCATTTGATTTAAATATGAGTACTTTTTAGTTTTAAAATTAATTATTTTTTAACACCTATTCTGCTTGAAGGAGAGATTTTTAGAAGTTTGTGGAGAATGTTCTTGATTGGATTTTTCAGTTACAGAAGGGGGAGGAGAGGCCCAACAAACAAACTCATCTTCAATCAATCAGTAGCAACTCGGAAACATTAAACAATGATAATTAGGGGCCATGGGATGGTAATTCAGTGTGTTGGGTCTCGATAATACATTCAAGAATCCATCAATGCATCAACTCTAGCTCTGAAAGAGGTTATCAGAACTTGTGGTGGGTTATAATTTTACTTGTGATTTCGGCATTGATAGGTAACGAACTGTCAGATCCGGTTGCTGTAAAAAAAATATCTATCTGAACTAAACATGTAGGCTCATCATATATCTTTAACAAATTTATCTTGTAGGGTTTAGACATATTAGGCGGTGGTCCCATGTAGGGTTTAGACATATTAGGCAGTGGTCCCATGGAGGGGGCCATGGAGGGGGCTTCTTAAAATATTTCAGCAGGTGCTGCTGAGAATTTTTAAGAGCATTCATAAGTATGTGGTCCCATGGCTTTTATAATAATGAGCAAGCTTAAAACTTTAAGTTCTAAATTTTCAAGAAGCTGGTGGTCTCATGATTATTTTTGAGCAACAAGGAATGCTAAATTTACAGTTAAATCTACAACTATATAGCTAAATCTAAAAAAATATTGGTAGGGATTTAAAAAATTATAGATGAATGACATCTCCCAGCAAAATTTTAGGAAGCTCATGGGGGAAACTTTCAGCCCCACCCCAAAGACACCCCCTTAAAATTGAAATCTGAAAAGTAAGGGCTCATATATTCTTGCACAAGATTCTAATTTATCTTGTAGCATAATTTTCTTTTTCTCATGGGACCCCTGCTCCACAAATATAGTTCATGTAGCAGCTCCATAGGACCACATCCTTAGCTAATTAGGAGGACCTCTCACCAAACCCTCACAGCCTCTAATTGTTTCCACACTTAAATTTTTAAGTTGATGTTGAAATGTTTTTCTAGCTAGTCATTCAAAACCAGGCTCAATAGATTTTTAAAAGAAAAATTCTCTTAATTTAAAATTAGAAATTGAAATTTATAGTTGTAAGGAATAAAACTATCTTACATAAATATTTAGGTTAAATTAATCGGAAATGAATTTAAATAAATAAGGGAACTAAGATATATGAGTTGAGATATAAGTATTACATACACATTCATAAATAAGTAAAAAAATTAACTAAGAGGATAGGTGTATTTAGCTTAAACATTTGATGAAGGATATTCTATTGGAGGTGGTGTTTTATGATGCATCCACACATCCAACAATTAGATATATACTATACAACTCTTGACAAACAATAAAATTTAGAGTGCTCTGCTTATGCAACTATGAACCTTTTCTATGGATTTTTAAAATCTAGGACCCAATTTTTGTAGAAATATGTTTGCCTCTATTATTTGAACATAATAGTGTTGATAAGCATTAGTCAAGTTTGTTGTGCTAGGTGTGGTATATGACTTGCTCCAATGCTCTTACCTTAGTCAAACCCTTGGATTGATTCCAAATTTTTGACAAGTTTGAAGACACATCAAGTAGCCATGCAAATGCCTAATCTTTCCTTATGAACGTTGATGCTAATGCTATGCTCTTGCAATGATGATGCAATGATGTATAATTGAACTCTCTATGAATGTGTCTTAAATGATTTAAATGAATTAGGAAACATCCTTTTATACAACACCTTACCATGAAAATTTGTTATTTCATGCACTCATGTTGGCAATGAATGACTAGTTTGAAAGGGGCTAGCTTGGACATATATTTAAATTTGTATTTGAAAGTTTGGAGGTTAAAACTATAGTTGTGATTTAGAACTAGGTTCAAAATTGTACCATCAAATTCAACCAAGGACAATGATTGGGAATAATGTAGATCAAATCTAAATCCTTGGGATGCATGAGTTAGGTTCAATCAAATCTCATTCATTTGCCAACTTATACACAAAAATGTACACCACTTTTGTATGCTATTCATTAACTGCAATGGGATAAAGAGGCCAAAATGAGTCCAAAATGAATAATGAAAAATGCTAAGTATACACTTTTTCACCCTTTACATTGTACCCCTACTTTTACTTGTATGTGAACTACTAGGAATCATGCATTTAAAAGTAAACAGACAATCAACATGGAAGTAAACAACATACACATATACAAAGAACTTTGCATGCTCCTTGTAATGAATGCTTCATCTTTGTATCTAAAGCAAAAACTTTACATGATTTGCATCAGCCTCAAGTTGGTGCAAAGATCAAACTACATGAAATGTGTTTCCAAATAAGCATAACAAACTTACAAAAATACAATGGTCCAATAATGGAGACTCTCCATGTAGTACACCTTAGACCTTCACAACAACTACTGAACTCCTCACAAAATATTCTCCTTTGGAACAGATCTAGAATATACTCTTTGCAAATAGAAACAACTCTAGCAAATCACACTATCAAACCATAGTCACTCTACAATCCAAATAACCAACCTCCACTTATCCAATCAACTTCAAACATCAACTATAGATATAGGAACAACATATAAAACTTATACCACAATTACAAAACCCAATTCCATCATGCAATGAAATGTGCCACCATTTACTATAGTAAACTACTAACCACAAACATACATTCACACACAACTATCAAATTAGACCGTAATTCCTCTTTCCTTAGACATGACCCCATATTCTTAGGGTCCTCTAGGATGTGCCTTCATCAAACTCCTGGGGTAAATAAAAAGGAGTCCCTCATTTTCTAGGGTAGTCTACCACTCCTTCTTGGAGATTCCACCTTGCTACTTCTTCATATCATTATTTCCACCTCCTCACATATGCTTCAAGTGATCCACACTAGGAGCTACTTTCTCTCATAGCTTTTGTCATTCTGTTCCACCAACGATCTTCTGTATTATTTGTTCTTGGCTAGTATTTATTCATATGCCACTTGCCCTTGTCAACAACCAATCCCTCACATCTGTTAGTTTCATTCTTGGTCACCACATTCCCTTTTGTTATGCTTTCTTTATCCATATTCTTTTCAATACAACTCCTCATCCTCTTTCTCATTTGTCTTTTCCTTTGACTACCTCTTTGCATTTGTAATGCTGGTACCAATTCCGGTAATGTGACACTCTTTGGAATCAACACATATCATCCCTCCCCAATGCGTACACTGACACTACTATAAATTTGTCCTTCACTTACCCTCAACAACATCAATTTGTGCTTCTATCCATCCTTTTGGATCATGTATGTGTTAGCTCTCCCATCATACATTGGCTCTCTACCAGATTGCCTTAGTTATTGCAATAGAAGATGACACACATCCATGGGTGCAATATCACACAACACCTCATCATGGTACACCCCTATGTTGAACCTTACGAAACACTATTCCTCCACCAAAAACTAGTCTCCCTACTATAACCAACCTACCTGGTATGTGCGTGGATGCTTCAGCCTCCTCAGCCCCAACTTGTCAACCATCTCTATAGACACCAAGTTGTCCATTATACCACTATCCACTACCACCTCGTAGCATTTATCACCTACCTTACACTTGTTCTTGAGGGTAAAAGTTCAAAGCTATGTCACACTTCAAGCTAACTTATCAACATAAATAAATTTAATCATTTCCAACTGAAAGTCAATTTTGGTGAAACATTGAT
Organism: Cunninghamia lanceolata; assembly: GCA_027924645.1. NCBI lineage: Eukaryota > Viridiplantae > Streptophyta > Pinopsida > Cupressales > Cupressaceae > Cunninghamia > Cunninghamia lanceolata. The sequence continues at coordinate 14,480,863 of BSBN01000472.1, read as the reverse complement.
CTAACTAGATTCATTCTAGCTAAATTAGATCTGAGCCACAACTTTTCTAGTTAGAAGTGTCCATTAAAAACATCTATAGCATCAATTTGGGGCTAATTTACAAAAAAATAAAATTATTAAAAAACTTGATGTTCTAACAACACCTACTCACATAAATATTTTTTTTTTAATCTAAGAATATTCTTTTGTAGATCTATAAGTTTAGTTTGTATTTTTTTTTAATATTTCAATTAGTGTTTATATTTTATTTTTTTATTTTTCTCAAAGTAGGTTATCAACATTAAAATATAATGTTTATTGTCCTCTCATGAAAACTACTAAAGTTTATTAACAAATTCGAAAAAAATACTAAAATTAATTAAAAAAACTCTTCCTTTGCATTGGCTCATCCCTCCCATCACACCTCAGAGCCCTCCACAAAACTGATGAATCCCTACAGTCAGGATCCCTCTTAGAAGTGGGTGACCTCTCGTCACCAAATATATCTCATGTTTTCCTCCTCCCTCCTTCCTTAGAACTCAAACACCTTGTGTCCTTCTTCACCACATGTGAAAAAGGTTCCCTTGAAAGATTTCTACCTTTTCCTCTAATTACCTCTTTTCCATTGTTGAGTATATCATCCACACCCCTCTTGAACCTCTCTATGGTGAGTATCTTGTACTCTTTCATCTTTGTAGTAGATTCCATCATCCTCTCTACCTCTACAATAGCTTCTACAGTCACCTTCTTTTTCCCCCTAATTTCCCTTATCATCTTCTTTCTCTCCATAGTGGGGACCTCAACCTTCTCTTTCATTGCAATACTGGTTACCTCTCCCTTGACCCCTTAGGGTTACTCCCATGTCCCTACATCCCATTCTACTAGTCTAATTCTTCTCTTCCTCTCTAGTAGTTCCACTTTTCCTCTTTCTTTTGATTCAACTTCTTGTCTACAATGAGAGCCAACTGGTAGGCCTCCTCAATTGTCTAGATATTCCATATATCCAACTCCCCTTGGATGGGTTCCGTTATTCCATTAATGTACCTGGCCACTTTTCTTGCCCCTTCCTCATGACGTTTTTAATCTAATGGTGAGTTGATAGTATTCCTCAGTGTACTCCTTCATAGTCATATCTCCTTGCTACAAATTATGCAGCTCCTTCAACAACTCTAATTGGCAGTTCACCAAGATGAACTTGGATTTTAGCTTTTCCACCATCCAATCCCACTTTGCAATGTAACTCTTCCCCTTTCTATTCTACTCTATCTAGACTTCCTTCCAACATATCACCGCATGATAATTCATCTTGGCCTTGGCAAATTTTACCTTATCTAGGTCTACAATGTCCTCATACTCAAAATGTTCCTCTAAATCAATGATCCAATTAATCAACCCCTCGGGATCCAATTTCCTAATATAGTTCGAGACATCGAGTTTGATCCTCTTACCAATGCTAGTTATGGCCTTCATCATCTTTTCTTCCTTTTCCTCTTTGCTTCCACTTTCTTCCACATGATCTACCTTGATCACTTTCCTTAGCCCTAGGGTCAAGGTTCCTCTAGTGGCCCTGCTCTAGTACATCCATCTAGTTCTACGTGGCCTTTAACATCTCATACATCTCCTCCATTCTACCTGCAACATTGATCATACCTTTCCTTCTCCTTGATGGCATCTCTAGGTTAGGGATCTATCCACATCCCTTTCCAAATTGCCTCATAGTTGCTGCTCTATCTACAAACTCATGGATTACCACAATCTAAACTTTATTTAATCCCCACAAAGAAAAATTTAGTGTGTCACCACCACAACTACTATCACCATCACAACCTATATTTTTATTGAACTCACATGCTCAAAATGCAACTATATGCACTCACATCACACCAAAAATACTCCCTTGATCCAACCTCGCTTTGATACCAAATGATGTAGTCACAATAGGAGAGTCGAAGAAGGACTATTTGGCCATGCATCCCACAACAAAGACTCAACCATACTTTCCATAACTCACAAGAACACACATACATTGATTAAACAACTTATAATATTATTACCAAAATGTAACCACAACCTTGCCACAGTGGGCCCTCTTACATGCTAGGTTGCAACCATTCCATTACATTATCCAAGATTACACAAATGAAATTTTTTCACTAGGGCTTCCTACATGCAAAACATTGTGTTAGACTATGAAATCACCGCTTGTAGACTTTTTACTAATGACTGCATAATCAACGGCATAGACTTGTCCCGAGTCGTGACATGGCATGAATAGAAGTACAGCATTCCTACATACATCATTGGATACCTTTATATTGTATCCCACATCATACTACTCTTTACCACACTTTATAACTCTAATCTTGCTCACTCACTACTAAACTTACCTTCTATGCCTCTACTCTATTATAGTCTTATTTTCTTACCTTCTATCGATTTAAAACTTCTTATGTATACCATCCTCAAGATCCTCACATGATCTACATTAGGCTCAAGTTAACACAAATCCTAAACTAAATGAAATGTTTCTAACTAAGCATAACAAACTTACAAAAATACAATGGTCCAATAGTGGAGACTCTCCACGTGGCACACCTCAGACCTGAACACAACAAATAATAAACACTTCACACAAATATTCTCCTTTGGTACAAACTTAAAATAAACTTTTTGCAAATAGAAACAATTCTAATGACTCACACTGTCAATCCACAATCACTCTACAAGCCAATAACCAATCCATTTATCTAATCAACCTCAAAATTTAACTACAAATGTAGTAGAAACATATAAAACTTATACCACAGCCATAGAACCCAATTCCATCATGCAATGAAATGTGTCACCATTTACTATTATAATTTGCTAACAAAAAACATACATTCACACACAATTATCAAATTAGACCATAATTCCTCTTTCCTTAGACATGACAGGTCATATTCTTAGGGTCCCCTAGGATGTTCCTACATAAAATTATTTATTCATTATTGAGAGTGGCATAAACTTTCAAATATTTGAGTTGGAGATTTGGAAGAATTTTCCTTAATCTAGAGCAATTAGAATATCTCATGACTTGTGGTAAGAAAAGGGCTAGACATGAAGCAATTTTGAGGTGAAGGATTACATATTTTATCAGTTAGGGCCATCTTTATTTTTAGTTGATCTCTTTCATGGCACCATTAAATGTTAAGGGTTCCTTATTCCTTGGAAGTATGTAATGATAGTTTCAAATTTTGAATGTACTTTTTGATGTAGAGGCAAATTGGATGGGAAAAGATAGATAAACTTGACAAGGTTCAACTACACCTATTAGCCCAAAAACAGAGATCTTTATGCAAAAGTGGGAACAGCAGAAAGGAACTCCAGTATCATCATGGAAATGTTGGTTTTGGATGTCAGGGGACCCATTCCATCCATTGGCCAAGGTAGATTGGACTTCGGGTTGGCACTTCCTTCACAAACCACCCAAAATGGCTTGTAGCTCTTCAAAAAGACAACAGACCTAATAAATTTTGACTCAGACCTCTAAAACCAGATCTTAGACACTAATTAGACACCCATTATGGCATTCTATCACATATCCCAAACTTGGCATAGGTTGCTTTGGACGGACTATCTCAACCAATAACCCCTGTTAATGGCCTAGTGTGCCAATTAAGCCAAATTTACAAAGAGACTACCAAAGAATGCAAGCCCAGAACTCAAACGAAGGTTTGGAAACTTAGAATGAATGCTAAAACAAAGTATTTTGTGGTTTTTAGGCTCCTACTAACTGCTGTTCCCAAAAACACACCTTTGGTTCCTTCAATGTGCCTTAAAACTACACCTAACACATGGTTTTGTTAGGTTTTTCAATGCAACAATAGCAAATCACCTTCTCTACCAAAAATATTAATGAAATGCATTGAAACTACACTACAGTAATCCATTCCACTGATCTATGAGGTCTTACATCAGTGGAATGGAAGAAACTTCATGGATTGCAACCACAATCCTTATTAGGCTTGAAATGGACTGTTTTTGAAACAAACCTTATATCTCCCTTATAATGCAACTTCAAAACATCAAACTACTTTCAAATGTTGAGTATCTCCCTATACTCATTGATCAAAACATGAAAAATGAATGACAGTGCTGTACCTTCTCAGTGTACGGTCTGCAAGAGTGAATTTTCCAGAAAATTCAGAATTCTTGTAAAGAGCAGTCCTAAATCACATGCTTGTAAAATGCTTTGTCCTCAATGTCAAGAGCCCAAACAAATCTTAACTGATAGTCACTTCAATATACTTCAATTCCAAACAACCAAGACTTCATGACAATGCCGTACAATGCAATGGTACGGACTGTAGCAATGGATTCTTCAAGGAAAAAACAGAGTTTTTAAGAAAACAGTCTACTTTCAAATGCTTCCAACCTTCCTTCTGCCTAGTTTCATAGCCTTAAATCATGTTTGGATGAATGTTAGTTCACCATACTTCACTCTCCACAAACTTGTGATTCACAACAATTCCATACAGCAGTGTAGTACGGCTTTTCATACAGAAAATTCAGAAAAAACAGAAAAACAGCAAAGAGACAGCAGAGAACTGATTTTTATTGTATAGAATTTTCTCCTCTCCAACACATCTCATATGTCCAAGGTATATATGCCTTGTAGACCCCTTGAAAAACTCCATGTAAACAGTTTTGGTCGATCCAAGAGGCTGCAACTACTTCGAAGTTCTTCTGGCAGTTTGTGGACAGTTTGAAGTTGTAACTACTCCTTAGTGTGTTTGCATAATCCTTGGTGATTATGAGTCTTCAAACTTGTTTCCAATGTGATTAGGCTTTGAACAAGCCTTAGACCTCATTTGAACATGTCTTGACTCTTGGAATATGCCTTGACAAGGCTTACAAATATGAGAAACATGTGACTGTCCTCAATGATCCTATGACAACAATAGGTTTTTTTGACATAGTCCTTTACATCATGATATTTCAACCTTATTACATCATTTGAATGGTCTCTAGGACCTTATTGAACAAACAAAAATGAACATAAAACAAAACATGAATTTAAATGCCTCATGGAGGCCACCTTGGGCTAGGTGCTCCTGCACCACTTTTGGAGTCATCCATATTAATTGGGATTATGTTCATAACATGTTTTCTCTTATTGGGATGATGCCATAGTAAGTTTTCTTCCTTGGAAGGATGTACTAAGTTTTCAGTTGAGATTTCCTATATAAATTTGGTAGATGGAACCAAAAAGGGATCTATTTAGGATAGTACAATATTGAATTACACAAATAGCCTAAGATTGAGGTGAAATATTATAAGGTAGGCCTATTGGGACATGTTTCATACTCACAATAGTCCCAATGTTTCAAGTATTTAATTATTGTATCCACATATTTGGGGCATCCCACTTGGAGTAGCACTATGTGCCACTTGTAGTTTCAAACTTGGAATTTTGTAAGGTTAACTAAGTGTCATGGAAGTTCCTAAATACAACTACAATAACTTGTAAGATGTGTGTAAGTGTTGTCATTATAGAAAGAGTATGATGAGAGGGAGTTAAATATGGGCTTGGAAAAATTAGGAAGGATCTTTTAGTTAACTAAGATTCATATGACCATGTTTCTAAAATGGAGGATAAGACCATTTGCATGCCCAAGTTGGTGATGGTAACTTTTCTAATTTACTATCAATCAACTTAGCTTGTTTTTAGGATTTGGGATCTTCTATGGATTTGAGTATCTAGTTTAGCCAATGATTTCTAACACATGGTTTTAGAAACCATTGATATTTTGTGGCTTTGGTTTCTCTTATGTATTGACTGGTCAAGATGGAGGTATTATAATATTGTATTGTAGGTATTGTTATGCTATTGGATTATCTCTAGACTTACCAACTTGTGTGTGATTTTTTATAATACACTTGGTTTGAGATTTGGAGGTTGGGTTTTTCTTGATCACATAGTAAAACATCAAGTAATCTTTTTTGGGTGTTTGTTCATATCATTTTCTAGTATTAAACTGCATATTTTCTATATTATACTTCTATCCTCATAGGTTAATAATAGGATGTTTCATCCAACTTTTCTTTCATTTGGTATTATAGCCTAATCGACTCATTTCTTGGGTGCTAGTGATAAATATTTTGATCATATAATTTGGAAGGAAGAAAGGTACGTAGAAACACTTCCTACACTAATCTTTAGAGGAGAGTATTGTGAAAATTTTTAATCTTTACAATTACATAAATTAGAAACACCTATAAGACATATAAACAATATACCATAACATAAGGTGTATGTGGGGAAAATCCTTTTGAGAGAAAAACCCCACACTTCAAAGTAACCAATGTATTATTTGAAAAATGACATTTTTACAATACACTTGTAGAGAAAGCCATTATAGGAGTGTTACTAACATAAATTGTGGTTGGTCTTGTTAAAGCTTGGAGATCCCCCTTTCAACCCATATTCCTGATGACTAAGGAACTATGGGCCCAAATTCTTCCTCATCTTGCGTGGAATTTGTGGAAGGAATGCAACAATAGAATCTTTAGAGAGAAATTTAGAATGCCCATGGAAGTCTTTCAGGCCTTCTCTAAATTGCTTGTTGAAAACATCAATTCTTGCAAGTTCAAAGCGACAGAGAATCCCCCAAGGCAAAAAGATTCGAATTTACTTCAATAGTGGGCTGTCAATCCAAGTATTTGCCACATTGATAACTCCAAGAAGATTGCTAGGGCTAGAACCTGCTAGACTCCACCACAGAAAGGTTGGTTCAAACTTAATTTTGACGGGGCAGCCAAAGGGAATCTTGGAGAAGCCAGTGGAGAAGGCATAATTAGATCTGAGTTGGGTTTGGTTGTGGCTGCCTACATAGGGGGGTTAGGTATTAAGAGCAATAATGAGGCTGAGGCATTAGCTATGCTTTGGGGTATCAAGATAGCACTTTCTATGAACATTAGACATCTGCATGTGGAGGGGGATTTGCAACTAATTATCAATGCTGCTTTGAGGTCAGCTAGTCTTGGCTAGAATTTGGTGGATATTGTGGGAGATATTCGGCTGCTCCTTAATGTTCTGGAAGAATACAAAGTTTCTTACATCTATAGGGAAGGCAATGCCATGGTGATGCCATGGCCAACCTTGGGATTAGTAGGTATGGATGGAAGTGCTGGAGACACTCCTCTAGTCTACCCCATAGAATCCAAACCCTTATCTAAAAAGATGGATGCGAATGCAATTAAGTTAGTTTCTAGAGAGTGCCCTGGTGGGAGGGTTGGACTCCCTTTCCTTTGCAGACTTTGGATGTATAGTATGTGGGGAGGCGATAAGACTCTTAGCAAGGATAGAGCTGTTGGTATTCAAACCCAATGGGGTGAGAGTTATGTCAGTGTCATTCAAATTTCTTTGAGTAGGAATAATGAGGTGGATCAGAGGAGGCTGAAAACAGATGTTGCAGTGGCACGAGGCCTCGTGGAAAGTTAAGGGGATGATAGGCTGGTGCGGTAGAAATTATTTTCTTTCCATCCCCGTCTTCAGTGACATCCACTTTTGTACGTGGTGGTGGGCGGGGGTCTTTTCTGAGGAAGAGAACCAAGGTGGCAAAGGCTTCATGTATCACCAGAATTATTACTTTGAATTTAATTCAGATTTCTTTATCCCTTTGAAGTGACGAGATTGCACAAGCAGAATTATTTATCCTTATGAGTATTTTGGAATGCATTTTCATAACACTTGCCTTAACAATCTTCTCTTGTCTTGGTTGTCTATTGATTTATAGGCTAAAATAATGGGTAGTGGTATTGTCAAAATTGAACCGACCTCACCCGAGGAATTCAGGCAGGATCCCACGGTGTGGTACATCATTCAAGAAGGTGAAGTGGCCTCCTTTCTAGAAGTCATGATAGGCCACGATGAGAATCTATCCAAACAATTCACCGATTCCTGGGATGATAATAGGCAGGTCTGTGTGGGGGGTATCATGTTTGAAGTCTTTGAGGAAATTATAGGGCAAGCTATGGGGTTGCTTATTAAGGGTAAGAAGCACAACCATAGGAGTAAGGTGCCGGACCCCAAAAAAATGGGATTGTTCTTTAGAGAGGGGGAAGTGGTTGTTAAGCTTCATGGGTTTTGAGAGGGAGAAGCTACCTGCTCTATGGGGGTAAGTCTGCCTCATGCTAATGAAATATTTTACACTGGAGGGTCGCTTCAAGGTATTTTATCATTACCACTTTGCCTTGCTCAATCATTTCAGGAATAGGCTGGAACTTAGCTTTCCCTTCTTTTTTCTTTCGTCCCTTAAGAATTCCATTCAGTCTGCTAAGGATATTCAAGCTAAGAACCCTAACCATCCGCCCATACCTCTCTCACCAAGGGATCATCCTTAGGATGTATCATTTCCATTTGGCACTGTGTCCACCCAAGAAAATCAAAGTTAGTCTTTTGGAGGATTCATCTTTAGGTCCAACCTCTACTGTTAGGGGGAAGGGCAAAAAAGTTGTTAGGTCCCCCAAAATCATAACTCCCAAAATCCCTAAGGGGGGACCCAGAATTGTGGAAAACCAAGGAAATTCTCCTATGGGGACCCCTATTCCGAAGTCTAAGTCTAAAACTCCCAAGAAAGTCAGCATGAAGAATGACTCCCCTACTTTGGAGTTTGATAAGGGAATTGTGGTGTCCACTAAGAGAGACTAGAATACCGAGGAGGATGAGGGTACTACATAGTCTAAGAAGGCCAAGACTAAGAGAGTGAAGCTTTAGAGGGATGAGGGGACTTCTAAAGTTATCGACCTTGAGACCTGGCACAAATAGGGGGAGAGTGGGGACTTAGGCACTTTGTTGCTAAAAATATTGTTTCTCATGGGGTTTGGAGGTCCATCCAGATTGCTAGTATTCCATCCACTAATCCACAGGGTATGGACATATAGGGGGATTTTGATTTCATGGAGGACATGATTGTGGAAGGTGAAGATGAGACTCCCACTGAATTAGTCCATGAAGATGAAGGGGCCAGCCACTTTCCTGAATTAAACCTGCACTCGAATGATGAAGAGGAGGAAACTAAAAAAGCTCAAGGGTAGTATAAGAAAGGTGGATGCTCATTGTGTAGCAAGATGGCGGAGGAGATGGCCGAGCTTAAAAACAAGGTTGACAAACTTTAGAAAAAATAGCAGGTGATGGCCGAATTTGCGGCTAAGTATATTCATTGTACAGTGTCTGTGTTCTCGACGGTTAAAGAATTTGATGACAAAGTCAAAGGTATTGGGGTGGATAGCTTGGGTGACTACAAAGACATGGTTAAATTCCTATCTAAGTATGGGGTTTCTGATAATCCCTAGTGGGTTTGCCAGTTTGCTGGCTTTTGTTGTTTTTGATTAGTGTTTGTTTTTTTCTATTGTTTGTGTACAGTTAATGTACTCTCTCTATCTCATGTAAGGCCTGGGCTTGCCTTGTGGACTGCTTTGTAAAGGGTTCTAGACCCTCTTTTCTAGCTGAACTAATCAAAAACATAAATTATGGAGTGATTCTAGTAGCATAATAGTAGCTACAAAATTAAGCATACAAACTACAACTCCAAGCACAATTAAATAGGTGAAGCACAAACTAGAAACCATTAATGGTTTAGAAAATCTAATAGCAAATACAATAGAGGTATGACACTCAAATTCAAAGCTCATATTCCAATATTCCCTTTGGTCTTGGTCATCTTGACTAAGTATATTTTGTTACAACATGTCATATGTCATAAATGCATAAAGAGAATCCATGAAAAGTGTCCACACCTATCATAATACTAGTCAAGGTTCAATTTAACCTCCCTCTTACATGATCTTACATGTCATAAGAATCTATCATAGGTAACTCCCATCGTAGTGATCTTATAACTCCACAAAATGCCGACACATGGCCAAACTTTGCCACCTCAAAGTGGGATTCCTACCTCCTCATATGAGGATAGAATTCACTAAATATGAATTCCATGTCATCTCCAAATGGGATGTCAACTCTCCCACAAGAGGAAAAAATACACAAAAAATGAATAGTGAAAGCATGTAAAAGTATTAAAAATGAACATTAGGAATGTAAGGTTGATACATCTTTTCCCAACATTCTCCACTTGTTGAACACCTTGCAAGAGAAAAACTGAAATATAAAAACACTAAAATCTAACTTCTAGGGGCCATGAGGCCCATAGACTCACCACACTACCTAAACTTCTCTATGCTCACGTGCTTTGTTTATGAATCTATAACATTCATCAAAGTATCAACCTTCTCTAGCATCACCCTCCTCTACTCTACCATATTATGAACAAAATGGTACTAGATGTCAATTTTATTTTTCCTCACATGAAAGGTCAAGTTATTTTCCAAACATATAGCACTTGGACTGTCACATATAACTATAATAGCTTCTAGATCTACCTCACATCTAAACACAATATATTAATAAAGATGTATTTTTTACAAGAATAAGTAGTTTCTAGGTACTCTTCTTCTATAGTGGACAAATCGACCACAACCTATTACATACTCATTGAACTAATAGAAGCACTAAACATAGTGAAAACATATCCATTGGTGGATCACTTACTATCAACATATCAAACCTAATCTAAATCCACAAATAGACAATGAATGTTGGGCCCCTATATGATTACCATGATAATAAATAGAATTCTTGAAAGTACTTGCAAATACCTAAAGATCCTCTTTAATACATCCCAATGTACTCATCCAAGATCAGCCATATATTAGTTGAGGACTCCCACTACTTGGGTAATATCTAGTCTTTAACAAACCATAACATACACCAAACTCCCAACAACACTAGCAAAAGGTACTCTAGCCATATTCTCCATCTCACTAGGAGTTGGACATTGCTCAATAGATAATTTAGTCTTTGTCAGAATAAGAACATAGAATGGTCTGTAAGATGACACGCTGGATCTCTCCAACACTAAGTTCACATACTTACTTTGGCCCAAACAAATTTTTTGTTATCTCTATCTCTTCTTTAATCCCCATCCCTGAGATGTACCTAGCTACCCTTAAGTCTTTCAAATCAAATTATGTTGAAGGTTGAGACTTTAATTTACAAATCAAAACTTTCCCATTAATAAAAACAACATAGCATCACCATATAATGCATTAATAAGGAAATTATCACCATCCATTTTATAATAGATGCAATGATCTAATTTAGATCTCAAAAATACCAAATCCAACACAAAAGAATCAAACTTTTTGTACCATGTCCTAGGAGATTTCTTAAGACCATACAAACATTTCTTAGACTTGGAAATCAAATTTTGTTTACCTTTTTCAATGTAGTGCTCTAGTTGTGACATATAAATCTCTTCCCTTAAATCACCATGAAAGAAAGTTGTCTTCACATCCATCTACTCAACCTTAAGATCAAACACTACCATAATAAATATATAAATCAAATGAATATCATCTTAGTAACTAGAGAGAAAATTCCACCATAATTAGTTCCCTCCACCTAGGAATATCACTTTCCAAACAATCTTTCCTTGTACTTCTCAACACTTCTATTTGAATCAATTTTCATCTTGAACACCCATTTGCATCCAATGGATTTATATCTATTAGGGAATGGTACTAGATCTCATGTATCAGTTTTCTTTAATGTGACCATCTATGCACCCTGTTGGCAAGAGACACTATATGGATTCATGATTGTTGTCATTGATGGCAACAAAGTTCATCCCACACATCCGCAGAACATGGGGTGTCTCTACCGGAATTTAGAGTGAAGAACGTTGTGGTCCGGTAAGCAAGAACAGAGCATGTGGCGAGGTCCGATAGTCAGGTCCGGATCTCTCAGTGGAAGTATCTTGGTGAAGTCCGAATTTGGGGAAGTCAAGAGGACTACCTTGACTGATAGATTACAAGGATTTAGCCTCCGGTAGTAGATAAAGAAAAAGATATGAATACTTGAGTATCAGATTCCTGATTGACAGTGTGGACAGAGGAAGAACTGATTGGCAGAACATTAGACATTATTCTAGATGTGTTACTGATGTTGATAAAAGTTATGAAGGCATAAATTATGATTGGCTGACATAATTGATGACTTCTACAAGTATATCCTTGATCCGCATTACTTGGTATGCAAGGATTCAGCTGACAGATTAGAGTTTGTGGAAAAGATTGACTATTCCGGATGCTGACTAGAAAGGTGATGAAATCACTTGTGCGGATATATATACAAGATGAATTTAGTTGTGAGATGTTTTGTTGTCATTGAGTAAGTGTGAAGAAAAGTAGTAGAGTAGAGTGAAAGCAGTAAGAAAGGTCCGGTATGTGAAAGAAGAGCAGTGCAAAAGAAGAAGAAAGATGAAGTGCAGCAGATCAGTGTACTGAGCCTAACCAGAACTGAACTCCAGCATATGTAGATGCTCCTTACCAATTCAAGTATTGTATTACACTCTTTATAAATTGTAGACAGTGTGTCTCTTGTAGGCAGTGTGCCTCTTGTGAGCAGTGTGCTTGGGCAGTGAGCCCTAATTGGCAAGTGCCATTTTGTATTTCCATTCTTCTAACAGAGAATACAATCTTGGGTTAATCACCCCATGGTTTTCTCCCTTAACAGGGTTTCCACATCAAAACATTGTGTCATGTATATTTCCATTTCATGGTTATGTTTGCATATTTTAATTAATGTTGCATTGATTAATAAGAAAGTTCACAAAGTAGAAATAATTAGGATAACTGATTCACCCCCCTCTTAGTTATCAACAATTGGTATCAGAGCCAAGTTCCTCCCAACAGAGCCTAATAGCTTGAGGAAGATCTGGGAATTCAAATGGATGTGTATGGTATGAGGGAGCAACTTAAGTCTGCCCTAGATGATCTTGAGCAATCAAATTCTGAAGTCAATGAATTGAAGGAAAGACTCAAATAGGCTGATGATTTCATAAATGAACTAAAAGGGAAACTGAGTCTCTCTATGAAAAAGAGAAAAGAGCACCTTCAGCAATTGGCAAATCAAAGTGAAGCCAATGATACAAGTGGAGATCTGAAGGAGAAAACCAAGTTGTGTGAAAATTTATCAAAAGAGATCATCATGGTAAGACATGAGATGGAATCAAGAGTTATGAAGTTTACCCAAGAAATTGAAGAGAAAAGAAAGACTGAAGATGATCTAAGACAATCTCTCAAGGAGAAATCAGAAGACTGCCACAAGATGGATAGAATAATCAGACACCTTGAATTTGATCTTGAAGATGCTAAAGCTAATGAAGAAAAACTTGAGGATCAAATTGTCTCTCTTAAAAGGGATCTTCAAACAACAAATGAATATAAAGAAAAATTCAAGATAAGTTCTGCTCAACTTGAAGTTCTTCTTGAAAGTCAAAAGAGGGTAGATGACAAATGTGGTTTGGGATATGAGAAAGGAGAAAGCTCTGGATATAGTCAAAAGAATTTTGGATCAGATAATCCAAGGAACAGGCCTAGAAGACCTCCGGTAAGGCAGCCTAATGCTCAAAGATATCCATCCTTCAATGGATACTATCACAACTACAATAACTTTGGTCATAAAGCTAATCAGTTCAGAAAGAGAATGAATCAGACTAATTCATCCTTCTCCGGACAGTGTTTCAATTGCAAAAGGTCTGGTCACAAATCTCATGAATGCAGAAATATGCAAATAAACAAATCATTCAATGGTAGATGCTTTGCATGCAATAGAATAGGTCATATGGCTAATCAATGCAGATCAAAAGGATATCGATCAAATATGCAAAGAAATGTTGTTTGCCAAATTTGCAATAGATCCGGTCATATTGCAAAATTCTGTAGAAGCAAGAATCAGGACAAAAGAGGTCTGGTACATCATAATTAGAATCAAGATAAGGGAAAACAAAAAGTGAATGCAGATGAAGTTCAAAGGGAGATGAACAAGATTTGGGTGAAGAAAAGTACAGAGAATGAAGGGGATGGATCCGCACCAAACTCTGGTGCTAATATTCCTTCCAGAAATTTAAAAGGTGAGCTCTGGCTCAAGGGGAGACACAAAGAAAACCTTGTTCCCCCAGTCAGTCAATTGGTGCCAGAATTGGCACAAGAAGAGTTGCGGATTAAAGGGTTCATAAGGGAAACATCCAAATAAACTATGATTAAGATTTGGAAGATCCACAAGATGTTTAAAAGATCAGGATTGATCCGGTTCTTCAAGTCATCAGAATAAGGCAAACCAAAATAACTTAGGTCGAGCATTTATTGCAACTTGACATTAGGGTTTGTGGAGCAATATAAGGGTTTTCTCATTAAGCATTTGTTCATTCTGCATTCAAGAAGAAATAGAAAGTGAAGCTCTACAACAAAATTCCTCAAGCTCATCAAAGATCTTTTGCAGAAGTCAATTCATCCAGAAATCAATCCGGCTAACTCCGTGAAACTGAAAGGCGCAAAAAGGTATTCTCCATTATCAAATATCTCTCTATAAATCCTTGAATGATGGGTACTCCAAATATTGTAAAAATCTCTGATAGGCCTCGCCCCAAATTCAAGAAACATCCATACAAATCTTTGGAAGTAGATCCCCTAGGAGCATTTTCTAGTGTTCTGCATGGTGTGTTGCATACAGAGGACATTAGGGTTTACATACACGCGAATATTGAAGAATTTGGTGAATCAAAATTAGTGGATATCTATCACAAACAGTTAATAGATGATTCTTTTGAGATTAAACCTCAGTATAAAGCCATCCGGGATAAACATTTTGCTCAGTGCATTCATTTCCCCTGTTTTGAAGAAGATGAATGGGTTCGGTATGTGTTAAGTAGAGTGCATGACAATTTCTTATGGTTGAATAAACCATTTAAGATCACCGAAGATGCAATTAGGGCAGTAACCAGTCTACACTCATCCGGTGGAATACTTGTTCTCAAATATGTCAAGAATTAGACAGTAAGTGATGCAACCAGATCAAAATTTAACAAGAGAGCTATGACAATTGAAGACATCACTGAACCAGATGTCAAATTTGTATCCATGATAATTGGTTACAAGATTTATCACTCCAGTAGGGTAAATTCAATACCGGGAACTGCAGTTTACACAGCCTATCAAATGCTAAAAGAAAATGCTGACTATGATCTATCTGATCTTCTTCTAAGTCAACTTTTGGAAAATCTGCAAAAGATTAAGAAGGATAAGAACTCCTTCAAGTATGGTGGCTTAATACTCTGCCTATTCTTTTATTACATGAATGAGCTTCCCAGATCCAATGGCTGGGTATGGTAGAATGACAGACCAGTTGCCATCCAAATCAGAGACTATTTGCATGGGCTTGGGGATGCTAAAGCAAGAAATACAGCCCTGTGGGGATATTTCAATAATTTTCAAAACATGATGCAAGCAAGAGAAAGAATTCCCCAGTCTCTTGTTGAGAAATACAAAGACACAGTATGCTTTATGGTAGAGACTGATCAGTGCCTAATGGAGGCAGTAGAACCAAGAATTGTATGGATCATGCCTATGGGGTATGAAGTTGATGAACAAATTATGAAGCTGCATGTTCAACACATGCTAAGTCAGCCAAAGGATCCAAACGCAGAAAGGTTTGGAACCTTTGAGGAGTTGAGTGTAAAGATTCATGTGGAACTCAGACAACCAGAGATCAAGAGGAAGGTAAGAAAAGAAGTTGCAAAAGGCCTTGGCATATCAAAGGAGGCACTTGATGCCAACAGGGAAAAGGTGGAAAGGGCTGATGAAGAGAAGAAAAAGGCAAAAAAGAAAAGTGAGGAAAGTGTTTCGGTAAAATCCTCCACCCAAACTAGATCATCAAAGAGATCTGCACCTACCATTACCAAAAGCTCAAGGCCATCAAAACCAGAAGCAAAATTATCTGGCAAAGGAGAGAAAAGAACAAAGACAAAAGCCACAAGGGCTTATGCCAGTCAGAAGGATGATGAAGAAACTGAATCAGATGAGGAGATAAAGAAAATGAAGAAGCAGAAGAAGGAAGGATCCGGTGAACCCTCTACCGGTAAAGACAAGGAAGAGATGACAGAAGAATTCGTTGAAAGGCCTACTCTGTCTTTGGATGATGTCATCAAATCAGTCACTGTGGATGGAAATATCCAACCAATGGCTGAATTCTATGATGATTACAATGAAGTAGACCAAAAGATCTTGCAGGAAGTAGCAGTTAAGTAGTTGAACATATATAACAAGGCTTTCATTGAAATTATATCTCTTATTCCCAAAAGCCTAGAAAAAGAGTTAGAAATAAGAAAGAATAATGCTAGGGAAAAGGATCTTGAAATCTAGGAACAGATAGCCATTTAGCTATATCCCTCAATTGATTCAAAACAAATGAATATGATCTTCAAAGACTGTAAGGATGAATTTTGAAGAAAAGCTAGAATGAATCAGCTCATGCTTGGTGAGACTGACAAGGTAGCCAAGGAAACAGAAGAGATCCTCTAGAGTGCCTTTAAAAAATTCAATATTCCTGTCATAGAGGACTTGGGGGCTGATCCTTCGGCCATAGGTGTTGAAAAGGAATCCACTAAGGAAATAACAGAAGAACTAATGGACACTGGTAAAGATAAGGGCTTAGAATCCTCTGCTCCAGAAGAAGTGGCCCATGAACAAACAAACATCTCTCCTCCGGTTTCCCCTATAGTCTCCGGATCTAAAGGAGAAGAAAGAATACAAGAGAAAGAACCAGAGGTGAAAGAAAAAGAAGGTGACAATACCAAGGTTGTAGAAGGAGAAAAGACTTCAACAGAGAAGACCACAACTGCTAGTGATAAGAATGTAGGAGAGAAAGCTCCAAGAGATAGCTCTAAGAATGCAGAAGAAAAGAAAAATCTGTCTCCGGCAAGAGACACTGCAAAAACTGTCCAAGAATTCCTAAACAAAGAAACAATGGAGATTGATGAACCGGAGCTTCTACAAGGACCATTTAATTTTGATTCCCTTTCTCCGGTACAGACAATGAAGATAGCTTCATTTTCTAATGCAAAGGCTAAAGAAAAACTCCTAAAGTCTCACATGAAAGACTGTGAGTTGATAGAAGCTGCCTCCAAAGTGCTAGAAAAGATTATGCCATCATTTCAGAAGAATCTCATAGCCTCCTCATCCAGTAATCTCAAAACTCTAGTCAACAGTGTTATCACACATTTTGATTCCCTAGAGAAGTCAGCAGAAGATAAGGTCCGGAAGGAATTTCTTGCAAAAAGATTATCAGAGGTACAAGGGTTGATAATCAATGATAGGAGAAATATGAATATTGGGATAAAGAGCTTAGAAAATGCTCTTAAAGAAGGTGGAGAAATGTACAAATTTTGTTTATCATGGTCCAAAGCAACATTGGACATTGAGAAGAAAGTAAAAGAACAAGAGGATAAACTGACAAATCTATCAAAGAATTTTGATCCTCTCTCATCCTCCATAATAAATCAAGAATGTTAGACTATTGCAATCTTGAATGATATCAAGAAGCTGGAGAAGGAAAAGAAAAATAGAATAAGCAGGTTGGGTGCACTCAGAGGGATAATTATCCCCAAGTTAGAGGCCATGCATGAGGCCATAAAAGAAGCCCAGATCACAGCCCAGACCAGTGATCCGACAGATCTAAAAAGGGCAGATGCGTTTGCATTCCTGTTAAGCGGTCATATATCAATTTTGGATAGAATGAAGCAAAGTTGGGCTACAAAATTCATTCAATTGAAAACAACTTTTGCAGACATACTTCAGTATATGTAAGTATTCCATATTTATATACTTATGCGGATAAAATTTTGAAAATTTTGGTATGCGGACCCTACCCTTTGCCATTGATGTCAAAGGGGGAGTGAAGAGCAGTGAAAAATGAGGAATCCAACTAAGGGGGAGCTCCAGAAAATGTATATAAAAATAGAGCATCAGCCAAGGGGGAGCATAGTGTAAACACTTAGTCATTTTTCACTAAGTGTTGCCATCAATGCCAAAGGAGGAGATTGTTGGAAAGAGACACTATATGGATTCATGATTGTTGTCATTGATGGCAACAAAGTTCATCCCACACATCCGCAGGGCATGGGGTGTCTCTACCGAAAATTAGAGTGAAGAATGTTGTGGTCCGGTAAGCAAGAACAGAGCATGTGGCGAGGTCCGACAGTTAGATCCAGATCTCTCAGTGGAAGTATCTTGGTGAAGTGCATATTTGGGGAAGTCAAGAGGACTACCTTGACTGATAGATTCCAAGGATTTAGCCTCTGGTGTTAGATAAAGAAAAAGATATGAATACTTGGGTATCGGGTTCCTAATTGATAGTGTGGACAGAGGAAGAACTGACTGGCAGAACATCAAACATTATTCCGGATGTGTTACTGATGTTGGTAAAAGTTATGAAGGCATAAATTATGATTGGCTGACATAATTGATGACTTCTACAAGTATATCCTTGATCCACATTACTTGGTATGCAAGGATTCAGCCGACAGATCAGAGTTTGTGGAAAAGATTGACTATTCTGGATGCCGACTAGAAAGGTGATGAAATCACTTGTGCGGATATATATACAAGATGAATTTATTTGTGAGATGTGTTGTTGTCGTTGAGTAAGTGTGAAGAAAAGCAGTAGAGTAGAGTGAAAGCAGTAAGAAAGGTCTAGTATGTGAAAGAAGAGCAGTGCAAAAGAAGAAGAAAGATGAAGTGCAGCAGATCAGTGTACTGAGCCTAACCGGAATTGAACTCCAGCATATGTAGATGCTCCTTACTAGTTCAAGTATTGTATTACACTCTTTATAAATTGTAGACAGTGTGTCTCTTGTAGGCAGTGTGCCTCTTGTGAGTAGTGTGCTTTGGTAGTGAGCCCTAATTGGCAAGTGCCATTTTGTATTTCCATTCTTCTAACAGAGAATACAATCTTGGGTTAATCACCCCGTGGTTTTCTCCCTTAAAAGGGTTTCCACATTAAAACATTGTGTCATGTATATTTCCATTTCATGGTTATGTTTGCATATTTGAATTAATGCTGCATTGATTAATAAGAAAGTTCACAAAGCAGAAATAATTAGGATAACTGATTCACCCCCCCTCTCAGTTATCAACACACCCATGGCTACTTTCTTGGAATTTGCATCATTCATACCCATAGCCTCCTTTATAGTTTTAGGTTCATCATTATTAGGAATCAAAGCAATAATACATTTCTAGTTAGGAGTATACTTATCTAGCTACCGTCTATGCCAAGTGGAAATTCTCAAAAGATGAGATATATGTTCTATCTCTTCTCCTAAACTCTTTGAACTATCTAAGATCTCCTCCTCTTTAGGTCCTTCAAGGGCTTCTAGTTCAAATTTTTTGATCTTTGGGCTTGGCTGAACCACTTCTTTCTTTTCTCTTTTCTAGCTATAATACAATGGGAGATGACTTAACTTCTCTAAAGATAACACTTATACTATACAGAAATCCCTCAACCATAGGATCCTAAAGATTTCACAACCTTTCACATCAATACAATAACCAATAAAGATAAATTTTACATCCTTGTTTCTAGATTTGACCTCTTCTCCCTAGACACAAGTGCATATGCCTTACAACCAAAGACTCTAAGATGTTTCAATGAGGGATTTTTTTCTAACCACATCTTCACAAGTATCTTCTCAAAAAGATTTGATGTAGGAGACCTATTAACTAGGTAACAAGCTATAGAAAGTTATGCTTCTACCAAAAACTCTTGTTTGAAGCTGGCCCCGCTAAGCATACTCCTAACCCTCTCCATCAACATTCTATTAATTCTTTCTACAACTCCATTATGCTAAGGGGTGTATGAAATTGTCTTTATGTATTTATAATCCATGATCTTTATAGAACCTATTGAAACATGTAGAGAAAAACTCATCACCATTATAAGTCCTCAAAATCTTGATAATTTTACCAGTTTGATTTTTCAACAAGAGCCTTAAAATATTTAAACCAACTAATGACTTCAGATTTACTCCTAAGAAAATATACCCATATCCTTCTACTATAGTCAACAATTAAAGAAACACAATAAACATATTTTGAAATTGAAGGAACATTAACAAGACCAAAAACATCAAAATTTATCAAGTCCAATACTCGAGAAGATTTATGAGAACTAGAATAAAACTAAACATGGTTTTGTTTTCCATATATACAATGTTTAAAAAATCAAACTCAAGGTTACAATCATTCAACCCCTCAACAAGGTTTTTATTTTTCATGGTGTATAGATCCTTCTCACCTATGTGACCCATCCTCTAGTGCCACAACAATGTTTTATCTATTGGTAGTTTAGTCTCTAAATCATGGGAACCATTAGGTACATAGAAAACATGACCATCAAAAGTGGATGCTACACTCCTCTTTACTGTTGGTTCTAATGGTGAAGGTGAAATTCTATAGATTTTTCCACTAAAGGAATGAATGAACTATCACACTAAACTATGCATGCATCTTGTTTAAACATAATAATACTATGAACACCCTTAGCAAGAACCATAGCTACTATAGCCATCTTGCAACTCCATTTCAGAAAATAACTTGCACACCTAAATCATTCAATTTACTTACAAAAAATAGGTTCCATTTCAATCTATGGATATGTAGAACACCATTGATCCCATTCACCCATCTATCAGGAAATGGATATCATGACTCTTCCATGGACAACAATCTTTAAATGAGAATAATCTCCAAGATACACCTTCCCACCATCATATTCTTCATATTTTGTAAACCAACCCTAATGTGAGGTCATGTGAAAAGATTCACTAGAGTCAATTAACTATGTACCTTTTAATGCATGTGTAGCCAAGGCTGCAACAAAGGCATTGCCATCATCCTAGGAGAATTTCTTGAACTCATTTTTATAAGATAGTCTCGCATCCTTCCTAGATAGTACATAAACCATAATATTCTCCTTCCCTTTCTTATAGACAATCTCAAAGTCATAACCCAACATCTTAGTGACCCATTTATATTCCTTTTTAGAAGATAACTATTGCTCCAAAAAATATTTTAGGCTATCATGATCTATCTTAAATCTAAAGTGTCTATCCATTACATATGGCCTTTGTTATTTCACTTCATGAAGAATAGATAACATTTGCTTCTCATAAATGGGTTTGAGTTGATTATTATCCTTTAATTGATGACTTCCAAAATCAATGGACCTACCTTCTTACATGAGAACTACTCCTATACCATTTCTCAAAGCATCACATTCCATAATAAAATCCTTGGTGAAGTCTAGAGTGGCTAGTACTAGAGTGGTATGTATATCCTCTTTCAATCTCTCAAATGTTGTATTTGCTAAGTCATTCCATTGAAAATCATCCTTCTTTAATAGAATAGTGAGGGGTGCTACTATGCAGCCATAGTTTTTCACAAATCTTCTATAGTATCTAGTGAATCCTAGGAAGCCCCTCAAGTTATTCATGGTTTTAGAAATAGGCCACTCTATCATAGCCTTGATTTTGTTAGGATCAACCTTTACTCCTTCATGAGACACTATGTGACCCAAGTACTCCACCTCTTTGGGACCAAATAACACACTTGGAAGGTTTAGCATAAATTTAGTGTTGTTTGAGTACTTGTAGTTCTTGATCTAGATGGTGCAAATGTTGTTCCTATGTCTTTCTATAATCAATATATCATCAAAGAACACTAACACAGACTTCCTCAAAAATGGCCTAAAAATGGAATTCATCAAACTTTAAAATGTAGATGAGCATTAGTAAGACCAAATGGCATCATTACAAACTCATAATGACCCTCATGAGTTCTAAATGATATCTTGGGAATATTTTATTCCTTAATTTGAATATGGCGATAACTTGATCTAAGATTAAGTTTTATAAAAAGCATATCTCCATTCAATTCATCTAGTAAATCATTACTGACTAGAATAGGAGACTTATCTTTAATGGTGTACTTGTTGACCTCTCTATAGTCTAGACACATGAACCCAAGTGCCATCCTTCTTATGCACGATCACCATGGGAGAGGAGTAGGCACTCTAACTATTCCTAATAATACCTACCTCTAGCATAGCCTGAACCATCTTCTCAATATAACTTTTTTGTATATATGCATACTTTTAATGCTTGATGTTGGGTGGTTGGCTCCTTGGTACTAGTTGTATGGCATGATCCTAATCCATTTTAGGAGGTAGTCCTTAGGCATATCTCTAAAAATCATTGAATGATGTTCTATAATTTCTTACAGATTTGAATGGGTAGGAACATTTGGCTAATAGGTTACTTATAAAAATAATTAGGCCACAAATCCATCAACCTTTATTTTAAGCATAGTTTACATTTGATGAGAGCTTACCATCTATGGGGACTTTGCACATGACCCTGTTACTTCAACTATCCTTCCCTCTAAAAAAAATTTCATGAATAGTTGCTAGAAGTTCATCTTGGTTATCCCCAATGTACTTAGCCACTCTACTCCCAACACAATATTTGTTGCACCCATGCGAATAGAAAAGATATGTCAATCAAGTTGGTATTCTCCCATGGTTAATTTAATGTTATGGAATTTTGTTGAATAACTAAAGGTACCCCATTTGCAATTTAGACTTGAAATTATAGAGTAGGATGTATAAAACATTTTAGACAAGTAGTTACCTTCTTTTTGATGTTGTTGTGAGTGCTTCTTAAGTCTATCAACAATGTTACTCTCTTTATTCAAGAAACCCACCACCTTAAGAGTTTGTGGGGTGCTAAATCTAACCAATGCATTAAAAAATGGTTGTTGGAGTATCTCTTGATTCCTCATCTAACTCATTATCACCCTCTAGTATTGTTTCCTCCTCTTCTTTCTCACTTAAACCTTTAATATAGAAATGTTTTTAGTGTATTTATGTCAACTATATTGCTATCACAATGAAAACATAACCCTTTTGCTTTCTTCTTTTCAATTTGTTGTGGCATTAATCTAGTAGATTGAGGAAGTGATTATATCTCTATTTTTTACAAAACCTTACCTTTTATTAGCTACAAAATTTTACTCTACCTACATTTCCATAATCATTACTTTAGACATAAAATTTAGACAGAACATGCATACCTCATATTTGATGTGATCCTTTAAACCTTCTACAAATAATTCCTTCAAATTTTCTTTTGCCACATTTTACGATCTTAAAGATAAGGTTTGGAATTGATGAATATAATCCTTGACTATACCTATTTGTTTTAATTTGGTAATATAGATGAGGTATCTTGGTGCAGGAACACCATGTCAAGTCAAGTTCAAGCCTCCATGAGGAAATTTTGGTTTTTGGTTTAAGTTTAATAGTTTTGTCATGTAATAAGGTCCACTGTGACCATTCATAATGTTTTTGATGTCATTTGGGTTCATCGTGCAAATATTGCAAATTTTATTAAAAAGTTGTCAAAATATTGTCATAGTTGCAAAAGTGTCAAAAGTTGGAATATGAAGAGTCATTAGGTAGTAGAAAGGTTTTTGGTTATTGAATCTTAAAGGACGGTTAGAAAATGGTTAGAAAAGGCATAAAGAGACCTTTATGAGATGGTGGTTGTAAAGTCTTTGGTGAAAAATAAATGAAAAGACCTTGTTTTCTACACTTTTTCATGTAATAGTCACTGTTTCTACCTTGGTATGGCCTGGTATGACTTGCAAATGAGATGAAACTAATTTTGTTGGATGGGACTTGCATTTTCTTTCCTTCGGGAGTATGGTGCAGGAGCACCATGTCAAGTTCAAGCCTCCATGAGGAAATTTTGGTTTTTGGTTTAAGTTTAATAGTTTTGTCATGTAATAAGGTTCATTGTGACCATTCATAATGTTTTTGAGGTCATTTGGGTTCATGGTGCAAATATTGCAAATTTTGTTAAAAAGTTGTCAAAATATTGTCATAGTTGCAAAAGTGTCAAAAGTTGGGAATATGAAGAGTCATTAGGCAGTAGAAAGGTTTTTGGTTATTAAATCTCAAAGGACAGTTAGAAAATGGTTATAAAAGGCATAAAGAGACCTTTGTGTGGTTGAATGAGGTGGTGGTTGTAAAGTCTTTGGTGAAAAATTAATGAGAAGACCTTGTTTTTTGCACTTTTTCATGTAACAGTCACTGTTTCTACCTTGGTATAGCCTGGTATGGCCTACAAATGAGATGAGACTAATTATTTTGGATGGGGCTTTGAATTATCTTTCAAATTCAAGTGGTTTGATCAAATTTTGTTATGTTTTGTGAGAGTTATGATGAATTTAGTGATTGACACTTCCTATTTTTGCACTGTAATAGTCATCTAGTTTGGAGTGGTACAGATATTATAGATCAATTACTAGTCTAAAACCAATGGGAAAAGATGAAGATCTGAGTCCAGTTTCATATGCTTTTGGTTTGGGCAATTTTCATTAAGAATTGAATGAGTTATGCCATTTTTAGTGAGGGCAGGTCTGTGATCTACTAGGGTTTCCATCTCTGCAACAATCCATTTTTTAGTGTGCTGGTCCAAAGAAGTCCCTAATAAGCTTGAGATATGTTTCATTATGGCTTAATGTGTATCCTAAAAGGTCCTCACATTGCTGTTAGGAATCCTGTGGCAAAAGTTATAACTAATGTCCCACTTTGGAGGCCTATAAGGCTAGATGGTTGATATAGGTGTTTTGCCATAAACCATTGTTGTCAAGCCATTGGACCATTGGATAGTTTTTGTGGGGTGTTTTTAGACCTATTGAAACCATTTACCAAGTCTGATAGAGATTTGAGTCCATTAGTGTGTGTTGGAGCCTTTTGGTGCATTGTGATCACTTACGGTTTTGTGTGCAGGAAGAATTAAGCATAAAGAATTGTGAAAGTAGTTAAATGGAAGTTTCTGATCATTTGAAGGTTAAAGAGACATTGTGTAACCTCAGAAGGGATAGACCACTAATTGATCTAAAGGATTGAGTTGTTTTCCATGAGTGATTGGGCCCATATTGCCCAAAGTGTTGAAGATTGATTGCCTCAAGTGAAGATTTCAATTTTTGAACCTGATTTGTGCCAAGTGCATGACAAGTTTGAATGAGTGAACCCCCTTGTATTGCATCATATCTATCCATAAGATTGTCACCATAGTGTGTAATTATTTCCTCTTAGAAAAAAGACCAAGTGACAACACATCCCTTATTTTTATTTTCTTTACATAGCCAATGGTACCAAATGAATTGGTTAGGTTCCAAGTATAATGAATCCATTGCCACCTTTTGTTGACAAGGAACATGGTGAATATCAAAGAATTGTTCCATTTGGTAGAGCCAATTGGTAGGATCTTTTCCATCAAACTTTCACATATCCATCTTTGGTGTGAAGTGCCTAGCCATATAATTGTTTGGGTGATGATCCATCTTTAGGTCTAAATCAAACCCAAAAAGCACCCTTCTCGTTAGGAGACTCCTCTTCCTCCCAAGCCTTGTTGTGTAACTCTTTATGTTTGGAAACTCTAGGATGTTAGCCATAAACAAATTTCTCCATCATTTTCTTGATATCACTTGTCTTAGCCACCCCTTGCATTTGATCTATCATAACTAAAAATATTTATCCTCCATCTTGTTGGTTTCTTTCTAAATTTGTTTAATTATAGATTCATTATTGATGAAGGGGTAAATCA
This sequence comes from Cunninghamia lanceolata, assembly GCA_027924645.1. Lineage (NCBI taxonomy): Eukaryota > Viridiplantae > Streptophyta > Pinopsida > Cupressales > Cupressaceae > Cunninghamia > Cunninghamia lanceolata. Next base: position 14,455,271 of record BSBN01000472.1, on the reverse strand, counting down.
TAAAACACACAACAATAGAAATTGCACAAATAAAATAGAACTTTATTTTATTGATTTGGACAACTTATTACATTACAGAAGCTAAAACCACAAGTTGCAACACATTATAGCTTCCTCTCACAAGACTCTGGAATCATCTACCTTTTGTAACCCCAAATCAGCTAGGGTTTATGGTTTTCCTACCTATTCTTGACTCTACACTTTCCCTCTTAACTCCACTACTGCCCAGGGTTCCCAAAAATGGTTATTAATAGCTTTTTTGGCAGCCAACAACTTAATTTCAAAATTTGCATCTCCCTCCAAAAATAGGTCAACTTTCGGGAGTCATAACTTTTGATCCAGGTGTCTGATTGACAAACCATTTTATGCGTCGGAAAGCTCACGGAGTTCTCTACATGCTAAGAACTTGCTCTACTAGTTTTAGCCATTTTTAGGCCTGTACGAGGTCATTTAGTGCCTCAAACCTGAGTTTGAATAATTTTTAGGCATTTTTCAGGAAACAAAAACTTTAATATCTTTCAGCTTGCAAATGATCTTTGCATGATTCCTTTGCCAAAGGTCTTATTTTTCAGTTATGAAGTTTCCTATAAATTTTCACTTCATTCTATGCCCAAATGTAAACTTTCTAAAAATAACAAGTTGTTATTTTTAGCAGTTTGGAAAAATTGAAAGTTCTACATCATTATTCAAGAGATTATGGAACCAAAGCCATAAATTTTGAAAAGAAATGGAAAGAACATCAACAATTTTGAAACACATCTTTTTTGGGTGATTCAAGATTGCCCTTACACCACTGGATGCTCCTGCATCAGACACCCAGGGTAATTTGAGAAGTGACCCTATCATGTCTCAGGTGTTTGTGTGAGGAAAACCCAAACGGTCAACCTCTGCCTTAGACAACCAAGAAGAATCTTCAACAGGCCTTCCTTTTCATTTCTCTAGACATTCTTCATATTGCCTATTCTGAGTACTTCTTCCCACACGGCTATCCAAGATCTCTTCTATCTCCTCTGTTGAAGTAGATGCCAGAATACTCCATTGTTCTTCTGTTGGTCCATCCTCTGTTCCACCTTCATGATATTTTGAGAAATCAGCAATGTTGAAAATAGGAGAAATGTTGATCCCACTCGGTAACTCTACCTCATATACATTTCCTGAATCATGTTTCTTCAAAATTCTGTATGGTCCAAATTTCTTCATTTTCAGCTTATTGTATGTTCCAATTGGGAACCTTTCTTTTCTCAAGTGAACCATGACTTCATCTCCTACCTAGAATTTCTTATATCTCCTCTTCTAATCCACCTTAGCCTGGTACTAAATATTCATCTTATTAATGTGTTTTTTCATCTCTTCATGCAAATTCTTCATGTGTTCTGCAAAGTCTTCAGCCTTGGCACTTGTCTTTTCTCCTTTGTCCAAATTCCTTAACTTTGAAGCATTTCTTGGACTATTCCCATATATAATCTGGAACGGTGATTTACCAGTACTCCTATTGACAGAATTGTTGTAAGCAAATTTTGCCTATGGTAAAATCAAATCCCATCCCTTGGGTTTATCTCCTACTAAGCATCGTAGTAGGTTACTCAAACTCCTATTCACCACTTCGATCTATCCATCAGTTTGTGGATGGTGTGCAGAACTAAACTTCAAATCTGTCTTCAACTTCTTCCATAATGTACTCCAGAAATAACCAACAAACTTGGTATCTCGATATGAAACTATGCTCTTAGGTAGACCATGTAATCTCACCACCTCCCTAAAAAATAACTCTGCAATATGAACCGCATCATTAGTCTTCTTATAAGGAATAAAATGTGCCATCTTTGAGAATATATCCACCACCACAAAATGGAATCATGTCCTCTCTATGTCCTTGGTAAACTAAGAACAAAATCTCTACTGATATCATCCCATGGCTTCTCTGGTACAAGTAATGGCTGATATAGACCTGTGTTCTGACTTGTTCCTTTTTCCATCTGACATACTCTACAACTCTGCACAATTTTCCTCACATCCTACTGCAACTGTGGCCAATAATAATTTTCAACAACAATAGCAATGGTCTTATCTCGACCAAAGTGTCCGGCCAATCCTCCACTATGCTTCTCCTTAATCAGGTTCTCTCTCATGGAACTCCTCAGAATGCACAACTAGCTTCCTTCAAACAACATGCCATCTTGGATTATGAAATCCAACCATTTTGTCATGTCCAAAGTAACAGATTCCAGACAAGCTTTCCAAGCCTCTACAAAATATGGATCTTTAGGATACAAACTTTTGAGCTCATCGAACCCAACAACCTCTATCTTCATTTCTGTCAACAAATTTTGCCTTCTGCTCAAGGCATCTGCAACTCTGTTGGACTTCCCACTCCTGTGCTTCAAAACAAAGGTATAACTCTACAAAAACTCAACCCATTTTAAGTGCCTTTGATTCAACTTTCCTTGAATATTAAGATACTGCAAAGCCTAATGATTAGTATATAAAACAAACTCCTTTGGCAACAAATAATGTCTCCATTTCTTCAAAGCCTAAACTATTGCATAAAACTCCTGATCATAAACATAATACTTTTTCTTGGCATCATTAAGCTTCTCACTAAAATAGGCAATTGGCTTACCTTCTTGGCTCAAAACAACTCCTATAGCACTACCACTAGCATCACAATCTACCTAAAACAACTTATTGAAATCTGGAAGTACCAAGATAGGTTGCTCTGTGACTTTCTGCTTCAATGTATCAAAGCTTTTGTTTGCTCCTTTAGTCCATCTAAACTCTTTTCTATCCCCTTTCATTGTCTCTGGTGGTGCCCACCTAGGGTTAGGGTTTTGAGCTTGAAAATCTATTGGTCTTTTACTTAAACCCTCAAATTTTTATTTCCCCTCGGCCTCCTGCATTGTATCTTCTATTTTGTCGTTGACCTCCTGTAGCGGGTTCCCGGTCGTTTAAGTTGTATTTTCATGCCTTAGCACTCATAGGTTGACTAACCCCCTTTGCCTTGTATTACCTCCTTTTCCTGTCACAAAAGTCATATCAGTATGACTCAGTGCATCGGCGGCTCACTTCACGTTCCTACCGATAGGCCAATGGAGATGCAAATGAACATCCATAGTATCATTGCTGAGACCTTGCTTATCGTTAGGTCACTTCATGGTCCTTTCGATGGCCGATGCATATACAATGATAAAGTTACAAAATGCATATCGGTGAAGCTTTGTCTATTGGCGACCAAGTCCAAGCTCTCTCTGATGACCGATGAAGAGGCAAAAGATACATGCAAGGCAAGAACCAAAAGGTGGATGTACATTGAAGATTCACATTGTAGATTCCTGGAATATTTCGTGCTTGTATGTAAAGGTTGCATGTATATTATGTTGTATGTTTGATCTACAATGGGCAAGATACAACAGCCGGACTCCAAAAAAGATTCAAATCTGGTTAAATGGTGGTCGGGCCCATAGATATACAAGGGGGATTGTATGTTCGACATACAAAAGGACATACAATGCAAAACATACAATCCCAGACTTCAAGGATATTCAAACTGGGCCTGCCAGATGTACATACAACAACAAGGTTGAAAAGTCAAAGGCATTCTTTTGTATCTTGCATTGTATGTATGTTTGACACAATTGTTTCACACATACAAAGAAACGTACAAGGTAGGAACAAGCAAAGTCAATGGTCTTCAAAACCATGGTGGGCCCGCATAGTTGTATGTTGCACATTATATGTGCGATATACAATCAAAGATACAATGAGGTAGATACAAGCCAGATTTCAAAGGTTATTCCAATTTGATTGATGGGTAGCTGGGGTCCGTGGGTTGTATATTGCGCATTGCATATGCGATATACAAGGAAATATACAAGAAAGGAGATGCAAGCTGGACCCGATTGAAATTTCAAATTTGTTCATAATAGCTCGAGGTCCGCAGTTGGTTGTATGTTTGTTGCACATTGTATGTGCGATATACAAAAGGGTGTTAGATACAAGGCCTGGACCCGATTGCGATTGCAATTTGTTTTTATAAGGATTTGGAGTCCGCCTTGTATGTAGGGTGATTGTATGTGAATACAATCTCATATATAACCATATATGCAAGGATGGATACTAGGGCTCGTCGGTAGGACAATGCACATCGGCAGCCAGGCAAAGGGTCCTTCTGACGGCCGATGGAGATGCAAAAGCATAGCGATAGAGGTCCAACCAGGTGTTGCCACGTGTCCAGGTGTAGTTGCATGTATGTGCTTTTGCATATACAAAAGAAAGGTGTGTTCATGCTGCAAAAGTCAAAAGGGGAGAAAGCTGCCTGCATGTCATGATTTTATTAGCTAACGACTTTTCAACATGATTTGAAGCCACAGATCTCAGCAGGAGGAAGTGGATTGATGGTCATTGTTCAAAAGAGGAATTTTTGTGCTCGCTGCATCATTTCAGGCATGGAGAACTTCACAAAACATGCGAATCGTTGCTGCATCCCGAAATGGGTAGGTTGGCCATTAATTGTGAATTTGTAGGGGTATGGGTCTTGATTGACAGGCTAGCTACTTTTTTCATGAGGAAAATCTTCAAACGGAAGCACATCCCCCAATTTCACCTGCCTCTTTCCTCTATTTCTCTTGGCTATATTGAATGTTTTGGGTGTCATTTTTGATGGTACATTGTATCTGGTGAAATTTTGAGTTGCCATGTAATTAATTGCTGAGTACACGTTCTTGGTATATATCAGAACCGTGTTACTCATTTGGTGGTTGTTGAAGACTAGACAAATTTTTGGTGGAGTAATAAGATACAGTTTTGCTGGTGGCTTTGTTTTGGTGCCTTGTGAGTTTATGAATCATATGTTGAATGTTTTATGCATAGTTTACTAGTTTCATGTTGTTTTTATATGAGAAGTGCTTTGTTGCATGTGTTTGATTCTTTGTCTCCAAGTTGTGGGCATTTTTCTTTTGAATCTAAATAGCTAAGGGTTATTTGGATTCTAGAACATGGGTTTTCTGTGTTGAATGTCTAATCTCTTACTTTTGTTCAAGGAACAAATTAAATGTTTTAGGTTAAGCATTTGGGAAAGGTATGTTGCAATAGGGATATCAAGTATGAATGACTAAATACTCAGTCTTGGGAAGTATCTGTAAGGCAAACACTAAAAAATCCCTTAAAACCCAGTTATTGATTCAGGTTTATGGTAATCATTCACATATGTATGTCTATTGACTTTGAGCCTCGAGATAGGCACTAGTCTGGTCTTGTATTGAGGTTACAACCCAAAGTCCTAGTCTTGCATCCAAATACATAATACAAATCCAAACTTCAAATATACACATTTAGGACATCGGAAGTAGTTTTAGGACTAAAATCCCATCTCACAACTGAGCATTGGCCCAAAGCTAGCCCCTTTGCACTTATTTTATAGTTTTGGTTTGCATAAGAGAGGATTTATCTGCTTTGTGTCAACATCCTAATAAATTCACAAGCATATTCTATGGATGTTGAATAGGGAATAACCCCCTTGGTTCTGCAGAGCCTAAAGAAGAAGAGGAGATATTTATAGAGTCCATCACCTGTACCATTGGCCCCTGGCCCAAAAATCCTATTGATCAATCATGGCTACCTTGTAGGGATAACTGGGAAACATCCAATTTGGGAGAAACTCCAACAATCTCAATTAGGGGTGCACAAATGCTACTAAAATTACTGATAAACTTCCTGTAAAGAATTGACAAACCATGAAAGGATCTTACCTCCATCGCACTCCTTGGCATAGGCCATTCAATGATACCGCTTACTTTTTCTGGGTACATCTTAAGATCTTCTTTTGAGACAACAAATCCTAGGTGTACCAACTGCTTTGCAAAACTACATTTCTTCAGATTGATCAACAACTTCTCCTCCCTCAGCTTCTCAAAAACTCTTCTGATATGCATCATATGTTCATCCTAAGTCTTACTAAAAATCAAAATATCATCTAAATAAACAATAACAAAACTTCCCAAAAATTCTTTCAATACCTCATTCATGAGCTAGATGAATGTGCTCGGTGCATTGGTTAGCCCAAATGGCATGACTAACCACTCATACAAACCTTCCTTTGTCTTGAAGGTTGTCTTCCATTCATCTTCTTCTTTGATTCAGATCTAGTGATACCCAAACTTTAGATCAATCTTCGTGAAGTACTTGGCTCCACTTAAACAATCCATTATGTCATCCATTCTAGGTAATGGAAATCTGTACTTGATCATGATCTTATTGATGGCTCGAGAGTCTGTACACATTCTCCACTCTCCATATTTCTTTGGTGCTAGTATTACAAGTACCACACATGGGCTTAGGCTCTCTCTTATCAATCCCTTCCTCAACAACTCTTGAACTTGTCTATTCAACTCTTCATTCTCTGCTGGAGTCATTCTACGGGCTGCCTTATTTGGCAAACTGGCTCCTAGTATCAAATCCATTTGATGACTTATCTTCATCATTGGTGGTAAACCTTCTGGTACATTATCAGAGACAATTCTTGAAATTCTTCCAACATTTCTAAGACTTGTGTTGGTACATCTTCACACTTCTCTTGACTAATCTTAGGAATCAATGCAAAGCAATGACGCTCATGCTTCATACCCTCCAAAAATTTTCTACCATCTACCAAGTAAATTCTGGTAGTACTACATACCTTTTCTTCCACCTCCTTCAAGGGCTTCAACTTATGACAAAATCCATCCTTTGTTAGAGAATATGTGTTTGTACAGCCATCATGGACAACGCTCCTATCATACTGCCACGGCCTCCCCAATAACATATGACATACATCCATCGGTATGATGTCACACAACACCTCATCATGGTAGTCACCAATCTTGAATTTCACTAAAGACTACTCATTGACCAAAGCTCTATGGTCCTTATGCAACCATGCAATCCAATATGGATGCGGATGTTTTCTTCTTGTCAATTTCAACTTGTCAACCATCTCCTCTAAAACAAGATTATTAGTGCTTCCACTGTCAATAATAATATCACAACACTTACCTTCACATTTGCATCTTGTGCAGAATAAACTCTTCCTATGATTGGGTCCTTCTCCTCATTCAACAAAGTTCTTCTAACAACTAGGGTTTCTCCCCTTTCAGCATCTTCAGAATGCTCAGATTGTGCATCTTCATCTACATGTGCAACTCGTGCATTACCTTCAGGTCTTCTATTTGTCCTTCCTTGATGTTGCGGACACTCATATGATCGATGCCCTTCTTCTCCACATTGGAAATAGGTTCCTCTAAAACCTCCTCTTCCAGGTCCTTGCCCAGGTCTGCCTCTTCTTATTCCTCTTTGCTCACCATTGTTCTGGTCATGAGGGTGGTAGGTATTATCTCCTCTCTGATTTTGACTGGTGCCAACTTCACATTTCTTTGAATCTTTATTTCAGCCCCCATAGGGTCTTCCACTAGTCCTTCCACCTTGACCTCTTCCCCTTTGCTTGTTGTCAAATCTTTTATTCAACTTCTCTTCCACCTTCAGGGAAAATTGGTATGCATCTTCTATGGTGGTCATTCTGACTAGGCTCAGCTCCTCTTGAATACTTGGCCTCAAGCCATTAATATAATGGGCTACCTTCTCCTTGTTGGCCTCTGCATGGCTTTTCCTAATAGTAATCTTATAAAACGCTTCTGTATACTCCTTAACAGACTTGTTATCTTGCTTCAGTCCTTGCAGCTTCTTCAACAACTCCATCTCATAGTCCACAGGAATGACCTGCTTCTCCAGTTTCTCCACCATCTGATCCCATCTGGTGATCTTTCCTTTTCCTCTTTTGTTCCTCTCTAATTGGACCTCCTTTGACCAAATATTTGCATGGCCCTTCAACTTTGTTTTTGCAAACTTGACCCAATCTAGGTCCTCCACATCTTCATACTTGAAATACTCCTCCATGTCATTGATCCAATCAATAAGCTGTTCTAGATTCAAATCTCCAAAATATGTAGAAACTTCGATCCTGGGCCTCTTTCCAATCTTCAAAATGGCCCTCAACAACCTAACTTCTGCAGAATCTCCTGTAGCTTCTTGTTCTTCCTCAGATATCTCTTCTTTAGCTTCATCCTTGCTTTCTTCTCTTGTTCTTGGACCAAGCCCTCTCCATAGTTCCTCTTGCAATGCATCTATCTGTCTTTGTAGGGATTTAAAGCCCTCTTCCATCAAAGCATTCCTCCCAATACAATTTCTTCATGGAGGCATCTTGATCTCCGCAGCAAACCCACAACCTCAAGTCCTAGTACAAACTACCTCATGGTCAGCGATCAGTCTACACACTCAGGAACCCTTGCTCTAATACCACTTGATGAAGGGGGTAAATCATAAAACACACAACAACAAAAAATACACATAGAAAATAGAAAACTTTTTTTTATTGATTTGGACAACTTATTACATTACAGAAGCTCAAATACAATAAGAGGAATCAACCCTCCACAGGCTGCAACACATTACAACTTCCTCTCACAAGACTCTGGAATCATCTGCCTTCTGTAACCCCAAATCAACTAGGGTTTCTAGTTTTCCTGACTATTCTTGACTCTACACTTTCCCCCTTAACTCCACTACTACCCAAGGTTCCCAAAAATGGTTATTAATAGCCTTTTTGGCGGCCAACAACCTAATTTCAAAATTTGCATCTCCCTCCAAAAATAGGTCAACTTCTGGGAGTCATAACTTTTGATCCGGGTGTCTGATTGACAAACTGTTTTATGTGTTGGAAAGCTCGTGGAGTGCTTTACACACTAAGAACTTGCTCTGTCAGTTCCAACCATTTTCAGGCCCATACGGGGCCTTTTAGTGCCTCAAACTTGAGTTTGAATAATTTTAGGGCATTTTTTGGGAAACGAAAACTTTAATATCTTTCAGCTTGCAAATGATCTTTGCGTGATTCCTTCGCCAAATGTCTTATTTTTTAGTTATGAAGCTTCCTGTAAATTTTCACTTCATTTTGTGTCCAAATGCAAACTTTCTAAAAAAAGTAGGTTGCTATTTTTAGCAATTTAGAAAAACTAAAAGTTCTACATCATTATTCAAGTGATTATGGAATTAAAACCACAAATTTTGAAAAGAAATGGAAAGAACATCAACAATTTTGAAACACATCTTTTTTGGGTGATGCAAGATTGCCCTTACACCACTGGATGCTCCTGCATCAATTATATTTATGACCAATCTCCTTACTTTCCACATCCTCATTGCTTAGAATCACATAAAAAATTTAACTAATCTAAAAATTTTACAATAACTTATAGGGCCTAGATCTCACTTTCCAAAAAAATCTTCAATTTTTTTTTGTTGATTTGCAATCTTGGGAGCAAATTTTGTGGAAACTCTAATTTTTAAATAACTAGTTGAATTGTACTTCAAATGACCTCAAATATGGATTGTAGTAGGATCAATATATTCTTGATCAACCCACTAGAGATTAGAAAAAGTATTTTGATTTTTAACCTTGGGAGTGACTTGGGTGGAAAAACTAAATAACTCCTTGAATTCTACTCCAAATAAACTCAAATCTAAACAATAGTAGCTTTAATATATCCTTGAAAGGCACTCAAAAAATATTGAAAAGGTTCACCAAAATTAGAGATATATGTGCATCCAAAAATGACCTCCAAAATAAAAAAGATTACCTTTTTTTAGCCTTCACGATGCCAACACCATGCTCTAATACCACTTGCAATAAAACAAATTGTACAATGAAATAATATCATAGGAAATATGCTTCAAATACTTGATAATAAAAAGCCAATTTGAGGGGGAAAACCTCCAAATGTCTCCAATAAGATCACAATTCACAATATAATAATAATAAACTAACCACTAACTCCTACATATACCCTACATATGTCTTGGATATCACCCAGGCTAACTTAGATACCTAAATATAAGACCTAGGATGACCTAGATACATAAATAAGAATATAATAATGATCATATAACTTAAAAAGGAGTTAAGGAAGCCACAATCTGACTACCCATAACCCTATGCACACTATAGGATTAAGGGCATAGCAAAGAAAGCATGTGAGTTGGGCTAGAAAAAGGTTATCTATGAAACAAACTTTGTGATTTTGGTTTCTATTTTAAACAAAGAAAGGATACAAGAGTCCTCTTAAAGGTTGGATTCTCTTTTTGAGTATATTCTTCACCTTACTCTTAATTTTGAAGCTGTCTCTTTTGTTCATATAACTAAAGAATGAAATGTAGTTGCAAATTGCATTGTTAAATGGGCCTTAGAGGATAATCACAATTAACACACACACACACACATATAATTCAATTTTAATATTAAACTTTCAAAAGTTTTAAGTCTTATTCTAAAGGTCGAAGCTTTATCCTACAAACTTGATGTGGTCACAAATGGAGGGCCTAATGAAAGGTAGTCCAATAATGTAGCTTAAACCTAAACCTAAGTACCAAAAACTCAAATATATATATATATATATAGACCCAAGATATAAACATGTATATATGCATACACACAAACACAAATATATATGATAGTTCTAGTTATTATATTTATTTAAGAAAAATGTAAATATATGTATATGTATATTAGCGTAAATAATATATATATGTATATATATATATATGTATATATATGTATGTATGTATGTATGTATAAATGTATGTATATATGTATATGTATACATACATGTATGTATGTAGGTATGTATATATCTAATTCATTTTTAATATTAAACTTTCAAAGCTTTTAAGTCTTATTCTAAAGGTCGAAGCTTTATCATACAAACTTGATGTGGTCACAAATGGAGGGCCTAATGAAAGATAGTCCAACAATGTAGCTTAAACCTAAACCTAAGTACCAAAAACTCAAATATGATTAAACAATAGAGCAATTCAAATTACACAACAATATGAATAGAAAAAATTATGTATTATTCTATCCATAATAATTACACTAGGCCCGTAGGAATTACAATTTGGCCTTGAAGTGTCACAACTCAAGATTACAAACTAATAGGTCTTATTGTCCACCAAAATGGAATTCACTAGGAACTATTTCCTAGTCTATAGTTACAAACAATGCTACAATATGAGTGATACTACAATCTTCAACTCAAATGGGTCTCAAACCTCTAGTCTATATAGGCAAAACTTAAATAATCTAAGCGATGAAATTAAATTAGGTTGACCTTATGAAATAATTATATTTTACAACCATTCTTTCATCAATTCCTAGGAATTGGAAGGAATTATACTCCTTGGTGCCAAGAGTTAGGTCTTTAATAAGGAATATTATGGCCCAAGTCATGAAATGTGTATACTTGCACCTCTATAATAATTCAAGTTGGCTTTGTTCTTCATTGCAAACCATAGGATGTATTTCTATTATCCTACACATAAATAAAAATAAATCTAATTTGAATAATTCAACTTTGCACCACCTCAAATCATGAAATCTAAACATGTAGGGCTCAATGGTTGTATTACACAACATTTATATGATGAATGATTGTTTAGGTGTGACCACATAGCTTCCTAGTGATGAAATACTCAATATTTGTTAGTGAAATTCCAAGCTAAATAATAAAAATTTACTCCACCTCCAATCATGAAATATGAACTCATAAATTTCAAAGGGATTTCTTTATACCATCCCTATGAGGAATAATTTCTCAAGTTTTAGTGCACAACTTTTTATAATGAAATACTCAATATGAAATACCACATGGGCATGAGACTATTAATTTGGCCTTTCACTTCATGAGTTAAAAAAATCTCAACCAATCATCTCACTCTATTGACTCATACATTCTTAGGATTAAATTAGATAACTATTAGTATTGTAAATCTAAAGTCTAACATGGACTCCAAATATACCAAAAGAAAAAAATTCTTAAGGAAACAAAGAGTATATTTTGTGTGATGAAATATTGGTTGATCCCTAAGACGCTTCTCCATCAAACACCCCAACTAAGAAATTTTCAATCTTAGTGCCCATAAATAAGGACTACATGGTAGAACTACCCTTTTGGTTGGTATTCCAACCATAATGCATCCTAGACAAGTGAGTAGCTATCATGAAACATGGAAATAATTTACCTACACCTCTTCCAATTTTGAAAGAATGAAATAGGGAACATCCCAACCTCCTTAACCCATAATTGGCTCTATTATACTCTTTCCAACTCCTTGAGGACCATAATCTCACATGTACTACCCACTTCCTCCAAGTATTCTTCTAACATGTCATTGTTTACTATTGTTTTGGCACATCAACTCAAGTAAAACATAGATCACTCTACTTCTCCTAAAAGTGTAACCAACCTGAAAGGTCAATTGCCTCCAAGGTCCCTATTGTTGGGTCTTGGCCATGTTGGAGTAGCTTAGTGGTCTTATGTGATTGTTTGTTCAAGGGGCCTATGCTAATAAGTAAACCTAGATCAAATTAAAAGAGTCTCTTGATAGACAAATCATGCTTTAGAGTTCCAACTAATGAATTCTCTATATAGATTGATGTGATCTTTTAGGTTCAGATTGGTAGATTCTCTATGTAGATAGATGTTATCTTTAAGTACAGAGTTCTTAAATCTAATCCTAAACTAATCTAATGATAAAAAAAATTTAAAAGGAGATGAGGGTTAGAAGAAAGTAAAATAAAGTAAAATAGGAATTGGGCAGCCTCTTTATCTGACCTACTGTACTTAATGAAATTGATAAGATTTGAAATAACCTGAAATGTAATGACCAATATTCCACACAATCATACACACATCAGATGCAAGAGTCTAAGGAATCATTGAGAAATTGGAATGATAACACCATATTACATGTGTAGAAATCAAACCTCAATCCCATATAAAGATATATCAATTTAGCACTAAATCTCTCCAAGAATCATCAAACACAAATATGAAATAATTACTGATACATTACCACCAGATGGAAGGAAAATAGAGAAGACTTGATATTTTCTATTAATGGGCACCGAATTCATAGATTACATGAAACAATAGGATTCCCACACTGAAGATGTGTTACAATTCACCACTTACATGCCTTGTCAAATTTACAAAATTTTCCTTCTTGCAAAATCTCTAGATTCCCACCTCTCTAAAACTAAATTGCAATCCTCCTTTTATGGAGGTGAGGTTTCATAACATCCATGACTCGTTTGGCCTATGCACTAATTCCTAAGTGAAGACCTATTTGAAACTTACATGTTTTCTTCAACATTCCAAAGTTAGGTCGTACATAAACTCATGTCTAAGTCGCTATCAAAATATTTACAATTTAAACAAATGTGTTGGCCTCAATCCACTTATGTTGAACTAAGTTATTATATCTTCAAAAGAATAAATAATAAAGAATGAAGTAGTTAAGGACAAGGATATTATTCCCCTTCAAGTAAATGACTGTTGAAATTAAGAATGGCTTCATTTATATCATTCTGATTTGGCCCTTAATGATACTTCACCTTCATCCACTAGGTGAATGTTGACTGCTTGATCTTACCATGTAGTTTTGTGAAGTCAATCAGCTGTCCCTAGAAATATATGAATGAAACCTTGAGTCTCATCAAGTCATTGATGCCCTATTCAGTTAGCTACTAGTGAAGGGAGTTTGTGATCTCCTTAACAATCCTGGACCACAAAAGACTTGTCCTTGAAGGTGCAAGGGATGGACTCAATGAATTTTTAATCCTTGTCATGCTTCCATTTATTGCTTCTCTCCTATCTTTGAGTTTATCTTTACATTTTTGTAGCACCTTGACCCTTAGCTTACCTACCTGTAGCCACTCAATTACCAACCCTTGATCATTCTTGTCAAAAATACCAAGTTGAAAAAGCTCACTTGAAGGCACTACCTTCATATTTTGTAAAACTAGAAGGTACTCCTCCCATACTAATAGTTTCTCATCAACAGAACTCTCTAATTCTTGTTATTTATCTACCTCATCATTGATGGTGTGATAAGCTCTTATTGTTTCCTTAATTACCCTGGTACCAAGAGTTCCTAATGAGTCTTTCTAGATATAGTAGTAGTAAAGAGGATTTTTGTAGGATCTATAGGATGATTTTCCTTATGGAGGGGTTCATTAATAGGCAATGCAGGAGCACTAGAGTCAAATGAGCCAACTAGGTGTGTAATATGTTATTAGCTAACCCACTTGCTTCTTCAATTCTTCCTTTGTTATCTCATCTTTCTTCATCCTTTCCAAGATGGTGAACACAACTCCTTGTAGTGTTTTCTTTTCTTCCTCCCTTATCTAGTAGATAAGGTTAACCTGTTGTATTCTATAATCACTAGGTGCCATTAGATGTTCTTCCTTATCTACCAATGGTGTAGCAACCTGGGCTATTCTTGCTCCTTGGGCATCTGTGGTTATGGTTGAGAGTGTTCAAACTCTTTTAATCTTGGTTTGATCCTTAAACACCTCAACCACTATTGAGAGGTCCTCTTCTTCTTCTTCAATGTATGTTCTCTATCTCTTCTCAAAAACACAGTCCAACCACATCAATAACCCTACCCTTGTAGATACTTTTCTTGTAAAAGGAGGAGGTGATGCTACTTTCTTCCTCGGAGTAGAGTTAGGTGAAGGATGATGAGAGGATCAAGGGGAAGGCGTTAAAATAACTGTATCTTTAGAACCATGTGGCTCTTCACCCTAATCAATTGGAGGAGAGTGTAATGTCCCCAAATCTGATTTTTATATAAATCCTAAATCTGAAAATGACTTTTGCACATACAACAAAAATATGCATTACAAGACCCAAAATCTAGCAACTAGTTTGCACAATAAACATTCCAAAATATCACAACATTACTCCCAACCATTTTTATTATGGATTTCTGATGTAAACACATGGTTAAAGGTTTGATACATAAAAATAACCCAGCAGCAAACTCCTACAGAAAATATGCAATTTAAACTACAACCCATTACACCAAATGTTGAAATACACAATATATAAATCACTAATATGTCTCCAAACCCTCAGAATGACACACAAAATAGTATGGATGGAATATGGTTCTATAGATAATGATGTATAGAAGCACATACAACATACAAACCCCTACACAATAGGAAATACCAACAACACTACTAACAACACCAAAATCACACTACAAATGCACTACAAACTCCTACAACAACACAATAACTTTGCACTACTGAATCTTGTTTTCTCAAATGCAATCCCTGAGGTGAGACTATTGTAGCAACCCAAGAACACTGCCCTTAGATTTTTGGTAACTCATGTCCACCGGCCACAAGCTCTGTCTTCAATGGTTTCCCTATCCACTGATGTTGCACAAAGCACCAGCTCTGCAAGAAAATAGAAAAATTGTCATTATCCCTCAAAAATGCAAAGTTACATTATTTTATGGTGTGTGAGGCCAAATTGGGCACCCAAGATCTCCAACTCCAAGATATTGGGAGTTACAACTCCCACATGCCAAAACGGTGCCTCAATCAATGACCTTGAGCCACTTGCCAAAGTTGTCGACATTAATTATAAATATCTTGTCAAACCTGCCCAAATCTCCCCTAAATATTCCCTCCAAATCCAATGCCCAAGGGGAATATTTGATCTTTAAATATCAATAATTTAATATTTATTTGTCCCTTAATATTTGAAAATGCACCAGAACAATTATAATATTAAATAATAGTTTTCTCTCCAAGCTGCCATGTAAACTGACTTACTATTTGTGAACAAGAAGGACTTATTAAAAAAAATAAATGCTATTTTTTAAAAGGGGACATGACAAGTCCTCCCTCCCAGAATTTGCTTGTCCTCAAGCAATGGAGATTAGGATGTTCAAGTATCTTAGGTCCCTCCCATGATGCATACTCATTTGGTAGGTTCTTCCATTTGATCAAATATTCTGTGATGCACCTATTTTAGAGCTTCTTCTTCATTGTTTCCAACACTCTTTTTAGAATCAAAACTAGCTTGCCCTCATCATCCAATGGTGGTAAATCAAGTGAAGTAACAACTTTCTATCCTACCATTTTCTTCAAGCATGAAACATGGAAAACATTATAAATTTTACTATCTAAAGGAAGCTGCAACTCGTAGGCCACTTCTCCAATCTTTCAGATGATTTTGTATGGACCATAGTACTTGGGCTTGAGTTTCTCAGCCCCATTCTTCTTCAATGTACTCTATTTATATGGCTGCAATCTCACAAAGACCAAATCTCCAACCTCAAAGACTCTCTCTATTCTCTTCCTATCTACATAATTTTTTTGCTGATTCTATGCATGTTGCAAGTTATCTTTAAGTGACCTCAATATATCTTGACTCTAATTTATTAGATCACTTGTTGTTGGTACACGACTATTTGAAAATAGTAAATTAGCAAAAGAAAGTGCATCATACCCATAAAGAGCTCGAAAATGAGTCATATCTATAGACATATGGAAAGAGGTGTTGTAACAATACTCTCCAAGATGTAACCATTTTACCCAAGCATGTTTCTAATTTGAAACATAGTTTCTCAGATATCCCTCTATCCACTTACTCACTATATTAGTTTGCCCATCAATTTGTGAATGGTAGCTTGTGTTGTGTGTAAGTTTAGTGCCTATTAAATGGAAAAGCTCCTTCCAAAAAGAGCTAAGAAATCTACTATCTCTATCACTGACTATATTTCTGGGTAGTCCATGCAATCTGAAAACTTCACTAAAAAATAATTCTACCACTTGTGATGCTTTAAATTCAGCTGTGATAGGGAATAAATGAGCATATTTTGTCAATCTATCTACCACCACATAAATGCAATCCTTACCTTGCCCCTTAGGTAAACCTGTAAAGAAGTCCATTAAGATGCTCTCCCATTTTTGTTTAGGTATGGGTAGTGGCTGTAGAAGTCTTGCAGGGTAAAGTTGACCACTCTTATTCTGTTGGCATACCATGCACTCCTTAATGTGCCTATGCACATCCTCTTTCAGCCCTTTCCAAAAAAATCTCTCATGAATCTGCCTATAAGTCTTATAGTACCCCTGATGGCCAACTAGTGGTGTATCATGAAAGGCTCTTAAGATCTTTTCTTTAATCTTGGATTCAGGTACCAAATAGACTCTATTTTTGTAGTAAATCAGCCCATCCATCACTGCATACTTGTGATCCTCAAACAACTCATCCAAGATATTACTAGCAAAGGGGTTTTTAGCATACTCAAAAATAATAGAATTTTCCAATCAGTTGAAGTAGTTGACAAGGAGCATAAAGTAGGCTTCCTAGAGAGTGCATCTGCTACTACATTATTCTTGCCTTTCATATACTCAATCTCAAAATCATATGCTTATAATTTTCTTACCCACTTTTGCTGAGGATCATTCAAGTTCTTTTGTTCCATGAAGAATTTGAGACTATTATGATCAGTCTTCACTATAAACTTCCCACAAACTAGATATATAGTCTAAATTTATTCAGTGCATGCATTATTGCCAACATCTCCTTATCATAGATAGAGTACCCTCTTTCTATTTTGCTCAATTTTCTACTCTCAAAGGCTATGGGATGTTTATTCTAAGTAAGGACAGCCCCTACACCTTCCCCTAAAGAATCACATTCTACAACAAATGGTAGAGAAAAATCTAGAATTGCAAGTACAGAGCATGAGCTCATTACCTCCTTGAACTTATCAAAGGTTTTTTGTGCTTCTTTTGTCCAAGTAAAGTCTCCTTTCTTTGTCAAATAAGTTAATGGAATAGAAAACTATGAAAAAAAACCTTTCACAAACCTTCTATAATAGTAGCACAATCCAAAGAACCCTTTCAGCTATGTGAGACTGGTAGGTGGTGCCCAATCCAAAATTGCTTGTATCTTTTGCTGATCTACTTTAACTCCTTCAACACTTATAACATACCCCAAATATAAAATTTTAGTTAACCCAAACTCACATTTGGACATTTTGGCATAGAAATATTGCTTCTCCAAAATCCCCAAAACTGTGTCTAGATGCTCTAAGTGTTCTTTCCATGTTTTTCTATTTATTAAAATGTCATCAAAGAAAACTAGCACAAACTTCTTGAGTTGTTTGTTGAATACTTGGTTCATGCATGAATGGAAAGTGACTAGAGCATTAGTAAGGCCAAAGGGCAGGCGTAAGAATTCAAAATGCCATAGTGACACTAGAAAGCTATCTTTTCTACATATTTATCCCTCATGTGAATCTGGTGATATCCTAATCTTAAGTCAATCTTTGAGAAATAAACTGCTCCATGTAACTCATCTATGAGTTCATCTATCCTTGGAATGGGGTATTTGTTCTTGATTGTTTTCTTATTTAATGCTCTGTAATATATACACATCCTTAGAGTGCAATCTTTCTTTTTCACAAGCATAACTGATGAAGCAAATGGGCTAGAACTAGGCCTAATGAAGCCCATATTTAAGAGTTCTCTAATGGTTTTCTCTATCTCCTCTTTGTAACCTCATGGGTGTTGGTAAGGAGTTGTAATAACAGGTTTTGTACCCTGTTCCAACTCAACCACATGCTGAAATCCTC
This sequence comes from Cunninghamia lanceolata, assembly GCA_027924645.1. Classification (NCBI taxonomy): domain Eukaryota; kingdom Viridiplantae; phylum Streptophyta; class Pinopsida; order Cupressales; family Cupressaceae; genus Cunninghamia; species Cunninghamia lanceolata. The sequence continues at coordinate 14,436,752 of BSBN01000472.1, read as the reverse complement.
TACCTGGAGGTAAACCTAGAGGTGGATCATTGAAAACAATACTATGCTTATCCAAAATTTCTTGAATCTCAAAATGATATTTACCTTTTTATTTTGGGGAACTCGAAGGATGAATCAAACATGTTGTAGCCCAAGCTATTTTTCCTCACCTAAAAGTCCTCTCCATCTTATTTGCAATTATTACTCTCGGTGCTCCACTTGAAAGGCCTCTTAAAACAACTTCTTTCCCATCTGAATGGAATTTGAATTCCATAGTCTGGTAGTTTTGGTAATAACCTCCAATGGAGTGCAGCCATTGCACACCCAACACCACATCTGTCTCACCAATACCTACCACATAGAAATCATCACTTAGTTTATAATCCCCCATAGTAATATTGAGACGCCGAATCACTTTCTTGCAAGGCATGGTAAACCCATCAACAACTGTGACATTAAAGCCTTCAAACTCCTCTATTTTCAATCCCCTCTTCATCACATATCCTTCATCAATGAAATTGTGGGTAGCCCCACTATCAATCAACACAGTCATCCTTTGTCTTGCTAGGACTACTCGAACCTTGAATGGATGATATCTAGGAGCTCCAAATAGGGTTGCCAAGGAACCCTCTTTGTTGTTCTCCACTTCTCTACCTTCTTCGGGATCAAATTTTACCACGTCATGAAATTCTTCATTCCCCTCGAATTCAGGTTCTAAAGATACTTCAATGAAATGTACTTTTCCTTTACCAAGGCATTGATGGCTAGGATCCCATGTTTCTTTGCAATAGAAACAAAGGTTCCTTCTCCTAAGCTCCTTCTTGTCATTAAGATCTATCTTCTTAGGTGCTAGGGATGGTACCGAAGGTGTACTTTTTTGTATAGTAGATGGAAAATTTTTATTTTGGAAACCACACTTTTTCTGCCATGGAATTAAACTCCTTGTTTGTTGTGCCAAAATCTTCTTGGGAAAAGTGGGTTCAAGCTGCAAACTTCTCCTAATTGCCTCTTGGAGAGTGGAAGGAGCAAAAGCTTTGATGAGCCCTTTCACAAGATGGTGCAGGAGCACCAAGATATCTATGACTTGTTTGATCTTCAATTTGTTTTGTTTTGGTTCAATAAGGTCCTATAGACCATTCAAAATGATGTAATAAGGTCCAAGTGACCACTCTCATATTAATGAAGTCATGTTAAGGTCATTGAAGTATGTCTAGTCAAAGGAAGTCATGCAATGTAAGGTTTTCTAAGAGTTATTTTGTAAAACCAATGTAAACATGTGTCGTAGAGAGGGGAAAACGACCCCACAGTTGAAAAAATAGTTGTGGACAGTTGAAAACCACATTGAATATGTACAAATACCCTCACATACCCCGAGGAGAGGGGTTGGAGGGAGTTTAGAGGTGCAAAAATTGAATAAAAACAGAATTTTCTAATTTTTTCTGTAAATCTATTGTTCCAGGCCATACCATTTCTTTGTACGAAACTATTTTGATCTGAAACCAATTGGATGTGGTAGGGGGTTGAGTTAACTTTCATTTTCAATTGGTTTGAGGTTTTTTCAGTGAATTTTGAGGGAGATATCACATTTTTTTTGGAACTACCTGTTTGACTGTGAAAACAAGGATTTTTAGGGTTTGCAATGCATTTTTGGACCTTTCCATGAATGTAGGATCCTGATTCTCATGAAATAGGTCCTTATTAACATGTACCATATGTTTCTAACCCTGACAAAGTAGGAGGAGTGTAAATGGGAGAGGTGATCACCGTTTGGAGTCAAGTTTGCATGTGAAAAGAACATGAGAATGGTGGCATGGTTATAGCAGCCAGAGATCCATCTTAACAAGGTGACCTTTTTATGTTTGTTACTATCTAATATGATCATGGAGATGGTGTTAGACCTTTGAATGAGATCTGGAAGTGATTGGAAGTGGGAGATCTAGGAAGCCCTAGGTTTTAGGCCCTAGAAATGAGGTTTTTGTATTTGAACATCTAAATGAGCAAATCAATTGATCAAACCTAGAAAATACTTGGTTTTGAACCATTTCCTAAGACTTTTTTTAGGTTTTAAGTGTGTGGGACAAGTTTGTCATAGGGTTCCTTTGTAAAATGGTCAATTTAGGCCTTGTAGGAAGGCAGCAGGGTGTTAGGACAGTCACATTCGGTCCAAAACAATAGTAGGTGAGTTTGAGATATGTTTTAGAAATTGATAAAGGGTACTCAGATCAGTCATCATTTTTGAGAGTACTTTGGGAAAGTTGAGAGAAAAATGCAAATTAGTCGCTAAACAGGGCTACTAGGATTAGGCCTAGTCAAGTGGAATTGTCAAGAACCAAGCAAAATGGTGTATGAAACCTGTTGAACCTTGTTGGTTGGGGTAGGTTGAGACCTAGAAGGTACAATATTTCATCTGAGAAGTTGGAATCCAAATTTGAGCCCTTTGGTGGAGTTTAAGGCAAAGGGAAGACTAGTGAAGTCTTATTGATTGAAGCCCACAAGCCATTATTGTTTCAAATCTTTTGATCTTGTTAAATTACCTTTGGAGACCTGACACCTCTGCATCACAAGATCTTCATACCCCTCTAGGAAGAGGTAAACAATCCTTTTTTCTAATATGTCTGGTACCATCACAACAATTTTTTGAAACTCATCTACATACTCACTAATTGTAGTCTTCTATTTGATTCTAGACAACAACTTGAAATACTCCTCTTCATCTTTGAGCTCGAATCAGTCTAGTAGCTTCTGGCTAAAGTCTTCAAATGTGTTCACTTGTTCATGGTCTTGAGTAATGGTCCCATGATACCACTACTCATAAGCATTGCCTTCAAGGTGTAATATTGTAAACTATACTGTATCCTTCTCTGTCATAGGATTGAGAGTGAGATATGTTTGTATTTTCTGCAACCATGCTCTAGCTGAAATCTTGTCACTGCCATCATAGGTAGGTGCTGCAAGCTTACTAAGTTTACTTTTGAGTTCTCTACCTCCCCTATCTTGCTCTTTTCTCTTCTAGTCCTTACCATAAATTTTAGAAAACCTCTCAAATGGAATAGCAGTTTTGAAGTCCTCTGATCGCCTAAAGTATTCGTCAAACCACTTGGTTGTTATCCTAATGATAGATGCTTCTATATTTTCAGAAAGTACATCCTATTCTCCTTCATTCTTAGGTAGGAAAATGGGCTTTTTTTGTGTAGGACATATATTGTCCTTTTTCCTCTAGAAGTGCTTACCTCACCTGTAGCCTCTTTCTCATGAATGTTGAAAGACCCTTGTAATTTTTCCATCAGCATCCTTATGACTTATGTATTTTGATTTTAGACTTCTTGGAGCTCTAATAATGTTTTTCTAAACATTTCACCCTCATTCTCAGCCATCTTCTCTTTATCTGCTTGTGTGATTATCTCCTCAACTAGGTATCCTTCCACTGCTTTCCTTTGTTCCCACAGGTAATAACTTTTTTCTCTTTCACAGGTAAACATGAAATTTCCAAACCCTAAAGGAAGGAAAGATTAGTGCTCTTATACCACTATAATGTCCCCAAATCTGATTTTTATATAAATCCTAAATCTGAAAATGACTTTTGCACATACAACACAAATATGCATTACAAGACCCAAAATCTAGCAACTAGTTTGCACAATAAACATTCCAAAATATCACAACATTAGTCCTAACCATTTTTATTATGGATTTATGATGTAAACACATGGTTAAAGGTCTGATACATAAAAATAATCCAGCAGCAAACTCCTACAGAAAATATGCAATTTCAACTACAACCCATTACACCAAATGCTGAAATACACAATATATAAATCACTAATATGTCTCCAAACCCTCAGAATGACACACAACTTAGTATGGGTGGAATATGGTGCTATAGATAATGATGTATAGAAGTACATAAAGCATACAAACCCCTACACAACAGCAAATATGAAAAACACTACTAATAACACCAAAATCACACTACAAATGCACTACAAACTCCTACAACAACACAATAGATCTGTACTACTGAATCTTGTTCGCTCAAATGAAATCCCTGAGGTGAAACTACTTTACCAACCTAAGAACACCACCCTCTAATTGTTGGGAACTCGTGTCCACTGGCCACAAGCTCTGTCTTCAATGGTTTCCCTGTCCACTGAAGCTACACAAAGCACCAGCGCTGCAAGAAAATAGAGAAATTGTCATTAACCCTAAAAAATGCAAAGTTAAATTATTTTATGGTGTGTGAGGCCAACTTGGGCACCCAAGATCTCCAACACCCAAATCTTGGGAGTTACAACTCCCACATGCCAAAACGGTGCCTCAATCAATGACCTTGAGCCACTTGCCAAAGTTGTTGTCCACATTAATTATAAATATCTTGTCAAATTTGCCCAAATCTCCACTAAATATTCCCTCCAAATCCAACACCCAAGGGGAATATTTGAGCTTTAAATACCAATAATTTAATATCTATTTGTCCCTTAATATTTGAAAATACACCAGAACAATTATAATATTAAATAATAATTTTCCCTCTAAGCTGCCATGTAAACTGACTTACTATTTGAGAACAGGAGGGACTTAGTAAAAATAATAAATGTTATTTTTGGAAAGGGGACATGATAGAGAGGAGGCGTCCTACACGAGTTGATCTGAATTTGTCATTTAACTTAGGAGTGAGATATATTTAGCTATTCCCTCCCTGGTAACCTGCTCAGCATCATCTCCAGAAGGTTTTTCTAGTTCAATAGTTTGATAAATTGATGATGCCTCTATTTGTGAAGGAGGAGGTGGTGAAGTGGGTGAAGAAGGTGCTTTTGGTAGTGGACAGATAGGTGAAGATGGGGTTTGTAGTGGTGGTTACTGAGTGAGTGGTGATGATGAGGTTGTGGCTTGAGGTGGAGATTGATGGGATTGAGGTGAAGATCGATGGGCTTGAGGGGGAGGCAAAGAAGAAGGAGCAGCCTGTGTGTCCTCTTGGTTGGGTGATGAGATGGTGGTTTGTATAAGTGGAGAAGAAGGAGGTGTATGTGTAGGAGAAGAAAGGGATGCTATGGTCACTCCTTCAAAGTCAAGCACATCAATAGTAGGAGGTTGGACATTTCTCCTCTTTCTTCTTATTAAAGGCACATCATCCTCCTCATTCTCACTGGTCTGAACATCAACTACCTTAGTTTTCTCCTTCTCCCTAGCAGCAGTTGCAGCCCTAGTTTATCTTGGTCCTTCTTGTCTGGCTGTTTCTACTATAGCCTTTGTTTCAGGAGGTGCCGGAGACTCTCCTTTCTCAATATTATTACTTTTTTGACCCTTGGACCTAGGTGATCCCACAATACTATGTCCCACTTTTTGGCTAAAGTAGGACATTGAAATCAACATTTTAAAACAAAATTTCACTTTCTGACACCTATAGGAACTAAACCATTAAGAATTTGAAGATGATATGAATTAGTGATTTTTGAGATTTTATGTGTAGATTCTAAATGTATTTTTGAAAAAAAAAGAAATAATTTGTGAATTGTTTTACATAACTTTTAATAATTTATGTTTTATAGTTAACAATATTTTTTAAAAGTGACATTTATACCATACATCATAAATTTTTTTATAGAAAAGATCAAATTATAAAATTTAAAACATAGATTTGTAACACCAATATCTAGTGTGTGGATATTTTTTCATAATTTTTTTTTGCATATATGTTTTATTAATTCTTGAAGTGAGATTAATTATAATTTAGACATAGGTTTATACCATACAACATAACTTTTTTTGTATGTATCCAAATTAGATTGTTTTTTTTGTTGAAACAAGGACATCAATACCTAGTGTGCATATATTTTTTAGAAATTTTTACTCTATTTTTTATTTTTTCACATGTGTGGAATAGAGACCTTGATGTTTGGTGAAAAACCTATGTTCACTATAAAATAGAAAATAAATATAATAATCAAATAAATATATTCAAAATCATACTTTTTGAAAATATTATACTAAGGGCTACATGCTTACAAAATAGAATTTCTAAAGGACTTCATTTGATCCCCCAATAGGTGAAGAAAAATTTCTTTTTTTGTTAGCATTTTAATAGGTGCGAAGGAGACTCCATCAAGGTTTTGATTTAAGACTAGGGGGTTATTTTCAAGGGGGTTTGATCTAAGGAGGTTTTATCTAACCCCTTTAATTACACCCATCTAGATGGAACCCCTCATTGCTTAAACCATGATGTAGGAGCATCCTAGGTTGAAGAGCAATCTTGCATCAACCAAAAATATTTGCTTTCTTTTTTTTTCTTGCATTTTAATTGTAGTTTAGTCATATGTAGTTTCAACATTTTCTAGCGCATTCTACCACATCTTCATATCAGAGCTCATGGAGTAGGATTTAGTTTCTATGCCATGTCGGCTACATCATACTTAGATTTAATGAGATTTGAACTTGTTGAGGAAAGCTATCACTATCAGAAGATCATCAACATTCATAGAATAGAGCATTCATCAGTTAGCATGAAAATACAAGGTTTGAGAAGCACTTTCATCACTTGTAGAGCCAAATGGAATGTCACATAAGACAGTTTGGAACTAGATAGACCTTAGTTGAGAACCACATCAAGTTTCATTCATTTACATAGCATTACCAAGAGTTATAGGCCAAACTACATATTTCCTACGTGTTTCATCATTTATTGGAATTTGAGATCTCTTAAGGCTAACGTAGAGGATTATTTGAGATTGAAGATGATATATAAGCATTTCCTAGATGCACTAAGAAGAGTAGTTTTAGCTATCTGATGATTTAACAAGAAGATAGGTACTTCCCAGAGGAACTTCAATGCCATATCTTTCATGTAAGTTTTAACTCGGAAGGCAGGCCTATGAGCCCTTGATTGTAGCCCGCATGTTGCCATCATATAAGAATTATGATTGTCTGATATATTGAGTATATGAATCTTCCATTGCATTCCATCCAAGTGTTTTGTCTATGTTATTTCTATTATGTTTACTCTAGCTACATGATTGGACAATCCATTCTATGGACCCTCCACCCATGACTGCACCAAGTGGTATCAGAGTGAAGTTTGTGAATCCTTTGGGAGAGAAGGCATTTCTAGAAGATCTTGTAGTGAAAAGATCACCAACTTGAGGCAGTCTACTTGTTTATATCATCAGAGTGCCGATTGTGAGGTAGTTTCTACCTTGTAGTCAGATCACCGAATTGAGGCAGTTGCACCGGATCCTAGGAAGAGATACCACCAAGGAGGATGTCTTCTATGACTAATGTTGCTGGAAGAATGGAAGAAATGGTAGAGATGGTGAGGACAATGAAAGTTAGATTGGATGTTGTAGAAGAAGATAGAAGAAGAGGACTAAACCCTAGACATGGAGATGAAAGTGATGATGAAGAATTTCAATTAGCTGACCAAAATGAAGAAGCCCTAGAAGAAGAAGAATTAGACCAAGTAAAGATGTTGAAAGCTATTTCTAAGATGGGTAAGAGACCTAGAATGGAACTATCAAACTATACCTAAAATTTAAACCCTGAGGAATTGATTGATTGGATAAATGACCTGGAGGAATACTTTGAATATGAGGAAATTGAAGATCCAGAGAGAGTGATATTTGCAAAAACTAAATTGAAAGGAGATGTTGCTATTTGGTGGAAAGAAGTTCAATTAGAAAGAAATAGGAGAGGAAAAGAGAAAATCATAAAATGGGATAGGATGGTGACAAAATTGAAGAATTAGTTCATACCTACTGACTATGAGTAGGAATTATTGAATAGATTACAAAACCTAAGGAAAAAGGAGAAATCTGTGAAGGAGTACACTAAGGAATTTCATATGATGATCCTCAGGATTGGACATAGTGAAGAAAGCAAGGAGAAAGTGGCATGGTACATAAATGGATTGAGGATAAACATTCAAGATGAACTAAGTTTGGTAAGGATGACAACAGTGGAAGAAGCATATCATTTTGTGTTGAAAGTTGAAGGCAAGTTGAATAAGAGACATGAACAAAGGCAGAGAGGTAGAGGAGGAAAATTTCAAAGAGGTAGAATGTATTCTAAAGGAGAAAGATCATATGTAGAGCAAAGCAAGGAGAGTAGCCCATACCACAAAGAAGAAAAAGACAATAATTCATACTACAAAGGGAGAGATGATAGAAATTTTTATCATAGTAGTAGAGGAAGTCATAATTATTACCACAATGAAGGATATCAGAGAGATGAAAGAGGATTTGATAAGAGATCATTCAAGGGAACTTATTTCAAGTGTGGAGGTAAAGGACACTAAGCATTTGAATGTCATCAAGGGAGTATGATAAAAAGGATAGAGAACAATGCAAGAGTAGCTTATGCGAAGGAATAATTGGTTGGATCACCTAGTCAGTGGGAAAGCCAGAGAAAAGAGAGTTATTGATTATGAGGAGAGATTTATTTCAAGTAGAGACAACTAAGGAACCACTATAAAGGAAAAGTTTATTTCAAGCAAGATGCAAATCAGGAGGTAAATGTTGTAAAGTTATCATTGATAGTGGTAGTACTGATAATTTGGTTTTATATGAGATGGTGACTAAGATGAATCTGGAGAGGTTGAAACATCTGAAGCCCTACAAGATAGCATGGATTCAAGATGAGTACAAGGCACTAGTGAGTGAACAATGTCTGGTGAAATTTCATATAGGATCTTATGTTGATGAGCTATTGTGTGATATTAAGCCGATGGATGTATCTCATATATTGTTGGAACACCATGGTAGAATGATAGAAAGGAAATACATGATGGAAGGAAGAATACTTATACTATAACATCAAATGGAAAGAAACATATCTTGATACCTTTGGAAGATGAACCTAAAAGTGAAGTATGTGGAAATACTAGAATTTGTTTGGTGGATGGAAGGAAAATTTTGGATGGATTGAGACATGAGAATATGTGTTTTGCATTGATTCCAAAGAAGTATGGAACCTAAAGTGTATAAACCACTACCGCAAAAGAAGAAGAACCACCGCCAGAAGAGATAACTAAATTATTGACAAAGTACCAAGATATCATTTTAGAGAATGTACCTAAAGGATTGCCACCCATCTGGAGTATCAGTCATCATATGGACCTTCTGCCTAGAGCTAGTTTGCCTAACAAAGTGGCACATCAGATGACACCAATAGAAAATGTGGAGCTGAATTGAAAAATATAGGAGCTGTTGAGGAAAGGATTGATCAGAGAAAGTTTGAGCCCATGTGCAGTACCTTTAGTACTAGCACCAAAGAAAGATGGAGAATGGAGGATGTGTACAGACTTGAGAGTAATCAATAAGATCATAGTTAAGTATAGATTTACGTTGCCAAGGATGGATGACATCATGGATTGTTTGAATGGAGCAAAATATTTCACAAAGGTAGACTTGAAGAGTGGATACCATTAGATTAGGATTAGAGAATGATATGATTGGAAGACTACATTCAAGATAAATGAGGGATTGTACGAGTGGTTATTCATGCCTTTTGGATTAACTAATGCACCAAGTACTTTCATGAGATTGATGAATGAGGTTTTGAAGAAATTCTTGGGTAAGTTTGTTATTGTATACTTGGATGATATTCTAATTTTTAGTAAGACAAAGGAGGAACATTTGCAGCATATTAGACAAGTATTGCAAAGGCTAAGAGAGGAGAAATTGTTGATAAACATCAAGAAATATAGTTTCATGAAGACAAAGCTAGTATGCTTGGGATTTGTGATTTCTACGGAAGGATTGAAGATAGACCCTGAGAAGGTCAGAGCAATTATTGAGTGGCCAACACCTATGAACATTGGAGAGGTAAGATCATTTCATGGACTAGCAAGTTTCTATCAGAAGTTCATCCAAAATTTTAGTATTGTATCTACACCAATGACAAAGACAATGAGGGGTGATAGGAAGGACTTTAAGTGGACATCAGAAGCACAAAAGAGTTTTGAATTGTTGAAGCAGAAGGTGACAAAACAACTAGTGTTAGCATTACCAGATTTTAACAAAGTATTTCAAGTTGATTATGATGCCAGTGGGAATACAATAGGAGAAGTGTTAAGTCAAGAAGGGAGACTAGTAGCATATTTCAGTGAGAAGTTGAATGATGAAAGGAGAAGATATTCAGTTTATGATCAGGATTTCTATGCCATAATTCAAGCTTTGAAGAAGTGGAGACATTACTTGTTGCCAAAGGAATTTGTGTTTTACACTGACCACCAAGCTTTGCAGTATTTAAATAGTCAAGGTAAGTTGAATTAGAGACACATGAGATGGGTAGAGTTCATTTAGAGTTACAAATTTGTATTGAAGCATAGGAGTGGAAAGTCAAACAAAGTTGCAAATGCATTGAGCCAAAGAAGGAACCTATTGACAGAGATGCGAATAGAAGTACTAGTGATGTAGTAGCATCTGAAAGCATTCAGAACAATTGAGATAGTTGACAATGAAGTTACAGATTGTAGAGAGAGCAACCTTGGAGAATTTCAACATTTGAATATTAGAGGTTGTAGATTTGGAATTAACATCTAGACATAGTTAGTTATAACATATCAAGAATTTAGATCATTTGGATTTGATTCCAGAGAGTTATCGCTACTGGAAGATTGACTATTTTTGTAGAATAGAGCCGATAGAGTTTAGTGGAGTCTAATCGGCTTGTGGAGCAAATCCGTGACTTGCAGAGCAAAAAGGAACATTGCTCAATGAAGTTTAGGACCTGGCTAAACTTCAATGGTGATCCATACAAAGTTCTATGCATTTGTGGAATAATGCCTTAGGTTTAGGCCCGACCTATTTCATGTACATGTTACATAAGCTAGCCATTGCAATTAGGCTGACTTGATCATGATTCGAAGTCTTGTGGATGATATAAATGAAGGATAATGATCTGTTACAAGATGGAAATGATGAATTGATTGATAGCATGAAGATATGAAGTGATATCTAAAGTTGTTTTGATTCAAAGGAGTAGCAGAACAAAGTAGAAGGTAGAGTAGGAAGCAAAATGAGTTGCAGAGCAAAGAATTGAATTTTAGAAGAAAGAAATCATGAAATAATATTGTTGTATGAATCTTTTGTAATCCCTAGGTTGTGGCCTAGCATCTGTAAAGCCCTTAAGGCATGTGTAATTTGATTTGAAGTATAATATATGAAGAATGAGCTTTGAAGGCTAGGTTTTTCCCTGTTAGGGTTTTCCCAGGATACATCTTGTGTTATGTGTTCATGAATACCTTTTACCTTTCTATTGTTTAATTGTTAGCTTCTGTTGCATATCTATTATGATCATGGTGTTTTTCAGATAAGGCTACAAGGTTGGACAATCCCTCACCGAACCCTCCTACCTTGACTGCATCAAGTGGTATCAGAGTTGGTTTCAAATCTGCTGGGCTAGTTGTGAATCTATTAGAAGGTGGCAAATCTGATATAGTGTTGTGTTAAACCCTAGAAGTAATGAGTGTCATCGCTGAAGAAGATCAAGGAAAGGAATATTTGGTAAGCTTTTCAAATTTAGTTGTTTATCTATTTTGTTTCAAATGGGGAAGATTGGAAAAAGGATGAAGAAAGAAAATGAGACCCTAATATGCGAAAACGATATTTTGGAAGATGAACTGTGCAAAATCTAGAAGTATAATGTAGAATTGTTGGATAAGATGAAAGATCTAGGAGTAGACAAGTTTGATGCCCTTGAAGAAGAACTGGAAGATGTAAAGAGTAGAAATGAAGACCTAGAAGTAGAGCTGAAATTGTTTGAGGATGTTGAAAAGAAATTTGCAGAACTAGAAGAAGGATTTAAGTTGTTTTATAAGGTTGAACAGAGGAACACATATCTAGAAGGCAGTTTGGAAGAATTGAAGAAGGAGAACAATTTGCAGAAAAGTGAAATATCAAAATTAAAAGAGCAAAAAATTAGTTAGAATAGTCACTTGTAGCATGCAGAGAAGAGAATGAAAATATGAAATCTAAACCTAAATTTTGTGATGTTTCTTGTGATACTAATGATTTGTGTGATGATGCAGAAGTTCCTTTAGAAAATGAAATTAAAGATGACAGTGTGGCAGAACCTGGAGTTGTTGGTGATGGTATTGGTTTCAAAATCATGCAAAGAATGGGATATGAAGGATAAGGATTGGTAAAGCATCAGCAAGGAATTACAGAACCTATTGAACTAGTAATCAGATCAAGAAGTGAAGGCCTTGGATATGACAAAGGCAAGGATGTTATGGAAAATTCAAACAAGTCAAATCAGAGAAGAAGTATGTATTGTTCACAGTGTAATAGACATGGACATGAGAAGGAGTTGTGTTGGGATCTTTACCCTTGTAAGTTTTGTGGATTAAGGAATCATTTTGAAAGGATGTGTTGGAATAGAATGGGAAGGAGAAAATCTATGACAGGTTGCATACAGAAAGATTATGGATGGATTGATGGATAGGAATGGAGAAATATTACTGGTATGTTCAGAGGGAGGTATAAACTGAAGTATTCATATGTTGGATCAGGTTGCAGAGATAGAAGACCTTATGCAGAGTAGAACAAGAGCAGAAATTCAAACTACAGAGGGAGAAATGATAGGAGTCACAATTCTTATCACAATGAAGGATACATAAGAGATGAAAGAATATTTGATAGAAGACCATTCAGAGGAACCTGTTTTCAAGTTTGGAGGAGAAAAGAATTAAGCAATGAATATCATCAAGAACTTGTTGCCAAAGAAGCTAATGAAGGAGAAGTAGTAACTAATTTAGAGATAGTTTGTGCAGAGGAAGAAGAGCCTATTAGTACAGAGTTAGTTTGTGCATGATTTATGCAGAAGAAGAACCCTTAGAATCACTAAGTTTGACAAAAGAACCAGAAGAGAATGATGCAGAGATAGTTTATGTAGAGGAAGAAGAAGAACCTTTTGAATCATTGAGTATAATAGAGAAATTGAAAGAAGGTGAAGCATTGATCTTAAGGAGATTTATGTTATAGAACTGAGAAAAATAGTACAAGAGAGAATTTATGTAAAACCATTTGAGAAACAGTGTAAAGCATAGTAGAGAAAGAGAAGTTCATGACAGATATTGTATTGGAGGAGAAAGATTGTGTACCAGAATGAAGTAAATATGGATAAAGAAATAGGGATGAGTAAAAGGAAAGTGTATGCAGAGATGAAACTGTAAGATTTTGATGAATGCAGAGGAAATTGTGTTAAGAATCAGAGAGTAGACAGTGTTATAGAGAAATTAAGAAAGTGTATTGACTGACTCAGAAAGTAACTTGATTGTTTCAAAGGATGCATGAATGAATTTGATTGAAGTAGACATTGATCTTGAGGCAACTTGTGGAGAAGACTTGCTCAGACCACCGATCATTGAGGCAGTGCAAGGCTTGCTGGTAGACCGCCGAACCTAGCTATGACAAGATGAAGAACTTGAGGCAGTTTTGCAGGGTAGACTTGAACTTACCACTGACCTTGAGGCAGTTGTAAGTACATGAAAATAGATCACCAAATCTAGATTACTTTTGAGGCATGTTTGCAAGGTAGACTTGAATAGACCACTGACCTTGAGGCAGTTGGAAGTAGCTGAAAACAAACCGCCAAACCTATCCTAAGGGATCACATTGAATATGATATAATATAGACCAAAGTGAAGAGGTTCACTTTTCAAATAACCCTGAGAGTCTGATGCAAGAGCATCTAGAAGCATTCAGAACAATTGAGATAGTTGACAGTGAAGTTGCAGATTGCAGAGAGAGTGACCTTGGAGAATTCTGGCATTTCAATATTAGGGGTTACAGATTTGGAATTAACATATAGAGATAGTCAGTTATAACATATCAAGAATTTAGGTCATTTGGCTTTGATTCCAGAGAGTTATCGCTATCGGAAGATTGACTATTTTTGCAGAATAGAGCTGATAGAGTTTAGTAGAGTCTAATCAGCTTGCAGAGCAAATCCGTGACTTGCAGAGCAAAAAGGAACACTTTTCACTGAAGTTTAGGACCTGGTTGACGTTCAATGGTGATTTGCATGAAGTTCTATGCATTTGTGGAGCAGTGCCTTAGGTTTAGGCCCGACCTATTTCATGTACACATTACATAAGCTAGTCACTGCAATTAGGCTGACTTGATCATGATTAGAAGTATTGCAGTGGATATAAATGAAGGATGATGATCTGTTACAAGATAGTAGTGAGGAAGTGATTGATATAATGAAGATATTAAGCGATATCTAAAGTTGTTTTGATCTAAAGGAGTAGCAGAACAGAGTAGAAGACAGAGCAGGAAGCAGAATGAGTTGCAGAGCAGAGAATTGAATTGTAAAAGAAAGAAATCATGAAATAATATTGTTGTATGAATCTTTTGTAATCCCTAGGTTGTGGCCTAGCATCTATAAATCCCTTGAGGCATGTGTAATTTGATCTGAAGTATAATATATGAAGAATGAGCTTTGAAGGCAAGGTTTTTCCCTATTAGGGTTTTCCCAGGATACATCTTGTGTTATGTGTTCATGAATATCTTTTACCTTTCTATTGTTTAACTGTTAGCTTCTGTTGCATATCTATTATGATCATGGTATTGTTCAAATAAGGCTACAAGGTTGGATAGTCCCTCACTGGACCCTCCTACCTTGACTGCATCAAATAGGATTTGAAGAACTTAAGCATATTTATGAAGATGATCTAGATTTTGCAAAAGCATGGAAAGCATGTAAGGAACTTGTTGTGACAAATAGAAGTAAGTGGTTGGATTATTTCATTCAGGAGGATATGTTGTTCAAAGGAAATCAATTGTGTATACCTAGGAGTTTAATGAGAGACAATTTGATCAAGAAGAAGCATAGTGGTGAATTGGTAGGACATTTTGATATTGAAAAAAAAAGTGGCTTTAGTGAGTGAACATTATTTTTGGCCTTAGATATATAAGGATGTAAGGAAATTTGTTCAAAGTTGCAAAATTTGTCAAGTTACAAAAGGGAGTAGTCAGAATATTGGATTGTACAAATCTTTGATAGGACCAAAGAGACCTTAGGAAGATATAAGCATGGATTTCATATTAGGTTTGCCAAGAACATAGAGGGGATATGATTCTATATTTGTAGTAGTGGACAAATTTTCAAAGATGGCACATTTCATTCCTTGTAAGAAACAGATGATGTTGTACATGTTGCTGACCTACTTTCAAGGAGATTGTGACATTGCATGGATTACCTAAGAGCATAGTTTCAAACAGGGATACAAGATTCATAGGATATTTCTAGAGGACATTGTGGAAGAAAATGAAGACAGACCTAAAGTTCAGTTCAACATTTCACCCACAGATAGATGGAAAAATAAAAGTGGTAAATAGGAGTTTGGGTAACTTGTTGAGATGTTTAGTAGAAGATAAGGTAGGAAATTGGGATCTAATTCTACTACAAGCAAAGTTTGCATACAATAATTCAGTGAACAAAAGTACAAGGAAGACACCACTTGAAGTTGTGATAGGAGTACAACCTAGAGGAGTTGCAGAGTTGAGAAACATCAGTATGGAGAATAAGAGGAGTGAAGAGGAAGAAGAATTTACAGGATACATGGAGACAGTACATAATTAGGTCAGGAAGCATTTGGAGGAGATGAATAGTAAGTATAAGGCACAAGCAGATGAGAAGAGAGACATAAGGAATTTTATGTTGGAGATAAAGTAATGGTATACCAAGGAAAAGAGAGATTTCCATTAGGGACATACAACAAGCTGAAAATGAGGAAGTTTGGACCATGTAAGATTCTTAAGAAGTTTGATTTAGGAAATGCATATGAAGTGGAGTTACCAAAGACATTTGGTATATCGCCTATATTCAAAATTACATATCTATATCAATATCATGAGGGAGAATCAAGTGATAATGTTGAAGATGGATTAAAGAATTAGTTACCACAGCAACAACCAGAGTAGATAGAATAGATTTTGGATAGCAGAGTTAGATGCAGCACCAAAGGCAAGCAATATAAAGAGTACCTAGTTAAGTGGAAAGGAAGATTGAAAGAAGATCCATCATGGATTTCTTCGGCTAAGGTAGGTCACCTTGGTTTTCCTCTAGTCCTAGAAAAGTGAGGGACTCACCTTTTCAAAAACCTTGAGTGTCTGATGCAAGAGCATCCTAGGTTGAAGAGAAATCTTGCATTAACCAAAAATATTTGCTTTCTTTTCTTTTCTTGCATTTTAGTTGCAGTTCAATCATTTGCAATTTCAACATTTTCTACCACATTCTACCACATCTTCATATCAGAGCTCCTAAAGTAGGATTTAGTTTATATACCATGTCAGCTACATCATATTCAAATTTCATGGGATTTGGACTTGTTTGTGGAAAGTTATGTCTATCAAAAGATCATCAGCATTCATAGAATAGAGCATTCATCAGTCAGCATGAGCATACAAGTTTTGCAGAGCACTTCCATAACTTGCAGAGCCAAATGGAACATCACATAAGGTAGTTTAGAACTAGATAAACCTTCGTTGAGAGCTGTATCAAGTTTCATTCACTTGTGGAGCATTACTAAGAGTTATAGGCCGACCTACATGTTTCCTACATGTTGCATCATTCATTGGAGTTTGAGATCTCTTAAGGCCGACGCAAAGAATTCTTTGAGCTTGAAGATGATATATAAGCATTTCCTAGATGCACTAAGAAGATTAGTTTTATCTATTTTATGATTTAGCAAGAAGATAGGTCTTTCCTGGAGGCACTTCAATGCCATATCTTTCTTGTAAGTTGTAACCCAGAAGGCATGCCTATGAGCCCTTGATTGTAGTTTGCATGTTGCTGGCACATAAGCATTATGATTGTCTGATATATTGAGTATATGAATCTTCCATTGCATTTCATCTAAGTGTTTTGTCTATGTTGTTTCTGTTGTGTTTACTCTAGCTGCATGATTGGACAATCCATCCCTAGGACCCTCCATCCATGACTGCACTAAACCATTAATTTTTCTAAAATATATGTGATTTCAAACAAAAATTAGGATGTCCCAAGTTTGGGACTCAGTATTGTGGGATCACCCACCCCTTGGATGGATATGGATCAAACATTCATATGGATTCTTTAGCCAATCCAAGGTCCTATCAATTACAATCTTAGCCTTGTTGTCAATGGAGAAATCCTCCATTGAATTCTAATCAATGTCCTCCATGGGCTTACCAAACACATTATTCTTATCATAGGAGTGATCTAGGACCTTTCCATCTTCTTTCATCCCCTTAGGGATCCTCCCTATTGAACACAATGAGGTGTTGAGATGGGGATGATGAATCAGCACACACCACAACTTAAACAAATATTTGTAGATAAAACTGAATAACTTCAAGAGCAAAAATAAAATCCTGCAACACAAAAATCAACATAGGAACACCAGGATTTTTACATGGAAAACCCTAAAATAGGGAAAAACCATGGTGAGTGTTAGCTCATAATATATTATGCTCATTGCAAAAATGTTACAACATTATTTTTGGGCTGCAACCTAAGGAAGCTACTACTCCCTAAATATTCTTCTCACTGCATTTAGGATTTACAAGGATAGATATGTGTACTACTACAAAGTAAACATCTGACTTATGGTGATAATGCAGTCTTCTTTTTTTTTTTTCTCAAAACATGCCTTCAAACTGATTCTGCACACTTCATACCTTGCCCTCTGCTATATCATATTCACACTCACATCTTTTTTTTCAAAAATGAATTTTATCTTCTATAAATATCCTCCACAACATTTCAAAACATTGATTAGGTCAACATCATAAACATCATTGGATGAAATGTGTAACTCTTCAAAGGTCAGCCTCAATACATACAACATGATAAGAAAACTTGTTACACATACCATAGACTTAACTTGTCAGCTCAAACTTCTCAAAATTGCAAACTGTTCATCTTCACACTATCGAGGAGAAGTCAAAATCTTCATGTGGACCAAAAATTCAATCACGTATAATTTCAACATCATACATTCACCTTTCTTCTGAAGTATTAGATCAATCTATAAAACCACACAGTAAGAAATATGATGAACTATAGGAAACAGAGTATTTCGGACCACATGTGACACTTGATAACTCAAGATATAGCATTGCGATGCAAGAAAATAAGGAATATCTACATGCAGATCAAACCTAAGATATATTGGAACATGTAAGACCTTCATACAAACTTTTATGATTGATCTGTATATATTTCATCTTCCGCAAAAGCTTAAACATGTGTATTTAGGCTTTAGAATAGTCTGTATTGCCTCTGTCACTTGGTTTTTGACTTTATGGACCACCAAACCACTTGATACTTCATCATGGCATGCCTTATACATCTCTGAGCCTATCCTCAGAATCACATGACAAAAATATGTCTTCCAAAGGAATGTGGAGCATTCCATTAAGTCTCCATCATTGCTTTGCCCTATCTAAGTAGTAACTGATACTCTATCCCTTGTAACTTTTTTTGCTGAAGATGTGAAGACTTGAAAACTTGGATATATCATTTCAATACCTGGATAAACTTGTCTTCAGAACTGTAAGATCAAATATTACTCTATGGAGAAATGTGGACCAAAACAATGTTACTCTACCTTGGGATATGCACTGTGAATTCCTTAGACATATTTTTGGTATTTATCATTTAGTGCGGTAATCCAAACTGATGAGATATACATGTAGGGATACTAGAAACATGGATGGACATGAGTATTTACCTTTGCATCATGTGCAGACACAAAACTGATCACCTCATCATACTTAGACTATTTTCTCTTCTCTCAGATTGGTTTGCCTTGACCATGCTGACTCTATCTCTATACAAGTTTGTCCTTATATTTCCATATACTATGTTGACATCAATGAAAACACATATTGCCAACAATCTTACCCTTTGTTATTGATGGAAACATATACTCCCCCTTAGATATATATTTCTCTCTCCCCCTTTGACATCAAGGACAAAGGGCTCTGAATGTCAAGTGTTTCAAATTTCAAATGTTCTAACTACTCCCCCTTACTACTTCACTCCTATACTCAATACTTCTTCAATAATTTAAATTAGGGAGACTCCCCTTAACAATGTTATCCAACAAAACTAGCTAAAAATGTACTACAACACTTTCTAATACTTTTACATATGTACAAAGAAATCATAATTGCATGAGTAAAACATAAATATACATTTTAAACTAGAAGAAGGAAAAATACTCTTGTAAGACACCTTTAATTTTGCAAGGTGTGCCTCCCAATCCTTCTTCACAACTTCCCAATCCTTCTTAGTGAAGGCAAGCAAACTACACTGACTCTTGATCTAAGCAAGGTGATCTTCTCCTTCATCTAGAGAACTAGGTACCAGATCTTTATGTGCCATCTTTTCTGCACTTGCTAATACACTGGTCAAGGAGGTAAGCCTTGCACTTACCAGATCTCTAAGCTGACAATACTGTATAATGACCTTTTCTTTTTGTTCTTGTAGCTGGAAAAACTATCCATGCAGCTTCTCAATTTCTATCCTTGTACCATCTTCATCACTAACTAGATCATAGATACCAGAGGCCTGACCAATATGTGACTCTATTGAGTCCATTTGTTCCTTAATGCTCTTTATAGAATTAGGCCATTTTAAACAAAACTGAAACAAAACTCTAGCTTCTTCTAAGAATTTCTATACATCTCTCAGTTTTTCTTGCAGTTTCCCATGTGCAACATTGTACTTGTCAGATATTTTGGTTAATCTCTTATCATATACCTTCTTTGTCATTTCCTTTTCTAATTTTTCTTCTAGACCGATAGAATAATCTTTGAAAGAATCTAACAAAAGCTTTAACTTTTCCACACCGGATAAAGAATCATCAATGGTTTCTCTGGGGATTCCTTCTTTCAACACTTTAACTACTTCTTCTATCAATTCTGTGCACTTTTGGTGTGTTGATAGTATCTCCTTTTGTGTGGAGGCATGAAATACATCACTAAGCAGAAGCTTCTACAGGGGAGAGATCTTTGCAATATCAACTTGTCCCTATTGCATTGGAAGTTGTAGTAGTTGTGTAGATACCACTGGTTCAAATTGCAACTACATGTCCAATAAGCTCTTTAATGAACCTCTAGAGGATTGACCATCAATCTTTACATTTTCTTCTTCCTTCCTTTCATCATCACCAGATTTATCCTCAGTCTTCTTCTCTTCTTCAATAGATTTAGGAGGAGGCAAACTTTTAGTATTTAGTGCTTCTGTTTTCTCTAGGATCTTTTCTTCTTTTTTTTATCATCAACAATATTCTCCAATATCAGAGGGGCATTATTTGTAACCATGTCTTCTTTCACATTCTCATCTTTAGACATATGCACATGCTGTGCATTATTAGGCTCATTACTCCCTAGAATAGTTTTATCATGCTATAATTGCTCTTCATTGTCTAGAGGGACTTTCAGTCTTTTAGCAAGTTCTACTTTCCATAGAGTCTCATTTCTCAATCTCTCAATATCCTCTTTGTCTCTACTCATCAAAATGCCTACTCTCTATTTTGTTCTAAATTCTTTGTTATATAGTTGAGCCATTTTTTCTCTATCTTCATCAAAAAATGAGGAGCCAGTCTTCTCCAAGGCAAATGCCTTTATCTTTCCATCCTCTTCTATAGCTTCTTGCCTTCTTGTGTAGTTAAAACATTTTTCAAATCATTGGGCAATTGATCCTTAATCTTATCTAGGCCAGTGTCAAATGTAACCAGATACTTGACTATAGCTTCTTCAATGGTGGCCTTATCTTCCTTATTGGACTCAGAGTACATTTTTGTTGTCTATTCTAAGAGACCAAATTCTGAAATACTATTGAATAATGCATCAAATTTTAAGGGGCTATGTTCCCTTACTTGAGGGGATTTGTCCTTCTTCTTCCCCTTGCCTTTTCCTTTGCTTTTACTGATTCTTCTTCTTTCTTTTCCTTCTCAACTTTCTCTTCACTATCTGTCTCAATAGTGCTGACTTTTGCTTTCTTTGCACTTGTCTCTTCTCTTGAGGAATGAGACATCTTCTTGTTCTTCCAAACCAACTGAGGTCCTTCCTCTACTTCTTCTTATTCATCCTCACAACTGATATACTTTTCTCTTTTGGCCTTTTCTTTTACTCTTCTCCTCTTAGGAGGCTCTTTCTATACTAAGGCACTGGATGCTGCTCTCTTCTTTGTAGGCATGGTTCTGGAGGATTTTAGAATAATAGGAGAGGGGGTAGAGGTCCTAGCTAACCTTCTTGTGCTGGGAGTACTCTCCAGAGAAGCAGGCATACCTATGTATTTCTCCACAGGGCTCTTTGGTGTAACAATCTCCTCCAACTTAGTTTTCATATTTTCAACATTTTTCATTATCTCCTTTTCCTTTTATTTCAGGTGCACTTCACTAGATTCTTCTTCATATGTTCCAAACCTATCTACTACTGGATCGCTTAGTTTACTAAGCATCATTTTTGCAAGTCCTGTGATTGCATCTTCTACTACTTCATATCCCATTTTCAGTACCCAAACTGTTCTAGGTTCCACTGCTTCCATGATGAATTCATCTTTGGTAACCATAAAGGTTATGTCCTTCTTGTATTTCTCAACAAATTTTGTTAGTATCCTCTCTCTCTCTTGCATTATTTCTTGAAAGGTCTTGAAGAAACCCCATAGCATAGATTTATGAGCATCTAGGTCTCTAATCCTTCTTAAATGATCACAGATTTGAATTGCAACAGGAATGTTGCTCAACCACACAATATGTTTTACACTAGGCAACTCCCTAAGAAAGTAAAACAATAAAAATATGATAAGGGTACCATACCAGAATGGGTACCAAGAATCCTTGGTCTTCTATAGATTCTCCATCAATTGTTGTCTCAAAAGCTCACATAAATCAATGTCTAGACCCTCTTTCACCATCTGGTGAGCAGTGTGTATAGCTATTGTTGATATTGAATTCTCTCTATTTGTGTAATATATCTTGTAATCGATCAGCATTGATACATACTTCACTACCAGATCATTTATGTCATTCACTATTAGGGAACGTTTGTCAAATTTTGCACCAGTGAGATTCACAACCATCTCATTTTTCATAGCCTTCATTGTCAGAATAGGTCCTACAGAACATAAACTAGTAACTACCTTGATAGCTTGCTTATTGATCATATGCGAAATGCCCAACCACATAAACTTGTCATTAATATGGCTCATCACATACTTAATCCAATCATTCTCATAACAGAAATTCAAAAAGTTATTCCACACATCTAGCTTCTTCTCTATCAAACGCTCAAATTTAGGTTTTAGTTCAAAATCATCTCCAGTTAGCTCATTAACTCAGATCCCCTTTATCTTTGTGTGATCAAATTCATCCAATTTCGTGTGGATGTAGATTCACACATCCTCTGTATGCATAACACCATAAGAAACTTTTGATAACATGCCTTCCAGATCCATCTCCATGGATTTGTAGGGGTGCTTCTTAAACTTAGGTCTTGTTTGTTCTAAGACATCAATCACTTGAGGGGTAAACATCATGAATCACTTCTGAAACTAGGGTTTTAGCAAGAAATGATAAATACCTTTGAATTTCTTTGTCGTTAGGGTTTCACACAATAGCTTGAAATTTCTTCAAATCACTTTTACTCTGCTCTTCACTATTCAAATGTTCCATCACAAATGACTTAATCATATGCAAAAACACTTTTTTGAAGACCTAAAGTGCATTAATTGTAGTGAATAAAGTTAGGTCAAAAAGCTAGCAAACCCTCATTATGTTGACACAGTCACCTTTAATCACTTCACAAATCTCTGCAATAGGAAATATCATACCAGAATTATCATCAGTAGATCAATAGTGTTGATCTACACATGTACTAGTGTGTTGAAAGCATCAGCACCATATCTTTGGCAGGGGCTTAAGGACTTTATGTTAAAACTCCCCCTGAGCCAAAGTACTTCAACTAGTTTCTAGAGGAAACATCTACACTAGGAGTTGGCACATACTCATTCTTTGCCTCATTCTCATCTTTATTCTTCTAGATCTTTTTCATTTCCTTCTTAATTTCAACTAGATTAATCTACTTGTGTGAAACAAAGGGTTTCACAGTCTTGGATATGCAAAACTTGGCTATGTGTCCTGGTTTGTTGCATTTATGACAAGTGAAATTTGATAGCTGAGCATTACCATTTCTCCTCACTGTAGATCTACAATTAGTTACCTTGTGGCCAAACTTGTTACAAGTGTAACAATATCCATGAAAGGGTTGAGCATTATCCCTATTATTCCTTGACATTTTACTTATGCATTTATTAGCCTTATGTCCCATCTTATTGCAAGCATAACACCTTATATAATTCTGATTTAACTTACTCCTACATTCAACAACTTTATGACCAACCTTATTGCAAGCATAACACCTTACAACATTTTGATTCATCTTACTTCTACAATAAGTATCTTTATGACCAAATTTATTACAAGCATAGCAATTACCATTGAAACCTTGAGGATACCTGATAGGAGCAATTTGTTTAGGTGCAAGCTTTCTAAAATTCTTCTTCATATTCTTCCTTTGTCTCCGAACAAGAGTAAATTTATCTTCTTTTGTATCTCTGGAGGCATTCTTCTTAGGATCTTCAGTGCAGGCCTTTTCTTTCTTTGTTTCAAACTTTCCTTCTGATTGGAAGTTATATAAATTTAAAAAAGCATTGATCATGGGACTCTTCCTTTTTTCAAAACCAAGGCTTGATTTTTCTTTGTTGGCTTTTGAGAGTTAATTATCTCACCAAGGATTTTAGATCCTCCTTTTAGTTCTTTCTTTAGAGTGACAACTTCTTCCTCAATTTTGAACATTCAGTTGATTTTTCATAGAGCTTGATATTTAAGCAATCTTCAATCCTTTTTTCTTCTTCAACCATGACCTTCAAATTTGAGATCATTTCTTTTGCCTCCTTGAGCTTTATGTCACCTCCTTTATCTCCTTCTATTAGATTTTTCAGTCTTCCAATTTCTTCTTTTGATTCTTTGGCCTTTGTCTTCAATTTTTCAATTGTCTCCTTTGCTTTCTCAAGCATGTCTTCATATTCTATATTTAGTTCTCTTGCTTCATCCAGTTCATCAAGGACTGACTTGAGTTCCCCTTCAAGGTCTACTTCACACTCATTTAGATCAAGGTCCCAACCTTCAGGTTCATTTCTTCTAGATCTGGTTTCGGTAAAAATACATCATTGTCCATAACTTCAGATTCCATGTGTTCATGTGCAGGATCAACCTCAGTTGTTAGGCTTCTCAAAGGTACTTGGCTCTAATACTAATTGTTGAACACAATGAGGTGCTGAGAGGGGGAGGTGAATCAACACACACTAAAACTTAAACAAATATTTGCAAATAAAACTGAATAACTTAAAGAGCAGAAAGTAAATCATGTAACACAAAAATCAACACAAGAACATCAGGATTTTTACATGGAAAACCTTAAAACAGGGAAAAACCATGGTGAGTGTTAGCTCACAATATATTATGCTCACTGCAAAAATGTTACAACTTTATTTTTGGGCTACATCCCAAGGAATCTACTACTCCCTATATTTTGTCCTTACAACAATCACAACTTTGATTTACGGTAGAACCCAAGGAAGCTACTACTCCCTGAATATTCTATTCACCGCATTTAGGATTTGCAAGGATAAATATGTGAATTGCTGCAAAGTTAACATTTGACTCATGCTAATAATGCAATCTTCTTTTTCTACTCAAAATATGCCTTCAAATTGATTATGCACACTTCTTACCTTGCCCTTTGCTATATCATATTCACACTCGCATCTTTTTTTCACAAATGAATTTGATCTTCTATAAATATCCTCTCCAACATTTCAAAACATTGATTAGGTTGGCATCATAAGCATCATTGGATGAAACGTGTAACTCTTTAAAGGCCAGCCTCAATACATGAAACATGATAAGAAAACTTGTTGCAGACCTTAGGACTTCATGAAGGTATTCAAAACATATCTCCTCACATCTTCTAAAGTCAAAGAAATAGGTCATGATCTATCACACATACCAAAGACTTAAACTATCAGCTCAAACTTCTCAAAACTACTAATTGTTCATCTTCACACTACTAGGGAGAAGCCAAAATCTTCATGTGGACCAAGAATTCAATCATGTATAATCTTAACATCATCCATTCACCTTTCTACTGAAGTATCAACTCAATCTATACAACCGCACAGTAAGAAATATGATGAACTTTAGGAAATAGAGTATTCCAGACCACATGTGACACTTCATAACTCAAGATAGAGTATTATGATGCAGGAAAATAAAGGATATCTACATACGGATCAAACTTGAGATATATTGGAACATGTAAGACCTCTGCACACACATTTATGATTGATATGTATATATTTCATCTTCCACAAAAGCTCAAATATGTGTATTTAGGCTCCAGAACAGTCTGCATTGCCTCTGTCACTTGATTTCTGACTTTGCAGACCACCAAACCACTTGATACTTCATCATAGCATCCCTTATACATATCTGAGCCCATGTTTAGAACTACATGACAAAATAATGTCTTCCAAAGGAATGCGGAGCATTCCATTAAGTCTCCATCATTGTTTTGCCCTGTCTAAGTAGTAACTGGTACTCTGTCCCTTGTAACTTTTTCTGCTGAAGATGTGAAGACCTGAAAACTTGGATATATCATTTCAATACTTGGATAAACGTGTCTTTAGAACTACAAGATCAAATCTTACTTTGTCAAGAAATATGGACCAAGACAATGTTGCTCTACCTTGGGATATGCACTGTGAATGCCTTCAACAAATTTATGGTATTTATCATTAAGTGCGGTAATCCAAACTGATGATATATATGTGTAGGGATATTGGAAACATGCAAGGACATGATTATTTACCTCTACATCATGATTAGACACAAAACTAATAACCTCATCATACTTAGACTAGTTTCTCTTCTCTCAGACTGGTTTTCCTTGACCATGTTGACTTTATCTTTGTACTAGTTTGTCCTTATATTTCCATATACTATGTTGACATCAATGACAACACATATTTCCAACACTCCCTAGTTTCAAAACCTTAACCATATGTAGGATTAGTTTGAAATAGTCCATCTTCCAAACCTCATGATCATTTAGGCAATCTGCCTAATGATCCTCTAGTGCTAGCTCATGCTTGTACCATCTCTCTATTAATGGACCTACCTTACCAATAGGATCATGCCTATTTCTTATATGATTATACAGGTCCAAAGATAGGGGAGCCATTTTTATTTCTACAGTCTTGACATTAAACATGTTAAGACAAGAGTACTCTCCAATGTTAATGGGAAATTGGAACCTTGATTTGTGCTTGCCATTGATCAACTTGTATACTTTAGTCAATTGCTTGCACACCTCCAAAAAAATTATCCTATCACTAGGATACCTTGGGAACTTGTATGGGGGTTTGTGAAAACTGTCCAACCTAATGTATGTGAAGGTTCAAAACTGGAGAAAGTAGTTACCCCAACTTTTTAGCTCATTGGTGAATTCCACTAATAGTCTTTGTACATAACCATTTTTTGACCAATGAATTATTACATAGACAAATGCATCATTGACTACATAGAAGTTCTTTTGGCTCTCCTTGAGCTCCAGTTGTGGGAAGTTGATGAGGGGGGTAAATCTTAGAACACACAACAACATAGATTGCTCACAGAAAATAGGAATGTTCTTTTATTGAAATGACAATAAATTATATTACAAAAACTAGGAGGATGAAATCCTCAATAGGATGCAACACATTACAACTTCTTTTCTTTGGATTTTGGAACCTTCTATCTTTTGTAGCTTCAAATCTACCAAGATTTTCTATTTTCCCTCCTTTTTCACGACTCACCTCTTTCCCCCTTGTCTACTACCCCCAAAAGATTCTTGAAAATGGTCATAAATAGCCCTTTTTGGTGCCTTCTAGTCAAAATTTTAAAATTTGTAACTCCCTCTAAAATAGGCCAACTTTCGGAAGCTAGAACATTTGATCTAGGTGTTTGATTGACGAACCGTCTGATGCATTGGTAAGATCGTGAAGTGAGGTATGACCTAATGATCAGCTATGCCAATTACACCTATTTTTAGGGATGTATAGGGCCTCTAAGTCCCTCATATTTGACTTTGAAACTTTTTCAAGGGTTTTTAAAGAAATAAAAACTTTAATATCTTTCAACACAAAATAATCTTTGGCCAATTCCTTCACCAAAGGTTATATTTTTCAATTCCAAAGCTTTGAGTAAATTTTTATTTCCATACGTGCCCAAATGCAAACTTTTTAAAAATATCAAGTTGTTATTTTTAGCCAGTTGGAAATTTTGAAGGTTCTGAATCAGTATTCAAGAAAATGGGTATCAATAAATACCAAAATTGAAAAGAACATAAAATAAAATCATCATTTTTTTGGGTGATGCAAGATTGCCCTTACACCACTGGATGCTCTTGCATCAAACACCTAGAGTAATTTGAGAAGTAACCTTGTCTTAGACAACTAGGAAGAATCTTGACAATCCTTCCTTTCCACTTAACTAGATATTCTTCATATTTCCTGTTCTTGGTACTTCTTCCCACACGGCTATCTAGGATTTCTTCTATTCCTTCCTCTAAAGTAGGTGCTGGGATACTCCACTATTCTTTTGTTGGTCCATCCTCTATGCCACCTTCATGATCCTCTGTTAAATGTTGAACACCGAGGAAATGTTGATTCCACTCAACAACTCTACCTCATATGCATTTCTTGAATCATGCTTCTTCAAGATCCTACATGGTCCAAATTTATTCATCTTTAACTTATTATATGTCCATATTAGGAAAATTTATTTCCTTAAGTGAACCATGAATTCATCACCAACCTTAAATTCCTTAAACTTCCACTTTTGATATGCCTTAGCCTTGTACTGATAATTCATTTTATTAGTGTGTTGTCATACCTTTTCATGCAAGCTCTTCAGGTGCTCTACAAAGTTTTCAGCCTCAACACTACTCTTCTCTCCTCTATCTATCTTTCTCATCTCAGAAGCATTTCTCAGACTACTACCATATACAGATTGGAATGGGGATTTACCAGTACTCCTATTGATAGAATTGTTATATGCAAACTCTGCCTATGGTAATATCAAATCTCATCCCTTAGTCTTATCCCCTACTAAGCATCTTAGCAAGTTTCCCAAACTTTGATTCACTACCTTTGTCTATCTATTAGTTTACAGGCATGTGTAAAGTTGAACTTCAACTCATTCTTCAAATTTTTTCATAAGATCCTCCAGAAATACCCAACAAAATTGGTATCCCAATCTAAAACTATGATCTTTGGAAGACCATGTAGTCTAACCACCTCTTTGAAAAATAGTTCTTTAACATGAATAGCATCAATAGTCTTTTGGCATGAAATGAAATGTGTCATCTTTGAAAATCTATCAACCACCACAAATATTGAATCATGCCGTCTCTGTGTTCTTGGAAATTGTTATAGGGTAAAGAGAGAGAGATGATGAAGGTGTGTAGGGACACTAAGGTCAAACCCTCCTTTCACTACAACATTCAAGGACAAAACTAAGCCAAGTCACTATAAGATGGAAGAGGACTCAGCTGCTGCTTTTGTGCTCTTATTTGTAGAGGAAAGATGTGATTCAACCAAGCCTTTTATCAAACCCTAGAATTTGGATAATCAGCTTATAATGGAGAAACAATGACAAAAAGTAAGGATCTAAGAGTATCAAGATGATCAGTGAGATGTCAAGACCTATTCCATGGAAGCTGAAAAGGTGTAAGACACTGGTGCTAGTGCCCAAGTCCAGAAAGTCTTGATATCCAGAAACTCAAAACTGGAAAAATGTCATAAATGATGCTTAGATATGGAATCTAATGTTTAAAATAGGTGTTGGACTCTAGTGCTAGTGCCCAAGTCTTCTACAGAGGATTTTCCACACTTTGTTTTTGAATCTCGAATCTTTATCCCCTATTCAACCTCCATGTATGCTCACTTCTACAATTCCCACACCTGTAACCTACACACAAGAAGAAAAGGGGTTTGGGGGTTTTGGTGTTTAGGGACTTGCCTCGGTCAAGTCCTAGGTTAGCATTCAAGCTTTCCCAACACTATTTTTAGAGAGAGAGCATGTCCTTATAAGGTGTAAACAAAGGGACCTAGGAGCTAAACTAGGACATAAAAAGGCGTGTGTCCACTTTTTACTCCATAACATTTAGCCCCCACTTTAATGTGTGTGTGATCCTACGATACAACACATGCATTAAAGTATAGTCAAAGAATATCCAAAACACATCAAACACAAGAATGAATACACACCCTAAGCTTGAAGAACTATTTGTAGCCCCCAGACTTAGGCAAACATAAGAAAACACTTGATGGCCACATAAGACATAGTGAATATAGTAAGGAAGCACACAATACACAGAGAAGACATGAATATAGTCACATGCGACACAAAGAATACATGAAGAGAAGACATGATTAAACAATTATATATATATATAATGCTAACTAAAGTAAATAGAACACACAAAAAACACTCAAAACACATACATCATGGGGTGCTCATCACTGCACATCTTTAGACCATGTCACAAACAGACAAGACATGCAAGGAAGACATGTAAAACACATAGAAGACACA
The DNA here is from genome assembly GCA_027924645.1 of Cunninghamia lanceolata. Classification (NCBI taxonomy): domain Eukaryota; kingdom Viridiplantae; phylum Streptophyta; class Pinopsida; order Cupressales; family Cupressaceae; genus Cunninghamia; species Cunninghamia lanceolata. Next base: position 14,407,087 of record BSBN01000472.1, on the reverse strand, counting down.
CAGAATACACGAGCACCATATCGTATGTCATCGACACACTATATGTCTTATACATGGCAAACATGGGGGATAGGAAGGAGCTCATCGCTACACTCCACTATCTAAAACATGCCAAACACACCTAACGGTTGAGCTATGCTACCACAACTACAAAAGACACACTTAAGGGTGAATGATTCAAGATCCAATCTTGCCTCGTGATGAGGACTTTGTATAAGAGGATGTGCGCTAGCTCAAGAGATACACCATCTTGCCTCATGATGAGAGATTTGTATAAAAGGATGTGCACTAGATCAAGAGATATGCCATTCCACCTCATGATGAGGGATTTTGATTTAAAAGGATGTGCACTAGCTCAAGAGATACACCATCTTTCCTCATGATGAGGGCTTTCAAACATGCTTTGTCAGTGTCAAAAGTACTCAAACAGTTACCATTATATATGCCCCCACCTTAAAGTGGTTGATCCCACTTTCCGGTATCAATAACATTAAGGTAAAGTGAAAACATGCAAGGGAACAAGACCTTTCACAAATCTCATGCCTTGAAGTGACATGTGCCATGATTTCCGAATGTTCCCACAAACACATCAATATCATTTGCTAAGATAATCAACAAGATATAAGCTTTGGTTAGAAAATCTTACTCTAAGATAACAACCAAATCAATTCATGAGTGCTATATAGAAATCATATTACATAAGAGAAACCAAGGCTATACTTGCAGGTTAACAACCAAGTATAGCTGTGGGGCTATACTACAAATATCTCAGAACTGAGTGTAGCAATAAGGTGAGATACAAAACAATCCGAAGTGCATAGAAGTAGATTTAGATTATTGCAAAAGTTTGTTACAACAAATATCACAACATGGAATGATTCTACTAGTCAAGCATCAAATATATATATAAACCCCATCTTCATATATGGACTAGGACCATTTTTGTTGAAGGAACACATGGTCCTTATCAGTATTTGTTTGTTTTCATCATCCGCCAACTAGTAGTCACTGAATAATGGAAACAATAAAAATGAGAGAGGAGATAAGAGTGACATGGGTTTACAACATGGGAAGATGTCCCCAAGACATCCTCCATAATGTTATGCCCCCAAGGTACAACACACAACAATAAAATAGAGGAGAGGAATAGAAGAATAGAATAACAAATAGAAGAATGGTCATAACAGAGGTAGTCTCCTAGTATCCTTGACCTTACAAGAGTATCAAGGGTCATCCAAAGATACCTAAAAAACATTTAACACAACACAGGGGAACACAACACAATGCTAACAACATATATATCTAGGAGGGGGCCACCCTTGAGAGTAACTAGAATAGGTCCTACAATGAGTGTGGCTAAATGAGGGAGAAATACTTACCTATTTCAATGGGATATTTCCTGGAAAACAATCTATATCTATCATCTCAAGATATATCATATTTATTCTTGAACTTGTTGATATTATATTAAGATTAAGAGTAGGATGATGATAGGATTTGGTGGGTTTCAAAGGACAATATCCAATACCAGTCGAAGAGTTATGTGCAACAACTTCTAGGGGGGCCATGATTCCTTGTTGTTTTACACTACAACCATTTCCTACATAGTCACAATTTTTGTAAAGGATTTGAATCCACAACCATAGAGAGAGTCCATCTCTTTAGAATATGGTGGAGCCTCATAGGTCTCATAATTTGTAGTGTAAGTAATCTAGTGTTTTCTTCCTTATTGACTAAAGAAGCTTGAGATTCTTTAGGTGTTTCCATAGATTGTTTAGATGATATTGATGCAACTTTTGATGTTTTAGTGTTATTAAGTTTATACTCCCCTATAAAGGTAGGAGTAAAATCTAATGAACCCCAATCATCACCAAGAAATGCATTCGATGATGGTTGAGAATCTTGCACAACATTGTCTGTGGTAAGAGTTGTTAATGAATCAAATTTTAAGTTGTTTAGAATCTTATTATCAATGACTTGTTTTTGCATTTAAATATGCAAACTTTCCAGCTTTGGATTGGCTTTGATTGTTTAAAGTTTATTTACATAAATAAACTTTATTGATTGATGAAGGGATGATGGAACTACCCCCATAGTATGAATCCACGGTCTTCCAAGAATCATATTATAGGAAAGAGCACTGGGCATGACATGAAAAAGAGTAGACAATGTCATAGGTCCAACCTTTATAGGTAAGGTTATGGCACCCAAGGATGGTATACCAACATTATCAAAGCCACAAATGTTAAGCTTATCCAGTTTAATTAATTTTGTATCAATGTTGATTTTGTGTAACAAATCAACACCACAAACATTAAGAGTTGATCCATTATCAACCATAACTCACTTTATCAACTTTTTTTTATAGTGACAAAGATTATAAGAGGATCATATTGTTTCTAAAGTTCCATAGAGGGTAACTCATGTTGTTGAAATAGAATGTCTATTTTTGTCGCATGCCTACAATCTAACAGAGATGCTATGTCATTAGGCTTAACAGTCGGTGGTACAATCACCTTTTGTAAAGCTTCCTGAAGCATTCCATGGTATGTAGGCAATGTTTGTATGAGTTCCTAGAGAGAGATCTTAGTTGGAGTAGCATGAATTTTCTCAACAAGATCATAATCTTAACCACCTCTTTGAGTAAGATGAGGTGGTTGAGGAAGCATAGGTTGGGAAGTTGGTAAAGTGATTAGAATGTTTGACTATTGTTTACTTTGTTTATTATTTCATGTATTGTATGTGTGAGCAACCACATTGTGATAGGGTTGTTGCAACACCTTTTGATGCACTTGATTTCCTTGAGTAATTTATTTTACCAAATTAAGAATGTAACCTGGGGGTCTAGGTGGTGTTGGAGCACCTTGAACCATAATCACCTGTTTGGAGTGAGGAGACACATTATATGTCCCATTCACAATGAGTTTAGGAACATTAGTACACTTATCCAGTATCCCCTTAGTAGGTTGAATAAGTCTATTAGTGATGATTGAATTAACATTGGTTTTACTTTGTTTGAGATCAACATCCATCCCTAAAGGATTTAATGTGAGATACCTTTCTTTAACCATCAATACTTTGTCTTTTGAAGGGAGAACATTGGAATGAAGAAAGGGTAAGGTTATTTCAACCTCATATGTCTTAGAGATAATGTCCATGATATCATCATGAAATGTAGTAGAAGTAAAAGAAGAATCATCACCATCACCTTTCTCATTATAACTCCTGGAGATGAATTTAGTAAGGTCTTCTAATACTGAAGGATATGCATTCATCATAGTTATGAAGTTATTAAAATTAGATATATAATCAAGGATTTCAAATGAATAGCATTTAAAGATATCCTTATCATACATGGATTGTATATGAGTAAAAACATAAGGATGCATATTAATGAAATTGTAAAAACTTTCAAAATATTTGATATATACATGCAAGGATACCAAAGAGGAACAATTAGAAGATGCCATAATGAAATGTCTTGGAACATCAATGTATAATAAGATATATTCTTTTATCAAAACATCCAATATGAGAGACTTTTGTACACCACAACACTAGTTTGAGGAAACCAGGTTTTTGAAGCTTTTGTAAAGATAAAAAATACACTAGTGTCACTACAAACAAAGTTAATTTAATGTTAAAAGTGCTGTACAAAAGGTGATATTGATAATTTTTTGATTTATTGCAAAATATGCGAAAAAGATGCTTATTTTCTTATGTTGAAATACACATTGTGTCATTGCAAAAGTGTGATAATTATGCACTTTTTCCTAAATTATGCAAAATTTATGAATAAAAATGCAAAGAAATCAGTGGAAGATCTGATTTCAAATGTTTACAATAGTAGTAAAATCTGAAATAAGATTTTGACTACAAATCCTAGATTTGCAAATGACTAGGTTATAGGAAAAATGCAAGTTTTTAACAAAACCTTAACAAATGAGATGTACAAATGCAAGATGTGATATAATGAAATGATTTATTTCTGTAATTTATATCAGATATGATGTAAAATCACAAAATTAAATGACTTCAATGATATGCAATGAAAATAATGCAAAACTATGCCTTTATGCAAGCCTAGAATGCTTTTTTTTTCACTTTTTTCAAATTTATGCAAGATTATTCAGTGTAAAATGATGAGTATGATATGAATTAATGCAAGTTATGATTTCAAAACTTAGAAAGATGCAAATTATGGATGCTACGGGTTCACCAAAATGCTATCAGGTAAAGAGAGAGATGATGAAGGTGTGTAAGGACACTAGATCAAACCCTCCTTTCACTACAACATCCAAGGAAAAAACCAAGCCAAGTCACTAAAAGATGGAAGAGGACTCAGCTACTAATTTTGTGCTCTTGTTTATAGAGGAAAGATGTGATTCAACCAAGCCTTTTACCAAACCCTAGGTCAATCAATGCACTAAACCCTAGAATTTGGATAATCATCTTATAACAGAGAAATAGTAATAGGAAGTCAAGATCTGAGAGTAATAGGATAATTAGTGAGATGTCAAGACTTGTTCCATGGAAGATGAAAAGGTAGAAGACAATAGTGCTAGTGCTCGATTCCAGAAAGTCCTGATAGCTAGAAACTCAAAACTAGAAAAATTTTGTAAATGATGCTCAAATGCATAATCTAATGTTTAAAATAGGTGTTGGACACTGGTGCTAGCACCCAAGTCTTCTATAGAGGATTTTCCACACTTCATTTTTGGATCTCAAATCTTTATCCCTTGCTCAACCTCATTGTACCTTCACTTCTACAATTCCCTCACCTGTAACCTGCACACAAGAAGAAAAGGGGTTTGGGGATTTTGGTGTTTAGGGACATGCCTCGGTCAAGTCCCAGGTTAGCATTCAAGATTTCCCAACACCATTGTTAGAGAGAGAGCATGTCCTTGTAGGACAGAGGCTAAAGATAATCCAAATGATGATGAAATGATTCAAACACAATGATAAAGTTACCTTGGAGGTGAAGTCCTTAAAAGGATGAAGATTCTTCAACTCATAAGTATGTTGATGATGATTCCAAATCTATAACAAACACAATACTAACACAAGTCTGCAACAAACACAATGAATGCCTTGAATTCGCCTTTGCACAATATCATAACCTTTCTATCATTAACTTGTAAGAAAATGAATTCAAAAACTTGTTTATATATGCTTATCCATTAAACATTCACAAATTAAATGAAAAAGGCGACAAGGGAGGACCCATTTAAAAGTCCTATGCTAACATCCTTAAATTATACCCCGGCCAATCAGGGTGGACTTGGGTGCAAGCTTCCAAGTGCCAAGGTGCCTTTTTGGTTGAGACCTAAGCATTAAATGGGCCCCTAGTTCCAATTTGACATGGGTTTCAGGGGATTTCTCATCGGGATGAATAATTTGCTTATAAAGTGTAAACATGGGGACCTAGGAGCTAAACTAGGAGGTAAAAAGGCATGTGTCCACTTTTTACTCCATAAAAACAATCCAAGAACAAAGTCCATGCTAATATCCTCCCATGGTTTCTTTGGTACAGGCAGTGGCTAATACAAGCCAGTATTCTAATTAACTCCCTTGGCCATCTAGCATACTTTGAAACATTGCATGAACTTCTTCACATCCTTATGCAACTGTGGCCAGTAATAGTTCTAACTAACAAGAACAATGGTCTTATCTTGACCAAAATTCCCTACTAACCCTCCACTATGTTTTTCCTTGATCATATTCTCTCTCATAGAGCTCCTTGGAATGCACAACTAGCTTTCTTTAAACAACATACGATCTTGGATTATGTAATCCAACCATCTTATCCTATCTAGGGTAACAGGCTCCAAACAAGCTTTCCAAACCTCTACAAAGTTTGGATCTTCAGGGTACAAATTATTGAGTTCATTGAACCCAACAACCTCCATCTTCATCTCTATCAATAAATTCTACCTTCTGCTTAAGGCATTTGCAACTCTGTTGGACTTCCCACTCCTATGTTTCAAAACAAAAGTATAACTGCAAAAACTCAACCCATTTTTAAGTGCCTCTGATTTAACTTTCCTTGACTATTAAGATACTACAAAGCTTGATGATCAGTATATAAAACAAACTCTTTTGGCAACAAATAATGTCTTCATTTCTTCAAAGCCTGAACTATATCATAAAAATCCTGATCATAAAAATAATACTTTTTCTTGGCATCATTAAGATTCTCAATGAAATACGCTAGTAGAATTTTGGCAAATAAATGACTACATGACAAACTTTTAGTCACAAAAACTAAAGATGACTAAATTCAACTCATTTTTTGCAACACAACTATAAATGACTAAATAAATGACTAATTTGATCATCATAAGTGACTAATTTGATCATTGGGTAAAAAATACAACTAAATAATTAGTCACACAAATAAAAATTAGACAATATGATATTAAAGTGGATAATTACAAACAATATTTCAAATTGAGAGAGTGGGTTATATTATAATATAATATAATAATAATATATTATATTACAATACAATATAATTTAATATATTATAATATAATATGATATTATATAATATATATATTATATTATTAAATAATATTATATTATTAAATAATATTATATTATTAATATTACAATAATATATTTATATTATATATTATATAATAATATAATATATTCAATATTATAATATTATATAATGTTATATTATAATATTATATTATAAAATGATATTTATATTATATTATTATATAATATAATATTATAATATATTTAATAATATGGGTGCTAAAATTATACATATTTCATTTCACCTTTCACTTTTGGCATCCACCTCCATTTCATTTTGGCGCCCATGTGTTGCTTCTCATTGAAACCCTAAAAGTAAACCTTAACTCGAAAAGGCTCAAAACCCTAACCTATTTTGTTTCATCTCCTTTTTATTTTCTTACTCTTATCAGTCTTGGCTACTTTTTTTTGATGTGAATGAATGGAGCAAAGCGGAGCACTTAAAATTTCTTGATGCTTAGACCTGCTCATCTTCTCTCGGTATAATCACTCCCCTCATAGCACGCCATAAGAAATTATTGGTAGGAACGATTGGAATGGTCGCCTCTGTCATTCTCTATGGATCTCTACTCTCAGATATTGTAAGTAAACTCCCTCACATTCATTACACTCATCTATTATAACTAAACATTTCAACATTATTACTAATATATATGTTACATATAGAGCGTGGTATTTCTGACCAAGAGTGTGGAGTGTATGGCCTTCTACTTCTCAATGTCTACTTTCTTTGGCAACATGTTGTGGTTGGTGTATGGTGCTCTGAGCAGGGAGAGCATGCGGCTAAACATTGGTTCATACCCCCAAGCCCTCAAGTTGGAGGGAAAAATGAGTTGGCCAAGACTATTAACAACACATGAATTCACATTTGCCAAAGAGCGACTTACCCAATATGCAGAGAATTAGCACACTAGTAGAAAACACTCCTTGCCCCTATATATCTACCACCCACTATACATAGATTAGATAGGTTGACGACTTATTAGTGCAGCAGGTGGGTTGCTTCTTGTTGAAACCCTAAAGGTAAACCCTAACTCAGAAAGGCTCAAAACCCTAACCTATTTTGTTTCATCTCCTTTTTATTTTCTTACTCTTATCGATCTCAGCTTCTCTTTTTTGCTATGAATGATTGGAGCAGAGCGGGGCACTTAAAATTTCATCATAGTGCAGCAGGTGGGTGAGCTTAAGCTCTCAATTTGATGATAAGCCATGGTGACCTAGATGAGAAAAAAGAGAAAGGTATGCTTTTATTGTTACCCCCACCACATGATATTTTGAATTGGTTTCACTATGGCTGCATATATACTATCTACTGAGACATTGAATCATGCTTGGGCTCCATATGCTATTGGGCATCATATCTGCGTGTAGGTTCTAGGGTTTTGGATTAGCCTTCCTTTCTTCTGAGCTTTATGAATCTGGGTTCAAATCTGTTGCCATTCATTTGCTAGAATTATTTCTGGTATCAATTTGACAAGTGAGATACTTATTTTGTAGGTGGATTGAATAGAAAATGTTTTGTAGGCTTGGATTGTAGGTGCAGAAGTAAAGGTTCTTGAGTTTCAAATCCAAATGAAATGAATCTGGGTTCAAGTCTGTTGCCATTCATTTGCTAGAATTATTTCCAGGTATTAATCTGACAAGTGAGACGCTTATTTTGTAGGTGGATTGAATAGAAAATGTTTTCCAGGCTTGGATTGTAGGTGCAGAAGTAAAGGTTCTTGAGTTTCAAATCCAAATGAAACTTTCAAGAAAAGAAATTCATTGATACAGAGTGATTCTCTATTTTTATGCCTTTTTGAATTCTTCAATTCTTCAATAAATGATGTAAAATAGCTAGTGAGGCACATCATTTATATATTTTGACTTGTTAGTGAGGCTGAAATCAGTGAGATTTGTGTTTAGCCAGTGAGGTTGTAACCAGTGAGGTTTTATTTTGCTAGTGAGGCAGTTGTCAGTGAGACATTGAATGTATTTGATTTGCCAATGAGGCTTAATGAAGTAAATTTTTAGAATGATCAATCATATTTGTTCAAGCATTTTAGTCTTTATTTTATGGTGCTTCTCTCAACATTTGAATATCTATGATACTTGAAGTTTATATGCATAAATTTGTGATGATTAATTAAGTTAGATTTGATTTTTAACTTGAATCATTGATTCACCCAAATAAATGATTACCATGACTAAAATAAATGACTCTCATGAATAAATAAATGACTACCATGACTAAATAAATGACTACCATGACTAAATAAATGACTAGTTAACAACAATCAATGACTAAATTAACAACTAAATATACTACCAAATTGATCAATCAAAACAACCAATAAATGACTAAAAATGGTTTAGTCATGAATTTGGTCGCATTATAAATGATTGGCAATAAACTACTAATGGTCACATGACCATGTTTGGTCATTTATAAATAGTTTTTTTAGTAATATATTGCTCTTTTTGTACTAGTGATAGGCAATGGTCTTACCTTATTGACTCACAATAGCTCCTATAGCATTGCCACTCGCATCACAATCTACCTAAAATACCTTATTGAAATTTGGAAGTGCCAAAACAAGTTGCTCTGTGACTTTCTACTTTAATGTATCAAAACTCTTGGCTTCTCTTTTAGTCCATCTAAACTCTTTTCTATCCCCTCTCATTGTCTCAGTTAGGGGTGCACAAATGCTACTAAAATTCTTGATAAATTTTCTATTAAATCTTGCCAAACCATGAAAAGATTGTACCTTTGTAACACTCCATGGGGTAGGCCATTCAATGATAATCTTCACTTTCTCTAGATCCATTCTAAGACCCTCATGTGAGATAATGAATCCTAGATACACCAACTCCTTCTTCATGAAACTAAATTTCTTCAGAAAAATCAACAACTTCTCTTCCCTCAGCTTCTCAAAAACTCTTCAAACATGCATCAGGTGGTCCTCTAAGGTCTTACTAAAAATTAAAATATTATCTATATAAACAATGATAAATTTACCTAAAAACTCTTTTAATACCTCGTTCATGAGTTGTATGAATGTGCTCAGTGCATTGGTTAGCCCAAATGGCATGACTAACCATTCATACAAGCCCTTCTTAGTATTGAATGTTGTCTTCCATTCATCTCTTTCTCTGATTTGGATCTGGTGATATCCACTCTTTATATCAATCTTTATAAAGTACTTGGATCCACTCAAGCAATCCATAATATCATCCATCCTTAGCAATGGAAATCTATACTTGATTGTAATTTTGTTGATGGATTAGGAATTTGTACACATTCTCCACTCTCCATCTTTCTTTGGTGCAAGCATTGCATGCAATACACATGGACTTAGGCTCTCCCTTATCATTCATTTCATTAATAACTTGTGAACTTGTCTATTCTATTCTTCATTCTCTACAGGAGTCATTCTATGGGCTGCCTTATTCAGCAAACTAGCTCCTAGTATCAAATCCATTTGGTGACTTATCTTCCTCACTGATGGTAAACCTTCTAGCACATTATCAGAGACAATGTCTTGAAATTCTTCTAATAGATTTGAGACTTTTGCTGGTACATCTTCACATTTCTCCTAGTTGATCTTAGGAATCAACAAAAAGCACTGACACTCGTGCTTCATACCCTCCAAAAATTCTTATCTTCTACCAAGAAAATTCTAGCAATACTACATACCTTTTGTTCCACCTCCTTCAAGGGCTTCAAACTATGACAAACTCCATCCTTTGTTAGGGAATATGTGATTTCATGGCCATCATGGATAGAAGACCTATTATATTGCCATGACCTTCTCAATAGTATATGACATGCATCCATAGGTAGGATGTCACACAGAACATCATTGAATAAGAGTCTCCAATCTTGAACTTAACTAAACGTTGCTCATTGACCAAAGCTCTATGGTCCTTCTGCAACCATATAATCTGATATGGATGTGGATGCCTTCTCCTTTTCAACTTCAACTTGTTAATCATCTCTTCTATGACAAGATTATCAATGCTCGCACTCTCAATAATAATATCACAATATTTACCTTCACACTTGCACCTTGTGCAAAATAAACTCTTCCTCTAATCTAGTTCTTTCTCCTCATTTAACAAGGTTCTTTTGACAACTAGGATTTCTCCCCTTTCAACATCTTCAGAATTCTCAGACTAAGTATCTTCATCTACATGTGCAACTTATGCATTACCTTCAAGTCTTCTATTTGTCCTTCCTTGATGTTGTGGACACTCTTAGGCTTAATGTCTTCCACATTAGAAATAGGTTCCTCTGAAGCCTACTCTTCTAGGTCCTTGTCTAGGTCTTCCTCTTCCTCTTCCTCTTTTCTCACCATTATTCTACTCATGAGGGCAGTAGACATTATCTCCTCTCTAATTTTGACTGGTGCTTTCTTCTTCACTTTTCTTTTGATCTTCATTTCGGCCTCCATAGGATTTTCCACTAGTCTCTCTGCCATGGCCTCTTTCTCTTTGATTTCTTTCAAATATTTTATTCAGCTTCTCTTCCACCTTCAAAGCAGACTGGTATGCATATTCTATAGTGGCCATTCTAGCTAGGCTCATTTCCACCTGAATACTTGGTCTCAACCCATTAATGTAACATGATACCTTCTCCTTGTTGATCTATGCATGGCCTATTCTAATAATAATCTTATAAAACTCTTCTGTATACTCCTCAATATACTTGTTACCCTATTTCAATCCTTGCATATTCTTCAACAACTCCAACTCATAGTCCATAGGAATGAACTGCTTCTTTAGTTTGTCCACCATCCGATCCCATTTGATAATCTTTCTCTTTCCTATTATATTTCTCTCTAACTAGACCTCTTTCCACCAAATATTGGCATGGCCCTTCAACTTCATTTTTGCAAACTTGACCTGTTCTGGATCCTCCACCTCTCTATACTCGAAATATTCCTCCATATCATTTATCCAATCAATAAGCTCTTCCAAATTCAGATCCCTATAATAGGTAGAAACTTCAATCATATGCCTTTTTCCAATCTTCGAAATGGCCCTCAACAATCAAATTTGCATCCCATCTTCTGCATCTTCTTGTTCTTCTTCAAACTACTCTTCCTCTTTAGCTTCATCTTCACTTTCTTCTCTTCTTCTTGGGTCAAACCCTCTTTGCATCTCATCTTGCAATGCATCAATTTTCCTTTGTAGGGATTTAAAACCCTCTTTTGTCAAAGTATTTCTCCCACCACCATGGTTTCTTTGTGGAGGCATCCTAACCCACAACTACAAGTCCTAGTGTAAACTGCCTCATGTTTGGCAATATGCCTACACACTCGAGAAATTCTAATCTAATAGCACTTGATGAGGGGGGTAAATCTTAGAACACACAACAACATAGATTTCTCACAAAAAAATATGTTTTTTCTTTTATTAAACTGAAAACAAATTACATTACAGAAACTGGGAGGATGAAATCCTTATCTGGCTGCAACACATCACAACTTCTTTTCTCTAGATTCTAGAACCTTTTGCCTTCTATAGATTCAAATATGTTAGGGTTTTATATTTTCCCTCCTTTTTCATGACTCACCACTTTCCCCCTTCTCTACTACTCCAAAGATTCCTAAAAAATGGTCATAAATAGCTCTTTTTGGCACCTTCCAATCAAAATTTTGAATTTTGTAACTCCCTCCAAAAATAGGCCAACTTCCAGAAGCCATAACTTTTGATCCAAGTGTCTGATTGACAAATCATTTGATTTGTTGGAAATCTCGTGAAGTGAGCTACACCCTTATAATATGCTTTTCCAATTATGCCCCATTTTCAGGGCCATACATGGCTTCTAAGTGCCTCATATTTGACTTTGAGACTTTTTCATGAGTTTTTAAAGAAACAAAAATTTTAATATCTTTCAACCCACAAATGATCTTTGGCCAATTCCTTCACCAAAGGTTATATTTTTCAATTCCAAAGCTTCGAGTAAATTTTCATTTCCATATGTGCTTAAATACAAACTTTCTAAAAATAACAGGTTGTTATTTTTAGCTAATTAGAAAATTTGAAGGTTCCAAATCATTATTCAAGCAAATGGGTATCCGTAAATACCAAAATTGAAAAGAAAAGAAAACAAAATCATCTTTTTTTAGGTGACGAAAGATTTCCCTTACACTGTTGGATGCTCATGCATAAATAACAGTTTACACTAAAGGTAGAAGAGAATTTGAACAAGAGATTTGTGAATAGAAAAACCTATCAAAGAAGAGGAGGAATATTCCAGAGAAGTATATCTCAATATGATGATAGAAGACCCTACAACAAAGATGAGAAAGGAATAAGAAGTAACAACACATACTACAATGATAGTAATTAACACCGCAATGGAGGAAGCAATAATTGTTAACACAATAGAAAAAAAGTTAGTGGTTCATACTTGAATGGTAGAGTAGATGGATACCAAAAAGGTAGAGGAAGATATGGCATAAATGATGAGAGATCTTTCCATGGAACTTGATTTTGATGTGGAGCTAAAGATCATAGAGCATTTGAATGCTCAGAAATTCATGGAAATCTGAGACATGAAGGTAGCAAAAGAACTATAGATGTAGATGAAGAATCTAGAGGATAACAGATCCTAGTTGAGGAACCTGAGAAGGATGAGTCATTGGTCATGTGGAGGGATTTGTTGAGAATAGATGTTATGGATGGAGAAGAACTAGTATAAAGGAAAAGTTTGTTGAAAATAATATACAAGAATAAAGATAAATGTTGTAAAGTCATCATTGATAGTGCTAGTATAGATAATCTAGTTTCAAAAGAAATGGTTGGGAAATTGAAATTTAAGAGGTTAGAACATCTTAGTTCATATAAAATTGCTTGGTTTCTTGAAGAACACAAAGTGTTGGTATGTAGACAATGTATGGAAAAATTTAAGATAAGTATATATGATGATGAAGTTTTGTGTGGTATAAAGCCGATGGGTGTATGCCATTTGTTGTTGGGTAGACTATGGCAATATGATAGAAAGACTATACATGATGGAAGAAATAATAGTTCTACTATGATTATGAATGGCATGAAACATATTTAGGTACTTTGAAGGAGAAAGAAAGGAAAGTATGCAATAGTGTGAGAATATGTTTAGTGAATCTATCACATCTCAAACTACTATGCTTTTTGAACTTAACTATAATTAGAACTATTTTATGGCTAATTGTTTGTGGATTAAGTGAATGTTACTTCTATTGAAAATGATGAAATGTATAGTGCTTCGGCTATGGATTGGTCACTAACCTATTAATGGATAATTGAGTTTAATGATTGCAGGTTGTCGAAGACAAGTGTATGGTTGAGGTAGAGGTGATTAGCCACCTGGCAGGGATGGGATGGAGAGACTCTAGGTTGCACACATGAGCACTTAATTGCATTTCATTTGCATCTTATCACTGCATGAATGATCTTATGATTGATGAATTGACTTATTGCACATGAAAAATTCTCCTAGTTATGCTTGCTTTAGATGCATAGTCAAATTTTTGGTTCATTAAATTAAATTGTTCCTTGAGTAAAATAAAATAGATTTAGAAGTTATATTTTTCTTTTATTAAATTAGATGGGAAAATAAGTGATTTCTTTTTGTTTAAAATAAATTACTTATTTATTTCTTTTGTGATAAATTATAAATCAGTGGTAAATTTGAATTGATATATACATATATATTTTAGTCATAATATTTATAAAATTGATTCTTTTATCATATTAGATAATGACAATCAAAAAGATAGAATAAAACAATACTAATAGAAATAAAACAAAATAATAGGAAAAGATAGTAACAAAAATAATAAAGCAAAAATCAGAGGAAGAAAAAGATAGAACAATAATCATAAAAGGAGAGAAAACTCTTAACAAGAGCACGCAGGCAGAAAGGATTTCTAAAGAGATTAGACGTTCAGTGTAGAGGAAAAAGGGAAAGAGAGCCAAGAGCAAATAGAGAAGGAACGGTTTCATCGAGATACTAGTATGTATACTCATTTTTATATATAATCATTGTTGTAGATGTGTTGTATTCTCTCTTATCCATTTTCTTTTCTCTACAATTATGTCGAACTACTGGATCAACCTTCATCCTTCAAATCTTGGAAATACTATATTGCTCTCTCTCTTCTTAGGGTCGACCTTGTTTTTCCTATGAACTAGATTTCCTTGTCCTGAATGGGTATATCCTTAGACCCATGAACCGTCATGATAACATCGTCCTGTGTATGTAAATCGCCTCTCCTGAGACTGTATTGACCCTCCAGGCACCTTTACCTTTTCTTAGTATTCAGGTATATATATATACACACTTAAATAATTTGGATTCCTTGATTATTCCTACCATTGACCCCTTATCTAGTCATCATCATCGGTCGATTGATGCCATCTATCAACCTCGGTTAAGAGGTATACCAGTGCTAGCGTGTTATTCAACCCTTGAAATTGTTCTTGGCCAGTATCTTTTTTTCCCTTTTCAATGATTTGTTTATATTTATATAGAGATGAAGGTTTCCTTTTGATCGACCATTTGTTTATAATTACAGTGGCCTATTTAGTAATATAAAAGTGGTCCCTCATGGAGTCTTATCATTGTTATCCATTAGTATTTGCTATATATTTCTTTTTATTAATATCTTTCCTCATCTTAGCATTATCTTTGGGTTCCTCTTGTATTTTTGCCATCGTTCTTTAGTTTGATCTGTAGCTTATTAATGACCATTCCATACCTTTCTATGGATTGATCTGGCCTTTATCTGTTTGAGCTTTCCTTATCTGTATTTGAAGGAGATCATATCAGCCTTCATTATTGAGTCAGTCATTGCATTAATTGGTTTTAAACGTCTTTCCTTATTAAAAATTGCCTGTTGCACTATTATATCAGCCTAATTTTGGCCTAGTACATTAGCCTTTATAAGTGTGGTGGTTTGATAAAACTTTGATGGTTTGTGTAATTGCGATCAACCTTAGAAATTATTATCCTTGATCTTCAAACCTTCTCATAGTGGCCTATCTTTTTTTTTAACAATATAATCCTTACTTCAATCTTCTTTTAGCAGCTTTTATTTCAATTCTCTGACCTTATTAATACTGCATTGGCTAATTTTATTTTCATATTTTTGTTAAGCAAGTACGAGTTCTCTATATGTGGCACACCCTGTGATTGTTAGATCAACCTTTTCTTTCTTTTACATGGCCTTTCTATGGTGATTACATTATTTCAAGTGGCTTCTTTTCTCTTATTAAATTAATATAATTATTTATGTTAAAGATTCGACCTTGATAAACTTTCTTCAATTGTTCTTACCTCCTTACAGCTATTCAACTTATGTTTGTAGGCCTTATAAAATTAGTTAACTAACACTATTTTAGAATAATATATTTATATAGAAAATGAATAGTGCAATTCATTACAATTTATAAATATTTAAAAGTAATGTTTTTGATTATATAAGGCAGCTAAAACAAGGGGCCGAACCCTTACATTACAACAAAAAGAAACCCCAGAGGCAACAACACAAAAGAGCCTTGAAATAGTTACAACATAATCTGCTTAACCAGCATAAACAACATAGACAACATAACCAATCTAAAGATAGTAGATATAAAGTAGCAGAGTATAAATAGCATAATAGAAAAAAAACTAAGGAGAAAGATTCTCCCATCTTTTAGCTAGAGATTCAATAAATTCATCCAACTTTTTAAAATTCTCTTCTTTATCATCATCAGCAGTAGTCCCAAGGTCCTGCAACACAGAAAGATTAAGCAAAACAGTATGCCTGAGCATATTACTAATTAACTATTCCAGTTTCTCCATATGACCCCTCAGGACAGCAATATCATGCTTGTAACCAACACCTTCCTCTATCTCATCAACAACTTCCTCCACAAACATCCTCCCCCCTTCATCAGGATTGTCCTCGGAGTCACCGATAACACCTCCTGAAACATCAGTCAGTTTATTCACATTCTTACCCTTAGCATCTTCGGAAATCTCCTGAACTTCAAGGACCTTAGCATCATCCCCCTGAGTGGATGCATTAGAAGCACTCTTTGAATAATCAATAAGTTTAGCTTTTAGTGTAGGCTTTCCAACAATCCTACCCAACCTCCTAACCCCCAAAGAAAAACCCTCCTTCTTATCCTTAGCAGACAGATTAGTTTTACTGTTAGGTCCCACAAGGGTACTACTAAGATTTTTAGGGGTCCCCACAACATCCCCCATAGTTTCCTCTTCCTCTCCCTTATTTTCCTCTTCTTGCTCTTCACACTCCCTTTAGAGGCCGGAGTGTGAGTAACAGTCACCATGGTAGTCTCCTCATTGGACAGAGAAAAAGAAACCCCTTTCAATTTATGAGAAATAGGGGAAGGACAAGGCTCTTTAGATACAGCAGTATCATCAGGGTTGACAGAAATTTCATCGCTATGAGTCTGGATAGGTTTAGGAAGCTCCAAAGCAAGGTGGAAATTGTATAAGCAAAGGATAAGACCTTGGTGCAGGGGAACGGGTTTCTTGGAAGGTTTCTTAGCTGACTTAGCTTTAGCCCTAAAAACTGAATGCTCAAGGGAAGACAGTAAATAGAATGGGAAACTAATATGAGCATTACATCTAAAATGATTAAGCAAAGGAAGGTGATAATTGTAAAACCTGGTAAACCGACCCTCCAAAGTGAAGTATTTCATGAGGATGAAACACATTTCATCCCACGACTCTGGCAGCTTGGCCCGTTCAAACCCTCCCTGGTAAGGAACAAGTTCTTCACCTTCCCTAAGGAATAACTTCTGGTTAGAATGGTCCACCACTTTTTCTTTCCTTTGCAGCTTGGTCCCCTTAGTCGACAAGCCAGTCACCATAGCAATAACTTTCTCAGAAATCTCAAACCCAATTCTCCCAATAGTGACTCTACAGTTTTTCCAGGACTGAGCAAATTATTCAGACAAATTTTCATAATAGCCATTAAGGCATTCCAGAAAAGGGCTGATACCACCTTCCTTGCAGTAGTGCCAGACCACAACATTCTCCTTGAACTTGCAACAGGATATTGGCTCTGTTCGAATCCTATCTCCCATTTTAGTCTTTCAAACAATAACACAGAATACCCAAAACCAAAAATTCATAGAGTAATTGTGAAAGGTAAAAGTAACAGCTTGACAAGGAATTATGATCATAAGGCTGCATGCATTATCATTAATTAGAGATGCCTTTTGAAAAAATAATTGAAGCTTGCCCTTCCCATGCTCGAACATAATTATCAGGAATTCACTATAATTAGCAAATAAGAAACTCGCCTTAACATAAGGGAGTAATAATGCAGAAATGAAATTGAGCAATGAAGTACATAAAAGCACGTACTTCAAGATACACGTCAGCATCTTCCAACAAAACCAACGAAATAAACTGTCTTTCTTAGTATAATGAGTCATCATTGACATGTCATCTCCTTTTGAATTAAGTCCCTTATGTTTAAAGGAATGTTTTTAACTTGGCACCAACAATGCCAATTTGAAAATTGCTGGCCAAGGTCAGCAAGGGCATCAGCAACCCCGTTGCCCTCTATATATATATGAGAGATATCAACTCTGGAAATCTACTGCAAAAGGATCTGGATATCAACTATAATATCTTTCAGTTTCCAACCACAAGTCAACACGTTAGTAACAACATTGATAATCAGTTTGGAATCCCCCTGAATATACAATTACTGAATATCAAGTGAAATAGCCAATTTCACCCCCCATAAAAGAGCAAAGGCTTCAACATAATTATTGCTTTGAAAACCTATCCCACCAGCATAGGCAGCAACTAGCCATCCTTTGTCATCCCTGATAATCCCACCACCACTAGCCTTACCATTAGCCTTGGATGCCCCATCAAAGTTTAGTTTGAGCCAATAGGGCTTTGGGGGAATCCATTTGGTATTTAATCTCTGCAACTATTTGGAATTATCATGAGCCATGATTTGGTTTATAATTCTCCAATTAGTTGCAATTTGCTCCTCATCTTGAGAAAGAGGTTTTTCTGCAATTTTGATGTGGGAATTGGTCACACTTTCCATGAGGATCTTAGAAAAAGAATGAAGGACTTGAGAGGTATCCCTGACAGCATGCTGGGTCTCAAAAATGCAAGTTGTGGATTCTAAGGGGATGCCAAACCCTATGGTCAAATCCACAACGTTTTTGAACCAATGACTGGAGTTTGACCTTAACGATCAACTTCTCCCTGCGCTTTAGGTCCTGCTACAACCTAGGCGGGTGAACCATTAATTATCAAAGTAGGTTGTATGATTAAATCTATGTTGGTTTGCTGCTAGTTTATCTAATTACAATGGCATACTTGTAAGTCAGATAAGATATTGTAAACTAATTCTAAAGAAAGCAAATGATTTAATCTAAATTCTAACAGAGATAAATAACAACTAACATGAAATGAATCTAAACTATAGCAATAAAACAATGTAAAGATTTTAATTATAAGATGAATCAATAGTCAGACTGGTGCTTTGTCCATTCAGGCAATGGAGTCAGGATATCAAAAACAAATAACTTGTATCAGGTAATAACTCGATCTGATTGGCACATATAACTATTTGCAACTTGTACAAACATGCAAGGAAGAAATCATTAATTCATTCTTAATAATCCAAAGGACATAATTGAATTAAATGCAAAATATTAAAAAGGATTTTAATCTTTCTGGAAAGAACCAATTTAAATTTGCAAATTAACAAATTAGATCAACTCTGGAGACAAATTAATAACCCTAATCAATTAATCGTACTTAATAATCCATTCAACATTCTAAGATTACTATAATTGATGAGAAAGGATTTAATTCTACTTGAGAAACCAATCAAATCAAATATACTGAATTAGCAACTGTAATCAGACAATTTGAACATATCCTTAACACATTCAAATTGAATAATCTAAAAATGAATGATATGGAGATAATTAAATTGATTGAATTTAAACAACAAACAGATGATACTGTCACAATGTATTTCGAATTTGAATCCTCGACTGCTGTCAGAATGTATCATGCACCATAGTCTTTCTCAGAATGACATTGCACAGAAGGATCAAATTTGCATCAGATTCTAATCCTAAAATGCTTCCATTGTCTTTTTGTAAAAATATCTATTCCTAACCTAATTTCTAACTCCCTTCTCCGGGTCCTGGGATCTCTATTTAAAGAGATGCAACAAGCCTCAGAGCCATTACAAAAATCATGACGGTTGATAACTGATTAAACCTAACCATGAGAATTGACATCATTAATTACATAAATTTAAATAACTTGATTTGAAACACTCAACAAATCCTCAGAGGTTGGAATAAAATGTATAATCTTCCCTGTTGAGAGCCGCTTGATTTGCATTTAATACAACCCTAATCCTGCAAAGAAAACAAATTAATCATCAGATAAGCAATATATACACATAAAATTTGCATTTAGGCAAACCTTAGGACCCGTGATATAAGGTATCATTTCCTTATTTCCATATATTTTCTCACTGTTGTGTATTTAGGGTTTTTATCACCGTGACATTTAATCATACCCAAATGTTTAATAATAATTTTTTTCAATATCCTGTTTAGGGCTGCAATATTTTTAAAAAAGGACTTTGGAATGACCTTAGGTTTAATTTATTGTTTTTAATATTGATCTTTTGCCATCAGGAAATAAAATATTGGTCAGTGCTTTAATATCCCCTTTTCTCATAGTAAAAATATTTCCCATCTTGGTGAAAAATACTTTACAATTTCCATTTTGCATTTTGACCGGGAATCTATTTCTTACTTTGGTGAAATATTTTATTGGCCTGACATTTTGATTTTCCTTCAAATTTATTTAGATCTTTCTCATCCTCTTTTTACTCCTGTGTGAAATCATTTACCTCGGCACCTTTTTTACTTTCATTTGGCAAAATTAAATCATTTGAGCAAAAACAATTATTCTTCCTCGACAAAATATTAAAAAAAATTACCCACTTGGTTAATTTATTCTGGAAAGTATTTTATCTCCAAGCAAAAATAAATTTGATTATAAAATCTTCATTTGGTATTTTGATCATATCCTTAAGTAAAATGATTCTTGACCTTGTATTGCCATTCATATTTTGGTGAAAACATTATATCATTCTTTATCATATTCATTCATCCTTAGTAGATTAATTTACTCTTTCTTTCACCAATAGTAATTTACAATCATTTCTATTTGTATGTTCTATTGCTGGTGCTGAGAGGGATGCTGATGAACATTAACTTGATGAGACACAATATTAGCAACAAGAATAGGATGATTGTGATTATCTTCAGGCCTATGATTGGCAACTTTCATTCTATTGATATCCCTAGGATTCCCAAATTCTGGTGAGCTTGTGTAGTAACACTCATTTGAAGGAAACACCTGCATAGAATGCTTGTATTTATGATAACCTAATACTGCCTCAGATGGCATAGCTGCTTCTTGAAAAGGACACCCTGCTATTGACATAGACGGCGCAGAATCTTGCTTACGAGGATAGCTTCCCAATGTCCAGGATTATTGGTGCTCCTGGCGGTAATGATCGCTAGACTCTTCAAAGGGAGATAATGGCTACCTCATTGTACAGGATTTGTGCATAAGTCAGATGCCTGATTGTACAGGACTGACAGAATCAGACTTGTATTACAATCACATGGAGAAAGGATTCCTTGTGGAGGGCAAAGAACATAGCGTCATGGAGGCTTTCCATCACTTATTAGTTCTTTTAGGTAGATAAAATATTGTCAGGAGGGATTTCCAGAGTTTATTGGAATTCCTTAACAAGGAAAATAGCGTGGTGAAGGCTTTCCACCACTTATTCAACCACTTATTGTCTCTTCAGTGTGGAGAAGATGGTGCGGTGATCGTGCGGATGTGTTTTCTTGACAATCTAATCTCTACACAAGCTTTAGTGGCATGCGTGCCAAATACTGCAGTGAAACGGGACACAAGATCTATTTAACACACGGGGTTAATGCCGAGTTGAAGATTATTTATAAACCCGGTAATGATACTCTTGCATGATTGATACACTCCTGACTAGATGATATGAAATGCTTAATATGCACAAGAGGAAAGATGCCACGTAGATTACCAACTGAGCGTACTTCAATCATTTGATCACCCATCATTGTTATAAGTGCAAGATTGATCTTATTGGCAGCGCTGATTGACTTGAGGAAACCCCCACACTATAACATGATGATGGTAGATTACTGGGAGGATGTGTTTTCTGTAATCTGAGCTTGATTTGGAAAGAATTGAATAAGAACCCACTGGATGCAGCGGTTCGAAGAAATCACTCAGAATCCAAGGTAATCAAGGATATGAGAAAACATAGTTTAGAAAGATATCCTACAGGCTCCAGATTTCTTGGACAGGAGAGAATAACTCATTCCACATAGCCAAAGATACTAATAGGATCCATAAGAAATTGATCTACCAAAAGATTTTATCATAAAACCTTTTCAAAAATTTGCTTATTCATTCAAACTCAAAAATAACTAATATTCAAATACCTCATACACCAGTGAGAGTCAATTCAATATACCACAATTACTTGAGCAATCCTTTGAACAATACTTCAGCTATGATTCGAAGCATCATCAACCAAATTGATCGGCAGGATACCTTGTAGAATTTTGTCCATGACCTTCTAGGAGAGGAGCAATTTATGCTAAGCGACACACATCTTCATATACATCTGCATTTATTCTTCATATAAGGGCTGCATATACTCTTTAATATTGATCTGAAAGACTCTTCCTAATTCTCTGCTCTTGACCACCTCCAAATCCCTTCCATATCCTTTTTCCCCCTTACTATTAATAATGTTCTTATAAAATGTTGATATAGGTTTTCTTTATAAAGAAATATAGAATGAACATAGATAACATGAATAACATTCTTCTTTAGGTTTGATGGTTGGAATGCCACACTTTTCATTTGAGGAGAACAATTTATTGTTTATGGAAAGTTTTGGATTTTTCGAGTATAGATTCAATGAAAAGATTTGGTTCAAATTATTAATTAATAATTTTTGATGTTTCAACATAGGCATAATTTATGACATTAAAGGAAGGTTAAATGTCCCTTGAGTAGTGTTTGAAAGGCAAAAAGTCTGTTCAATTTCAAATCCGCCAAGGCATGCAACATTCATATGATGTGTGAAAGGCAAAAAAGATAATTTTATTAACTGCATAATGGACATTAACTTCAAAGAAAGCTAACATCCAATGGCCAATCCCAAGGTTTGTCTCCAACATTTCATGACTAATAATTGAAAATTGAATGCTTGGTGGAAATGGAAGATTGGTGGATAGCGTAAGTTCTAGTGACTTTCATTAACTGTAATTTAAAATGAAGGGCCCATCAATTATGGTAACTTTGCAATCATTTTCTGGGTGGACTGTGTAGTTTGTTTAGGTTCTTTCTGATTTCTGGATCAATTTGGGTAGTGTTGACATTTCTTCTGAATCAGCATTAGGGTTTGCCACTTCTAATGCACAGGCAGATTCAGGCCAACTGAATACAGGAGGTTGCGTGAGCTCCTCCCCTTCACTTCTGGTTCTGCCACACCAAGGGGGGTATCCCTATAACTCAAGATGTAACCTTGACTAGCTCAAAGATAGAAAGATCTAACTTGACAACAACAGGCAAAATACTCTCATGTATGGACCAAGATCTGCATGATAGATCACAAGGCTGGCAACATTCTTGGACATGATGTCTGGTTGGGTATGAGAGCATGCAGGGGGTTCCTAATCCTACTCCTACAACTAACAGGTGGAAGTATGAAATGTTTTAGTATGAATTTTGGATGCAAAGCTGGACATGGTGTATAACACAAGAACACAGCATGATTGGTGCCTATCCAGGGCTTGGAGTCGGTAGACATACACCTGTGAATGATCAGCATGAATAGCTAAAACTGGATTTCAGGGGGATACACATGATATCTGCCTTACAGATATCTCCCAATGAAGAGTGTTAAGTTATCTCTACTTATGGCATCCCTACTGCAGTATACCCTTCCCAATGTTCAACCTGAAAATAGTTTAATCTGCCCCTTGAGCAGAGGTTAAAAGATCAGACATTCAACATAGGAATTCTATGCTCTAGAATCTAAACATTACGCAAATATCCAGATCCAGAAGAAGAATACATGCAATACTGGAGACAGAATTAACAAAACACATGCTAAGATAGCATTACTCATATAAGATCAACCATGAAACCAGTGGATTTGTGCCAAGTCCTACAACAGGAGATACATAAACTCACAAGATCAAGCTGTACAGAGCAACCAGATCAGCTGGTTTTGGATTACAGAGCCAAAAATCCACAACTTTCAACAACCTTGAATGAATAACACCGTCTGCATTATATAGCAGGAGGATGTATTCAGCATTAACTACCAGGTTGACCAAAACTCCCGCCAGATATATAGTATCATAGAAATGGTGCTCAAACATTAATGCAGCAGGTAGGGGAGAAGACAGGAAGATTTCTCGAGCCCTGCGCCACTGCCTAGGGATCCAGATCTTCAACCGGGTACAAGATCATCCCACGCCATCGCCCATACCTCTGCAACAATCGCCATTAATGGCGCACCAACCTGCGGCCTTGGGAAGAACATCAGACAGTTAATCGCAACCACTTCCCGCCGAGACTCATCATCATGATATTTCGAAAATGCAGGATAACAATATCCCACATGCACCCCGCAGCAACCTCATAAACACTTTATATACTAGGTCATGAGCATATATCACGTCAGCGCTTTTGCTCCTGACGACACCAGTATAAGACTTCATCATCATCATCCTCCAGCAGCATGATATCCTGTTGCCCGAAATATCACCCTGACGTCATCATCATATCGCAAAACAACTGCATGATATTCGCCTTCACCCACACAACCGGATCCACCGGAGGAACATCCTCCTGCTGAGCTTAAACCAAAAGTCTGGCCGATGAACATCCTGATGACATCATCATCATATCCTGCTGACGTCATCATCATATCTGCCTACTGCGCACCTCCTCATATCCGGATGACGTCATCATCATGTTTGCAAATATCGGGAGATCTCCTCAAGATGATCAGTGTTAGAAATATGACCCCCCCGGACCTTGATGACGTCATCACATATCGACATCAGGATGATATTCGGAAGACAACCAGATATTTGGAAATATCATCCTGATGCACGAAAATCATGTTGCACTGTAGCTCCACTATAAGATCGGGGCGATTGATGAATATGATGATGCTCGAAAAGATCACCCCCACTAGATAGCGCACGAAGCCGGCAGGCAGATATCTCCTTGATATCAGCATCATCATGATGCTGGAACAAACACACACTCGAGTGATATGAAAATATCACCCCCTCCTTCAGAAATATCATGATGCAGATAGGCAGAAAGAAAGATATCACCCTGATATACGGATGACGTCAGCATCATCAGGATGACAAAACAACGAACAAGTGATACAACATCATCAGGATGATATTGACTAAGATCATCCTGACGTTCAAAATATGATGACCCTAGTGAATATCGGGTCGCAATTAGAACTCTTCAACAACATCATCAGGATGATCATAACCAAGATCACCCGATGATAGAAATATCACCCCGGCGAAATATCATGATGCAGATAATATGATGACCCTAGCAAGCAACACGGTGATAACTGGAAACATGATGATGATGATGACGACCCTTAAGAAAAAGCAAGTCAGGTCGAACAACACAAAGAATAACCCCTTCAGAATATCGGGGCAACATCATCATCATGTTTGCGCAAGGTGATAAATGGAAGATCACCGGATGCCTTGAAGAATCACCCTCGCAAGCAGATCAGGGCGCACTGTAGCTCGTCAGCATCATCAGGATAAAAACCAAACATCACCCGCTAACTGAATATAATGATGACGATGAAAAACCCAGTCGACGAAGAACATGATGATGCTGACCACCATCAAAACAAACATGATGATGATGACCTCCTCCTCAAGAAAATATGATGATGCAGCTGAAAACTGCTGAGGAGGTCCAACACTTAGAACATTTTTTGGATACTTAGGGAGAGTGCCTGAATGAAAATTGCTCAAAAAACTACCAGTCAATTCAGGCGCTAACAGGTAGAAAGATTCTTATGAACATTATTACCCTGTGTTTCCTAGAAAAGTGAAGATAAAAATTATGAGGCACGATATTTGCACCATGAAGGCCCACAACGATATATAGACTTTCATGCTTGACTGTAGGGATCATTCCATTCATGATAAAGGCAACATTTTTCTCAATAGATATAGTGTCGCGTACAAAGAATGTTAATCTCCAGAAGTTACGGCATCTCAAGTATGGGCATTTGAATTTGCATATAGGTTGACTGGTTTGCACTTGCGGAGAAAAGATATGGTACTAACTACCAACCTTTGGAAAAGAGAATGTTCTTTGTGAAACACAGATAATGGGCAAGCAAAATCATCATAAATTCCCACAACAATCAAGTTGGAGGTCTAACCAAATTTTGTAGTTGACTCATAGTGATGTTTGTGATATGAGTGTTTATACAAAAGTTTTAGAGCACCAGATTTATGAAATTTTTAATTGCTACACTCAAGTTAATCATCACGGAACTTTTAAAAATTTTTGAAAGAATTTACTAGAAATTTTCAGTTCCAACATAGCATCCCTAAATATTCTGTTATTACGTTCTTTCCATAAAGTCCAACCAAGACAAGGCAGAGTTTGGTTCCAAAGCTCAACAAGCCATGGATGAGAGAAAGTAGGGCACCAGTTGGCAATGACTTCCCTAACATCAAGATTACAAACCCATTGAATGCCAAAATTCCTTAAAATAGTATTCCATATTTCCCTAGAAAAATCACAGTGGAGGAATAAATGAGAGACTATTTCCTCCTTCTCAAAGCACAGAAAGAACCTATTAACCAGAGTGAATCCCCTCCTCTGTAAATTATCTTGAGTTAGGATTTTTTTATGAACAACAGCCCACCAAAACATATTAATTTTAGGGATAAGTTTATGATTCCAAACTTTCCTCTAAAGCTCATTTTTATGCACATCAGGGATTAGCAGATGGTAAGCAGACTTAACAGAAAAATGACCTTTCTTATCCAGCCACCAATACAATTCATCTTCCCTAGGAAAGAGAGGCATTTTGACCCCCAGCATCAAATGTTGAATAGACCGCATCCTAGGAATGAGTTCAGGGCATTGAGCACAGCAATCCAAGAGATTTTTCCAAATCCTGATACCATTATTGTTGAGAATATAATGACAAACTTTGGCCCCAAAAAACTATTTAGCAATGCCAGCAATAACTCCATAATCACCTTGAGCATCAAGGGCCTTATCATTCATCCAAATGTCTTCCCAAAAGTTAATAGAATTACCATTTCCCAGTTTCCATCTAAGCCCATGTTTGAGTAGACTTCTAGACTTCAGCATTTTATTCCAGATAATAGAGCCCTAGGGAAGCCCCTCCTGATGAAGGAAACTAAAGTTATCAGTTCCATGAAGATACTTGACTTTCATAATGTCCCCCCACTCTTTATGGTTAGGGACCAAATTCTAGTTTATTTTGGAAAGGAGGGCTTTATTCATATTCCTGATAGATCTAATGTTAAGACCTCCATGAGATTTGGGAAGACAAACTTTCTCCCAACTAACCAAAGACATTCTCTATTTGTCTTCCACACCTGTCCATAGGAATTTTCTTTGGATCCACTCCAATTTGTCAGCAATAAACCTAGGCATTTTAAAAAGAGAAAGGAAGTAAGTAGGAATACCTTGTAAAGAAGCTTGTAAAAGTTGTAATTTGCTAGCACTACTAAGTAATTTCCCCTTCCAGCCAACCAACTTCTTCTAAGTTCTTTCCAGAATTCCATTCTAAAATCCCTGAGAAACTTCTTTAACCATGAGAGGGAGGCCAAGATAAACAACAGGAAGATTGGCCTCAGCACAACCAATAATATTAATGATTTTTCGCCGGAGATCAGCCAGAGTATTAAAAAAATAAACATTGCTCTTCTGAAAGTTTATGTATTGACCAGCAACTTTGGCATAGTCATTTAAAATATTCTTCCAACTATGAACTTCAACCATAGAAGAGATACCAAAGAGGATGGTATCATCCACAAACTGCTGCATAGACATAAAAGAGAGAGAAGAAGCAGGTTTAATACCCACGATTTCCTTAGAGGTAATCTTAGAGTGAACATATCTCCCCAGGGCCTCAGCCATCATGATAAACAAATATGGTGAAAGAGGATCCCCTTGTCTAATCCCCCTTGAAGAAGAGAAAAAACCCCTAGGGACCCCATTGACCAGAACATAGAATTTTACAGTAGAAACAACCTCTCGAATGAGAAGGGATATTTTATCATTAAAACCAAACTTTTTAATGACTTTAAATAGGCATTTCCATGAAACTCTATCATAGGCCATATCTATCTTTAGAACCATGTCAGGGATTCTGTTCTTATCCATAGAATGGATAGCTTCATGAGTGGAGATAACAACATCAAGAATTTGTCAACCAGGGACAAAGCCTTTCTCAGAAGGGGAAATAATTTTATCCAAAAAAGGCTGAAACCTCAGGACAATCAATTTAGTACACAACTTATAGATGGTATTACACAAGCTAATGGGTTTGAAATCAAAGAGATGCATAGGCTTAGGCTTTTTAGGGACAAGAACAATAAAAGTATTGTTGATCTGCTTTAGAAGTTTACCAGTTCTGAAGAAATCCTTAACAACAGCAGTGACATCAAAACCCACAATATCCCAATATTACTAAAAGAATATTGGAGGAAAGCCATCAGGGCCAAGAGCTTTGAAGGGACCCATAGAAAATAAGACAGCATGAACCTCCTCCTCAGAAATTGGTTTTAGCATTTCAATATTATCTTCTTCAATAATCAAAGAGGGGATTTTATCTAGGAATTGGTCCATAATCCGCCCATTACCAGCATTATTTGCTTGCTCCGACAGCAAATTCTAAAAAAATAACACAGCTTGGTCCCCAATCTCATTGTCCTCAGTGATAATATTGCCATCCTCCAAACATAATTTAGAAATAGAATTAGCTTTCCTATGTTTCATGGCTGAAAGATGAAAAAACGAAGTATTCCTATCCCCCTCTTTGAGCCACTAAACCCTGGACTTCTGTTTCTAGAAAATCTCTTCTTTGCTCATAAGGTTCTTCCAGTCAAAAATCATATCACTTTCCTCCTAGGTAATATCATTTGTAACACCTCCTTGAGCCATTAGCTGTTGGAGATCAGCTAATCTTCTAGAGATAGTTTTCTTTTGGATAAACACCTTGCCAAAACTATATCTGTTCCACCCGCGAACTTCCTGTTTAATGTGAAGGAGCTTTTTGACCAGCTGAAACATAGGGAAGTTGCCACCAGTAAGCCACAAGATTTCTAAAATCTTTATGTTTGATCCACATAGCTTCAAATCTGAAAGGGATAGGACCACACTTACACTGCTCCTTTCAATTAAAGAGAATAGGACTATGATCAGACATGGTTCTAGATAAAGCCTTCAGACTCATATTATGATGGTTATCCCAAATGCTAGAAATAAGAAATCTATCCAATTTAACTTGTATCATTTGATCTCCTCTTCTTCTATTCGACCAGGTAAAATTCTGATTCTGTAGCTCCACATCTAGAAACCCAAAGGAATTGATAAATTCCACAAAGTCAAACATACTATCAGTATAATCAAGAATACCCCTAGATTTCTCGGAAGGATATAAGGGAGTATTAAAATCTCCAGCCAACATCCAACGAGAACGAGGGGAAGTGGAAAGAGTATTACACAAGTCTATCCACAAAGTTTTCCTCATGGCTCTAGTGTTCAGGACATAAATATTGATTAGGGACCAATTTAAAGAATGCAGAGAGAAGTTAACAACCAAAAAATGCTTACTGGAAGCAGCAAGCAAACCATGGATTTTAGCATCATTCCACATAGTAACAATCCCTCCATAGGCTCCTATAGCCGGGCTAATACAGAAAGCAGCTTTGGGCCATATTTTATCAGCTATCCTCTTAAAGTTCTCCTCATTCATCTTAACTTTCTGAAGTAATAGAATATCTAACTTATTCTCCATAATACAATTTTTCACTTCAAATTGTTTGATGGGACTATTGAAGCCCCTCAAGTTCCAAGACACAATTCTCATTTAGAAGGTTTTTGAGATTGGATCTCCAGTGTTTTTTTCTTACCACTGGCAATCTCCCTGGCAATCTCTCTTTGCCTTGTTTCTCTGAGAGTCAGTCTTCCTTGTTTAGAGTCTGTTCCAACATCAGTAGACTTTTTAGCCCTGCGATTCTTTTTTTAGGGGTAATCCAATCATCTTGGTCATTACCACTACCACTCGGTCAAATTCCAGTGGACAATGAAGGAATAGCTGCCTAATTCTCAAGAAATTCCTCCTCAGTGAATTCAACTGTGGTTACAAGAGAGGGATTCTACTTAGAGGATGGTTGGGAGGTCACAACCCTATTTTTGCAAATCAATTCTGGGAGTTGGGCACTCTATCCAACAGAAACTGGGGCCTTTTCGCCTTCAATAGCAACCTCCGCCGACTGGGAATGAATCTCACCCTCTTCAAGCTGAGTATTCTGTTGATCAAGGTGTTAGTAGTCATCCATATCAGACTTCTGAAAACCTTTCTCCCTATACTTCTTTGTATAATCTTCTGTAATAACACTTTCCTCATTACCCCCCATTCCCTGATCAATAGGGATGTCTTCTTTGGATGAGTTGTCCTCATCCTCTTTGTTAAGATCATCATTGCCTCCCATTTGCTTCACCTTACAATGGGTCATTAAATGGCCCTTCTTCTTACAAATTTGATAGAAAGTAGTAACATTTTCATAGAGAATCAGTTGGGTCCAAATCCCATATTTGGAGTTTAACTCTATGGACATGGGGAGGGTTTGGTGGATCTCCACATTAACACAAAATCAAGCATACACATAACGGGACTTAGTCCAAGTGGTGTTATCCAAAGTCACATATTGACCAAAGGTATTACCAATAGTAGAAAATATCTTTTCATCCCAATATTCCAAGGGAAACCTCGGGAGCCTCACCCAAACTGGGGCAGTCCAGTTCAAATCCATACTAGGATCAAAACCAAGTTTCCAAGAACATAGGGTGAGTGAATGGGTGCCATAAAGCCATGGCCCTCCTGCCAGAACAACTAACATATCCTCCCTACTTGTAATCTTAAATAAAAACAAACCTCTTGCCATAGCGATGATAGACACATTGCCTTTGATCCTCCACCAATTAGCCACCCACTTTCGCACCATCTCAATATTAGGATGGAGGGAGAAGAACTTACTGACCAGGGCTAGATCCATGGCCGCCACTATTTCCTCAACCAAATCATCAGGTATATCCAAAGCCATACCTTTCGTTGATTCCTTTTGGACTGGAACCCCTGACGCGCCTTTATGAGAAAGAATCTTCTTCCCTTTTAAAACCCCTTTCCATCCCTTGGGAGGATCCTCACCCATTGAGGTATGGTTCCCAGAGGCACTACCCAAGGCAGTAACCTCCATCATCAGAGAAAAAGCAAGCAGAAACCCTAAAAAAACCCTAGAAAGCCATTGAAAGCAGATCGAAAGCTAAAATTTCCTGAGCCATAGGTTTAAGTTTTAGATCCTTTAAAAGTAGTGTTAATAACATGAACAGTTGTGTTTACATACACATACTCACATAAGTTTTATGTGTAGAAATGTATGCATATTCTTTTCTTTTTCTTTTCGTCACTTTCTTTATTTGGATTGAGTTATGTTTTTTGTTGATTATTTTAGTAAGTGATATTTTTTAGACTTTACAAAATTGAAGAAATCTCTTAGATTCTCTTAGACATGAAAACATGTGCTTTGCATTGGTTCTTAGAGTTTATGACATTATAGGTGTGGGGGAAGCACTACATAAGGAAGTTACAAAGTTTTTGAAAAGGTATAAGGACATCATATTAGATAATATTAGTCAACATTTGGATCTAATTCTAGGAGAAAGTTTACTAAATAAGGCTACACATAGAAATACATAGGCATAGAATGCATAACTAAATAGGCAAGTGCAAGAGTTGTTGATGAAAGGTTTGATTAGGGAGAGTTTGAGCCATGTGCAATACCCATGGTTCTCTAACACCCAAGAAGAAAGGTGAATGAAGGATGTATCATCAAGGTCACTATAAAGTATAAATTCCCACTACCAAGAATGGATGACATAATGGATTATTTGAGTGGAGCAAAATATTTTACCAAGATTGATTTGAAGAGTGGTTATCATCGGATTAGAATTAAAGAAGGAGATGAATGAAATATTATATTTAAGATAAATGAAAGACTAGATGAGTGGTTGCTTATGCCCTTTGGATTAACTACTGCACCTAGTATATTTATGAGGTTGATGAATGAAGTGTTGAAAAATACTTGGGTAAGTTTGTGATTGTTTATTTGGATGATATTTTGATTTTTAGCAAGATTGAAGAACACCTAGAACACATTAGACTAGTATTGTAAAGATTGAGAGAAGAAAATTTGTTGATCAAAGTGAATAAATGTAGTTTCATGAAGTTAGAATTGGTGTATTTAGGATTTGTAATCTTAGCTAAAGGATTAAACATGGATCTAGAGAAATTCAAAGCAATTATTGAGTGGCCTACACTAGTAAATGTTGAAGAGATAAGACCTTTTCATAGTTTGATGGTTTCTATAGGAAGTTCATTAAATATTTCAGTGGTATTTGTGCTCCATTAACTAAGACTATGAGGGGAGACAAGAAGGAATTCAAATAGACATCAGGAGAAAACAAAATCTTTGAATTGCTAAAGAAGGTAATTGAACAACTAATGTTAGCATTGCTAGATTTTGACAAAGTATTTCAAGTTGATTGTGATGCAAGTGGAAATGCAATAAGGGTAGTATTAAGTTAAGAAAGTAGACCTATAACTTATTTTAGTGATAAATTAAAAGATGTAATCATGAGATATTCAGTTTATGATTAAAATTTTTATGCCATAGTCCAAGCTTTGAAGAAATGGAGACACTACTTGCTACCAAAATAATTTGTGTTGTATATTGATCAACAAACATTGTAATACTTGGATAGTCAAGGTAAGTTTAATCAAATACACGTGAGATGGGTAGAGTTCATGCAAAGTTGTTTTTTTGTATTGAAGCATAGGAGTGGAAAATCAAACAAGGTTGTAGATGTATTGAGTAGGAGACAAGATTTGTTGACAGAAATGAGAATAGAAGTGGTAGGATTTGATGAATTGAAGCATTTGTATGAAGTTGATCCTGATTTTGTAGAAGCATGGAAAACATGTAAAGAACTAGTAAGTATGGATAGAAATAAATGGCTTGATTACTTGACTCAAAATGAAGTGTTGTTTAAGGGTAATCAATTGGGTATTTCAAGAAACTCAATAAGGAAAAAATTTGACCAAGGAGAAGCACAACGATGGTTTAGTAGGACATTTTGGAATAGATAAGATAGTGACATTGATATGTGAAAACTATTTCCATGATGTGCAACCTAGTCAAGGGAGAGAGATAACCTAGTAATATGGATTCTTTTGGAATAAGGAAGTATGTAATGGGATTTAGCTAGTGGATTCTAGGAAGTCTATGTATGCACCAAATGAGTTAACTTGAGCATTGCAATAGTGTATTTGTGATATGTGTTCAAACTACATAAAACAAAAGTTTAAATGTGTAGTGTATGCACCTTTATCCCTTACATTATTGTCCAAATTATCTTAAACAATTATTATAGCTACTATATTTTAGCTCATATTTGAATTGATAGTATAACCTATTTTAATGGACTTAACACACATCTATCACAAAAATCCTTGTGATTACATTTATCCCACATAAAGTTTAACCCTGGCACAAAAATACTACCAAAAAAATGGCATTCAAACATGAACTTATGACTATTAGTTTTTGAGATTGTTCCTAAAACATCTAACAATGAGAAAATATATACTAACATATTTTGAAGGTCATCAAAATTTTCATTCATCCAAATAATCTCCTATCATTTGATGGAAACTTTATCCTTAGGACACTTTATATAATGATGCAAGGCTATTCTTAAACATCAACCATTTTAATAGTTAAAGGTATTAAAAATAAGACAACTATTTATCATTTTTCAACATAAATAATATGTAAAATTGTCATTGATTGTTTGATTGTTTGACTATTAAACCATTTAATAGTAAAATAAAACTGTGATTCAATGTAGAGGAAATTTGTGATGCTCCACTTCATGAATCTCAAGCTCTATGGATCAGGCTGTCTGAATATCTGATTAAAAATAAGCAACAAGGAACCCGTGACTCAGTATCACCACCGTGCCAAACACAAAAGGAACGTCCTTTGTTTTTTTATACGAGGTGTAGCGTCATACAGTGGCCTAAGGACTAGCTTGCGCGCGTGAAAGACAAGGAACATCAAATCACTGTAATAGAGCCGCAGTTTTACAGAAAAAACAAAGCAGCGTGAATTGAAAAGCATCATCCTATTCATTCATTGGAGAGTCGCTGTAATGGTCGCAATCTGACGTGTGATGTAGGAGGTGATGGAATGTTCAACGACCGTTAAAACAAGCCAAAAGAATAAGAAGAAAAAGATATGCCCATTTTCCATACGCTACACTTTTCTTAAGGATAAGGCACAAAAGAATAGTAGGAAAGACAATTTGATATTTGGAGTCATTACATCCACACAATGCCACTACTTATAAATATGGGGAAGGAGATTAACTCATTTGATAATATGTTTAATGGTGAAATTAGCATATTCATGTCATTTTCTATTTAGTCTTGTGGTTGTATTAGGTTTGACTTGTAGTTTAATTTCTATTTATCTTTATTTTATCTTTCTTTTGTACTATTTTTCATACATTTATTATTTATTTAATTTTATTTCATCTTATTGGCATTGATTTCCATATATTCACTCTCCACCTTAGGATCATCACCTTATCTCTACATATCATTTTTGTGTGGCTTAGGATTGATCTAGGTCAATCCCAAGGAGCATGGGAATGATATGTGAATCCTAAAGCTTCAAATTTAAATTCAAACTTTATGCCCTTTCTATTAGTCGTTATGAGTTAACTAAGCACACATTTCATGCAACATGGTACTATGCCATGGTATTTAAAGACATTCATTGTGCAATTGATTATACCCGGTGGATTTGTTGTAGCACACTTCAATTCTAAAGGGTAACAAAGGAATCGAATTTGTATCATTATCATATAGGCCATCTACATGTCAGTGAATGTTGTCTTCAATCTTTCTCATTATTGTTAATTCAATCCTCTAAGGGGTTTGACTGAGGACAATCCATTCACCTATCAATTTGGCAAGCTTCTCATCAATGTCTCTAGACACCAACTTGATAGATTTAGCTATCTAAAAGGCAAAAGCAAATAGATTCTCAAGCACATTTTCTATGATAGTTTAGATTATGAGACATTCATCAAGCCAAGGGAGTTAATGTTTTGATAGTGGTGAATCATTCCAGAACAACATCAACATCATTTATCCATCATCAACCTAGAGCTAAGTACACCCATTAACTAATTAAAATACCACTTATATTATCTACTATAGCTATACTATCTAGGTTAATTGTCTATTAATTGATCACATTTATTTAATTATCCTAGATAATTTATGTAAATCATTTATTTTATTTACATTTTTTGTAAACCTAGCATTTTTTAACACAACCTAGGGTTTCCCCTTAAGGTTTATGTTCCTTCTTTAATGTTTTAGATAGATTTGATTTCTTTTTATTGCTTATCTTTTATATTAGATTTTCCTAGGGTTTGATTGCATTCTTGTGTGACCATTTACTACCTTACTTATTTTAGGGTTTTTGTTTCTTGTTAATTCATCTTGTCTTTTCTCCCAACCTACTAACCCTCATTTTGGCCTTTAGGATTTGGATTTCACAATTATTTTAGATCTAATTATTGATTTTTAATTTATATTAGCCTTGAGCCATTCTCATATCATTCACTCTATCCTTTAGGTCCTTTCTTACTTTAGTTCCAACCAACCCATCCCCAAGGTTTGTGCGTCAGTGATGTCCCTTGTATTATTGACCCTCTTCAACCATTATCTAGGTCCCATGTGTCCATGCACATCTTGTTGATTTTGATATGTTTCTCTCTTTTGTGACAAATGATCAAGGTTCCATCTTTGATACTCTAATGACATTTTATGCTATGGATGCCGACATGGCTTCCATGAAGGTTCTATTTTATCGTGTACTTGATTTTCCCTCCTTCATTGAGTTGGTTTGTTCTTATCCTTTCCTTTTAGACATAGTCACTTCAATTGTCTATAACATTTGTGTTCATCATATTTCATATATGGCTTGTGATAATGATGAAAATGCATTTAGTGAAACCTCACCTTATGTTTTTGATTAAAGGGGTAAAATAGTTTTGAAGGGGCCTTGAAACCCTTTTACAACTAGCTAAGTCTTAACAAAAAAATAGTAAAACAACATTGAAATAGTAGCAAAACTGCATAGAAAACCATACAAACAAAAAACAATAGACAAAAATATTAGAGATCTATAACTTTTTCAATGTTTCAACAACTTCCAATTTTTGTGGGTAAAAACTTGCATGTAGGTCTACAAAGTCCTATAGTTTTGTTTTTTCTTCCTTATAGCTCATTTTCCTGCTGCTCCTAGTTCTTGCACTAGGGCCTACCTTGGTTTCTTTACCCTCTACACTAGGAACCTCTGACTCTTTAATAGTTCTTTTTAACTTCTCTATCAGGATCTTGATCCCCACCATGTTGTTCTGAATAGTGCACTTGCTGACTTCGATAACCCTATTTAGGTTATCCTTGATGGTGTCCATGCCATTTTCTAACACTGTCAACCTCTTATTGTGATTTTCTTATCCCTACTTAAACTCTTCACCTAAGGTGTCATTTTTTTCCTTCTAGTCATTGTAGTCATTTGCCAATCTATTAACTTGAGGGATGACTTCCCAATTTGGAAGATTCTAACATCCTCCTCCTAAATTTGTGTTTTCCCTCTTTGATTCTTTTCCATCAATGATAGCTTAATGTTAATTCTATTAATTTCAACAAAGAACCATTTGGTAATATGATGTTGTGCCTCAAAATCTTCTTAAAAGGTCCCTAGATTTTGACTCACTTGATTTTCCACGTCATAGTTTATGTAAATATGAGGGGTTAGACATCAATAAGAAAAAATCCTTTGGCAAGCCTGGATAGGGATTGTTGGTGTGAACGAGGTATATTACCTAACTAGTTCCACATTAGGTCCTATTCACACTTGTCTAGTTAATTTTACTCAAGGCATACTTAGATTACATTTATGATACTTATCACTTTGTGTCTCATGTCATATGATTAAGACACTTGTCAAAATCCTATATTTCACCTTGGCCTATATAACCAAGGGCTTCTCATTGTAAATTCATATCATGTGCATATTGTATGCATGTTTGCATCCTTTGTTAGAATATAATTCTTCTTTTATTTTAGGTATGTCTTGTGCTTTCATTGAATCTCCTAGATCTTGGGTGGCTACCTTCATAGCCAACTCTTACATGGTATTAGAGCTTGTAAGATTTATTTATGTTAGTTTTTTTTGAGAGATCTAGGATGCAAATCATGTTAGATCTTGAAAAGTTGAGTATGCTCTTCTCTTGCATCATATAATGACCTAGAAAATTAGAAAAATTTGATAGAAATACTAGATTTGTGAGGGTTTTCTCTTTGTGGCCATGCATTGTACGTTCATTTTGGAGCATGTTGGTGCAATCTAAGCTCACCATTGAGTTCAGGGTGTCCAAAAAAGTTAGTTTATCCTTTTGATTTGTCCAAATTGAAAATTGGAGGTAAGATCTACAAGGATTTGAAGTTGGGAGGTGGTTGCCAAATCTAGAAGGTAGTTGCAACTTTGAAACATTTTGGGTCAAATCTAATCCTGCCATCATGTCCAAAAAACATAAGAACTTAAGAATTATCTATCAATTCATTAAAATCAAACACTTTTACCTCAGGCCATAAAAAATTTACCCTCCTCAACTATACAAATCACAATGCAGAGAATATTCTCTATACAAGAGAATATATCATAGAATATTTCTACGTATGTCAACAAGCGTTGGTAGATCTAGGTGCAACTATTAACTGTTAGGTAAATATTTTATTTTCTAGTTAATTATTTTATTTGCGGATTTTTCTATATTCTATGGATTTTTCTTTTTAAAACATATTCACAGGTTGTACCTATGTCACCAGCATACCACAGGGTACCTACTTGCACACAAGGGTACCCATAGAGCCAACCTAGGGATCTCACATGGCAGGAGACGAGCCCCCCATTGAATACTCATAGGCCTCCAAATACCTTTCCGGTAAACAATCTAGTGGACACCAAACCACTACTAGCACATTCTATAGAATTGATGATTTCTGAAACCATCCCCAACAACACCAATACTGGCCTCTACAACATATTTTTGGAATCAAACAAGAATATTCCATTGAAAACCACCCTAAGGTCTGGTAAACAATTTCCAAAACAAAATCGGTAGATTTCAAATTCAACAAGAAGTTTCTTGCTACATTCAAGGTAGTTTCATAGGAATATTCCATCCATAATAGCATATTTTGTTAGGTGACATCATCTTGTGTCATGTTGACATCAACATTCTCCTCCTCCCATCCAGTCCCCTCTCCATTTTATTTTTATTTTGGCACTTAGACTTTAGAGGCTTGTTTCTCAGTCATATTGGATCCTTTTTTGGAGCAAATTTTTGTTATTTGTGGTAGATATTCATAGGATTCATAGTGGTGAAATCAGATTTTGATTTTGGTACCTAGATTTTCTAGAAATTGTAGATTTTCATAGCTATTACTGAGCAGTTCTCATTTTGGGAACTTCTAGGGCTTTGTTTGGGCTCATACAATAACATTTTTTGGTGATTTTTTGAAAGTGCATAATTTTTTATGTAATCTCATATTTGTAATCAATTTGATCTAATTCTTCATAGAAATTGTACTTTCAATTGTGGCCTAATTTTGGCATTTGCATTGTACTAAAATCAAAGACCACTTTGCTAGTTTGGCTAGTGGCAATTGTAATCGCACTAAGTATAAAGTGCCAAAATCATATTTTTATTAGGGGGTGATGTCATTGATTAAGTAAAAGGGGGTTGCACTTGTGTTGTTTCATTTATTATATTCTTGTATCCACATCATGGATCAAACCAAACTTGGGCCACTCACCCCATATCATTATCATGAGTGGAAGAAACAAATGGAGATTCATTTGAGAAGCTTGAAAATACATATGGTTACAATGGGTATAAAAATTGAACCAACAACTGCTATAGAAAAAAGAAAGTGGTATAATATATGTGATCAAGCCTATGGAACATTATGCATGTCTATTTCTCCTGATCTCCTTTTTCACATTGAATGTTACACTACACCAAATCAAATTTGGGCTACATTGGAGAGTCTATTTGGAAAGCAAGATACTATGAGAGGTTTTAAATTGGAGAATGAACTATTTGGTTTGAATCCTTCAAATTTTGATATCATCCAAGACTTCTTCACCAAACTAAAATTGCTTAGATTGGAGATAAAATAATGTGGTATCGAGAAAGAGGACACTCAATTGATTCTTTCTGTCCTTTCCAAACTTAGTCCTGATTATTTAGTTTTTGTTTCTACATTCTATGCTACTATGAATGCTCTTGGTACTACATTCAAAATGCCTTCACTTGATTTTTCTACATCACTCATCAAGGACTAGGCAAAGTTAGTACACATGGGTACATTAAAGTCTCTAAAACCATAACCTCTTATTGCTAATCAAAGCACAAAAGATCAAAAGGCTTCAAATAGTAAAGGAAAGAAACAAAAAAATAAGGACTTCAAAAACAATGAGCAAGATAAGGAATCAAATAATACTTCTAATTACTCCTTGTATTCCAAAGAGGAATCATCTAAGAAGGAAAAAATAAAATATTCATATTATAAGAAACTAGGACATGATGAGCGTAAGTGTTATGAAAAAAAGGGTTGACGAGTTAACACACCTTCTTCAGAAGCACAATATCCAATTGCCTTCATCCATGTCATCTAGTTCATCCTCTTCTTTGACAACATCATCATCTACATAGTTAGGGATATCTATAGTTACAAATGGGATAGATAGGCTAAAAAGAAAAGCAATCTTGACATCTACAAGTCTTGAGTCAAAGAGATGGCTTCTTGATTCTGGTGCCTCACATCATATGGATTCATCACAAGGTATGTTCTCTTCATTTAAGCCTTGTACTTTACCAAACATCTTGATGGGGAATGATACATATATGTGTGTTTGTTGGAAAGGATCTAATGACATGGGAGAAGGCACTTTTCATGATGTACTGTGTGTTCCATCCTTGTCAACCAATCTCCTTTCCATCTATTAGATTACATATAGTGGCATAGGGAAGACTGTTGAGTTCACACCTGATTTAGTGATCATTAGAGACTTGGAGAGTAGAGAGATCATTGTTGTTAGGATGGTTGCTCATGCATCTCACTTGTACACATTTTCTCATTTCCCCCCTAATGATTTTGTAGTTCCATTGACTGATATTCACACTCATGCATCAAGTGTGAATCATATTTCTGAGGAGAAGTTTGGTTACTTGAACCTTGGTGTTATTGAGACTTGTACTAATCTTCCATCTCCTCAACCTCCTACTTCTTCAAAATGAGCATTGCTATGGCTTCCTCTACTTCAGTTGAGTAGGATCATTCTAGTCTTTTAGATTTAGTTGTGGGATGATTTCTTGACATGTATATCAAATTTGTTTTGTGAGTCTCATATTGCAAATTTGGAAGACACACATGAGGATAATCATTTCTTCTTTGATGATAGTTACAACACAACTGTTATCTCATCTTCTTTGTCATTGTAGGTTATTCCTCATGAGTCTACATAGGGTTTTGGATTGGTTACACCTCATTACATTGTCCCCTCCTTTGATTCTAACATGTGGACATTTGAACAATTTTCAGAGGCACCCATCATGAGACTTATTCCCTCATCTCTCTTCTTGGAGATGGATTTTCTGCTACATCATCCATTGGATCAGTTTCTTCCTAAGGGGAGAAATGTTTTTTGCAGTTTTTGGACACTCTTCAATATTTTTCTTCAGACATCCACCATTGGCATAGTAGCTACTTCTTTGTGGGGGGACCTATCATCTCACTCTTTCTCTCCTATGAGGGGTTATTGATTATGTATTTATGCTGGATGAAGTCCTTGGAGGGTCATATTGAGTCCTCCTTCCACCACTTCTTTCACCTTTTCTCTCTTTTGGAGAGGGGTTTTTCCTATGGATTTTTCTCCTTTTCTCCATTTCTGAGAGATTGTTTGTACATGGGTACCTAACATGGCCTTTTAGCTAGGACCCGTCCATAATCCATCATTTGCATGCTTTCATTTTTGCCCTAAGTTGCATTTAAGGGGGAGTGTTGGTGTGAATGAGGTATATTACCTAACTAGTTCCATATTAGGTTTTATTCACACTTGTCTAGTTAGGTTTACTTAGAGCATACTTAGGTTACACTTATTATACTTATCACTTTGTGTCTCATGTCATATGATTAAGAAGCTTTTCATAATCCTATGTTGTCCTATGTTTCACCTTGGCCTATATAACCAAGGGCTTCTCATTGTAAATTCATATCATGTACATATTGTATGCATATTTGTATCCTTTGATAGAAATTTTTGTTCTTTCATTTGGGTCTCTGTTGTTCTTTCATTGAAGCTCCTAGGTCTTGTTTGGCTACCTTCATAGACAACTCTTATAGGGATCAAGAATACCAAAAAAGGGTTCACGAATAGTAGGTTTTGGGAAAGCGACAATGGCAAGGGGAATACCATACCGATAGATAATATAATGTAGGATGAATTTAGCAATCTATTTACTAGTTATGTAAGTCATTGGAATGGCTTCTACCCACTTCATGAAATAATCAGTGGCAATGATAATGAATTTATGGCCATTGGATGAGTATGGATGGATTTTTCCTACAAGTTCGAGCCCCCACTACGAGAACAACCAAGGAATAGTAATAGGTTGTAATGCTTGTGTTGGTGCATGAATCAAATCTCTATGCTACTAATATTGAAGACATCTCTTAGCAAATTATTGTGCATCTTGTTCCATAGTTTTCCAATAGTACCCTCTACGTAGCAAATTCTTGGCAAGTATTGGGTCAGTGGAATGTACCCCACAGATAACTTCGTGAATCTCTCATAAAGAAGTGTTATCCTCTTTCGAGTTGAGACATCTAAGAAGGATACCATCAAGACTCCTTCGATATAAGGTATCGTTAAGAATGGTAAAATAGAAAGAATAGAGGATGAAGGTTTTCTTTTGGGTGCTAGTCAAATTAGGTGGTAGGGTATTTTTATGAAGGTAATCATATATGTATTGATAACAAGTAGAATTGAGACCAACAAGTTTGCATATAAACTCAATTTGTGGAACATCAAAAGCTAGGATCAATATTTGTTCAACCAAGAACTCACAGCGCAGAGTATTTGTAGGCATATCAAGAAGAAATCTAATTGTTGCCATTGCATCAACAACTTTATTATTCAACCTAGGAATTTGCTCAAAAGATATCTGGGAGAAGTACTAGTTGAAATTGTCAACCATTCTTTTGTAGGGAAGCAATTTATCATCCTTTGTGTGATATTCATTGATGTTACTTGTCTAATGATGAATTGAGAATCACCATAAACCTATAATTCCTTAATGTTTGATTGTATAGCCATGCAGAGTCTTGTAATGAGAGCTTCATATTTGGCAATATTGTTTGTGTAAGGAAAATATAGCTGATATGAATCTGGGATGCAATCGCCTTATGGAGTGACAAAAAGGACTCCAATTCCTGAACCATGTTGACTGTAAGAACCATCAAAGTATAGTTTCCATACATTAGCTATGTTGACAATGAATACCTCTTCATCTAGGAATTCTGAGATCATAGGATGAGTATTTGTGGTGCTTTTGCTGGTTGATCTACTATTACTTGTCTTTTTATGGATTTATGATCAACATATTCAATATCAAACTCACTAAGGATCATAATCCATTTTGCCAACTATCCTGTG
Organism: Cunninghamia lanceolata; assembly: GCA_027924645.1. Classification (NCBI taxonomy): domain Eukaryota; kingdom Viridiplantae; phylum Streptophyta; class Pinopsida; order Cupressales; family Cupressaceae; genus Cunninghamia; species Cunninghamia lanceolata. The sequence goes on along the minus strand of BSBN01000472.1, from coordinate 14,364,220 downwards.
AGAGTTTCTTTAGACAATAGATATTTGAATGGGTCAACTTTTGAAATGAGCTTATTTAGTTGATTAAGCATGTAATGTCATAGCTTTTGAGAGGCAAACACAACATCTAGACATGCTCGTTCCATTGGGGTATAGTTAAGCTCATAGCTGACCAATGTACGACTGATGTAGTAAATTGCTCATTCTTTCCTTAACTCATCATGTTGTGAAAGTAGGGCTCCTAGTGGAGCTAAAGTAGAAGAGATATATAATATGAAAGGTTTTCCTACCATTAGAGGCATCAAAACTGGAGGTGTAGCTAAATAATCTTTCAACTGATTGAAGGCCTGTTGACATTTACTATCCCATCTGAATGAAACATCTTTTCACAAAAAGTGTAAGAATGGTTGACATTTATCAACAAGTTGAGCAATAAAGTGCCTGATTGACTAAAGTTTTCCTTGAAGGCTTCTAAACTATTTCAGATTAGATGGTGGATGCATCTCAACTATGGATTTTACTTTAGCAAGATCAACTTCAATGGCTTTACGAGAAACTATGTAGCACAATAGTTTTCTTGAAGTAACACCAAATACACATTTCTTTGGATTGAGCCTGACTTGGTATTTTCTAGTTTGTCAAATATTTGTTCTAGTACTTGCAAATGACCTTCTCAAGTGACAAATTTTCCTAATAAGTCATTGACATAATCCTCCATAATGGTGTGAAATAGGTCATGGAATATTACTGTCATAACTTGCTGGTATGTAGCTCTGCCATTTTTCAAACCAAAAGTATTGACTTGCCAACAATATGTATCACAAGGGCATGTAAAAGTTGTCTTGTGTTGATCTTCTAGGGAAATGAGAATCTAATTGTATCTTTGTTGAACACACCCAGATACTGAGAGGGGGGTGAATCAGTATGCAAACAAACTTCAAATCCTCTGTAGTAAATTAAAACTTAAACATTACAACATTAATAGAAACATAAAATATCAACACAATGCATAACACCACATAACACTAGATATACATGGAAAACCCCAAGAGGGGGCAAACCATGGCGAGGATTAACTCACAATATATGAAGTACAAAAATTACAACTTTGTTTTAGGGCTACAACCCAAGGAATCTACTACTCCTTGAAGAAAGGTTTTAGGGTCACTCCCAAGGAAGCTACAACTCCCTGCAAACTTTGTTTTAGGGATAAAAGCCAAGGAAGAAACTACTCCCTGAACTAAGAACAAGCTCAGAAATGATTATAGTATGTCAATCCTTTGACTACTATTTGAAACTGACAATGAAGATCACTCCTTTTGATGATTGCACTTATACCTCTTCACTCCTCTTTTGATGATTGAATAAATTAGGCACACTCTTCACTTCCCTTCTATCACAAAAATATCTTCAAGATGAATTAGGATAGGCTCTAAAACTTCTACTCTTTCTCCTTCAATTGCACATCATAATGCATATCATATTCATATTATTCTCTTCACATACTCATATTTGCAATCATACCTCAACTAGATCAACTAGGTTTACAATATATACATGATATTACATTGATTACATTACAAGTTGGCCAATGCAACAAGGATATTACAATTTACAAGTCGTCCAGAGATCACACAACATGAAATGTGCAGAGGGCAAGCCCTAACATGAACTAGATGCAACACTAGGAAGAGAAACATGCCTTGCGAATACTAACACATGCTTAACCTCATCCTAAACATCCTTCAAAGAACAACATTTGCACACTTCACAAAATTGAATTAGCTCTCCCTTAAGCAAGAAAACATGAAGCTTGTAGCACATCGGTCATTACAACTTGGTAGTACTCATGAATGATTAAACATTACTCTTTCTTCTCCTAGATGAGTCAGCCTGACCTAGACAGCATCTCCAAACACTCCTTGAACTCTGCACAATAAGAACTTTGCGGTGCACACTTCAACATGTATTCTAAGAACAATTAGGCTTCCAGAACTATCTGTAGCTCATTGTCATTTGTAAAATTGAACTTATAGACCACCATATCTCCTAATACTACAAATTAGCATGCATTGAACATCCCTAAACATGTCCACAAAACTGCATGGACAAATCTTCACTTGCAAAGGATTGCAGAGCATTCCAAACAACCTTCATCATCACCTCATTCTGCCAGAGCATAGACTGGAACTTTGTCACTTGTAACATTCATTGCTGAAGGTATAATGACTTGAATTCTTGGATATAACACCTTTACAACATATTGAACTCAACTTCTGAACCACATGATCTTATCTTCAAATGTAGAGGAATGCGGACCAGTTTACCAAGTAGTCTTCTAGGCAACTTCCTGCAACAAAAACTTTCACCAACATTTAGAGACTAGAACCTTCTTGTAATAGCACATACATCCTTAGAAACAATAGGAGAGAGTATACAACATGCTACAGATCCTCAACAACATCTTCTCAACATCAACATTGCTTATAATTCCCATCTTAATGCATCATCATTCATTTTAATGCTTCTAATTCCCATCTTAATATATCATCATGATATCATCTCTGCTGATAACAAGCATACTCAATACAACCTTAATTGACATTAAAAATGACATGACATCTAACCATGAACATCAACAACCAATCATGAACATCAACAACCATTGCTAGCACACCATCAATAGAAGCATTAATGACAGACTAAACCAAGTGTTCCAAACAAAGTGTTGACATCAATGACAACCACACAACCATATCAGTGACAACCTTAGGTAACATATGTGCAACAATATCCCCATTTGGCATTGATGTCAACACACATCTACACATTCTTACCCTTTGGCATCAAGGACAAAGGGCAACTTCTTCTCCACTTTAGGCACATACTCTCCTTTTCAACCTTGTCCCCTTGTTAGCAACAACCACTACCTGCTCCCCCTAAGAGGTAGCCACCATCAGTCTAGGAAAAAGATATAGCATGAATTACCCCCCTAGAAAGATGCACCAATTATGCATCTAGCAAGAAGGAGGGACAGTTACCCCTAACTTCTACTGGAGATACTCAAAGGTATCCTCTGCAAGAGCCTTTGTGAACATATCTACAATTTGTTCCTTTGTTGGAACATATTCTAACTTCACTTCTTTCTCTGCAACCTTCTCTCTCAAAAAGTGATACCTAATTGATATATGCTTGGTTATAGAATGCATCACTGGATTCTTGGAAATATTTATAGTACTAGTATTGTCACTATATACTCCTAAAAATGACACGACTCGGTCCAAATAAATATTCTAAATATTTATTCCCTTCTAATTCTTCTATTAATAAATAAATAAACAAATTTATTTATTTGATTCATATTCTTCTAAATTAATTAAATATCAAAATATTTAATTATCTCTTCTAAAGTCACAATTAAATAAAATCCTTTATTTAATTAAATTCTTCCAAAAAATTAAATAATTCTCAATTATTTAATTAAATCAAATCATTCTTCCAAATTTAAATAAATCAAATCAAATTTATTTAAATCCTCTCAATCTCTAAAAATAAAATACAATCAAATATTTTATTTATTCTTCCAAATCATGCACAACAATTAAATAAATTTATTTATTTAATTTGTTTTCTTATCTTCTAATATCTTCCAAATTCATTCTAAATTAAATAATTCCAATTATTTAATTGTTTCTTCTAATAATATCTTCTCTAAATTTAAATAAATCAAATGTTTATTTAAGTTGTCTTTTTCTTCTAAATTGAGTTATCTCTAAATATAATTCAATCCTTGTGCACATGAAATTGAATATTCTAAATATTTAATTAAGCTAAAATATCTTCTCATCCTCATGCAATTTCCATTCTCTAGTTCTATTTCTCTTAAATGATTGATCTATTCTTTTAATTGATTTATCTCTTCAGTTAACTCATTCTTCTATTCTATTAATTCCTCTCATACAAAATATAGCAAGACACTTGTCTTCTTCCTATTCGTGTACGTTCCTCAACTATTCTATATCATTGATCTTCTCATTCTTTCTATACCATTGATCTTCATTCTCTCAAGTCTATAAATTAAACCTTATTCCTCCATTTCAATCATCCGAGCTTTAAGTATCATTACTTTGTAGGAATTACAACGCGCCTTTGGCACCAATTCCTTCATTGCTTGTGATCACACTCATTAGTACGCACTACTATCATTGTTGTGAAGCTCATCTTCATGGCGATATTATCATAGCCATTCCCATTTGACATCTTGGAATTATAGCAAGGAAGTGCACCTTCTGAGGGCCATATTCATAGACAAGATCATTTGTGATAGGCGATCAATGGAAGCTATGAATTAAAGGAGGTTTGCTTTGTTGTTTTTTATTGTTTATTTGAATCTCTTTTGTTCACCATTTCATTGAATTTTGGGTATCTTGATATTTGATATTATTGATTATTCTTTTGAATCCAATTTTCCCTTAACATTTTTGGTGCCCACTGTGGGGCCTAGCCCTAAATTTAACACAAAAACTGAGTTTTTGTGTTCTAGAAAGCCATACACAGGAGGAAATCATGCATCTGATACTTCCTAACACGCATCTGACAGCTATTATGGTGCATACATTCTTGCAGTGCATACAGACTCTATTATGACACATTTAGCCTCTAATACGGCGCACATACCAGATCAGCGCATGTACACTATTTTTCTATGCTTTTGACCTCTGTCTTAGCACATATGTACTGTGACACTTCTATTTTTTATTTCTGCGCATTTAGTCTCTAAAGCGGTGCATCTATTTTAGGCAGTAATTTTTAGGGTTTTCTTGAAATTTTCGCTAACGCTGACATCTTTGTAGGAATACTCTTGATCTGTTTTATAGGCTAGGTACTAGTTTAGAATCATATAGTTGCACTTGTTAGCTCACACTTCAATTTCTAACGGGAAAGTAAATGGATGCTCATGCAAATCTCACATAGTTTTAACTAGGAAAGTGGTAATTGAATCATTGCTATCTTGCATATCATTGAATCATTGCTATATTGCTATTTTTCAAAGTTAACAACTCATTGCTATTTGGGTGAAATTGAACCATTGCTATCTCGATTATCACTTCAAAGTTAATAATTCATGCTACGTGGATAAAACTTGAACTCATCATTGCTATCTAGGTAAAACTAAACCATTGCTATCTCGATTATCACTTCAAAGTTAACAATTCATGCTATCTGTGATAAAATTGAACACATCATACTATCTTAGTAAAACTAGACCATTGCTATCTTGTTATCACTTCAAAGTTAACAAAATTCTGTGCTTGCCCAAGTAGATAGCTCATCTAGTTTTTATCATTTTAACTATGGGAAAAGAACCACTATATTCTATGTTTTGGGAATGATACCAGGCCTATGCTCTCCCCTATCTTGGGTGACCAAAATGTTGGACATCATTTTTGCATGTGTTTTTCCTTTAGAGGGGCCTGCTCTTGGATACTATTCATCCAAGTAGGAGCAACCCTAAGTGGTAACAGGCTAGATGCCAAGCCCTACCAAGCCACTATAAATAAATTATGTTTGGAGCAAAAGCTTCAAACAATGAGTGCAGTTGTGTTATACCAACAGCCAACCTCCCCCAAAACCCTCCAAGGCGCAACCCTTGCAGGTTGGGAGACTCCATAACAGAGAGTAGTGCTGCCGCATGTATAACCACTTGAACGGTTGCCTTTATTACTCATCCTTGTTTTAGTCGACCAAAAACCCCTATAATCTGGTGTAGGGAAGGGTGATTATCACCTCCTGAAGATGCTTCACTAGAGATAGTGAGAATTCAGTTTTATACTGTCCTTTGATACCCAGGGTTGTACTTGCTTTCTTTTTAGTCCAAAAAGAGTCAAAAAATCACAAAAAAAAAAAAACCATAAAAATATTCTTTGTGTTTGCTATGTTTTCTTGTCATAATTTTAGAAAATTAGATCAAAAAGACCTCCTTACAACCAAAGTACCAAAAACATTAGAAAATTTCCAAAAAATTACAAAAATACTGAAGAAACTAGAGCGGCGCATCCGTTCTTTGTTGCTACGCATTTGTGCCGACCTTTGGCGCATCTGTACTAACTTGCAGTGCTTTTACTACCTGTTACAACGCATTTGATTTTTACCAGTGTGGTGCATCTATCCCGACTTCTGGCGCATTTACTAGTTTTCACAATGCATCTATTTCGGTGCATGCGTGACAGTGAGCACTTGCACAATTTTTGAGAGAAAAAGTTTATCATTTCTAGGTACCCATTTCAGTCTAGTTTTAGGTTCTGAGATCAGATCTTACCTTGCAATAATTTTTCCATCCATTTCATGTCAAAATCTCTCTTTCGTTGGTCATCCCATTCACCTTCTATCAGGTCTTTCTAGTCCAAAGTCAAAATATCCCATATCAGATCAGCATAGGCCCCTTTTTCATATCATTGTGGATTCAAGTAACCCTAGTAAGTCACAGAGCTTCGCTAGTGGTCTTGGTGCACGACTAGTCCCTACACAGTAAGATAGGTATTGAGTACCCTTACTAGTGGCTATCCTATTGTATCGGCCGTCTTACTTGGAATCATTGATCAAAAGAGTCCCTTGTCCAAATCTTGTCATAAGTATCCTATTATCAGTAGTCTCCATCGGTACCTTGCCAAAATCTCTAATTTTGTCCCACCTCATCCCAGGTCACCTTGCATGGTTCTTACTAGATCTCAATACAAAAAGCAACTTGAAATGGCCGGATCATCCAACTGCATTATCACACCTCATGATAGCGATGAGGAAATCTCTCATGAAGAGTATCAAGGAACCCTCCAAGATCAGAAATTCCAATGCTTGCTAGAGCAAATGCTCCATGAGGACCCTCACAAGTATTTTTATCATCTTGCAAATCTTGGAATTAAAATCCCTATGGATTCTGATCTAAGCACAATCCAAGAAAATGTGGAGAATAATCATGAAAAAGGAAAGAAATCCATAGACCCAAGCACTCCTATGGAAGAAATGAGGAAACAAATTGATGGTCTAAAGCAACAAATGATGGATCTCAAGACGGGTACAAACACTAAAACCTACTCCTTAGAAGATATTGCACCATACCCCTTTGATAAAAGTTTGAACATGACACCATTTCCCTTTCGATTTGAAGTTCCCAAGTTTGACAAATACAAAGGGAAAGGGGACCCTAGAGATCACATTAGGGAATTCAACGCAGCATGCATGGAAGTAGCTCACAATGAGACTTACTTAATGAGACTATTCCCTAGATGTCTAGGTAGTCAAGCCATGGAGTGGTTCTGATGACTCCCACTAGGCATCAAAACCTTTGATGAGTTAGTCAACAAATTCATCATGCACTTCTCATACAATATTGAACACGAAGTCTCTATGCTTGATTTATGCAATACCAAGCAAAAGAGTGGCGAATCATTCACCACCTTCCTACAAAGATGGAGACAACTAGCAAGCAAGTGATCATATGATGTACTAGAGAAGCAAATTAATGGAGATGTTTGTCCATAACCTTAATCTGATCTCAGCTATCAAATACAAATTCAATGCCCTACTTCATTTTCAAAGGTCATTGAAATGGGATTGTTCATCGAAAAAGCTATGATCACCAAGGGGCAAATCAAGTTATACAAGGACACACCTACCTCCACCTACATGACTGACAAATCAAAGTTTTGGACTAAGAACAAAAATGTCGTCAACGATGGAGTAGTTGATGCCAAGGTGGTAGCTCCCAAGCAACAACCGATACTTACTCTCAAAGGAGAGGCAAGCAATGTTACACCCAACAAAACATTCTCTCAGGAGCCAAGACCATGGTTCACCTCAAATCCAAGGTGAAAGTTCACACCATTGGGTGAGTCCCAAGAATCCGCATTAAGGAAGCTATTGGCCAACAATGAAATCTCTCTACTGCCAACAAGTGATTACAAACCTTAAATCAAACCTCACAATTGGAAAGACACCGACTATTGTGAGTATCATAGAGGAAGGTGACATACAATCAACAATTATATCTATCTCAAACATGTTATTCAAGACGTGCTTGACCAAAATCAAGGAGGTGCTAATCAACATACTTCTAATGAGACACATGTGGCTTACAAAGATCCACTTCTCAACCTTGACAGGCCGTATAACAACAACAATGGCAACAACAACAACGGTAACAACAACAACAACCGCAATAGGAAAAATCAAAATAATGGGAATAGTAATGCCAACTACACAAGTGTGCCATTCGACTATACCATCAATTGCATATCAGAGCATTTCCCACAAATCAATTTGGTCACACCCAACCAATAATCAGAGCCCAACAAGATTGAGTGTAGTATCATTACCCGTAGCAGTAAGATCACCTTGAATACCATTCCTCTAAGGTCGTCACCTTCTCAATCCAACTTCCATCAGTATAGCATCATAGACCAACTACAGAAGACTCCGACCCACATTTCTATATTAGAGTTGTTGCGTCTATCTCCTTCCCATAAGGAGATTCTTGATAAAGCCTTAGTGGAAATCACTGTACCCACTAACTTGGCCCAAGAGAAGTTTCAGGCCATGGTAGGTAATCTGACCTCCTCAAATACCATATCATTTATCGAACAAGATGACCTCTCAGTGTCTCAACCTCATAACACTCCTTTACACATTGTCTCCTTCATCCACAAGCACCGCATCAAGAGGGTCCTCATTGATGGGGGAGCCAGTTTAAATATTTGCACGTTGAAGCTAGTCCTTACATTGGGGTTCTCTGAAAATGCAGTTGATACAAGGAAGAAAATTACTATCAAAGCCTATGATGAAGAGGAGAGAACCACCAAGGGAACAGTGGTGTTACCCATACAAGTGGGACCGATGATAAAAGATATTGTATGCCAAGTCCTAGATAGGGAGCTCGTCTATAATATTCTCCTAGGTAGACCATGGATTCATGCCATGAAAGTTGTGCCCTCTACCTATCACCAATGCATAAAATTCCCTCACAATGACTAGCAAGTCACCATCCAAGGTGATCTTGACCCTTTTCAGCATTGCAACTCTGTCCTTTCAAAACCCGATTGTATCATACCAAACAATAGAGCATCTACATCCCCGACCCCACAGCATGATTCTACCTCTGAAGTGTCCTCATCAAATCCCAAAGAGCAGAAAATTACCATCAAAGAAAAAGGAGTTGGGGAATACTCCATTGAGCACAACCTCAATCTAGCCAAAATACCTCTATCTCCTAGATCCTTTAGGCGACCCAAGCATTTTCCAAAGCCATCTGCTCCTCCTACACCTCCCATAGCTCCCTTTGTAAAATGGGAGACCCTATTAGATGAAACAGAGGAAAGAGATATCCTACAATGGCTTTATACCAAAGAAGAAGAGAACATACAACAAGAACCACCTAGGCTCCCAACAGAAATCTATTGGCAAGGTGAATCTATCCTACATAGAATGGGCTATGAAGGATAAGGCCCCATTAGCCTAAGAAAAGAAGGAATTATAGAACCCATTCAACCTTCTTCATCCTCATTGGCTAGAAATACAAAAGGTCTAGGATATAAAGATAAGGGCAAAGCTAAAGCAAATGCTTGTCTAGTAGAAATGATCCATACACTTCAAGTGGACAGTGACACAGATTCCAATGAATATGAGTGGGATGAGCTGACAGAGCATTCCTATGACGACAAAGAGGTCAATACCATTCAAACTTATAGCCCCTACCGTGAGGGACAAACGCTACTGAATAGGCCATTAGAGTGTGATTTGCTTATCTTTGAGAATACAACTTTCGAGGAAGGTTTAAGTTTTATCACAATAAAAAACTTAGAGGAAAGTACCATCCCAAACACTCCCCCCACCAATACTCCTAGCATATCCATTCAAACTATCGACGAATCAGATCTATCCTCTGACTCCCTCCCCCTTGTACATCTTGAACTTATTGACTAGGATCTATGAGGAACCCCGCAACTAGATATGTTCCAAAATGATGATGCTTATATTGAATACATGGAACTTAGGGACCACCTACCCAAAGGAGATCATAAAGCTAGCTTCACTATTGAACTTAATACCATGGCTTATTTTGGAGAGGGTCCCAAGCCTTCCAGTCACAAAAATATCAAAATAAAAAATGGATCTGACGGTGAAAACCACTCCGTGGCAGTGTCAGATCCCAAAACAGTAAAATGAAAGGATGCATCTGAAGGTGAAACCCAATTGTGGCACCTGATGATGGAAGGCTTGACACTCTCCCCAATGAGATGCACCAGGAGAAGTCTCAGATTGTTGTGGAACCCACATAGCTGGTTAACATTGGAACAGAGGAATAACCTAAGATCATTCACTTTGCTATGTCCCTAACCCCACTAGAGAAGACTAAGTTTGTACCATTCTTCAAGAGAAAGCAAGTCAATTTTGCTTGGTCATATGCAGATATGCCAGGGTTAGATCCAAACCTAAGTTTACATCATCTTCCATTAGATCCAGGAGTGAAACCAGTGAAACAGAAGCTTAGAAAGATGCATCCACACATAGCACTGCTTGTAAAAGAAGAACTCAAGAAACTACTGGATGTAGGATTCATTAGAGCTATAGACTATCTGGAATGGGTCTCCAACATAGTACCAATGTCCAAACTTGATGGCCAAGTCAGACTATGCAATGACTTTAGAGATCTAAACAAAGCTTGTCGTAAGGATGATTTCCCGTTGCCAAATATAGATATCATAGTCGACTTAACAACAGGACATACCATGTTATCTCTCATGGATGGCTTCTTGGGATATAATCAGAACAGGATAGCACCAGAAGACCAGCATAAGACAACTTTTACTTGTCCATGGGGCACTATCTATTGGAATGTCATGCCATTTGGGCTAAAGAATGCAGGAGCCACATATCAACGTGCTATGACCACTATATTCCATGATATGATGCACGTCACAATGGAAGATTATGTAGATGATATCCTAGCAAAGTCACTCACAAGAGAATCACACCTGGATGTGTTAGAGGAAGTCTTTCAGAGATTAGAACAATTCAAGGTCAGGTTGAACCCAAATAAATGTGTGTTCAGAGTCACCTTAGGCAAGCTCCTAGGTTTTATTGTTTTGACAGATGGAATAGAGGTGGACCCTGCCAAAGTCAAGGCTATTATGGACATGCCACCACCCAAGAATCTTACTCAACTAAGATCCCTACAAGGCAATCTACAAGCAATCTGTAGATTCATATCACAACTGGTAGACACATGTCAACCATTCAGTCATCTCCTGCACAAGAACATTCCATTCAGATGGGATGAGAAATGTGAAGAGGCATTCAATAGACTTAAAGAGTATCTTATGAATCCACCTATTCTCATGCCTCCTATCCAAGGGAAGCCATTGATACTTTACATATTTGCTACACCTACAACTCTTGGGGCTCTTCTAGCACAACAAGATTATGAAAATAAAGAAAGAGCTTCTACTACATCAGCCGAACATTAGTGGGCTATGAATTGCAATACTCTTAGATAGAAAGATCATGTCTTGTGGTAGTTTTTACTTCCCAAAAAATCTACATTATATGCTTGCACATCCAGTCAAACTTATTACAAAGATAGATCCACTAAAATACCTACTAAGCAAAGCAGCTCTAATAGGTCGCCTAGCCAAATGGGTAATGCTTCTAAGTGAATACAACATTGATTATGTAGATAGAAAGGCTATCAAAGGGAAAGTCATTGCTAATTAGTTAGTGGATGCACCACTATAGGACACCACACCAATGCAATTTGAGTTCCCATATGAATCCTTGTTCAATATATGAACACATTCTTGGAAACTTTACTTTGATGGGTCTTACACAAACCATGGATTAGGGGCAGGGATCTTATTTGTAACTCCTCATGGTGACACCATGCCAAAGTCTTACCGTTTGTTATTCCCATATACCAATAACATAGTAGAATATGATGCCTTAGTCATTGGTCTTAAGATGGCAACAGAATGGAAAATCAAAGACCTACATGTCTACGGTGATTCTCAACTAGTGATCAATCAGGTCAATGATGATTACCAAACCAAAGATGAGAAGCTTGTCCCATACAAGCGGATGGTCGAGAACTTTAAGGAACACTTTGTGATCATCTCTTTTGAATAGATACCTTGGATTGAAAACAAAGTAGTAGATGCCATGGCAATCATTGCCTCTCCTCTTGAAATACCAGAGAATGAGTCATGGTACGAGTTCTTAGTGGAATCAATTCAGCAACCAGCTTATGATCTTCCTGAGACCCATTCCATATGCCTTTTAGTTGGATCTGATTCACCTCAGTATGGTAAGGTTTACGCCTACCTCAAGGACAATACCCTCCCACCTGATTTATCTTCAAACCAATGATGAACTTTCATATGACAAACCTCTCACTATACCATTATTGCTGACACCCTATACCAATGTGGTCTAGATGGTACTTTACTCCATTGTTTAGAATGACAAGAATCCCAAACCACCTTACAAGACGTACATGAAGGGATTTGCATAACACACTCTAGCGGTCCTTCCTTAGCTAAGAAACTCATGCGCCTGGTTTATTACTGGCTGAACATGGAAACAAATTCATATCAGTTTTTGAAGAAGTGCAAGCAGTGCCAAATACATGGGAACCTAATACATGCACTAGCTCAAGAGTTGAGGCCTTTAATGACACCTTGGCCCTTTTTCCAATGGGGGCTTGACCTTGTGGGAAAGATCCATCCACCCTCATCCAATGGCCATAAATTCATAATAACTGCCACTGAGTACTTTACCAAGTGGATTGAAGTTGTTCCCCTCACCACCGTCACAAGTAAACAAATCTCCTCATTCATCCTAAATTACCTCATCTGTAGATACAGAATTCCCTCATCCATTATCATAGATAATGAAAGACCCTTCAAAAACTAGGATGTCCAAGAACTCTGTGACCAGTTTAAAATCCATCACCATTTCTCCACACCCTATTACCCCTAAGGCAATGGTCAAGTTGAAGCATCCAACAAGACCATCTTGAAACTCCTCAAGAAGATAGTCAATGATACTAGTCGTGATTGGCACATCCAACTCAATCCCACTCTGTGGGCCTATAGAACCAGTAGACGTGTTCCCATAGGTGCTACCCCTTACGCCCTTGTCTATGGCTCAGAAGCTATCCTCCCCATTGAGGTTGAGTTACCATCTCTCAGGGTGTCATTAAAAGGTCTCATATTAGATGAAGAGTATAGAGTCTCCAGATTGCAAGAACTAGAGTTGCTAGAAGAAAGGAGATAGAAAGCCTTTGACCATCTCAAAGCATATCAAGAAATGATGTCACGAAGCTATAACCATAGAGTCCGCCCAAGAGTCTTTAAAGTTGGAGATCTAGTACTTAAAGAGAACCCCCGTAATCAACAAGATCGGGAAAAGAAAGGCAAGTTCGAACCCAACTGGCTTGGGCCTTATGTGATCATAACTGCTTATGGATTGGGGGCATATCAGTTAGCAACATCAGAGAGTGAGCTGTTCGATGACCCAATCAACAGCATGCATCTTCACCGGTTCTATACCTAAGAGAAACCCAATGTAAGGGGGGGCATAAAATACAAAAAAATAAAAAAATCAGAAAAAAATAAAAAAATTAGAAAAAATACAAAAAAATAAAAAAAATTAGAAAAAAATACAAAAAAATAAAGAAATTAGAAAACTACAAAAAAAACCATCCTTCGGTGAAAACCTGGCAAACAGGTTCCTTAGATAGGTATCATGATGAAAACCTAGAAAATAGGCATCATGCATACTTTCTAGCTTCCATGAAAATAAAAGCAAGTAGTGAAAACCTGGTAAACAAGTGTTACTTGTGATAAACCACTTCCTCCATCTTTGGGAAACCAATCACCTTGTGTCCATTCTTCCTCATGTACCATTCGATCCATATCTGTTCCATAATAAAATCTTGACAGCAACCTATCATGGCTTGATACTCTACCTCTTTGTTGCCTTGTCAACCAAGGTTTTTATCCCATATCCTATCCATAGTGTCAGCCTAGCATGGTATCTCTCACTAGTATCCATGGTCCAAATCCACGAACTATGTTGCCTCTGCGTTGTCACGTAGGCAAGGCCATTTCTCAAATGCGCCCCCAAGGCTCCATTGTCCCTTCCATCCCATGTTTAGTCCTTCTATCTATCTGAGTCCGCACCATTTTCTACTGCCCAAGTCTTAGGTCCGTTAGGGTTTACCCTGAACTATGTTACCTCTGTGTCGTCACGTAGGCAAGGCCATTTAACAATGAGCCCCTGAGGCACTAGGTCAGTCCCTTAGGGTCTGTCTCACCAATAAAGATTGTGGAATCTTCTCACCAGGCAAGGAAGCACAAGAAAAAACCCGCTCTTTTCAAGTAGAAATCCTGACGCAAGACATTAACCTATCCAAGCAAAGCAAACAAACACATAAGGCCTTCTAAATGATTTTACCAAAATTATGGCAAGAAACAAACACATCTAAATGCAAAAATGTTTTGTGGATTGGAAACATGGTTAAAATGCATAGTCTTAATTTTTTTCTATCATGTCTTTCTATGCTACTCAAGGACGCCAAAAGCTAGAGATGCTATGATGGGGGCATGATTATTTTCTTTGTTTGTTGTTTGTGGATTAAACTTTAGTAATGTGAAGCCTTGTCTAAAGACATGATCGACAAAAGATCATCGAGGACATCCAAGGTCTAATATGAACAGGGGCAATCCTTGTCTGTTAATTCACAAGAAATACTCAGGTCATCTTGGTTCAATTATACCTTGATGCTTGTATTAACTTGCTAAATCAAAATCCATGTAAGCAATGCTCAGGTCATCTTGGTTCAATTATACCTAGATGCTTGTATTAACTTACAACACTTGGAAAAAGTACCAAAAATAAAAAATCACCCATTGATGAAATAAGCACTTCAAAATACTTGCACAATCAAGATGTCGAAAGAAAAGCATCCATTATACATCCGTACATCCGTATCCCATGCAATAAAAGATACAAACAATGTAGAGTAACAATACAAAATCAAAGCTTGTGAATCTTTCTATCGAGTCATTCTTTCAAATCAATCTCCTATCTATATCATCTCTGTGTCGATAGAGTACATTTAGACATTACAAAAACATAGCATATAGGTGCATATCATATCACATGAGATAGTCATTTACATGATTAAATCAATTGCATACATAGTAGGTGCATCAGGTCATCCATATACAATCATCACATAGTGTCAAAACAGAAAAAATTATTCATCACATAAATTGCGTAATCATATAGATACCATTTGCATTCACACATATTTGACATATCAAAGAAAAACATCCAATGTCTACATTAGGTCATATAGCATCACATAGTATCAAATAAATATCTAAGTTTGCATTAGATAAACACATGCATCACATCATATAATAGAAATGCATCATAAACTCATACATATAAGAGAGAATCAAAATAGGTGCATCATCATCATATAAATATCATAAATGTGTCCAAATGTACAAAATCAAGTGGTCCATCTCTGAATCAAAGTCATATACAATAAGTGCATCCCAAAGGATGGTGATACATGTCTCAAAATACGAAAATGGTGCATTAGTGTATCCAGCTATTTGAGCCATCAAAAAGGTACATAGGATCCAAAATTTGCAAGTCTCTTCTATCCCTACTACTGTAAACCACTGCTACCAGCAGTGTCTCCTGAGTCCCCTCCTCCACTAGCCCCAGACTGCTATTGGCCCATCACGGAGGCCCCTGACCTCGATCCACCTGCTCTCTGGGAGGCCATAGACTGGCTCATGTAGCTCGGAGCCCTCTGACTAACTGGCACTGCACCATGGTATAGGCCCCGGTAATACTGCATCTGAGCCTGCACTCTAGCAAGCTCACCTTGCACCTATGCTACCTTAGCCTATGCCTACGCCAACTGTGTCTGAGTTTGAGCTAGCTGTGCCTGTGCCTATACTAGTTGTGCCTATGCCTGATACACCTGTCCAACCAAAAAGCTATTGGTCGCATCTGTACCAAGGGCCAACACTGTTGTATCCCTCTCCACTTAGATAACTCGTATATGTGCCTCTGCTATGTCTCTCTCTCTAGTGAGACCTGAGATGACCTCTGCGTCTATCTCCTGTCAGGCCTCAACAGTCCTAAGCTGTGCCCGCAGCTATCTGACCTGCCCCTCAGCATGGCTATTGCCCTCTCTTGAATTTCTGACTGAGCTGGACCCTAGGCTGCCTGTGCATGTGCCTATCCCTGCCCCTATGGCTAGGGTGCCTGCTATTGTGCCACCTACTAAGGTGGTAGCATCTGTACCTGCGATACTTGCTATGGTATCTACTATGCGGCCTGTGGCTGCACTACCTGTGGAGTGTGGGAAGGTCCCTCCCCAGCTCTCTGCCTCTGTCTAGGCCTACCTCCATCATCTCCACCACCCCTTCCTCCTCCATCATCTCCCCCATCTCTACCTCCTCCCCATCCCCCTCTCCTCCTCCTCCTTTGGCCAACCTAGCCCTCATCGTCTAAATCTGCCTCGTCTATCCAAGGTACTAGCTCCCCAGGTCCTGAATATCTCAAAAATGGGTGAGCCACAAACCAATCCTCAAAATCCTGGGTCATCCCAGCATCTACTATCTCCCTCCTCATATCCCAGGTAGTGTATGGCGTTTGTCAAAACTCTGCCAGTGCCTCCTCATAAGATGCCATCGGTCCCCATCTGAAACTATCAGCATGCGTCCTTGCAAACAAAGCCTGCCCCTATGGCATGCCCTGCATCCTCCCAAATTGTCTCCGTACTCGGCTAACAATCTGCCACTCTAGGATAAACTGTGTCTGCCCTATCAACCACCTCGTCTAGTAGTAGTATGGCAGCTCATCTGCCTCATCCTCCCATGGTTTGCAATCTAGATATGGTCGCTAGACAACCATGTCTACTCCATCCAAAGCATGTCGCCAATACTCAAGCTTCCCCAGCCTATGCTGGGAGATCACTCCTACATAGCCATAGCTATATGGCTCTCCTCTCTATTTGTTGAAAACACATATTGATCTGGTGATCGCTATGTGCTCCCATAGCCAAAACTGTAACAGTGACATGCCTGCAGATAGGCTCACACCCCTGTGATATACCACCTGGTGCATGTCGTGGTATAGGTGCGCTAGTACGTAGACACCCCAAGCATACCGGGTGCCCTCTGTCACCATCCTCTCCATGATTTGACCCCATCCAATGGGGAACCCGTGTGATCTCCTATCGGGGCATACGATGCCTCCGATCAGTCTTGCTACAATCCCTAGGAAGTAGTCATAATAATCATGAATATCCTGCTAGGAGATGACCTGTTTGACCAACTCGAGGTCATCGAACACTCGCCTGCACTCAGCAAGTCCTGTGTCCCTCTGTGGATCATACTGCACAAGCTCACCCTGAATAGGCAAATTAAGAATCCTATACATGTCCTCCAATGTGAAGGTCATCTCGCTAGTAGGGAAGTGGAAGGTCTCATCCTCTATGGAACCTCTCCACTGCTGCAGTCAGCAACCCGCAGTTCGCCCGAACCTAGGGCATGAAGCAAACATAGTCAAGCCCCATCGTGCCGAGCACATCTCTATCCATCTCAGTCAGCATGTCTCTCTACAACATAGGTATGGGGAACTACTCCCTCGACTGAAGCATATCTTGTATATCCTCCTGCAAGCACGCAAAGCAAGGTAACAACCTTAAGCTGCAAGTACCATACTCAACATATCTATAGAAACATATCAATTAACTTAACATATCAAATTGATCAAAACAATACACTACATCTCTTGACTAGATTCCTGCAATCTTGAAGATAGCTTATCGATTGACGCATCAAACAGAACACCAATCGAGTCAATTTTGTTAAGTAAACTGCCTATCTATATCATATGCGCCATATCAGGTGGTACATGCACCATTTCTTAACAAATGCGCCATTTCCTAACATATGCACCACTTCTGACAAGTGCACCGTAAGAATCCATGCATGTGTCGTCCTATACCATAAATACGCTGCCCAGGCAAAAGCGCTACTTCATACCATAAATGCACTGTAGAATTATGCATGCGCTGAATAAACTCATGCATGTGCAGCTTCAGTATATGCGTCATTTTATATCCTAAATGTGCTACAGAACTACATATGTGCAGTTTTGCATGGCATATGCGCCACACTGTGTTCCAACGCATTTGTCTACCTAGTTTTTCTCCTAGCATTTATGGCTATCAAACTTGACCCTAGGGGAAATTTTTTGAGGTACATACTGAGGGTCCTATCTCTGCTAGCCAGTAGAATCGTCAAACATGCTCAAAGCGATGCTCCTCACGTGGAATGTCCATCCTTGTGTTGACTGCTCTATGCTCTATGCTCTCCAAACCTCTCAGAAGCAAATCAAACTAAGACAAGTGTGCAAATGAATTATCTTGTGGACCCAACTCCTATATATAGCATGCAAACCCTAATTTGCCTAGGTGGTGACTATGACTACTTCCTGCACCCGTTTCTTCCAATTTACTTCCCGTTTCTCTAAAACACGTCCCGTTTTCTTCAAACCTAACATAGTTTTCCCTTCATCTTCGTGAGATTGTCCATCTCATGTCCTTCTGTCTTCTTCCCGTTCAATCTCCCAAGGGGGCATCCTATCATCATAACCTGTACCAGGGGCAAACTGGGGCATGTATCATTATCAGACTATTTAATCTTTGAAGCAATGTCGTAAACTGCATTGCATCAAAGAGGGGCAAAATGTATATGCCTAAAAATGACACGACTTAGTCCAAATAAATATTCTAAATATTTATTCCCTTCTAATTCTTCTATCAATAAATAAATAAACAAATTTATTTATTTGATTCATATTCTTTTAAATTAATTAAATATGAAAATATTTAATTACCTCTTCTAAATTCACAATTAAATAAAATCTTTTATTTAATTGAATTCTTCCAACAATTAAATAATTCTCAATTATTTAATTAAATCAAATCATTCTTCCAAATTTAAATAAATCAAATCAAATTTATTTAAATCCTCTCAATCTCTAAAAATAAAATACAATCAAATATTTTATTTATTCTTCCAAATCATGCACAACAATTAAATAAATTTATTTATTTAATTTGTTTTCTTATCTTCTAATATCTTCCAAATTCATTCTAAATTAAATACTTCCAATTATTTAATTGTTTCTTTCAATAATATCTTCTCTAAATTTAAATAAATCAAATGTTTATTTAAGTTGTCTTTTTCTTCTAAATTGAGTTATCTTTAAATATAATTCAATCCTTGTACACATGCAATTGAATATTCTAAATATTTAATTGAGCTAAAATATCTTCTCATCCTCATGCAATTTCCATTCTCTAGTTCTATTTCTCTTAACTGATTGATCTATTCTTTTAATTGATTTATCTCTTTAGTTAACTCATTCTTCTATTCTATTAATTCCTCTCATGCAAAATATAGCAAGACACTTGTCTTCTTCCTATTCATGCATGTTCCTCAACTATTCTATACCATTGATCTTCTCATTCTTTCTATACCATTAATCTTCATTCTCTCAAGTCTATAAATTGAACCTTATTCCTCCATTTCAATTATCCAAGCTTTAAGTATTGTTACTCTGAAGGAATTACAATGCGCCTTTGGAACCAATTCCTTCATTGCTTGTGATCACACTCATTACTACACACTACTATAATTGTTGTGAAGCTCATCTTCATGGTGATATTATCATAGCTGTTCCCATTTGACATCTTGGAATTATAGCAAGGAAGTGCACCTTCTGAGGGCCATATTCATAGACAAGATCATTTGTGATAGGTGATCAATGGAAGCTACGAATTAAAGGAGGTTTGCTTTGTTGTTGTTCATCGTTTATTTGAATCTCTTTTGTTCACCATTTCATTGAGTTTTGGGTATCTTGATATTTGATATTATTGATTATTCTTTTGAATCCAATTTTTCCTTAACAGTCACAAAAAATAGGAATGCACTCATCATACTGTACCTTGATATCTTTCAATGTTTGCTTCATCCACAATACTTGTGTACAGTAGGATGCTACTGCAATATACTCTGCCTCTATAGTTTATAAAGATATTGAATCTTGTTTCTTACTATGCCATGAAACCAATCTTCTTCCTAGAAAGAAAGTTCCACCACTTGTACTTCTTCTATCATCAATACAACCAACCCAGATAGCATCAGTGTAAGCACTCAAATCAAAGTCATTACCTCTTGGATACCATAGGCTATAACACGAAGTTCCCTTTAAGTATTTGAATATTATTTTTATAGCCTTCTCATGAGTTTGCTTAGGATTAGCTTGAAATCTAGCAACCACACATACAACATGCATAATATTAGGTCTAGAAGTAGTCAAGTACAATAATCCTCCAATCATAGATCTATAAAGAGTCTAATCAACTTTAGGTGACTCATCTTCCTTGCTCAAGTGACAACTAGTAACCATAGGAGTACTTACTGGTTTGGAGTCCTCCATACCAAATTTCTTCAACATCTCTATAACATACTTAGCCTAAGAAATAAAGATACCATCATCTAGTTGAACAATTTGAAGTCTGAGGAAGAAATGCATCTCACCAATCATAGACATCTCAAACTCTTTCTACATCTCTTCTACAAACCTCTTACACATACAATCATCTCCACCAAAGATAATGTCATCAACATATACTGCAACTATCAAAATCATGTCTCCCTCTTCCTTAATGTAAAGATTACTATCTTTTGTACCTTTCTTGAAACCTTGCTAAAGTAAGTACTTATCCAACCTAGCATACCAATCTTTGGGAGCTTACTTGAGTCCATACAAAGATTTCTTGAGTCTACACACCATGTCTGGATCTTTTGATAACTAAAAACCATCTGGTTGCTCAATATATACCTCTTCCTCTAGATCACTATTCAAAAATGTTGACTTGACATCCATCTGATAAACCATGAAGTTCTTGTGAGCAGGAAGGGTAAGAAACATCTTGATTGCCTCCATCCTGGCTACCAAAGAAAAAGTCTCCCCAAAATCAATGCCTTCAACTTCAACTTGAGAATAGCCCTTGCACACCAATATTGCTTTGTTCCTTACAACTTCACCATATTCATTCAATTTGTTCCAGAATACCCACTTTGTTCCTATAACATTCTCATTGGCTGGTCTAGGAACCAATTCTCATGTCTGATTCTTCTCCATTTGATTCAATTCTTCTTCCATTGCCTTCAACCATCCATCATATTTGCTTGCATAAACAAAGGTTTTGGGCTCTACCTCTGACAATAGACATAGATTCATTTGCTCACTTTCTTTTACAATTCTTCTCCTGGTCTGTACACCTTCATTCTTATCCCTAATGATTTGATCTACTGAATGATTCTTCTAAACATACTTTGGTAGAATCTTAGGGATCTGCTCTGATTCTTGTTCCTTCTCTTCTTTCTCCTCTTCTTCTTCAATGCATGGAAGTATATCAAATCCGTAATCCTTTGGTTCTTGTAAGATCTGATACAAGTCTTCATCTACCTTAACATTTGTGCTTTCAATCATCTTTCCCAATCTCTTGTTGTAGCATCTATAGGCCTTTCTTCTTGTTGAGTAACTAAGAAAGATATCTTCATCACTCCTTGAATCAAACTTTCCAAGGTCATCTTCATCTCTCTTGATGTAGCATTTGCTGCCAAAGATTCTGAAGTATCTGACAGTGGGAGGTCTTCCATACCATAGCTCATAAGGGTTCTTAGTGCTATTGACCCTCAATTGTACTCTGTTGAGTAGATAGGTCCAACAGTGTGAACTGCTTCCTTCTAGTACATATCAAGAAGATTTGCATCTTTCAACATTGTCCTAGCCATCTCTTTCACAGTCTTATTCTTCCTCTTCACTACCCCATTCTGCTAAGGGGTCCTAGGAGCAGACAAATGTCTCCTAATGCCATGATCTACTAAAAAACTTTTCAAATTCATTTGAAGTAAACTCACCTCCTTTGTCAGATCTTAAGCATTTGATCTTTCCATCCATTTCATTCTCAACTATTGCTTTGAAAATCTTAAACTTATCAAAGGCTTCTAATTTTTCTCTTAAGAAAGTAACCCAAGTCATTCTAGAGTAATCATCAATAAGCAACATGAAATACCTTTCACCTTGTTGACTCTTTTTTCTTGTAGGACCACATAGATCAAGGTGAATCAGCTCCAATGGTATTGTAGAAGAATACTCCTTGCTCTTAAAATTTTTCTTTTTTTTCTTTCCCATTTGACATTCCTCACATAAAGTGTTTGCAGGCTTGGTTATCTTAGGCATATCTCTCACCACATGAATAGAGATGATCTTTACCATGTTGTCAAAGTTGATGTGTCCCATTCGCTTGTGCCACAACCAACACTCACTAGATTGAGCTAATAAACAACTTCTTCCATTTACCTCCTTTAGATGATATATATCTCCATATGTCTTAATACATTCTTCAACTAGTCTTCTGGACCCTGCCTTCCTGATTTCACAACCTTTGGCATGAAAAGTAAGATTATATCCTTTACTACACATTTGACTGACACTATGAAGATTATGCTTTATCCCTTTGACATTGAGAACATCCTCAATCATGTTCTTCCCATCAATAGTTATAGCACTCTCTACACAAATTTGTGCTGACTCATCACCACCAAACTTAACAGCTCCACCATTCCACTTCTTAAGGCTGATAAACTTCTCCTTGTCACCAGTCATGTGGTTAGAGAAACCACTGTCACTTACCTAGGCATTAGCTCTTCTTTTGCATGAAAGGCAGTCCATACAACCATTGATTTTTCATTATCTTGGTTAGCCTGCAAGGTATTAGACTTTTTACAATTCCCAATATCATCTTTTTTGTCACCAACATTCAAGGCCATGAAAACTATTTCATCATTTGAATCATCATGATTCTCATCTTTTGAACAACAACTACTCTCTACGGAATACAAACTTCTTTTGGACTTGTCTCTCTTGTTACTACTCCTTGATTCTTTAAAAGGACATTTAGAAGCAAAATGACCAATTTCCCACAATTGAAACATTTGAAAGGTAACATACCTTTGTATTTGCTAGTGCCCTTCTTCAACCTTCTTACATAGTTTGCCTCTACCTCATCAAGGTCATCATCTTGATTAGCTGCTTCATCTTATACCTTCTTACTTGCTTTGAATGTTGCTTCCTTCTTTGGATCACCTTTGTCAAATTATCTCATTTCAAAGGTTGTGAGAGAGCTAAACAATTGATCTACTATATAGTGATCCAAATCCTGAGTCTCCTCAATAGAAGATACCTTATGACTGTAAGATTTAGGAAGAGTTCTCAGTACCTTCTTCACAATCTCATCTTCTTTCACTTCTCCACCAAGACTTGTGATGCCATTAACTATTTCATCCACTCAGAGCATATAACTGGTAATGTCTTCATCTTCTTCCATCCTTAGGGTCTCAAATTTTCTCTTGAAGATTTACATCTTGGCTTACTTCACTTTACTATCTCCTTCATAAATGCTTCCAAGTTTTACCCAGACATCCTTAGCAGATTTATAACTCATTACCTTTAGAAGTTCTGAATCAGCTAGCCCGCTCATGATAGCACTATTTGCCTTGGCATTGTTATCATACAACTTAATCTCATTAGTATCTATAGGATCAGAAGTAGGAGTGGTGTAATCATTCTTGATAGCTTGCTAAACATCAAACCCTAGAGAAGATAGATAGTTTTCCATCCTTATCTTCCAAAAGGAATATATTGTTCCATCAAACATAGGTGCCTTGTGAGATCTATTGAGTCATCCCGGACCTTCCTCAAGTGGTTAAGCTTCTTCTAAGTAACTTAGCTCTGATACCAATTGTTGAACACACCTAGATACTGAGAGGAGGGGTGAATCAGTATGCAAACAAACTTCAAATCCTCTAGAGCAGATTAAAACTTAAACATTACAACATTAACAGAAACATAAAAAATCAACACAATGCGTAACACCACATAACACTAGATATATGTTGAAAACCCTGAAAGGGAAAAAACCACAGTGAGGATTAACTCACAATATTGTTGGGAATTAAGGTGTCTCAACCTTGGTAATTCCTTGTATCATTTTCATTGTATTTATTTATTTATTGCCTATTGTGTAATTAGGATGCAAATCCTATGTTGTCATCTTATGGGATTTGGCACGGTGATGTGTCATCCTACATGGAAGATGACCACATGTAAATTTGTCCTCGCATGAGGAGATAGGCATCCCCCTTAGTGGTAGGAATATTTTGCAATGTGTCAGCATCTTGGATAGTGTATAAGGGAATATTGACCGAAACGGTCATGACAGATTCCTATGGTATTTTTATGACATTTAAGAGTCAGAAATAGAAGATTCTATGACAGGTGAGGACATGTGTCAAGAAGCATCTTGGAAGAAGGCATCTCTGGGTGCCCCAAGGTGGGTTATGACATGTTGTAAGAGAATATGCTAGTTATAGCCTGTGTATGATAGATTCTTTTACAGCTATGACAGATTCTATGATGGTTGTAAGAGTCGTAAGAGCATCTGTCATTGCCCATCTTGGGAATAGGTGACCTCTTTGAGATGGGGTGAATTGACAAGTGTCAGAAACATCCTATAGTGTTGGACAAGTGTCCATAGGCATGGGTTTTGGGCCATGAGGCCATGTTGGACGCCCATCTCAAGATAGAGCCATTTTTGCCTTATATGTTCTATATAAACATGTGCTTTGGAGAGGAGATGTATTATGTAATTGACAGGTACTATTATTGCTGTTGGTTTGTCTCTAGATACGAGTGTTGAAGAATTCTGCAAGAGCATTGGCTTTGTGACTATATTGTAACATTCATTGTTTACGGAATACATTTGAGCTATGTTTTGGAGTGTGGGGTTTTTCACCCGTAAGGGTTTTCCCCACATATATCTTTGTCTCTCTCTTCTATCTTACATTCTTGTGTATGTGCTTGCTGCAATATCTCCATTGTTATGTTAACCTTGTTGTAACTATAAAGATTAAAATAAATTTGTACTCCTCTCTCCTCTCTAGATTAGTGTAGGAAGTGATTTCTACACACCTAGCTTCCTTTCAGTTGGTATCAGAGCCTGGCTAGTTTTGGTTCTAGTTGCTGGGTAGGGGTTTTTTGAGCTAATATTAGGCTGAGTAGGAGTCTATGTAGAGTATTCTATATCTTGTTGCATGAAGGAGATGGTAACCACATCTGGAAGAGTAGAGGTGGAGAAGTTCAATGGCACAAATTTTGAGTTGTGGAAAATCAAGATGAAAGACCTACTTGTTGATCGTGACCTATGGGAAACCATTGATGGCACAAAACCTATGGCAATGTCACAAGTTGATTGTGACCTCAAAGATCAGAAGGCTAAGGGTCTCATAAGACTTTATTTAGCTAACTCTGTCCTATTGAATGTTCATGAGGAGAAGACTCTGAAAGATCTTTTGAAGAATCTAGGATCTGTTTATCAGGCCAAGTCCTTGGTGAACAAGCTCTTTCTGAAGAAGAAATTGTTTTCTCTAAAAATGGAAGATAGAGGATCTGTTGCAGATCATATGAATGCTTTTAACAAGCTTGTTGCACAGTTGACATCTGTGGGTTTGAAAATGGAGGAGGAGGATCAATGTATGACCCTGCTTTATTCTTTGCCAGATTCATGGGATCATCTTGTCATGGCTATCAGAAGCACTACCACCACCTTCAAGATGGATGATGTAGTATCTTTGTTGTTATCTAAAGAAGTACAAAGAAAGACAATCGAGTCGGCCAAAGATGCTCTTACAGTTCATGGAAGACCTCAAGAGAAAGGGAAGAAGAAGGAAAAGAAAGGTGAAAAGGGCAGATCCAAATCCTGTGGGAGATCCAAATCTCCTAGAAATTTCAAGGCTCTCTGTTGGAACTATGGGAAAATGAGGCATTTTTGAAAGGAACGCAAAGAGGAAAAGAAAAAGAAGAAGAAGAATGCCCCTGATTTAGATTCTGACAAGTCACAAGATGATGGTGATGCTTTCATTGCAGCCTTGGACACCCATGTATCTGATGATGTGTGGTTGATAGATTATGGTGCATCATTCCACATGACCTCGCATTGAAGCTAGTTCATGAAGTATGAAGAGTTTGATGGTGGAAGAGTGAACCTGGGTGACAATTCTCATCTGAAGATTGTTGGTCATGGAAGAGTCTCAATCTGATTCCCTGATGGATGAGTGAAGGAGATCACTGGGGTTATGCACATCCTAGGCTTGGCACAAAACCTACTTTCTGTAAGTATGTTGAATGATGCAAGTGTCCAGGTTATCTTTTCAAAGGATGGATGCAAGATGACTAGAGGATCTATGGTTCTTGTGAAGGGTACTCGGAGGGGTACTCTGTTTCAGCTAGAGGCATGCACTACACAGTTCAATAGTTCTTCTAACTCGAAGAAAAGAGCTGCAGTCACTTCATCCCCACCATTTGAATGAGCAATGAAGAAATCTATTGTAACACATTCTGATGGTAGTGCACATGCTTTGGAAGTTAAACTTCCTACTGAAAAGACTATGTTATGACATTTGCAATATGGCCACATTGGTGAGAAGGGTCTTAGAACCATGAAAAATAAAAACCTCATTGAGGGGTTAAATGATTGTAATCTCGAGTTTAACTTTTGTGAACATTGTGTATATGGAAAGAAAAACCATGTTTAGTTTTACTCTAGTTCTCACAAGTCTTCTGGTGTATTGGATCTTATTCATTTTGATGTGTTTGGTCCTATTAATGTTCCTTCAATTTCTAAATCTGCATATTTTGTATCTTTCATAGATGATTACAGTAGAAGGACATGGGTTTATTTTATCAAAAGCAAGACTGAAGCCTTTAGTTAGTTTAAAAAGTTTAAAGCCTTTGCTGAAAATCAAACTAGTAAAAAGATTACGTGTTTGAGAACTAACAACGGTGGTGAGTTTTGTTTGGCAGAGTTTGATAAGTTCTGTAAAGAGCAAGGGATTGAAAGACATAAGACAACTCCATATACCCCACAACAAAATGGAGTTGCAGAGAGGATGAACAGGACACTGATGGAGAAGGCTAGGAGTATGCTTAGTGGAGCAAGCCTCGAACAAAAGTTTTGGGCTGAAGCTGTAGCCACTGCTTGCTACCTGGTAAATAGATCTCCCAGATTAGCTCTTGTTGGTAAGACACCTATGGAGGTGTGGTCTGGTAAGAAGCCTTCAATTAGACATCTTCATGTTTTTGGTTGTGAGGCATATGCACATGTGCCTAGGGAGAAATGGTCTAAATTGGAGAACAAGGTTGTTAAGTGTATTTTCATTAGCTATGGTGTCGGTGTGAAAGGATACAAGCTTTGGGATCCTGTGGCTGAAAAAGTTTTGTATAGTAGAAGTGTTATCTTTAGAGAGATAACACCTTCTTCTGTTGTTCTACAACCAGAATAGATAGAAAAGAAAGAAGATGTGGTTCAGTTTCCTTCTACCCCTGAGAAGACTAAACCGACAGACCCTGTGAGACCTGATGATGAGGAGAGTGCTAGCAGCTCTGAAAGCTCAAAAAAAGAAGCAGAACCTCAACCTCAGCCATTGAGGAGGTCTACATGAATAAGAAAGCAACCTGATAGGTTTGGTTATTCATTACTAGATTCTAGTTTTGCTTTTGCTTTACTTACTGACACCGATGAGCCTAGAACTGTGAAAGAGGCTATGGGCATGAAAGATGCAGGTTCTTGGAAGGAGGCCATGGAAGATGAGATGGCTTCTTTGGAAAAGAATAAAACATGGTACTTGGTGCCTTTGCCTGAAGGATAGAAACCCATTGGATGCAAATGGGTGTTCAAGAAGAAATTCGGTGTAAATGGTAGTGTTGAAAAGTACAAGGCTAGATTGGTTGCGAAGGGGTACTCACAAGTGGATGGAATTGATTATGGTGAGATTTTCTCTCCCATTGCAAAGCTAACAATCATTCGGTTCTTGTTATCTCTTGCAGCTGCTTATGACTTATAGGTGGAGCAGATGGATGTGGAAACAACATTCCTTCATGGTGATTTGGAGGAAGAGATTTATATGTCACAACCAAAGCATTACATAGAGAAAGGTAAAGAAAATTTAATTTGCAAGTTGAAGAAGTCTTTGTATGGTTTGAAGAAGTCTCCTAGGATGTGGTATATGAAATTTGATGCCTTTGTGTTGTCCATTGGATTTCTAAGATCAAAATTTGATCATTGTGTGTATTACAATTTTGACAATGATCACATTCTCATTATTGCATTGTATGTTGATGCTATGTTGTTGATTGGGAATGGTAAGACTATGATTTCTGATTTGAAGTCTTAGTTGTCAGCATAGTTTGAGATGAAAAATCTAGGGGTAGCCAGGTACATTTTGGGAATGGAAATAAGAAGAGACAGAGCTAACAGAAAACTTTGGTTAAGCCAGAGTAAGTATGTGAAGACCATGTTGGATATGTTTAGCATGGTAGATTGTAGACCATTGTGTGTTCCTATTTCATTGGGGACAAAGTTGTCTATTAGTGATTGTCCAAAATCTCCTAGTGAGGTGGAGGACATGAGCAAAGTACCTTATGCTAGTTTTGTTGGCAGTTTGATGTATGCCATGGTTGCACAAGACTAGACATTGCCCAAGCAGTGGGAGTCCTTAGTCGATTTATGTCTAATCCTAGACAGGTACATTGGGATGCAGTTATGTGAGTGTTCAAATATTTGAGGGGTACTTCCAAGTATTCCATATGCTATCATGGTAATGTTACAGGACCTTTGCATTTAGTTTGTATTCATGGATTTGTGGATTTTGATTGGGCAGGTGACATTGATAGCAGGAGATTCACTAGTGCCTATGTGTTCACTATGTTTGGTGGTGCAACTAGTTGAATGAGTAAGAAACAACCTGTGGTTGCTTTGTCCATGACAGAAGCTGAGTATATGGTAGCAACTCATGCTTGCAAGAAATCCATTTGGCTTAAGAGATTGTGTTTAGATATTGGTGTTGATGCAGGGAAGATTATGATTTGTTGTGATAGAGTGCGATTTGCCTAGCGAAGAATCCAACTTTCCATGCCAGAACAAAGCATATTGATGTATAGTTTCACTTTGTGCGAGACATGGTAGAGGATGGAAAGGTGAATTTTGAGAAGTTAGATACCTTGAAGAATATTGCAGATGCATTGATGAAACCAGTGGGCACAGAGAAGTTTAGATGGTGTTCAGAGTCTATGGGCCTCTCGGCCTATAGCAGTTAAATCCTGTTATTTCTATTAGCTCTTACAAGGTGTTCGACTAGTGGGAGAATGTTGGGAATTAAGGTGTCTCAACCTTGGTAATTTCTTGTATGATTTTCATTGTATTTATTTATTTGTTGCTTGTTGTGTAATTAGGATGCAAATCCTATGTTGTCATTTTGTGAGATTTCGCACGGTGATGTGTCATCCTACAAGGAAGATGACCACATGTAAATTTGTCCTCACATGAGGATATAGGTGTCCCACTTAGTGGTAGGAATATTTTTCCATATGTCGGTATCTTGGATAGTGTGTAAGGGAATATTTACTGAAACAATCATGACAGATTCCTATGACAATTTTATGACATGTAAGAGTCAGAAATAGAAGATTCTATGACAGGTGAGGATATGTATCGAGAAGCATCTTGAAAGAAGGCATCTTTGGGCGTCCCAAGGTGGGTTATGACATGTTGTAAGAGAATATGCTATTCATAACCTGTGTATGATAGATTCTCTTACAGCTGTAAGTTATGACAGCTATGGCAGATTCTATGATGGTTGTAAGAGTCGTAAGAGCATCTATCATTACCCATCTTGGGAATAGGCAACCTCTTTGGGATAGGATGACTTGACAAGTGTCAGGAACATCCTATAGTGTTGGACAAGTGTCCATTGGCATGGGTTTTGGGCCATGAGGCCATGTTGAATGCCCATCTCAAGATAGAGCCATTTTTGCCTTGTATGTTCTATATAAACAGGTGCTTTAGAGAGATGTATTATGTGATTGACAGGTACTGTTATGCTGTCAGTTTCTCTCCAGATATAAGTGTCGAAGACTCCTACAAGAGTATTAGCTCTATGACTGTATTGTAACCTTCATTGTTTATGGAATACATTTGAACTGTGTTTTGGAGTGTGGGGTTTTTCACTTGTAAGGGTTTTCCCAACGTATATCTTGTGTCTCTCTCTTTTGTCTGACATTCTTGTGTATGTGTTTGCTGCAATATCTCCATTGTTATGTTAACATTGTTGTAACTGTAAAGATTAAAATGAATTTTCACTCTTCTCTCCTCTCTAGATTAGTGTAGGAAGTGATTTCCGCACACCTAGCTTCCTTTCAAATATATGTGTTTAGTGGGAAAATTGTAGGTTTGTCTCAACTAGGTTAAGTACTACTATTTCACCATGCTAAACATTGGGAGGAGAAGGATTGAATGTGGGGTCAATCTATGAGTTACTTATCTATCCCTTACGCTCGTGTTATCTGATTTCAATAGCCCAACTAAGGTTTTGTTAAGTGTTTTTGTCCATAAACCATGTAAAACCCTAATTATGCCTTAAATCAAAGATATCTAGAATCTAATGATGAAATAGGCAAAACTGATCACAGAAATGTAGAGAAAGAGTTTTAGAGACTATGCACCTAGATTTTGAGGGCTGACTAGTCTAGGGCACCTGCTCCTTAGTCCTAAAAGTTCCTAATACTGGAAATCCTCTGTACTGGCTATTGGGCACTCCCAAATGGCTCCCAAATCCCAAAAATTGCCCCTAGTTAGACTAGGGCACCCACTCTTTCATCCCACAAGTGTCAGAATCTAGAAATTTAAAAGTCCATTACGAATGTACCTACAATATCCCCCTTTCTGTAGCTTCTTTCCACTAGAACCTGTAAAATACGATTTGCACCTACAAAATAAGGAGAAAGATGTTGCGGCTATATAGGAGCTTGCCTCGGTCAAGCTTGGTCTTTGGTATTTCTACCCCAACAATAGCTAGAGATAAAGATTTGCAGAAGTGTGTACAAACCTAACAATGTGTATGCAAAAATATAAGACCCTAAATGTCTCAATCAAGGGAAGATCAACAACTTGGTTTGAATCAATAAACACATACAACTTCACCTCAAGGAGATGAAAACAAATGAAGACTTGCATGAACAAGAAGGCGAATCAGCAATGTCTATTGAGGATCTCCAAGCTTGATGTTGGAGGCTTCAACCCTTGTCCTGACCATGTAAAGGGTGTACAAACCCTAGGAAGAGAAAGATAGTCTCAAGATCTTGATTCCTAATCTCCATCCATTGTCTCCATGATAGAAAATATAAAATACTTTCGAAAGCTTCAACAAGTCATTGATCTTCAATGGCAATTTTGTTAGAGTTTTAGCATCAAGCTTGCATAAGAATTGTGTGGCTTAAAATGATTTTCAAATATCTTTTTATATCTACCTTTAGGGAAATTCAAATTTTGAAATAACGTCTCGATATCGCGTGAAAACTGAGAATTTGAAAACGGAATCCTGAGGCATACGGCGGGAGCCGACATCCCACCAAAATTCAAAATCTTGGGAAATAGGGGAGGACTAGGGTGTGGGCACCCAAGTCCAAGCCCCCATTTTCCACTTAGATCTACTTTTTGGGGGTTCCAGGGACCTGTAATTCAAATTCTCTTTCTAGGTTCCATCAAAAGGTTACCTTAAAAAGTGAACATTTTGCAACTAGACCTAGTCAATCAAGGTTTCAAGAAGGTCAGAAAGAAAAAGGTTGAGAGGTCACCCAAAGCAAGGAGCTAAACCCAGGGAAATTGTACCATACCATGCAAGAGGACAATTTCTAACATTACATTTAGTCCCCACTTTAGTGGCCATATGACACTACGTGCATATGTAACTAAAGGAAAGTAAATACATCAATCATGAAAAGGATACCCAAAAGGATACTATAGAGGAAGCCGAAGTGTTGTCACCAAGAAGGAAGGAGCCCCCAAGTCTGTAATCCTGCAAGACCACAAAGTCAGGAACTACAACCTACAAAGGAACACTTGTCAGAAAGTCAAAAATCAAATCAAACTACAACCACCAGCAATGAGTCAGTACCAAAAACACTAAAGGGGTTGAGTGATGAGACATGATGAGGGGGGAAATTGAGAGAGATATATGCCTCCCCTTGTTTCTACCTACTTAGTCTAAAAAGGAGAAACAAGGAGATATCTACGAGCATCGATTTTGGGGAAACTTGATGAGAAATGTGTTATGAGGGTCATTTGAAGAAACAACACTCAAACATAATACATTGGGTAAGAAAGAGAGTGGAACCAAGATTCCAATGCAACAAATAGTGTGAGAATCAGAGTTTGATAGCTCAAGATAAGGGCTCGAGAGTAAAGAGGAATCAATCTTGCACCTAGTTAGGGATAGGAATTCTCACTCATTTACTTTATGTAAAGGGGAGTTGTCACTTATCACTTACTCATTCTTGTTTCTTTGTCTTTATAGAGAAGGCAGAGGAGAGAGAGAAGGAGAAGAAGATGACATCCATGCTGAGTCGGCACTCGTATCAGCCCCCATGACTAGAGATGTTCTAAGCCTGAGTAGTAGAGAGGCATTTTGAGGCTGAGGTAGGGTCATAATCTTGCATTTCTATCATCTTTCAGTGTACTTTTGTTTTGACTTTATCGTTTACTATGTCAAGAGGGAGGAATGGACAGGGGTCCCTGAGAGGGGTGCCCGGGTCCACCTAGGGTGCCAGAGTCTATTTGGGGTGCCCTAGTCCCACAAGGGTACTAGTGTCCCTTTGGGGCGCCCTAGTCTTCCTGGGGCACCCAGGTCCATAGAGGACATGGTCCCTAGGCACAGACACTCTTTTTCTATTGTTGATAGCTGCTTTCAATTTTTGAGGAGATTTTGATGTTCTTGTTTGCTTTTTGACCTGCAAGACATCCCTAAGTTATGTGAGCACATAGGTAGTCGCCTGATGACACTTCTATGAGAGTGTGCCAGTTCATTGTCTACTACAGAAAGGTGGGTGTTTGATATGCCCACAATTAGATTCCACTACACTATGTTGATGGCATTGATGGAGAGGTGGGATGCAAATACATCCACATTCCACTTACCTACAAGTGAGATGACCATCACGCTAGAGGATGTATACAAGATCCTTTAACTTCCCATCTAAGGAGAGACAGTGAGGATAGTAGTGTTGCAAGTATGGGCCTAACTAGTGTTGTCATTGATGTTTACATACACCTGTTGCATTGATGATAAGGATTGGATGAGCTGTATGCTGAGGATATTGAGAAAATTAGCCCTATCAGGAATAGAGAAGAACAATGAAGATAGTGAGGTAAAGATCCTAGCTAAGATGAAGATCAGAGGATACGCATCAAAGGGTTTGTAGATATGTGTCTTAAGATGATCTAGTAAAGATTTTAGAGGTCCGCATAAAGATCTAAAGAAGTTATGGCCACTTAAGTAAAACTGGTTCTGGCAGATGTTTAGAGGTGACAGAGTGACTCAGATAGGTTCGGTGAGATCTAGGAATGCAATATCTTGTTCTACGGATTTGGTAGATTGTTTAGGAAGTCAATGTGAATTGACAACTCAATTGGTTCATGGTCTGGAGGTTTGAAAGCATCTATTCCAATATGATAGCGATGATAAACTATGTTCTTGAGGTTCTGGATGAAGGAGAGAATAACTTCAATAAGTAGAAGTAGTGTGGATGTTCCTAGTGATTCAGACAAGCTTGTGGAGGTCTTTGGATTGTGTCCAGTTTGTGTTGGTGGTCCACATTGAGGATTGAGCTTGTAATTGAAGAATTACTTCCGGATGATGATGTTCTTCCTAAGTCTGGCTGACCAGATGAGTTACACATCTTGCGGATGATCTTGGAGATGTTTTGTGAAGAATGGCGTGTTCCTAAAGGAAGATTGAAGTCTCAGATCTGTGTGGCTGATAGTGTGTTGATCTGTGTGAAGTCTTTTTTGTAATTAGTTATGTTGTATTTATGTATTTTCTCTGTAATGTATGCCAACTTGGATGATTATCCCTAAGTCGATGTCTTGTATAAATGAGTTGTAAAGTCCTTTCAAAAACATCTTATGGAGATGAGAGTGTGATAGAGAGGAGTAGAACAAAAGGCAGAGCAAAAGTATTGGGCTTAAATGGAACTAACTCAAGCATGGTAAAGATGCTATTCTTCAGTTCAAGTTTGTAAGACTTATTATTCTGTAGACAGTGTGTCTCTTGTAGGTAGTGGGTCTCTTGTGAGCAGTGTGCTCAGGCACTGAGCCCTAATTGGCATGTGCCATTTTGTTCTTCCTATTCTTTTAATAGAGAATACAATCTTGGGTTAGTCACCTCGTGGTTTTTCCCTTAACCGGGTTTTCCACGTCAAAAATCTTGGTGTCATGTGTTAATGTGTTTCTACTCTTGAATTGTTGCATTATGTTTCCATAATTGATTTATTATTACGTTGCTGAATTAAGAAAAGGATTTAAGTGATTAATTGCAAGAAAGTTTTGGACAACTAATTCACCCCCTTCTCAGTTGTCTGTCCTAAATCTAACAATTGGTATCAGAGCTAAGTTCCTTTCAAAGGAGCTTAACCGCTTGAGGAGATCCAGGATGTTGTCCTACAAAAAGGATTGTCCGATGTTTGATGGAACCAATTTCACTCTTTAGAAAAGTCACATGGAATACCACTTGCAATGTATGGGAATGCAGTATTGGATCATGGCTTCAAAGAAGTATGATCCTCCACAGAATGGTCTGCGTACCGTAGATGAAATCAGAGATGTTGAAAACAATCTACAGACTAAAGAAGCTCTTCTAAATGCCTTATTTGATTTAGAGCTGACAAATGTTGTTGATCTAAAAAACTGTATATGAGATTTGGCAAAAACTAGAGCTTCTACATGAAGGAGACAAGTATGTTAAATGTGCCAAGCTATAGATTCTGAAAGGAAAATTTGAAAGCCTAAAGATGAGAGAAGATGAAATTATCACTACATTTATGCCAAGAGTAAATGAGCTTGTTTGTGGCATTAGATGTGCTGATGGAATCTTGGACGAAGATGAGATTGTTGGCAAAGTTCTCAGATCCCTTCCTGATTCTTACAAATATAAGGTTGTTGCTATTGAAGAATTCAAATCCTTTTCAGGTATCACAAGAGATCAATGGGTAGGTAAACTAGCTGCATTTGAATTGACCGAGTTTGGAGATGTACCCCCCAACACTGAATCTACATTCAAAGCTAGTGCCTCTATAAAAGGAAAACAAAAGTTTGATCCGGGAGAGAACTCTTCAAGGAAACTATCATGGTATGAAAAAGCAAGAAAAGACCTCGAAGAAGATGAAGCAGAAGCTACTCAACTTGAAGCCCTTATTGCAAAAAGACTGCCAAGAGGATCCGGTAAGTATGAGGGGAAACTGCCTTTTAAATGTTTTAACTACAATAAGATTGGTCATTTTGCCTCAAGATGTCTAGAAAGATTTTCAAGGCCAAATCCTAACAGATCAAGGTTCCAAAAGAAATGTTACTATGTTCATGAAGATGATGATGAAGGAGTAAAAGATGATGAATTAGAGACAGGAAACAAATCCGGAAGTGACTGGGTGTTTATTGCCATCAAGGAAGAAGATCCAATGACCTCTAAATCTGTCAATCATAAAATTGTAGAAAGAGCTCTGGCTACCCAAGTTGAAGAAAAGGATGATTGGGTCATTAATAGTGGATGTTCTCACCATATGACAGGTGACAAAAATAAGTTCATAGATTTGGAAAGATATGAAGGAGGAGTGGTAAAATTTGGTAATAATTCTGTTGGAAGAATCAGAGGTAGAGGAACCATTTCTTTTGATGGAAAGAATAAAACTAGTAATGTATTGTATGTTGAAGGTCTGAATCACAATCTTCTCAGTGTTGGATAGTTGGTGGACAAAGGTTATGATCTCCGATTCAAGAATGGAAAATGCAAGATCTTTGAAAGTTCTGGAACAGAGATTGCATCCGGTACTCAAATAAAAGGTAATATCTTCCACTTGGTTGGTACTGGTAAAAGTTGTTTATTTGTTCAAATTGATCAGAGTTGGTTGTGGCATAGGAGAATGTGTCATGTGAATTTTGATAATATCATCAAGATAAGCAACACTCAGGCTGTAAGAGATCTTCCAAAATTGGTGAAGCCTACTAATAGTTTGTGCAAAGAATGTCAGTTGGGTAAACAAAGCAGAATCTCATTCAAAAGCAAGGAACAATCTTCTATCAAATTATTGGACTTAGTTCATATTGATCTATGTGGTCTGGCAAGAATCAGGAGTGTGCAAGGTGATAGATACTTCATGTTATTGATTGATGACCACTCCCGGATGATGTGGGTGACTTTTTTGAAAGAGAAATTAGAAGCTCTTGAGAAATTCAAAATATTCAAGGCTATGGTAGAGAATGAAACTAGATTAAACATAAAATGTTTGAGGTCTGATAGAGGTGGAGAATTCACATCAGGTGAGTTCATAAAATTATGTGAGAAACATGGAATAAAAAAATAGTTGTCTACTCCTAGGACTCCACAGCATAATGGAGTAGTGGAGAGAAAGAACCGGACCATCCAGGAAGCATCTAGAACCATGATAATGGAAGCAAATGTTCCTCAGATCTATTGGAGAGAAGTTGTAAGCACTGCAGTCTATACTCTTAATCAAGTACAAATTAGAAGCAATATTGGTAAAACTCCTTATAAACTTTGGTTTGGCATCACTCCCACTGTGAAGTATTTTAGAGTCTTTGGTAGCAAATGTTACATCAAAAGAGATGAAGATCTAGGAAAATTTGATGCTAGAAGTGATGAAGGAATATTCTTTGGTTATTCTACTCAAAGTAAAGCATGCCGGTGTTATAACAAGAGATTAAGGAAGATTGTAGAAAGTACAAATGTGAAGTTTGATCAAGGTATTGAAAAACCCTCAAGGTTTTATGAATATGATGAAGATGATCAGAATGATGTTTTTGTTCAAGAAGTCCAAGCCCCTTCTGAAACTCAGATTCAAACTGATTTGGTGAATCAGGAAGAAGAGATAAGTTTGAATGAAACTGTTCAAGAATTAGAAGTGCAAGAAACTCCCAAAATTCCTAGGTATGTAAGACTAAATCACTCTAAAGATCAGATCATAGGTGATAAAAGAAAAGGTGTTCAAACAAGAAAAAATATTGTCAAGATTTAGAAGAGTATTGTTTGATTTCAAAGATTGAACCAAAGACAGTGAATGAATGAAGCTTGTAATGATGAAAACTGGGCTAAAGCAATGGAGGAAGAGCTGATGCAAATTGAGAAAAACCACACATGGGATCTTGTTCCCAGACCAAAAAACAATAATGTGATTGGAAACAAATGGGTCTCCTAGAATAAACTAAATGAAGATGGTGAAGTAGTCAGAAACAAAGCTAGATTGGTCTGCAAGGGATACTCTCAAGTAGAAGGAGTTGATTTTGAAGAAACTTTTTCTCTAGTGGCAAGGATTGAAGTAGTCATATTATTTCTTGCCTTTGCTGCCTTCAAGCATTTCAAAGTATATCAGATGGATCTCAAGTCTGCCTTCTTGAATGGTGACTTGGAAGAAGAAGTTTACATTGAGCAATTGGATGGATTTCAATTGTCTGATCATGGTGATATGGTCTGCAAGTTGAAGAAAGCACTGTATGGACTCAAGCAAGCCCCAAGGGCCTGGTATGAAAGATTGGATAAGCATCTTTTGAAGATTAGTTTCGACAAAGGTACTACTAACAGTCATTTGTATTTCAAAATTGATCATGAAAATATCTTGATTGTTGAAGTGTTTGTTGATGATATCATTTTTGGAGGAAGAGATAGTATGTGCAAAACTTTTGCAAATCAAATGAAAAGTGAATTTGAGATGTCCATGTTTGGGGAAATGAATTTCTTCTTGGGTCTACAAATCATTCAAACAAAGAAAGGAATCTTCATTTCTCAGACCAAATATGTGAAAGAATTGTTGAATAAATTTGGGATGGAAGACTCAAAACCAATGAGTACTCCCATGGCAACTGGATGTAAATTGAGAAAAGATGATGACTCTCCTAAAGCTGATCAGAAAAAGTACAGGTCAATGATTGGAGGATTATTGTATCTCACTCAAACTAGACCTGACATTATGAATGTTGTTGGTCTTGTTGCTAGATAGTAAGTTGATCCTAGAGAATATCATGTCATGGCAATCAAGAGGATTTTTAGATATCTAAAAGGGATAGTTGAGTATGGATTGTGGTATCCCAGAGATCATGATTTTTCTCTTCATGCATATATAGATGCAGATTGGGCAGGAGATGTGGATGACCAGAAGAGTACCAGTGGTGGAGCATTCTTTTTGGGGAAGAGATTGGTTTCTTGGCTGAGCAAGAAACAAGAGGCAATATCTCTGTCCACTGTAGAAGCATAATATATTGTAGCAATAGGTAGTTGCACTCAAGTATTATGGATGAAACAAATGCTAAGAGATATCAGAGTGGAGTATGAAGAACCTATCACAATCTTCTGTGATAATTCAAGTGTAATTAACATATCAAAAAATCTAGTGTTGCATTCAAAGACTAAACATATATCCATCAAGTTTCACTTTTTGAGAGAGCAAGTGAATAAAAATGAAGTTAGATTGGAGTTTGTGCCTTCCAAGGATCAAATTGTAGATATTTTTACTAAACATCTACCTAAGGACTCTTTTGAGTATCTCAGGGAGAAGTTAGGGGTTATTACCCCTCTAGTTCTGAATTAAGGTGCACTGATGCGCATCAGTCCGGTGGATCTCATAGTCATATCTTGTGGTCCGGATTGATGATGGGAAGCTGCTACTCAGGGGGAGCATCTGGTATGATTCTGAAGTGATACAAGTATGTGCCCTTTGCCATTGATGTCAAAGGGGGAGAGAAGACATGTGAAAAACAAGTAGTTGCTGATCAAAGGGGGAGCAGTAAAGGAAGAGAAGACATGTGAATGGTTGTTGTTGATAGGGGGAGTTATGTTAGTGAGGAGAAGCTCTTGTCTTGATGGTTAAAATAGTTTTTCACATCATATGTTGCCATCAATGAAAAAGGGGGAGATTGTTGCAAGTATTGGCCTAACTGATGTTGTCATTGATGTCAACATACTCCTGTTGCATTGATGATAAGGATTGGATGAGCTATATGTTGAGGATATTGAGAAAATTAGCCCTATCAGGAACAGAGAAGAACAGTGAAGATAATGAGGTAAAGATCCTAGCTAAGATGAATATCAGAGGATGTACATCAAAGGGTTTGTAGATATGTGTCTTAAGATGGTCCAGTAAAGATTTCAGAGGTCCGCATAAAGATCTGAAGAAGTTATGGCCATTTAAGTAAAATCGGTTCTGGCAGATGTTTAGAGGTGACAGAGTGACTCAAATATGTCCAGTGAGATCCAGAAATGCAATATATTGTTTTACAGATTTGGTAGAGTGTTTAGGAAGTCAATGTGAATTGACAACTCAATTGGTTCGTGGTCTGGAGGTCTGCAAGCATCTATTCCAATATAACAGTGATGACAAACTATGTTCTTAAGGTTCCAGATGAAGGAGAGAATGACTTCAGTAAGTAGAAGTAGTGTGGATGTTCCTAGTGATTTAGGCAAGCTTGTGGAGGTCTTTGGATTGTGTCCAGTTTGTGTTGGTGGTCCGCATTGAACATTGAGCTCGTAATTGAAGAATTACTTCCAGATGATGATGTTCTTCCCAAGTCTGGCCAATTGGATGAGTTACACATCCTACCGATGATCTTGGAGATGTTCTGTGAAGAATGGCATGTTCCTAAAGGAAGATTAAAGTATCAGATCTGTGTGGCTGACAGTGTGTTGATTTGCGTGAAGTATTTTTATAATTAGTTATGTTGTATTTATGTATTTGCTTTGTAATGTATGCTGACTTGGATGATTATCCCTAAGTCAATGTCTTGTATAAATAAGTTGTAAAGTCATTTCAAAAACATCTTGTGGAGATGAGAGTGTGGTAGAGAGGATCAGAGCGAAAGGCAGAGCATAAGTATTGGGCTTAAATGGAACTGACTCAAGCATGGTAAAGATGCTATTCTTCAGTTCAAGTTTGTAATACTTATTATTCTGTAGACAGTGTGTCTCCTATAGGCAGTGGGCCTCTTCTGAGCAGTGTGCTCAGGAAGTGAGCCCTAATTGGCATGTGCCATTTTGTTCTTCCTATTCTTTTAACAGAGAATACAATCTTGGGTTAGTCACCTCATGTTTTTCCCTTAACCAGATTTTCCACGTTAAAAATCTTAGTGTCATATGTGTTAATGTGTTTCTACTCTTGAATTGTTGCATTATGTTTCCATAATTAAATTATTATTACGCTGCTGAATTAAGAAAAGGATTTAAGTGATTAATTGCAAGAAAGTTTTGGACAATTGATTCACCCCCCCTCTCAGTTGTCTGTCCTAAATCTAACAAGTAGGACATTGCTCAATGAGGTACACTCATGAGAGTTAGTTATACTACTTGGGTCGCACTATTTCTTAGGTAAAGCGAGGACACATTCAGCTCCAACTTCTAGAGCAAGGATCCAGTGACATTCCCTTGCTGCGGAGGATTATGATAGTCATAGTCACATTAGCCATTGCGCCAGATGGATGAGGCACTCACCTGCATGGGGGTCTCATTCACACCATTAGGGAGATGGAGGAGCATCAGACAGTCTATGCATGGGGGTGCAGTATGCTTGTGCACCTTTATCATGACTTGGGGTGATATGTCCATTATGAGATGTATAGTCTGATGATCTACACATTATTACAGGTCTGGGCTTTTGAGCACATTAGGTGCACATGGCCAGTGGGTTATCCTATAGAGGTAGCATTCACCCATCTGCATGTTTATGCCTATCCATTGGTCAGATGTTGGAGGCACTGGAATTTGTTATACTGGAGAGTTTTTTTTGACAGATTACAGCCTGACGATATCATTTAGAGACCATAGCGCAGCTACATCAGATGGCCTAGCTAGCAGAGGTAGTTAGCAAGGATGCAGATGGATTGGCTAATGGCTAGTTGCCTCGATCATGTCATGGCTTGGTTCTATTTTGATAGGGTGGCATGATAGTTCAGACAGATACAAGATGTTCCCATGGTACATCTGAGCTACATGTGTGTTGTGCACAGTGTAGTCAGGGCAAATACTATTTGATGACCAACAACAGCAGACGTGCCACTTAGCGATGATGAGAGTCCTGAGGATGCAGAGCCAGTGTCAGACATAGACGATGTTGGTTGTACCTGAGCATATCAAACCTAGTGGCACACAGTGTGGCCTACTCCTATCTTTCCACCTAGTCACCCTACAAGCAATGCTTGACCTTGGGCCGGTCACACTAGTGACACATGGGTAGAGGACGATGTTAGTGATTTTGCAGGATACTACGATCTTGATGAGGATGTGAAGGATGACGAGGATGAGTTAAAGGAGGTCTCACTGTAGTACATCTTTAGAGCGAGACCATGACTAGACCAATAGGAGGTAGATGCTGACGAGGAGACTGAGTCGAGCCCACGGTCTAGGGCTCATGGTCCTATACCTACAGGCAATACGAGACCTAGTTAGAGAGAGCAGGGGGAGTGTAATAGGTCTATGCCCCCAGCTACAGATCAAACTGTAGAGTTCATCACACCTTCAGTGATCCGAGATCCATCCTAGCAAGATGGAGATCCAGGTTAGGTTTGATTTATTATTTTGATGCTTTGTATAGTTAATTTTTTGTGATGTTTATATGGGATTCTAATATCTACCTTATCCTCTATTTTGTAGTTGGGACAGACACTTGGCAAGACTTTGTGGGTCATGTCATAGCAGACATAGTACCTACAGATGTTTCAGAGCAGTGAGTGCGGATAGGTTATTCACCATAGGCATTCGCTGGGTGACATGCAGAGATATTTATGCCTTTTATCCAGCACATGACTGCTACAGAGGCTATGATAGAGCAGTCTGCATGGAAGAGAGAGGAGTTTTGATAGAGAGCTGAGCGCGCTAAAGATGAGCTTAGGGTGCAACAAGAGTAGATGGTAGTGGTACCTACATCAGAGGGAGAGCTAGCTGTCAGTGAGTTCTTATTGCATGAGGTTCATTAGGTGAGAGCTGACAGAGATAAGATTTAGTCTAATAGAGACCAGTACCAAAGGATGTACCAGGAGGCACATGAGCAGATGATAGAGATGAGAGGGGAGATCAGGGGGTTACGATCATGAAGCATCTCTAGGAGTCATTTGTGATCCATAGCCACACATGGTCAGGCCTCTATCACTTACACACCATGAGGGCCTAAGGGTACTGGCGATCGAGGCTTAGCTATGTGACGTATAGATTTTAGGCACCACAACATCCCATTTTGTCCTAAGGGATAGTCGGTTCAGATGTATATTTAAAATTGAGGATATATATATATATAATGTTTATTTCTTTTCATCTATGTGTAATGGTTTTTGATCTATCACATGTGATTTTCGTAAAAATACTACTAGTGATGATATGTATATGCTATTGTCATATACTAACAATTCTTAAAAGAATATATAGTAATAAGAACAATGATCAAGCATTTCACACATAATCCTAATTTTAATGCTATATTCAGTTAATACCAAAGTGATCTAAGAAAAGAATACTTAAATGGGATACAACAATGATCAACTAAACAAAGATGTAATGCTAAATGAATTAAGACCAAATAGTAATACCTTGTTAGAATTGAAGCTAAGCTATATAATAAGTTGGCTTAGGAACATTTAACATTAGATCTTTTAAGCATAAAATATTTTGAGGTGCGCTGCATTAATGGGTTCTTTAAGCGCCGTACCTTGCTCATCAGCTAATTTATACACTCTGGATCTAAAGGTTTTAGTAATTATATATGGTCCAAGCTAATTAGGGCTGAACTTACCTCTTTCTCCAGGTGGTGCATTTATATTGCTTTGATTTTCATAAAGAACCAGATCCCCAATGTTGAATGAACATTGTATGACTTGCGCATTATAGGATTGGTGTATACCTTTTTGATAAGCCTTGAGGTGCTCAAGAGTGTTAATTCACCTGTCATCAAGCATCTCATGTTCTTGTAATCCTTTCTCACGTTCCATGTCATCATCCATGATGTCTCTTAGGGAAATTCTTAGGGAAGGAATTTCTAACTCCAAGGGCATTATCACGTCTGCAT
The DNA here is from genome assembly GCA_027924645.1 of Cunninghamia lanceolata. Lineage (NCBI taxonomy): Eukaryota > Viridiplantae > Streptophyta > Pinopsida > Cupressales > Cupressaceae > Cunninghamia > Cunninghamia lanceolata. Next base: position 14,320,861 of record BSBN01000472.1, on the reverse strand, counting down.
CGTAAACGAGGTTATACGATGTATTACCAGTAGGTGTTTGAATGCTTGTTCTATAAGCCCATAATGCGTATAATAATTGAGTATGCCAATCTTTTCTATGTTTATTAACAATTTGCCCTAAAATCTATCCAATGACTTTGTTTGAAGCTTCTGCTTGGCCGTTTAATTGAGGATAATAAGGCATAGAGAAGCGATGTTGTATATGATATTTTTCAAGGAACTTTTTCACATCCTTGTTCTTAAATGGCATACCATTATCCGAAATGAGGGAGGAAGGTATTCCAAATCGATAAATAATGTCTTGTATAAATCGACATATTACATTAGCTATCGTAGATCGCAAGGGGACTGCTTCGACCCACTTTGTAAAATAATTAGTGGCAATAATGATAAATGTATGCCCTTGAGAGGAGGGTGGGGAAATTTTACCAATTAGATCCAAGCCCCAAATAGAGAATGGCCATGGTGACACCTAGGCACGAAGCTCTTGAGTGGGAGCATGGATTAGGTGTTTGTGTTGTTGACATTGCGGGCATCTCTTGACGTAAGCAAATGAATCTTGTTCCATATGCTGCCAATAATAACCCATTCATAACAATTTCTGTACCAATGACTTCCCTCCAAAATCCCCTCCACAGGCACCAGAGTGAGATTCTTCTAAAGCTATCAGAATCTCTGAATTACTTAAACATCAAAGTAAAACACCATTGTTACTTTGTCAATATAAGACATTTGATAGTATAATGTATCGCATTGCTAGTTTGTGTATATAGATTCAGGTATACTTAGATGTTGAATTAGGAATAGTTCCTTCATGCAAATAATTGAATATATAGGAGAACCATTCATCAGTGTATGTATTACCACAGAGTTCCATATTTGTAACTATAGGATCTTCAATTGTCGGTGTTTTAAGATTATGAACAATGAAAGTAAATTCCTCAGGAGAATCATCAGGGGATATAAGGGAAGCTGTGCTTGCCATTGCATCTACATGTCGATTGTCTTTCCTAGGTATAGTGTTGATTGAATATGATGTGAATTGTTTTAAGAGAGATAATGCAAACTCACGATACTGAGATAGCTTATCATGCTTAGTTTGATATGATCTAGTTATTTGTTCAAAAATTAGCTGAGAATCACCATATATTGTAATGTGTTTGATATTAAGAGCCAAGGCAACATGAAGTCCTGCAATGAGAGCTTCATATTCAGCTATATTGTTTGTGCATAAGAAGTCTAAGTGGTAAGATAGAGGAATTGACTTACCTACGGGGGGTATCAATATAACACCAACCCTGGAGCCAAGTCAACATTTTGATTCATCAAAGTATAATTCTCATTTTTTATCCTTAGAGATTATTAAAATTTGTTCATTAGGAAATACATCCTGATGTTGTGTAGAAAAGGGTGAAGGAGCTTTAGCTAATTGATTAGCTAATGCTTGCCCTTTAATCGCTTTTTGGGAGATGAACTTAAGATCAAATTCTATTAATAACATAACCCATTTAGCGAGATGACCTGATTAATTTGTTTTTGCAAAGAGATGTTTCAGAGGGTCAAATTTTACCATAATGTGTACTTCAACATTTAGGAGATAATGTCTAAGCTTTTGAGTTGCAAACACTAAAACTAAGCAATGCTTCTCTATAACAATGTACTGTACTTCATAATTGAGCAAAGTTTGACTGATGTAATAGACAACACATTCCTTGCCTTCAACATTATGTTGTGCTAACAAAGCTGCTAGGGCATTATTAGAGGCTGAGATGTATAACAAGAATGGTTTATCAGAGACAACAGGTTGCAGAATAGGTGGATTAGCTAGATAATCCTTTAAGTCATCAAAATCTTTTTGACATTTAGAATTCCATTGAAATTTAGAATCCTTCTTTAATAGTTGTGTAAAGAGGCGAGTCCTATCCATGAGCTATGAAACAAATCAGTGGATGGCCTGTATCTTTCCCTACAAACTATGAAGTTGAGATATGTTCTTAGGTATTGGCATGTTAACAGTTGTATCTATCTTTTTTGTATCCACTTCAATACCATGATTTGAGACAATAAATCCTAGTAATTTTCCACTGTCCACACTGAAAACACACTTACGGGGATTCAATCGCATATTATATTTCCTTATGCGCTCAAATATTTGTCAAAGATTTGTAGTGTGATCCTTATGATGGATAGACTTCGCCAAGATGTCATTGACGTAGTCTTCTAAAATATTGTGCATATAATCATAAAATATAAGAGTCATTGCACGTTGATATGTAACTCTCACATTCTTAAGTCCAAACGGCATGACTACCCAACAAAATGTACCCCAAGGTGTTATAAAAACTATTTTATATTGGTCTTGAGGATTTATTTGAATTTGATTATATCCTGAAAACCCATCCATGAAAGATAGCAGTTCATGTCCAGCTATAGAATTAACAATCATATCAATATTAGGGAGTGGAAAATCATCTTTCAGAGATGCCAAATTCAAATCTCAAAAATCTGTGCACATTCTTATGTGACCATCAGGTTTAGCGATGGCCACAATATTCAAAATCCAAGGTGAATAATCAATAGGTCGGATGAAACTAGCTTGTAGAAGCTTTCTATCTCAATTTTAACAAGCAGTGCAATCTTAGGATTCATCTTACAAATTTTTTGTTTAAATGGATTAACATCTGGTTTCAACATGATATTATGTGTTACAATCTAAGGATCAATGCCAGGCATGTCAGAATACTTCCAAGAAAATAATTCTGAGAATTCATGCAATAACTTAGTCATCTCTTCTTTTTTTTCCACATTTAAACAATCACCAATAGGAAGAACTTTTTTAGTGTTATCCTTATCCATAACAACATCAACAGTCTTTCCATTAAGGAGAGTACTATGGTCTAATGGATTATATGATTGTAATTGTTCTTCAAATTCTCCATTGGGATTTACAGTAACATTTATTATGCTAGTAGTTTTTTCCAAAATATGTGTTGTTTAAATAATAAGGTAAGCCACACTTATGATGATAACGAGGAATATTAGCATAAGTGCCCAAGAATTCTACTATCACTTCCTCTGTTGAGAATACATCCAACGAAAGTGGTCCTAGAGGACAATTAGCGATGATGATCTTAGGAAATATTAGACTAAGTGTTGATATTGTATTCACATTAAGAGTAGGGCATTTATGGGCTTTGGATTCCTTGAAAGGATTGTATCCAATGCCACTGGAGCAATGTCGCAAAGTAGATTCTATACGGACTTTGATGCCTTGTTGATTTATACCATAGCCTTTACCTACATAATCACAATCTTTATAAAGGATTCAGAATCCTCGACCATAAAGAGAAACCATTTCCTTAGAGGAAGGTGGAGCTTCATAAGTGTCATAATCAGTAGTATAAGTAAATGTATTATTCACATTTGTCATCAAAGAATGTTTATGTTTATCATTCAAAGCATGAGATGTGATCGATGCAATATTTGATGTTTCGGGGATGGGGTTTTTGGGTCTTTATTCTCCTATAGAGGAAGATGTAAAATCTAACAAACCCTAGTCATCACCGACAAATGTATTCAATTGTTTAAATTCTTGTGTAGCATTTTTAGAAGCAAGAGGAGTTGATAAATCCATTTTCAGATTGTTTAGAGTCTTAGGACAAACAACATGCTTACACACTTCCATTTACAAGCAATTATCAGGTTCAGGATCAACATGAATAGTGTGTAACTTATCTTTAAATATAAATTTGATTGAACGATGTAAAGTAGAAGGAACCACTCCTAATGCTTGTATCCAAGGTCTAACAAGAATCATGTTATAAGATAGAGAGCAAGGCATGACATGAATCAGGGTAGGCACCATCATAGGTCCAACTTGTATAGGTAAAGTTATAGTGCCCATGGATTGTCTTCCAACATTGTCAAAACCACGGATACTTAATGATTCTAGTTTGATTGTAGATGTATCAACCTTAACCTTATGTAATAAGTCAATGCCACAAACGTTAAGGGCTGATCCATTATCAATCATAACTCTCTTAACCAATGTTTTTTTTATTATAATGAACATAATCAAAGGATCGTACTAATTTTGAACTTCAAGAGATGGCAATTCATGTTGTTGAAATAGAATATCTATTTTTGTTGCATGCATACAATGTAATAGAGTAGCAACATCATTTGGTTTAATAGCAGGAGGAACAATCACCTTTTGTAAAGCTTCTTGTAGCATTCCATGGTAAGTAGGTAAAGTTTGTATAAGTTCCCAAAGAGATATCCTTGCAAGAGTAGCGCAAAGTTGTTCTACAAGATCATAGTCTTTACCACCTTTATATGTTAAACAAGGTGCTTGAGGGAGCATAGGTTGAGAAGCCAATAAAGATATCAGAATGCTTGATTGTTGTGTACTTCATTTATTATTTTAAGTGTTGTATGCATGAGCAACCACATTATGATTAGTTTGTTGTAAGTTTTGTTGCGCTATTTGTTTAGCATAATCATAAATGTGATCAAGAGGTCAAGAAGAAGATGGAAAACCTTTAATAGTAAGCATAGGTTTAGAAGATGGTTGCACCACATTTGAACATAAAGTGACCCCAATTTTTAGTTTTTCAAGCTCTTCTTTATATTTAGGAACATAAATTGCATTTACAAATCTTTGAAATAATGATGGCTTTGAGGCTATAGTGGAATGTTCAATTGAGATAAAGTCCTCAAGGGCTTCATCTAACATATCAAAATCATCACGACTAAATGGCTCATCATAAGCATGAAAATCTTGCAAAAAATAATTTGACATGTTAACATGCTCTTTTTAATCCAAGATTCAAATGCACAATGATGGCCTATGAAAATGAAATGCTATGCAAAACAATGAATGATAATTTTTTCAACTCTTTTAGTGAAAAGATAAAGAATATGATTCACAATTCAATGCATGCAATTTCACCAAAGATTTTTCAATCTAAATATGCTCTAGGACAACAAATTATTTTAGATTTGAAGTTTAAAAGGATGCAAATTCTTTAAAGTTCAGGTTCACCAAAATGTTTAGTGGGAAAATTGTAACTTTGTCTCAACTAGGTTAAGTACTACTATTTCACCATGCTAAACATTAGGAGGACAAGGATTGAATGTGGGGTCAATCTATGAGTTACTTGTCTATCCCTTATGCTCACGTTATCTAATTTCAAGACCCCAACTAAGGTTTTGTTAAGTGTTTTTTTCCATAAACCATGTAAAACCCTAATTATGCCTTAAATCAGAGATATCTAGAATCTGATGATGAAATAGGCAAAACTAATCACATAAATGTAGAGAAAGAGTTTCAGAGACTGTGCACCTAGATTATGAGGGCTGACTAGACTAGGGCACCCATTCCTTAGTCCTAAAAGTTCTTGATACTGGAAATCCTCTTCACAGGCTATTTGGCACTCCCAAATTGCTCCCAGATCCTGTAAATTGCCCCCTGTTGGACTAGGGCACCCACTCTTTAGTCCCACAAGTGTCAGAATCTAGAAATTCAAAAGTCTGTGATGACTGTACCCATAATATCCCCCTTTCTATGGCTTCTTTCTACCGGAACCTATAAAATATGATCTGCACCTACAAAAGAAAGAGAAAGATGTTGTGGCTATATAGGAGCTTGCCTCAGTCAAGCTCCGTCTTTGGTATTGCTATCTCAACAATAGCTAGAGATAAAGATTTGTAGAAGTGTGTACAAACCTAACAATGTGTATGTAGAAATATCAAACCCTAGATGTCTCAATCAAGGGAAGATCAACAACTTGCTTTGAATCAATAAACACATACAACTTCACCTCAAGGAGATGAAAACAAATGAAGACTTTCATGAACAAGAAGGTGAATCAGCAATGCCCATAGAGGATCTCCAAGCTTGATGTTAGAGGCTTCAAACCTTCTCTCGATCATGCAAAGGGTGTATAAACCCTAGGAAGAGAAAGATAGTCTCAAGATCTTGATTCTTAATCTCCATCCATTGTCTCCGTGATAGAAATTCTAAAATACTTTTGAAAGCTTCAACAAGTCACTTATCTTCAATGGAAATTTTGGCAGAGTTTTGGCATCAAGCTTGCATAATAATTGTGTCTTAAAATGATTTTCAGATGTCTTTTTATATCTACCTTTAGGGAAACTCAAATTTTGAAATAACATCTTGATATTGCGTGAAAAGCGAGAATTTGAAAATAGAATCCTGTGGCATACGACGGGTGCTGACATCCCACCAAAATTCAAAATCCTAAGAAACATGGGAGGATGAGGGCATGGGTGCCCAAGTCCAAGCCCCCATTTTCCACTCAAATCTACTTTTTGGGGGTCCTAGGGACCTGTAATTCAAATTCTCTTTCCGGGTTCCATCAAAAGGTTACCTCAAAAAATGAACATTTTGCAACTAAACCTAGTCAATCAGGGTTTTGGGAAGGTCAGAAAGAAAAAGGTTGAGAGGTCACCCAAAGCAAGGAGCTAAACCAAGGGAAATTTTACCATACCATGCAGGAGGACAATTTTTGACGTTACAATATGAAGCTAAAAAATTACAACTTTGTTTTAGGGCTACAATCGAAGGAAGCTACTACTCCCTAAAGAAAGGTTTTAGGGTCACTCCCAAGGAAGCTACAACTCCCTGCAAACTTTGTTTTAGGGCTACAACCCAAGGAAGCAACTACTCCCTGATCTAAGAACAAGCTCAGAAACTATTACAACATGACAATCCTTCTACTATCTGAAACTGAAATGAAGCTCACTCCTTTTGATGATTAAACTTTAACCTCTTCACTCCTCTTTTGATGATTGAATCAATTAGGCACATTCTTCACTTCCCTTCTATCATAAAAATATGTTCAATATGAATCAAGACAAGCTCTAACTCTTTTGCTCTTTCTCCTTCAGTTGCACATCATAATGCATATCATATTCATATTCTACTCTTCACATACTCATATTCCCAATCATACCTCACCTAGATCAACTAGATTTACAATATATACATGATATTACATTGATTACATTACAAGTTAGCCAATACAACAATGATATTACAATTTACAAGTCATCTAGAGATCACACAACATGAAATGTGTAGAGGGCAAGCCCTAACATGAACTACACAACACCAACAAGAGAAACATACCTTGCGGATCCCAACACATGCTTAATTTGGTCCTAAACATCCTTCATACATCATACTTCAAAGAAAAACATCTACATGCTTCACAAAATTGAATTAGGTCTCCCTTAAGCAAGAAAACATGAAGCTTGTAGCACATCAGTCATTACAACTTGGCAGTACTCATTAATGATTAAACATTACTTGTTCTTCTCCCAGATGAGTTAGCATGACCCACAAAACATCCCCAAACATTCCTTGAACTCTGTAAAACAAGAACTTTGTGGCGTACACCTTCAACATGTATTCTGTGAACAATTAGGCTTTCAAAACTATCTGTAGCTCACCGTCATTTGTAAAACTAAAATTGCGGACCACCAAATCTCTTGATACTACAAATTAGCATGCATTGAACATCCCTAAACATGTCTACAAAACCACATAGACAAATCTTCACTTGTAGAGGAATGCAGAGCATTCCAAACAATCTTCATCATCACCTCATTCTACCAGAGCATAGACTGGAACTCTGTCATTTGTAACTTTCACTGCTAAAGGTATAATGACTTGAATTCTTGGATATAACACCTTCACAACATATCGAACTCAACTTCTAAATGACATGATCTTATCTTCAAATGCAGAGGAATGTAGAGCATTTTACTAGGCAATCTTCCAGGCAACTTCCTACAACAGAAACCTTCACCAACATCTAGAGACCAAAACCTTCTTGTAACAACACATACATCCTTAGAAATAATAGGAGAGATTATACAACATGCTATAGGTCATTAGCAACATCTTCTCAACATCAGCATTGCTTCTAATTCCCATCTTAAAGCATCATCATTCATCTTAATGCTTCTAATTTCCATCTTAATATATCATCACGATATCATCTTTGTTGATAACAAGCATACTCAATACAACCTTAATTGACATTAGAAAAGACATGACATCCAACCGAACATTAGCAACCAATCATGAACATCAACAAACACTGCTTACACACCATCAATATAAGCATCAATGACAGACCAAACTGAGTGTTCCAAATTGCGTGCTGACATCGATGACAACCACATCAGTGACAACCTTAGGTAACATATGTACAAAAATCCTAAGAACCTGTCCATTAAGGAAAGCATTTCATGTCGAGCTATTAGGTTTATGATGATATCTATATTGGGTAATATGAAATCATCTTTAGGACATGCCTTGTTTTAGTCTTTGAAATCTGTGTAGATGTGGACACCCCTAGTGACTTTTGATATAGGTACAAGATTAGAAATTTATTCTAGATTGTCAATAGGATGAATGAATTTAATGTCTAATAACTTTTGGAGTTTTGCTTTTACTAATAATGCTATTTGTGAATGTTTTTTTTAATTTTCTGCTTGACTAGTTTAGCATCAGGAAATACTGCTTAATGATGTACTACTAGTGATGGATCTAGTCCATGAATGTCTATGTAAGACCAAGCAAAGTTTACAGTCCTTTTCAAGAAGAAAGTTGTGAAGTCTTTTTTCTCCTATTCTGAAAGTGATGCTGCTATGGACACCCAAAAATAATCATCGCATTATCACCTTGCATATGCATCATTCTTCTAAATTCTTCTAATTCACCTTCATCCAAATTAATTAAATGATTCTTAATTATTTAATTAATTTTGTAGACACCCTAAAATGACCATGTCATTGCACCACTTGCATTTCGTCTAATCTGTCTAATCACCTGCATTCAGCATTAATTAAATAATCTAATTATTTAATTAATTTCATCTATTTCTTCTAAATCACATAATTTCAACATTAATTGAATAAATTCTCTTTATTTAATTATTTAATTAAATCATTATCCTCTTTCAAAATTCAAGTCCACATTAATTAAATAAATCCAATTATTTAATTAACTCATCCAATTCTATCTTATCTATAATTAAATAATTCCACATTATTTAATTAAATCACTTGTTCTTCTAAATTTAAATAAATCATGCAAATTTACTTAAATTGTCTCAATCCTCTAAAAATAAATAAAATTAAATATTTTATTTATAATCTTCTGTTCCTCTATCATGCACAAACAATTAAATAAATTTATTTATTTAATTTCAGTTATCTTCCAATTCCTCTTAAAATATCTTGTTAACTCGTGCACAATCAGTCTTATTTTTAGAACTCTAAAAAAGGCAAAATTATAAGTTGAGTTATCTATTCAATCAATCTTGTTTTTATCATATTTTAATAAAAATATCTTATGGATTGACACATGTTGTGTGCACATTCATCATGGTTATTTGTTTTATCTCCTCTGTTGATTCTTTTGAATTATGTGGATCGTTGATTGATCTCTGTTGAAACCTATATAAACCCCCCTCATCTCCTTCACAAATCCTCTTCGATCACTTATTCTCATGCATCCTTTAATAGTGCTTTGAACATACATCACATGATTGAGTACTTTACGATCTTTTGACATTGATCTTTGAGCACTTTGAGCACCTATACTTGCTTGTTGCAAATATGGTTTCATAGCATTATTGACCAATCTGCATTTGACAAAAGAGAACAACACAATCTGGGTAAAAGCTTTCTTATTTCATTTGATTTATTAATCATGGCTTTTTATTTAGATAGATCTCTTTATGTTATGGGTTATTGATTTGGTTATTATCATAGTTTTTGATTTTATCATTTGACATATCAATTTTCCTCATACACATTCTGGGACGCCTGGTGGGACCCACTAATCCCTCTTTTTCTTTGAGAAATTGTTTTTTTTAAGAACAATACGGAACAATGCAAAAATACATAAAAGCGCTATTGGTAGAATAACAAAGCGCTTTCAGTAGCACAGTGTAGCGCCTTTGGGCGATATATTGGTGCTTCTGGTAGTGCAGTAGTGCACTTTTGGATACACAGTACAGTGCTGTTGGCATAGTAGTAAGGCGCTTTTGGTAAAATAGGTTTTTTGATCTTGTTTTGTGATTCTACAGGGTTTTACTCACATATCTATCCTTTATTGATTGGCAAGCTGATTTATTTGTCCTTTCAATTATCTTGTGTACTGCCTAAGTCGACGTATTTAGGAGTATTTACAATTTTTGAGTTAACCCATCTTTGTTTGCAACATCATTGAGTGGCTTGTATTCCAAGGCATAGATTATATCAACCATTCATCCCAAATCTACAAAGCAAACATGAAATTATCTTTTGACCTAATTTTTTTGACAAAATACAACTTTTTTTTAGATCTGGGGCAGTAGGGCACTTTTGGTAGTAGAATACCGCATTGTTGGTAGCACAGAGCAATGCTTCTGGTAGCACAATACATCACCTCTAGTCTGTAGCAACTCGCTTTCAAAAACACAGTTCAACACTCTTGGCATTATAGTAAGTCACCTCCGGTAAGACAGTAAAGCACTTTTGGGTCAAATTGATTTATTTTTATAACTTGTGAGTTTTTGTGGAACTAATCGATCTGTTGCAGCTTCTTATCACTCACACAAAGCAAATGGGTTTTCCTATCATGTTCATGCAGGATGAGTGTTGAAGAAATCATGATCTATCACACTAAGTCTTAGAAACATATTGCCATTCTTAAGGGACAATTGAACAAATCACTTTAGCAATCTAAGTCTTAGGAACATATTGCTTTTCTTAAGGGACAATGAATATGAATGCAAAAAACACTTCAATTTGCTAAGGGACAATGGACATGAATGCCAAACACTTCAATTTCATAAGAGACAATTGAGAACTACAAATGTGTGTGTGTCTAATCTAGTTGCACCTTATTTTTCTTATAATGGGACAATTGAACCTTTGTTTGACGTGCTTGCTCTTACATTTCTATTATTCCTTTAGAAGGGCCTACTTTTGGATTGTGTTTCATCCAAAAGGGATGACCCTAAGAGGAGTTTTCCTTTGAACCACTATATAAGAGGGATAAGGCAAAAGCCAAGTCCTAACCGACGTGAGCCTTACCTTGTGGTGCCAAACTGAAAAGAGGTGTACTAGCTCTTTGTGGAAATGATTTTCACATCAAGTGAAGTGTTTGATACTCTTAGTAGGATTGGTTAAATTTTTTAGTAGCTTGTCACATTGCTCGTAAGGTATTGGTCCCTCAAAGTTACTAAGAACCATTCTAGATAGTGACTACCCAATCTACCTCTGAACATTGTGGTAATCATCAGTACAAGGGGAATCGATTTAAGCCCTCATGATACACACCATTGACTCCCTTGAGAAGAGATAGTATTCCCTTAGCCATAAATCTCTTGTGACCTACTTGAGCTTTCCTAGGGGAGGGTGAGATATCCCTACCTATCATCTCTCACAAAGATACAAATGTCTGACACCTTTATGGAATGACATTTGGTTGACGAAGTATTAAGTTGTGAGCTGATCTACTGCAATGAAACCCTGTCTCTAGGGATAAAAAGTGCTTGATATTGTTTGTAATTGTCTTATACCTATGGAAACATTGGGATTTTTGTGAGCCTCGAATATACACTATCTATTGTGTCAGTCCTTTTTTGCAACCTTGTTTGATGTGTTTTCTCTTGCCAAAGCAAATCCAACCAGAAATAAAACCAAATCTATTAAAACTTGCCTTATAAAGCATTAGACACTACTTCAGCACCTTTGGTATAACAACAACTTGCCTTTGGTATTACAGTAGCCCACCTTTGGTATAAGCAGTACCTCACCTCTGGCAAACCTACTTCAGCACCTTTGGTATAACAATAGCTTGCTTTTGGTGTAACAATAGCTCACCTTTGGTATAGCAGTACCTGACCTTTGGTAGCTTAGTCTATCACCTTTGGTATTATAGTAGCTCATTTTTGGTGGCACAGTCCAGTGCCTTTGGTCAAAATAGTATAGTGCCTTTTGTCCAGTAAACTATGCATCAAAATTTGTCTTTTCCAAAACACAAATAGAATCCCAGCGTATTGTCCTAGTGTATTCCATGGTAACCACTAGACTACAACAAATTATGAAGACCAAGTAGGTTGTCCCGAGGAAGCACAAATCGCCTCCTCACACACCTCAATTAGGCCGATCAAACATTACTCCCAAGACACCAGTGGAAAGATTGACCAAATCTCCAAACATGCCACAGCTTGACCAACCAAATAATCCTCAAGAAGGTAGGGGCCTTTTGGTAAGTACACCTCACTATACCACTGGCATGCCTCCATATTTTGTTCCACAAGGTTACACTATCGATCAAGTCCCATCTTAGGAAGGTAGGGTCCCTTTGGTAAGTACACCTCAATATACCACCGACATGCCTCTAGATCTTGTTCCACAAGGTTATACCATAGATCAAGTCCCCATCACGAGAAGGTTTCCCACCAAATTACAATCTGGGGAATAACTATGTAGCCATGCAATACGGGTATCAACAAACACCACCCCCAACATCATCAAACCTTCATATCATTCAACCAACCAAGGTCATGCAACCCCAACCACAACATTCTTCTACGCTCATCCTCAATCAACCTCAACCATTGGAAAACACATCTACCTATGTCCCCCCACCACAACGATCATCAGCGCTCAAATTTTTCAACACCTTTCTTAACCACCCTCAACATTCCCAAAACTAAACTTCCCAAAGCTATGTTCTGCAACTGCAACCTAACCCAACAAACTTTAGCTTTCTACCACCAAACTTGTTTCTTCAACCATCACAAAGCCTACATTCTTACCTATTGCTGCCCCCACCTCCTCCAAATCAAAGCACCTAATTCCAACCCAATCTAAACCCAACATACAACACATACAACCCCAACCAATCATACGACCCTTATAACACCAATGCCCATGGCTTACACTACAATCTTTCGTATGGCCATCAACAACCACTTCTAGGACAACATGAGATGTTCCCAACCCCTCCCATGACTATGGAGCTAAAACTTGTAGAGGTTCAACAACAACTATCTGATCTTATGTTTGGCCACACCAAGAAGACCTTCTCTTTAAAGGAAGTGTGTCCTTATCTTTTTGATTGGTCATTACCCATGATCCCTTTTCCTCACAATTTCACTATTCCCAAGTTTGATAAATACAAAGGAAAAGGGGACCTAAAAGACCATCTCAGAGAATTCTATCTTGATTGCTTCGAGGTCTCACATAATGACACATATCTTATACATCTCTTTCCTCACAGTCTTGGAGGTCAAGCTATAGAATGGTTCTCACACCTCCCCACGGGTATCAAGTCTAATGAACTTGTGGAGAAATTTGCCACCCATTTCTCCTACAACGTAGAGCATGAGATCTCCATGACTGATCTATGCAACAACAAATAGAAAAATGGTGAAACTTTCATTTCTTTCCTTCAATGATGGAGACAAATGGCTAGCAAATTCCCATTCAAGATACCTGAAAAGCAGCTTGTTAGCATATTTGTACAGAACCTCAACCAAGAATTGGGTTTTCATTTGCAAATTCTTAGTGCTACAACCCTCAACAAAATTACATACAAGGGAATCAACATTGAAAAGGCCCTCATTGCTAAAGGCATGATCAAAATCTTCAAAGAAACTAAAGACAATGCTCCTCAACAACAAACAAACGATAAACCAAAGTTTTGGAACAAAAATAAAAACGTGGTCAACGATGGGGTGGTCAATTCTAAACATGTCCAAACATTACAAACACTGCTTCATCTTTCCAAACCGAGTCAAACTCCACCTCAACAACAGCAACAACAAAGACAACCATAACAAAACCAACAACAATGACAACAAGAGTGGCCTCAACAAGATTACCCTCCGTGGTGTCAATTCACTGCCTTGGGAGAGCCCATAGAGTTTGTCCTATAGAAGCTTTTACACAAAGGGCTCCTCACCTTACCAGATGCTCTCCCGTATGGCTAACCTATTTACAAAACTGTACAGTACAGAGAAAATGAATATTGTGAATTCCATACGAGAAAAGGGCACAGAACCGCATCCTGCATGAAACTAAAGCACCTAATCCAAAATCTCATCGAGGGAAACCAAATCTCTTTTGAAGATGAACCACTAGCTCAACACATGAACAAAGACCTCAACATGTACAAGGAACCATTCCCTAACCATGCCCAAGGTCCTCCTCTAGATAAAGGTAAAGGTGTCAATCATGCTTCCACATCCTATGACTCCATTGTGGGTCATTTTGAAGAGAGTCATGTTTCTACCCTCACAATCAAAGGCAAATCTATGGATTGCGTTGTTACAACTCGTTGTGGTCGTGTCACCATTAATGGTCCTACACCCAGTCTCCCAACTTAATCCAATTATAATCTTGTTGAACATCTAGGGAAAATGCTAGCACAGATCTCTATCTTGGACCTTCTATGGTCATCACCTGCACATAAAGTGGTGCTAGAAAAAGCCCTCCAAGAGTCTTTGGTTCCTAACAACATAGTGGTCATAGATTTTTGAGCTATAGTGGGTAATATTGCTTTGCCCTACAATGTGGTCTTCTCTGAGAAAGACCTCCCATCCCATGATCTGTGTCACAATGATGCCCTTCATATTGAGGTTCTCATTCATAAATGCAAAATCAAATGCATACTCATAGATGGTGGTGCTAGTCTCAACATCTGTTCTCTAAATTTACTTAAGCAATTTGGATACTCTGAGGATCATGTCAACATTGATCAAAGTATTACAATCAAGGGGTATGATGATGCTGAATGTCATTTAGAGCATGTTATCCATTTGCCTATACAAGTAGGCCCTATCATGCTTAAAACTCGGTGTCAAGTCCTTGACATTGAGCTACCTTACAACATTATCCTAGGCCTCCCATGGATCCATGCAATGAAAGCTGTTCCCTCAATGTACCATCAGTCTCTAAAGTTCCCATTCAATGGTATAGAGATAACTATCCTAGGTGACCCTAATCCTTTTGAATTTTGATCTGTCTTGCAAGGCAGTTATAAGAATTACAGCCAAGTGCCCAATAATGACAAAGCCCTTGAATCCCCACTATATATCGATCCTCAAAATCTAACAAAAGCCTCTACAAGCGCACCTCATCCTCTCCTTGAAATCAAAGCTCACATCCATGATATAGGCTTTGGAACATATGATATCTCAAAATCTTGTTGTGTCAGGAAGATGCCCCTATCACCTATATCTTACGGCCAATCGCCCATTGCCAAAGCAACTAAAAAAGCAGCAATTCCTCCCCTAGCATTTTTAACCTAGTTCCAACAGGGAAAATTATTGGAAGAGGAAACTATTGAAGATATTTCTTGGCTCTACAAGGAGAAAGAACCAGTCATAATACCAGTTAAACAATATGGCAATGGCTTAAGGATAGTCAAAAACATGGGCTATAAAGGCAAAGGTGGCCTTGGGAAACAGAATTAAGGAACAATGGAACCCATCATTATGACAAAGAAACTAGACAAGAAGGGGTTGGGATTTGGTAGAAAGGTACTGCGCACCTTGGACATCGAGTGTATCCTCGACAAGATGGCAGAAACTTTTCCTACCGATTCGACGTCTAATGAGGATATCATCGATGACTCTTCCCTCCATATGACTAACCTATTTATAGAATCCTCTATTTTCATGCTATCATCCATATCCTTAACATCCACCACAAACACCTAGAAAGTAACACTTGTCTACCCTAAACTTATCAGTTGGGACCAACAAGGGGCCCCGTACTAGATGCTTTTTAGAAAGACAAAGCTATTACAGAGTTCATGGGACTCCGGGATGGTATCCCTCTTGGTGATCACAAGACTGGTTTTGTAATGGAATTGGAACCAACTGCTTATTTTGGTGAGAATACCAAATCCTCCAGTTGCAAAAGTAAAAATAAAGAAAGATCTCTAGGTGAAAACCACACTATGGCACCTCCTGATCACAAAATAATAAAAACAAAGGACGTATCCAAAAGTGAAAACCCAACTATGGCACCTGAGGATGGAGGATTTGACCTTCCCCTACCATCTAAGTATCAAGAGAAGTCAACTCTCCTGGTGGAAGATTCTACGGAGATAAACCTTGGCATAGAGAAAAAGCCAAAAACGACATTCCTGGCAGCATCATTATCAGAAATAGAGCACAAGAATCTTAACAAATTCTTCTTACAGAGAACCGTCAACTTTGTGTGGACCTATGCTGATATGTCAAGGTTAGACCCTAAGCTAGTGGTTCACTATCTCACAGTGGATCTAACAGTTAAATTAGTCGAGCAAAAGCTGAGGAAGATGTACCCATAGATAACTCTCTTGGTAAAAGTGGAAATATAGAAGTTGTTAGATGCAAAGTTCATCCAACCTATTGACTATTCAGATTGGGTCTCAAACATTGTACCTGTGTCTAAACCTAATGGGCGCATCCACATGTGTAATGATTTTAGAGATCTTAAAAAAGCATGTCCCAAAGATGACTTTCCATTACCAAACCTTGACCTCATAGTAGATTTGATTGCAAGTCATGAAATGCTTTCTCTCATGGATGGACTCTCTGGCTACAATTAGATAAGGATAGCAGAAGAAGATCAACATAAAACAACTTTTACTTGTCCGTGGGGTAATTATTGTTGGTGTGTCATGACCTTTGGTCTAAAGAATGCAGGGGCAACTTATCAAAGAGCAATGATAGTGATATTCCATGATCTTTCTCATCATATCATGGAGGACTATGTGGATGACATACTAGCTAAATCTTCTAGGGCAAATCACATACAAGTTCTAGGATAGATCTTTGACAGGCTCGAGAAATACCAAGTACGCCTCAATCCAAAGAAGTGTGTCTTTGGTGTAACATTAGGGAAGCTGTTGGGATACATCGTATCTCGTAGAGGCATCGAAGTAGACCCCACAAAAGTAAAGGCTATAGTGGAGATGCCTCCACCAAAGAACCTCAAAGCATTAAGGAACCTTCAGAGAAGGTTGCAATCCATTAGGCATTTCATCTCACAGCTAGCAGATAAATGTCAGCCATTTCAACACTTGCTTTGAAAGGATGTCTCATTTCAATGGGATGATAAGTGTCAAGTAGCATTTGATTAGCTCAAAGAGTATCTAGCTACACCTCCTGTATTAGTTCCACCAGTTGCTAATAAACCTTTGATATTATACATCTCAATTACAACTTTGGCCCTTGAAGTGCCCTTCTGGCACAACATGATGAGTTAGGAAAAGAGCATGCAATTTATTATATCAGTCAAACCTTGGTGGGATATGAACTCAATTATTCACCAATGGAAAGAGCTTGTTTAGCAGTAGTGTTCGCTTCCTAAAAGTCACGACATTACATGCTAAACCAACACACAAATCTTATAGCCAAAATTGATCCATTGAAGTATCTACTAGCGAAAGAAGCTCTCACAGGTAGACTAGCTAAATGGGCCATGATACTTAGTGAGTTCGACATTGAGTATATGGATCGTAAAGCAATCAAAGGACAAGCCCTAGTAGATCAACTAGTAGAAGCACCCATGACAGATACACACCCTATGGTAGTAGACATTTTTAAGACAAGAATCTCTTCACTCTTTCCAACTCAATAATGTGGAAGTTGTACTTTGATGGTTCCTCCACACAGAATGGATCAGGGGCCGACATCTTATTTATCACACATAAAAATGACTATATTCCAAAGTCATATTGGCTTGCATTCCCTTGTACCAACAACATTGCCGAGTATGAAGCACTCCTCATAGGTCTCAATACAACAATTCAATGGGACATCACAAAATTATAGGTATATGGAGACTCACAACTTGTCATTCGACAAGTCATAGATGAGTACTAAACAAAAGATGAAAAGTTGATCCCCTACAAGCAACTAGTGGATGCCTACAAACCACACTTTTCTAGCATCACATTTGAGCAAATTCCAAGAGAGCATAACAAGGCTATGGATTCTATGGCTTCTATAGGGTCACTTATCGACATGCCTGCAAATACATAGAAATGTGAATTCTTGATCGAGCAGTTGTTAATACTAGCCGTCGATGTTCTAGTTACTGAAATCATCTATGAACTTGTTGGTCCCAATTCCCCATGGTACAAAGACATCTATGAATACCTTAAAAATAGTACCTTTCCCATTGAACTCTCATCCACCCAACACAAAACCTTTATCCGTCGATCCTCCCGTTACACCATTCTGGGTGATACACTATATCACTGGAGTCTCGATGGTATCCTCTTACGATGTCTTAATGCGGAAGAAGCTGAAGCTACCTTACAAGCCATACACGAAGGTGTCTGTGGCACACATTCTATCAGTCCTAATCTTGCTAAGAAGATACTCAGAATAGGGTATTACTAGCCTACAATAGAATAGGATGCTACATAATTCACTAAGAAATGTCTACAATGCTAGAAGCATGGAGATTTAATTCACACACCAGCGTATGAGCTACAACCTGTGATGACTCCATGGCCCTTTTCTCAATAGGGTCTCAACCTCGTAGGACAAATCCACCCATCCTCATCCAATGGCCATAAGTTCATCATTACTGCCACTGAGTATTTCACAAAGTGGGTTGAAGCCATTCCCATGACCTATATCATCGGTAAGCAAATAGCCAAGTTTATCCTTAATTACCTCATTTGCTGGTATGTTATTCCCCAAGCCATTGTCACTGATAATGGGAGACATTTCAAGAACCAAGATGTCCATGCCTTGTGCACACAATACAATATCCAACATCACTTTTCAACTCCCTACTATCCACAAAGTAATGACCAAGCTGAGGCTTCCAACAAAACCATTCTAAAAATATTGAAGAAAATGGTCAATGAAGCTGGTCGTGATTGGCACCTGCAACTCAATCCCACCTTATGGGTCTACCGCAGTAGTATCAAAACACCCACTAGTGCAACACCATATGCCTTGGTCTATGGATCTGAAGCCATCCTACCTATAGAGGTCGAGATCCCATCCCTCAGAGTATCCATGTAGAACCTGATTGGTAGAGAGAAGTATCGCACTTCCAGATTAGCTGAGCTAGAACTACTATATGAAAGGCGCCTAGCTGCGCTTAATCATCTCCATGTCTATCAAAATTGCCTCCAGTGTAATTACAACAAAAAGATCAAAGAAAGATAGTTTCAAGTTGGTGATCTTACACTCAAAGAGAATTAGAGAAATCAAGCAGACCGAGAAAAGTAGGGCAAGTTTGAGCCTAACTGGTTAGGTCCCTTTATTGTCATAGCAACATATGGATCAGGAGCTTATACTTTAGCTACACTTGACGGCATTCCTCTAGATGAGGCACTTAATAGTGTTCATCTCAAGAAGTTCTATGCCTGATCCTCAAAGTATACCAAAAAAAAAAAATTCCATCCTATGGTGAAAACCTGGTAAATAGGCACCTTGGATAAGTACCATAGTGAAAACTTGGAAAACAAGCACTATTTGTAGAGTCAGCATCCATTATCTATCGAGTCTTGTTCATTCCATTTTTTTACAACACAGTTCATCCCTCCATCCATAATAAAACTATTGACCTTGTTTGCATTTCCATCTCCCTATCTAGTATAGCTTAGAAATTTGTCAGTGTCCATCATTGTCATCCCACGTCTTGATTTGTGTCAATAGTTAGCACTGTCTTGTCCTAGGTCAAACTTTCTATGACTTCTTCATTAGTCACCTATGCAATTTCCTCTACCAAAATAGGGGCAACTCTTTCCTTAACCTAGGTCTAGGAATGGATCCTTGTTCGTGGTTCACAAACACTTCAACCATCTCTTCGCAACGACAACACTTTTTTCTACATCATCACACCAACCAGAACTACATATCATCTCATTTCAATCTTAAGGTACCTTGATCCCATGGATATGGGTATGTAGGTAGTCTAGAATATGAAGGAAGTTTCTAGTACTCAGGTACATAAGATCTCATCATTTCCCCAACCCAAGCTCAAACACCTTGACCCATCTCATCACTATACCTAGAACTACATATTATCATCTTTCATCAGGATGTATCCAGTACTCAAGCACATATGATTCATCATTCTTCACCCATTTCAATCCATTGACATGTCATCTTCCTAATCTTCCATTTATTAAAATCCATTCACCTCGACTTGACTAACTTAAGCAGCAAAACAACAAACATACGCATCCTTTCAAAGCAAACATCCTTACCAAACCTGAAGCAAAGAAACTTACTTGCAGGGCCATATACTGTCCTACGTATCAATTGCCAACATCAGCTAAATCAATTTCAACCAAGCAATAGATCAGCAAACTTGTCTTTTACAGAATGTTCAATAATTGAGACCAACACACGTGTCTTATACAACATGTGGCATTTCCTAAAACCAGGCATTATCTTTTAAACAGATACCACCCTTTAATAGACACATCACTCCTACGATAAGGCTATTATCTTTCCTATCCAATCTATCCTTAGCAACCACTTTGGCAAGAGAATATGTTCACTGTATGTTTACTTTGTAAGTTAGTCAATTTACTTTTTGGTTTATCTTTTGTTCCTTTATCCATTACCTATTCAAGGCTACCTTGATTTATCTATAATCTTGGTATGTTGTGATGTAGTACGGACTGGGGGCATAGTCATTGCTTTTGTGTGCTGTGTTTGAGGAATGATCTTTAGCATCTTTCTTGGCAGCGTATTTATCTTTTGTGTGTTACGACCTAGCATTTTACACATTAATATTCTTCTTGCATTTGCATGTTTTGAAGTTTATTTTTTGTTCAAAACTATGGCTCATTCACATGTACAACAATGCTATATTATGTCTAAGGGATCTAAGTTCAAACCGCTTGCTTGCAGAGTCAACGTCCACGCACTCGGATATCACAACACCTTGGTCTTTTATACCTTGGTGGTGAACTATCCACGTGCTATATGAAAAATAAGGATTGCTCTTTATGTACAATTGTGAAACCAATGCAACAAGCTCATCATTTACCCATGGCCTTGTATCATTTTCAAAGCAATAATCGATCAACAGTCTCTCTCTTCCATCTATGCTTTTCTTCTCTCTGGTGCATATTTGCAAAACCCACATGTTAGATATCACAAGTCATAGCATCTATATCATCATACATCTATAAGCATCATATACGCAATATACATCATCACATAAATCCATAATCACACATACATATCATCACATTCATGTCATCAAGAAGTGCATACATAAAAGCAGGAACATCAGTGAGCATAGTATGTCATCATATATATCATGTGAATGTCATCAAAATACAAATTGTATGTGTCTACATCAATAGTCCATATGTATACATCAATAAAGTAAATCAAGGCTATCGAGAGCCCGCAAAATATACATCAGGATGCATGCAGGCATTAGTCAAAATATACAAGTGTCCATAATGATACAAAAATGATACAATGTACAAAGTATATGCTCTAGTGGGTGGAGTTGCCCTCCTGCTATGGTCCTTGTCATCCACCTATACTCGGTGAAGGTCCCCTTGCTGGTCCTCATCCTCCTAGTGGCACAAAGGGTCCTTTGACTGAGGACGCTGAATGCCCTGTCCTGCGTGACCTGGATGCTCCAGACCTGCTCCTCTCTCTGTATCTAGGTGCTTGCTGAGCTACTGGCACTGCACCAATGTAGAGTCTCCTATAGTACTTGGCCTCTCTACCTACTGACACTAGCTCTCCCTGCATGCGGATGAGCTCACTGTATAGTGTCCTCTGATCGGCACCCAATGCACAGCGTGCCTCATCTCTCTCTCGCCTCACTCTTTGTAGTGTGGCCTCTGCTGTCAACCGTAGCTGTATTGCGGCATCCCTCTCCAAAGTCATCTGGGCTAACTACCCATCATCCCCTACTGGTATGAGTGCGGCCTATGCCTGTGCCTGTACCTATGCCTGTGCATGTGCCTTTACTAGGGCTGCCTATACTTGTGTCAATGCCTGGGTCACTGTCAGGGCTGCCTGTGCTACTGCTTCTATCTGTGTCTATACCTGTGCTAGGGCCTCATCCTATCTCACCTCTACCCTCGCTGCATCCCTGTCTCTCCTCACCCTCACCATTCAGAGCTCTAGCTATGTCTTCCGTGTCGTCTCCTCCTATAACAGCCACTCTGCCCACTATAAATTAGTCTCTACAACTGGATCCTCCTCCTCGGCCATCTCTACATCTGCCTGCTGGCCACCGGCCTCTCCACCTACCTGTTGTCTCACCTCTCTAGCCTATTATCTCATCCTAGCCTCCACACCTGGGACTAGTACCTCCCCCACTACTCTTGCCACACCTGGTGTAGTCAGTCTCACTGGCTTGTGTGTCTGCTAGTACCTGTCATACTCAGGTAAAGTACCTAGGTCTACTAGCCCTAAATTGTAGTCCCATCTGACTGGGACAATTCCTTGTACCTTTGCCAAGGCTATGGCCACTGGAATCTTGGCATCCTAGTCCCCAATCTCCCTCTGTGTCCTCATATGGGTAGCCTCCCCAACTGGCAATCCTTGTGGCAATCCAAACTATCTGAGTACCTGCTTTGGCAAGTATCTCTCAATAGTATCTGTCCATCTCCCAAATAGGTATCGAGCTTATCGGCAGTACATCAGCTTCTCATGCTCATCCTCCCAATCCTCACATAGTAACCATGACCTCCAAATGAATAGGTCTATCTCATCAATCTGTCGCCTCCAGTGGCTAACAGATCCAAGCCACCTATGTGTAATAACTCCCTCATACAGAAATGCATAAGGCTCCCTCCTCTCACGGTGGTGCTATGTAATAGGTCTGATCACTAGGATATGCTCCCACACCACACCTAGAGTGGAGTCACCCCTGCTGAGAGACTTTAGCCTCTCCTGTATACAGAGTTGTGCATATCTCGATATAGCTACCCAAGAACACATGGGCCCCATGCATACTAGATGCCATTTGTAAACATCCCAGACTGTATAGTACCCCATCCTACAGATAATCCTCTGGATTGCTTGTCCGGGCATAGGAAGCCGCCAATCAGTGAAGAGACTATCCATCTGATCCTATCGTAGAGTCTCAGAATGTCTGCCCACTGAATCTCGCTGTTATAAATCTTTAGATCATCTATGCAGAACACCTCTATCAGGCCAGCCTCACCCCGCACTGGGTCAAAATCAACTTGCTCCCCATCAATCTGGATCCTGAGGATGTGATACACATCCTCAAGTGTCACTGTAGCCTCCCCTATCAGAAAGTGAAACAAATATGTCTCATTGTGGTATCTCTCCACAACTGCTATCACTGGGGTGAGATTCACTCTAATGTGTGTGAGGTGTGCCACATGCCACAATCCCATGTACTCTAGGGACGCATCCTGCTCCCACATCATCTATACCACCTCATTAGCTATAATGTGGTGTCACTCTCTTGACATCAGCGGTGGCATCATCTTCTGCATCCACAAAAACCACTTGTCAGACCTTTTACACACTTCTCCAAATCCCTACCGACATCTACCCTCTAACGCAAACCCTAGGACCAACTCTACCCTTCTCTAACCTAGGTGATCAACTCTAACTGCTTCTCTATTCTACCTTAACCAAAAGTGCCTTGTTTATCCAATAGCGCTCCACTGTTTTACCAAAAGTGCCTTATTGTTTATGCAAATGCACTTTACTACCATCTGCAAAAAGTGACTTGTTTCACACAAGAACGCTGCACTGTGTCTCCATCCATGCCTTACTGCACTTGCAAAGGTGACTCATTTTTTTTACTCCCATGCCAACTGCACCTAACTACCCAACCAACTATGCTATACTGCTATGCCAATAGCACTGCAGGTCTCTACCAACCGCATTGTGACGCAACGGCTAAAAACCAATAGCGCTGAGATTTGACCAAAAGTGTTGTACTAACCTACCAACTACGCTTCAGCACGCCAAAAGTGCTTTGACCAACTACCAGATGCGTTATAACATGCTGCAACACTTTTGGTTGACCTAAACACCTACCTAGTTTAAAACGCTAAATCAAACCTAATACATCAAATGCAGAGAGGTTATCAGGAATTTACCACTGCCAGTGCTCCCGTTGGTCTCCCATGTGTCTGCACCAGCTCCGCCCGATGCCTATGCGCTGGGATCAGCATCTCTATATGCTGCAAGCTCCTTCTCCACTCAACTCTCACACACTAAGATAGGAGGCTCTAAACTCTAAATTTAGCAAACTCTTAGTGTGCAAAATGAGGATTGTGGTCCCCTTGGGACCTATTTATAGGGTCCCTCCCTTTTTTCTTCTTCCCACCCATGCTTTTCCTTCTACCTTGTTGCGTAATCTTCTAAGTCGAGCATTAACCCAGTTCTTATGTCGCTTCCCTATCTTTCTGCTCGAGGGGGCATATGCTGGAGCAACTAGCTACACTGGGGCATAAAAAATTGTATCATGTCTTCAATGATTGTTTTCTTTGACTCAACGTTGTAAACTACATTGCATCAAAGAGGGGCAAAATGTAGACACCCTAAAATGACCATGTCATTGCACCACTTGCATTTCGTCTAATCTGTCTAATCACCTGCATTCAACATTAATTAAATAATCTAATTATTTAATTAATTTCATCTATTTCTTCTAAATCACATAATTTCGATATTAATTGAATAAATTCTCTTTATTTAATTAATTAAATTAAATTCCTCTATATTCTACCAAAATTAAATAATTTTAATTATTTAATTAAATCATTATCCTCTTTCAAAATTCAAGTCCACATTAATTAAATAAATCCAATTATTTAATTAACTCATCCAATTCTATCTTATCTATAATTAAATAATTCCACATTATTTAATTAAATCACTTGTTCTTCTAAATTTAAATAAATCATGCAAATTTATTTAAATTGTCTCAATCCTCTAAAAATAAATAAAATCAAATATTTTATTTATAATCTTCTGTTCCTCTACCATGCACAAACAATTAAATAAATTTATTTATTTAATTTCAGTTATCTTCCAATTCCTCTTAAAATATCTTGTTAACTCATGTGCACAATTAGTCTTATTTTTAGAACTCTAAAAAAGGCAAAATTACAAGTTGAGTTATCTATTCAATCAATCTTGTTTTCATCATATCTTAATAAGAATATCCTTATGGATTGACACATGTTGTGTGCACATTCATCATGGTTATTTGTTTTATCTCCTCCATTGATTCTTTTGAATTATCTAGACCGTTGATCGATTTTTGTTGAAACCTATATAAACTCCCCTCATCTCCTTCACAAATCCTCTTTGATCACTTATTCTCAGGCATCCTTTAATAGTGCTTTGAGCATACATCACATCATTGAGAACTTTACAATCTTTTGACATTGATCTTTGAGCACTTTGAGTACCTATACTTGCTTGTTGCAAACATGGTTTCACAGTGTTATTGAGCAATCCACATTCGACAAAAGAGAACAACACAATCTAGGTAAAAGCTTTCTTATTTCATTTGATTTATTGATCGTGGTTTTTTATTTAGATAGATCTCTTTATGTTATGGGTTATTGATTTGGTTCTTATCATAGTTTTTGATTTTATCATTTGACATATTAATTTTCCTCATACACAAATTTCATCATTTCACCACCTTATTCTTCTATTTTCCCATTAATTAAATAAATCAAATATTTAATTAATTCAACATTTTAAATTTTTCCTAAAGATTGCTATTGAAGATTCTAGTGATGTTCAAAAGATTGCTATTGAAGATTCTAGTGGTGAAGAAGAAATTGATAGGCAAGACATTCCTGTGGAAACCTTTGATATGGAAGATAATTTTGGGGTTCATAATTCTGTCCCCACTGGTGATTGTGTGGATGTGGGAGATATTTCTACTCAGGTGGAGGTGACTGATACTGTTGATAACACTAGGAAGGATGCCCACTTTGTTCCCTCTGTTGTTTATGTTGATCCTGATCTATTTCAAGAGGAAGGTAGTAATGCTCAAGATGGTAGGGAGGAAGAAAATATTGAGGAATTAAATGGTGCCGATGATCTATCTCAGCTGAAGGAGTGGGTGGAGTTCTTGGAAAAAAGAGTCTTGTCTCTTGGTAATTTCATTACTAGCATGTTATGCAGGACTGTTATGGCCAATCTCTCCCTGCTGAGCGAACATGAAGTTCTTATTCATGGTGCTGATAATGACAGGGTTAAAGAATTTGACAAAATGCTGGAGTTTCTTTCTAAGTGAGAGGACATCCCTTCCTAGTTTTTCTATGCTTTCTGTTAGCTAGCTTTTTGCTGTTAGTATCTTTTTACTCTATTTTGGCTGTATGTAGGCTGTCGGTGGTGGTTCTGGCTCATTTTGTTTTCTAAGCCTTTTTTTCCCTTTTTGGGTTCTATTTTGTAAGAGATCGGCCCCTAGTTTGCCGCCTTATAATATCAAAAAAATTTTAAAATTTTCCTATCCACAACAATTAAATAATTTTAATTATTTAATTGGCTAATTATTCCTCCAAAATTAAATAAATTGTTTTAATTTATTTAAGTTGACTTTTCTTATCTTCTAAATAAATAAAATCATTATTTTATTTATTTTCTTCCATCATGCACAACAAATTAAATAAATTTATTATTTAATTTAAATCCTTTGAATGTCAAAAAGCAAATCAAAAGTTGAGTGCACTTGCCTTTAAATCTTTGATTTTCTCAATCAATTCATAAAATAGGAAAAACATTCTATTTTTATGAAAATCAATCCTATCTTTAGTCTTGAGAAAGCGATTAACTCAATAAAACAACTTTTTTCATGTATGCTTGCCATGTGCACATTTACTCATGATTCCATAATTTTTCTCATCTGTCGATTTGATCTAATTTCTTCCACCATTGATTGATCTTCTTTGAGAGCTATAAATACATATATTCACTTCTTCACAAACCCTTCACAAACTTTGAGCAATTGGCATCCATATCTCCTAGCACTTTTGAGCATTCATTGAAGCAACCACACATCCATTTGAGCTATCATCCATCCATCAAGCTTATCACGGTTATACTTTTAGTATTTTGATCAATCCACATTCATAACATACACCAAGGAATTACATTCAATGGGTAATAGTTAGAATTTAATTATTTTATCTTATCTTTGTTACTCCATTGTTGATTTCTTGAAGGTTATGATGGATTTTGGTAACTAATCTTTGTTGCATTAATATTCCTAACTATTCCAGATTTCCCCATATACATTTTGGCATGCTAGGTGGGACCCACTCCTTGAGATTAACACATCTTGGCTTAAGGAATTTTTTTTAGGCTATAGGTATGAAGTTGCACTTTTAGCTGATAGAGTTGCGCACTCAGTCTGCAAAATTATGCTTTTGGTCAACAAAATTGTGCATCCGGTCTACAGAGTTGTGCTTTTGGTCGATAGTATTGCACATCTGGTCTATAGTGTGGTCCTTCTAGTTTCTACCTTTTTATCTTGTGATTTATGACTTGTACAGGGTTCTTAGGAACTTAATTTATCTTTTTGCATGCAATATAACGTATTTGTAGGCATTAATTTTGATTTGTCTCACAAGTTGATGTATTTGTGAATGTGTTTTAGTTGCCTTTTGACCTAATTAACTCATTATTATGCTTTTTTCTTTCTAATTGTGTAGACCTAGTAGAGTAACACTTATGAATAATTCCCTGGCACATCTGAGACATCATATTTCACTTTTTGAACAACAAGATTGTGCTTTTGAATTTTTTTGTCCTCTATTTGTAGGACTGAGACAGAGTTGCACTTTTGCACAATAGAGTTGCACATTGAGTCAATATCATGGTGCTTTTGGTAAAATATTTCTGCAATTGGTTATTGTTGTTGCAGTTTTGGTTAATAGTGAATACACTTTTGGTCAATTCTACTACACTTTTGGTTAAATCAGAGTCGGTATTGATCTCTGTACTAATGCTTTTGGTTTTGAAAGTCCTAATTTTAGTTTTTCATCTAACAAGTGGCTTTTTTGGAATCTAACATCATTGTGTAGCCTTTTATCACTTGTGAAAGAAACAAAAAGTGAACTACTAATGAATTTGGTGCAGGACACTTGACAAAGATTTGATTTATCACTAGTCTAGTAGAACACTTAAATTTCATTAAGGGAATATACAATTGTTTGCTATGTCTTGAATGTCTATGTACATATGCTCTCTCCTCACATTGAAAGGTGATCTTGGAGATCAAAAGTATTAGATTATTCACTTTACTCACTTTATTTACTTTATTCCCAAGGACCCGAGAGTCATACATATGCTCTTCTCTCTCATCGCAAGATGATCTTGAGAATCAAAAGTACTTAGAATCCTCTATAGAAGGCCTATTAAGGGATTTCATCACCCTTAAGGATGACCTTAACGACATGTTCTAGCATGATATATAAATGTTATGAGAATCAAAAGACTCATTTCAAAGGAAGGACCCCTTCTTGCTTAGCAAGAACCCCAAGACCCTTGATACATTGAGCCTATGTTTGGTTGGTGCTTGGTTGGATGATTGGGACACCCTCATTCATAGACTTGGACCCCACCATACCTCGTGTATATTTGGGGGTACTCTAGACACCTTGTTAACCTAGATAAGACCTTCAACCATCATATCCTATGCTACATCACTATAGTAGGGGGAGAAGAGCTCACACTATTACCTCTGTTGTTTGAGTTGGAATACACTTTGGGCAAGACTTTAGTCTCCAAAGTAAGGTGGTACATGACCTTACATTCCCTACCCATTCAAGTAATCATAGATGGTATCAAGGGGATGGAAGACGCCATTATATAATAGTGGGGGTTGAAGTCACAACTGAGTGAGTCCACAAGATATGACACACCTTGATTGAATAAATATTAGGCTTGTGCAAGAGTGTTTGGCATGTTTTCTTGTGATCTACCAATATTTGCAGTTTGTTATCCGTAGAGGGTCATAGCCTTACGCACCCAATTCTAAAAGAGTCTACAACCATTGTGTCTCATTATTTGATTCTCTTGCCAAAGAACTCATCCCAACTTACATCCAAATAAATAGTCACACAAATTCCACTTTTAATATTAAAGTTTCCCTTCTAAACATTAACATTGCACTTTTGGTCCTTATAGTTATGCTTTTGGCACACAGAGTTGTGCTTTTTGGCATACAGAGTTGCACTTTTGGCACACAGAGTTGCACTTCTGGTATACAAATCTATGCTTTTGGTAGATAGAGTTGCGCTTCTGTTTCTATCTCATATTCACTATCATCTACAGAGTTACACATTTGGGCTATCTTGCTATCACTTTTGGCTAACAAAGTTGCACTTCTGGTCTATAGAATTATGCTTCTGGTAGACATAGTTGTGCATTTGGTCTATTTTGCTACTGCATCTACACTATTCCTCTACACTTCTGGTAGACAATCTTGTGCTTTTGGTTTTACATAGTTTCCAATCAAACAATCACCTAGATTTAGAGACTTTTCACATTCAATTGATTTTACATTCAAACTAGAGAACTTTCAAACCATCTACCATTAATTCATTAGTCACCTAATCATCCTCATTCATCATCATATCATCATTTTGACTATAGAGCTTTATCTCCTTGAGACTATAGGATATTATCATCATCATCTATCACACATCCTTGATATCACCTAGCCTTTAGCATTAGTTTGATTATCAGCAAAATGTAGATCACATCTAATAGCTTGTCTCTGATTTGAGAAGTTACCTCTCTCAAATTAGTAAACAAGTTAGCATCTATCAACTAGTGAAATAGATAGCTTAGGAGAGTGGCTCCTCTTGAGTTGGTGAACCTCACTACCACATCTTGTCTCTCCTTGAGTTCATTAGTATAGCTCTTGGAAGATGATCTCAATCCAAATCCAATCAACATTGATCTAGATTTATATTTTATCCAAACATCCAAATGACCAATCATCCTAAAGTCTCAACATTGTCATAAAAGTCCAAAAATTCCATCCATCATCCATCCTCATCCTCCACAAGGTCTAAAATATCATATGCCTCTCACTAGGTCTTAACACAAGAAAAATATGGAAAAAAATCAAAGTGCCCCCCAACATGATCTAAACACACCCATTGACACAACATAATTCACCACGGGTATGAATCCTCATGTCTTCCTTCCAAGTGGGTATACACTAGGTCCTTCATCTTCCAATGGTTTTGGACAAAAATCACATGAAACATCACAAGATCCCATTGATGAATTCCAAGATCCTGATGTTTTACAAGCTCTAGATAGGCTCTTAGAATTAGACCCAAAAAGATACTTTATTTTTCTTGCTAAACAAGGAGCTAAGCTACCTAATGACTTTGACACATCTACTCTTAAGGAGAAAGACCCTATAAGCATTGCTATTGCTTCTATGGGATAATCGCATCCTATTTCTATTCCTACCATGTCTACCATAGAACCCACTATAACAACCACACCTACACCTCCCCATAACATTTCCTTATCATCATTCACCAATCTACTTTATAAACTTCCCACATCATTTGGACATGCTTCCTCTAGTATTCCTTCATCCATTCCTCAAGTCATTCCATCCATGTCATCTATGACCCAACCCAATCAATTCAACACTTCACATGCACCGCAAGAATCTCACATGTTGACATCTCTTATATCACCACCCCAATCCTTCAATCCTCACATCTCATATATCAATCCACCACATGTAAAACTTCATTATTAACCAATACATTGATGTAGAAAGGGCATACACAAAACTCAATAGACCAACAAATCCTATATCAAGTAACCTACTAGCTATAATGTGTTACATTTAAATTGTCAAACTAGGGAATCAGATTCTACTTGGATGATGCTTGTACTATGTGTACAATTGAGAATTCCTGAATTGTAATCTAGGGGTTAATGTGCATAGGAATAAACTAATTGAAAAGTAAACAAACTCTAATTGCAAGGATTGACAAGTACTAGGAATAAGTAATGCTAATAAGAAATAACCAATGCTTATTTAGTTGGCTATAAATCAAATGATCTTATGTAATTCCAAATAAGAGAACAACTAATAGTCAATCAGTGATCACCTTGACTCAACAACATAGATTATCAAGATCTGCATTAATCAAATGATTCATATGACATTAACTCATTACAACATGTATTAATCACATACACATAAATATATAACATAACTAAACACATGAACATATAGGAGAGACACAGTTACCTCAAGTGGACCTTGCTTGAGTGACTATGATCCCACAAAATCTAACTAGATCTCTATAGTATCTCTGAAACCATTGACCGAACTCAAAACATGTGTTCCTTTATTGAATGCTAAAGAGAAAAGTACAATAACAAATCTGATAACACAATCTCTATATAACCTTCTTATTCCATATATAGAATCTAATAATCCATATAGACAAGATCATAATTCTCCTATTTGAACAAAAATACTAAGCAATAAATACCATAACTATCCATCATCCAACAACGTAGGAAGAGGACTTTATTACAAAGAAACTAGGAATAGGAAACTAAACTATCATAAAGGTAATGTAGATGGTACAATCCTACTATAATTCTCTTTACTCTTTATGAAAAATAGTCAAGACTAGAAATAGAACATGGAGCACGATTTGAGATTACTTCGTTATTCATGGCTGCATCAACTGTCAAAGGATAACCGTCAAAGAGTGGAGAGTTATGGATAACTCATTCCAATCAATTCAGAGTCTTCTTCCTTTTGTTGTAGGTGCCTGTACTATCTATTGTGGACATCAACACCTCATTTGTTGCAGGTTGCCAAGTGGTCTTCATGAAATGTAGCCATGTACTTGCTACATGGGGGGTTAGTCCATCACATCATATCTATACATCACAATTACTAAAATTAACATAAATTACCATCATATTTCATAAGCAATCATCAATTCACACACAATTAATTAACAACATATTATATACCAATCTTCATGCTTTCAATGTCTTAAGGATGATTATAGACATAGTCAATATATATAAAAGCCTGGAAATGTCTTAGGAAGCATGTACTTAAAGAAGGAGAAATAAGACAAAACATGGCCTCATCACACCCCCTAACTAAACATGTTGATGGTCCTCCAGCAACCAAGGTCCCTAATTGTATTGAAGAGCTATCTCCATGTAATCTATAGGAACTCCTACTAGGTTACAATCCTGCATGCTAAATGTCTGCAAAATAGTATTATCATACTTACTCTGTGATCACCAAATCTTTTTGTTACCTCTATCCCTTTTGATCTCCATCCCCAAAATATACCTAGCTACTCCAAGATCCTTCATTTCAAATGCACCTGAAAGTTAGTTTTTCAACTCACTAATCATACCCTTAGTATTGCTAAAAAAACATGTCATCAACATACAATGCAATGATCAGAATAGAATCATCAATACAATGAATTTAAACACAATGATCCTCCTCACTTCTAACAAAACCCAATTTCAAAAATAAATGAATCAAACTTTTGGTACCACATTCTGGGGGATTGTTTCAAACCATAAAGAGACCTATTCAATCTACAAACCCAATGTTCTTTCCCTTTTTCCTCAAACCCTATAGGTTATTGCATGCAAATTTCTTCCTCAAGATCTCTATGCAAGAACATAGTCTTAACATCCATTTGCTCTATTTCCCAATCAAAAGTTGCAGCAATGGATAAGAGAAATCTAATAGAAGTTAATTTAGCAACAAGAGAGAATATTTCACTAAAATCAACTCCCTCTCT
The DNA here is from genome assembly GCA_027924645.1 of Cunninghamia lanceolata. Lineage (NCBI taxonomy): Eukaryota > Viridiplantae > Streptophyta > Pinopsida > Cupressales > Cupressaceae > Cunninghamia > Cunninghamia lanceolata. Next base: position 14,288,034 of record BSBN01000472.1, on the reverse strand, counting down.
CTGGGAGTAGCCCTTGGTACAAGTCTAGCCTTGTACTTCTCCAATGAACCGTCTACTCCAAACTTCTTCTTGAAGACCCACTTGCAACCTATGGCCTCTCTTCCTTTGGGAAAATGAACAAGATCCCAGGTGTTGCAAGAGTCTAAAGTCATCATCTCCTCCTGTATGGCTAACTACCAAGACTCAATATCATCTGTATGAATAGATTCCTTGTAGGATCTAGGCTCATCACTAGTACTCAATAAAGAAAATACACAATGAAAATCTGGTGGGCTATACCTATCAACCAGGTTCCATTATCTTGTAGATCTTCTCAAAGGTGGAGTGAGAGACTCTTCAGGCTCTTCTACATGCTCATCTGTGCCAAATTCTTTTGTTACAACAGATTCTTCCTCATCAGAACTTTCACTCGAGTCTTGTTCTACTTATTCACCCCCCAATCCATCATTTTGTTCTTCCTGAGGTGCATCTTCATGCTCTAATTCAAAATGCACTCTCTTCACCTTTTCTTCTTTTTCCTTTGGCTGTTTAGGTTCTAAAATAACACTAAGTTCAAAATAACATCTCTAGAATATATAATCTTTTGAGTTAGTGGAAAGCTTATAACCTTTTACATTATCACCATATCTAATGAAAGTACACTTTTCAGATTTTGGATCCAACTTAGTTCATTTTTCTTTAGGCACATGAACATAAGCCTCATAGCCAAATACCCTTAAATGTGAAATAGAAGTTTTCTTACTTGTCCACATTTCATAAGGAGATGAAACAAGAGCCTTACATGAAGATTTGTTAACCAAGTAGTTTTTAGTACACACAGATTCTGCCCAAAAGCATTTATTCAACTATGATTCACTCAACATAATTTTGGATCTTTCCATAATTGTCTAATTCATCCTTTCTGCCACTCCATTCTGTTGTGGAGTATACAGAGTAGTCTTCTGTCTAAAAATACCTGGATGCTTAGAGAATTCATCAAATTCCTTAGAATAATATTTGCCTTCATTGTCAGATCTCAAAACCTTTATCTTATGATCTGATTGCTTTTGAACTAAAGCTTTAAATTCCTTAAACTTAGTGAAAAATTCATATTTGTGATGCATAAAATAAATCCAAATAAACCTTGAGACATCATCAATGAAGGAAACAAAATATCTAGATTTTCCAATTGATTCAACATCCACTGGACCAAACACATCAGAATGAATAAGTTCCAATTTATCATTAGATTTATTATTGCCATAAAGAAAAGGAGATCTATTCTTCTTTCCAAACACACAATGTTCATAAATTTAAAAACTCTCATTAGAATAGGATAAACCATCTAACAATTGTTTATTTAAAATAGTCTTTAAACCAGACTGAATTGTGTGGCTCAATCTATGATGCCACAACATACATGTATTTTTTGTATTAGCCTCAGATGCATAAGAGGCATTACAAATAGTAGTGGCTTCTAGCTTAAACAGAGTTCCCAATCTTGTTCCCTTCACTAGCACCAAGTTTCCTCTCACCAATCTATAGCCATGCTTATCAAATGTCACATGTATTCCCAAATCATTCAACTTTGAAATAGAAATCAAATTTCTAGCCAATCCAAGAACATGAAAAACACCAAGGAGGGTTTTAATTCTCCCATCACTGAAACACAACATTACTTTCCCTCATCCAACAATAGGGTATGTAGAGTTGTCCCCGAGGTACACATTACCTCCATCATACTCTTTGTATGTGGAAAACCATTCTTTATGTGGGGTCATGTGGTATGAGCATCCTAAGTGAACCAAACAATGATCATGAGAAACAACACTACATGTAGAAAGTAAAAGCTCATCACCTGCATTTGAAGACTTATTAGTAGTGGAATCCCATTGTTTCTTCAGGCTTCTACATTCCTTTTTCACATGCCATCTCTTTCCATAGTTCCAATACTTGACTCTATTCTTCTTTCCAGGAGTCATAGAACAACCCTTAGACTTGTCTTTATACCCCTTCTGATCTTTTTTTGGTTCTTTTTCATTAGACCTTCCCTTGACACTAAGAGCACCCCCTGAACTATCCAAACTTTTCTTCCTTAATTCCTGTGACAACAGAACTAACACAAGAGTTTCCAACTTTAGATCTGTGAGGTTAGTAGTGATAGCCAAAATAACATTCTCCCATGAATCAAGTAAGGAATAGAGAAGCAATATGTATTTATCTTCCTCATCCACATTAACATCTACAGATGCTAGTTGACTCAATAACAAATTAAACAAATTCAAATGCTCTGCAACTGAATCGCCCTCTTTCATTTTCATGGAAATTAACTTACACTTTAAATAAATCTTGTTTACCATACTCTTGGCTTGGTAGATCTCACTCAATCTCTTCCAGAGTTTGTAAACAGTCTCTTCTCTTGAGACATTCAATAGAATGAAATTTGCAAGGAATAGATGAATGGTTCCCCATGCCTTCTTATCCAGTCTTTCCTACTCATCTAGAGCAATATCATTAGGTTTCTTCTCCTTAGTTATAGCCAACCATTGGTTTCTTTTCTCTAAAAAATCCTCCATTTTTAGCTTCCACAATTCATACCTTGTGCCATTGAACTTTTCAATGTCCAATTGAGAGGTAGAAGCAATAGTGGATGCAGCCATGATATCTACTCAAGATCTACAAAAAATAAAAACAACCAAATCTCCCACTGTAGCTAAAAAAACCTTCACACTCCCACCCAAGAAGCAGAACTGGCTAGGCTCTGATACCAAAGGTTAGGAATGAAGGAAACAACTACCCAAATGGAAATATGATTACAATATGTTTATGATCTTAAAGCAATTTAATATTAATAGAGATTACATACATAAATAAAATTACTTACACAGGAACAAACACCATAGAACAATAAACCATATCGACACTAGATATAACATGGAGAAAACCCTTTCAGGTAAAAAAATCCACCAAGAAAAGAAGCTCAAGTTGTATTATCTTCAAAATTTGAAATACATAATACATGCACTTCCTCTATATCTCCAACCTTGAATCCAACAGAATCTGTGTACAAAAAACTGTGATATATCCAACACATACAAGGTACTATACTTATAGAAGTATTGCACTCCCAAAACAAGGCGTCCACTTTCTCTCACCTTGGATTCTCCAACATGCAACATTAAATGACCTCTTACAAGCTCATGACACTTGTTAATAGTCAACCATCCAAACTTGGGCACCCATGGACAAGAATAGTCACTTACAAGGTAATAAATGTTGTCATAACCATCATAGATTATGTCATAACACCCCCCCAAATAGCATCTTCCCAATATGGGCATATAGAACTAAGAATAGCAACTTACAACTAATAAATATCCATCATAAGTTGTCATATTGTCATAGAATCTTATGACAACTCATTTCTATCACAGATTCTCTTACAAACACTTACTAGAACTTTACGTGTGTCATACATGCCAAGAATAGTTGATTCCTCCAAGGTGGTGCCTACCCTTAATTACTCTTGATATTTAAAATTACCATCCATAAATGTTACTCCATAACTACCGCCCGTAACTTTAGAACTTACCAATGTAGTAATTCCGTAATTACTATCCTTAGTAGTTAATTTTTACCACTGCTGATGAAACTTATACATCCCTTATGGGTGATTTAAAAATAATATTTACAAGGATTTATAAGGTTAATGGCACCTAAATCCCAATAGGTGTCACCCGATCGTCCCTTTCAAAACCCCTACAACCTCACAGGAGTTTCACCCTCCTTGAAGAATAGTGCCATACTTTCATTGTCCTAGACTTTGTGCTACTTTAACTTCTTACCTTTGCATGATAAACTAGTGGCCTGAGCTATAATCTCCTTGCTAACCTCAAACTGCACTTCGCCCACTTGCACCACCCTTTTGTCCCAAGACATAGCAAATTGGATAGACAAGCTTTCATCAAACCCATTAATACATTCAAGAAATGGGGTGATAGCTCCCTCATAGAAAATACTCCACAACATTTCATCAGCCCTAAACTCTTCACATGAATTGGGTTCCATTCTAACCCTATTTCCCCCCATAATTAATCTTTTCGAACCCCCGCTAAGAAGTTGGTTTAACTGTTGTAGAATGAACCAAAGGCGGAGGATGTGTTGTTATATGGAGCCTAATCAGACTCGGAGGTTAAATTTTCCCCACTTTTCTTGGTGCGGTTTCCCCCCAAATCATTTAATGAGGGAATCGGAAGGGGGAATGGAAAGGGAGGTTAATTTTTCTATTGGCCGACATAAAAAAAACTCTATTTTTTTAATTGACATAAGTCTTGATAAAATGACTAAGGGTTAGGGTTTCTGTTGATATTGTATTGTAGCATTTGCAGCAGTAGTGAGTTGCAAGGATTGTTGGTTGTAATCGGTTCAGTTGTTGGATAATAATATTGGACTCTGTTGGTGGATGTAGCCCAGGTTTGGGTGAACCAAGTTAAAAATTGTCACTCACTATTATTATTTCTATGTATTTTCATTCCTTTGTTTAATCTTTATTTACATTTTCTGCATGCAATTCCTAACAAGTGGTATCAGAGCGGGTTGTGTTTGATTATCATCTACAAGAAAGTCTCATGGTTAAGTGGGAGCAATGGCGGATGAGGGTAAATTGAAGGTAGATAAATTCAATGGGCAGAACTATCAGTTATGGAAGATGTAGATGGAGGATTATCTCTAGCAGAAGGATTTATGGAGGCCATTTGAAGGAAAAGCAAAGAAACTGGTAGCAATGACTGATGAGGATGGGATCTTCTAGATAGAAAGGCACTGGGAACCATTCAGTTGTGCTTGGCACCATCTGTGGCATTCAATATAACAGAAGCGAAGACAACAAATGAACTGATGAAAGCTTTGGCTAAATTTCATGAAAAACCCTCAGCCTCAAATAAGGCATTTCTCATGAAGCATTTGTTTAATCTAAAAATGATTGAAGGTGGATCTATGACAAATCATTTAAATGAGTTTAATATGATTACCAGTCAGTTAACTTCTCTAAAAGTGAAATTTGATGAAGAGGTGAGGGCTCTCTTGGTTTTATGTTCTTTGCTAAAAAGATGGAATAGCTTGGTAATGGTTGTAATTAACTCTGTCTCTAGTTCAAATACTTTAAAATTTGATGATGTTGTTGGTGTTATCCTTAGTGAGGAAATGCGATGGAAAAGATTAGGTGGATCCACATTAGGCAATGTTTTGAGTATAGAAAGTAGGAGAAGATCAAAGGAGAGAGGAAAAGGTTCTAGAGGTCATGGGAAGTCATGAGGAAAATCAAAGGACAAGAGGTTCCAATTCAGAGGACAGAAGGATTGTTGGTACTGTGGGAAATTGGGTCATCTGAAGAAAGATTGTTGGTCTTGGAAGAATAAAGAAGGAGACAAACAAGAAGGCAATAAGGAGGAAAATGTGGTAAGTAATAAATCTGAAGATGATGCTTTGATTCTTTCCCTAGATAATGCTGATGATTCATGGTTTTTAGATTCAGGGGCCTAATTTCATGCTAGGCCCCATAGAAGTTATTTTCTTGATTATGTCCAAGGGGATTTTGGGCTGGTTTATTTGGGAGATAATGAACCCTGTCAGATTGTTGGAAAGGGAAGAATTAAGATTAAGTTGCAGAATGGGAATCATTGGCTACTACAAGAGGTAAGGCATGTTCCAAGGTTAAATAGGAATTCAATTTCATTAGGGCAGCTAGATGATGAAGGTTGCACAGTTACTTTTAATGATAAAAATTGGAAGGTTTCAAGAGGTGCCTTAATAGTAGAAAAAGGTGTGAAAGTAGGCACCTTATATCTTTGTACAAGTCATACTGTTCCTTCTACTTTAGTTGTTGCAGAGAAAAAACAAATAGGTTCAGAAACAGTTGATGCAGGTTTGCAGGAAGAGACTGAAACAGTTGTTGCATATTCTAAGACAACACTGTGGCATAATAGACTTGGGCATATGAGTGAAAAAGGTATAAAGGTACTTCATTCTAAGAAAGTTTTACCTGGTCTGAAATGTATTAATATGGATTTCTGTGAAAGTTGTGTATGGAAAACAAAAGAGAGTTAGTTTTCTCAAGGATGGGAAGAAAAATAAAGATGAAAAGTTGGAGCTTATGCATACAAATGTATGGAGAATGGATCAGGCATCTTCTCTTTGTGGCTCTTGATATTATGTTACATTTATAGATGATGTAACTAGGAAGGTCTGGATTTATTTCCTTTGGCAAAAATCTGATGTTTTTGAAACATTTAAGAAATGGAGAAGATTGGTTGAGAATGAGATGGGTAAAAGATAAAAATGTCTCAGATCTAATAATGGTGATGAGTATTGTAGAAAAGAATTTGAGGATTATTGTTCCTTTAATGGAATTCATAGGAAAAAAATGGTTCCAGGGACTCCACAAGAAAATGGAGTGGTTGAGCGCATGAGTAGGATAATAATGGAGTGTGCAAGGAGCATGAGATTGCATGTTGGGCTGCCTTTAAACATGTGGGTAGAGGATGTCAATCCCACTGTATATTTAATTAATAGAGGTCCTTTAGTTCCTTTGGGCTGTGGTATTCCAGAGGAATCATGGACAGGTAAGAAGGTGAGCTATTCTTTTCTCAAAACCTTTGGATGTGAAGCATTTGCACATGTAGATTCTAAAAATAGAACCAAGATGGATGCAAAATAAAAAAAAGTGTATCTTCATTGGATATGGCATTGATGAATTTGGTTATAGGCTTTGGGATGTTGAAAATATGAAAATTGTGAGAAGCATGGATGTTGTATTCAATGAGAAGGTGTTGTACAAAGATCAGTTGCAGTAGCATGAGAGAAAGAAAAGGATTTTTTGGTGCTAGATGATACTCCAGATAGTGATGTTCCAGTGGTTCCTCATGCTCTACAATAACAACAAGAAATACCACAAACTCTAGTGAATGTTAGATGGTCAACAAGGCTAAGTAGACCTCCTGAAAGGTTTTCTCCCTCTTTGTATTCTATTTTGTTAATAGATGCCGATGAATCGAAAGGGTATGATGAAGCTATGCAGGTGGATACAAAGGTTTAGTGGGAGATTGCAATGAAAGAAGAAAGGGACTCCTTGCTAAAAAATCAAACTTGGGAATTATGTAAGTTACTTGCAGGTAAAAAGGATTTACCAAACCAATGAGTTTATAGGATGAAAGAGGAAGATAGAGGTAAGAAAAGATTTAAAGCCAGGTTAGTTGTAAAAGGATTTGCATAGAAAAAAGGTATTGATTTTGATGAGATTTTTTCTCTGGTTGTTAAGATGACTTCTATTCGTACTGTTTTAAGTATTGTGGTTGCTAAAGACTTACATTTGGAATAGCTAGATGTGAAAATTGCCTTTATCCATGGTGATTTGGAGAAGGATATATATGGCACAGCCCTAAGGATTTGAGGCCAAAGGTAAGAAGAAATTGGTGTGCAGATTGAAGAAGAGCTTATATGGATTGAAACAAGCACCTCAACAATGGTACTTGAAATTTGATAGTTTTATGGTTGAACAAGGCTACAACCAGTGTAATTCTGACCATTGTGTTTATTTTAAGAGGTTGGATAATCACAGCTACATTATTTTATGTTTATATGTTGATGACATGCTTGTAGCAGGGTCTAACATAGATCAGATAAGTGAGTTAAAACAATAGTTAGCATAATCATTTGTTATGGAGGATTTGGGGGCAGAAAAATAAATCCTTGGTATGAAAATTTGTAAAGATTCCATATGGAGAATGAAAAAGTTGTCAGCACACATTTGCCTAGTCATTTGAAATTGACTAAGGAAATGTGTCCAAAGACACAAGAGGAGGAAGAGAAAATGTTCAAGGTACCATATGCTTCAATTGTAGGAAGTTTAATGTATGCCATGGTATGCATGAGACCGGATATTGCACATGTTGTAGGACTCGTAACAAGGTATATGAGTAATCTTGGATTGGAGCATTGGAATGCGGTAAAATGGATTCTCAAATATTTAAGAGGTACATCCACTAAACACTTATGATTTGGGGGCTCTAATACTGATTTAGCAGGCTATGTGGACTTAGATTTAGTAGGGGATATTGATACTAGGTAGAGTACTACAGGTTATGTCTTTACTGTAGGTGGGACAACAGTGAGTTGGATCTCCCAGTTGAAAAAGGTGGTTACTTTATCCACCATGGAGGCAGAGTATGTAGCTACAATAGAGGCAAGCAAGGAGATGATCTGGCTACAATCTTTCATGGAAGAATTGGGCAAACAATAGGCTAACAGTTATTTTTTTACAGACATTCAGAGTGCCATACATCTTGCAAAAAATTTTGTCTTGCATTCAAAGACCAAACACATACAGCTAAGGTATCACTTCATCTGGTCGGTGTTGGATAATGGATAGTTAAGGCTAGAAAAGATACATATAGATGATAATCTAGCAGGTATTTTTATGAAGGTGGTGACAAGGGAAAAGCTGAGCTCCTCTTCAACTCCAGTTGGTCTTCAAGACTGAAAATAATAAAATCAAAATAGTAGGGTCTAGGGTGCTTATTTCCAGTGGGAGCTATAGGGTCAACGGTGTTATGAGCAGTCTCCAAGTGGGAGATGATATGGTGTGGAGTTTGATCAGTCTCCAAGTGGGAGATTGTTGTTATATGGAGCCTAATCAGACTCGGAGGTTAAATTTTCCCCTTTTATCAGCGTAGTTTCCCCACAAATCATTTAACGGGGGAATTAGAAGAGAGGTTAATTTTTCTATTGGCCAACATAAAAACACCTTTTTTTTAAAACTGACATAAGTCTTGATAAAATGGCTAAGGGTTAGGGTTTCCATTGATATTGTAGTAGAATTTACAGCGGTAGTGAGTTGCAAGGATTGCTGGTTGTAATTGGTTCAGTTGATGGATAATAATATTGGACTCTCTGTTGGTGGATGTAGCTCAAGTTTGGGTGAACCATGTTAAAAATTTTCTCTCACTATTATTATTTCTATGTATTTTTATTCCTCTATTTAATCTTTATTTGCATTTAATTGATATCTTCTGCATGTAATTCCTAACAGGATGGAGTTTCTGATTTTTCTTGACTTCCTAATCAACTGATGGTAGCTACAATTATGAAGTTTACTACCATGCCAATGAATGTTACTTGAGCTAGAATCACAATCCCCTTCACATCTCATATCATAATTTCCATAATTATGAACTGTGTAGGATATGATCATTGGAAGGAGGCACCGTCAGAATTTGAACAAATCTTGATGACCATGTCATCCAAGGCCATGTGAACTGGAGGAGATGGTAAGAGATTATGTGGCTATCTTCCCTTTATCTCATCTATGTTGACATCATCTCATTCCACATGGGTTCCATGAAATGATTTAAGCCAATACCTCCTTGTCTAGAAACAACCACCCAACTCACCCCTTGAGAAATTTGGTTATTGAAGAAAAGATTCCAATGATTATTGAGAATATATAGGAATATATAGTCCATTTTAGTATTATCCCAATCAATTGCATCCATTGAGAAGGGATAGGTTTCACCTCAAAGGAAGGTCCAGATCCATTACAATCACTACCACCCACCACCCACATAGACTAGCTTTGATATTACTAGGAAGATTGTTTATATATCTCCAACATCTCTTAGAGTTAAGGTTAACCCCAAAGTTGGCCATAGGATATACAACATCATTACCCTCTCTTTATATATGTCTTAATTCCACCTTTTGCATCCCCAAGAGGAGGTATTTAATATCCTGGATGATATCATCCACCTGCCATCCCACTCCATCTTTCCCTTGGACATCATTGATAATGAGTTTTGAGTTGCCCTCTATCAATAAATTTTTGATACCAATGGACAAGGAAACTTCAACCCCTAGAGGAGAGCCATGGCATAGACACATTGTTAGAATTTATTGCTAATCCACTAGCATAAGCAACAACAAGTTCCCCCTTGTAAGACCTCAAGACCCTGCCACCACTAGCAGCTCCAACACCCTTAGTAGCCCCATTAAAGTTTAGTTTAATCCAGCCTTTGGTAGGGGGAGTCCATCTAGCATTATTGCAAGCTAACTTTTTAGTGTTATCAACCTTGCAATTGTGCAGAGAGACATTCCACCCTCTACGAAAATTTGTTTCTTTATTATTAAGAGGGGCTTCAACAGCTTTCAAAGTGCAATGAGAAACATTTTCAGCTAGCAACTTGGAATAGATGCAAAAGACTTCTTGGGCAGTTCTAGGGCTATCTCTAAAGATTTTGTTATTTCATTCCTTCCACAAGCCCCAAGTGAGGATAGGAGGAATATGGTACCACACTTCTTTACATATTGGATGGGAAAAAGGGGTAGTCTAGTTTTCAATAAAAGAAATTAGGTCTTCATTCATACTCCAACTAATACCCAGGTTTTGAAAGGCCATGCTCCACACGTCTCAAGTGAAGTCATAGTGGAGAAGAAGGTGGGGAACAAATTCCTCCTCCTTAAGACAAAGAACACATCTATTAGGGATTTGAAATCCCCTAATTTTTGGATTGTCCTATGTGAGGATCTTGTTGTGGGAAGCTAGCCACCAAAATAAATTCAACTTAGGGATTAAATTGTTATTCCACACCTTCCTCCAAATACTATTATCATTACCAGAGTCTAATAGCATATTGTAAGCTGACTTAATAGAGAAGGTGCCCATTTTATCCTTGGCCCATAGAAGCCCATCTGTCCTAGGGAATAAAGGTATTCTACACTGTTGGAGATCTTCTTAAAGATCATTAACAATTTGGGAGAGGTCATTGTGACTCTAATAGCAGTCTGACAACTGTTTCCACTGGAAAACTCCTTCCTACTACAACATGTAATCAAAAGTCCATTCACCAAAAAAACTAGTGGCAAGATCAGCTAGTCTTCTGAGGTTTTGACCACTAGAGAGAGGTTTCTCCTTTAACTAGTTATCATCCCAAAATTTTATCATTCTCCCATTGCCAAGTTTCCATTTGATTCCTTTCTGTAGCAGAGCTCTAGATTTTAGGAAATTGTTCCAAATAATAGATCCTTTGGGAATTCCTAGTTCAACAAGAAACCCAATGGGGTCCACATTAGCAAGGTATTTATCCCTCATAATGTCGTTCCAATATTTACTATCTTTCAAAAGGTTCCAACCTACCTTAGCCATAAGAGCTTTGTTGATTAGAGGAATTTTCCTTAACCCAACCCTCTTTGATATTTTTGTAAACAACCTCAATCCCAATTTATGAGGGCTATTCTTTTCTTCTCTTCCAACCTAGGCTAGAGAAATTTCTTCTGGATTCATTCAAAAATTTTAGCAAGGTATTTAGGTGTAGTGTAGAAAAGAGAGACTAGATCAATAGATCAAACTAGGTCAAACCCTCTTCTACAAAACATTGGGGCACAAACTAAGCTTGGCTTCTACCCAATAAGGAGAGCCAAACTATAGGGGTTCTGCCCTTTTGTTGTATAGATAAGAAATTAACCAAATCCAATCAATCAAGCTAGGGCAAGACAAGAAACCCTAAATGGTAAAGATCGGAGCATAACAGATTATCAGAAGTGAAAACCCAGAAACCAAATGAATAATAGAGATCAAGGATAAGGTCAGAACCTAGATTTGGAGGCCAAAATGCCAAGGAAAAGGGTGCTTGGGCACCCTAGACTCTGATTAGGGTTTATAGAAACTGATGTATTCACTGGGTCTATACCTACAAGTTATGTCTTTTTCTCAAAAATCAACTCCTGAAACCTGTTCTTCTGACCTACACACACACAAGAAGGAAGATGGTTGGGTGTTATTTAGGATCTTGCCTCATTCAAGCTCCATGAATGGTGTTTCCACCTCCATAAAGGCAAAGATGATAGATAAAGAGCACATGCCCTAGGAGGGTAGAGGCAAATTTGAAGTAGAATGGAATGCTAGAACAAAGCATGAAGGAAAGAAGTCACTATGAGCATGGAAACCCTAGCATGCTTGAAGAGACATCACAAATTGACTCAAGAAGTTGGTGTAGCCCAAAGAAGTAGAATGATCTTCACAAGACATGCAATATGTTAGTGTTGCAGCAATAATCCACCATAGAGAGATTTAGAGAAGATTAGAGAGCATGAGAGAGAAAGAGAGAGAATGCAAGAGTGCCTACATTGCTTATATGTTCAAATGAATAGAATAACTTACTTTTATATGCATTCCCATTGATTTCTAGAGAATTAAACCACATGAGGCTGACATTGGGAACCTTTTAAGAGGTCCCAAGCCCTTAATTAGGCCAGGGCTAAAAAGGGGACAAGGGTGCTTGGGCGCCCTGGTCCTTTAGCCCCAAACTCTTGGTATAAGGCACTTAAAGTGTCATTAAGCCTACCTTATAATCACTTTTCCAGGTTTTATGCATTGGGATCAATAATTACATGCTTAATGCTCAAAAAGGTGTTATAATAGGTCATAATTAACAAGTGTAAAAATTTTAGGTCGACCCAAGTGCTAAATTAAGTGTAAAATGCTAGTGTGCACATTTTATGACACTACATTTAGCCTCCACTTTAGTGTGGGTACAAACTTATGCTCAAACTCATACTAAAGGATGGAGAAGACAAATAATTTTACAAAGGTTGAGGGGTGATTAAACCCCCAAGATTAGGATTCTAAGGTTGCAAACACGTGGGATCATAGAAGCCATAGAATGTCACCAAAATTGAGGGGTAATCAAGCCCTCAAGTTTAGGATTCAATGAGTCTATGATGATTGGAATACACATAAGATACATAACATAATTCACTCACATATGAAGCACTTAGAAAGATATGATAATACAAAACATACACAACATACTGTAGACATCTAAAATTGACTTGTTCCTAGATCAGGCTTTCATCTACCATACTTCATTAATTAAATAATTCTTAATTATTTGATTAAATCCATCTATCGATCACATCAATTTATTCCTCCATGTTAATTAAATAACCTTGATTATTTAATTAAATCAATTTATTCCTCCACATTAATTAAATAATTCCAATTGTTTAATTAATTCAATTTATCCTCCTTATTTGATTAAATAACCCTGATTGTTTAATTAAATCAATTTATTCCTTTATATTGATTAAATAATCCTGATTATTTAATTAAATCAATTTTGTCTTCTATATTGATTAAATAATTCCAATTATTTAATTAATTCAATTTTATCTTCCACATTAATTAAATGACCCCAATTGTTTAATTAATTCAATTTATCCTCCATATTTGATTAAATAATTTTGATTATTTAATTAAACCAATTTCCCTCCAATAATAAATAAATTCAAAAATATTTATTTAATTAATCTATTTCCTCCAAATTGAATTAAAATTAATATTTAATTCAATTATCCCATGTGCACATGAAATTAAATAATTATTTATTTAATTTTCCATTTATCCTCACCCTCCATAAATTCCTCCAATCAAAATCAGTTAATAGACAATCAAAAGAGTTGACTCATCAATCAATTTAGTTCACTATGCAATCAAATCAGTTAACTAATTAGTCAATCTAGTTAACTAATCAATCAACTCAGTCAACAAAGCAATCAATTTAGTTCACTGATCAATCAATTCAGTCAACTCTCCAATCAATTATGTTAACTCCCTTGATGCATGAGAGGGAAGGACACTTGTCCTCTTTTGATTTACGCACATTCTCTCAACCTTCCTCAACTGTTGATCTTTTTTATCATCCTCAACTATAGATCTAATATCTCATAGGTCTATAAAAAGAAGCCTCTTTCTCCATTTCTACCATCTCTCATTCAACTAAACTTATGCTGTCGTAATCATTCTTGGGAGATCACATTTATGCTTGAGAATTATAGAGAAATCCACATCAAAAGCAAAGAGTAATCAATTGGAATAGGGTGCATTTCAATTCACTCTATCGGTGTAGGCATTTCATTTATGCAAAGGAAGGTAAAATTGTATTGGTTTCAATTGTCTTTGGTTTATATGTTGGAGGGAAAGCAATGGATTGGTTTTCACGATTACCTCCAAGTATTGAATCCTTTAGTGATCTTACTGAGATGTTTGTTAACCATTTCTTGTTTAACATTGAACAAGAAGTCTCCATGATAGACTTATATAACAACAAACAAAGAAATGAAGAAACATTCACCTTGTTCTTGCAACGGTGGAGGAACATGGCTAGTAGATGCCCTTGGCAAATACCTGAAAATAAAATGTCAACATATTTGTCCAAAACTTGAACCAAGAACTTGGCTTTCAGCTACAAATGCACTATGTTATCTCCTTTGAGGAAGTCATTTCAAAAGGAGCCACCATCGAAAAGGCCCTTATCGCTAAAGGACTGGTGAAATTCTTCAAAGAGACAAAAGACAACATTCCTACATCAAATGACAAGCCCCGCTTCTAGGCTAAAAACAAAAATGTTGTCAGAGATGGTGTTGTGGATGAAAAACATGTCCAAATAGTCCAAACACCTCTTAACCTCCAAACACTACAAAAGGACAATTCCACCCCTTTTAGGACAATCCCAAACCAGACATTGCAACCAAATGTAGATTCACTCCCTTAGGGGAACCCATCAAAAATGTCCTCAAGAAATTGATACAAAATGGCTTAATCATGGTACCAGAAGCTAGACAATATAAAGAGATGGCTTTTAAACCCGCATGGTACAAGGATAATGACTATTGTAAATTCCATCGCATGAAAGGACACAAAACGTTGGGATGTATGAAACTAAAAACCCTCATCCAAAATCTCATTGATCATGGAGAAGTTATCATTGATGGCACTCCTCCACCAAAAACAAATAAAGACCTTGGTATTTATGACAATCCATTCCCTCCTCATGGAAAAGGAAACAATGCCAACAATAATGGTAAAGGTGTAAATAAATTGTCAAGAGTATATGATTCAATTGTTGGTCATTTTAGCAAAAGTATGATATCCACTCTTACCATCAAAGGGAAAGCTCCTAACTATGTTGTAACCACCAATCAAGGTCATGTTACCCTTCGTGGGGCAAACTCAAACAGTCAACCCGATTTAGAGTATAATCTACTCGATCACTTGGGTAAAACTCCATCCCTCATCTCCATTCTCGATCTCCTCTACACTTCACCTAAGTATAGGGACATCCTTGAAAAGGCCCTCAAAGAGTCAACTATCCTTGAAAACATTGACATTGTCCAATTTAAAGCCATGATAGGACATATTGCCTCTCTACATCACTTGGTCTTCACAGAGCAAGATATATCTTTCCAAAATTCATGTCACAATGAAGCCTTACACATTCAAGTGTACATCCATCAACGTAGAGTCAAGCAAGTCCTTATAGATGGTGGAGTTGGTCTCAATATCTATTTTTTAAAGTTGTTAAAACAATTGGGATATTTTGTTGATACTATTGATTCATCCAAAACAAGGCTTATGATGACGCCAAAAGGGAATCTGAAGGGGTCATTCATTTATCTATCAAAGTGGGGCTGGCCTTAGTGGAAACTTGGTGTCAGGTACTGGACCTTGAACTCCCCTACAACATCATCCTTGGTCGCCCATGGATTCACACCATGCAGGCCATACCCTCAACCTATCACCAATGTTTAAAATTTCCCTACCATGGTATGGAAGTTACCATTCCCAGAGATCTAAATCCTTTCAAATTTTGCTGCACCATGCAAGGCAAATACCAGAATTCCAACCAAGTACCCAAAAATGAAGTAGCTCATCCTTCATCCTCATACATTGATCCAACCACTTTATCTACCAAATCTTCTAAGAAAGACATACCCAAGGTCAAGGTTCAGTACAAGAATGTAGGGTTTCGAGAGTATGACTTACAAAACTCTTGTTGTGTAGGGAACTTACCCTTATCGCCAAAGTCATATGGCAAACCTCCTATTGTGAAATCAAGAAAAAAGAAGGCCATCAAACCTATACCCCCAACATTCTTTATCCATGAGCACAATCTAGAAGATGAGCACATCAAAGATATATCCTCTTGGCTTTTCCAAGATGAAAAGGAACCAATTATCCTACCTGTGGACACATACAACAATGACCATCACATTGTAAAGAATATGAGCTATAAAGGACAAGGAGGACTTGGTCTTCATGAGAAAGGAACTATAGAACCCATATCTATCACGAGAAAACTTAATAAATATGGTTTGGGATTCAGAAAGGAGGTATCTAGCTCCCCCGATATCTAGTTTATACTCGACGAAGTGGCTAAGGCTTGGCCTGCAGAAGAGACATCTATGGAGGATACCATTGATGATTCACACCTTCACCTCATTTATTTTAGGAATCCTCTATCTTCATGATCTCATCTATGTCCCTTACCTCTACAACCAAAACACAAACCATTTCTCTTGTATATCCTAACCTAATCGGTTGGGACCAACAAGGGCCTCCTATCCTAGATAGTTTTCAAAATGATGAAGTGCTTGAAGAATTTATGGGACTTTGAGATGGTATGCCCCAAGGTAACCATAAAACATGTTTTGTCATGGATCTCTCTCCTATCGCATATTTTAGGGAGAATGCCAAATCTTTCAGTCACAAAAATATGACTAATTTAAATCGATCCTTAGGTGAAAACCACATTGTGGCACCTTCCGATCTCAAAATAGTAAAAAGAAAGGACACATCCAATGGTGAAAACCTCTCTGAGGTGCATGTGGATGAAATATTTGACCTTCCCCCACCATCAAGATATTAGGAGAAGTCTTCTTTATTAGTGGAGAAATCTCAGGAAATGAATCTTGGCATGGTCCAAAACCCCAAGGTTACATTCTTAGTCGCTTCTTTGTCTCAACAAGAACATAAGGACTTCATAAAGTTTTTTCAAAAAAGGGCAATTAACTTTACATGGGCTTATGTTGACATGCCAGGATTGGATTCAACATTAGTAGTCCATCATCTATCAATTTTACCAGGAATTAAACCAATCAAGTAGAAATTGCGCAAGATGCACCCATAGATTGCTCTATTGGTCAAAGTTGAGCTTGAGAAGCTACTCAATGCAAAATTCATACGTCTTGTAGATTATATAGAGTGGGTTTCAAATCTGGTACCTATTTCTAAGCTGAATGGGGGCATTCACATTGTGAAGACTTCAGAGACTTGAATAATGCCTGTCCCAAGGACAATTTCCCATTACCCAGCATTAACATCATTGTGGATTCAACAGTAGGCCATGAAATGCTTTCTCTTATGGATGGTTTTTCAGGCTACAACTAGATCATGATAGCACTCAAAGACGAAGATAAAATAACTTTCACATGTCCTTGGGGAAACTACTATTAGTAGGTCATACCTTTTGGCCTTAAAAATGCTGGCACTACTTACCAAAGAGCGATGATGGTAATCTTTCACGATTTGTTCCATACCATTATGGAAAATTATGTTGATGACCTCGTAGGTAAGTCTAAAAGGGTAGATCACTTGAAAATGTTAGAGCAGATATTTGATTGGCTAGAGCAATATCAACTAAGGCTAAATCCCAAGAAGTGTGTCTTTGGTGTAACATCAAGCAAGCTACTAGGATATATTGTATCAAGATGAGGCATTGAAGTTGACCCTGCAAAGGTCAAAGCTATTGTTGAAATGTCTCCTTTGAGTAACCTTAAACAACTAAGAAGTCTTCAGGGAAAGCTACAGTCCATCAGGCAGTTCATTTCACAACTGGTAGATAAATGTCAACCCTTCTCGCACTTACTCCACAAGGATGTCTCATTCAAATGGGATAGTAAGTGCCAAGATGCATTTGAATAGCTAAAAGCTTATCTTACTTCACCACCAGTGTTGATGCCTCCAGTAATAGGGAAACCTCTATTGCTTCAAATCACCACTACATCAGCAGCCTTGGGGGCACTTATTGCACAAAACAATGACTTAGGTATAGAATAGGCCATTTACTACATCAGCCGCACTCTAGTAGGATATGAGCTCAGCTATACCCCCATGGAAAGAACCTATTTAGTAGTAGTGTTTGCTTCCCAAAAGTTATGGCACTATATGTTAAACTAGCATACAAAGCTTATATCTAAGGTTGATCCTTTGAAATTCTTGCTTTCCAAAGCAACTCTTATAGGCCACGTCACGAAATGGGTAATGATCCTAACTAAGTTCAACATCAAATATATGGACTGAAAGGCTATCAAAGGGCAGGTAATTGCAAACCAACTCACTGAGGCACCATTAATAGATACACACCCCATGCTATTTGAGTTTCTAGATGAAGGGATCTTTAACCTCTCTACACCAGTCAAGTGGAAACTATATTTTGACGGATCATACACTCAGCATGGTTCAGGAGCAGGGATTCTCTTCATCACCCCACAAGGTGATTGTATCCCTAAATCATATTGGCTTTCTTTCCCATGTACGAACAACATAGATGAGTATGAAGCATTGTTAATAGGTCTTCGAATGTCTATCAAGTGGAACATCAAACAACTTCAAGTTTACAAAGATTCTTAACTTGTCATTCGTCAAGTCACAGACAAATATCAAACTAAGGATGACAAGTTGATGCCCTAAAGAAAATGGTCGACAACTATAAAAAACTTTTTTGCAGTCTTTCCTTTAATCAGATCCCAAGAGTTAACAATAAGGTTGCTGATGCAATGGTGACTATTGGGTCTCTTCTAGACATGTCGACCAACATACAGAATTGTGAGTTCTTGGTAGAACAACTACTGATACCATCTGTTGATATTCTACAAACTGAAATCACCTATGAGCTTGTTGGTCCCAACTTAACATGGTATCAGGATATATACAACTACCTTCATAATAACACCCTCCCATCCGATCTAACATCAACCCAAAATAAAAACTTCATCTACCGAGCCTCCCCTTTCACGATCCTAGGAGATACACTGTACTAATAGAGTCTCGATGGTATCCTCCTAAGATGTTTAAACTTAGAAGAAGCTAAAACTTCTTTAAGAGATATACACGAGGGTATCTGTGGAGCACATTCCATTGGTCCCAACCTAGCAAAGAAGTTGCTCATAATAAGATATTTCTAGCCCACAATGGAACAAGATGCCAACCAGTTCACCAAGAAATATCTTTAGTGCCAACAACATGGAGATTTGATTCATGCACCTACTCATCAACAACAATTAGTGACCACTTGTTGATGATGATTGTTATTCATAACAACATGCATAAAAATTTGCACAACCTTTATTATCTTGTAAAGTACGATCAACTTAGGATAAGTTGATGACTCCAAGTCTCTGTTTATCAGGTCATGATCATCTGACGTTACTCAGAGGTTGATGTGACATGCTTTTTTCCATTTCAAGGGGTCTTACATTTGTCTTGATGATTAGTATTGTTCTATTTCCTGTAAATTTACTCCACAGAGAGGTTATTTCTACTCTATTTCTAAAGATAGCTGATATATTTGCAAGTTTGATCAATTCTTTTGATCATTGATCATTCTAAACTTGTTCTTTCTTCTGCACCGTATATTTACTCAAATGTTGTGTCTGTAAGTGGATATTTGCATGTATCTCCTGGATATTTGTATGAGTTTGCATTATATTTGTCAATTTAACATGCTTTTACTCTAAATATGCTAGGTATTTCCAATTATCTATGGGATATCAGCATATTTCATGTTATTTGCTTTTAATTCTCTAGTATTTGCAATTATGGTGATGATCTGTTATGAAATTGAAAGACATTTAAAAGAATGATTCTAATTTTAGTGAATCTTTAGACATTGAACCACATACATACAAGATACATTCATGGCGAGAAGAAATCAAACCATAAGTCACCAGGCTATTCCATAGCTAGTTATGGATGATGCTAACTTCAGAGGATGAGGAATGAAAACAACACATGCAAACTGACATCCAAGGGACATAGCTAATCAAAGCATGTATCAAGATTTCAAACATAGATTACTAAAAATTTATGATGATTTGTAATCAAAATGTCTTCTCTTTCATTCAGTATGCATAACATGTACATTTGCAACAACTTTGAAATGAGTCATTATATTTCAGCAATCAAATTTCTATTAAGTTTCAAATGTTCAAAATATGGCACCCTTACACCTTTATAGAATAAGGTGAGGAGGTAGTTACAAATGACCTACAGTCAGGATTTGTCAATTAAGATCAATGGTGGATAATTAAACTTTGACTCAGTCAACCTTTCCTTGTGGCACAGGGTGCCAGCTGGCAACCATCTAGATGACTCACTATCTTATGAGTACCTTATGCATATGTTCCCTTGGTGATGCATCTTCATTCATTCTTTGGGTTCTTCCTCTTCATCTTCTTCTTCTTCATCATGATCATCATCTTCATTGCTTTCGGTATTGCTGTCACCCTGATGTACACCCTCCTATATATGGACCTTCATCACTATCCTAATGTTCTCATATGCCTTCACTATTTTATCTACCTCCCCACCATCTTGGATTTTGGCTTTTGTTATGGCATGCTTATGAGACTAGAATTTAGCTTTGATCGCATCCAGCTTACCTTTTCTATTGTTTAAAGTCTCATTATAATTTTCCACCTTGACTTTTATTCTCATGATCTTATTCATCACTTCTTCCGTCAAGTGGGTGAGGGGGTCTCCACTACCGGATGGAAATTATCATGTAGAGCCTTGATAGTAAAGTCTGCATCTTTATTTTCAATCTTTCCCTCTACTTTCCCTTCTAAAGCTTCAAGTATCTTTGCTTCGTATGACATCATGTTGTGCAGCTTTATACTTATATCCTTGAGGTTGCCACTACATTTCTTCAGGATATCACATTCGAACCTGATATCCTCATACCATATATCTATCAACAGGGTAGTGTTATTATTCAACACTTGGTTATTTATTAGGATTTGAGGATCAATCCTCTTCATTTCATATAAAGCAGTTAGGTCCTTTTCCAATTACAATGACCGCCTCCCTATTTCATTTTGCATTTTGTCTACTTTTCTCTTTAAACTGCTTAAAGCATTCCACCTCTGTAAGGAGGTTCTCAAAACATCCTCAGCTCCAATGAGGGTTGACAGCATCCATTTATCCATGACCATGGCTTCATGCTTCATGAGGTCTAACTTGTTGACCTCTTCCTGGGATATGACAGTCAACGGGATTACCGAATCAACTGGTGTATTAACAAGGTTAATCAACCCTTTTATGTATGAATGCAGCTGAGCAATGTGCTCTTTATGCTATTTATTTTTCTCTTTCTCCTTCTTTACCCTTTGGGTCAAAGAATCAATGACGTCCTTCCCTTCTTGACCCTCCTGGTCCTCGTTGGCAAAACCCAAATCAACAATTGTGATTTGGAACTCTTCAAGGGTGATCTTGACCTTCTCTTTCTCTACAGTGGGAATTGCTACTTGTGTAGTCCTTCTGCCTATAGCAGGATCTCTTCTAATAGCCAATGTCAATTTGACTTTCCTCTTAGGCTTCATTATTGTCTCTGCAAACAAGGTGGAAACATCAAATTCTTGCATTTCAGGACCTTATTCCATACCTATTTCTTTCTCCATCCATTAAGGTACTTCATCTCCAGATCCCTGATATCCTTTGTCATCATCATGTCTGCCATGATCTCCAGTATCTGCTTCTATTCTCAGCGGGGAAGGTGATTTCTTAGTTTCTTCCTCATGGAGTTCCTCATGAGGGGGATCTTGTTGCATCTCTTCCTACTGAGGGACTTCTTTCTATGGAGGAGGATCCTGTGGAATGTCCACATTATGATCCTGCACCTGATCCTGTACTCCCTCTTTCTGAATTTCATCCACTTTAGTATTTTCCTCATCTTGAGGCATATTGACATCTGAGGCTATCTGTGTGTTTGGGCCTGGTGCATCATTCTGATCTTGGGTCACTTCTTGCTCTACACCTAAGGCACTAATGTCTTGTGTCTTAAGGTCCTCATGACCTGATTTATCTTTTTTTCCTGTATCTCCTTGATCTCCTTGAGTCTGGGTAGCAGCATCACCTGATGTATCTTTATCACCCCTTCCTTTCTATTGGACTTCTACTATCTTTGGCTTAGCGGGTATCTCACGATGTTGTTGACCCATATCAGGAGCATTTCTCTCTTTTTCTGCTTGCTTGGTCACTTCAACCTTTTCCATCACCTCAGGTACACCTACTTTGTCCTTGGGACTTACATCCCCTCTATATGTTAAATCTATAATCGCAGGGCTAGTCACCTGATTGACCAACTTTTCAAGCATGATTTGTTGGGCTATGCTCTCTGAGGTATTTTCTTTTATTTCCTTTGTTTGCTTCACCTCCTCCAATACCACCATCTATGCTAATGGAGGCGAGAGTTTCCATCCTTTGAGATGCTACATTCTGCACTACTTCATTATCTGATAGGTCCACGGTATCCTCCAAGGAGAAAGGACCACCTTGACCTACCTCGGAAGCCTATTTTGCTTGTTCTTCTACCTTCTTAGTCTTAAACTTTATTATGATGGGAAGTGGAACCTCATGTTGCAGTTCCTTCCTAAATACTTTACCACTGGCTCCCCTCAATACAATGGGATCAGCCCTGATATCACCTCGCATGGATGTTCTTTGCTTCTTGGGGGCTGATGTCAGTGGCATCGCCTTCCTCTTCCTGCTGACCATCATCAAGTCATCACCTATAGGTTCTTTATTTACCAACTCTTCTTCAAACATGATATCTTCTTCCACCTCATGCTCTGAGGTTTGGCCCTCCTTCCGTACTTCTGTAATTTCTATAGCTGGCCTCAGGATCCTTTTTGTCTTTGGTTTATCCATTAGAGGGAGTGCAGATGATGCAGACACTTGTCCTGATGTTGATGCACCTGCAGCTGGTGTGGCAATTCTTTCAATTATCACCCCCTTAGGTTCATCTTCAGTTTTCTTATCACTAGGGGGACCCTTCCTCTATTTCTGGGTAGGTAACCTTCTCCATTTGACTTTCTTTTCTCACTGAGGAAGTCATCAAACTCCTCATCAGATATCTCTTGTCTTTTCTTCTTGGTATCTACTATAAGGGCCACACCCTTCCTTTTCAATCTATTTATTTGTTCATCCACCCAAGCCTAGGTTAAGTGCAGCACCCCACCTGTAAACTGATCCAAGGAAATGTCCTCCAGCTGTGTTAGATTAGGGGTTGATATGGTGTCATTGTACACCTTCTTGTCTTCATATTCATTTGACATAGTTTTTCCATCATCCTTCTTCAGTTGTGCTAGCACTGGGATGCAGTCAAATGTCTTTATCTGGTTCAAGGTGGGCCTTTGGTATTTTCTTCTTCTCACCTCAACTTCATCCTCACAATCAGTTTAGAAATCCTCCAGAAGCTTCTGATGAATAGGTTTTCCTACTATTTTCTACATCCTGCCATAGGGGTCATAAGATCTAGCCAATAGAAATGGCTGCAGATACATCAGTTTCAGACCTCCCATGACATGCTTTATGCTCTGTGAATCTGAGCACATATACAAGCCCATAGACACTAGAAATAGTACTAGAGGTATCTTCTTTTGTGCTTTGTATACCTCCATTATGGTAGACACTTGTCTAAGAAACTCCATAAGGACCACCCCATAAAACCACCCCATCGGTAGGGTACATTGGTAGCATAAGGGGTTGTCCTTCAAATCCCTCTATTCTTATATATGAAAATGTGGCAAACTGGATGAACTAGGTGCCATGTCTGTAAACAACTTCTTGAGCTTCCATGCTCAATCTCTTAGTTCTATCCTCCTCCATGGTTCTGACTAGATGCTTAGAGAATGCATCCTTCACTAACTTACAATCTAGGAGGTAGTTCTTTCTCTATAGCTGAGGATAGTGATCCCATATGTGGGCATCATCTACATCACCACCAACTTCACCCAATGTAGTCAAGGCATCAAAGGTTCCCTTGTAGGCACATGAGTACACAACAAATGAGGTCATATAAAAGTACCATTCCCGCCCTCCCAGGTTCCTCATCCCTTCATCCAGTGCATCACTGATGACCTTGGCCCATAATGGCTTGTTATCGGTATAAAGGACCATCTAGATGATTCCAAACATCCAATTCTTAAAATTTCCAGCATGAGGCATACCTGTTATCCTACTGAGCAGGGAAATCATGTACTAGTACTCATCATCAAAATCAAATTTATACAAGTGTACGGGCAATTTAGCTGAGGTAGTGTAGGTGTTGCTCTTCGACCTCCACTGGTACGTCTTATTCCTTGCATTCTTCTTATTGTTATTGTACTCTATCTCTAGTTTATGTAAATCTGCACTAACCAACTTCTTTCCAACTAGCAAGTTAAACGTAGAGGTGATGCCCTTAATTGAAAAGTTGGCATATACTCTTCCATGCTTCTCCACCCGCCTGGTCTTAGGATTATAGTTCCTGGCACACTCCACTACCAGCTCTGGGATGTCCATGGCATATGGAAATCTAGTTGCATGCCACATTCCTGAAACATATATTACATGCAGAAGGGTATTGTCTTTATCACGATCTATTCTGGTTGACCATACTGCCAGGTCTGTATCTCCTTGGTGAGTGTCACCAATGATGCCATACTTGAATTGTACCCCTTTGGGCTAAAGAAACATGGGTTTAAGAAACTCTGAATCAGACCTATTCCGTCTGAGGTCTACCATGGACTCCTATAATAAACATAATATGTCTTACTCTACAATATCTATACGCATTCATACAACACTATGTATCTCTACGGCATCATGCATACTTTATTCATTATTCTTTACTTCATCATGATATGCATATTTATAGATTCAAACCATAAGAAAGAACATACAACCTGAACATGCAGAAGATGACAACATGGTGGTTTTCAATTACTTACCTGATAATGTTTTCCTCCTAGGATAGATGGGTGATTATGGAAAAGGACCGCAAATACTAAGGATCACCCGTTCCATTACCCTGGAAGATCTAGTCCGTTCATAGGTAGCTATATGAGGGTTTGACTTCTTTGCTCTGTAATTCCTTGTTTTATCATAAGGTAAATAAAAATTACCTTTAAACGCATCCGTAGGGCAAATTAGGGTAAAACTAAGTTAAATCGATTAAATCCATTGATCCTCTATAGAGACTCCATGGATGATGCCAAGTGTTTGAATTGTATTTGCAGTTGATGGGAATCTATCTACTGCATTTAAATGCATTTAATGTCAGGAAACAGGGAGGGGGGTGATCTTTGAAAGATTAGGTGATATTCAAAATATTACCCCCTTTGGATAAAATGACCCCCCACCTTTGAGCGGCAAAACTAATGCAAGAGAATTGGGTGATGTGGTCAACGTTGACCACATGTAAATTGGGTCATGAATTTTAGATCTGGGGATGTTCAAAATATGACCCCCTTTGGATAAATTTTAGGGTGACGTCATCGTGTCGGCAACCTTATTTAAGCATTGTGTTGTAATGACATCACCGTCATATTATTGAATATAGCAGGCATCAGAAATATACCTTCGCAAGGTAAACTAGAATGATGACATCATCATCATATTAGCATAGGGTGATATTTTTTGAATAGGGTGATATTCGTAAGATGATGGAGATTAAAAATATGACCCCCGCAGAATATGTGAAGTCGTTTGACGGGCAGATAACATCTATCACGTAAAATTAACGTCCGCACTTCGCAGACCAAGTGATTATCGGGTGATAAACTTATATCGGGGTGATCTTATATAATATGACTGACATTTGAAATATGAGCCCCCCAATCGGAATACCAGGTTTAACCAAAACTTTGACTCAACATAACTTTCTTCCCTTAAAGAATTTTGGGGTGATCCAAAAGGCAAACCTGCATGGAATTTCATGCACTTTCCAACCATGATGTTAATAATGTGGACTATTGACTTTGAAAACTAGCCTCATCATGATGACCTATCTACCCTCCTATAGGGTTACCTACATGACTTAATTTTACCAAACTTCTCAAAGCAGAAAAACAAGAAGCCAAAGCAACAAGAAAAAGTTGGGTCCCTATTTTGTCAAGTCAAAATAGGGCGTGTTTTGTAACCACACAACTTGCCACCAAAGAACATAACTAAATTCCAATGATTCAAGTGATGGGATCATTCTAACATAGTATTTTAACTCTTTCTAAGTATAAGTATTATAATCTTTCTGAATGATAAGGTTTTCATCATGGCAACAATGCTAGCAAAGAATCAAGTGTGTGCAAATGATTAATTATCCTCATCTTGAAAGTAAGTTGAAAACATGAGTAACTGATGTTAAGCTACATAGTTTGGGAGCATCCCTCATAGCCAACCTGGATAGAGCCTTACTACTAGCAGGTGTTCATAGCCCCGACAAGGTTATCTATACAATCCCCCTAAGTAGAACCCCACTGCCGGTAGGCATCTATAGCCCTAGTAGAGTTACTTAGATGGCCTAATCTTTATTTCCTTTTGAATTTTCAATATTTACCTCTCTTATTCATATGATGTCATCGTGTAAGCTTAATGTGCAAGGCATGGTCATTTTCTGATTTAGGTTGGAGATTGCATTGGTAGCAAGGGAGTCCCTTTTGATTTTTCACTTAACACCTATACTTGTGTGTTTCACAAACCCAAGACTATTAGGTGAGTCATTGTGAAAGAATCACTTTGGTCATGAAAAGGCATCCTGATGAAAAAATATCATAGACCTAATCACCAACACTTCTCAAAATGAGTCATAACCTATATATGAATTTTTTCTCATCACTTGAATCTTAACAATTTGGTTATTTTCTTAGGGTGATGAGCAGCATCATCTTGACTAACCAAAATAGAACTCAACGAGCAAACAAACAAAACAAAGCAAAACTATACAAACAACTATACAAATATGCACACTATGATAACCATGACTTACATGACACTGTTTCAGGCTTGAAAGTAATGCTTGAGGAATTGTCCATTAACTGGTAATGGAACATCCTCACCAGTTAAAGTCTTAAGCCTATAGGTGTTGTCTCCTAGGATTTTTGAAACTTGAAAGGGACCTATCCAAATTTTATCAAATTTACCATGATCTCCTTTCCTTTCATGTGCTTTGTCCCATATAAGGACTAAATTTGAAATTCTAAAAGCCTTAACTCTACCTCTTTTGTCAAACCAATGCTTGATAACAGCCTGACATTTAGAAAATTGATCAATTGCTTTATTCCTTTTTTCTTCTAGGTGCATCAACTGAAGCAACTTGACTTCTTGTTTGTTATCTATGCCTAGATATTCTTGTGCTAACTGTAGTGTGGGGATCTTCAAGTTAACAGGGAGGATGGGATCCACTCCATATACTAGGTGAAAAGGAGAATTTCCTAATGCAGCCTTCATCCTGGTTCTATCTACCCACAAGGCATACTTCAATAGGGTGTTCCACTCCCTTGGGTTCTTTTCTATCAATTTCTTTTTGATGTTCAATAAATTCTTGTTTGTGGATTCTGCTAATCCATTCCCTTGAGGATAGTAATTTGAAGAAAACTTCAAGATAATTCCATGGTCAAAAGCCTAACTTGATAACCTTATTGAAGCAAAGGCAGACCCATTATCACATACTAAAGCATAAGGAACTTCATACTTGGTTACTATATTGCTTTCCAAAAACTTGATTACATCCTTAGCATTACATGTATTACTGCTGACAACTTCAGTCCACCTAGTACAGTAATCAGTGATAGTTAGAACATACCTGTGGCCTGAAGATGATGGAGGGTTGATAGGTCCTATGAAATCCATCCCCCATTGAGAAAATGGGCACATCTCCATCACTGGTTGCAAGGGCTGAGTAGTATATCTTTCTCTATTTGCAGCAACCTGACACATATGACAATGTATGATCTGTTCAGTAGTATCTTTAAAAATAGTGGGCCAGTAATACCCTACCCTGAGGATAGCATGGGTGGTAGCTAAGGATGATCCATGTGCAGTTCCAAACTTGTCATGTAATTATACTAGCACCTTATCTGTTTCTTGCCTTTCTGGGCATCTAAGGTATATTTTCTCATAATTCTTCTTGAAAAGGACTCCTTTTATCATGTATTTCTGTGATCTTATTTTTAAGGCTCTCCTCTGTGAGGCCTACAATATTGAAGGACATCTTCCAGTAATCAAGATGTGCCTGATGTATCAATATCATTCTCCATCTTCCCTTGTATTTATGACATACTGCTAGCTCATGATGTTAGGATCAATTTCAAATATCATCTGACTCAATTCTTGTCCTCTCACTAATTTCATGGGTGTTTTTTCCATATGATACTCTTGGAGGATAGTGATCCATTTGGCTCTCTTCTCACCTGGTTCACTTTGCATTAAAAACATCTTTACTGCTACATCTAGTACTACAGCGATCACCTTACTTCTCAAGATGTAATGTCTAAACTTCTTGATTGCTCAGACCAGAGCAAGTGCTTGTCTTTCAACATCCATGTATCTAAGTTTTGCATCCCTAAAAGGACAACTCATGAAGGCTATAGGCTTGTTGGTTTTTTCTTCTGAATCAGCATTAGGGTTTGCCACTTCTAATGCACAGGCAGATTCAGCCAACTAATACAGGAGGTTGCGTGAGCTCCTCCTCTTCACTTCTGGTTCTGCCGCACCAAGGGGGGTATCCCTAAAACTCAAGATGTAACCTTGACTAGCTCAAAGATAGAAAGATCTAACTTGACAACAACAGGCAGAATACTCTCATGTATGGACCAAGATCTGTATGATAGATCACAAGGTGGGCAACGTTCTTGGACATATATGTCTGGTTAGGTATGAGAGCATGCAGGGGTTTCCTACTCCTAATCCTACAACTAACAGATGGAAGGGAGAGATGGTTTGAAATGGTGTTTGGATGCAAACCTGGACCTGGTGTATAACCTTAACACAGAGCTAGATTGGTGCCTATCCAGGGCTTGGAGTCGGTAGACATACACCTGTGAATGATCAGCATGAATAGCTAAAACTAGATTTCAGGGGGATACACATGATATCTGCCTTACAAATATCTCCCAATAAAGAGTGTTAAGCTGTCTATACTTATGGCATCCCTATTGCAGTAAGAAAGATACATGCAAAACTAGAGACAGAATCAGCATAACACATGCAAACATAGCATTATTCATATAAGATTAACCATGAAATCAGTGGATTCATGCCAAATCGTACAACAGGAGATACATAAACTCACAAGTTTTGCTGCACAGAGCAACCAAAACCAGTTATATCTTATTATAGAGCCAAAATGTCCAGTTTTCAACAACCTTCAAATGAGCAACACAACTTGCTATATACAGCAAGGAGGTGCTCAGCCTTAATTACATAGTTGACCAAAAAAACCTGCCAGATACACAGTATCATCAGATTGGCGCTCAAACATTCAATGCAGCAGGTGGGAGAGGAGACAGGAAGAAATCTCGAGCCTTGCGCCGCCGCCTAGGGATCCACATCTTCAATCGGGTACTAGATCCGTCCACACCATCGCCCATACCTCTGCAACAATCGCCATTAATGGCGCACCAACCCGCGGCCTTGGGAAATGCAGAATACTGTGCGTTGCAACCATTTCCCGCCAAGATACATCGTCATGATATTTGAAAATATGCAGGGTCGAATTATCCCACATGCACCCCGCAGCAACCTCCTCATCACCTTATATACTAGGTCGCGAGCATATATGATGTCGGTGCTTTTGCTCCCGACGACACTAGTATAAACCTTCATCATCATCCTCCAACAGCATGATATCCTGTTGCTTGAAATATCACCCTGACGTCAGCATCATCATTGCAATATCACCTACATGATAATCACCTTCATCGGCACAACCTGATGCATCAGAGGAAGATCCTCCTGCTTAGCCGATACCAAATGTCTGGCCGATGAACATCCTGATGACGTCACCGTCATATCCTGCTGACGTCATCAGCATATCTGCCTATCGCGCACCTCCTCATATCCGGATGACGTCATCGTCATGTTTGCAAATATCGGGGGATCTCCACAAGATGATCAGTGTTAGAAATATGACCCCCCCGGACCTTGATGACGTCACCATACATCGGCATCAGGATGATATTCGGAAGATAACCGGATATTTGGAAATATCATCCTGATGCACACATATCATGTTGCACTGAAGCTCCACTATAAGATCGGGGTGATATATGAATATGTGACTGATATTTGAAATGATCACCCCCATTGGACAATGCATGAAGCCGACAGGCGAATATCTCCCTTCGGAAATATCATGATGCAGACAGGTAGAAAAACGGATATCACCCTGACATAAGAATGATGTCAGCATCATCAGGGTGATAAAACAACGAACATGAAGTGATAAAACAACATCAGGATGATCTTGACTAAGATCACCCGATGTTCAAATATGATGACCCCGATGAAGATCGGATCATACTTAGGACTTTGCAGCAACATCATCAGGATGATCTTAAGTAAGATCACCCAATGTTAGAATATCACCCCAGCGAAAGATCATGCTGACAGAAAATATGATGACCCTCGTAAGCAACATCAGGGTGATGTCTTGAAACATGATGATGATGACCTCCTCCAAAGAAAATATGATGCTGATGTTAAAACATGCTGAGGAGGCCCAAAGACTTAGAACTTTTTGGATTTTTTGGGAAGGTGCCTGCATGTTTATATGCTTGAAAACTGACTGCTCATGCAGGCACCAACAGTGGCTCTGTCTGGGGATGTGCAGGTGCAAGACTGCAGCGAGAACTCCAAATCTCTGGGATGCAGACCAGTCCCCTATCCATTGGGCAATAGAGTCAAACTTGCACCAATCTACATCATCAAACACATTATTTCAAAATAAAAATGGTGGCCCAGGGCCACCAAAAAGGAAAAACCAGACTTTTCCTTTGTCAAACACCTGATTTTCTTTTGATTTCTTCAAATGAAGCCTAAAAGCATTTAACTATCTGCAGCAAGCCCCTTGGCAATTATTTGTGCTGTTGCTCATTTCTTTTTCTTCAACAAATCTACAACTAGCTTCATCAGCATATATCATTATCAGTTGTAGAATGTCATCATCATATGAGTCACTGATGTTGCTTGGAAAAATAACAGACTCACATGAAACAAATGAATCCACATCAGAATTCTGCCCTTCCTCAAAAAATAAGAGCTCCTCTGCATCAAACATGCAATATTCAGGCACAAGCAACATCTCATAATCAAATTTATCTTGATGAACATATAGATATCCATCATCATCATGCACGGTAGTTTTGTCATTAATGTCCACCTGAAATGTCTCAAGAGAAGGCAGAAATAACTCAGAATGCAACCCTACACTGAAAGCTTCATAGTCACCCCTGCAATCAACACTATTCCCAACTGTATGAGCACACACATCTGTAATTTTCCCATCCACCTCTGAATAGTGACCTTGTTTTTTATCTTCACCAGTGCCCTGATAATCAAAAACAAAGTTTTCAACCTCTGCACTATGAAGGTGGCCAAAATCTTCAAGGAAACATTCATAATCAGCATCCAAATATATTTCATCATCTGAAAGGCTCACATATGCATCTGAATGTTGGCAATCACTAGCATATTCACTGCCATCCCTTGAATCAATATTTTCTATATTCAGAGTGAAGCTCTACATATCCACTTCATATAAATAATCAGGCATAACTGAGATATGCACACTGCTGCAAGACACAACTTCATGTATGTCTCTCATTTGATCAATTGGAGGGCACCTTGTGTCTACGGGCTTGTCTTCTAAAGGTTGATAACAATCTTTGTTTTCATTATTACAAGATGTGCTTACATTTTCTACAACATTTTCTTCATGCATCACATCATGGCTGCACACATTATTCTGAAATATATTTCCCTCTATACAATCATCTCTCAATGCACATACTGGGAGAGCTGAAATATATTCACTTTGATAACTGCTTTGACAACTTGCAGCCATGAAACCTACTGGCATTCCATATTTCTCATTGTTTTCTATGTCCATAGCAAATTGGAAAGCCTGGTGAAGTGTGACTGGTTCTTTATCTCTCAACAGATAACTCATTTCTTCATCAAATGCAGCCAAATAAATTGTCAAGCACAATGCATTATTAGGTCTCATATATTCAGGGATCTGCCTGAGCAATTTAATAAACCTAAGATTAAAGGCTGGAACCAGTTCCTCATCTTCCCTTTGGATATTCATAAAATGTATGATCAATGAGGCCACATCAAACCTTTCACCAAACTGCCCTAGGAATGCAACTTCTAAATCTATCCATGAAGAAACTGAACAAACAGGCAGGTCTGAAAACCATATCCTAGCATCATCTTCTAATGACTGAACAAAGAGTCTCATTACTACATCTTCATCCTCTACCTCATAATCTTCTATTAAATTACAAAATCTTTGCAGATGTTTGTTTGCCGATTCAGAATCTGATCCACTATATTTTGGCAAACATCTTCTAATTTTACTGGGAATAATATTTGGGTAACCATATATCCCTGTGAAATTTAGGGCTTTATATCTTTCAATAAAGAATGGCCTTCTCTGAGAGCACGACCAGGCTTGCTGTTCTAAACTCAACATTTTGAATCAAAGATGAATACCTGGATATATGTTGTAGCACTGATTGGTTCTTTCAACAGAGTCGCCACCTCTCAGAGAGAGGACAGAATGTCAGCAAGGCACTTTTGTTTTCTGGATTCATCACCCCAGCAGAGCACCACATGGTTCCTTTTTACTGCAACAACTTCACTGGAAACTAGATTTTCTAGCCCTCAGGTTACTTGACTCTCTCTGTCCCCAGTAGAGTCGCCATTTTGTTGGTGACTCAGATGGGCCACAAATATATCAATTTTTTTTAGTCCATCCCCAGCGGAGTCGCCATTTTTGTTGGTTTTTTCTTCTGAATCAGCATTAGGGTTTGCCACTTCTAATGCACAGGTAGATTCAGCCAACTAATACAGGAGGTTGCGTGAGCTCCTCCCCTTCACTTCTGGTTCTGCCGCACCAAGGGGGGTATCCCTATAACTCAAGATGTAACCTTGACTAGCTCAAAGATAGAAAGATCTAACTTGACAACAATAGGCAGAATACTCTCATGTATGGACCAAGATCTGTATGATAGATCACAAGGTGGGCAACGTTCTTGGACATATATGTCTGGTTAGGTATGAGAGCATGCGGGGGTTTCCTACTCCTAATCCTATAACTAACAGATGGAAGGGAGAGATGGTTTGAAATGGTGTTTGGATGCAAACCTGGACCTGGTATATAACCTCAACACAGAGCTAGATTGGTGCCTATCCAGGGCTTGGATTCGGTAGACATACACCTGTGAATGATTAGCATGAATAGCTAAAACTAGATTTCAGGGGGATACACATGATATCTGCCTTACAAATATCTCCCAATAAAGAGTGTTAAGCTGTCTATACTTATGGCATCCCTATTGCAGTAAGAAAGATACATGCAAAACTAGAGACATAATCAGCATAACACATGCAAACACAGCATTATTCATATAAGATTAACCATGAAATCAGTGGATTCATGCCAAATCGTACAACAGGAGATACATAAACTCACAAGTTTTGCTGCACAGAGCAACCAAAACCAGTTGTATCTTATTACAGAGCCAAAATGTCCAGTTTTCAACAACCTTCAAATGAGCAACACAACCTGCTATATACAGCAAGGAGGTGCTCAGCCTTAATTACATAGTTGACCAAAAAACCCGCCAGATACACAGTATCATCAGATTGGCGCTCAAACATTCAATGCAGCAGGTGGGAGAGGAGACAGGAAGAAATCTCGAGCCTTGCGCCGCCGCCTAGGGATCCACATCTTCAATCGGGTACTAGATCCGTCCACGCCATCGCCCATACCTCTGCAACAATCGCCATTAATGGCGCACCAACCCGTGGCCTTGGGAAATGCAGAATACTGTGCGTCGCAACCATTTCCTGCCAAGATACATCGTCATGATATTTGAAAATATGCAGGGTCAAATTATCCCACATGCACCCCGCAGCAACCTCCTCATCACCTTATATACTAGGTCGCGAGCATATATGATGTCGGTGCTTTTGCTCCCGACGACACTAGTATAAACCTTCATCATCATCCTCCAACAGCATGATATCCTGTTGCTTGAAATATCACCCTGACGTCAGCATCATCATTGCAATATCACCTACATGATAATCGCCTTCATCGGCACAACCTAATGCATCGGAGGAAGATCCTCCTGCTTAGCCGATACCAAATGTCTGGCCGATGAACATCCTGATGATGTCACCGTCATATCTTGCTGACGTCATCAGCATATCTGCCTATCGCGCACCTCCTCATATCAGGATGACGTCATCGTCATGTTTGCAAATATCAGGGGATCTCCACAAGATGATCAGTGTTAGAAATATGACCCCCCCGGACTTTGATGACGTCACCATACATCGGCATCAGGATGATATTCGGAAGATAACCAGATATTTGGAAATATCATCCTGATGCACACATATCATGTTGCACTGTAGCTCCGCTATAAGATCGAGGTGATATATGAATATGTGACTGATATTTGAAATGATCACCCCCATTGGACAATGCATGAAGCTGACAGGCGAATATCTCCCTTCGGAAATATCATGATGCAGATAGGTAGAAAAACGGATATCACCCTGACATAAGAATGACGTCAGCATCATCAGGGTGATAAAACAACGAACATGAAGTGATAAAACAACATCAGGATGATCTTGACTAAGATCACCCGATGTTCAAATATGATGACCCCGATGAAGATCGGATCATACTTAGGACTTTGCAGCAACATCATCAGGATGATCTTAAGTAAGATCACCCGATGTTAGAATATCACCCCAGCGAAAGATCATGCTGACAGAAAATATGATGACCCTCGTAAGCAACATCAGGGTGATGTCTGGAAACATGATGATGATGACCTCCTCCAAAGAAAATATGATGCTGATGTTAAAACATGCTGAGGAGGCCCAAAGACTTAGAACTTTTTGGATTTTTTGGGAAGGTGCCTGCATGTTTATATGCTTGAAAAATGACTGCTCATGCAGGCACCAACAAGGCTTTTCTTCTTTAGCCTCATTTCTTTGTGTTAATACTACTGTAGATGTATGCTATGAAGAAAATGAGTATATAAAAAAATCCTTGGTATAATCTGGACTGATTAGAACAAGAGCATTAGATATGGCTTTCTTGATATCTTCAAAAGTTGCTCTAGCTTCAAGGTTTCCACTCAATTTTGGCATCCTTCTTGAGCATGGTATTTAATGGTCTGACAATTTCTGCAAAACCAGTAATGAACTTTCTAACAAAATTAATCTTACCAAAATAAGATTTGAGCTCCTTCTTACTTCCAGGAAGTTGTATCTTCATGATGGATTCTACTCTCTCAGGGTTCATGATGATCCTATTCTCTTTTATCAGGTGACCTAATAACTTCCCTGTGGTTACCCCAAATATGAATTTCTTAGGGTTTAGGGATATTCCATAATGTTCACATTTCCTTAGTACCTTCCTGAGGTCTTCCACATGATTCCCTCTTTCTTTAGAGAAAACTGTCAAGTCATCCATGTATATGACTATGCATTTACCAATTAGCCCTCTAAAGGCTATATCCATCACTCACTGAAAGGTGGCTCCAACATTTATCAATCCAAAAGGCATGCATCTATAGGCAAATATTCCCCATTTTGTGGTGAATGCAGTCTTCAATCTATTTATCTTATTTACCATCAATTGGTTGTAACCTAAAAACCCATCCAAGAATGACATCATCTTTGCACCATTTACAATCTGCAAGACCTCATCCAGAGAAGGTAAAGGATAGTTATCCTTTTCAGAAGCTCTATTTAAATCTCTAAAGTCTACACACAACCCAATGTCACCATTCTTCTTCCTTATTGGGACCAAGTTTGCCACCCATGTGGAATGTCTCACAAGAAATATGATCATGGCATTAAGCAACTTCTTAACTTCTTCAAAAATGATGGGCTCCAGCAATGCATTGACAGGTCTTTGTTTCTATGTAAAAGGCTTGACATTTGGGTTTAAAGGTATAGTATGAGTGATAATTGATGTATCATAAGTTTTCAACTCATCATATGTCTAGGCAATGACATGAATATAATCTTTAAGTGCCTAGGTTATCCCTTCCAGTTCTTCTTTTGTACACTCTTTTCCAATCAGGACATTCCTTTTTTCATCATCATGTCTAATGTTAACTTGTGAATACTCTCCTCGCTCTTAGAGGGAGATCTTTCTGTTTCAGCAATTTGTCTAAATCAAACTCTCTTTCCAACTCTATCATTCCTTTAGGAATCTTATTTCTAGGCAACTCTAGGATTTCTTCTTCTTCCCAGATATGATCTTCCACATTTCTTTCATCTATGATTTGTGCATCAAAGACATCTCTATTAGAAATGAAGTCTATAATATGTTGATCATCATCAAACACTTGAAGGTTGACTACATTATCTGGTATAGAAGGTACTGACACTAATTCAACTAAAAATCTCTTCAAGCCAGATATGGACAATGGTTCCAAAGTACTTGCAGCTTGGACTAAGGCATCTGCCCTATGATTTTGTTCTCTAGGTACATGGGGTGATGTTGAATGCATCAAAATCTTTTATCAGATCCCATACCCTATTTCTGTAATTGGAAAACTTCTTGTAATTACAAGAATATATGCCTATTACTTGTTTTACTACCAATTCTGAGTCTCCATAGACATGCAGAATCTTCACTTTCTTTTTGAGTGCAAACAATATCCCATGAATCAAGCCTTCATATTCTATCACATTATTTGTGCATGGGAATTGCAAACTATATGCTACTAAGTAAGATTTACCAGCTGGATCAATAAGATGTATTCCTACTCTAGCCCATTGTTTTGATTTGGATCCATCAAACCTGAGGATCCATGGCCTATCCTCAGTTAAAGGCTTGTCTAGCCTTCTCTTTTCTTTTTAGTTCGGGTAGCTACACCATTTGATATCCATTTCAATTTTGGTGTTTCAATTTCCTCAAACTTCACCCTATTTGGCTAATGTGAAGCTGATATTTCTTCTTCTTCTTTAGCATTAGAAGGAAAATCGCTTGGACAAGGTAACATCTGCCTTTTTAGAATATGCAAACACAATGAACAAGTAGTTTCTAAATGTGGTACTTCATGTAATCTGCACCATCCCTCAATCAGGACATCATGTGGAGATCTTTGTTGTTGTACCATCTTTTGAATTTGTTTTGATAAAAATTCTTCAAACTTGGACAGATTACTGCCTCTATCTTCATCAGATAATTCATAATCTGATTCTACCAAGCAATCACTACTTGGGGTGATTCTCTTGTTACTCTTAACTTTACTCTTGCTACATACCAGAATTTCTTCTATCATCTAAATAGGACTTCCATCACGATATGTGCTTTCTTCTGTTCCTGTAGATGACAAACAAAAATCAGTATCACTACCACTATCTGCAGAACTTACCCTAGATGATGATGATGCCTCACTGCATACTTGTTCTAGTTCCATCATGTCTAAACAAGCATCACAGGTCTTTTTAGAATGCGCCTCATCATGTAACCTACACCATCCTTCAATTAGAACATTTTGAATAGGCATTTTTAACAATTGGCAACGTTGCACCTCTTTGGACAAGTGCATCTCAAAATTCTTGAAGTGATCTACCTTTATTTCATTTTCAGAGTTACAATCAAATTCTAAAATTATCCTATCATCCTGAATATCATCATCATGAATATGAACATCATACATGAGGATCTCCTCTATCCTGACGGTTTGGGGTTTGATGGAGTAAATTCCAGGGTCTACATCCATATACATGATCTCATTAGTTTTATTATATTCAGTGATCATATGCTTCATGCAAGGTTCAACATCTATCCTTATTTGGTTAGGTATTCCTTTCCAAGGTAACCACATGTGACTAAAATCAGTGGACATATATCCATGAAGTGTTTTTGACCAATCTCTGTTGAGTAGCATCCCATAGGTATTAGGCATATCAACTACCTGAATATCAATGTAATATTGGATTCTTGGATCTGATGCTAACTGCATATGAATGTGAGTCAATTCTCCTACCACACTCACCTCTATTTTATCTAATTGTGTTACTTTCTTCAGTGACTTAGCAGGATGCAACACTAAGACATTGCATATGGACAGGGGCATTACATTAGTAGATGCTCCAGAATCTACTAAGCAATTATGCAAATTCTTATTGAACATCCTTATAGTAAGGAGAAAAGGAGGTGACTCAGTTTTGTCTCTGTAAAGAGTCATGTGTGAAGTCTCTACAACTTGAATAGTAGCTGGAGCTTTGTGTTTAACATTAACATCCCTAGCAGCATGATCTTTATTCCCAATCTGACCTGAGGTATGACTATCCTCTTTTGGAGTAGGATCATCTAAGGATTTCATGAAGGCTTTTTTGATAGCTGGGGTTTTTAGTAGTTCTGATAATGATAGATTGATTTTGATCTTTTTCATTTCATCTACTAAATATGTGACCAATTTATTAGATTTAGGAGGTAGATTACCAGCTTTTGGTGCTGTATTCTGTGGTGCTAAGTTTTGAGCATTAACTTTGGGAAATCTAGGGTTATTGCTTGCCTTAGGATCAGGAGGAGTGTTGAAATTATTTGGAGGCAAGGATGTAGTCAAAGGACCAGCAGGCCAGTTTGAGTTATTCCTTAGATTGTAATGATGCCTACCCTGATATTGATGTTGATAAGCATGTACTTCTTCATGTTCAATTGATGGCTCATTTTCATCTTCAAATGGAAAAAACATAATTTGTCTCAAAATCCATGGCTGACTCTTCACATCTTAAGGTGTAATTCTAATGAGGTGACATTACCTGCTGATGAGGATGATTGATGAAACTTTCTAGCACTAAGGCAGAATCATATCCATAGGGGAGAATTTCATTTCCTTCAACACAAGGTGGATTACCTGAAGTATTAGATACTTCAGCTTGG
This sequence comes from Cunninghamia lanceolata, assembly GCA_027924645.1. Taxonomy (NCBI): domain Eukaryota; kingdom Viridiplantae; phylum Streptophyta; class Pinopsida; order Cupressales; family Cupressaceae; genus Cunninghamia; species Cunninghamia lanceolata. The sequence continues at coordinate 14,248,975 of BSBN01000472.1, read as the reverse complement.
AATATACTGGCAGCAATCTTGAACTGAGGACAATCCAACTCTGCATGAGCATTGGTGTTATGTTTCCTACACCAATTTGTAAGGGTTGCCTCTCCCAAGTTCACTCTAGTGGTCTACTTAGGTTCACTAGGAGACTGAATATCTAGGGGTTATGGCAGAGAACCATTGTTTGGCCTAATGTTCCACACTCTAGGCTATCTAGGGGGATTATTGTTACCATTGTTGTTATTGTAATTGTTATTATATCCTCTATTAGGATAATTAGGTCTATCATTGGCATATCCTCTATTATGATTTGGTTGAGAATAGAAATTCTGGCTCCTCAAGTTAGTGATCTCATTAGTGAGTTTCCTCAACTATGCTGATATCTCTTTAATTTCTTCCTTCTCCTCCTGAACCTTAGCTATTACATTCTCTGTTTGAGGTTTGAAGAAGGAAGATCCATTGTTATTGTTACTAGACTGTTCCACAACCTGAGGCACCTGTGTATGTCCTGGATGTTGTAACAGTTCACCATTTCCATTTGGAGGTGGCATGATAGTGAGTGGAGGTATCTGTAAAGGATTGGCACCATAACCGGAGGTATCATGGCTCCATTGGTCTATTGCTGAGCAGGATATATAGGATAAGCAGGGAGTGTAGGAAATGGAATATTAGGTGTTGGAGCAGGGATCATCTACTGACTGACTTTGACAGCCTCTTCAAAAGATCCTGTCAAGCTTGTGACACCAGGATGTGCTCTCCTGATAAACATAGAAGTCAAGGGATCTAAGGCTGAGTAGTATATGCTCCTAGCAGCTTCGTCTATTATAATATAGGGAGCAACTAGCTTTGAGAGCATCTTTTGGAATCTTGCATTGAAATGAGCAATAGGTTCTCCTTCAAATCTCTTGATTGTGGAAAATAGATGATAATTCATTAAAGGGTCTATAGGTATTTTGAATCTATCCTTAAAGGATTTTTCCAAGGTGGCCCATGAACCGACTGAACCTTGACCAAGACTGATATACCAGTTATATGCCTCTTCCCCTAAGGAAAATGGAAATAACATGCATACCACATCTTGATGCTCAATTCTAGCCCTACAATAAGCTTCCTTGAATGTTCTAATGTGATCATTAGCATCCTGATATGGATGATATTTAGGACAAATCTTATAAAGATTTTTAGGTAAAGGATGATATGCAGTAAAAGTCAGAGGTGACTCTGCAGTAAAGAATGACATTGTGACTAGTGGAGGTTGAACTTGAGGTGTGACAGGTAGTCCATTAGGTGTTTGCAACTCAATAGGAGTTATAGGAGTATGTTCTGGTGAAGCTCTTGATGCACTAGAACTAGGAGAATGATGAATATCTATTGTTCTAGGTCTAAATCCCCAGATAGGCAATTCTTCAAAGAGTCCACTGGATCTAGACCTGGTATCTGGCTTGAGAGCCAAGATTTCTTGAATTTAAGGAAAACTTGGCTTATTTACTATAAAGATTAGTTGAAACTCCCTAGCAAAGGTTGTATTTATGATTATGATCTAAAACTGATTGGATATTTATGCAATATTTGCAAAAATGATGCAAATATGAGGTGATATACAACTTTGGGACACAAGCAACTAGATATTAGGTCTCTTAAGCAGACTATCTCAAAGCTTTAATGAAAGACTTGGAATAGAGCTTATCTTTGAAACATTACGGTGATCAACCACAAAGCTTGAAATATTTATGCTCAATTTTGAAAACTTTGCAAACGATAAGCATGCACAGACTTAAAACAACAAATCTTTGCATATGACTTGAAATACAGAACTGCATGAGTATTACCTTTCTATCTACATCATCAAATCAAACAAATCTACTAATGATGAGGCCCTCCTTCTAGCGCCAATTTATGTTGATGATGATTGTTATTCATAACAACATGCATAAAAATTTGCACAACAAACCTTTATTATCTTGTAAAGTATGATCAACTTAGGATAAGTTGATGACTCCAAGTCTCCGTTGATCAGGTCATGATCATCTGACAATACTCAGAGGTTGATGTGACATGCTATTTTCCATTTCAAGGGGTTTTACATTTGTCTTGATGATTAGTATTGTTTCGTTTCCTATAAATTTACTCCATAGAGAGGTTATTCCTACTATATTTCCAAAGATAGATGATATATTTACAAGTTTGATCAATTCTTCTGATCATTGATCATTCTAAACTTGTTCTTTCTTCTACACTATATATTGACCCAAATGTTGTGTCTATAAGTGGATATTTGCATGTATCTCCTGGATATTTGTATGAGTTTGCATGATATTTGTCAATTTAACATGCTTTTACTCTAAGTATGCTAGGTATTTCCAATTATCTATGGGATATCAACATATTTCATGTTATTTGCTTTTAATTCTCTATTATTTGTAATTATGGTGATGATTTGTTATGAAATTGAAAGACATTTAAAAGAATGCTTCTAATTTTAGTGAATCTTTAGCCATTGAACCACTTACATACAAGATACATTCATGAGGAGAAGAAATCAAACCATAAGTCACCAGGATGTTCCACAGCTAGTTATGGATGATGCTAACTTCAGAGGATAAGGAATGAAAACAACACATGCAGGCTAACAAGCACTCTAAGGGACACAGCTGATCAAAGCATGTATCAAGATTTCAAACATAGATTACTCAAAATTTATGATGATTTGTAATCAAAATGTCTTCTCTTTCATTCAATATGCATAACATGTACATTTACAACAACTTTGAAATGAGTCCTGATATTTCAGCAATCAAATTTCAATTAAGTTTTGAATGTTCAAAATATGGTACCCCTACACCTTTTATAGAATAAGGTGAGGAGGCAGTTACAAATGACCTACGGTTAGGATTTGTCAATTAATATCAACCATGGATAATTAAACTTTGACTCAGTCAACCTTTCCTCATGGCACAAGTTGCCAGCTGGCAACCATCTGGATGACTCATTATCTCATGAGTGCCTTATGCATATGTTCCCTTGGTGATGCATCTTCATTCATTCTATGGGTTCCTCCTCTTCATCTTATTCTTCTTCATCATGATCATCATCTTCATTTCTTTCGGTATCACTGTCACCCTGATGTACACCCTCCTATATATGGACCTTCATCGCTGTCCCGATGTTCTCATATGCCTGCACTATTTTATCTACCTCCCCGCCATCTTGGATTTTGGCTTTGGTTATGACATGCTTATGAGACTGGAATTTAGCTTTGACCGCATCCAGCTTACCTTTTCTGTTGTTTAAAGTCTCATTATAAGTTTACACCTTGACTTTTATTCTCATGATCTTATTCATCACTTCTTTCGTCAAGTGGGTGAGGGGGTCATCCGCTACCGGCTGGAAATTATCATGCAGAGCCTTGATAGAAAAGTATGCATCTTGATTTTCAATCTTTCCCTCTACTTTCCCTTCTAAAGCTTCAAGGATCTCTGCTTCATATGCCATCATGTTGTGCAGCTTTATACTTATATCCTTGAGCTTGCCACTACATTTATTTAGGATATCACATTCAAACTTGATATCCTCATACCATATATCTATTAGAAGGGTAGTGTTATTATTCAACACTTGGTTATTTATTAGGATTTGAGGATCAATCCTCTTCATTTCATATAAAGTAGTTAGGTCTTTTTCCAATTAGAATGACCGCTTCCCTGTTTCATTTTGCATTTTGTCTACTTTTCTCTTTAAACTACTTAAAGAATTCCACCTCTGTAAGGAGGTTCTCAAAACATCCTCAGCTCCAGTGAGGGCTGATAGCATCCATTTCTTCATGACCATGGCTTCATGCTTCATGAGGTCCAACTTGTTGACCTCTTCCTGGGATATGACAATCAATGGGACTGCTGAATCAATTGGTGTATTACCAGGGTTAATCAACCCTTTTATGTATGAATGCAGTTGAGCAATGTGCTCTTTATGTTATTTATTTTTCTCTTTCTCCTTCTTTACCCTTTGGGTCAAAGAATCAATGATATACTTCCCTTCCTGACCCTCTTGGTCCTCGTTGGCAAAACCCAAATCAACAGTTGTGATTTGGAACTCTTCAAGGGTGATCTTGCCCTTCTCTTTCTCTACAGTGGGAAGTGCTAATTGTGTAGTCCTTTTGCTTGTAGCAGGATCTCTTCTAATAGCTAATGTCAATCTGGCTTTCCTCTTGGGCTTCATTATTGTCTCTACAAACAAGGTGGAAACATCAAATTCTTGAATTTCAGGACCTTGTTCCATACCTATTTCTTTCTCCAACCACTGAGGCACTTCATCTCTAGATCCTTGACATCCTTTATCATCATCATGTCCTCCATGATCTCTAGTATCTGCTTCTATTCTTGGTTGGGAAGGCAATTTCTTAGTTTCTTCCTCATGGAGTTCCTCATGAGGGGGATCTTGTTGCATCTCTTCCTGCTGAGGGACTTCTTTCTGTGGAGGAGGATCCTATGGAATGTCCACATTATGATCCTATGCCTTATCCTATACTCCCTCTTTCTAAGTTTTATCCACTTTAGTATTTTCCTCATCTTGAGGCATGTTGACATCCGTGGTTGTCTGTGTGTTTGGGCTTGGTGCATCACCCTAATCTTGGGTAACTTCTTGCTCTACACCTGAGGCATCGATGTCTTATGTCTTAAGGTCCTCATGACCTGATTTATCTTTTTTTCCTTGATGTCCCTTAGTCTAGGTAGTAGCATCACCTGATGTATCTTTATCACCCCTGCCTTTCTACTGGACTTCTACTATCTTTGGCTCAGTGGGTATCTCATGTTGTTGCTGACCCATATCAGGAGCATTGCTCTCTTTTTCTACTTGCTTGGTCACTTCAACCTTTTCTGTCACCTTAGGTGCACCTTCTTTGTCCTTGGTACTTACATCCCCTCTATATGTTAAATATATAACCGCAGGGCTAGTCACCTAATCGACCAACTTGTCAAGCCCGATTTGTTGGGCTACCCTCTCTAGGCTATTTTCTTTTATTTCCTCTGTTTTCTTCACCTCCTCCAATACCACCATTTGTGCTAATGGGGCCCCATGTGGAGTCATGCGGGTACTAGAGGTGAGAGTTTCCATCCTTTGAGAGGCTACATTCTGCACTACTTCATCATCTGATAGGTCCACAGTATCCTCTAAGGAGAAAGAACCACCTTGACCTGCCTTGGAAGCCTCTTTTTGTTGTTCTTCTGCCTTCTCAGTCTTAAACTTTATTATGGTGGGAAGTGGAACCTCATGTTGCAATTCCTTCCTAAATACTTCACCACCGGCTCCCCTCAATACAATGGGATCAGCCCTGATATCACCCCCCATGGATGTTCTTTGCTTCTTGGGAGGTGATGTTAGTGGCATCACCTTCCTCTTCCTACTGACCATCATTGGGTCATCACCTACAGGTTCTTTATTTACCAGCTCTTCTTCAAATGGATATCTTCTTTCACCTCATGCTCTGAGGTTTGGCCCTCCTCCTATACTTCTATAATTTCTACAATTGGCCTCAGGATCCTCTTTGTCTTTGGTTTATCCATCAGAGGCAGTGTAGATGATGCAGACGCTTGTCCTCATGTTGATGCACCTGCAGCTAGTGTGGCAATTCTTTCAGTTATCACCCTCTTAGGTTCATCTTCAATTTTCTTACCTCTAGGGGGACTCTTCCTCTGTTTCTGGGTAGGTAACCTTTCTCCATTTGACTTTCTTTTCTCACTGAGGAAGTCATCATAATCCTCATTAGGTATTTCTTGCCTTTTCTTCTTGGTATCTACTATAAGGGCCACACCCTTCCTTTTCAATTTGTTTATTTGTTAATCCAACCAAGCCCGGGTTAACTGCAACACCCCACCTATAAATTGATCCAAGGAAATGTCCTCTGATTGTGTTAGATCAGGAGCTGATATGGTGTCATTGTACACCTTCTTGTCTTCATATTCATTTGACATAGTTTTTCCATCATCCTTCTTTAGCCGTACTAGCACTGGGATGCAGTCAAATGTCCTTATCTGGTTCAAGGTGAACCTATGGTATTTTCTTCTTCTCACCTCAGTTTCATCCTCACAATCATTCTAGAAATCCTCCAGATGTTTCTGATGAATAGGTTTTCCCACTATTTTATGCATCTTACCATAGGGGTCATAAGATCTAGCCAATGGAAATGGCTGCAGATACATCAATTTCAGACCTCGCATGACATGCTTTATGCTCTATGAATCTGAGCACATATACCAACCCATAGGCACTGGAAATAGTATTGGAGGTATCTTCTTTTGTGCTTTGTATGCCTCCACTATGGTAGACACTTGTCTAAGAAATTCCATCAGGACCACCCCATCGGTAGGGTACCTTGGTAGCATAAGGGGTTGTCCTTCAAATCCCTCTATTCTTATATATGAAAATGTGGCAAACTGGATGAACCAGGCACCGTGTCTATAAACAACTTCTTAAGCTTCCATGCTCAGTCTCTTAGTTTTGTCCTCCTTCATGGTTCTGACTAGATGCATAGAGAATGCATCATTCACCAATTTATAATCTAGGAGGTAGTTCTTTCTCTGTAGCTGAGGATAGTGATCCCATATGTGGGCATCATCTACATCACCGCTAGCTTTACCCACTATAGTCAAGTCATCAAAGGTTCCCTTGTATGCACATGCGTACATAACAAATGAGGTCATATAAAATGAGCATTCTTGCCCTCCCAGGTTCCTCATCCCTTCATCCAGTCCATCACTGATGACCTTGGCCCATAATGGCTTGTTATCTATATAAAGGACCATCTAGATGATTCCAAACATCCAATTCTTAAAATTTCTAGCATGAGTCATACTTGTCATCCTACTGAGCAAGGCAATCATGTACTGGTACTCATCATCAAAATCAAATTTATACAAGTGTATGGGTAATTTAGTTGAGGCAGTGTAGGTGCTGCTCTTCGACCTCCACTGGTGCATCCTCTTCCTTGCATTCTTCTTATTCTTATTGTACTTTATATCTAGTTTATGTAAATCTACACTAACCACCTTCTTTCAAACTGGCAGGTTAAACGTAGAGGTGATGCCCTTAATTGAAAAGTCGGTATATACTCTTCCATGCTTCTCCACCCGTCTAGTCTCAGGAATATAGTTCCTGGCACACTCCACTACCAGCTTTGGGGTGTCCATGGCATATGGAAATCTAGCTACATGCCACATTCCTGAAACATTTATTGCATCTAGAAGGGTATTGTCTTTATCATGATCTATTCTGGTTGACCATACTGCCAGGTCTTTATCTCCTTGGTGAGTGTCACCAATGATGCCATACTTGAATTGTACCCCTTTGGGCTGAACAAACATGGGTTTAAGAAAATCTAAATCAGACCTATTCCATTTGAGGTCTGCCATGGACTCCTGCAATAAGCATAATTTATCTTACTCTACAATATCTATACACATTCATACAACACTATGTATCTCTACGACATCATGCATACTCTATTCATTATTCTTTACTTCATCATGATATGCATATTTATAGAGTCAAACCATAAGAAAGAACATACTACCTAAACATGCAGAAAATGACAATAGGATGGTTTTCAATTACTTACTTGATAATGCTTTCCTTCTGGGATAGATGGGTGATTATGGAAAAGGACCGCAAATGCTGAGGATCACCCGTTCCATTACACTGGAAGATCTAGTCCGTTCACTAGTAGCTATATGAGGGTTTGACTTCTCTGCTCTGTAATTCCTCATTTTTTTGCAAAGTAAATAAAAATAACCTTGGAAAATTACCTTTAAACACATCCGTAGGGCAAATTAGGGTAAAACTGAGTTAAATCGATTAAATCCATTGATCCTCTACAGAGACTCCATGGATGATGCCAAGTGTTTGAATTGTATTCGCAGTCGGTGGGAATCTATCTACCGCATTTAAATGCATTTAATGTCAGGAAACAGGGAGGGGGGTGATCTTCGAAAGATTAGGTGATATTCAAAATATGACCCCCTTTGGATAAAATGACCCCCCACCTTTGAGTGGCAAAACTAATGCAAGAGAATTAGGTTATGTCGTTAACGTTGACCATATGTAAATCAGGTCATGAATTTAAGATCAGGGGATGTTCAAAATATGACCTCATAAACAAAATGACCCCCTTTGGATAAAAATCGGGGTGACGTCACCATGTTCACAACCTTATTTAAGCATTGTGTTGTAATGACGTCACCGTCATATTATTGAATATGGCAGGCATAAAAAATATACCTTCGTGAGGTAAACTAGAATGATGACATCATCGGCATATTAGCATAGGGTGATATTTTGTGAAGAGGGTAATATTCGTAAGATGATGGAGATTAAAAATATGACCCCCACAGAATATGTGAAGTTTTTTGACGAGTAGATAATAGCTATCGCGTAAAATTGATGTCCGCACTTTGCGGACCAAGTGATTATCAGGTGATAAACTTATATCGGGGTGATCTTATATAATATGATTGACATTTGAAATATGACCCCCCCAATCGGAATACCAGGTTTAACCAAAACTTTGACTCACCATAACTTTCTTCCCTTAAAGAATTTTGGGGTGATCCAAAAGGCAAACCTGCATGGAATTTCATGTACTTTCCAACCATGATGTTAATAATGTGGAATATTGACTTTGACAATTGACCTCATCATGATGACCTATCTAGCCTCCTGTAGGGTTATTTGAATGACTTAATTTTACCAGACTGCCCAAAGCAGAAAAATAACAAGCCAAAGCAACAAGAAAAAGTTGGGTCCCTATTTTGTCAAGTCAAAATGGGGTGTGTTGTGTAACCATACAACACCACTCCATGGCTATTTTCACAATGGTGTCTCGACCTTGTAGGTAAGATACATCCCTCCTCTTCCAATGACCATAAATTCATAATTACTGCCACTAAGTATTTTACAAAGTGGTTGGAAGCTATCTCCATGACCTACATAACCAATAAGTAGATTACTAAATTTATCCTGAACTATATCATTTGCCAATATGGTATCCCCATGGCTATAGTAACCGATAATGGTAAACCTTTTAAAAACCAAGATGTCTGTGCCTTATGCACATAGTACCATATCCAACATTAGTTTTCTACGCCATACCATCCTCAAAGCAATGGGCAGGCTGAGGCTTTGAACAAAACAATCCTAAAAATACTCAAAAAGACAGGCAATGAAGTCGACCGTGATTGGCATCTCCAACTTAATCCAGCCCTTTGGGCCTATAGAACAAGTATCTGAATCCCAACTGGAGCTACACCCTATGCTTTGGTATATGGAACTAAAATTGTTTTGCCTATAGAGGTCAAGATCCCATCACTCTGTATCTCCCTACAACATTTGATAGATAGAGAAGAATACAGAGTATCCATGCTACATGAATTAGAGCTTCTAGATGAACGATGTCTTTCAGCATTAAATCATCTTCAGGGCTACCAGAACTGACTACATCGCAGCTACAACAAGAAAATAAAAGAAAGGTGGTTCCAAGTAGGTGATCTAGTCTTGAAGGAAAATCAGAGAAATTTGCAGGATAGGGAAAAGAATGGTAAATTTGAGCCTAACTGGTTGGGCCCTTTTGTCATCACAACAACATATGGAATAGGGGAATACTCCCTAGCAACACCTAAAGGAATTCCTCTTGACGAACCCATCAATAGTGTTCATCTCAAGAAATTCTATGCCTGATCCTTGGGAATATCCTAGCAAAAAAGAAAAAAAAAAGAAAAAAAGTAGAAAATAACAAAAAAAATAAAAAAAGTAGAAAAATAACAAAAAAATAGAAAAATAACAAAAAAATGTTCGTCCTCTGGTGAAAACCTAGTAAACAGGTACCTTGGATAAGTACCATAGTGAAAACTTGGCAAACAGGTGCTATGTGTAGGAGTCATCACTACCATCTATTCGGTCTTCCCATCTATCCATCTCATTTCATAATAAAATCCATCCATCCATAATAAAACTTGTTGACCTTCACATTCCCAATTGTCCATCTATCATGGCTTAGGAATTGGTTAGTGTCAAGCATTCTATCCATGTCCCATCCATAGTCAGTTTCATCAATAGTTAGTTTCACTCATAGTCAGTTCCATCCATAGTCAGTCCTTTCTCCATGATAAAAAAACCCTTTACCGGAATGGGGTAAGTTTCCTTAACCTAAGGCTAGGAATGGATCCTCATTTACATCAAGGATAGTTTTCACACTTTCCCTCCTTAATCAATACATTCATTACACCACCTAGAACTACATATCATCATCATCATCATAATGTGCCTTGATCCCATGGATACAGGGTATGTAGGTAGTCTGGAATACAAAGGAAGTATCCAGTACTCAGGCACATACGATTCATCCCATCATCCATCTCAACCCATAATAAATTCATCTTTATCACTTCATCCATTTATCACAATCGATCCTATCCATCTACCACCCAGACATGACTAACTTAAGCAAAAACAAACTATGCATCCTTGTGGAAGTTTAAAAGTGCTTATCAAATCTAAAATAGAAAAGACTACTCCTAAAATAGCAATATGTCACTGCATTCCATTTGCCTAGATATCTAGGTACATATCTATACATCTTGGGTCCAAAACCTTTAATGGATACATCTTTCCTATGATAAGGCCTCAAATCTGGAATACCCTCTTTGGCAAGAAAACATGTTGGTTGTCTATTTGTGTTATCAGTTGGTCATTTTTTGCTTTTGATTTATCTTTTTCTCCTATCTAACTACTTAGTTAAAGCTATTTTGATTTATGTATAATCTTGGTATGTGGTGACAACAGTATGGATTGGGGCATAGTCATTGCTTTTGTATGTTGTGTTTGAGGGATGATTTTATTATCCTATTAGGTCTAATATCTATCTTGTGTGTGATGAGATTAGCATCTTGCATATCAATATCTTTTACATCTGAGGCTCTATAAAGACCTTTGTATTAAGACAATTCTACGCTAAGACTATTTTCCATTCACTTATCCGACAAGGTTCTATTATACCTAGTAATAATAAGCTCAAACCATTTGTTTGCAGAGTCAATTGTCTTATGCATTAGATACATGGTCACCCTAGTTCTTATACCTTGGTGAATAATATCGGTATGCTATATCAAATAAATGATTGCTCTAGTATACTATTAGCATAAATTCTCCTGGGGATAAAAGTACAAACCTATGTCACACTTTATAAATGAATCGACTAACATAAAAAAAAATTCTTAACTTCGACCACATAATAGTGGTCTTTATGTTTTGAATTTCAAAATGATGTAAACTAAGAAAATGTAGATCTCTTGTTGAAGTTCATTGCTGTAATTTTTCAAATTTTTTAAAAATTGTTTTGATATTTTTCTTATCAATTTAAGAGCAGATTTTGTAATGCTGAAAATTTCAAGAAAAAGTGACGTTCAGTTGACGTCAAGAAAAAAATAGAAAAAAATTGCATTTTCCCCTAATTTTTTTCCCCAAATAGGCGACTTCAATATCTAGGGCATGGAAAAAAAATTGAATTTTTGATCTATATTTTTCTCGTAATAATGTTTTAAAGTCAAACTTACCCGAATTTGATAGTTTTTAGTTGACGTCAACTATTGTTTAATTTTTTTTCATTTTCAAAAAATAAATTATACCCTTTTGAAGAAAATTCTCTCCTCTAGGGCATCATATATTGTCCAAATTTTTTTATCATGTTTTACTATTTTTTTAAATTTCAAATCAGCCTCTTTTTGAACTTGAACAACCTACTTGCATTATTTTCAAATATTTATATCCTAAAATTACTATATATATATATATATATATATATATATATATATATATATATATATATATATATAAATCACTATATATATATATATATATGGATTCAGCACTCTGAGCTCTACAAAAAGGTATTTTTCTTTTTCTTTTTTTAAATAATTTTGATTGTAGAAATATTTAGCAGAAGTTGAAAGTTCTAGAAAATTTAAAAAAATGGTGACTTCACTACCAAGTAGGATGCCACCTAGATAGATTCGGCTAAAACTATTTGTGTGTTTTTTTTTTAGAATTTGTTTTTTTTTGGCTTTTTAAATATTTTTAATTATTGAATTACAAAAAATTTAGAGAAAAAAAATATTGATTTCGACAAGAGTAGAGTCATATTAAAAAACACCATGATCTGAAACTAATTTGGACTAAAAATCTTTTTTTTTAATGCCTTTTTTTGGCTTTTTTTGGTTTTTTTAATTATTAAATTATAGAAATTTAGAGAAGAAAGAAACACTGATTAAATCATGTAATTGATTAAATCATTGATTTATTGAATGTAGGTAGATCTTCAAAAATAAAGGTTAAAGTATTTGTATGTGTTATTTTTGTATGCAAGTGAATTCAAATTTGAGCAATTTGTGCTGGGCAATAAAAAGACAAGAAAAAATGTTGTATGATTAAAAAAGAGATACTACAAATGTCAATAAAGGGACATCTACTCAAGAACAACTGATGGAAATTGTTGATGACCAATGAGTATAGGTACCAAAACAAATTGAAAGTGGTGATAGAAATATTTTCCTTGGTATGGAAAATCTGATGGAGATGGATGAGGATTCTCTTTTCAATAATATTTCATCTAAAGATATGTAATCTAGAAGCACAGTAAAATTACACTCTAAAAGAATATGGGATGATTTTTTTGAAAATAAGTCTATAATTGGAAGAGCACAGTTATTTGCAAAGTTATTTAGGAGGAAAGAGATGACCCTTGTTTTGGAGTTGTTAGGGGTTGATAATAAGAAAAAGTCATTAGGTTCATTAAAGTAAACAATAGTTGAAAACCTACAAGAAGCATTGAATTCTATTGAAAGCAAGAGTTGACTTGTTGATTTAAGTACTGCATGTAGAGCATTGATGACTGTAATTTCTAGTAAGAAATTATCACATAGAAGACAAGTTCAAGCAATTTCCCAATTACTCAATGTTTCTAGGAGAACTATTCAAAGATATATTACAAAGAGAAATAGATTGGATGGAAATATTGAGAATAATTGGGTAAATATTTACAGGGTTCCTCGAAAAGATAAAATCTCAGAAGATGTAAAGGAATAGGTGATTGAATATTGGACTAGCCACTCTCGTGTTTCTTCCAATAGAAGGGACACTATATAAATAAAAGATGAAAATGGTACAAAAATTTCACATCCAAAACATTTTATAGATACAACACAAAGTAAACTTTTTGAAGCATTCAAGCAAGAATTTTCAAATGTGAAGATTTGTCAAATGATGTCTGAGAGACTATGACCAAGTTTTGTATGTATAAATAAGGTACGTGAGACTTGTTGTTGTCAAAATCATGTTGAATTTCATCTACACCTATAGTCATATAAAAAAGCTATGGCAGTAATTAATCCAAATATAGTCATCCCTGGAAGTACAACACAATTTGTGAAGTCTCTTCTATGTGAAAAATTAGAAAATTCAGATGAATTCAAAGTGCAGTGTATAAAAATTTATGTAATGATTGTGGAAATTTGAAGAATCTTGTACAAGTTGAAAATATTGATCATTCAATGCAAGTTATGTGGAAAAGATTTGAATATGAGAAATACTCAACAAAGTCAGGAGTTGAGAGAAGAAAAATTGTTCTCAAAGAGAGTGAATTGTCTTACAATGAGTTTTGATGAAGGGGGTAAATCATAAAACATGCAACAACAAAAATTGTACACAAAAAATAGAACTTTCTTTTATTGATTTGGACAACTTACTATATTATAGACACTCAAATATAATCAGAGGAATCAACCCTCCACAGGCTGCAACACATTACAGCTTCCTCTCACAAGACTTTAGAATCATCTTCCTTCTATAACCCCAAATCAATGAGGGTTTCTATTTTCCCGCCTATTCTTGACTCCACACTTGCCCCCTTAACTCTACTGCTGCCCAGGATTCCCAAAATAGTCATAAATAGAACTTTTTGGTAGCCTCCAGCTAAATTTCAAAATTTGCAACTCCCTCCAAAAGTAGGTCAACTTCCAGGAAGCATAACTTTTGATTTGGGTGTCTGATTGACTAACCATTTTAAGGGCTGGAAAGCTTACAATGTGAACTATCACATCAGAAATCCGTAAATAGATTTCTGTCAACTTTTTGGGACATTATGGGATGTTTTAGTTCCTTATATCTCATTCTATAAATTTTTAGGGGCTTTTCAGAAAATAAAAACTTTAATATCTTTCAGCTCACAAATGATCTTTGCTTGATTCCTTCGCCAAAGGTCTTATATTTTTGTTATGTAACTTTATGTAAGTTTTCACTTCAATCTGCACCCAAATGCAAACTTTCCTAAAATGGCAAGTAACCTTTCCAAAATTGGTAGTTTGCTATTTTTAGCAGTTTGAAAAAAACTAAAAGTCCTACATCATTATTTAGGAGATTATGGAACCAAAAACACTAATTATGGAAATAAATGAAAACATCTGCAATGATTTTGAATTAACTCATTTTTGGGTGATGCAAGATTTCCTTACACCACTAGATGCTCCTGCATCAGACACCCAGGGTAATTTGAGAAGTGACCCTGTCACGTCTCAGGGGTTTGTGTGAGGAAAACCCAAATGGTCAACCTTTGCATTAGACAACCAAGAAGAATCTTCAATAGGCCTTCCTTTCTATTTCATCAGATATTCTTCATATTACATATTCTGAGTTCTTCCCACATGGCTATCCAAGATCTCTTCTATCTTCTCCATTGAAGTAGATATTTGAATACTCCACTATTCTTTTATTGTTCCATCCTCTGTGCCACCCTCATGATATTCTGTTAAATCAAAAATGTTGAACACGGAGGAAATATTAATCCCACTTGGTAGCTCTACCTCATATGCATTTCTTGAATCATGCTTCTTCAGGATTCTGCACGGTCCAAATTTCTTCATTTTCAACTTGTTGTACGTTCCAATTGGGAAACTTTATTTTCTCAAGTGAACCATGACTTCATCTCCTACCTGGAACTCCTTATACCTCCTCTTCTAATCTACCTTAGCCTTGTACTGATGATTCATCTTATTAATGTGCTTTCTCACCTCTTCATGCAAATTCTTTAGATGTTCTGCAAAGTCTTCAACTTCAGCACTTGTCTTTTCTCCTTTATCCAGCTTCCTTAACTTAGAAGCATTTCTTGGGCTATTGCCATATACAATCTGGAATGGTGATTTACCAGTACTCCTATTGACAAAATTGTTGTAAGTAAATTCTACCTATGGTAAAATCAAATCCCATCCCTTGGGCTTATCTCCTACTAAGCATTGTAGCAAGTTACCAAAACTCCTATTCACCACTTCAGTCTATCCATCAATCTATGGATGGTGTGCAGAACTAAACTTCAAATTTGTCTTCAACTTCTTCCACAGTGTCCTCCAGAAATAACCAAGAAACTTGGTGTCTCGATTTGAAACAATGCTCTTAGACCATGTAGTCTCACCACTTCCCTGAAAAATAATTCAGCAATATGAATAGCATCATTAGTCTTCTTGCAAGGAATAAAATGTGCCATCTTTGAGAATCTATCCACCACCACAAAAATGGAATCATGTCCTCTTTGTGTTCTTGGTAAACCAAGAACAAAATCCATACTAATATCATCCCATGTCTTCTCCGGTACAAGTAATGGTTGGTATAGCCCTGTATTCTGACTTGTTCCTTTTGCCATATGACACACTTTGCAACTCTACACAAATTTCCTCACATCCTACTACAACTATAGCCAATAATAATTTTCACCAACAATAGCAATGGTCTTATCTTGACCAAAGTGTCTAGCCAATCCTCCACTATGCTTCTCCTTAATCAGGTTCCCTCTCATGGAACTCCTTGGAATGCACAACTGGCTTCCTCTAAACAACATGCCATTTTGGATTATGAAATCCAACCATTTTGTCTTGTCCAAAGTAACAGGTTCCAAACAAGCCTTCCAGGCCTCTGCAAAATTTGGATCTTCAAGATACAAACTTTTGAGTTCATCGAACCCAACAACCTCTATCTTCATTTCTATCAACAAATTTTGTCTTCTGCTCAAGGCATCTGCAACTCTGTTGGACTTCCCACTCCTATGCTTCAAAATAAAAGTATAGCTCTGCAAAAACTTAACTCATTTTAAGTGCCTTTAATTTAACTTTCCTTGACTATTAAGATACTGTAAAGCCTAATGATCAATATATAAAATAAACTCCTTTGGCAACAAATAATGTCTCCATTTCTTCAAAGCCTGAACTATTGCATAAAACTCCTGATCATAAATAGAATACTCTTTCTTGGCATCATTAAGCTTCTCACTAAAATAGGTAATGGGTTTACCTTCTTGACTCAAAACAGTTCCTATAGCACTACCACTAGCATCACAATATACTTGAAACACCTTATAGAAATCTGGAAGTGCCAAAATAGGTTTCTCTGTAACTTTTTGCTACAATGTATCAAAGCTTTTGTCTACTCCTTTAGTCCATCTAAACTCTTTTCTATCCCCTCTCATTATCTTCATTAGTGGTGTACAAATGCTACTAAAATTCTTGATAAACTTTCTATAAAAACTAGCCAAACCATGAAAAGATCTTACCTCGGAAGCACTCCTTGGTGTAGGCCATTCAATGATAGCCCTCACCTTCTCTGGGTCCATCTTAAGACCTTCATCTAAGACAACAAATCCTAGGTATACCAACTCTTTCTTTGTAAAACTACATTTCTTTAGATTAATCAACAACTTCTCTTCTCTTAGCTTCTCTAAAACTCTTCTGATATGAATCAGATGCTCATCCCAAGTCTTACTGAAAATTAAAATATCATCCAAATAAACAATAACTTCCCAAAAATTCTTTCAATACCTCGTTCATGAGCTGTATGAATATGCTCGATGAATTGGTTAGCCCAAATGGCATGACTAACCACTCATACAAACCTTATTTAGTTTTGAAGGCTATCTTCCACTCGTCTCCTTCTCTGATACGGATCTAGTGATACCCACTCTTCAAGTCAATTTTCGTGAAGTACTTAGCTCCACTCAAATAGTCCATTATGTCATCCATTATGGGCAATGGGAATTTGCACTTGATCGTGATCTTATTGATGGCTCAAGAATCTGTACACATTCTCCATTCTCCATCTTTCTTTGGTGCTAGTACTACAGGTATCGCACATGGACTTAGGATTTCACTTATCAATCCCTTAACAACTCTTGATCTTGCCTATTCAGCTCTTCACTCTCTGTCGGAGTCATTCTGTGGGCTGCCTTATTCAGTAAACTAGCTCCTGGTATCAAATCCATTTGGTGATTATCTTCCTCACCAGTGGTAAACCTTCTGGTACATTATCAGAGATAATACACTAAAATTCTTCTAACATATCTGAGACTTTTGCTGGTACATCTCCACATTTCTCTTGACTAATCTTAGGAATCAATGCAAAGCAATGATGGTCATGCTTCATACCCTCCAAAAATTTCCTACCATCTACCAAGCAAATTCTGGTAGTACTACATACCTTTTCTTCCACCTCCTTCAAGGGCTTCAACTTATGACGAACTCCATCCTTTGTTAGGGAATATGTGTTTGCACAACCATCATTGATAGCACTCCTATCATATTGCCACAGCCTCCCTAATTGCATATGACATACATCCATTGGTATGATATCACACAGCACCTCATCATGTTAACCCCCAATCTTGAACTTCACTAAACACTGCTCATTGACCAAAGCTCTATGATCCTTTTGCAACCATGCAATCCGATATGGATGTGGATGGTTTCTTCTTGTCAACTTCAACTTGTCAACCATCTCCTCTGAAACAAGATTGTCAGTACTTCCACTGTCAATAATAGTGTCACAACACTTACCTTCACATTTGCACCTTGTGTGGAATAAACTCTTCCTCTGATTGGGTTCTTTCTCCTCATTCAGCAAAGTTCTTCTGACAACTAGGGTTTGACTCCTTTCAGTATCTTCATAATGCTCTGATTGTGCATCTTCATCTACATGTGAAAATCATGCATTACCTTAAGGTCTTCTATTTGTCCTTCCTTGATGTTGCGAACACTTATATGCTCGATGCCCTTCTTCTCCACATTGGAAACAAGTTCCTCCGAAACTCCCTCTTTTGGGTCCTTGTCTAGGTCTGCCTCTTCCTCTTCCTCTTTGCTCACCATTGTTTTGGTCACGAGGGCGGTAGGCATTATCCCCTCTCTGATTTTGATTGGTGCCAACTTCTTCACTTTTCTTTTGATCTTCATTATGGCCTCCATAGGGTCTTCCACCAGTCCTTCTACCTTGACCTCTTCTTGATGTAGAGGTAGGAAGAAAACTCACTCAAACAACCTCAAACTGACTGATCTCAACCAAACTTTGCTAGTCTTTAAAATTAGGAATCATTTTCCTTCATAAACTCTTAATTCAAGACCATCAAACTGAGAATAATGTACATAATCACTTGAAGACGTCTTAAAACACTTTAAACAACATTGATATCACAAGCCCATACCTTTCAATCAACATGAACAATACCAACAAGTGAACCCTCCAAGATGGTTGCCCAATCAGCAGTTAGGCCATTTAGGCCACAACAACAAATTCCCAAGCATCTTCCAGATGTCACAAACAAGATTTTTCAAGACCTACAAACCCCTTAGAACTTTAACTCAAACAAAACAATTATTTACCAGATCTGCCCTTCATCTACTTATTCTTTTTTGACTGTCAACCTCCTTGTAGCCCTGCCATTAAGGACTGTCAAACACAACTTTTGCTACAGAACTCTTCTTAAGACTATGATGAACATTTTGAGTACCCTTTAACGAGTTTTAAAACATGTCTTAGAATCAGCATAGGTTGCTTCAAGAAATAGGGTTCAAAAGATGACTATCAACATTTAATTAGACCTAATTTGGCATGAATACAACAGGGGTTTATAGGTTCTACTACTTTCAACCTCAAATCCTTTCATCCAACACTTGGATCATGTGTGGTTAGGTCTATTCATGCTTATTCCTTCATCAGAAATCCAATTTCAAAGGTCTCTTAACAAACCCTAGACTCTAGGCTTGATCTCCACTCACAAAACTCTGACAGTGACTATCATAAAACTGCCATGCATAGATCAGTGTACAAATGGACACAAAGACCTTCTTATTTCACCAAACACTACTTAGAGAGGGCTCAAAATAAATAATATACCCTTTCAAATCACTGTCACCAAAAGAGAATACCCTTTACATTATCAAAAACATAAAATATTTTTTGAACACTGTCAATTTCCAGAATTTTGCACAGTTTACAGACCTAGGCCTTTGTAGAAACTGACCAAAGTCATGCATTTAAAACCTGCAACTTATGAATCCTTTAGAACACACATAAATCTCCTTACCCACAAATTTATAGCAATTTTCAATGGTCAAATATTGAGAAACACAATTTTTAGTGCACATTGTTACCCTAGAACAGGGTTTTTACCCGCCTAGACAAATTTGCTCATAACTTTCACCAATCTTAATGGATTTGGATGAAATCAATTGTATAATAAAATAGAATCTCAGGGCTTTAATGTCCAAAGGATGAGGGGAGGATTTTTACATAAACATGACCGTACAGTGGCTTGAAACCATGAATTTATAGAGAAATAACTGAAAATCTGAGAATTTCATTGAATTACTTATTCATACATTATCCTCTAACCTGCCTTGAAGTTTGTGAGGCTTAAATATGCTTAAATAAACCAAAACCAATACCTACAACTAAATTTCTAACTTCCTAACTTCCTAACTCTTCACATTCCTCTATTTTGCAATTTGTTGCATTTTAACAATATTGCTTGACAACATTTTATCAATATTTGCAACTTTTGCACTTGATGCCCAAATTAACCCAAATGAACTAACTAGGACCTGTTACATGCTTATTAAGGCCTTCTAGACTTTATTAAAAAATGAGAATACCTATACAAAATTAAAATCCTAAGTCTTCCTCATGGAGGCATATTCATGCTAGGGTGCACCTACACCAGATAACCAACCAACAAAACTTTCCAAGTCCCTTGGACACGTATTGTATCAACTTTTCTTGTACCTAGAAAAAAACTTCAAATCTACTTTGGACTGCTTCGTATTCTTTTGATTATCTTTGTCTTAGCCTTGCCTTCATCTTTGTCTTCAACTGTGTCTTTTATCTTCTCATCTTCTCATCTACTCCCATCAATGGAATACTCTTCAGGCTACAACCTCAAGTTAGGCATCCATCTTTCTCACTGCCTTACCACACAAATCACCAACTCAGCAAACCATCCATCTTACCCAATAGTAGATCCTGGAAGATGCATGTACCACTCTCTCTGCACCTTCTCCCCAGCTTAATCTCTGTTGGAGGATAGTAAACACAAACTTTTCCTTATCTGTAGCCAACCCATTCTCTGGCAACTCTTTCTCTCTTGCAACTTTAAGATGGATGAAGCACCTGCAACAAATAACTCAGTAACAACTCAACCAACCAATTAGAATCTTGCTAGCTCTGATACCAATCTAATGCAGAGGTAGGAAGAAAACTCACTCAGACAACCTCAAACTAACTGATCTCAACCAAACATTGCTAGTCTTTAAAATTAGGAATCATTTTCCTTCATAAACTCTTGATTCAAGACCATCAAACTGAGAATAATGCACATAATCACTTGAAGACTTCTTAAAACACTTTAAACAACATTGATATCACTGGCCCATACCTTTCAATCAACATGAACAATACCAACAAGTGAACCCTCCAAGATGGCTATCTAATCAGCAGTTAGGCCATTTAGGCCACAACAACAAATTCCCAAGCATCTTCCAGATGTCACAAACAAGATTTTTCAAGACCTACAAACCCTTTAAAACTTTAACTCAAACAAAACAATTATTTACCATATATGCCCTTCATCTACTTCCTTATTGTTTTTTGACTGTCAACCTCCTTGTAGCCCTGCCATTAACGACTGTCAAACACAACTTTTTCTATAGAACACTTGTTAAGACTATGATGAACATTTTGAGTACCCTTTAACGAGTTTTAAAACATATCTTAGAATCAGCATAGGTTGCTTCAAGAAACAG
Organism: Cunninghamia lanceolata; assembly: GCA_027924645.1. Taxonomy (NCBI): domain Eukaryota; kingdom Viridiplantae; phylum Streptophyta; class Pinopsida; order Cupressales; family Cupressaceae; genus Cunninghamia; species Cunninghamia lanceolata. Next base: position 14,227,841 of record BSBN01000472.1, on the reverse strand, counting down.
GGTTCAAACAATGACTGTCAACATTCAATTAGACCTAATTTGGCATGAATACAACAGGGGTTTATAGGTTCTACTACTTTCAACCTCAAATCCTTTCATCCAACACTTAGATCATGTGTGGTTAGGTCTATTCATGCTTATTCCTTCATCAGAAATCCAATTCCAAAGGTCTCTTAACAAACCCTAGACTCTAGGCTTGATCTCCACTCACAAAACTCTGACAGTGACTGTCATAAAACTGCCATGCACAAATCAGTGTACAAATGAACACAAAGACCTTATACCAAACACTACTTAGAGAGGGCTCTGAATAAGAAATATACCCTTTCAAATCACTATCACCAAAAGAGAACACCCTTTACATTATCAAAAACATAAAATATTTACTGAACATTGTCAATTTCTAGAATTTTGCACAGTTTACGGACCTAGGGCTTTGTAGGAACTAGCCAAAATCAAGCATTTTAAATCTCCAACTTATGAATCCTTTAGAACACACATAAATCTCTTTACCCACATATTTATAGCAATTTTCAATGGTCAAATATTGAGAAACACAATTTTTAGTGCACATTGTTACCCTAGAACAGGGTTTTTACCTGCCTATACAAATTTGCTCATAACTTTCACCAATCTTAATGGATTTGGATGAAATCAATTGCATAATAAAATAGACTCTCAAGGCTTTAATTTCCAAAGGAGGAGGGGACAATTTTTACACAAACATGGCCGTACAGTGGCTTGCAACCATGAATTTGTAGAGAAATAACTAAAAATCTGAGAATTTCATTGAATTACTTATTCATACATTATCCTCTAACCTGCCTCGAAGTTTGTGAGGCTTCAATATGCTTAAATAAACCAAAACCAATACCTACAAATAACTTTCTAACTTCCTAACTCTTCACATTCCTCTATTTTGCAATTTGTTGCATTTTAACAATATTGCTTGGCAACATTTTATCAATATTTGCAACTTTTGCACTTGATGCCCAAATTAACCCAAATAAACTAACTAGGACCTGTTACATGCTTATTGAGGCCTTCTAGACCTTATTACAAAATGAGAATGCCTATACAAAATTAAAATTCCAAGTCTTCCTCATGGAGGCATATTCATGCTAGGGTGGACCTGCACCATACAACCAACCAACAAAACTTTCCAAGTCCCTTAGAAACATATTGTATCAACTTTGCTTGTACCTACAAAACAACTTCAAATCTGCTTTGGACTGCTTCTTCTTCTTTTGCTTGTCTTTGTCTTAGTCTTTCCTTCATCTTTGTCTTCAATTGTGTCTTTTGTCTTGTCATCTTCTCATCTACTCCCATCAGTGGAATACTCTTCAAGCTACAACCTCAAGTTAGGTATCCATCTTTCTCACTGCCTTACCACACAACTCACCAACTCAGCAAACCATCCATCTTACCCAATAGTAGATCCTGGAAGATGCACCTACCACTCTCTCCTTGGTGGTGTCACTCTCTCTGCACCTTCTCCCCAGCTTAATCTCTGTTGGAGGATAGTAAACACAGACTTTTCCTTGTCTGTAGCCAACCCATTCTTTGGAAACTCTTTATCTCTTGAAACTTTAAGATGGATCAAGCACCTGCAACCAATAACTTAGTAACAACTCAACCAACCAATCAGAATCTTGCTAGCTCTGATACCAATCTGATGCAAAGGTAGGAAGAAAACTCACTCAAACAACCTCAAACTGACTAATCTCAACCAAACTTTGCTAGTCTTTAATATTAGGAGTCATTTTCCTTCATAAACTCTTGATTCAAGACCATCAAACTGAGAATAATGCACATAATCACTTGAAGAGTTCTTAAAACACTTTAAACAACATTGATATCACTGGCCCATACCTTTCAATCAACATGAACAATACCAACAAGTGAACCATCCAAGATGGCTGCCCAATCAATAGTTAGGCCATTTAGGCCAGAACAACAAATTCCCAAGCATCTTCCAGATGTCACAAACAAGATTTTTCAAGACTTACAAACCCCTTAGAACTTTAACTCAAACAAAACAATTATTTACCAGATCTTCCCTTCATCTACTTGCTTATTCTTTTTTGACTGTCAACCTCCTTATAGCCCTACCATTAAGGACTGTCAAACACAAATTTTGCTACAGAACTCTTTTTAAGACTATGATGAACATTTTGAGTACCCTTTAATGAGTTTTAAAACATATCTTAGAATTAGCATAGGTTGCTTCAAGAAACAGGGTTCAAAAGATGACTGTCAACATTCAATTAGACCTAATTTGGCATGAATACAACATAAGTTTATAGGTTCTACTACTTTCAACCTCAAATCCTTTCATCCAACACTTGGATCATGTGTGGTTAGGTCTATTCATGCTTATTCCTTCATCAGAAATATAATTTCAAAGGTCTCTTAACAAACCCTAGACTCTAGGCCTGATCTCCACTCACAAAACTCTGACAGTGACCGTCATAAAACTGCCATGCACAGATCAATGTACAAATGGACACAAAGACCTTCTTATTTCACCAAACACTACTTAGAGAGGGCTCAAAATAAACAATATACCCTTTCAAATCACTATCACCAAAAGAGAATACCCTTTACATTATCAAAAACATAAAATATTTACTGAACACTGTCAATTTCTAGAATTTTGCACAGTTTAGAGACCTAGGGCTTTGTAGAAACTAAGCAAAATCAAGCATTTAAAACCTGCAACTTATGAATCCTTTAGAACACACATAAATCTCCTTACCCACAAATTTATAGCAATTTTCAATTCTCAATTATTGAGAAACACAATTTTTAGTGCACATTGTTACCCTAGAACAGGGTTTTTACCCACCTAGACAAATTTGCTCATAACTTTCACCAATCTTAATGGATTTGGATGAAATCAATTGCATAATAAAATAGACTCTTAGGGCTTTAATGTCCAAAGGAGGAGCGGAGGATTTTTACACAAACATGGCTGTACAGTGGCCTGAAACCATGAATTTGCAGAGAAATAACTAAAAATCTGTGAATTTCATTGAATTACTTATTCATACATTATCCTCTAACCTACCTCAAAGTTTGTGAGGCTTCAATATGCTTAAATAAACTAGAACCAATACCTACAACTAACTTTCTAACTTCTTAACTCTTCACATTCCTCTATTTTGCAATTTGTTGCATTTTAACAATATCGCTTGACAACATTTTATCAATATTTGCAACTTTTACACTTGATGCCCATATTAACCCAAATGAACTAACTAGGACCTGTTACATGCTTATTGAGTCCTTCTAGACCTTATTACAAAATTAGAATACCTATACTAAATTAAAATCCTAAGTCTTCCTCATGGAGGCATATTCATGCTAGGGTGCACCTGCACCACTTCCCCTTTGCTTGCTATCGAATATTTTATTCAACTTCTCTTCCACCTTTAGGGAAAACTAGTACGCATCTCCTATGGTGATCATTCTAACCAGGCTCAGCTCCTCTTGAATACTTGACCTCAACCCATTAATGTAATGTGCTACCTTCTCCTTGTTGGGCTCTGCATGGCTTGTCCTAATAGTAATTTTATAAAACTCTTCTGTATACTCCTTAATAGACTTGTTACCTTGCTTAAGTCCTTGTAGCTGATGGTGTTAGGTTGTCATTGATCCCAAAAGTGTTCAAGAGATGGTTAATGAGGTATTCATCATGATGTCTTCATATGTTTGAGATAAATTTAGATGTGATCATTACTACTTCCTTGCATTTGATATGTCAAGTTTCTATCAAGAGATTTGCATCATAATGATATCTTTATATCATTTTGCTTACATGTGATGGAATGTTGTTGGACCATCTTGGATCATGTGAAATCAGATATAGGATCCCATTAAGGATGCATGCTCATATTTTCAGTGGATCTTTATTGTGTCAGTGTGTAACTAAAGTGAAGGACTTGTTTGATCAGTAGTACTTGCAGAGAATATTTTAGGAGTACATCATCTTGTGTGTTATTGCAGGAGTACATCATCAGAAGTATATCATCTTGTGTGTTGTTGTAGGATTACATCAAGGTGATACAAATGACATACAGTGGCAGTGGCTTGGTCATTTGATCTCAGTATTCAATGGCATAGTCTTCATAGTGATAGTTGTGGCATGATCTCATGTGTTCTCACTGTGATTGGTCTGCTCTTCTTAGAATACAGAGACACCAAAGCTTTGCAGAGAGTTAGTATATTATCACTTAAGGTATCCATAGTTTCAATGATGCTCATGGAGGTTAAACGATAAGAGTTCAAATGGTTCATCCTTGAAGTGCTTTTGTAAATATCCTTAAGTTTTTTATGCACATCATAATAAAAAGCATTTTTGTTTTAAAAAGGTTTTGACCTGTTGGACAGGTCACGGGCCACTTAAGTGGCAGCCTAAAGGGTCTAGGCAACATGAATCACCGGCCCTCTTTATATGCCTAACCGACTCCATCGGTCCTCATCCATTTTGTTTATGGGCGGCAAACACATTTCAAATACCTTATGAAGTGAGTGGTCATCATATTTTATAAAGTTTTGAAGATTTTTTTTTAATACATCGAAACCTTAAGAGAGCCCGATTTCTATGAAGGGAAATAACATAAGAGGAAAGCTTGCTTTATGGTATACACTGATTGGGGAGTATAATTTATAGAATGCATCGAATTTTATGGAGCCCGATTCTTTCAAGTATATTTGTTTTGAATATGCTTTATTCAAAAAGCTAAAAGCCCTATTACTATTAAAAGAGTTTGGATTTAAAAAGAAGACCATGATTTATGATACAATGTGAAGATATGGTCGAATTTGCTTGGAGCCCGTGAATTAAGCCATTTATGGCTATATTTAGAAAGTTTATTTGTTTTTTTATCTCCTATTTTTTTGAAGGCTCTTAATGTCATTCTTATTCTAGAATAGAATGAAGATTATATTGCTATTTTTGCAAGAAACCTTTTGAGAGATTTTTTTTATTATGATTGAATTAAGAAGACAAAGAAGGATATTTTTTCTTGGAGACTTTATTTCTTCATGCAGATGGACAAAGAAAATGCAGAGGAAGATAAAGGTTAAAAAGGCAAATTTTTTGAAGAATCATTTTGCATAGAAGATGAACAGTTTTTTTGTTTTCTTGAAGGAGATTTTATTGGAGTTCACATAATATGAAGAGTTGGAAGAAATGTGTTTTGTTTGGATCTGGATTTCTTGTAGGTGGATATCAAGAGAGATATTTTACAAAAAGATTTGAGAAGATGAAGAGTTTTTTTTTTGTAGAGGAGTTGAAGATTTTATTGCAGGTTCTTCATGAAAAAGAAATTGAAAGGTTCCAAATATGGAAGATATTATTTTAGGGGCAATATGATTTATTGAAGGTTAATTGATAGTTTTACATAAGATTCTTTTGCAAGAATATGAAGGATCATGCATGAAGGCTTTTTGATGGAAGATGAAAATGAGGACAGAGATGTTATTACAAGGGCAGATTCAAAATATATTATGGAAGATATTAATTTTGTTTGAGAGAGAAATATGAATTTTCATAACATTGAATAAGATTTTCTTCTTGCAGATGAATTGTTTTTGCAGTTTATAAAGAATACAGAATGGAGATCTATTTGATGCAATCAAATATTATTTTCTTTCAGAGAAGATGAAAGGTTTTGATAAGAGGATAATGAAAATATGTTTTGAAGGTGAAAGGACATTAAATTTGTATACAATGGTTTTTCAGGTGCATTGATGCAACTATAAAAATAGACATTGATGAAATATATAGATGTATGCAATGTTGTTGAGTGGATCAGGATACAAGATTGATTTTGAATATCTGAGTTTGTACATGATTTGGGTTGATAAAAAGAATGGCCATTTGACAGATACATGAGACAGAAGAAATATTTTGTATTGAAACAGAGAAATCCTCTGAGTTCTTGTTTTCAGTTTGTTCTATTTTAGGGGTTGGTGCTCCTTGAAGCTGGTGCTTCTAAACATTGTTGCCAGTGAGGCACATAGTATGCCAGTGAGGCTTGTAGGTCAGTAAGACCTTTCAATTGTCAGTGAGACATAATATTCAGCCAGTGAGGCTTTGTAAGAAGTTTTTAAAGTTAAGCCAGTGAGGCACTTCATGAGTGGTTTTTCTACCCCGAGAGGGTTTTCCACTCCAGAAATTTATGTGTTATAATTTGTCTCTATGTGTGCATATTTGTGTTTTGTTGATAAGTTTTTGGTTCACATCTTTCACTATCAGTCTTGTGCATAATAGATCATTAATTTCTTTCTTTCTACTTGTCTTGTAAAGTTTGCAAAAAGTTAAGAATTTACACAACACTGATTCACGCCCCCCTCTCAATGTTGTCATTGACTCCTACAATTGGTATCAGAGCCTAGGTTCCCTTTTTGAAGTCTAATAGGCTCGGGTAGGTCCTGGTAGTGTAGTAAAATGGGTAAGAAGAATAGAATTAAGGTCTCAAATAGAGAAAAGAGAGATGCTGATCAAAAGATGGTAAAACAAGCATCAGTTAAGTCTAGCAATGATTTGTTGCATATGTCACCCCTGATTGATACACAGAATGGTCCTATAGTTGAGAATTTTGATAAAAAGGAAGACTTGAATATGAATGTAAGGAGACAAGAACTTGATGGAACTAAAGATAATTTTGCTGTTGAGATTGATGGTAAAGAAGAAGAATTCTTTATGGATGAAGATGAAGAGGAGTTTGATGAAGATGATTGTGAAGTTGATTTAGAAGGTGAATTATTGTGTGCCTTGGCTACAATCAAGCAGCTCAGAAAAGAGAATAAGAAATTAGAAGATCAGCTTCAACATGAAAAAGTCTCTAAGGACAAAGTTGTTTCAGAACTTGAAGAGGCAAGAAATCTGGTTATGAACTTGAGAAGTCAAGTTGGTGAATCAAACAAATTAACTACCAATTTGAAGGTTGAAGTTGAGGAAGCTAAAAGGATAGCCAATGTAACAAAGTCTGAGTTGGAAACTAAAGCAGTTGAATGTCATAGGCTTGAAGGAGAACAAGTCTATTTAAGAAAAGAACTTGAGGATATTAAGAAGCAGTTTGAAAAAAAATCTCAAACTTGAAGAGATGCTCAGTAAACAAAAACAACATAAAGACACTATTCCACTTGGTTATGAAGAAGGAGAGTGCTCCAAAGCTAGTGAAATTCCAAGAAGGAAAATTGATTTAAGTCATGTTGCTGCCCCTGAAGGTAAAAAGAAGTGTGAAGCTAAGAGAAGAAATTTTAGAAGAACTGCTCGTGTAAGACAAGCATACATGTATAGGTATAACTATTCATTTAATGGTTATTGTTATACTTGTAATCATTTTGGACACAAAGCAGTTAATTGCAGAAGTCTTGTATGTTACAATTGCAATAATGTTGGACACATTCAAAGAAACTGCAAAATGAATAGAATGTATGATCCTACATGGAAGCATAACATAATTGCTTAGGAGATGTCAAAAAGGTATCAGTCATTTGGTTATAACATAGTTTGTTATAATTGCAACTCTCTTGGTCATAAAGCTCATAGTTGCAGAAAAGCATCATCTAATTTGATAAGTTGGAAATGGAGAGAAGGTATAAAGGTTTGGAAAAAGAAAGAACCTATAAAAGTGTGGAAGCAGAAACAAAGTCATGAGAAGTCAAATCTTAAACTTGTGCTTCCTACACAAGTTACATCATCAGTTGCATAACATATAGCATGAAGTAAGGGGGAGTTGTTCATGTCCTATCAATTGACCCCAAGAATTTTCAGGAAGGAGATCATTTGAATGGTGATCTTGTCATGTTTATCATATTTGCCAATCTTGTGAGATAGTTGATGATGATGTTGCTAACTAAGTTGATTTTTTAGTGTATATCAGTGATGTAGGAAGAACTTGTTAATGCAGTTGGTATGCAAAATTGATGGACTGGATGCTCATATGGAAGTGTTCTTGATGTGATAATCTTACATGTTTCTTTGATGTTTTTCATCAGTAATATGTTTCAAGTGGTATGTACAAATTGTGTGATTCTAGTGGTATCAGGTGTCCATGATCAATGACATGTTCAGTGAATGCAAGGTGTTGATAATTTGTTAAAGGAAGTAATCAAGGATCTCATTGCTATCAGTGTTTCATCTTCATCTACATATTTGTGTTGTGATAAGAAGTGATATAGTGCAGTATATGGCAGTTAACAGTGGTTTGATGCTTTGGTTGGTGTGCCTTACATGATGTTTCTTTCAGGTCCTATGCTTCATGGTTTCTTATTACTCACAAGTTGAAAAGTTGTGCAGTATGCAGATGTGTAAGAATAGAGCTTTCAGAATAATAGCGAATTGTAAATATGATTAGTGCCTTAAATTTTCAGAGGCTAGTGGTATCAAAGGTTGGGTAAGTGATTTTTCAATTTCTTGGTTGGTATGAAAGATAACAAGGTTAGCAATAGTGTTTATAATCCAAGAAATGTGTAAATAGTTGATTGATATCTTTTTCATGATTTATATGAGTTATTTTTCTCAAGGGGAGATATTTGTCTTTGTCATCAGATGTCAAAAAGGGGGAGAAAGAAAAATTGCATCAGGTGGTTTTGCCATCAATGACAAAGGGGGAGATTGATGGTGTTAGGTTGTCATTGATGTCAAAAGTGTTCAGGAGATGGTTAATGTGGTATTTATCATGATGTCTTCATATGTTTGAGATAAATTCAGATGTGATCATTACTACTTCCTTGCATTTGATATGTCAAGTTTCTATTAGGAGATTTGCATCATAATGATATCTTTATATCATTTTGCTTACATGTGATGGAATGTTGTTGGATCATCTTGGATCATGTGAAATCAGATATAGGATCCTATTAAGGATGCATGCTCATATTTTTAGTGGATCTTTATTGTGTCAGTGTGTAACTAAAGTGAAGGACTTGTTTGATCAGTAGTACTTGCAGAGAATATTTCAGGAGTACATCATCAGAAGTATATCATCTTGTGTGTTGTTGCAGGATTACATCAAGGTGATACAGATGACATATAGTGGCAGTGGCTTGGTCATTTGATCTCGGTATTCAATGGCATAGTCTTCATAGTGACAGTTGTGGCATGATCTCATGTGTTCTCACTGTGATTGGTCTGCTCTTCTTAGAATACAGAGACACCAAGGCTTTGCAGAGAGTTAGTATATTATCACTTAAGGTATCCATAGTTTCAATGATGCTCATGGAGGTTAAATGATCAGAGTTCAAATGGTTCATCCTTGAAGTGATTTTGTAAATATCCTTAAGTTTTTTATGCACATCATAATAAAAAGCATTTTTGTTTTAAAAAGGTTTTGACCTGTTGGATAGGTCACGGGCCACTTAAGTGGTAGCCTAAAGGGTCTAGGCAACGTGAATCACCAGCCCTCTTTATATGCCTAACCGACTCCATCGGTCGTCATCCATTTTGTTTATGGGCGGCAAACACATTTCAAATACCTTATGAAGTGAGCGGTCATCATATTTTATAAAGTTTTGAAGTTTTTTTTTAACACATCGAAACCTTAAGAGAGCCCGATTTCTATGAAGGGAAATAACATAAGAGGAAAGCTTGCTTTATGGTATACACCGATTGGGGAGTATAATTTATAGAATGCATCAAATTTTATGGAGCCCAATTCTTTCAAGTATATTTGTTTTGAATATGCTTTATTCAAAAAGCTAAAAGCCCGATTATTATTAAAAGAGTTTGGATTTAAAAAGAAGAGCATGATTTATGATACAATGTGAAGATATGGTCGAATTTGCTTGGAGCCCATGAATTAAGCCATTTATGGCTTTATTTAGAAAGTTTATTTGTTTTTTTTTCTCTTATTTTTTTGAAGGCTCTTAATGTCATTCTTATTCTAGAATAGAATGAAGATTATATTGCTATTTTTGCAAGAAACCTTTTGAGAGATTTTTTTTATTATGATTGAATTAAGAAGACAAGGAAGGATATTTTTTCTTGGAGACTTTATTTCTTCATGCAGATGGACAAAGAAAATGCAGAGGAAGACAAAGGTTAAAAAGGCAAATTTTTTGAAGAATCATTTTGCACAGAAGATGAACAATTTTTTTGTTTTCTTGAAGGAGATTTTATTGGAGTTCACATAATATGAAGAGTTGGAAGAAATGTGTTTTGTTTGGATCTAGATTTCTTGTAGGTGGATATCAAGAGAGATATTTTACAAAAAGATTTGAGAAGATGAAGACTTTTTTTTTTGTAGAGGAGTTGAAGATTTTATTGCAGGTTCTTCATGAAAAAGAAATTGAAAGGTTCCAAATATGGAAGATATTCTTTTAGGGGCAATATGATTTATTGAAGGTTAATTGATAGTTTTACATAAGATTCTTTTGCAGGAATATGAAGGATCATGCATGAAGGCTTTTTGATGGAAGATGAAAATGAGGACAGAGATGTTATTACAAGGGTAGATTCAAAATATATTATGGAAGATATTAATTTTGTTTGAGAGAGAAATATTAATTTTCATAACATTGAATAAGATTTTCTTCTTGCAGATGAATTATTTTTGCAGTTTATAAAGAATACAAAATGGAGATCTATTTGATGCAATCAGATATTATTTTCTTTCAGAGAAGATGAAAGGTTTTGATAAGAGGATAATGAAAATATGTTTTGAAGGTGAAAGGAAATTAAATTTGTATACAATGGTTTTTCAGGTGCATTGATGCAACTATAAAAATAGACATTGATGAAATATACAGATGTATGCAGTGTTGTTGAGTGGATCAGGATACAGGATTGATTTTGAATATCTGAGTTTGTACATGATTTGGGTTGATAAAAAGAATGGCCATTTGACAGATACATGGGACAGAAGAAATGTTTTGTATTGAAACAGAGAAATCCTCTGAGTTCTTGTTTTCAATTTGTTCTATTTTAGGGGTTGGTGCTCCTTGAAGCTGGTGCTTCTAAACATTGTTGCCAGTGAGGCACACAGTATGCCAGTGAGGCTTGTAGGTCAGTAAGACCTTTCAATTGTTAGTGAGACATAATATTCAGCCAGTGAGGCTTTGTAAGAAGTTTTTAAAGTTAAGCCAGTGAGGCACTTCATGAGTGGTTTTTCTACCCCGAGAGGGTTTTCCACTCCAGAAATTTATGTGTTATAATTTGTCTCTATGTGTGTGTATTTGTGTTTTGTTGATAAGTTTTTGGTTCACATCTTTCACTATCAGTCTTGTGCATAACAGATCATTAATGTCTTTCTTTCTACTTGTCTTGTAAAGTTTGCAAAAAGATAAGAATTTACACAACACTGATTCACCCCCCTCTCAGTGTTGTCATTGACTCCTATAGTAGCTTCTTCAGTAACTCCATCTCATAGTCCACAAGAATGAATTGCTTCTTTAATTTCTCCACCATCTGATCCCATCTGGTGATCTTTCCTTTTTCTCTTCTATTCCTCTCTAATTGGACCTCCTTCCACCAAATACTAGCATGGCCCTTCAACTTTGTTTTTGTAAACTTGACCTGATCTGGGTCCTCCACATCTTCATACACAAAATACTCCTCCATGTCATTGATCCAATCAATAAGCTATTCCAGATTCAATCTCTAGAATATGTAGAAACTTTGATCCTGTGCCTCTTTCCAATTTTAGAAATGGCCCTCAGCAACCTAACTTCTATAGGATCTCCTGCAGGATCTCTTGCAGCTTCATGTTCTTCCTTAGATAGCTCTTCTTCAGCTTCATCTTCACTTTCTTCTCTTGTTCTCGACTCAAACCCTCTTCGTAGCTCCTCTTGCAATGCATTGATTTTCCTTTGTAGATCTCTAAAACCCTCTTTCGTCAAAGCATTCCTCCCAATACAATTTATTTGTGGAGGCATCTTGATCTTTGCAGCAAACCCACAACCTCAGGTCCTGGTGCAAACTGCCTCACGGTCAACGATTTGTCTACACACTCAGGAACCCTTGCTTTGATACCACTTGATGAACGGGTAAATCATAAAACATGCAACAACAAAAATTACACATAGAAAATAGAGCTTTCTTTTATTGATTTGGACAACTTACTACATTACAAAAGCTCAAATACAATTAGAGGAATCAACTCTCCACAGGCTACAAGACATTACAGCTTCCTCTCACAAGACTCTAGAATCATCTGCCTTCTGTAACCCCAAATCAGCTAGGATTTCTATTTTTCCACCTATTCTTGACTCTACACTTGCCCCCTTAACTCTACTACTACCTAGGGTTCCCAAAATATTCATAAATAGCACTTTTTGGTGGCCTCTACCTAAATTTTGAAATTTGCAACTCCCTCCAAAAGTAGGTCAACTTCCAGGAAGCATAACTTTTGATCTAGGTGTCTGATTGATGAACCATTTTAAGTGTTGGAAAGCTCGCGATGTGAACTATCACGCCGAAAATTCATGAACAGATTTTTGTCAACTTTTTAGGATGTTATGGGATGTTTTAGTGCCTCATATCTCATTCCAGAAATTTTCAAGGGCTTTTCGGAAAACAAAAACTTTAATATCTTTCAACTCACAAATGATCTTTTCTTGATTCCTTCACCAAAGGTCTTATATTTCTGTTATGTAACTTTCTGTAAGTTTTCACTTCAATCCATGCCCAAATGCAAACTTTCCTAAAATGGTAGGTAACCTTTGCAAAACTAGCAATTTGCTATTTTTAACAGTTTGAAAAAAACTGAAAGTCCTACATCATTATTTAGGAGATTATGGAACCAAAAACACTAATTATGGAAATAAATGAAAACATCTACAATGATTTTGAATTAACTTATTTTTGGGTGATGCAAGATTGCCCTTACACCACTAGATGCTCTTGCATCAAGTTTATGAATAAATTTTGCAATATCATATATCCACATATTGAACATTGTCATGGTGGTAGATGGCAAGCTAAGCAATTTTGTGACTCAAAGAATTGTTTTCCACCAAGTTGTATTCTCTCTATTGTTGATTTCTTTGAGAACTATACATTTAGTCCTCAAAGTGAGATTCAAAGTCAATATTATCATTCAGAACAAGTTGCAATATTTGTACAAGTTTGTTATAGGCATGCCGAAGAACATGTGGATGGTGTACAAAGTAGCAAAGATGAACGAATTATCATCAAAGAGGTTCACTTTTATATCAGTGATGATACAGGTCATGATAGAAGCTATGTAGCCCATTATTTTGTAATGTTTTTTGAAGACCTGAGACGACGTCAAATAGATACTTCACAACATTGGATATGGTCTGATGGATGTGCTGGTAAGTGTTTATTTAATTTTTTTAAAAAATTTTATATATTTATTTGTGTAATTAACTTGTAGACTTGAATTATTCAGTTACTTATATGTTGTAGGTATGTATATAGTTTTTTAAAACTATTTTGGTTTTAAATTTGAAATTGTTTGTAACTTCACAGGACAATTTAAGTCTACAAAAGCTTTTAATTGGTTAAGCCAACATATTAAACGGAACATAAAATTTATGTGGAATTTCTATGAGAGTGGACATGGAAAAGGAGAGCATGATGGAGCTGGAGCATGTGTGAAGTGTGCACTTTGACAACATGAACTTGCAGCTAACACCATATGGACTAGAAATTTAAATTCTTATATTTTAAATGAACTTAAATCTGTTAGGAAAAAAGTGTCTCAATATATTGCATGTGTTGAGAAATGGAAGCTTACCATATATACAATAGTGGTTTTGATATATACAATGTTGTAGATTTTTAATATTGCTCGTGTTGGATTTAAAAAAAAAATCTAATTATGGTTTTTGAGATCGTCTTTTCCTTTCAACTAGAAAACCTCAAGTAACCTGACATTTCACCAACATGAACTTGTAGGTAATGCCATAAGGAATGCAAATTAAATTGTTGAATGGTACAAAAGTCATTTTACCATCCATGACTCAATATACGACACACACTATTTTTGGAAAGTTAAAGGTACATAAATGATTTTTTTAAAAATTCAATGTGTGTACATGAATTGAATTTTCAATTTTATACACTTTTTAATTGGATGATTGAAATTTACAGATATTGATCGATTAACTCCTTACTAATTGTCAAACAATTAGTGGTATTAGAAGTTTGCATCAAATCATGACAACAGGACATAGCAGGCCTCCTGTAATTCAAGTGAGAAAAATCATGTTTTTGTGCTGATTGCATTGAGAACAATGCAAATATTCTACAATGTGAGAATATTAGAGATGGGTATGTTTCAGAATGGGAAATAAAACAATTAGTGGCCATGTTGGACCCTTTTGAAGATAATGACATTGTAGATATCTATGATCCTTTATATTCAGTTGATTACGAACGTGTATCAGATTTAGTTGTTACAGGTAAATTTTAAATTTTTAAATTAAATTTTAACTTGTACAATTGATTTATATTCTACTTAATTTGAGCATGGTTTACTACATGGTGTGTACAGGAGATATTTTTGTTGTTCTTGCAAATCCTGAAAATACAAAAGGTGTAGATTACTATCTACTAAGATGTACGCAATCAAAAAGCAAATTGTCAGAATCAATGACAGATGGTGATGGACAAGAGTATCCTACTGGATCAATGGTTGTTGAAGGCACATACTATCAACAAACAAAGATAGATACAAAAGGTATTATATTTATTGATTATATGCTAGGTCAAAAGGTTCTACATTATAGTCACTTAGTTATAGCAACACGAATAAATCTTGAAACTTTACCAAAAAGAGGATGTACCAAACAAAGGTGGAAGTTGCCTATTGAAGATCATGAAAAGATTTTAGAGATAATAAAATATAGAGAGGATCCAAATTATATGTACCAAGAACTTTAAGCTATTTTTGTACATATATATATTTTCTATGAAAATATATATACATGCAACATTTGGACCTAAATTTGAAAATCTTTTTATTTTATATTGAATTCAAATAATTTTATTCAATGTGGCGATCTAGTAGCCCATGAAGCTAAATCAAATGTGGTGATCTAGTGATTTTGTTTAATGAAGAAGTCATGCTTAAATTATTTCATCAAATGTTATTAGATCCAACAAAATTGTAAGTTTTAATTTTATTATCTAATTAAATTTGATTAGCACTAGCTATTTACTAGGTACACAACATGGTAAGTTAGTAGATTTGTTTATTGGATCCCACCTCTATAAAACCACACAATGATTAATTTAATATAGTCCCATGTGTAGTTTAGATCTTTGTCCAAAATCCATCACATGCTCCACAATATATGTTAACACATATTTTTTATTCTAAGTAGATTGAATTTATATGAATCATATAATCTTCATCATTACAAATTTAACAAATTTGAATAAAAAGAAAAGAAATAATAACATTCCTTCTTTCACAATTTATATATTTTTGTCTTAGCAAGTGGATAAATTAAAATATGATTGTTACTTTTTTCTTAATCATCCAATTAGACAAATCATCAATTAATTGTAGCCCGCATGTTTCATTTTCTTACATTTTGGTGTCTAGACCCCTAATTCAAATTTCCCATCCTAGTTCTTGGTGAATATATAAAAATTTAAATGGCCTAGGTCGGGATATCTTCTAGGAAGAATCAAAATAATAATAAAAATCATCCCTTAATATGAGTTCCTACTTGTGAAATTTAATATAAAAACATTCTAGGTTCATAATAAACTCATCAGAAACTATAAATTTGAATTATTTAAGAATTTAATATATACCAATGTTCATGAGGGAGAGCAAGGAAAAGACATTTTTTCTTTTTTGCAACAAGGCTATACTCTTCTCATTCACACTTATTTCCATATATTTGTCATCTTCATTTTATTTGAATTATGCCTATGTTTGCACCTATCCCCATACATGTTTATTCAATGTCTTGAGATTTGCACTTTTATTCTAAGGGTCATTCTTGAGCCACTTATTTAAGATGTAAGAGCATCCCCAACATATAAGAGTTGTGCCATTTATTTAAGATTTGTGTCAATAGTTAATCCAACATATAAGAAATTTTCATCAAACAAAAACTTCCTTTATGTTTATTTATGTTGTGCTTAGTTCTTTAGTAATCATTTTGGTTGATTGCAATTAGATTTTATAACTAAAGTTATTAGTTTATGTGCCTAGACCAGTAAAATAGAATCAATTGTACATATGGTAATGCATATGCAACAAGTTATCATGAGATTTTATCTAGAAAATCATCAAAGTATTTAGAGCATGTTCACTCAAGTCTATTTTGTATTTCATGTTATATCATATGACATGGATTCCCATATCAACTAACGGAGGTCTATGAGTTGTGTCATTTATTTAAGATTTGTGTCAATAGTTAATCCAACATATAAGAAATTTTTCATCAGACAAAAACTTCCTTTATGTTTATTTGTGTTGTGCAAGTAGTTCTTTAGTAGTCATTTTGGTTGATTGCAATTAGATTTTATAACTAAAGTTATTAGTTTATGTGCCAAGACCAATAAAATAGAATCAATTGTATGGTAATGCATATGCAACAAGTTATCATGAGATTTTATCTAGAAAACCATCAAAGTATTTAGAGCATGTTCACTCAAGTCTATTTTGTATTTCATGTTATATCATATGACATGGCTTCCCATATCAACTAATGGAGGTCTATGAGTTGTGTCATTTATTTAAGATTTGTGACAATAGTTAATCCAACATATAAGAAATTTTTCATCAAACAAAAACTTCGTTTATGTTTATTTGTGTTGTGCTTAGTTCTTTAGTAGTCATTTTGGTTGATTGCAATTAGATTTTATAAGTAAAGTTATTAGTTTATGTGCCTAGACTAGTAAAATAGAATCAATTGTACATATGGCAATGCATATGCAACAAGTTATCATGAGATTTTATCTAGAAAACCACCAAAGTATTTAGAGGATGTTCACTCAAGTCTATTTTGTATTTCATGTTATATCATATGACATGGCTTCCCATATCAACTAACGGAGGTCTATGAGTTGTGTCATTTATTTAAGATTTGTGTCAATATGAAAAAAGCATGTAAAAGAGCAATATAACTCCTAAACATAATGTAAACTACACAACACCATATTATTGATTCTATCTACTCATAGCATTCAAATGATAAACATATCATATAGCTTCTAGTTTTGTTTCAACTAATAGATTTGTCAAAAATCTAATTTTTTTCCTCACTATGTGCAAGACTCTTACTACCTCTTGGGATAATGCCCCTCGCTTTTGGCTTGTGATAGATGTTATTTTCATATTTCCTATGATAGTTCTAGTATAGTTGATAGTCTTTTATTACGCATTTCAGCTTCAAGATATCGGATTTACATGTTTTGGGTTTATGATCTCTTTGATCTGATGGACTATGTTCGATGGATATATTTAGACATGTGTTATGAGTTATGATGACATTATGAGTACTTCATTTATGATGTGTTGAATATGTTTAGTAATGGATTATTATTTACATGTTTTAGATTCGTAGATATCTGTTTTCAAATGCTATGATTATAATCTTATCCAAGAGCAGGGATGGTGTAGCATTACTCGTTTCGAGTACTCTGTTGTGCCACGATTCTCTGACTCTTTGTGTGTTGAGATATATGTACTTGATCGTATTTAATCAGTTGTTTGGATGCAGGCTGCAGGTACCGAACCTCGACTCCACCTGATATAGCAGGTTTGAGCGGGTTCTTTAACCAATGGATATTAGTAATGGGAGATAACATGAGGTCTGTTCCACTAGGTCAGTCATTGTCTTCTGTTGTGGTCTCGAGTCATGTTGGGATACTTGGCTCTTGTCTTGTGATGATGGGTTAGGTTGTGTCGTAATGTTTCGTCAAGTCATATTTTATAATGTTAAAATTATTCTCCTGTGTGGATGGAAGATTCTTTAATGGATTAGTGGTTATTAATAATACTCCTATTTTGTGTTAGATAATTATTTAATTAACATTAAGTTGTGGAAGACACCTTGGGTAAATTTTATAATAGATGGGAATTATAATCTGCTATCCAAGAGTAATTATGTGGTAAAATTGGAGTTACGGGTATTTTGTGGTTATTTGGTAGAGAGTATTTTGGGGATATGTAAAATTAATGTCGTGTGCCATCAATTTCAAAATTGGAGGATTTGGGAATCCCTTGGTATAGTGAATTTTTGAATCTCATGAGAATGTGGGTTGTTGGGAAGAGAGGTATGTCTTCTACATTTATTCGAGGAGTTGAATCCTTGTTTTTGGAGAAAGTGGGTTGTTGGGAAGAGAGGCATGTCTTCTGCATTTATTCGAGGAGTTGAGTCCTGGTTTGGGGAGGAGGAAGAACAAAGAAAAAAATTAGTGGCAAGAACTGGGAAGGGGCTAAGGAGTTTTGGAGGAGGCTGAAGTTGCAAGCTAGGGTTCGAAAGAAACAGTAATCCATCAGTAGTCCAGGTTCCATTGTCCTTTGATCCCTCTCTTTCTGCTTGTATATGTAAATGGTTTTAGATAGATAAATGTTGCTTCTTTTGTGCCGTGTGTTTTTCCCCCTGTTTGAGCCTTCAACATTTTGGCATTCAAATCATCTTTGATCTCCAACGGCATTGTTCTACCTCATTCTAGAGCCTGTTATAGTGCTTTTACGGCCTCTACACACTTCCCCATTCTTCTTTACTTTGATTGCAAGGAAGTGGGGAAAGATCTTATCTTGTCAATTGATATGCTTAAAGACTTCAGTTTTTATTTTCATATGTGATCTACAGTCTGCCAAGAAAACACAACCATATAACTAGCACCGAATTATTTGGTATCTCAATGACAAAGTTTATGGTGTCCTTTGAATGGCCAGCGCTGCCAAGTAGGTCATCCATGTATGCATAATGTTCTACTATAGGTGAATATTGTATGGTTTCCTGAGGTGATTGAAATGTGCACAGCTCTTTGCCAAATGATTTCTTTCTCTATCATGCACCAATCTTATTCGCTTTGAGTTTATAAATTTCTTTCAACAAATCCAACTTGTGTATATCCTGTAACCACCCTAATCCTTGAATTAATATCTCAGCATTGGAAATGGTTGAAAATAAAATAATTCAGGTGAGTATATCAGATGGTACATTTGATCATTCCTAAAGCTTTTTTGATAATCCATTTAGCTTTAACCTTAAATCACTGCACTTCTCTGCACTTGTCATACATGTTGATGAGTGTATTTTTGTAATAAAGTGTTGTCATTGGTGAGAAGGAGTGGATTATTTTACCCTCTGATAGAGAATTGTAGGGTTTTAATAGTTGAAGATACACACAAGAATGTATTGTAAAGCATAATGTGTGTGTGCTCTCTTTCAAGCAACCCTCTCTACATAGTGATATGAGATTGAGATAGGTAGTGGATGAAATTGAATGGTTCAGAGATACAGCCATATACATGGTTGGGTTACCTCTTTCTCTGCACACTGAATCTTAATTCATCTCATGATAAATTCCATTTTATAGTTCACTTTTGTCTGAAAGTTTCTAAAACCTTTTTAGTAGGGCTGCCTGGTACGCCATTAAGAATAGTGTCAGTTAGTGTTAGTCATTCTTTTCCATATTGATGCCATGCCTTTATCATAATCTAGTTTCTCAATGCATTTTTACTGGACTGTGATGAGGATTACATTCCAGCTATGCGTATATCATAATCTATATTCTCCATGCACCTCTTGGCTATTATGAGGATGGTATTCCATTTTTGTAATGGCTGTAATTAGGATTGTATTCTACTATTTTGTTTTATTTTAGGATAGGTGAACTAAATTAATTCCATAACAAATTATATCTCTGGTATTTAGTGGACATTAAAATCTAAACTTAGTCAATTTAAATTAACTTGCCTCTATAAAGGGTGCCCAGTAGGAATTTCCACTTTGAAAAGAACAACTCATATTAAATGTTCGTAATTAAGGTTTGTTAGAAAATTAATATCACCAGTAGCTATAGATGTAGTTTAATATTTATTTTAGCTGTAATATACAACTGAAAGTGTAAAAGGACCGTATCGTATGGCAGAAGGGATTTTGAACAAACTGTCAAAATTTATATAGGATTATGATAATTTGTATATTAAGTTTTTACATAATATACTTATATTAAAGCAGGTCTTAGTATTTTAAGGGCACTATTGAATAGATAACTGTCATTAATAACAGTAACAAATTATCTTTGTTTTGGATGAAAATATTTACCATCCAACGATTTATGTTTTATTATTATTATTATTATTATTATTATTATTACTATTAATATGATTATTATTTACCATAGTAGTTGAGTAAATAGATGCACTAATCATTTATAAATTTAAAACAATGTTACCGGTAAAAT
Organism: Cunninghamia lanceolata; assembly: GCA_027924645.1. Lineage (NCBI taxonomy): Eukaryota > Viridiplantae > Streptophyta > Pinopsida > Cupressales > Cupressaceae > Cunninghamia > Cunninghamia lanceolata. The sequence goes on along the minus strand of BSBN01000472.1, from coordinate 14,207,476 downwards.
TGTTGGGTAAGTTAAATTATTAGGGTATGGAATTATAAAATGTGTATCTTGAATTGAATTAACGATTAAAAGTAGTTATGAAATCAGTTGGTAATTGTGTAGATCATTTGAATTATCTATATTTTGAAAAATAATTAAATAAATAAGATTAGTTGATATATATAACATTTGTTTAATATATTTAAATGGAATTTAGTGTGTTTAAACATTTAATGTTGGTGAGTTAAATTTAGAGGTGATTTTGTTAAGATAGTTTTGGTTAACAAGATTAAAATTAGGATTATAGACATTGCATTTAGATTTTAATCTTGATAATTGGTTAATTCTCTTTGGATGAAAAATATTTACTATCCAATGACCCATGTAAATTATTATTATTATTATTATTCATTAAGAAATAGAATCTATTTCTGTAATATAAAAATATCTCATGTCTTTGAGTAGAATTGCTGGTAAATAAAGAAATACATATAAGTAATGTTTTTAGGATTAAGATTTAAATTTAATTTTCTATTGTTTTAATTAAGAATTTTATGACTCATAGTAAGGATGTCTTTTGTGTTGATTAGTTTGTATTAAAAGAATGGTAATATTATTATAACTTGAGGGTAAATGTAGTGTGGGGAATAATGAATTACAAGCATTAGGTTAAGATGGGATTCAGGTCTTGTTTTAGAGTAAATATTAGCACTTTTGTTGTGAATGAGATGTAAATTGACCATAGAAGGAATGATGGTCATGTAGAGTAATTAAAGTTGTTTCTTTTTACTTTTAAGTTAAAGATGTTATTACGAGATTTAGGGTTTTTATATGTTTATAAAATAAATAGGAACCCTCAAGTTCATCCTCAAGAGTTGAATTTAAATTATATTGTAATTATTCAATTAACTTGATGTATAAAAATGACAAATAGTGGTTTACTTTAGTTATGTTAATGATATAAAAATATATTTGTATCTTTATAAATCAATTAAATAATTATTTTAATAAATATTTACATGTAGTTAACTTTCATTGTAATTATAGAATTATTCCTTAATAAGAATACAATCAAATGATAAGCTATATTTTAATGTTAATAGACTATTGTCATAACTTAGTCAATTGTAATATACTAAGTGGTTTAGTTGTAAAGAAGGCATAATTTAATTATAAGTGTAATTGATATTGAAAAAAAAGTAAATTGCTCATAATATGTTTAGTAAATTCAATTTGTGGGTCATGAACTAGTTCATATAGTCTTTTTGATTTTGTATCTACATGTGTGGTTAGTTTTCCTAGAGGCTTAGAATGGGATGTCTTGAGATCATGATGTTTTAAGAAGCATGTCGTCTCTAGTTATGTATGGATTAAAAGACAATGTGAATGATAAATGTACTTCTTTTTGGATGTATTGTTGTCCATTTGGTTGTATTTGTCTTGTATCCAGTTTTGTGGTGAGTTATGGAATGGGGAGACATGGAAATCATAAAGATGTAGTGAATATGTGTTGTTATGGGCAATGGTTTAGGAGTTCTGCCCTTATGATTATGTTTTGAGGGTCAACGCCTTGCATTGTTATATATACATGTTGATATAAGGATAATTGTTATGCAAGATGGTTAAGGCCTTGCATGGTTCATGTATCCTCGTTGTCATGATGATGTTTGCTTTGCTTGTTGAGTAGGGTCTTCTAGTTGTAGGTAGGGGAGTGGCTTCCAATGTGGGGCCAGTGCCCAAAGTGGCTAGCCAGGGTAACCCATTGGGAGTTTGTAATCAAGTGATAACCTAATAATAAATCTAGGTTTTGGGTAGTTTTCACACTAACAAGATAATTAGATTCCTCACTCAGGCCTGTAGTGCTAGTTCAGACTAAGGATGAGATGAGAAGGCCTGGTTGGCAAGGCTGACCTCCTCATCTCCATGAGAGGACATGTCGACTCCGCATGAGTCACCCTATGGGGCCGGTGCCTAGAGAGAGGCTGCCAAGGTAACCATAGATGGGGGACGGCTTCTGGTGATAGATAGCCTGGCTAAACTATGCTAGGACCATGAGATGACACTCTCCTTATGCAGTTCTATAGTTCTTGTTTATGCCTCTGGAGTGATGTCATGTCTTGTGCAGTGTTGTTGGTATGGTTGGTTGTGTCATGTCTGTTGTCATTCTTTTATTTTTTGATATTGTCTCTTTGGCTTAGTGGAACCCTTGTCGTTATCTCCTAGCTTGGAGGGGTGGACCTCAGGGTTCCACGCGGTTGGGTAGCAGAGCTATCCATTGGTCCTTTTGGAGATACGGTTTGAGATCTACGTAGAGGTGTTCCAGTTCCAGTTTGCTTCCCTCCTTCAGAATTGTATGCTTTCTCACTTATTCAGTTGTAAACCGACATGATCGGTCTTGTAATCTTGCATTGTAATTTTGTAAATAAACTATCTTGCAATGATAAGTTGATCTTTCTGTAGCAGTAGTAATTGATTATCTCTTATGTGGTTTTTACCTTATATTCTCTAATGCAGTTATGTTTCCCTAGAGGAGTTAGAAGTGCATTTTCTTTATGTTGTGATATCGTTGGTTACTGCTATTGCATTTACTTGCTTTAAAAAAAAATTATTCCTAAAATTTTTCTCTTGTTAGCCTAACTCTTTAGGGTTACATGTTGGTGTATTACAGATAACTTGAAGGGTTATGTTGTTGACTACAATACTAGTATAGCTAATGAGTAAATGAGGCCTATTGAATCTCATTTATTGGTACATAATTCAAGATATTGTGATTTGATGAAATTAGAGGCTATCTTCTAGGGAGGACCAAGTTAGATTTTTTTTTTAATTTTAATGCAATGGTATCTATTCAAACTTGATTTGAATTAATTTTAAAATCAAACTAATAGCTCCTGTGATAGTTGAGAATTTAGTTGTATGTAATTGAAAATGATCTCCCCTTGTTTTGAAGGTGTATGATTCAAGAAATATTTATTAGAGAAGGAGCCTTGATCTAATAATTTGCTATCCTTCAAATCTATTTCCCTAATTTGCATTTATTGTAATTCTCTATGTTTGGTAGTTGATGAAGGAGACTTTATTACACTAGTAAAACTAAATGTATCTATATATAAAACAAACTAACTCATATCTTTATACTTAGTTTTCATTTATTATATGTAAATAGAGTAAACAAAATTAGACATTAGAGAATATTATCTAGATTAGTATTAGCTATTAACTAGTCATGTATTTCCTTTCATCAACTAGCAATGTACTATATATGTGATGTATTTCTTGTATGTTTTTCCTAAATTTGATTATGAACATTAAATTAACTCAATTTTTTATATAGATTTAAAGTGAGCAAGAATATTATTTAGATTCCCAACTCAAAACCCTAATTAGCTTCAAGAATTTCTATATTTCTATATTAAGTTGTATCTAAAAATGAGACAAAAACTGTTATCTATTTTAATTCTAGATAGATCATTAAAGAAATCATATTCAAACCATAATACATGACAAATCACAATTTAAGAACCGTAATATGAAACCATAATGTAAAATGTACATACTATAAAACATAATAAGACATGAACCATAATGTTCAAAACCATAATATAAAATGTATATAATGTGAAACCATAATGTAAAATGTATATACCGTAAAACATAATAAGACATGAACCATAACATGAAAGGTTATAACATGCAAAACCATAACAAGTCAGAGAGTAGGATGTCTAATATGACTACATATGTATAGATCTATCTCCTAATCCATGTGTGGATCTCTCTCTGGATCCCAATCCCTATCTTGTTGCACCTCCTAGCACAAGAAAGTACATAATTTAATTTAATGTACATATGTATATATATGTAAAGTCATCTTAAAGTTTTGTACTTTCAACATGTTCAAATTTATCAAGTAATTTATATATTATAAATGTACCTCAAATGTATCGTGCACAGGATCCTCTACATTCTCCAAATCTCCAAAGCATGACAAATTATCCCCATGTTGCTAGAAATTTTCAAATACAAGATTTCAATGAATAGTGAGAACTACTTTTAAGTCAAGTTTATTTAATATATACATGTGAATTTTTAGAACACAAAATATTGAAATTATTCAAGTACCTATGCATCTTGGAGCACTCTACCAATCCCACTGATGTCACAAGAATGAATGGTCATATCAAGGACACCTATATCTGAAGGTAAAGGACTAGTGTCAAAGAGAAGTGTGTTGTATGCGCCATGTACATGAGGTGCAACCTGATGCTATGTGGGGGCTATAGGCTGGTCTAGAATATTCTAGTCCTCTAAAGCCACCTCACCCTGACACAACTATCTACCATCACATCATCTAACATGAGTCGGTATAGCATCCAAAGGAATCCCATACTCATCACTGACATACTAGTATGCTGATAGTAAATCAACAATGGAAGCTAAACACACATTATGTACATTGGCATCACTCATATGGGTCACATTTGATAGGGACGGTAGATCCGGATGAATGTAGGGGTTATAATTCATAGATGTAGCATCAGTGGGAGGAAGGCTAATCTGCGGACATAATAAGTATCTCCCTACATGATCAGATGACATCTAATCAACCTGAGCAGAAATCATGGTCATACTGTCAAAAAGCCTGGATCTAGTTGGTGTGACTACTACATCTCCTACTGCTACTAGTTCCAAACATTTTGGAAGACCCAAAAGGTTTGGACCAACTAATGCCCTCTTCTTTTCAGGTGGTGGCAAATTTGGACATCTAAATTGAGGTTTATCAACAAACCTCCCCTTGCCCTATCCACAATGTGCGGGCATAGATGTGTAATCCACATCTAATCCTAAATGGAACTCAAGATATAATTGTTTACAAAAATAAAGTGGCAACTCGTCATTATGAGGCCATCTATGATTGGCTACCAACTATCTGGGATATATAAATGGACCAAAAAGTGCATCTATACTCCTGGTAATAGTATATCCTCTAACTTTGTCTCACCTAGTATAAAAAGGGAACATAGTATGCACATTATGTAATGAAACTCTGAGAAATAGATTTGATATTCTTAGTGCCAGTAACAGTTCTAGGAAGGGACCTATAAAAATCCTCAGTGCTAACATCATCATATGGATTGTATGATTTTATCATCTCAATCATACATCTAATCTCACACTGAATATTGACTAATCTATCTATATTAGCCAAATTTGGGGAGCTATGTATAGTTTGGTCCAAACATTTCAAAGCATTCTCTAATCTAGTAATGCTATCATGATAAAAACTAGTCCTAGCCTCAACTTTGTACTGATACTGTGTGAAATGATGAGATCCTTGATCATCAACCATATCTATATAAAAAGAGATTTGCATTTAATTAAAACAAAAAAAATTAAATATGTAATCATTTTTCTTAAGTATACGAAAATATAAAAATGCAAGGTAGATCTCTAAATTCCAAATAACAAGATCATACAAGTGTGTTATAAGTATACGAAAAGAGGCTTGCATAAATACCCAATCTTAATAGTTAATTTCAACCTATACACAGGGTATGAAACACTCCAAGAAAGACAAGAAAGTTTTAAGGTCATAAGCTGCCTCCACCTATACCAATACTAAATGCCTCAGCATCTAAAATCAAAATATCATTATGCAATATAGGGAATTAAAGCATCTAGAATGTTATTTCAAAAAATTTATTACTCCATCACAACAGGACATTTCAATATCACCCTATTAAATATAACTAGGTGGTGAGTAGATGTTTAAAAATACTCTGAAGAAGACAGGATAGTTATACTCAAGGATCTAAGATTCTTAATGACTAAAAATAAGAAAAAGAATATAGATGATGGCAAATTTTGTTGAAAATTCCATCAAAAGTAATTTTTTTGCATGGAACACTTATATAATTAGGGCAGCATAGGGATATATCAAGGAATGCTCATATTGTGGCTTCTCTAGTATGCTGTAGCAGATTGGTCTAACCACTGACAACTTTATCATAATATGCACAAATTAGATAGTTCTTTTTCCCTATCTAGTATTGTAGATAATACTTATCCCACACTCCCTTGGATTCAAATTGTGCACATAAAATTATTCAATTGCCAAAAAATACTAATCAAAGGCCATAAAAAGTAAGAAAAGACAATGTTGATAACCTCTCACACATGCAATTTACAAAGCTTGTAGTGACCAAAATCAGAGACTATTTTGCAACAGAAGATAAACCTAACACTATGGATTGAATCTTAGTATTAAGAAGCCATACATTACTATCACATGAGTTTGTTTATTAAAGTTCAATCTCTTGCATTTGTGCTATCAAAGGATGAACCCCTACTTTAATTGTATATAATATTGTGTTACATGACACAAGGCCTTTTCTTTGGCATACATTCTAGGAGAATAACCTCAAATTGCAGCTAGATACCTTCCTTTCTCATGCATTTCTTAGAAGCACTCAAGTACATAGCTTTTTAGTGAACCTGCTTCACAAATATTTTATATTATATTTCTTGAAGATTGTTAAAGTGAGGAAGAGAATACAGACTACCTAATCAACCACACAAAGCATACAAAGAAAGTTGTTCCACCATAAAACCTCATTGGCATATTACAGAGATTTTTGTGGGAGTCCAAATGTTTGGCCAAATATAACTTTTGATATAACAGTAAGTCACATGAGCAATTTGTCAATATGCTTAGATAGGCATGCCACATTTTATGGATCATGACACTATGAGGTTCTAGCATGTGTCATATATTTCTCTGTCCACAACCAAAACATATGTTTGTTTAAGTTCCATGCAATGCCTAATCTGAGTAAATGTTTCCAAATGGTTTTTGGATGGTGTAATTAGGTAAGAGGGGAAATGACTATACACTATGGTTTCTATAGTGACCATGGAGGTTTTCATATTGATTTTGAAGATTTATAAATAGTTGTAAAGCTCCTGTGTCAACGTATACTTTTGGTGGAGGTGATGATCTATACCAACCTATTGGTGTGTCTCAAGCATCCTTAACAAAGGTTTGTGCTTATATGGCTTACAATTCAAAGTAAGACTTCTAGAAATGATTTTGGTGTTTTGACATCTATGATACTTGTAGGCCTCAACATGAAGGTTGCAGTTATCTCTGTAACACTATAGAATGTGGTTAGTTATGTCAAAGTGAATTCCATATATAATTAGAATTGAAATGTATACATTGTGAGTAGAATAGGTAAATAGGACTGCATTATATTGAACAGACTAATAACATCTGCAAGACTACCTTAGACCTTATCAAAGGAATAACTTAGCAAGCCAAAATAAATCACTAATAGTATTGAGTGCTTCTATGGGTTTGTTGTGCTTTTATAAGTACTTTCAATTCTGTTTACTTCTCTAACATCAACTCCCAGTCTATGGTTGACACCTAGCACAAGAGACCTTGTAATGAAACATCATAAATTTGTAATCCAATGAGATGTATTTGATAAGCTAGGAAATGTCTATCTCAGTAGCTCTAAACAAATATGAGCATGAACTCCATTACTGATTTCTTCTTGACCTTGAACGTATAGAGAGAGGCTACTTGACATGTAGCTTTGGGTTCTGAGGAATTGCATCTTAGATTTTCCTAGCTTATTAGTTTTGTTTCATTCATTTTTAGTTGCTTCATGATTTTGATTTTGTTTTATTGAGTTATGTGTCATTTTATAGGAAATGCAACATGCATCCCATTATGTAGTATGACCATAAGTGATCTTTTCAGTCCCATTGACCATTTTTTACCACTATTGGACATTAATATCTAAATAAACAAAATTATAAAACAATAGCATGATTATATACAAATTGATATAAGCTATTCTCAGTTATATTTTGTCTTCATAGAGCATACATTCTATTAAACATTTATTTCCTGGTTTGTTAAAATTGGCAAGCCAACTGTCACAGTAAACCAGGTTCTAGGTTCTAATATAATGTAATAAATATTAAATGTAACTGATTTTAATGACAAATTGAAGCATTATTACCTATTTGGCCTAAAATTTTATAGAAAACTAATGTAATTTTGAATTTATTCAATACATGCATGGTGATGGTTGATTCTACGTTAGTGTATTTTGTCTTCTTATTATTTACTACTTAGGTTTGTCAATAGTTTATTTCTCGTTTAACATCAAAATAATGATGATTATTAGCATTTGCATATAGTGCAGACAATTGGAAGTTTGTTGCAAATCAATTTGTTAAGAAGTTTCGTGACAAAGTTAAAATTTTCCTAGTTTTTTAAAATTGGCATGCCAATTGTCACAGAGGATGACAAATAGCCATGAGAAGACAACAAATAAAAGGTTTAGGGTCCATGTGCAAGTACTCTCAACCAACCTCCATCTCAAAGAAAACCTTCATCCATACACTTAAGCCTAAGCTTTTTAAGTGTAAAATTAAAAGAAAGGGCTAAAACAAGAAGAAAAGGAAACCCCAAAAGCATGCCTTAAAACTTATCACTTACAAAAATGAAATGCACACTAATTTCATTTTCCTGCAAACACAAATGAGGAGAAACCAACATGAATACAGCCAACAACATGTTCTTTTAACAAAGGAAACATATAGTCACCGACAAGCAGAAACCATTTATTTTGCCTTAATCATGGTGGCTAGGGTTTATGAGTTCCATTTCCTTTGCCCTAATCATGATGGCTAGGGTTTTAGAAATTTAATAAAAAATTAACTTTGTTTAACCCAACCGAATATAAGCATTCAAGCATCCACAGTACATCACAAAAACAACCTTATTAGTAATATAACAAACAAACAACAAAAGCAAACAAACAACATAACCTAGACATATAACAAAAACATATCTTATGAAATCATGAAAGTTGCAAAATAAACTTGATGTAAAATGAAATAACAAGAATGCTCAATGAATTCTTACCTAGGTTGGATGAATATGTAGGCTGAGTTGTCGGGTGAGCACTGTCTAGATGCAACAAATTTAGCTAAAAATACAGAATACTCGCTACCGCTATTTTTTTTGCTTTTATATTTAATGGATTTGACCAAAAGGTACTCAGCCAATACATACTTGACCAAATTTTTGGGGCCACATAGGTACCACATCAGCACCAAAAAGGCACCACGTTGATTCAGCCAAATTCTACTCAACCGAAACATACTCGGCCGAATTTTACTTGGCTGAAATTATTTAGCTAGCCCAAAGTGTGACACAAATTTGTACTTTTACCCCCCATTCAATCATTTATTCTATCCTCATCATTTGATTATCATTTGTCCATCATCCATCCTTTTATCTTCTCCATTTCTCTCGATGTTGTTCTCCATCTTTTATCTCCCTCTCGTCTCCCCATCCTTCATTTTGAGAGCACACCTGTATTCTTCCAATTCGTCTATCCTCTCGAGGGGGCATCATTCAACCTATTAATTAATCTACTAGGTACTTCAACCTAACTAGGGCATCATCATTTCTAATCCAATCATATTGTTCTTCTAAACCAATATCTTCCTCTTCTACCTAACTACGACATCATCATTTCTAATCCAATCATATTGTTCTTCTAAACCAATATCTTCCTCTTCTACCTGACTGGGGCATCATAATTTCTAATCCAATCATATTATTCTTCTAAACCAATATATTCTTCTATCCAACATAGCACTATGTTTTAAACTTCTTTGAAATGTTGTTACTTTGCAAAACCATCTCAAAGAGGGGCAAAATGTAGACACCATAAATTGACCTATTCCTAGATTAGGCTTTCATCTACCATACTTCATTAATTAAATAATTCTTAGTTATTTGATTGAATCCCTCTATCAATCACATCAATTTATTCATCCATGTTAATTAAATAATCATGATTATTTAATTAAATCAATTTATTCCTCCACATTAATTAAATAATTCTAATTGTTTAATTAATTCAATTTATCCTCCTTATTTGATTAAATAACCCTGATTGTTTAATTAAATCAATTTATTCCTCTATATTGATTAAATAATCCTAATTATTGAATTAAATCAATTTTGTCTTCTATATTGATTAAATAATTCCAATTATTTAATTAATTCAATTTTATCTTCCACATTAATTAAATGACCCCAATTGTTTAATTAATTCAATTTATCCTCCATGTTTGATTAAATAATTCTAATTATTTAATTAAATCAATTTCCCTCCAATTTTAAATACATATTTATTCAAAAATATTTATTTAATTAATCTATTTCCTCTAAATTGAATTAAAATTAATACTTAATTTAATTATCCCATGTGTACATGAAATTAAATAATTATTTACTTAATTTCTCATTTATTCTCACCCTCCATAAATTCCTCCAATCAAAATTAGTTAACAGACAATCAAAAGAGTTGACTCATCAATCAATTTAGTTCACTAAGTAATCAAATTAGTTAACTTATTAGTCAATCTAGTTAACTAATGAATCAACTCAGTCAACAAAGCAATCAATTTAGTTCACTAATCAATCAATTCACTTAACTACTCAATCAATTCAGTCAACTCTCGAATCAATTCTTCTAACTCCCTTGATGCATGAGAGGGAAGGACACTTGTCCTCTTCTGATTCACACACATTCTCTCAACCTTCCTCAACCATTGATCTTTCTGATCATCCTCAACCGTAGATCTGATATCTCATAGGTCTATAAAAAGAAGCCTCTTTCTCCATTTCTACCATCTCTTGTTGAAGTAAACTTATGTTGTCGTAATCATTCTTGAGAGATCACATTTACACTTGACAATTATAGAGCAATCCACATCAAAAGCAAAGAGTAATCAATTGGAATAGGGTGCATTTCAATTCGCTTGATCCGTGTAGGCATTTTGTTTATGCAAAGGAAGGTAAAATTGTATTGGTTTCAATTGTCTTTGGTTTATATTTGTATATCCATTTTCACCTATCACACATACACTTTAAGAAATCACAATGCATACATGCAATTCACAAATCATAGACGCCATACACAAGGTATACACATCATAGACAAAGTATACACGCTTGACATGAAGTATACACGTTTGACACCAAGTATACACATAAGGCATAAAGTATACATAGAAAACACATGGAAAACACTTGAAGTACATGTCAAGCACTTATGAGGAATACATAAGGGATACATAGAGAGATCACATGTGAGGCATGCATGAGGTGTGAAGAACATATAGAGAAAAATATTATATGAGGAGAATACATGCATCATACATCAATCACAATAAACATAATACGGAAGACCTTGAATGAGCATGACAAAGGAGACCTCGATCTAAATGTTGTCTCAATCACCATGCATTATTCCCTAAGATGCAATAAATAAGAATGCTAAGGGGTTAGTTAGAAATGAGAAACACAAGAGGAGTACAAACACATCATACATGCAATCTCAAAAGTAAAGTGCTTCTACTCAAGAGAATACACCAAGCTACCTCTCGTAAGAGGATTTTCTTGAAGTCTTACAAAATAAGAAGGCAAAACAACCTTACTACCAAACTCTAGTTGTTGGTGCAACCCTTCTCTAAAACATGCAAGGAGCTTCAACTTAGGAGAACAAGAAAGACTCAAGATCTTGTTTCCAAGTTAGCCATAATCCTTTCCAAGAGAGTGTAGTAACAAATATAATCAACAAATGTTTAGATAGAAAGAAAGAGAGTAAGGCTCATAGCACAATATATGCCCCCACCTTAAAGTGATTGCTAACTTCATTAGAGAGCAATTACTTTAAGGTAGAGTGAGGAAGAAGTATAAAACAGTCATGAGAGCCTTCTAAAAGCACATGCCCAAATGGTATGTGTTTTCAAAAGCTACATAGCGACAAGGGGTTGCCCCCAAGATGAGAAAACCAAGACAATGCTTATAGGCATGATACACAATGGCTTGTGTAGTCATGGTATGATATCGAGCATTTCCACAAGGTGCCACATAGATGGAAGAAAGATCACATGAGAGTACACATAAATTGAATCATGAAAGGATGCTAAATCATCCAAGGAAAAATAACAAAATTGGACATTACTACATATAGAAGAATGTAAATACATATAGAGGAATGACACAATGCATTCTTACTCCTTATACCTTTGTGCTAACAAGGATACCAAGGGAGAACCACAACATCACAATATGGAGATAACAGTACATACAAGCATAACATACATGAGAAGAAGGGACCACTCTTACAAGTTAGCATATAAAAAAATATCCTCCCCCAACTTGATTGTAAAATGGATGGAGGACAAGGTGCTCTAGGGACTACATCAAGCATGGTGAGAAGTGCTAGAGCCAAACCTTGTTTGAAGTTGTTGAATTTTATCACCCAAGACTCGACATTCCTTAGTGGAATGGCCAAGTGCTTGATAATATGTGCAATAATAAGGAGATGACAAATTATTTTTTTGAATCTTTTTGTGTTTTGGAGTAGGAAGAGTGATTAAGTGGTCTTTGAGTAGACTCAGAAAAATACACTCTTCTTGAGATAGAAGATAGGATTTAGATGGAGTAGTAAGCAATCCTTTTTGTTGTGAACATGGTGGAGAGAATGTAGGAGAAAGCTAGAAACCCAAACCTACTTTAAACAAGTGAGGTGTTGGTTCCACAAGTTCCTTAATTCCTTGTTCTTTACATCCTAACCCATTTCCATTGTATCCTTGTTTAGAAATAATTTTGAATCCAAGCCCTTAACGCTTCTCCAAATCTGAGGGAAGAGGAGAGGTCATATGACTATCTTGTTGCAAGTATGGGTTTAACTGGTGTTGTCATTGATGTCAACATACTCATGTTGCATTGATGAGAAGGATTGGATGAGCTGTATGTTGAGGATATTGAGAAAGTTAGTCTCAATCAAGAACAGTGAAGAACAATGATGACAACAAGGTAAAAGTCCAAGATAGGTTGCGGATCAAAGGATATGGATTAAGGTGTTTGTAGATATGTGTCTTAAGATGTTCCAGTAGAGATTTTAGAGGTCCGCATGAAGATATAAAGAAGTTATGGCAGTTCAAGTAAAACTAGTTCTAGTAGATGTTCAGTGATGACAGAGTGATACAGATAGGTTTGGTGAGATCCGGAAATGTATTCTCCAGTTCTGTGGATTTGAGTAAGTGTTGGGGAATTCTGTGTGGTGTGTCAACTTGATTGGTTCGTGGTTTGAAGGTCTGGAAGTATCTATTCCTTTGTGACAGTAATGGCAGACTATGTTCTTGGGGTTCCAGATGAAGGAGAGAAGAGTTTCAATAAGTAGAGGAAGTGCGGATGTTCTTGGTGTTTCAGGCAAGCTTGTGGAGGCCCTTGGATCGTGCTCAGTTCATGTTTATGGTCCGCATTAGAATTGGAGTCCTAGAAATGAAGAATAACTTCTGGATGATGATGTTCCTTCTGTGACTGGCCGACCGGATGAATTATACATCTTATGGATGTTCTTGTGGATGTGTGCCGACTTAGATGTTTGTTCCTAAGTTGATGTCATGTATAAATAAGGGATTAGGAAGTCATTTCAAAGTGAATTTTGTGGAGATGAGTGTGTGGTAGCAAGGAGAAGAGTGAAAGGCAGAGCAGAAGGTTTGGGCTTAAATGGAACTGACTCAAGCACGATGAAGATGCTATTTTCCAGTTCAAGTATGTGATACTTATTCTTTTGTAGACAGTGTGTCTCTTGTAGGCAGTGAGCCTCTTGTGAGCAGTGTGCTCAGGTAGTGAGCCCTAATTGGCATGTACCATTTTGTTCTTTCTATTCTTCTAATAGAGAATACAATCTTGGGTTAATCACCCCATGGTTTTTCCCTTAACCGGGTTTTCCACGTCAAAATCTTGGTGTCTCTTGTGTTGATGTGTTTCTGCTCTTGATTAAATACATTAAGTTTCATGTTTGATTTATTGTTATACTACTAAGTGAATATAAGTGTTGAAAGTAAAGAAAGTTTTGGACAACTGATTCACCCCCCCTCTCAGTTGTCTGCTCTAAGTCTAACAATTGGTATCAGAGCTAAGTTCCTCTAAAAGGAGCTTAACCGCTTGAGGAGATCTAGGATGTCATCCTACAAGAAGGATAGTCCGAAGTTTGATGGAACTAACTTTACTCTTTAGAAAGGTCGCATGAAATGTCACTTACAGTGTATGGGATTTGCATACTGGTCTATGGTTACAAAAGCTTATGTACCTCCATAGGGTGGTCCGACAACCCTAAATGAAATCACAGATGCTAAAAACAATCTGCAGACCAAAGAGGCTCTTTTAAGTGCATTATCTGACTTAGAACTCTCAAATGTTATTGATCTACCAACTGCCTTTGAGATCTGGAATAAACTGGAACTTTTGCATGAAGGAGACCAGTTTGTTAAATGTGCAAGGTTACAGAGTCTAAAAGGGAAATTTGAAAAACTAAAGATGAAAGATGATGAAAATATTACCTCTTTCATGCCAAGAGTGAATGAGCTAGTTTGTGGAATTAGAAATGCAGGTGGAATCCTAAGTGAAGATGAGATCATTGGCAAAGTTCTCAGATCCCTTCCTGATTCTTACAAAATCAAGGCTTTTGAAATTGAAGAATTCAAAGCTCATACAACAGTCACAAGAGACCAATTGGTTGGTAAGTTGGCTACTTTTGAAATGGCCGAGTTTGGAGATGATCCTCCAAAGACTGAATCTGCATTCAAAGCCAGTGCCTCTGTAAAAGGGAAACAAAGGTTTGATCTGGGGAAAAATTCTTCAAGGAACCCATCATGGTATGAAAAAGCAAGAAAAGATTTGGATGAAGAAGAAGCTAAAACTGCTCATCTTGAAGCCCTTATTGCAAAGAGATTGCCAAGAGGATCCGGTAAGTATAAAGAAAAATTACCTTTTAAGTGTTTTAACTGCAATAACATTGGTCATTTTGCCTCAAGATGTCTGGAAAGATTTTCAAGACCAAATCCTAACAGACCAAGGTTTCAAAAGAATTGTTACTATGTTCATGAAGAAGATGATAATGAAGGAGTAACAGATGATGAATCAGAGATAGGAAACAAATCCAGTAATGAATGGGTGTTTATTGCCATCAAAGAAGAGGAACCAATACCCTTTGTATCTGTCAATCTTAAAGTTGAAGAAAGAGCTCTGGCTGCCCAAGTTGAAACAAAGGATGAATGGGTCATTGATAGTGGATGCTCTCACCATATGACAGGTGACAAGAATAAGTTCTTAGAATTGGAAAAATATGAAGGAGGAATTGTAAAGTTTGGAGATAATTCTACTGGCAGGATCAGAGGTAGAGGAACTATTTCTCTTGATGGAAAGAACAAAACCGGCAATGTACTATATGTTGAAGGATTAAAGCACAATCTTCTCAGTGTTGGACAACTGGTGGACAAAGGCTATGATCTCAGATTTAGAAATAGAAAATGCAAGATCTTTGAAAGCTCTGGAACAGAGATTGCATCCGATACTCAAACTAAAGGTAATATCTTCCACTTGGTTGGTATTGGTAAAAGTTGCTTATTTGCTCCAATTGATTGGAGTTGGTTATGGCATAGGAGGATGTGTCATGTGAATTTTGATAATATCATCAAGATAAGCAATACTCAGGCTATAAGAGATCTTCCAAAACTAGTAAAACCTACTAATAGCTTGTGCAAAGAATGTCAGTTGGGCAAATTGAGCAGAGTCACTTTCAAAAGTAAGGAATTGTCTTCTACCGGACTGTTGGAGTTAGTTCATACTAATCTTTGTGGTCCGGCAAGAGTTAGGAGTGTCCAAGATGATAGATACTTCATATTGCTAATTGATGACTACTCCCGGATGATGTGGGTAACCTTTCTAAAAGAAAAATCAGAAGCACTTGAGAAATGCAAAATATTCAAGGACATGGTGGAGAATGAAACCGGATTAAAATTGAAATGTCTGAGGTCTAATAGAGGTGGAGAATTCACATCTGGTGAGTTCATAGACTTCTGTGAGAAACATGGAATAAAGAGACAGTTGTCTACCCCTAGAACTCCATAGCAGAATGGAGTAGTTGAGAGAAAGAACCGGACCATCTAGGAAGCATCCAGGACCATGATGATGGAAGCAAATGTTCCTCAGATCTATTAGAGAGAAGCTGTTAGCACTGTAGTCTACACTCTCAATTGAGTTCAAGTTAGAAACAATACTGGTAAGACTCCTTATGAACTTTGGTTTGGCATCACCCCTACTATGAGATATTTCAGAGTGTTTGGTAGCAGATGTTACATTAAAAGGGATGAAGATCTAGAAAAGTTTGATGCTAGAAGTGATGAAGGAATATTCTTGGGTTACTCTACTCAAAGCAAAGCATACTGGTGTTACAAGAGATTGAGAAAGATTGTAGAAAGTGTAAATGTGAAGGTGGATGAAGAAGTTGAAAGACCCTCAAGAATTCATGAGTATGATGAAGACAGTCAGAATGATGTTCAGATTCAAAGTATCCAAGGCTCTTCTGAGAAACAAAGTCAAGTTGATCCAGTAAGTCAGGAAGAAGAGATAAATCTCAATGAGACTGATCAAGAGTTAGTGGTGCAAGAAACTCCCAAAGTTCCTAGGTATGTAACTCTAAACCATTCTGAAGATTAGATCATAGGTGACAAAAGCAAAGGAGTGCAAACAAGGAGGAGAATTGCTCAAAATTTAGATAAATATTGTCTGATTTCAAATATTGAACCTAAGACAGTGAATGAAGCTTGCAATGATGAAAATTGGTCAAAAGCAATGGAGGAAGAACTAATGCAAATTGAGAAAAATCATACTTGGGATCTTGTTCCTAGACCTAGAAGCAAGAATGTGATTGGAACCAAATGGGTCTTCCGGAACAAACTGAATGAAGCTGGTGAAGTAATCAGAAATAAAGCTAGATTGGTCTGCAAGGGTTACTCTCAGATTGAAGGAGTTGATTTTGAAGAGATTTTTGTTCTGGTGGCAAGAATTGAAGCAATCAGATTATTTCTTATATTTGCTACCTTCAAGGATTTCAAGGTGTATCAGATGGATGTTATATCTGCCTTCCTAAATGTAACTTGGAAGAAGAGGTGTACATTGAGCAACCGGATGGATTTCAATTATCTGATCATGGTGACATGGTCTGCAAATTGAAAAAGGCACTGTATGGACTGAAGCAAGCCCCAAGAGCCTAGTATGAAAGATTGGATAAACATCTCTTGAAGATTGGTTTCAACAAAGGTATTGCTGACAGTAATTTGTATTTCAAAATTGATCATGAAAATATCTTAATTGTTGAAGTATTTGTTGATGATATCATTTTTGGAGGAAGAGATAGTTTGTGCAAAACTTTTGCAAGTCAAATGAAAAGTGAGTTTGAGATGTCCATGCTTGGAGAAATGAATTTCTTTTTGGGTCTACAAATTACTCAAACAAAGCAAGGAATCTTCATTTCTCAGTCAAAAAAAGAATTGTTGAGGAAATTTGGGATGGAAGACTCAAAGCCAATGAACACTCCAATGGCAACCAGATGCAAGTTGAGCAAAGATGATGACTCTCCCAAGGTTGATCAGACAAAATATAGGTCTATGATCGGAGGACTGTTGTATCTCACTCAAACTAGACCAGATATTATGTAGGTTGTTGGTCTTGTTGCTAGATTCCAAGCTGATCCTAGAGAATCTCATGTTATGGCAATCAAGAGGATTTTTAGATATCTAAAGGGGACAGTTGAGTATGGGTTGTGGTATCCTAGAGATCATGATTTCTCTCTTCATGTATATATAGATGTTGATTGGGCAGGAGATGCGGATGACTGGAAGAGTACCAGTGGTGGAGCATTCTTTTTAGGGAAGAGATTGGTTTCTTGGTTAAGCAAGAAACAAGAAGCAATATCTATGTCCACTGCAGAAGCAGAATATATTGCTGCAACAGGAAGTTGTACTCAAGTTTTGTGGATGAAACAGATATTAAGAGACATCAGAGTAGAGTATGACAAGCCCATCACAATTTTCTGTGATAATTCAAGTGCAATAAACATATCTAAGAATCCAGTGCTGCATTCAAAGATGAAACATATATCCATCAAGTTTCACTTTTTGAGAGAGCAAGTGAACAAGAATGAAGTCAGATTGGAGTTTATGCCTTCAAAAGATCAGATTGCAGACATCTTTACTAAACCTCTACCTAAGGACTCTTTTGAGTATCTCAGGGAGAAGTTAGGGGTTATTGCCCCTTCGGTGGTGAACTAAGGTGCATTGATGTGCATCAGTCTGATGGATTTCACAGTCACATCTTGTGGTCCAGACTGAAGATTGGGAGCTGCTACTCAGTGGGAGCAGTAGGTGTGATTTTGAAGTTGCAAGTATGTGCCCTTTGCCATTGATGTCAAAGGGGGAGAGAAGACTTGTGAAAAACAAGTGGTTGATGACCAAAGGGGAAGCAGTATAGGAAGAGAAGACATGTGAATAGTTGTTGTTGATAGGGGGAGTTGTGACAGTAAGGAAAAGTTCTTGTCTTGATAGTTTTTCACATCATATGTTGCCATCAATGACAAAGGGGGAGATTGTTGCAAGTATGGGTTTAATCGGTGTTGTCATTGATGTCAACATACTCATGTTGCATTAATGAGAAGGATTGGATGAGCTGTATGCTGAGGATATTGAGAAAGTTAGTCTCAATTAGGAATAGTGAAGAACAGTGATGACAACAAGGTAAAAATCCAAGATAGGTTGCGGATCAGAGGATGCAGATTAAAGGGTTTGTAGATATGTGTCTTAAGATGTTCTAGTAGAGATTTCAGAGGTTCGCATGAAGATATGAAGAAGTTATGGCAGTTCAAGTAAAATTGGTTCCGATAGATGTTCAGTGATGACAGAGTGATACAGATAGGTCCGGTGAGATCCGAAAATGTATTCTCCTATTCTGTAGATTTGAGGAAGTGTTGGGGAAGTCTGTGTGGTGTGTCAACTCAATTGGTTCATGGTTTGAAGGTCCAGAAGTATCTATTCCTTTGTGACAGTAATGGCAGACTGTGTTCTTGAGGTTCCAGATGAAGGAGAGAAGAGTTTCAGTAAGTAGAGGAAGTGCGGATGTTCTTGGTGTTTTAGGCAAGCTTGTGGAGGCCCTTGGATCATGCTCAGTTTGTGTTTATGGTATGCATTAGAATTGGAGTCCCAGAAATGAAGAATAACTTCCAGATGATGATGTTCCTTCTGTGACTGGCCGACCGGATGAATTATACATCTTTCGGATGTTCTTGTGGATGTGTACTGACTTAGATGTTTGTTCCTAAGTTGATGTCATGTATAAATAAGGGATTGCAAATTCATTTCAAAAAGAATTTTGTGGAGATGAGTGTGTGGTAGCAAGGAGAAGAGCAAAAGGCAGAGCAGAAGGTTTGGGCTTAAATGGAACTGACTCAAGCATGGTGAAGATGCTATTTTCCAGTTCAAGTATGTGATACTTATTCTTTTGTAGACAGTGTGTCTCTTGTAGGCAGTGAGCCTCTTGTGAGCAGTGTGCTCGAGCAGTGAGCCCTAATTGGCATGTGCCATTTTGTTCTTTCTATTATTCTAACAAAGAATACAATCTTGGGTTAATCACCCCGTGGTTTTTCCCTTAACTAGGTTTTCCACGTCAAAATCTTGGTGTCTCTTGTGTTGATGTGTTTCTTCTCTTGATTAAATACATTAAGTTTCATGTTTGATTTATTGTTATATTGCTAAGTGAATATAAGTGTTGAAAGTAAAGAAAGTTTTGGACAACTGATTCACCCCCCCCTCTCAGTTGTTTGCTCTAAGTCTAACATATCTTTGTTGAAATGTGTTGAAGAAGGATCATTATTTTTATCATGGAGAGGAGGGTCAAACTTTGTTTCAACCATCCCATGGGGGTTGAAATCTAAAGAGACCTTGACACTCATCACTACCAAGAGACGTTTTAGAATTAGATGGTACTTTATCACAAATGGCTGCCATTTCTATAGAAGAAGGTGGATCTTCATCCATGTTAAAGTTTCCATCATCATTAATCTTGAGTTTAAACTTTGTAGGAGTATGAGATTGTGTTGAAGAAATTTGATTTACCTTCGAGGTCTTTGGGTGTGAGGGTGAGACTTTATATTCACCCACAAAGGAGGGTGTAAAATCTAACAAGCCCCAATCATCACTCAAAAATGCATTCAAAGGACCAACACTATCTTGATCAACACTATTGTTAGTAGTGGAGGATAGTGGTTTTGATTTTAAAGAAGGGATCAAATCACTTAAAGGAACTTGATGTCTCACTTCTATTTCTAAGTAACTTTCTTGAGATGAATCAACTTTAATTGTATGTATTTTGTTTTCAAGGATGAATTTTATTGAATGATGAAGGGTAGATGGGACTGCTCCCATGGCATGGATCCACAGCCTACCAAGAAGAAGATTTTATAAAAGAGCATTAGGCATGACCTAGATAATGTTAGGCATTGTCATAGGTCCAACCTTAATATTTAAAATCATGTTACCTAGTGATTTCTTATCTACATTATCAAAGCCACGAATGATTGTTTTATCCATTTTGATGAGAGATGTATCAATATTGAGTTTATGTAACAAATCTATTCCACAAACATTAAGACCTGCTCCACCATCAATCAAAGTGCATATTATCCTTGCATTACCAATCATGATGAATATCATCAGAGGTTCGTATTGATTTTGAACTTCTATGGGAGGTAATTCATGTTGTTGAAATGATATATCCAATGTTGTCTCATGCATACAAATAAGTAGAGATTCTACATAATTCAGTCTACCATAAGGTGGAACAATTACCTTTTGTAGATCCTCATGGAGAATTCTGTGGTATGTAGGTGATGTTTGTATTAAATCCTATAGAGAGATCTTAGCCGGAGTAGTGTGGAGCTGCTTGACAAGATCATATTCTTTACCAATAGGTGGAGGAAGGAAAGGTGCTTGAGGTAGGATAGGTTGAGAAGGTGGAAGAGAGATGGGCACACTTGGTGTGTGCTTACTTTTATTATGAGTGTTATATGTGTGAGCAATTGTGTGAAGCTCTGACACATCTTGAACACCTTGATTTATTTGAGTAATTCGTTTTGAATAATTGAGGATGTAACCTGAGGGCTGAGGTGGTGTTGGATCACCTTGAACCATAATCATTGGTTTGAAACGAGGAGGTGTAATAGGTGCCTCATGCACAATGATCTTAGGAACATTAGTACACTTATCTACTATCCCCTTAGTGGGCGGAATAAGTCTATTAATGATGATTGAATTGACATTGTTTTCCTTTTGAGTAAGCTCCACATCTATCCCCAAGAGATTTAATGTGAGAGACTGCTCCTCATCCACTGATGCTTCATCCTTTGAAGGGAGAGCATTGGAATGAAGGGAGGGTGAAGTTTTGTTAAGAGAATTGTTGATGATTGTTTCCTTAGTGATGTCCAAGGCACTTGAACATTCAACCAAAGGAGAAATTTCCATGGTCTTCACATCCTTAGTGATATCCATGGTACTTGTACATTCAATCAAAGGAGGAAGAACAAGGGTCTCCACTTTCTTAGTGATATCCAAGGAGCTTGAACATTCAATCAAAGGGGGAAGATCAAGGGTCTTCACTTCCTTAGTGATATCCAAAGTACTTGAACATTCACCTAAAGGAGGAAGATTAATGGTATGAACTAGAGAACTATCATGTGCAATGGTAGAAATAGAAGTAGTATACTCAACATTGTCAATGATCTCATCCTATTGCACCAAAATGTCTACATTTTTGGGAGAGAGGTCCAAAGCATATGGTGAATTAGGCAAATCTAAATCACCATCACATGCCTTAGAGATGTTGTCAATGGTATGATTACGAATTGTAGTAGAAGAAGATTTATCATCATCAGATATATCACACATAGGTGCTATGTTATCTAAAATGTGAGGATGCATATTAATGAATTTATAAAAGTTTTTAGATTCCATGAAATGTGTATGCAAAGATTCCAACCAAAAAAAATACATAATGGAATGCACAATTTATTAACCAAGTATAACCAATATCCCAAAATGTACCACCTAGGGTTTACTATAAAAAACCCTAGATTTTGAATGCTTACTTCCTAAACCACAATTTTTCAATGCAAGAATTATTTTTAAAATAGAATGAGAATTATGACATGATACAACAATTCAAGATCATATTTGAGATGTGAATGATAGTATCAAAATCTGAAACAAGATCTTGATTACAAACCCTAGGTTTTGAATTTGACTAGGTTATCAAAAATGTAATTTTCTTGACAAAACCCTAGCAAATGAGAATTATAAATGCAAGATACAACAACATGAAATGATTATGTACTATAATTTAAATAATATATCATTAAAAAATCAGAGATTTAAATCTTTCTATGATGATCTACAACATATGTAATGAAAACAATGTACAAATATGCCTTTTTGCAAGCCTAAAATACCTTGATTTTTTTTTACTTTTTTCAATGCAAATATGCAATAATGCCCTAGAAAAACAAGGATGATGATGTATAAAAAATTAAATCCCTTTAATAAACCCAATAATGCAATAAGATCTGAAACAACACACTAATCTACAAACCCTAGGTTGAAGATTAGCTAGATTTTCTAAAAATGAGAGGTTTTGTCAAACCCTAACAATAAAATCATGCAAAATTAAGCTATATAACTATACAAAATGATGAATGAATGTAATATAATCAGATCTAAGGCAGAAAATAAATCATATCTAATGTAATAAGGATGCCAAAGTGCAATAAATGATGGGTTCACCAAAATGTAGTGTAGAAAAGAGAGACTAGCTCAATAGAGCAAACTAGGTCAAACCCTCTTCTACAAAACATCGGGGCACAAATTAAACTTGGCTTCTACCCAAGAAGGAGAGACAAAATACAGGGGTTCTGCCCTTTTGTTGTACAGAGAATAAATAAAACAAATCCAATCAATCAAGCTAGGGCAAGACAAGAGACCCTAAAGGACAAAGATCAAAGCATAACAAACTGTGGAAAGCAAAAAACCAAAAACCAAATGAATAATAGAGATCAAGGAAAAGGTTAGTTTCTAGATCTAGAGGCCAAAATTCCAAGGACAAGGGCACTTGGGTGCCCTAGACCCTGATTAGGGTTTACAGAAATTGATGTCTTCGTTGGGTCTATACCTACAAGTTATGTCTTCTTCCTAGAAATTAGCTCCTGAAACCTGTTCTTCTAACCTATACACACACAAGAAGGAAGATGATTGGGTGCTATTTAGGAGCCTACCTAATTCAAGATACGGGAATGGTGTTTCTATCTTTACAATAGAAAAGATGATAGATAAAGAGTGTGTGCCCTAGGAGGGCAGACACAAATCTAAAGTAGAATGGAATGCTAGAACAAAGCATGAAGGAAAGAAGTCACCATGAGCATGGAAACCCTAACATGTTTGAAGTGACATCACAACTTGAATCAAGAAGTTGGTGTAGCCCAAAGAAGTATAAGGATCTTCACAAGACCTACAATAATCCACCATAGAGAGCTTTAGAGAAGAGTAGAGAGCATGAGAGAGAAAGAGAGAGTGCAAGAGTGCCTAGATTGCTTAAATGTTCAAATGAATAGAATAACTTACTTTTGTATGCATTCTCGTTGATTTCTAAAGAATTAAACCACATGAGGCTGACATTGGGAACCTTTTAAGAGGTCCCAAGCTGACAAGCCCTTAATTAGGCTAGGGCTAAAAATGAGACAAGGGCACTTGGGTGCCCTAGTCCTTTAGCCCCAAACTCCCAGGATAAGGCACTTAAAGTGTCATTAACCCTGCCTTATAATCATTTTTCTATGTTTTATGTATCGAGATCAAGAATTACACATGTAATGCTCAAAAAGGTATTCTAATAGGTCCTAATTAACAAGTGTAAACATTTTAGGTCCACCCAGGTACTAAATTAAGTATAAAATGCTAGTGTTCACATTTTATGACACTACATTAGGAATCTAGTAAAGAGATACAAAATAGATGGGGACCCCTTGTAAGGAGGCCTTAAAGAGTTGAAGCTTACCAACTTGACTCAAATGTTTACCCTTCCAGCCTACGAGCTTCTTCTAGACCTATTCAAGGATAGAATTCCAAAACATGGGGGAAACTTCCTTAATAGATAAAGTGAGACCAAGATAAGACCCTAGTAGCTCAGCTCCTACACATCCCAAGATAACCTTGATTTTTTGCTGCAAGTCATCCTTGGTGTTGAAGAAGTATATTTGAATTTTCTTGTAATTTATACATTGGCCAAAAACAATAGCATACT
Organism: Cunninghamia lanceolata; assembly: GCA_027924645.1. Classification (NCBI taxonomy): domain Eukaryota; kingdom Viridiplantae; phylum Streptophyta; class Pinopsida; order Cupressales; family Cupressaceae; genus Cunninghamia; species Cunninghamia lanceolata. Next base: position 14,183,208 of record BSBN01000472.1, on the reverse strand, counting down.
ATTCAGCAATCTCTTCCATTTTTGAGCTTCCACCATAGAAGAAGAACCAAAAAGTATGGTGTCATCCACAAACTATTGAATGGTAGCTAGATCAATCGAAGTTGTAGGTTTAATTCCCTTGAGCTATTTAGCTCTCAACATCCTCATAATATTTCTACCAATTACTTCATCCATTATTATGAAGAGATATGGGGATAAGGGGTCACCCCATCTCAACCCTCTCCCAGCATTGAAGAACCCTCTAGGGATTGCATTCACAAGGACCGAGAACTTGACAATAGTTACACATGTTTTGATCAAATTGAGGACCTTATCTTGGAAACCAAATTTCTCAAGGACTTTGAAGAGGAAGTCCTAAGAAAACCTATCATAGGCCTTTGAAATATCAAGTTTGAAGACCACACCTCGAAGGTTGCATCTATCCATTGAGTGAAGGATTTCATGAGTAGAGATAACATCATCTATAATTTGTCTACTAGGTACAAACCTTTTTTGGCAACCACTGATCAGATTTTCCAACATAGGCTGAAGTCTGAAAACTATAATTTTAGAAAAGATTTTATAAACTATGTTGCACAAGCTTATGGGCTTGAAATCCCCCATGGAGTTAGGGTCACTTTTTTTGGGAACCAAAGATATAAAATTGTTGTTCAACTACTTCCAAAACTTCCTAGTTCTAAATAAGTCTTTGGCTACCTCCGTGACATCATGACCAATAATATCCAAAAACACCTAAAAAAGGCTAGGGGAAGCCATCAAGTCCTAAGAATTAATAGGCTCCCATGGAGAAGAGGCTTTCCTTAGCCTCTTCCTCAAAAATAGGTTTAGTGAGAAGGTCATTATCCTCCCTAGAAAGTTAAGAAGGGATATTCTCCATAAGCTGTTCATCCACCCCACCCATCTCTAAAGTCTCTTGACAGGTAAGGAAATTCTGAAAGTACTTAGAAGAAACCTACCCCACCTAGATATCAGTGTTGGCTTCAGACCCTTGTTAATCGATTAGCCTTGTTATATTATTCCTCTTCCTATGCCTCATGGTAGATTTATGAAAGAAAATTATGTTCTTGTCTCCCTCTCGCAGCCATTGCACTCTAGATTTCTACTTCCAATAAATTTTCTCCCTCTTCAACAGTTCATTCCACTATTTCCTTAGAGTATCTTCTTGATGAGATATGTCTTCTGAGGTATCTCTTTGGGCCATTTGCAACTGTATTTCTGAGAGCTTGGAGGAAATCCTCTTCTTATTCTCAAAGATATTTCCAAAGAAAGAGAGAGAAGAGTAGAGAGCATGAGAGAGAAAGAGAGAGTGCAAGAGTGCCTAGATTGCTTAAATGTTCAAATGAATAGAATAACTTACTTTTGTATGCATTCTCGTTGATTTCTAAAGAATTAAACCACATGAGGCTGACATTGGGAACCTTTTAAGAGGTCCCAAGCTGACAAGCCCTTAATTAGGCTAGGGCTAAAAATGAGACAAGGGCACTTGGGTGCCCTAGTCCTTTAGCCCCAAACTCCCAGGATAAGGCACTTAAAGTGTCATTAACCCTGCCTTATAATCATTTTTCTATGTTTTATGTATCGAGATCAAGAATTACACATGTAATGCTCAAAAAGGTATTCTAATAGGTCCTAATTAACAAGTGTAAACATTTTAGGTCCACCCAGGTACTAAATTAAGTATAAAATGCTAGTGTTCACATTTTATGACACTACATTAGGAATCTAGTAAAGAGATACAAAATAGATGGGGACCCCTTGTAAGGAGGCCTTAAAGAGTTGAAGCTTACCAACTTGACTCAAATGTTTACCCTTCCAGCCTACGAGCTTCTTCTAGACCTATTCAAGGATAGAATTCCAAAACATGGGGGAAACTTCCTTAATAGATAAAGTGAGACCAAGATAAGACCCTAGTAGCTCAGCTCCTACACATCCCAAGATAACCTTGATTTTTTGCTGCAAGTCATCCTTGGTGTTGAAGAAGTATATTTGAATTTTCTTGTAATTTATACATTGGCCAAAAACAATAGCATACTATTCAGCAATCTCTTCCATTTTTGAGCTTCCACCATAGAAGAAGAACCAAAAAGTATGGTGTCATCCACAAACTATTGAATGGTAGCTAGATCAATCGAAGTTGTAGGTTTAATTCCCTTGAGCTATTTAGCTCTCAACATCCTCATAATATTTCTACCAATTACTTCATCCATTATTACGAAGAGATATGGGGATAAGGGGTCACCCCATCTCAACCCTCTCCCAGCATTGAAGAACCCTCTAGGGATTGCATTCACAAGGACCGAGAACTTGACAATAGTTACACATGTTTTGATCAAATTGAGGACCTTATCTTGGAAACCAAATTTCTCAAGGACTTTGAAGAGGAAGTCCCAAGAAAACCTATCATAGGCCTTTGAAATATCAAGTTTGAAGACCACACCTCGAAGGTTGCATCTATCCATTGAGTGAAGGATTTCATGAGTAGAGATAACATCATCTATAATTTGTCTACTAGGTACAAACCTTTTTTGGCAACCACTGATCAGATTTTCCAACATAGGCTGAAGTCTGAAAACTATAATTTTAGAAAAGATTTTATAAACTATGTTGCACAAGCTTGTGGGCTTGAAATCCCCCATGGAGTTAGGGTCACTTTTTTTGGGAACCAAAGATATAAAATTGTTGTTCAACTACTTCCAAAACTTCCTAGTTCTAAATAAGTCTTTGGCTACCTCCGTGACATCATGACCAATAATATCCAAAAACACCTAAAAAAGGCTAGGGGAAGCCATCAAGTCCTAAGAATTAATAGGCTCCCATGGAGAAGAGGCTTTCCTTAGCCTCTTCCTCAAAAATAGGTTTAGTGAGAAGGTCATTATCCTCCCTAGAAAGTTAAGAAGGGATATTCTCCATAAGCTGTTCATCCACCCCACCCATCTCTAAAGTCTCTTGACAGGTAAGGAAATTCTGAAAGTACTTAGAAGAAACCTACCCCACCTAGATATCAGTGTTGGCTTCAGACCCTTGTTAATCGATTAGCCTTGTTATATTATTCCTCTTCCTATGCCTCATGGTAGATTTATGAAAGAAAATTATGTTCTTGTCTCCCTCTCGCAGCCATTGCACTCTAGATTTCTACTTCCAATAAATTTTCTCCCTCTTCAACAGTTCATTCCACTATTTCCTTAGAGTATCTTCTTGATGAGATATGTCTTCTGAGGTATCTCTTTGGGCCATTTGCAACTGTATTTCTGAGAGCTTGGAGGAAATCCTCTTCTTATTCTCAAAGATATTTCCAAAATGAATTTGTTCCAACCCTTCACTTTGTTCTTAACTATGGTAAGTTTTTGGGCTAGCATGAATACAGCTAATCCTTGGATAGGAGTGCTCCACCAATTAGAAATACAATCCTTGAAGCTTGGGTGGTGAGTCCACATTATTTCAAACCTAAAAGGGTAAGGGCCTTTATGATCACTATCTTTCCAAGACAACAGCAGAGGATTATGGTCTAAAATTGTTCTAGGGAGGGCTTATAGTTGAGAAGAGCTAAGACAATCCCAATTAATGGAAAAAAAGGAATATATCAATCTTAACTTGAATCATATTATCCCCACTCCTCCTATTAGTCCAAGTGAAAAGTTGTCCTTGAAGATCAACACTGTTGAGAAAATCCACAAGGTCTTTGGATCATGTGCAAAATTGAGAGACTTTCATCCTTCTTCCTACATGTTCCTATCAGGAATGGGAAGATTCCTTGCACACTTCTATGGTTCAACATTCATGGATCATATTCAACATCCAGTGTCGAGCTTCTACCAGCACTACAAGAGGCATTTTGTGGGAAGGTTGCATTGTTTCTCTTCTCATATTAGTTTTGGGAGGAAGCATTTCTTCGCATGGAGCTTATTCCTTCACCTTTTCTAAGGATCACATAGACCTCCTCCTCATTTCTCTCCTATGGGGGGATTGTGCATTAGTTTTAGAAGTAGTCCTTAGGGAGTCATGTTGAGTCCTACTATCCTTTTCTTCATCACTTGTACAATTTTTTCATGTATCATTTCTCTTTTGGAGAGGGGTTTTTCCCACTAGGATTTATCCTTTACTCCATTTATGAGAACTATGTTTGTACATGGGTACCTAATATGGTGTAGTAGCCAGGAACCATCATATTTGTATTGCTTCTCCCTAAGTTGCGCTTAAGGGAGATGTTAGTGTAAATAGTGGCTTTAGCTAACTAGTTATATTTTAGTCTACCTAGTTGAAGTCTTATTCACACTTCTTAAGTCTACTTAAGGACTTTTTAGGAGTTTGTCTCAACTAATATGGTTGAGACATGTGTCCTCATCCTTTTTAGACACATATTGCATGTTTACTTGCCACTTGCTCAAACACTTATCATTTGAACTTACAAGGGTGGCACCTTTGGAGGGGTAGTCAGTCCTTGATTCCTACCTTCTTACTATTGCAAATATGTGCTTAAACAATGTTGTCATTGATGCCAACATATTCCTGTTGTCATTGGTGTCAACTGTATCCTAATTTGCTGCCTATATAGAATACCAGATTGTTGAGGATATTGAGAAAATTAATAAAGATCAATATATGTGGACCCGATGGCTATGTAGAGGTTTGTCTAAAGATCGAGTTAAGATTTGAGAGGTTTGCATTAAGATCTAAAGAAGTTATGGCCATCTGAGTAGAACCAATTCCTACAATATTTAGAAGAGATAGAGTGACAGAAAAGAGGTCCGAATTGTTTCGGATATGTCAAATGATGATTTGTGAATTTGGAGGCAGGTTTGGGAAGTCATTGTGTATCATCCATTCAAGTGGTTCATCGTTTGGAGGTCTGCAAGAAATTTTTCTAATGTGACAGTCATGGCATATAGTGTTCTTGAGGTTTTGGAGGAAGATGTAAGTGATTCAGATGATTTAGAGGAGTGCTGATGTTTTTGTTGAATTCAATGTGCTTGTGGAAGTCTCTAGATCGTGTGACTACTATGTTGGAGGTCCGCATTGAAGTTTGAGCTTGTCAATGAATATTTTCTTCTTGCTATTGTTGTTCTTCCCAGTCTTGACCGACCAGATGATTCAAGCATGTTGCGGATGATCTAAGAGCAATTATTTGAAGCGTGGCATGTTGATCAAGGAAGATTTGAGTCCTAGTTATGTTTGGCCAACAACTTAGTGATTTGTATTAAGTCAGATGTTTGTAGTGCTGACCTTGATGTTCATTCCAAGGTTGATGAAGTGTATAAATACTTATTGATGAGTTGTGGAAAACCATCCTTGTACGAAAACAAAATAATCTGAAGAAAGGATCAAAAAGCATAGTAGAGTAGAGGAGAAGTAGAAGAACAAGAGCTATTTTGATGAAGAGTTAGAAAAGAATTTTTGGGCAAAGCAGAAGTTTTGTGTGCATTCAATGAAACTGAACCAGGCATGAAGTAGATGTTATTTCTCTATTAATTCTTTCTATTCTAAATAAATTCTGTAGGCAGTGAGCCTCTCTTTTGAGTACTGAGCTCTGGACAGTGTGCCCGAAGGCATGTGCCTTCTATTTTTCTAAAGTACTTTTAATAGGGTACAAAATCTTTGTGGGTTAACCCCCACTGTGGTTTTCCCCTTAACTAGGTTTCCATGTCAAAATCTCGGTGTCAAGTGTGTTTCTTATGTTTCTGCTCATATATTGTTGATCTATGCTTTAATGTTTACATCATTAATCTGATAGTAAGTTAATAAAGAAGGTTAAAAGCAAAAAAAGTTTATTTTGTGTGACAACTGATTCACCCCCCCTCTCAGTTGTCTGGTCTAATTCCAACAATTGGTATCAGAGCCAAATCCTCTTATAAAAGCTTGACCGATTGAGGAGATCCAAGATGTCAACCTACAAGAAGGATAGCCTGAGATTTGATGGAATAAATTATTCTGTTTGGAAGAATTGCATGAAGTACCATTTGCAATGCATGGGTGATGCTTATTGGGTGATAACTAGTGTTGAGTATAATCCTCTAGAGAAAGGTCCTTTAATTTGAGATGAACTCAAAGATTCTAAAAATAACCTTCGAGCTAAAGAAGCCTTGTTGAGTGCCCTGACTGATTCAGAAATGACAAATGTCTTTGGACTAAAAACTACTCATGAAATCTGGAAAAAGTTGGAGAATATGTATGAAGGTGATGAATTTGTCAAATGTGCCAAGCTGCAAATTCTGAGAGGAAAATTTGAAAATCTGAGGATGAGTGAAGATGAAAACATCACAATCTACATGCAAACGATAAATGAACTTGTGTGTGGTATCAAGTGTGCTATGGAATTTTGGAAGAATCAGAGATTGTATCCAAAGTGCTTAGATTTTTATTTAATCCATACAAACATAAGGTTGTTGCTATAGAGGAGATCAGGACTGTCTCAGAAGTTACAAGAGATCAGCGGGTTGGCAAAATTTTAGCTTTTGAATTAAGTGAGTTTGGTGATTCTCTTCCTAAGTCTAAATCTGCATTTAAAGCCAGTGTATATGGAAAACAAAGATATGATCTGGGTGAAAGCTCTTCTGCAAGATCAAACAGATTTGTGAAGGCAAGGAAGGATCTTGAAGATGATGAAATTGAGACTACAGATCTTGAAGTTCTTATTGCCAAAAGAATGCCAAGAGGATCTAGTAAGTATGAAGGAAAGTTGCCACTCAAATGTTTTGCTTGTAATAAGATTGGTCATTTTGCCTCAAGATGTCTAGAGAGGTTTTCAAAATGAAACCCTAATAGATATAAAGGTCAGAAGAAATGTTACTATGTCCAAGAAACTAGAGAAGAAGGAGTCATAGATGATAAATTTGATCATAGAGGTTCCATTAAAAATGATTGGGTGTTCATTGCTATCAAAGAAGAAGATCCGGTGTCTACTGAATCTGCTAGCTGTGGAAATGTGGAACGCGCCTTGGTTGCTCAGGTTGTTGAAAAGGATGAATGGGTGATTGATAGTGGATGTTCTCATCATATGACTGGTGATAAAAGTAAGTTTGTAAGCCTTAAAAAATATGAAGGTGGGCTTGTAAAATTTGGAGATAACTCAGCTGGTAGAATCTGTGGCAAAGGATCCATCTCTTTTGATGGTAAGAATAACACCAATGATATTCTGTATGTGGAAGGGCTAAAGCATAATCTTCTCAGTGTTGGACAGTTGGTTGACAGGGGTTATGATCTTCGATTCAAGGATGGCAAATGCAGAATCTTGGAAAGCTCTAAAACTAAAATTGCATCTGGTACACAAACTAGAGGTAACATCTTTCAATTAAGTAATTCTAGTAAAATTTGTTTGATTGCTCAGATAGATCAAATTTGGTTGTGGCATAGGAGAATGTGTCATGTGAATTTTGATAACATTGTTAAGATAAGTTTGACTCAGGCTGTGAGAGATCTCCCAAGACTTGTGAAACCTAATAACATGTGTAGAGAATGTCAATTGGGTAAATAGAACAAAACATCATTCAAAAGTAAAGAACAATATTTAAATGGACGATTAGAACTTGTGCATACTGATCTATGTGGTCATGCTAGAATTAGGAGTGTACAAGAAGACATATATTTTATGTTGTTGATTGATGATTACTCCTGGATGATATGGGTGACTTTCTTATAAGAAAAATCAAAAGCTCTTGACAAATTCAAAGTGTTCAAAATTATGGTGGAAAATGAGATTGGTATAAAGATAAAGTGTCTGAGATCTGACAGAGTTGGAGAATTTACCTCCGGTGAGTTTGATACTTTTTGTGAAAAGCATGGAATAAAAAGATAGTTATCTGCTCTTAGGACTCCTCAGCAAAATAGAGTTGTGGAGAGAAAGAATCCAACCATTCAAGAAGCTACCAGGACCATGATGATGGAATCAAATGTTCCACAATTTTATTGGAGAGAAGCTGTAAGTACTTCTATTTACACTCTTAACCAGGTATAGATCAAAGGCAATTTTGGTAAGACTCCTTATGAACTTTGGTTTGGTCATCCTCCTACTATAAGATATTTTAGACTTTTTGGCACTAAATGCTATATAAAAAGAGATGAGGATCTAAGCAAGTTTGAAGCAAGAAGTGATGAAGGAATTTTTCTGGGTTACTCTACTCAAAGAAAAGCTTACCGATGCTTTAACAAGAGGTTGAAAAAGATTATTGAAAGTGGTAATGTTAGAGTTGATGAGAGAAAAGGAGTTGCCAGGTCTTGCGGATATGATTCAGATGATCAAGATGAAAATCCAAGTCAAGGAAGGCAAGTTCAATCCTAGACTCAGATCCAGATTGAGCTGGAAACTCCAAGAACTCAAGAGGATAGTACAAACATTGAGGAACAAGCTCAAGAAACAGAAGTTCAAGCAATTCCCAAAACTCCTAGGTATGTAAGATTGAATCATCCTGAAGATCAAAACATAGGAGATAAGAGTAAAGATGTTCGAACTAGGAGAAATTTTTTTGAAGATCAAGAGGAGATTTGTTTGATTTCAAAGATTGAACCTAAATCAGTAAGTGAAGCCTACAATGATGAAAAATGGGTAAAATCAATGGAAGAAGAATTGATGCAAATTGAAAAGAACCACACTTGGGATCTTGTTCCTAGACCTGAGGACAAAAATGTGATTGGAACCAAATGGGTCTTCTGGAATAAACTAAATGAAGATGGTGAAGTTGTAAGAAACAAAGCAAGATTGGTATGCAAAGGCTATTCTCAAGTGGAAGGAATTGATTTTGAAGAAACCTTTTCTCCGGTGGCAAGAATAGAAGTAGTTAGATTATTTCTTGCATTTGTTTCTTTCAAAGATTTTAAAGTTTATCAGATGGATGTCAAATCAGCATTCCTAAATGGAGAATTGGAGGAAGAAGTCTACATTGAACAACCAGAAGGTTTTCAGTTATCTAATCAGAGAAATATGGTCTACAGACTGAGGAAAGCTTTGTATGGACTGAAGCAAGCCCCAAGAGCCTAGTATGCTAGATTGGATAAATATTTTCTTAAGATAGGATCTAGCAAAGGTACTGCTAATAGTAATCTTTACTTCAAGATTAATCACGAGAACATCTTGATTGTTGAGGTCTTTGTTGATGATATCATTTTTGGTGGAAATGAATGTATGTGCAAAGCATTTGCTGATCAAATGAAAAGTGCATTTGAGATGTCAATGTTTGGTGAGATGAATTTCTTCCTAGGACTGTAAATTGTTCAGTCAGATAATGGTATCTTCATATCTCAATCCAAGTATGTGAAACAATTATTGAAGAAGTTTGGAATGGAAGACTCAAAGTTGGTAGGTACACCTATGGTAACCGGATGCAAGTTAAGTAAGGATGATGACTCCCCTAAGGCAAATCAGAAAAGGTATAGATTAATGATTGGAGGATTGCTCTATCTAACTCAAACCAGACTTAACATCATGAATGCACTTGGAATTGTTGCTAGATTTCAAGCTAATCCAAAGGAATCTCATGTTGTGGCAGTCAAAAGAATTTTTATATATCTCAAAGGGACAATTGATTATGGATTATGGTATCCAAAGGATAATGACTTCACTCTTCATGCATATACAGATGTTGATTGGGTAGGAGATGTGGATGATAGAAAAAGTACTAGTGGTGGTTCATTCTTTTTAGGAAGAAGATTGGTCTCTTGGATGAGAAAAAAGCAAGAGGCAATATCTCTGTCTACTGCAGAGGCAGAGTATATAACAGTAGCAAATAATTGTCCTCAAGTTCTATGGATGAAGCAAATGTTGAAAGACATCAGAATTGTGTTGGAGGAGCCAATCACAATCTTCTGTGATAATTCAAGTGCAATAAGCATCTCAAATAATCTGGTGTTGTATTCAAAGACAAAGCATATATCCATCAAGTTTTTTTGTTGAGAGAGAAGGTAAATGAGAATGAAGTCAAGTTAAAGTTTGTGTCTTCAAAAGATTAGATTGTGGATATCTTCACTAAGCCTCTTCCCAAGGATACTTTTGAGTATCTCAGAGAGAAGTTAGGGGTTACTACCCCTCCTGATCAGAACTAAGATGCACTAAGGTGCATCAGTCCGATGGAATTTACGGTCATATCTTGTGATCCAGATTGATGTTAAGGAGATACTATTTAGGAGGAGTAGTTAGTATGCAAATTTTGAGATCAGTCTAAAATAAAAAGGGGGAGAAAATATTGCAAATAGGTCTTTTTCCATTGATGTCAAAGGGGGAGAGAAGTTCATGTGAAAAACTAGTTGTTGATAAAAGGGGGAACAATGAACAAAGTATTTGTAGAAGTAAGAAGATAAAGGTGGAGAAATTCTTGTCTTGATGGTTGAATTCAGTTTTTCACATCATATGTTGCCATCAATGACAAAGGGGAAGATTGTTGCAAATATGTGCTTAAGCAGTGTTGTCATTGATATCAACATATTCCTATTGTCATTGGTGTCAACTGTATCCTAATTTGCTGCCTATATATAAGACTGGATTATTGAGGATATTGAAAAAATTAATAAAGATCAATATATGTGGACCCGATGGCTATGTAGATGTTTTTTTGAAGAGGCTCCAGTTAAGATTTGAGAGGTTCACATTAAGATCTAAAGAAGTTATGGCTATTTGAGTAGAACCAGTTCCTGCAATATTCAAAAGAGACAGAGTGACAGAAAAGAGGTCTGGATTGTGCTGGATATGTCAAATGATGATTTGTAGATCTAGAGGTAGGTTTGGGAAGTTAGCATGTATTATCCATTTGAGTGGTTCATGGTTTGGAGGTCCGCAAGCAATCTTTCTGATGTGACAGTCATGGAAGATAGTGTTCTTGAGGTTCCAGAGGAAGATGCAAGTGATTTAGATGATTTGGAGGAGTGTAGATGGTTTTGTTGAATTCAATGTGCTTGTGGAAGTCTCTAGATCATGTGACTACTATATTGGAGGTCTGCATTGAAGTTTGAGCTTGTCAATGAAGATTTTCTTCTTGTTGTTGCTATTTTTCCCAGTCTTGACCAACTGGATGATTCAAGTGTGTTGTGGATGATCTAAGAGAATTTCTTTGAATCGTGGTGTGTTGATAGAGGAAGATTTGAGTCCCAGTTATGTTTGGCCAACAACTTAGTGATTTGCATTAAGTCAGATGTTTGTAGTGTTGACCTTGATGTTCATTCCAAGGTTGATGAAGTGTATAAATACTTATTGATGAGTTGTGGAAAACCATCCTTGTGTGAAAACAAAATAATCTAAAGAAAGGATCAAAAGGCAAAGCAGAGTAGAGGAGAAGCAGAAGAACAAGAGTTGTTTTGATGAAGAGTTAGAAAAGAAGTTTTGGGGCAAAGCAAAAGTTTTGTGAGCATTCAATGAAACTAAACCAGGCATGAAGTAGATGCTATTTCTCAGTTAATTCTTTCTACTCTAAATAAATTTTGTAGGTAGTGAGCCTCTCTTTTGAGTAGTGAGCTCTGGGTAGTGCAACTGAAGGCATGTGCCTTCTATTTTTCTAAAGTACTTTTAACAGGGTACAAAATCTTTGTGGGTTAACCCCCACCGTGGTTTTTCCCTTAACCAGGTTTCCACATCAAAATATCGGTGTCAATTGTGTTGCTTATGCTTCTGTTCATATGTTGTTGATCTATGCTTTAATGTTTACATCATTAATCTAATAGTAAGTTAATAAAGAAGGTTAAAAGTAGAAAAAGTTTATTTTGTGTGACAACTGAATCACCCCCCTCTCAATTGTCTGGTCTAATTCCAACTCTTACCTCCACTCTCATGCCTATTTATACAAGGCATATTATACATTTTTACTCAACTTTTGAATATATCAATTTGGCTTATTTTGTGCTTATAGCTTTGCAGAAGTTTGTTTTGGTTATTGCTTGTTGATCTTGGATGCTCCAACACCAACAAGACCATAGAACCACTCACTTCCAAGTGTTCCTAGCATCTTTGTCCACCTTTTATTCCCCCTACACTACTCCATACATGTGAGTTTCCACCTCTCTGTTGGTTTTTTCCCAGACTGGATGCTTATTCCCAGATTTCCCTACAAGGTAGCCATCAATGATCAACATGATCTCTGGGCCAGGGGCCAACAGTGTAGGAGATAGAGTCTATATTTTATCTCCTCTTCTTCTTCAGGCTCTGCAAAACCTAGGGGGGTATTCCCTACTCAACATCCATGAGGATATACATACAAGGCTGGGATGCTGACAGAAAGCAGATAAGTCCTCCTGTAAGTAGACCAAAACTGTAAGATAAGAGCAAAGGGGCTAGCTTTGGGCCTATTTGCAGTTGTAGACAGAGGACTGAGGATTCTAAAACTAATTCTAATGTCCTAATGGTTGTTTTAGAGTTTGATTTTGATTTTCAGTTTGGATGCAAAGCTGGACATGGTTGTAACACAAACACAAAGCAAGATTGGTGCCTATCCAAGGCCTGGAGTCAGTAGACATACACCTGTGAATGATATGCATGAACAACTAAAATTGGATTTCAGGGGGATACATATGATACCTGCCTTACAGATATCTCCCAATACAGAGTGTTAAGCTATCTATACTTATGGCATCCCTATTACAGTATACCCTTCCCAATGTTCAATCTGAAAATAATTTAATCTACCCCTTGAGCAGAAGTTAAAAGATCAGACATTCAACACAGGAATTCTATGTTCTAGAATCTTAGACATTCCTTGAATACCTAGACTCAGAAGAAAGATACATGCAAAATTGGAGACATAATTAGCAAAACACATGCTAACATAGCATTTCTCATATAGAATTAACCACGAAATCAGTGGATTCATGCAAAAATGTACAACAAGAGATACATAAACTCACAGGTTTTGCTGTACAGAGCAACCAAATCAGCTGTATTGTATTATAGAGCCAAATGTTCAACTTTCAACAACCTAAACAATGGTAACACAGTCTACTTATATCAGCTAGAAAGTGTACCACAGCAATTAATTACAAGGCTTTTACAAAAATCTGCCAGATATAGATCCTTCAAAGGAATGGCACTCAAAATTTATTGCTGCAGAGACAGAAAGTAGACAATGGTGGCCTCGAGCCCTGTGCCACCATCTGGAAGTCCTCATGCCAAAAATTGGGTACATGACTATTCAACAACTTGCCCATGCCCCTGCTACAGTCGCCATTGATGGCTCAACCACCCACGGCTGCTTGAAAACCGTCGCAGCACTTCAAAAAAGAAATTCCTACCAAAACGCGTTCTATCATAGTTTCAAATTATATAGGGAGATTAGTCCCACATGCACGGTGAGGAGACTACCTTAGTAGTTTAAAAGCATAGTCACTTGCATAATAGGTGTCAAGCGCTTTTGCCACGCTTGACACATGCTCCTTCACCCAAAGCCCATTGCCAAGATCAACACCATCGGCCAAGCCCACGAATCTCCTGCCGACCTCAATTGTCTTGCCGACCACTACATTACAATCCCCTCCATTGGCTAGAGATGCACCATTGGGCCAACTCTCCAAATCTCCACCGATAGTATGAGTCTCTTCGATGACCAGCTCGCACCCCGTTAGCAGTTACCATCCTACCACCATCGGCCAGACCAATATCATCGGCCAAGCAAAAAACCCCTCGGCCGACACAGCCAATCACATCGATGAACAACTCCTGAAAGCCTCCAACATCCCCATCGGCCAGAGAAGAACCATCGGCCTAGCCAAAAGCTCCTTCACCGACAGACCAACTCTCACCGATGACCACTCCAAATCCTCATTGGCCTGACACTACCCCATCGGTGGACCCTCCAACTGCTAACCCAATAAGCAACCTTACTCTGATGGCATTCCCCATCGGAGTGACTTCCTTCCATCGGCAAACCATAAAAGACTACTGCCGATAGAACAACTCCCACCGATAACATATCGGCTTCCCCCTTCATCGGTCAAACCCTCCACTGTCGGCCCAACACAATCCATCCTCGCCAACAACACAAATCACGCCAAAGACCACCTCCGTCAGTGTGACTTACACCGTTGGAGCAACAAAATCTCCCCAGCTGATCACAATAGTCTCACGATGCACCAACGAGCTACACTCTGCTCCTCCATCGGCCAGACACACACCAACGACTCCTCATCGGCCAAACCTCCTGTCGTTGGCATAACTCAAAACACTCAGGCTGACAATACAGCTCTCGCTGATAACATATCCATCGGCCAAACATTGTATATCGGTGAACCCTCCAACGATTAGCCCGATAGTCCATGTGACACCGAAACCAACCTTGCAAACCGCTAACCTTCCATCGGCCAGAGGCAAACTGTCGGGCCAACACTCCACTGTCCACCCGATGATGAACGTTACGCCGATAAGACCAAAATCATAAGGCTTTGAACCATTGAACCCTGAACCAGTTCAACCTGATGGTTCAAAAGAGAAGTTCAACCGAGAAGTTCAACGCCGATAACACAGATGAACAAAGAATTCACTGACGGAAAAAGATGGAGCCTAAGCCCATGAACCGTTGAACCTTGAACCAAAAGGGTTCAACATGATGGTTCAAAATGATGGTTCAAGCAAAATCTGAGTACCCAAAAAGAAGTTTCGCCGATAGAGAAAATCACAGCGATGAACAAGGAAACTTAGGGCCCAAAAAGGAAAAAACCCTCCAACATCCTGCGCTCAGATCCAGACCAAAATTAGTGCTAACACTGGCTCCGAATGGGGACGTGTAGGTGAAAAACCTACAGTGAGAACCAGATCTCTGGGCAGACTAGGCAAAAAAGCCAAAAAAGCACGAACTGTACAGAACATTTACACTATATACATATTTTTACAAATGTGCACAGCGACAAGTCATCTATGCAAAATAGAACTTAAGGAATTGGCCATGCACAAGCAATTCCAGAAATTTACCATCTAGGGCCTAGAGGAAATAAGAATCCTCCCCATGAGTGCTGCAAATCTGATATGGGCCCATCCATAAGGGTTCGAATTTACCATGTTTACCCTTTTCTTGACCTTTTGCATTCCATATGAGCACCAGATCATTGACTTGAAACTTCCTTTTTGTAGCTCTCCTGTCAAACTGATATTTCATATCTTGTTGTCTCTTGAGGTTAATTTGGTGTGCTTTCCTTCTATTCTCATCCAATGCAACCAGCTGATTCACTCTTTCTGTCATGGAGTCTTCAATCTCCTCATCATTTTCCTAGATGAATCTGTAAACTAGTAGGAGATTGTTTATGGGCAACCTGGCTGATGCACCATATACAAACTCAAAGGGTGACATTCCAATAGCCTTTTTTACTGTCACTCTGTCAGCCCATATTGCTAACTTTAATTTTGAGTCCCAAGCTCTCTTGTTCTTGTCTAGTATCCTCTTGATAATTTTCATGATACTTTTATTGCTTGATTCTGCTTGACCATTTCCTTGTGGCTGGTATGGTGATGCATATGATAGATTTATCCCATACCTATTGCAAAAATCAACAAATTCACCTGATCTAAAGTACATAGCATTATCAGTGACTATCTTGAATGGTACTCCAAACCTGATGATAACATTTTCCAGTATGAAATCCATCACCACCTTACTTGTAGCTCTCTTAGTTGGAATGGCCTCAATCCATTTGGTAAAGTAATCAGTTGCCACTAAAATCCAACTATGTCCCCCACTTGACTTATCTGCAATTTCCCCTATGAAGTCAATTCCCCATTGCTGAAATGGAGCATCCATAGTTACAGTTCTGAGGGGTAAAGCACCATCATATCTCAGTTTTCCTGAGAATCTTTGGCAAGGGTCACACTTCCTTACTAACCTTTGTGCATCTGAAAAGAGAGTGGGCCACCAATATCCTGCTCTAAGAGTCTTATGAGCTATTGTTTGGGCAGTGCAATGTCCACCACACAATCCTTTATGCATATCAATCAAAACATTGTTAGCCATATCCTCATCCACACATCTCAGCAGCACACCATCAGGGTTTTTCCAGTATAGCTGACCTTGAACAATAACATACCTGATTGCATGTAACTTTAAAGTCCTCTTTTGACTGTCACTGAAATGGGAAGGACAATTTAGATTTTACAAGTAGTAGATAATATCCTTGTACCATTCAGATCTTGATACATTTACACTCTCATTTTGGACTGCATTAACTTGGCATGCTTCCAAGTTTGACTGTGCCATCATCTTGGTTAATCCTTGTCCTCTTACCAACTTGGTACCTTGTATGTCTATGTTGAACTCTTGCAGTTTGTTTATCCATCTGCACCTTCTTCCGGTCACCTCCTGTTGAGTGAATATGTCTTTGACTACTGCATGGGGTACATATGCAATTATATGTGATCCTACTAGGTATGGTCTGAAACTTTTGATGGCTCGGACTAGTGCATATGCCTGTTTTTCCATAATATCATACTTCAACTCAGAAGCCTGCAAGGACATACTGAAGAAAGCTATGGGCTGTTCAAAACCATCTTCATTTTTCTGTAGAAAACATGCAGCAACAGTGTGAAAGGAAGCAAATGAAAATACTTGGAATGGCCTAGAAAAATCAGGAGATTTAAGAACAGGGGCCATCTTGATTGCCTCTTTGATACTCTGAAATGATTCTATTGCTTCAGTTTCCCAGTTGATAGTTGCATCCTTCTTCATCATCTTGGAAATGTTCCTTGTGGTTTCTGCAAAGTTGGGAACAAATCTCCTAACAAAATTTATCTGTCCAAAGAAGGACTAAACTCCTTTTACAGTTTTTGGCATTTGAATTCTGTCAATAGCAGCCACTCTCTCTGGATCTATCCTAACTCCATCCTTGGAAACAATGTGCCCTAGGAGTTTTCCTTCAACTACCCCAAAAGCACACTTCTTTGGATTTAAAGAAATACCATACTCTAGTGCTCTTATGAAAATCTACTCTAGATGCAAACAATGCTGCTCTTCCTTCTTTGAATATGTAGTCAAGTCATCCTGATATACAGCCAAGATTGAATCAATCAACCCTGCAAAAGCAACGTCCATTGCTCTTTGAAATGTAGCACCTACATTTGTTAGTCCAAATGACATCCTAACATATACATAAGTTCCCCATGGAGTGGTGAAGGCAGTCTTGTACTGTTCTGATTCCTTTACCTTCACCTGATTATAACCTGAAAGTCCATCCATCATGGATAAGAGTTCACAACCAGTCACTCTCTGCAACATAGCTTCCATATTACGCAGTGGATAGTTATCCTTTAAAGAGGATACATTCAATTTCCTGAAATCAACACAAAGCCTAATATCACCGTTCTTTTTTCTGACTGGGACAAGGTTAGACACCCAAGTTGAATGTCTGATTGGCACAATTATTCTAGCCTCCCTAAGCCTTTTGAGTTCTTCTTGTGTCTTTGGAGCTAAGGTAGGATTAATAGGTCTTTGCCTTTGTCTAAATGGCTTAGCTCCAGGCTTCAATGGGATCTCATGCTGGAATAGATCTTCCCTATAGGCTTTTAGGTCCTCATATGACCAAGCAAAAACATGTTTATACCTTTTCAGTAATGCAATCAGCATACTCCTGATGTGTGGTTTGAGTTGTTTACCAATGTATACCTTCTTGGGGGCCTGAGATGTCCCCAAATTTATCTCTTCTAAATCTTCCTTATTTGTGGGAGATGTCCTTGTGACCAATTTGTCTCTACTGTTAAAAGCTCTTTCCAAAGCTACTAACCCTCTAGGGATTTTATTAGTCTTCAATTGAATTATCTCTTTTCCCACAAGAGTTTCTTTTCCATCTATAGTCTCTACAAAAGCTTGGAAATCAATTTCTTGATTCTCATATTCATCTATGCAGTGCAAAAATTTTAACAAATCCCTATCATCATTAAACACTTGCCAACTGCATATATTTTCTGGTACTGCAGGCCTGATTTTAACTTCTACATTTGTAACATCTGACAGAGTGATGTCATCTGGCCTTATTGTAACATTAGCTAAGAAATCAGCCATAACATTCTTTGATCTCTCTACCCAGCCTATTGAAAATGCATCAAATAGTTCAATGGTATCCCAAACAACATGCTTGTATTGTTTCAATCTTTTGTTTTTTGAAGCATACCTATCTCTAATTTGGGATACAATCAACTCAGAATCCCCAAATTCTCTTAGCAATTTGATTCCATGTTTGAGAGCTATATTTAGGCCTAAGATTAAAGCCTCATATTCTGCAATATTGTTTGTGCAAACAAACCTCAGCAAGAAAGAAAATTTGAGGAGCTTACCAGTTGGAGACAGGAAAACAACTCCAGCTCTAGAGCCTTCTTTTGCACAAGCTCCATCAAAATACATGGTCCACAGACCCTGCTGGTCCAGCTCTTTAATGCAGACATTTTTCTCTTTATCTTCCCTATCATCCGAGACAACCTTGAAATTATCACAGTCAGTGTTTACAAAGCATATCTATTCCTCTGCTTCTTGGTCTTCCACTGTCTCTGATGATCTTTGTTCTCTGATTAGCTTAACATCCCTGCCATTCATTGGAATCATGGCATATGACAGGTCCAGCTGCATACTTCCACCAATTAGTGCAGCCCATCTTCTTGACAGCAACATACCATACTGTGGCTTGATGTCAACCACTGTTATATTCATTTTATATCTCTTTTCAAGAAATGCTGCCAGTTTGAAATCTACATCCTTCATGATTCCAATAACTGGTACCTCTCTGGCATCCATAGCGTAACATTTTCCACATGCCTTGTCAATTTTCAATCCAGCTTGTTGCATGACAGCTAAAGTCATGACATTTGTAGATGCTCCAGAGTCAAGCATACAATTTCTGATTATTTTTCCATTTATAACCAGGGATACATAAAATGGTTCCACTTGTGAAGGACACTTTGTCATAGTCACTCCTAAATAGACTTCAGGAGCCTCATCTTCTTCATTACACATGACATTCTTCTCACCCTGGATCTGAACATTTTGTTTAGCTTGAAAAGGCACCCCTGAAATTAGGGATATTGTCCTATTCTTGATCTCTTCAACCTTCATCAGTTCCATAAGTGGAACAGAGACTTTTACCTAGGAGAGGACTTGAGCTATATCAAATGGAGCATAATTTTGTATAACAGTTGTAGCTTGCTCCACAATCTTGTTTTTATCCTGAACTGATTTAGCTTTTACTTTCATAGTTCCCTGATCATCATTCTTGTCTTGGGAACATTTACTTTGATCTTCGGCTTGAGGGATTCTATTTTCTGGTCCTTGGGATTCATGACCTGTTCTATGTCTAAAATTCTGTTTATTATTACCCCACTGCCTTTTTTGTAGTTCAATTCCTTTATGACCATGCACTGGTTGACCTGCAAAAACATCTTCTGGTTGACGCAAGCTGCTTATCTGAGCTTTACCTCTGAGATTGTAGTTACTCTTGACTTGGGCAACTGCTGCAGCTATGAAGGCCCTAATTTCCTCATCAGAAGGTCGTTGTAAGTTACTCAGAAAATTATGCAAGCTCTGAGCATACACATAGCTCTCTTCATTACCTTCATCATAAAAGTCCTGTTGACAGGCCCGAATTCCATCATCTGTACTCTCATCAGCATCATAAATGGGGTATCCATTGTTTGTGGACATCATATTAACATCATCATCTTGCACATAATGTGGCTCATTGCATTCATTACAAGATGTAGTATTATCACACAAGGACTGAGCAATCATACACTATGACTGTGAATGTGGCATCTGACAAATTATACACCATGGAGTATCATCAACAATATTTACAGCTTTCTTTAGAGGATCAGGAGTTTCTTTGACATGTTGAGTCCTCTGATTTGTGTTGTTATGTGGGAATATAGGCTTACCATTATGCCAATTGGTATTATAAGGCATATCATGCAATGATGGCTGCTTTTCCTGCCTTTGATAGATTTGCCTATCAGGACCTATCCCTTTTTCACTTCTAGCTAGTCTGTAGCTTAGGTCCTTAACAACATTTGCTAATTTGTCTATCTTATCTTCAGGGGCAGATGTATTACCTTGAGTGTTCTGAGGCTTGTTTGGATTCTGCAGAATTTTCACATCATCCCTTCTGTTTGTCTTGCCTGATGCTTTCCTGTTGTTCTCAATATTTAATGCAATTCTGAAAGCATCCCTGATAGTAGCAGGACTTTTATCTCTTAATCCATATGCAGTTTTTGCATCAAAGGCACTGATATACAATATTATGCAAATAGGTTCATTTGGTCTCATGTGATGTGGCAATTTGTTTAACACTTTAGTAAATCTTGCATTAAAATCTGTAACCTGCTTATTTGACCCTTTAGTGATACTGGTAAACTCATTTACAAAAAAGCTAGGGTCAGTTTTGTCACCATATTGCTCCTTGAACATCCTTTTAAAATCATCCCATATGAAATACTCCGGTCAGGCAGATTCTTATACCATTCCCTTGCCTCATCTACTAAATATTGCATGAATGATTTCATGAAAACATCCTCATGTTCAACCTCAAAGTTATCCATGACATTTTGAAAAGCTTTTAGATGATCTTCTCCTGACACAGTGTTGTTTCCTAAAAATTTAGGCACCTGTAGCCTTAGATGCTTGTCAATGGGGTTAGGATACCCAGGAATACCATCAAATACCAGTTGTCTGAATCTATCTAATTGCATGGGCTGTCTGTCAAACTGATTAATATTAATATTTCTGTTTGCATTCTGGTTTCTTACATTGTTCAGTGGTATCCTAGCATCATTCACATTTTGTCTCTCATCATTATGCTGATGTTGCACTTCATTTCTATGTTGATGTCTCTACACATTTGCATTCTCAAGGATAGGAATTGAATTATTTTGGGCAGCCCTTAAAGCTTGCACTTTCTTCCTCAGGTCATCTCTGATTGTTATTGCCTGCTGATATTCGAACTCGGCCCTTAAGCTCCTAATTTCATCAGCTAGTTCTTCCTCACTAGGCCTAGAGGAGGATGGTTTTACCATATTCTGATCTTCATCTTCATCATCCCTCAGAGACTCTGCCTCTTCAAACCTTTCACTAGGGTCTAGAATGAGCATTCTTGGAACACCTTTGACCTCATTCTCACGCTACCACCCTGTTGCCTCTCATATGCACCCTAAATATTAGCTTCTGCATTTGAAAAGTAAGGCACATGCTATCCTGATGGCCTAGGGTTATCTTGCATATCATCATTTTTTCTGGGGGAACCCTCATGACTGACTGAGACAGCTCCCTTTCTTCTGTACATCATTCTTCTTGTTACTAGTAACTCTTCAAATAAAGGATTTTGTTGGGATCTTCTCCCCTGCATATAAATTTTACTTTGACCAGTTGGGAGATTACTTCAGAGTCTCCACCTATTACTAGGAACTGTTTTCTTTTGAAAATCAGGGTTCTTTCACAAACTCCCCAGTAGAGTCGCCAATTTCTGTTGGTGACTCGGATGGGCACACAGATATTTCACCAGGGAGGACAAAAATAACAATTTTCAAATCACCATCCCCAGTAGAGTCACCATTTTCTGTTGGTTTTTTCCCAGACTAGATGCTTATTCCCAGATTTCCCTACAAGGTAGCCATCAATGATCAACAGGATCTTTGGGCCAGGGGCCAACAGTGTAGGAGATAGACTCTATATTTTATCTCCTCTTCTTTTTCAGGCTCTGCAAAACCTAGGGGGGTATTCCCTACTCAACATCCATGAGGATATACATACAAGGCTGGGATGCTGACAGAAAGCAGATAAGTCCTCCTGTAAGTAGACCAAAATTGTAAGATAAGAGCAAAGGGGCTAGCTTTGGGCCTATTTGCAGTTGTAGACAGAGGACTGAGGATCCTAAAACTAATTCTAATGTCCTAATGGTTGTTTTAGAGTTTGATTTTGATTTTAAGTTTGGATGCAAAGCTGGACATGGTTGTAACACAAACACAAAACAAGATTGGTGCCTATCCAGTGCCTGGAGTCAGTAGACATACACCTGTGAATGATATGCATGAACAACTAAAACTAGATTTCAGGGGGATACATATGATACCTGCGTTACAGATATCTCCCAATACAGAGTGTTAAGCTATCTATACTTATGGCATCCCTATTACAGTATACCCTTCCCAATGTTCAATCTGAAAACAATTTAATCTACCCCTTGAGCAGAAGTTAAAAGATTAGACATTCAACATAGGAATTCTATGTTCTAGAATCTTAGACATTCCTTGAATACCTAGACTCAGAAGAAAGATACATGCAAAATTGGAGACAGAATTAGCAAAACACATGCTAACATAGCATTTCTCATATAGAATTAACCACGAAATCAGTGGATTCATGCAAAAATGTACAACAAGAGATACATAAACTCACAGGTTTTGCTGTACAGAGCAACCAAATCAGTTGTATTGTATTACAGAGCCAAATGTTCAACTTTCAACAACCTAAACAATGGTAACACAGTCTGCTTATATCAGCCAGAAAGTGTACCATAGCAATTAATTACAAGGCTTTTACAAAAATCTGCCAGATACAGATCCTTCAAAGGAATGGCGCTCAAAATTTATTGCTACAGAGACAGAAAGTAGACAATGGTGGCCTCGAGCCCTGTGCCACCATCTGGAAGTCCTCATGCCAAAAATTGGGTACATGACTATTCAACAACTCGCCCATGCCCCTGCTATAGTCGCCATTGATGGCTCAACCACCCGCGGCCGCTTGAAAACCGTCGCAGCACTTCAAAAAAGAAATTCTCGCCAAAACGCGTTCTATCGCAGTTTCAAATTATATAGGGAGATTAGTCCCACATGCACGGTGAGGAGACTATCTTAGTAGTTTAAAAGCATAGTCACTTGCATAATAGGTGTCGAGCACTTTTGCCACGCTCGACACACACTCCTTCACCCAAAGCCCATCGCCGAGATCAACACCATCAGCCAAGCCCACGAATCTCCTGCCGACCTCAATTGTCTTGCCGACCGCTACATTACAATCCCCTCCATCGGCCAAAGATGCACCATCGGGCCAACTCTCCAGATCTCCATCGATAGTATGAGTCTCTCCGATGACCAACTCGTACCCCGTTAGCAGTTACCATCCTACCACCATCGGCCAGACCAATATCGTTAGCCAAGCAAAAAACCCCTCAGCCGACATAGCCAATCACGCCGATGAACAACTCCTGAAAGCCTCCAACATCCCCATCGGCCAGAGAAGAACCATTGGCCTAGCCAAAAGCTCCTTCACCAACAGACCAACTCTCACCGATGACCACTCCAAATCCTCATCGGCCTGACACTACCCCATCGGCGGACCCTCCAACCGCTAACCCGATAAGCAACCTTACTCTGATGGCATTCCCCATCGGGGTGACTTCCTTCCATTGGCAAACCATAAAAGACTACTGCCGATAGAACAACTCCCGCCGATAACATATCGGCTTCCCCCTTCATCAGTCAGACCCTCCACTATCGGCCCAATGCAATCCATCCTTGCCGACAACACAAGTCACACCGAAGACCACCTCCGTCAGTGTGACTTACACCGTCGGAGCAACCAAAATCTCCCCAGCCGATCACAATAGTCTCGCCGATGCACCAACGAGCTACACTCTGCTCCTCCATCGGCCAGACACACACCAACGACTCCTCATCGGTCAAACCTCCCATCGTTGGCATAACTCAAAACACTCAGGCTGACAATACAGCTCTCGCCGATAACATATCCATCGGCCAAACATTGTATATCGGTGAACCCTCCAACGGTTAGCCGGATAGTCCATGTGACACCGAAACCAACCTTGCAAACCGCTAACCTTCCATCGGCCAGAGGCAAACCGTCGAGCCAACACTCCACTGTCCACCCAATGATGAACGTTACACCGATAAGACCAAAATCATAAGGCTTTGAACCATTGAACCCTGAACCAGTTCAATCCGATGGTTCAAAAGAGAAGTTCAACTGAGAAGTTCAATGCCGATAACACAGATGAACAAAGAATTCACTGACGGGAAAAGATGGAGCCTAAGCCCATGAAACGTTGAACCTTGAACCAAAAGGGTTCAACGTGATGGTTCAAAATGATGGTTCAAGCAAAATCTGAGTACCCAAAAAGAAGTTTTGCCGATAGAGAAAATCACAGCGATGAACAAGGAAACTTAGGGCCTAAAAAGGAAAAAACCCTCCAACATCCTACGCTCAGATCCAGACCAAAATTAGTGCCAACACTCTCCATGACATTTATCCCTTCACCCTTTCTCCAACCACGTCTACTCCACCCATTAATCTCTCCCACCCACCTACCTATAATTTGTCACCTCCTTCCTCCCCTTTTAACAACAATCCTACACAATCTTTTGAACACAAGGAAACCTATGATGATCATGATATTGATCATCCATTTTTCATGATCTCTTTTCCTTCTTATGATGTAAATCAATGAATACTGATGTTAATGAACCATGTTATTATGAGCCACTTATGACTTCCACTTATCTTGATACTTTAAATGTCACACATCCTATGCCCCCTTCACAACCTACAACCAAGTTTTTGACACCTCCTTCCCATATTACACCACTCCCCTCCACTTGGCATCTTACACTTCCACCCTCCTAAGAGCCATTGCCTACCAACCATTATGAACCACCACCTACTTACACATGTATAACACATGCCCCCCTCCTTATCATAATATTAGACCTTATCCTCAAAATGATGTTTATCCACCTTCTCTTGATTGGACATATGTCTTTACCAAGATTAAGGAACTAGATGTGCAAATAGAGAACCTCACATGTCCCCATTCTCATCCAACCCCTTCATAGATAATGTCACCCCTTTCACCATCAATCCTTACATATGCATCTCCTAGTATCATGACATAATTATGATTTGTTCAATACAATGGCCACATAGATCCTATTTGACATATAGAATAATTCTATATCATTTGTTCAATGGTTACCTTTGATGATGTTGTCCTAGCCAAGCACTTTCCTTGAACATTAACTGATGATGCATTAGATTGGTTCTACACTTTACCACATTGTGCAATACAATCATTTGTAGATATTATTCATGCCTTTACCCTTCACTTTGAATTCAACATAGAACCCAAGGTCTCCCTTGTAGAACTAGTACATTGAAAACAAAATCCAACTAAGACTATTAAGGACTACACTTCTTAATTCTACTCATTATTACTTCACATAGAATTTCATCATCCTGATTATGTGTTGCAACCTATATATCTTGAGAATCTTCTACCCCACATCAAAGAGAAGCTACTTTTAACCCAAATGTTACACCTCTCTTTCAGATTTGGCTATGGGATCCATTCAAGTTTATCACAAATTTACAAAATAAAGAGCATCTCCTCTAGTATCCCTCTTATTGATTCCACCTATGCAATTTGTATAGAGGATCCGTCACCTATCTTAGAGAACAAACTAGAGGAAAGAAGTTATACACCACTTGCTTCTTCTCCTAAACAACTATTACCATGTCTCTTGGAAAATAAGTTAATCACTCTCCTACATCAAGAATTTCAAAAATAACCTAAACATAGCTAATCAATATCTCTCTCATGTTCTTACCACCATGTTTAAGGTCATTCTACCAACCAATGTGAAGCCTTAACGAATAAAATCCGACATCTTATTGATGATGGTCCCATACAAATTTTTCCTTATGATATACCCCCTCTACTAACTCTTGATAACAAGATAGATTGGTTTGATCATTCAGGAACAATACATGACTTATCATTCTCCTATTATCTATACAATAAAATCTTATCACTTGAGGCCCATGATGATACAAGGGTATACTTTAAAACATTTCTAATTTTACACCACTCTCAACATTGTTTACCAAAGAAACAATTGATATTTCCAAATCACCTAAAATCGTAAAGTTTCAATAGCTAGTGGCTTTAGTTGATTAATATTACAGTACAGGAAAACCATCATCTTAGATGCCATGATCATGACAATTTTGTCCTTACTCTTATCATTTTCCTTTTATGTGTTAATATATATTTTTTGTTTCCACACATCAAGTAGAGTTAGCATTTTATGTCTATTATGATGTTTTCCACTCCACTTGCACATATGTATTTCAACCTTATCTATCATATTTTTTAGTTTGGGGATGATGCAATGTAGCAAAGGTCTTACAAACCCTTTAATCATGTTGAACCAAAATGTTTTGCTTCAGTTTTCTTCATTTTTGTCAACAATTCAAACATCAAGTGGGAAAGTTTCTTTCATTATTAAGTTGGACCTTTTGAAGGTGTATGACAAAGTCTCATGGAGATTTATTGTAAAATTCTCTAAATCTTTGGGTTTGGTAAGAAGTTCTCTAACATCATCTTCTAGTGTATTTCCTCTCCTAAGTTCTCTATCATTGTTAATGGCATTCTTGTTATTTTTTTGAAGCTACTAGAGGTATATGGCAAGGGGACCCTCTATACCCTTTATATTTATTATTTTTGTAGAAGTCTTGGCGTACAACCTCAATTCATCTATAGAGAAAAATAAGATAAAGGTATTTAAGCCTGCTTCTACATGTCAACATGTTTCACATCAACAATTTGTTGATGATATTGTTGTTGTGGGTGAGGCCCTAGTGGCTTAAGCTAGAGGTATTAAGAGAATTCTTTCAAACTATGAGACTATGTCTGTCATGTCCCAAATTTTTATTAATTCAATTTCATGGGAAAGATGCTCATTCCAACATTTTATATTATGGGTTGAGGAAGGAGATTGGGAAATAATTTATTTAATATTTAATATTTTGGACCAATGATTAATTTATATTTTCAAGCTACTTAATCAGGGCTAATTAAATATTAAATATTTTATAATTTTAATTTGTGTTTGTAATCCAAAGTGGGGTGTAGAGTATCTTGTGGTGCAATTAATAATTTCAAAGATCATGTTGCACCTAATTTTAGAATATTCTATGACAAATTTTATGACAACTTGCAAGAGAGAGTTATTGCCTATTTTTAGCCAGAAATCAAGTGGAGATTATGGAAAATCTTTATGGGACCTATTTTGGAGGGAAATTGATGGGAATGATATTATTTTATTTATTTTTCCAATAATGGGTCATTTGTATTTGTTCCTCTATCTATTTGCAAGCAATTTCACATTCCAGGCATCTCACTTTATCATACAAAAACTTTGCCGAAAATTGTCTGGACAGTGTTGTTCAACAAATAATCTTCTGTGGATGAAAACCCATTGGAGATTGGTGATCAGTGGACAAAAACTAATTGGTTGCAGATATCAGAGGATGAAACCCCTTTGTTACATGAGGGTAATCTCATACAAAGGTTGCATTGGAGCTTCATGCATTTGCAATTTCAGCTAGTTTAGTTTATATGTGTTTTGCAGGTTTTGATAGCAGCATTAGGGAGATTATACTTATGATTTGTGTGTGTGTTATGGTTTCTGTAGAAGATATATTTTATATTTTCTATTCTTATTAGATCCTCTTGGTTTAGCTACAGAGGTTGTTTCAGAGCTTTGTTAAGTGTAGTTTCTGTTGGTGTGTCGTTGTAGTGTTTTGGAGTATACAGTTTGATGTTCTTCAAGCATTTTGAAGTAGTGTAAGTATTCTCAGGTGTGGAATTCATGGTTTTATGTCTATTTAATATTTATACATCAGTATTGGTGCTTGTGGCCATCTATAGTAAGATCCGGTGTTGTCTTTGTGAGTTTGGAGCAGTTTCAGTGTATGTTGGAGCTAGGGTTTTGAGTAGTTTGTAGTTTGGTGTTGTGGGTTTTTCTCATAAGATTTATATAGAATTTCTATGTTGTATTAAACCTATTATCAGGTTTTTATGATATAAAAAATCAAATAAATTCATTTTTGGAGTTTGTAGTGATTTTGGGTGTTATTCGGTGTTCCTAGTTTTTGTGGGTTTAGCATAAAATTTGTTGTATGAACTCATATTGTTTGTTGTTGTTGTAATTTAGTGTCTTAGACCTGATTACATGTTATTATATCATAAATTCAATTCAAAATTCTTTTGGAGAAGTTTCATGCTTTTGGGTGTGATTTCTGTGTAAGACTAGCTAGCTAGTCTACTCAAATTTGATGCAGATTTTGTGGAGTTGTCCAAATTCATTTTCATATCTGAATTTATTAGTTAATTTTCAGATGGGACATTACAATGGTATCATAGCATGATCTTAACAGCCTGTAGGGTTGTTTGATTCATGATTCTTTGTGAATGAGACCTCAAAGCTTTGAGAAGAGAGTAAAGGAAATTAGCAGTTGATTCTAAATTTGGAGAAGAGCAAATCATGGCTGAAGATGCTGAGATATCAAAGTGGTTTGAAGAATATTCCAAGAAATATAAAGCCTACAAATCATCTATTTCATTTGAAATACTTCTAGAAATTTTTGATAAGGGGCAAAGGAAAAAATATCAAGATCCGAAGGTGGTAGAACCAAAATTGAAATTGTCTCATAAAAAATATGAGGATGTTGTAAGGAAGAGTGACCCTTAGAAAAATGGTCAAGAGCATTACCAGATTCAAGGTAATGGAGAGATGAATAATAAGTTTAAGGGAGGATTCCAAAAGAAGCCACTAAATAAGACAAGTCCAATTGTTACAAAGAAGAGGGAAGAGGAAACCAAAAATGAACTCAGAAGAAAGGGGCTATGTTTTACATGCAAAGAACCTTGGGAGCCAAGTCATAGATGCGGGAGCAATGAAGAGATGAATCTAGAAGAAGGATTAAGAGTATCAGAAAAGAGGATAATGGAACTAGAGATAGTGGTTGATACACTTGAGGCACACCAAGTTATTACGGAACAAATCATCAAACATGAACCAAAGAAGATTTTCTTGCAGAAGGATGAAAGAGATGAACCAGAGGCACTCTAAGCCATAGAGGTTGAAGGTAAAAAATATTTGTCCATTAAAGATGCTCTATTGACTTATAATGATTGTGTATGTCAAGAAAATATCAATGAAGTCAAAGAGAAATATTTAGAAGTTATAAGAGTAGCAGATGAAAAGAAAAAGGTGGATGAAGAAGATTTTTAGAATATCTCATCAGAAGCTTTAGTTGGAGAGCATGTTGAGCATGCTAATGTTGGGAATGAGTTAAGGATTGATGCTCAAAATAACATTATAGATGGTTATACACTTGGGAAGAGCATTGTGGTCAGCCCTAACACAAAAAAGTTGTGCCACTTGGATGGAAGTGTTGAGGATATCTCAACAATGTCTCTTTTGAGAATGGAGGACGAGCATTTTATTTGCAGCCCAAGGTATGAAAATATTTCAGATTTATTTCCTTCTATGTCACTAAAATTTTTTTGTCATCATGAAAAGTATCAAAGGAAAGGCTTTAGGAGGAAGGACATAACTTGTAGCAAAGGGCAAATAAATTATTTTTCTAAAATTCAAAGTTGTTTGTACATAAGAATATGGGATTCAGGTAATAAGCTAAGACACATGAAGGCTAAAAATTTTAATGGGCATGATATCACATGTGTAAATAGACACACCACCCCATACATGAAGATGAGTAGACAACTTATTATATCCATGGGTGAGAATTATGTATACAATGAATTCTATGTTGTGAGAACTAACATGGTTATGAATGGAGGATGGATACATTTCATTGGGAAGCTTGTATATGATCATAGAATTAAGGAGCCTAAGTTGACCACTAAAGTAGAGGATGTCATAGCTAAGAGGATTTCTCATAAAGGACAAGTTGTTTGGGCAGCAAGTTTCTTAATGAAGGAAAGCATGCAAATCATTTTGTCTTCTGGTAAGCAACATAGTCTTAATTTTGATATTCAGCTACTTCCTATTCAACATGGAATGGGTTTCAAAAATATGTCTCCAAGATCATTATCATATACAATATTTTAGTATGCCTTAAAGTTTGATTCAGGTTGTGAGTATGCCATCATCTCATATCATTTTTCAAAGATTGAGGGAAGAAGTGACTACCATCATATTTATGCTAGCAAGGAACAAATGCACAAGATATTTTTAAGAGGTTGCAAGGGCTACATTGAGTATTTTTTTCTTATCATTTTCTGCACTATGTTTTTATGAGTTTCATGATAATATTATTGAGAAAAATGCACATGAAAAGGATGCTTTACTAGATATTAATGTTAGTTTTCAGCTTGTAAAAAAATTTAGATCAGCAACATATGGTAAGAAATTTGATTACCTTCATGATTATATCTTATGGGATTCTAATGGAGATTTGATGCTTGGTACTTTATCAATGAAATTTTATTTTGGGAATCATCATAAAGAGAGTGAAAGAATTCAGAAAAGTGTGTACATAAGAGTATGGGAAATAGGTGATATTTCAAGTTACATACAGGTTTGTTACTCTTGGATGTATGGAGAAGTCAGGAAGGATGTGATAGCACGAGATGGATTTAATGTTCCTAGCATCAAGAAGATTTATTTGGAGAGATTATTAGTCCTTACATGGTTTCTCATCAAATTCTCATTGATCACATGGAAGAGTGTTGCACAGGTTTGCCATCTTTACAATTATTACATCATGTGTGTTGTTTGCAAATTTTCAATGAAGTTGTGTGTCTTATGTATGATGGAGTATGCTTCTGTTGTAGATCAGCTTGATGCTAATACATACCATTTTATATTGGTATTTTCTCCATTCATATCAGCTTCAGAAGTTGTGGCTTTAGTCTTTCAGCTTGGAGCAGAATAGTGTTGGTAGTATTGTGTGAATTGGAGTTTTGGTTCAGTCTTTGGAAAATTGTGTTGTATATGTTGATGTTGTATGATGCTATTTTACATTCCTCTATTGATCTTTGGCTGCTATAGATCAGTCCATGAAGCTGAAAGTAATATCTCTCAAGTTAAGGTAAAGTATGAGCTTTTTGTTGCACATTCATGCAATGTATATTTTAGTACTGTGGAGGTAGGAGAAGGAATTATTTCCCAATTTCATATTTTATGTAATGGAGAGTGCATTGAATCTTTTATAAGTCCTACAAGCAAAAAAAAGTAGATGTGTATCATTGGGAGAAGTTTTAGGAGTTTTAAGTTTATCTTATCTCATGCTAGTGCATTTGGCAAGTTTAGCAAATCTCCATGGAAGGGTGAAGATCAGTTGGAGTATTGGAAAGAATGCATCCAAGATTTGCATATAATAAATTTAATATTATATGGATATTTTGGTTTGGTACATTACATTGAGGAATTTATGTTTTCAGGTTCTCACAATGTTGAATGGCAGAAATTGCAACATCTCTCAAGTACAGGATCAAGGCTTTCTATGCAGTATAACTTGTTTTATTTTGGCATGAAGATTTTGAAGCATCTTGGTTTGCATTGCTTGAGGACAAGCAATCTTGAGGAGGGAGGACTTGTCATGTCCCAAATTTTTATTAATTCAATTTCATGGGAAAGATGCTCATTCCAACATTTTATATTATGGATTGAGGAAGGAGATTGGAAAATAATTTATTTAATATTTAATATTTTGGACCGACGATTAATTTATATTTTCAAGCTACTTAATTGGGGCCAATTAAATATTAAATATTTTATAATTTTAATTTGTGTTGGTAATCCAAAGTGGGGTGTAGAGTAAGATCATGTTGCACCTAATTTTAGAATATTCTATGACAGATTTTATGACAACTTGCAAGAGGGAGTTATTGCCTATTTTTAGCCGGAAATCAAGTGGAGGTTATGAAAAATCTTTATGGGACCTATTTTGGAGGGAAATTGATGGGAATGATATTATTTTATTTATTTTTCCAATAATGGGTCATTTGGATTCGTTCCTCTATATATTTGCAAGCGATTTCACATTCCAGGCATCTCACTTTATCATAAAAAACTCTGCCGAAAATTATCTGGACAGTGGTGTTCAACAAACAATCTTCTGTGGATGAAAACCCATTGGAGATTGGTGATCAGTGGATGGAAACCCATTGGTTGCAGGTATCAGAGGATGAAACCCCTTTGGTACATGAGGGTAATCTCATATAGAGGTTGCATTGGAGCTTCACGTAGTTGCAATTTCAGCTAGTTTAGTTTATATGTGTTTTGCAGGTTTTGATAGCAGCACTGGGAGATTATATTTATGATTTTTGTGTGTGTTATGGTTTCTATAGAATATATTTTTTAGATGTTCTATTCTTATTATATCCTCCTGGTTCAGCTATGGAGGTTGCTTAAGAGCTTTGTTTAGTGTAGTTTCAGTTGGTGTGTTGTTGCAGTGTTTTGGAGTATGCAGTTTGATGTTCTTTGAGCATTTTGAAGTGGTTGTAAGTGTTTTTAGGTGTGGAATTCATGGTTTTCTATGTATTTACTATTTATACATCAGTATTGGTGCTTGTGGCCATCTATAGTAAGACCTGGTGTTGTCTTTGTGAGTTTGGAACAGTTTTAGTGTATGCTGAAGCTGGGGTTTTGAGCAGTTTGTAGTTTGGTGTTGTGGGTTTTTCTCATAAGATTTATATATCATTTATATGTTGTATTAAACCTATTATCAGGTGTTTATGATATAAAAAATCAAATAAATTCACTTTTGGAGTTTGTAGTGATTTTGGATATTATTCGGTGTTCCTAGTTTTTGTGGGTTTAGCATAAAATTTGTTGTATGAACTCATATTGTTTGTTGTTGTTGTAATTCAGTGTCTCAAACCTAATTACATGTTATTATATCATAAATTCAATTCAAATTTTTTTTGGAGAAGTTTCATGCTTTTGGGTGTGATTTCTGTGTAAGACTAGCTAGCTAGTCTACTCAAATTTGATGTAGATTTTGTGGAGTTGTCCAAATTCATTTTCATATATTAATTTATTAGTTAATTTTCAGTTGGGACATTATAGTGTCTAATAAGCACATAAGAGTCCCTAAGAGTACCATTTTCTCTCAAATTGCACCCTTAGGCTATCAACTGAAAATTGTAAAAATTTTGGGGTGTAAGAAAGAGGATCTCCCTTCCTCATACCTTGGAACCCCTCTCTTCAAGGACAAAGTCCCCAAATCCTTTTGGATCTCTTTGTTGGAAATATTCCAAGGAAAGATGGTAGGTTGGAAGGGACATTTGTTATCCATAGCTTGAAAACTTCAACTATGGAAATCATCCCTCCAAAATCTGTTAGTGTATTATATGTCCTTGATGAAAATTCATGTAAATTTATAGAGAAAATTAAGTAGATTGAGAAGAAATTTATATGGTATAGTTCTAATGAGAACAAAATTATACCATTGGTGCTTGGAACAAGTTTTCCAACTAAAAAAATTGAGGGTTGTTGGAATCTAGAGGTTAAGATAGTTTAATAAGGTACTAAATGCTAAATTATTTCGGAAGATTATTTCTAAGAATAAGGAGTAGAATGAAATCATCTAGTAGAAGTATGCTAAAAATGGGCCTAGAGACATCTTGAGAAATAACGATCTTCCATTGGGATCTAAGTTTTGGTGAAACATATGCTCTTTTAGGGACATTCTCAATAAAGAAATTGAATGGAAGATTGGAAATGGTAAAAATATCCATTTTTGGGATGATATTTGGGTCCTGGACAAGCCTCTATGTTCTTAGAATGAATTCCAACCCCTTTAGATGGAATGTAGGTAGCTAGTTGAGGTTTATGTGCCAAAATACATATTAATGGATAATGGTACAAAGGATTGGATTAAGTTCATGGAGCTACCCCTATCTAAGTTGGCTATTTCTCTTATTCCTAGATTGATGAGTCTCTTAGATAGAATTCACATTCTATAGGGTGATGTGGAAGATTCTATGGTCTAGGCTCCTTCCTCCTCAGGTTCATTCTCTACCTCCTCTTGTTTCTCTTTAGTTGGTTCTTTTCAACCCTCTTCATTTTGGACCTCCATTTGGCTCCCTGAACTAGTTCCTAGAGTAAATTCTTTTCTTTGGGGCATTGTACACTTTGAAATGTCACATAGGCACAATCATGAATGAGTCAACTCTGACACATCACATGGATCCTCTCCTTGCTTTTGGTGACCTCCATATTACTCTTTATCTCATGGCAGTAGCCAATCAAGTAGAGGTGAGACCCGGGGGTTGTCCTATTCACTTGGGAGTAGGACCACGCAAAGAGCATATGACTTGTTCAAGGGCCTATTGTTGTTTTGGATTTGTCATGTTCTTTCTATGGCAATTGTTGTTGAGATGACTATATGACCCAAAGGGTCACTCATGGTTTGTCTTCTATTGGGCTTTCTAAGATTCCAATGCCTAGATGGATCTTGATTTGCTTCATATATGTCTCTAGCACGTTGTAATCTAGCTTTGAATGCTTGTATATGTTGTTGAATTTATCGATCATGTTCTATGACTCTGATGAAATGTTGTTGTTTTTGTGTGAGTTGTGGTCTTGGGTTTAACTCTTCAATGTCCTCAAGGACTACCCTCACCCACTCATCTCTAATTCTAGGGCACATTTGAATGCTTTGATTTGAGAGAGTAAATTTGAGTTGACCAAGAGTCGACTTTTTGACTTATTAATGTTAACTAATGTTTTTCTAGGTGTTTTCTCGAGTTTTTTTGACCTCATGATGAAATCGAGGAGTTTTGACTTGTATTGACTTTATGTTGACCTCATGATGAAATCAAGGGTTTGTGTGTACTTATTTCTCTTTTTGATGTTTTATAATGTTTTTGGTATTTTGTGGGGTTTTCAATGTATGCAAACAATTTTTTTGGTTCTTTTCTCCAACTTTTTAAATAAAATGAATTTAATTAATCTAGGAATTGAAAGATGTATGCAAACTACTATGAAGTTACCTATTGCAATTATTCTGTATTTTTGTATTTTCAAGATCGATTTTGGATTAAACTAAGAATTGAAAAGTGCATGAAATGAAACTAATCTAAAATTGCAATTTAACTACTTAAAACAAGATAATCTAAGAAACTTAAATTAACCTAAGAAAAATAACAAAAATAAATAAAAGGCACCTATGTCCTGCAGCAAGCATATGCATGCTAATTGGAGAGCAAAAGCCAAGTAAAAAATGGATTGCAATAATGAATTTTCCCCCTCTATTGCATGGAGGAGGGGGGTATTTATAGGTTGAGAAAGCACAAGAGAGGTGGGAATGATTGAGGAGTTAACTCTCTTGATTGGAGAGTTAACTTGCTTGATTGATCAGAAGACTGAATTGATTGGGGAGTGAATAAGCCTTGAAATCTTATCACTCAAGAAGAAATGGGAGTTAGCATGAGAGGAAGAAGATTTAACAAGAATAGATTGGGACAAATTTGCATAATTAGGAGTGTTAATTGAGTTAATTATGGCCTTCTCTATGCTTATCTTAAAATTGCATGAAAATTGTGTGAAAATAGAGTCCTTTTGGGCTCAAATTGAAGGAGAAACTTGCATTTAAAATCTACAAGGGTCACCCCTTTCACCAGGGTAGGTCACCTGGATGACCCTTAGGTAACCCACAAAGGTTGACACCTAGGTGAAGAAAAATAGTTATGTATGCTTGATGAAAGCATGGAAAGGGAATTTGGCATCTGAAATAGGTAGTAGGATGAACTCAAGTAGGGTCACCTGGGAAGTTTTGGTTGTTAATAGGGGTGACCCACAGAGAAGGAAAGATGGACAGAAACTGAGATATTGGTTTGGTCTATTAGGTTGTCTAGAGGCTTCCTAGGGTCAGAGACCTTCAAAATAGGGTGTTGAAAGGTGGAATCAGTATGAAAAGGTGAAAAGTAAGCATGTAGGAAAGGGGAAGAATGCAACAAAGGAATAATTGACAGAGGGGAAAATAAGAATGGTTAGGAAATTGAAGAATTGACAAGGGAAAACCAACTGACACGTGTCACCAAGAAGAGTGTTGTTGAGAGGGCATTATTATTCATGCTTTCATGTATGTGATTAGGATTACATAGCATCATGGGGTCCTTGTGCAAGCTCATGCATGTTTTTAATGCTTACATAGTTTCTCCCTTAGGTATGGTAGTCTACATGAAGGGTAGGTGCCATTCCTAAAATAGGTCTTACCTATCGTCGATTTGTCACAATTGTCCCTACAAAGACTAGTATTAGTTCGACATTTGATGTATTTAAAATAAAAAATAAAATTAAAAATAAACAAACATACCATGAATTGTGTCGCAAGTTTGTCTGGTTGTCTACTTCACCAATGGTGATGTAGAAGGTTGTAAGCATGCAAAACAAGGCACAAAACACTACAAAAGTAAGAAATTACTCCTAAATGCATAATTGAAAACTAAAATACAAGACAAGAGGAATGAAGAAAAATTGTGAAGAGGAATCAATTGTTGACAAAATCATGCATGTGAGTAGTCATCGCAAAGATTTTGTCAAGGTGATGGCAATAAATCCTTCTTTCAATGAGAATTGGGTACAAATAGTGTGATTTTATTCCTTCAAAACCCTAGTTTGAATTCTATCAATTTTCTTGCAAATGATTTCATTTTTGTTGCATTGTGTATGTTTTGTCATTGAGTGTAAATGTCTTCATTTGTCAAAATCGGGTAGAATTTTTCTTGTTTCTATGAATTTTTGGCATGATGGGATGTGGGACAAGGTTGCCCATAGGTCACCCCTTTCACCATGGTAGGTCACCTTGGGTAACCTAGATGTTTCACTAGGGTTGCCCAGGGAGATCTGATCTGACAACAAGGGGTGACCTTGCCTATTTGATTCTAACTACAATTTGATGTTCAACAATGTTTCTATGACTCCATTTTTCACTAATATTGATACTAATCTCATTGTTTTATTGTAATATTTTGAAGAACATATGTTTTTTTTAATTTTCTATGTTTTGATGAGATCTAACACGTGGTTCTTATCTTTTGATAGGATGGATGCATTCAATCGAGTGTGGACTATGAGAAGCAATGGATTTTAGATGCTTATAAGGCCCTCTCTTTAGGATATCATGCTATTCTAAAGAAAGCAAGGCTGGATAAGATATGCCATGTTCCAATTGTCCATGCTACTTCTCATATCTACTATGACATTTTAACTTACTGGGATTCTAGCAAGAACACTATCAAATTTTTGTAGGTGTCTGGAAAGTCTACCATCACTCTATATGATGTGTATCACATTTTAGAAGTTCCTGTGAGGGTACAACCACTTGTTCTTCTCGAGAGTGACTTGCTTGCCAAGAAGTGATCATGGTCTTCCATTATGGCAATATCCTACTCTAATACATAGATAGGGGTCCAACTCACTTCATTTCCTTGACTTCCTATTTCTCCTTTGAGGAAGTACCTCATTGATCTGACTGCTTCAAAGTTGTTAGGAGATAAGGGAGAATCTAGGTTTAGATGGTCTTGGGCACCAATCATTCAATGCATAGAGCATGGTAATGTGTTTGCATGGGGTGTTGACATCTTAGCTATGGTCTATCAAGATTTTTATTGTACTATATGCTGAGGGGATCTTGTCTTTAGTCATCCCTCCTTGATCATATCATGGATTTATGAGCACATTCAACCATTTCAAAGGGAGATTCCATTTCCTAACCCTAGACTTTTGAGGGCTACACGATGGGGTCGGCTCAGCCATTTTCATGCCAGTTTACATGTAGTGACCACCTTAATTGATACTAACATGATTTTCGGTACCTATTGACATGGAGGGTGCATGGCCTGGTGACACATAGATTAGAGTATTTTGCAAGAGTGTGGTTCAACTTTCAGATTGAAATGGTTTTGTTGAGATATACCACATCAAGTGAGTCTTACAATAGTTAGGTGATGACTTTCTAGAGGACTTGTCCCTAGTTCCCACTTACTACAAGACTATTTAGGAGATGGGAGTTTCTAAGTAGGGGATGATCACTTGGACTCCCTTGACCCTTGGATTCTTGATTATTAGGCTATATCATACACCTCATAGCTCAAGTTTTGTCTGTAGGGGAAGGAGAGGCTCTTCTCCTTGCATATTGATTTCTCTTGATGATTTTGATTCTACAAATGAGGATTACAATCCAGAGGGAGAGGATTGTGATGAGGTCAGTGAAGGATAGGATAGAGAGATTCCTCTTGATGAGGTGGCTGCCATACCTCCTATTCATGATCATGCACTAGATAACCCCTCTTGGGAAAAGGGTGACCCTCGTAAGTACCCTTTCTTTTTCTCTTGTTTTTTTTCATTTTTATGCATTTGGATTGTTTGACTAACTCTCTCTTCTCTTATTTCTTCTCTTTAAGCACTACTATGGGATGGAGGGAACTATTTCACTACTCCATCTTAGATCTTTTAGTTCTAGTCATGGGCCATTCTCGTGATTCTCTACTTGTTGATGCCCATCTACCTTCTCGAGCTAGTTGTCACATGGAAATTCTTGCACCTACATACTACACTAGGTAGGAGATTGCTTCTTTGCATGGTGAGGTCACAAAACTTAGAGCTGAGAATGTTGTCCTTCGGGAGATGGCAAGTCTTGGAATTTGCAAATAAGATTCTCAAGCTGACATGGCAGGTCCTTCACATGCTCCTAGTAGAGTTCTCTCTCCTTCTCATAGGACCCACAAGGGTTCTAATGCCACTAGTCATAAGAAACCTAGGAGTCAGAGTCCTAGTGGCTGTATTGGTCAAAATCATCCTTGAGGTTCATCTAGGTTTTTCTTACTTCTATTTTGTCCCCTTGCATGGGGAGACATAGAACATTTTATCTTTGGCTCTACTTTTTACTTTGTATCAGATTTGTATTATCACTCTTGGAACTCTCTTTATGATCATGATTATCTCTATCTTTTGTGTTCATTGGTGATTCAAAACCTTTGTAATTATAATCTCTAAGACTTTACACAAATGCATAACGATTATGATATATTATTTTGATCTTTTTTAGAATATATATGAATTCATGCAATGTATGAAATACAAGGACACAAGGAGTGTAATACACTTTAAACCTATGGAATGTCATGAGTAATGACATAGACTTATTGATTTTCATTTTTCTATTTTTTTGTATGATGAATGCATGATGGAACAAACAATGTGACGACTCTTTAGTAGGATTTTGATGAAGGGGGTAAATCATGTAACATACAACAATAGAAATTGCACATAAAAAATAGAACTTTCTTTATTGATTTGGACAACTTATTACATTACAGAAGCTCAAATACAATCAGAGGAATCAACCCTCCATAGGCTACAACACATTACAACTTCCTCTCACAAGACTCTGGAATCATCCATCTTCTATAACCCCAAATCAGCTAGGGTTTCTGTTTTCCCCCTATTCTTGGCTCTACACTTTCTCGCTTAACTCTACTACTACCCAGGGTTCCCAAAAATGGTTATTAATAGCCTTTTTTACCGCCAACAACCTAATTTCAAAATTTACATCTCCCTCCAAAAATAGGTCAACTTCCGGGAGCCATAACTTTTGATCCAAGTGTCCAATTGATGAACCGTTTTATGCATTAGAAAACTCGTGGAGTGCTCTATGCGCTAAGAACCTCTTTGCTAGTTCTAGCAATTTTTGGGCTTGTACAGGGCCATTTAGTGCCTCAAACCTAAGTTTGAATAATTTTCAAGCATTTTTCGAGAAACAAAAACTTTAATATCTTTCATCTCGCAAATGATCTTTGTGTGATTCCTTTGCCAAAGGTCTTATTTTTCAGTTATGAATCTTCTTGTAAATTTTCACTTCAATCCATGCCCAAATGGAAACTTTCTAAAAATAGTAGGTTGCTATTTTTAGCAGTTTAGAAAAACTGAAAGTTCTACATCATTATTCAAGCGATTATGGAACCAAAACCACAAATTTTGAAAAGAAATGGAAAGAGCATCAACAATTTTGAAACACAACTTTTTTTTGGGTGATGCAAGATTGCCCTTACACCACTAGATGCTCCTGCATTAGACACCCATGGTAATTTGAGAAGTGACCCTATCACGTCTCAGGTGTTTGTGTAAGGAAAACCCAAACAGCCAACCTCTACCTTAGACAACCAAGAAGAATCTTCAACAAGCCTTCCTTTCTATTTCACCAGATATTCTTCATATTGCCTATTTCGAGTTCCCACACAGCTATCCAAGATCTCTTCTATCTCCTCTATTGAAGTAGATGCTGAAATACTCCACTGTTCTTCTATTGGTCCATCCTCTGTTCCACCTTCATGATATTCTGACAATTCAACAATGTTGAAAACAGGGGAAATATTGATCCCACTTGGCAGTTCTACCTCATATGCATTTCCTGAATCATGTTTCTTCAAAATTCTACATGGTCCAAATTTCTTCATTTTTATCTTATTGTATGTTCCAATTGGGAACCTTTCTTTTCTCAAGTGAACCATGACTTCATCTCCTACCTGGAATTCCTTATATCTCCTCTTCTGATCTGCCTTAGCATTGTATTGAATAATCATCTTATTAATGTGCTTTCTCACCTCTTCATGCAAATTCTTCATGTGTTCTACAAAGTCTTCAGCCTCGGCACTTGTCTTTTCTCATATTCCCAGATTTCTTAACTCTGAAGCATTTCTTGGACTATTCCCATATACAATCTAGAATGGTGATTTACCAGTACTCCTAT
This sequence comes from Cunninghamia lanceolata, assembly GCA_027924645.1. Lineage (NCBI taxonomy): Eukaryota > Viridiplantae > Streptophyta > Pinopsida > Cupressales > Cupressaceae > Cunninghamia > Cunninghamia lanceolata. The sequence goes on along the minus strand of BSBN01000472.1, from coordinate 14,142,703 downwards.
TAATAGAATTGTTGTAAGCAAATTCTGCCTGTGGTAAAATCAAATCCCATCCCTTGGGCTTATCTCCTACTAAACATCATAAAAGGTTACCCAAACTCCTATTCACCACTTTGATCTATCCATTAGTCTGTGGATGGTGTGCAGAACTGAACTTCAAATCTGTCTTCAACTTCTTCCACAATGTCCTCTAGAAATAACCAACAAAATTGGTATCTCGATATAAAACTATGCTCTTTGGTAGGCCGTGTAATCTCACCACCTCCCTAAAAAATAACTTTACAATATGAACAACATCATTAGTCTTCTTGCAAGGAATAAAATGTGCCATCTTCGTGAATCTATCCACCACCACAAAAATGGAATCATGTCCTCTCTATGTCCTTCATAAACCAAGAACAAAATCCATAGTGATATCATCCCATGGCTTCTCTGGTATAGGTAATGGTTGATATAGCCCTATATTCTGACTTGTCCCTTTTGCCATTTGACACACTCTACAACTATGCACAAATTTCCTCACATCCTACTGCAACTGTGGCCAATAATAATTTTCACCAATAATAGCAATGGTCTTATCTCAACCAAAGTGTCTAGCCAATCCTCCACTATGCTTCTCCTTAATCAGGTTCTCTCTCATTGAACTCCTTGGAATGCACAATTGGCTTCCTCTAAACAACATGCCATCTTGGATTATGAAATCCAACCATTTTGTGCTACCAAAGTAATAGGTTCCAAACAAGCTTTCCAGACTTCTGTAAAATCTAGATCTTCAAGATACAAACTTTTGAGCTCATCGAACCCAGCAACCTCTATCTTCATTTCTATCAACAAATTTTGCCTTCTGCTCAAGGCATCTGTAACTTTGTTGGACTTCCCACTCCTGTGCTTCAAAACAAAAGTATAGCTCTACAAAAACTCAACCCATTTTAAGTTCCTTTGGTTCAACTTTCCTTAACTATTAAGATACTGCAAAGCCTGATGATCAGTATATAAAACAAACTCCTTTGGCAACAAATAATGTATCCATTTCTTCAAAGCCTAAACTATTGCATAAAACTCCTGATAATAGATAGAATACTTTTTCTTGGCATCATTAAGCTTCTCACCAAAATAGGCAATGGGATTACCTTCTTCACTCAAAACAACTCCTATAGCACTACCACTAGCATCACAATCTACCTGAAATACCTTATTGAAATCTGGAAGTTCCAAAATAGGTTGTTCTGTGACTTTCTGCTTCAATGTATCAAAGCTTTTATCTACTCCTTGAGTCCATCTAAACTCTTTTCTACCCCCTCTCATTGTCTCAGTCAGGGGTGCACAAATGTTACTAAAAATTCTAATAAACTTTCTGTAAAAACTTGCCAAACCATGAAAAGATTGTACCTCTATGGCACTCCTTGGTGTAGGCCATTCAATGATAGCCCTTACTTTCTCTGGGTCCATCTTAAGACCTTCCTTTGAGACAACAAATCCTAGGTATACCAACTCCTTCTTTGCAAAGCTACATTTCTTCAGATTGATCAACAACTTCTCCTCCCTTAGCTTCTCCAAAACTCTTCTGATATGCATCATATGTTCATCCCAAGTCTTGCTAAAAATCAAAATATCATCTAAATAAACAATAACAAAACTTCCCAAAAATTCTTTCGGTACCTCATTTATGACTGTATGAATGTGCTCGATGCATTGGTTAGTCCAAATGGCATGAATAACCACTCATACAAACCCTCCTTTGTCTTGAAGGTTGTCTTCTATTCATCTCCTTCTCTAATACAGATCTGGTGATACTCACTCTTATGGTCAATTTTTGTGAAGTACTTGGCTCCACTCAAACAGTCCATTATGTCATCCATTCTTGGCAATGGAAATCTGTACTTGATCATGATCTTATTGATGGCTTGAGAGTTTGTACACATTCTCCACTCTCCATCTTTCTTTGGTGCTAGTACTACATGTACCGCACATGGACTTAGGCTCTCTCTTATCAACTCCTTCCTTAACAGCTCTTGAACTTGTCTATTTAGCTCTTCACTCTCTGTAGGGGTAATTCTGTGGGCTGCTTTATTCGGCAAATTAGCTCCTGGTATCAAATCTATTTGATGACTTATCTTCCTCACCGGGGGTAAACCTTCTGGTACATTATCAGAGATAATATCCTAAAATTCTTCCAACATATCTGAGAGTTCTATTGGTACATCTTCACATTTTTCTTGACTAATCTTAGGAATTAATGCAAAGCAATGACACTCATGCATCATAGCCTCCAAAAATTTTCTACCATCTACCAACCAAATTCTGGTAGTACTACATACCTTTTCTTCCACCTCCTTCAAGGGCTTTAACTTATGATGAACTCCATCCTTTGTTAGGGAGTATGTGTTTGCACGGCCATCATGGATAGCAATCCTATCATACTGCCATGGCCTCCCCAATAACATATGACATGCATCCATCGGTATGATGTCACACAACACCTCATCATGGTAGTCACCAATCTTGAACTTCACTAAACACTGCTCATTGACCAAATCTCTATGGTCCTTTTGCAACCATGCAATCCGATATGGATTCGGATGCTTTCTTCTTGTCAACTTCAACTTGTCAACCATCTCCTCTGAAACAAGATTATTAGTGCTTCCACTATCAATAATAATATCACAACACTTACCTTCACATTTGCACCTTGTGTGGAATAAGTTCTTCCTCTAATTGGGTTCTTTCTCCTCATTCAACAAAGTTATTCTAACAACTAGGGTTTCTCCCCTTTCAACATCTTCAGAGCGCTCAAATTGTGCATCTTCATCTACATGTGCAACTTTTGCATTACCTTCAAGTCTTTTATTTGTCCTTTCTTGATGTTGTGGACACTTGTATGCTCAATGCCCTTCTTCTCCACATTGGAAACAGGTTCCTCTGAAACCTCCTCTTCCAGGTCCTTGCCTAGGCCTACCTCTTCCTCTTCCTCTTTGCTCACCATTGTTCTGGTCAGGAAGGTGGTAGGTATTATCTCCTCTCTGATTTCAACTAGTGCCAGTTTCTTCACTTGTCTTTGAATCTTCATTTCGGCCCCCATAGGCTCTTCCACCAGTCCTTCTGCCTTGACCTCTTCCCCTTTGCTTGCTGTCAAATCTTTTATTCAGCTTCTCTTCCACCTTCAAGGAAAATTGGTATGCATCTTCTATGGTGGTCATTCTGACCAGGCTCAACTCCTCTTGAATACTTTGCCTCAACCCATTAATGTAATGGGCTACCTTCTCCTTGTTGGCCTCTGCATGACCAGTTCTAATAGTAATCTTATAAAACTCTTCTGTATACTCCTTAATAGACTTGTTGCCTTGCTTCAATCTTTGCGGCTTATTCAACAACTCCATCTCATATTCCATAGGAATGAATTGCTTCTTCAGTTTCTCCACCATCTGATCCCATCTAGTGATCTTTCCTTTTCCTCTTCTGTTCCTCTCTAACTAGACCTCCTTCCACCAAATATTTGCATGGTTCTTCAACTTTTCTTTTGCAAACCTTACCCAATCTGGGTCCTCCATGTCATTGATCCAATCAATAAGCTGTTCTGGATTCAAATCTCTAGAATATGTAGAAACTTTGATCCTAGGCCTCTTTCTAATCTTAGAAATGCCCCTCAACAACCTAACTTCTATAGGATCTTTAGCAGCTTCTTGTTCTTCCTCAGATAGCTCCTCTTCCGCTTCATCCTCGCTTTCTTCTCTTGGTCTTGGCTCAAACCCTCTTCACAACTCCTCTTGCAATGTATTGATTTGTCTTTCCAGGACTCTAAAACCCTCTTTTGTCAAAGCATTCCTCCCAATATGATTTCTTCATGGAGGCATCTTGATCTCCGTAGAAAACCCACAACCTCAGATCTTGGTGCAAACTGCCTCACGGTCAGCGATTTGTCTACACACTCAGGAACCCTTGCTCTAATACCACTTGATGAAGGGGGTAAATCATAAAACATACAACAATAAAAATTACACATAGAAAATAAAACTTTCTTTATTGATTTGGACAACTTATTACATTACAGAAGCTCAAATACAATAAGAGGAATCAACCATTCATAGGCTGCAACACATTACAGCTTCCTCTCACAAGACTCTGGAATCATCCATCCTCTATAACCCTAAATCAGCTAGGGTTTATGTTTTCCCCCTATTCTTGGATCTACACTTTCCCCCTTAACTCTACTACTACCTAGGGTTCCCAAAAATGGTTATTAATAGCCTTTTTGGTGGCCAACAACCTAATTTTGAAATTTGCATCTCCCTCCAAAAATAGGTCAACTTCCAGGGGCCATAACTTTTGATCTGAGTGTCTGATTGACAAACCGTTTTATGCATCAGAAAGCTCGTGGAGTTTTCTATGTGCTAAGGACTAGCTCTACCAATTCCAGCCAATTTTGGGTTTGTACAGGGTTGTTTAGTGTCTCAAACCTGAGTTTGAATAATTTTCAGGCATTTTTCAGGAAACAAAAACTTTAATATCTTTCAGTTCACAAATGATCTTTACGTGATTCCTTCACCAAAGGTCTTATTATTCAGTTATGAAGCTTCCTATAAATTTTTACTTTAATCTGTGCCCAAATGCAAACTTTCTAAAAATAGCAGGTTGCTATTTTTAGCAGTTTAGAAAAATTGAAAGTTCTACATCATTATTCAAGCAATTATGGAACCAGAACCACAAATTTTGAAAATAAATGGAAAGAACATCAACAATTTTGAAACACATATTTTTTTTGGGTGATGCAAGATTGCCCTTACACCATTGGATGCTCCTGCATTAGATTTTTGATTCAGGGGATTGCAAATTATCTTGGTATAAGAGAATATTTAAATTTTTGAGATAGGATTTAGGAATCAAGTGGGAATGGAGGGAAGATGGAATGTTTATAAATTGTAGGCTTTACTAAAGGCTGACTGCTAATCCTTATCTACACAAAACATTTTGGCAAGATTTGAACTTAGAAAAGAAACAAATTTTATTAATTATCATTAGAATTAGATCAAAGATGGCCAACAAGATAGACTTGGGGTAAAGGAAGAGACTCTAAAGTAGAAGATGGCCCTAAAGATAGCTAGACTCCTAGTATTTCTCAGTTGGTGCATGTGTGTGCTTTGTAACTTACTTTCTCTGGTGAATTGTCACCCTCATAGCTTCAAACTTAGATTTATATCAACTCAAGAGTACAGACAATCAACAATCTTCTCTCTTTTCACTCTTTTTTCTATCTCTCTTTTTTTTTGTATTTTTGTAGTACCTCACTTTCCTCTCATTTTTTTGATATTTTTGATGCTTTTTGATGGGATGATTTGAAATTTTATTGATGCTTTGGATATTCAACTGCTTTAGAGATTTCCTTATAATCTCACTTTTCTCTCACATTCTTATTTTTTTTATCACTCATTTTTTTATTCACTCTTATTTTAGATTGCTTCCTTCAAAGTTATGATCTTCCTGATGTTTTTAGCCAAGAGAGATAAGAGCTGAGCACCACAAAAAGTTTTCACTATTTAGCTAGACTTCCCTTCTACTAAGAAGAAATGGGGGAGGTCTACTTGCAAGCTTCTATTGAGTACCATAGGTTTTAAGACTAACTTTATTTAGACTTAACAACATTGATTGCTAAGACCAGGATCAGTGTAGAGATAAAAGCTAGGCTTTGATCAGAATCATTAGGGAATGTGAATAGGGGAATGATAAATGGTGATTGTGAATATAAGGGATCTCAAAAACTAAGAGGGTCAACCTACACCTAAGTAATTTAAACTCCTTAATGAGACAAAAGTCCAAGAGCATGTCACTCACAAAGATGTAGGATGAAATAGAATGAAATAAAAATGCATGAAAGATTTGATTTTTTTTATGATTTTATAATTTTTTTGGATTTTTGGAATATTTGTTTTTATTTGGTATTTTAATGTTTTATGATTTTTTGATATTTTTAGACATAGTACTTCTTAAGGTGAAAGGCATTGATTGTCTCACCAAATTCCTCACCTTCCATCGTACACAAAAGATAAGTGTCATTTCCAACGTCTTCCTTGACCATATACAGACCTTTCCAATCTTTAAGAAAATTTGCTCTTTTTTTGTATTTCTTACTCTTAGTGCTCCCTTTTAGGAGGACAAGCTCACCTATCCTGTATGGTCCTTAAGGTTGAATTTTATCTGGTTGATTTGATTGGGGGACCACTCCTATTAATGTTAAATGCAATAGGGCGTGAAAGTCTTTTTGATATGAGGGAGTCTAATACAAGGCTCCACTGCAACTCAAAATCTTTGCAAGTAATTCAAACTCATCTTGCATGTAGATTTTCACCCTAGGACATTCTTGAATACTCTGCAAGAATTGGAACAATTCAAAGGGGTTTGCAGCTCCCTTTGTTCATCTGGTAGAACAAAGCTTATGCTTTTTTTCCTTTTTGGTTCTGGCCACATATCCATCAAATATCCTATGTACTTCTCTGGCAATTCAAAAACTCTAGGATCTTCTATTGCTATGGTCACCTATGCATCTTACATTCTTTTTGGAATTTCTCCTCACTCACATCATCTTCATCTGGGAGACTTTCTACCATATCTATCTTTACTAAGGGTGCTTCCTATTTTTCTAAATTATTAGATTGTAATCTAGTCGAGGTAGAAGGTTTCTCATGGTTTTGAGGGGCCAAAAAGGCTTTTGGTGAGCTTTCTAGAACGTTCATTGATTCATTGCCTATCAAGTTTTCTTTTTCTTGATCTTGTGATTTTACTTCCATGGGTGGTGTCAGTGGTGTGTAATAATCTTTGGAAGGTGAGAGTGGTGTATACAGATCACTTTTCTCTTGTGTTTCTGATACATGTGTCTCACTAGATGTCGTTTCCCTTGGTGGTGTTAAAGGAGTATAAATTTCACAAGAATCTTCCTCAAGATCTATGAAGGCATGTGGGTCTACTCCATTTAAGTCCAATGTCTCTATTTCAAATTCAAACCACTCTACTCGATGAGGTTTTTCCCCTATGCACGGGAAAATGTGATTAACTTGCTCATCTTTTGGGGATACATTTATGGTGAGAATCTCTACAGGGAATTATAGAGGTCCATCTTTTTCCAACCACTCCATAATTTTTGCATTTCTACATTGTTGACATTTTTGGTAGGAATTTCTATCCTTTTAATCTATATTGATTGAGGTGTGGGATCTGGGATAGAAATCTTGTTCATTGGCAACTCATAATCTATTAGGATTTCTATCTTTTTGGTTGCATTAGTCTTAACCATGCTAAAGGTTTCTTGATCCCCTTTTACGACATACACTTATTCGAGGTACAAGAATCTAACTTCCTGAAATAATGTGGAAGGGATGGCCTTCATTCAGTGTATCCGTGATCTTCCAAGCAGTAAGTTATACCCGGTATCCTTGTTGATGACATAGAACATAGTAGGAATCATTTCTGGCCCTAATGAAACAAGCAATGCAATCTTTCCTATTGTGGCAACGTTTAGGTTGCCGTACCCTCTCAAAGTGTCATGAGACATAATGATATTGGTATTGTCCATGTCCCATTATTTCTAGAAGAAAAAATGGAATTATATTCATGGTAGCCCCATCGTTAATTAAATTCTTTTTTAATGAACGTATCATAGATCCATACTTGTAAGTAAAGAGTGGGATCTCCCTTCTTAGTTAGATCTGATTCCAAAGAAATTTTCTTAAGATCAAAGAAGAATCTCAGGTCTTTTAGTTCAACAGTGGGTGGATCTACATCAAAGTCAATCTAGTTTATTTGTTCACTAGGCAGAGTAATTTGGTCTAGGTACCTCAATCCTATTGCTTTTAGAAGGGTCGATCGATGAGATAGAGAGTTTTTTAGAAGATCAATGAATGATATGTGAGCACATGTCTTCTTTAGATCCTCAATAAATTCATAAGGTCCAATTGGAGTAGGGATTGGTTCCACAACTGACACTACTCCCTCATGAATTTCTTCTTTTTGTTCATTATTGAGTTCATTTTCTTCATCATGTAATACTTTGACTAGTCCTAACATTCTGGTTTCTCCCTTTGGTCCTAGTTGGACAAGAATGTTCATTTAAGTTATTCTTGCAAAACTAGTCATTACACCTTGGTTGTTTGTTTCAAAATTTCTATGAGAGGGAAAAGGATCTTGGAAGATCTTCATGTCTATGTTCTATGGAGCAATGGGTGCTTGCATCTATTTTGAATCCTTGTTATTCTTTTGCATGACCTCTTCTGGATTTAGGAACATTTCGATGAATAAACATTGTTGGTCCTCTAGTAGCCTAGTGATGAATCTATTATATTCCTGACATGACTCAGTACTATGCCCCCTAGTCCTATGAAAGGAACAAAAGTGATTATACTCATAGGGAGGCCATTTGTACCTATTGTCATTCCAATTCCATGTTTGATGATTATACCTAGGAAAATAGTTATTGTTTCAAGGCCGATCAATTGCATTAACATTTGGAGTATAGTAATCCATACCATTGTAATCATCTCTGACTTTGTTTCTGATCAAGGGTTGATCTATTACCCTGTCTATTGTCACATTTGTTTAGTTTTTGAGTATCTTTATGGTAGAAGTATTGCTCCCACCATTATCTCCTATTAGTCTCCCATTCACACCTTAAGTTCTCCGTCCATTATATATTGTAGCTAGATCGATTCTCAAACCACTTTCTAAAGCTTCTTCATTTGATTTATATGACAACATTTACACCTCCACTTGAGTATCTCTATTGAGGGCATATAAGAAGAGATCGCATAATTCATGATGATCCATGTTTGGGGCACTTGTGGAAGAGTAGATTATATGTCTCCACCTCATGATGAAGTGTGCCACTAATTTGTTTGATTCTTGTTTCATGGTCAAGAACTCATGAATCCCTATTTTAACAAGTTTGTTCATGTCGAAAGCCATGACAAACTCTCCTATTAGTTGTCAAAATGAGTGAATAGAAGCTTTGGGAAGGTGATAGTACCAATCCAAGGCAATCCCTTCTAACTGTTGGCAAGAGACACTATATGGACTCATAAATGTTGTCATTGATGGCAACAAAGGTTATCCCACACATCCGTAGGACATGATGAGTCTTTACCGAAAGTCAAATTGAAGAAGTGTTGAGGTCCGGTAAGCAAGAACAGAGTAGTCAGTAAGGTCTGGTAGAAAGGTCCGGATCTCTCAGAAGAAGTATCTCAGTGAAGTGCGGATTTGGGGAAGTCAAGAGGAGTACTTTGACTAATAGAATCCAAGGATTTAGCCTCTGGTGTTGAAAGGATGAAAATATATGAATACTTGAGTGTTGGGTTCCTGATTGGCAGTGTGGACAGAGGAAGAACTGGCTGACAAAACATTCTGGATGTGTTACTGATGATGGTAAAGGTTCTCAATGCATAAGTTATGATTGGCTAACATGATTGATGACTTCTACAAGTATATCCTTGATCCACATTACTTGGTATGCAAGGATTCAACCGACAGATTAGAGTTTGAGGAAAATATTGACTATTCTGGATGTCGACTAGAAAGGTGATGAAATCACTTGTGCGGATATATATACAAGATGGATTTAGATGTGAAGTCATGTGTGGTGTAATGTGTAGTGCGAAGAAAAGCAGAAGAACAGTGTGAAAGCAGAAAGGAAGGTCTGGTATGTGAAAAGATAGTAGCATAAAAGAAGAGATGAAGTGCAACAGGTCAGTTTATTGAGCCTAACCGGAATTGAACTCCAGCATAGGTGGATGCTTCTCATCAGTTCAAGGATCTTGTTATTCTTCTTACAACTTGTAGACAGTGAGTCTCTTGTAGGCAGTGAGCCTCTTGTGAGCAGTGTGCTCAGGCAGTGAGCCCTAATTGGCAAGTGTCATTTTGTATTTCTATTCTTCTAACAGAGAATACAATCTTGGGTTAATCACCCCATGGTTTTCTCCCTTAACAGGGTTTCCACGTCAAAAATATTGTGTCATGTGTATTTCCATTTCATGATTATGTTTGCTTATTTGAATTGATGCTGCATTAATCATTAAGAAAGTTCAGAAAGCTGAAATAATTAAGATAACTAATTCACCCCCCTCTTAGTTATGAACAATTGGTATTAGAGCTAAGTTCCTCCCAACTGAGCCTAACAGCTTGAGGAAGATCTGGGAATTCAAATGGATGTGTATGGCATGAGGGAGCAACTTAAGTCTGCCCTTGATGATCTTGAACAGTCAAATTCTGAAGTCAATGAATTAAAGGAAAGACTCAAACATGCTAATGACTTCATAAAAGAACTAAAAGAGAAATTGAGTCTCTCTATGAAAAAGAGAAAGGAGCTACTTCAGCAATTGGCAGGTCAAGGTGAAGCCAATGATACAAATGAAGATCTAAAAGAGAAAACCAAGCTATGTGAAAAGTTATCAAAAGAAAACATCATGGTAAGACATGAAATTGAATCATGAGTTATGAAGTTTACCCAATAAATTGAAGAGAGAAGAAAATCTGAAGATGATCTAAGACAATCTCTTAAGGAAAAATCAGAAGACTGCCACAAGATTGATAGAATAATCAGACATCTTGAATCTGATCTTGAAGATGCTAAAGACAATGAAGAAAAACTTGAGGATCAAATTGTCTCTCTTAAAAGGGATCTTCAAATAGAAAATGAATACAAAGAGAAATTCAAGATAAGCTCTGCTCAACTTGAAGTTCTCCTCGAAAGCCAAAAGAGGGTAGATGACAAGTGTGGCCTGAGATATGGAAAAGGTGAAAGTTTTGGATCCGGTTAGAAGAATTTTGGATCAGAAAATCCAAGGAACCGGCCTAGAAGACCTCCAGTAAGACAGCCTAATGCTCAAAGATATCCATCCTTCAATGGATACTGCCACAACTACAATAACTTTGGTCATAAAGCTAATCAGTGTAGAAAGAGAATGAATCAGACTAATACATCCTTCTCCGGACAGTGTTTCAATTGCAAAAGGTATGGTCACAAATCTCATGAATGCAAGAATATGCAAATGAACAGTTCATTCAATGGTAGATGCTTTGCATGCAATAGAATGGGTCATATGGCTAATCAATGCAGATCAAGAGGATATCAATCGAATGTGCAAAGAAATGTTGTTTGCCAAATTTGCAATAGATCCGGTCATATTGCCAAATTCTATAAAAATAAGAATCAGGACAAAAGAGGTCCGGTACATCATAATCAGAATCAAGACAAGGGAAAACATAAAGTGAATGCGGATGAAGTTCAAAGTGAGATGAACAAGATTTGGGTGAAGAAAAGTATAGAGAATGTAGGGGATGGATCCGCACCAGATTATGATGCTGATATTCCTTCCAGAAATTAAAAAGTGAGCCTTGGCTCAGGGGGAGACACAAAGAAAACCATTTTCCTCCAGCCAGTCAATTGGTGCCAGAACTGGCACAAGGAGAGTTGCAAATTAAAGGGTTCATAAGAGAAGCATCCAAATAACCTATAGTTAAGATCTGGAAGATCCGCAAGATGTTTAGATCAAGACTGATCCGGTTCTTCAAATCATCAGAATAAAGCAAACTGGAATGACTTAGGTCGAGCATTTATTACAACTTGGTATTATTGTTTGCGGAGTAATATAAAGGTTCTTCCTATTAAACACTTGCTCATTCTGCATTTAAGAAGAAGAAAAAGAGGAGCTCTGCAACAAATTTCCTCAAGCCCATCAAAGATCATTTGTAGAAGTCAGTTCATCTAGAAATTGATCCGGCTCACTCCGTAAAAACCTAAAGGCGCAAAAGGTATTTTTCGTTCTTAAATATCTCTCTGCAAATCTTTTTAAAGATGACTACTCTGAATATCATGAAGATCACTGATAGGCCTCACCCCAAATTCAAGAAACATCCCTACAAATCCTTGGAAGTAGATCCCCTAGGAGCTTTTTCTAGTGTTCCGCATGGTGTCTTGCATACAGAAGATATTAGGGTTTACATTCACGCAAACTTTGAAGAAATCGGTGAGTTCAAATTGAGGGATATCTACCACAAACAACTAATAGATGATTCATTTGAGCTTAAATCCCAATACAAGGCCCTCCGGGAGAAGCACTTTGCTCAGTATATACATTTCCCTTGCTTTGCTGAGGATGAATGGGTCCGGTATGTCTTGAGCAGAATACATGACAACTTCATGTGGTTGAATGGACCATTCAAGATCACAAAAGATGACATTAGGGTAGTTACCGGTTTACACTCATCCGGTGAGATACCTACTCTCAAATCAGTCAAGAATTAGACTATAAGTGAGGCTACCAGATCTAGGTTTAACAAAAGAGCAATGACAGTAGATGACATCACTGATCCAGATGTCAAGTTTGCATCCATGATCATTGGCTACAAAATATATCATTCTAGCAGGGAGAATTCAGTACCTGGAACTGCTATTTACACTGCCTATGGAATGTTGAGGAAAAATGTAGACTATGACCTTTGTGAGCTCCTTCTAAACCAACTCTTGGAGAACCTGCAGAAGATAAAGAAGGACAAGAAGAATTCCTTCAAATTTGGTGGCCTAATACTCTGTCTATTCTTCTACTTTATGAATGAGCTACCCAAATCCAATGGATGGGCATGGCAGAATGACAGACCAGTTGCCATACAAATCAGGGATTATTTGCATGGACTTGGTGATGACAAAGTACAAAACACAGCTCTCTGGGTTCTCTTCAAAAACTTTCAGAACATGATGCAAGCTAGAGAGAGAATTCCCCAATCTCTAGTTGAGAAATCTAAAGACACAGTATGCTTCATGGTAGAGACTGATCAGTGTCTAATGGAGGTAGTGGAACCAAGAACAATATGGATCATGCCAATGGGGTATGAGGTGGATGAGAACATCGTGGATCTGCATGTCCAGCACATGCTGAGTCAACCAAGGGATCCCAAGGCAGAAAGGTTTGGAACCTTTGAGGAGTTGATTGTAAAGATCCATGTGGAACTTAGACAACCGGAGATGAAGAGAAAAGTGAGAAAAGAAGTAGAAGATGTTGCCAAAAGATTTGGCATATCAAAAGAAGCACTTGATGCTAATAGGGAGAAGAGGGAAAGAGCAGAAAAAGAGAAGGAAGAAGCTAAAAAGGAAAGTGATCCGATAGAAGCCCCCACCCAGACAAGATCCTCTAAGAGGTTTGCACCTACCACGGAAAAAAGCTCAAAGACATCAAAACCGGAAGCAAAATCATTCGGCAGAGGAGAGAAAAGAACTAAAACAAAGGCCACAAGGTCTTATGTCAGTCAGAAGGATGATGAAGAAACCGAATTAGATGAGGAGATAAAGAAAATGAAGAAGCAGAAGAAGAAAACATCAGGTGAACCCTCTACCGGTCAAGGTAAAGGAGAAAAGGCAGAAGAATTTGTAGAAAAACCCACTCTGTCTTTAGATGATGTCATCAAATCAGTCACTGTGGATGGAAACCTTCAACCAATGGCTGAATTCTATGATGTTACAATGAAGTAGACCAAAAGATCTTGCAGGAAGTAGCAGTTAAGTATCTGAACATTTATAACAAGGCTTTTATTGAAATTATATCTCTTATTCCCAAAAGCCTAGAAAAAGAGTTAGAAATAAGAAAGAATAATGCCATGGCAAAAGATCTTGAGATCCGGGAACAGATAGCCATTCAGCTATATCCTTCAATCGATTCAAAGAAAATGAACATGATCTTCAAGGATTGCAAGGATGAATTTCGAAGCAAAGCTAGAATGAATCAGCGCATGCTTGGTGAGACTGACAAGATAGCCAAGGAAACAGAAGAGATCCTTAGGAATGCCTTCAAAAGATTCAATCTTCCTGTTATAGAGGACTTGGGTGTTGATCCTTCGGCCACAAATGTTGAAAAGGAATCCACTGAGGAAATGACAGAAGAACTAATGGACACTGGTGAAGATAAGGGCTTGGAATCCTCTACTTCGGAAGAGGTGGCCCATGAACAAACAAACATCACTCCTTCGGTTTCCCCTGCTGACTTCGGATCCAAAGGAAAAGAAAGAATAGAGGAGAAAGAAGCAGAGGTGAAGGAAAAAGAAGATGACAGTACCAAGGTTGTAGAAGGAGAAAAAGCTCCAAGAGACAGTTTTGAGACTGTAGAAGAGAAGAAGAATCTGTCTCCAGCAAGAGACACTGCAGAAACTATCAAAAAGTTCTTAGACAAAGAGATAATGGAAATTGATGAACCAAAACTTCTACAAGGGCCATTTAATTTTGACTCTCTTTCTCTGGTACAAACAATGAAGATAGCTTCATTTGCTAATGCAAAGGCCAAAGAAAAACTCCTGAAGTCTCACATGGAAGACTATAAGCTTATAGCAGCCGCATCCGGAGTGTTAGAAAAGATCATGCCATCTTTTCAAAAGGATCCCTCAGCCTCCTCATCTAGTAATCTCAAATCTTTGATTAATAGTATTAGTACACATTTCAATTCTCTAGAGAAATCTACTGAGGAGAAGGTTAGGAAAGAGTTTTTGGATAAGAGATTCTCTGAGTTGTAAGGGCTAATAGCAAATGATAGGAGAGTAATGGGTATCGGGATAAAGATCTTGGAAAATGCTCTCAAGGATGGAGGAGATGTATAGAAATTTTATATATCTTGGTCTAAAGCAATAGTGGAGATTGAGAAGAAAGTGAAAGAATAGGAGGTCAAACTAACAAAAATTTCTCAAAATTTTGATCCACTTACCACATCCATAATAAATCAAGAATGTCAGATGATTGTAGTTTTGAATGAAATAAAAAAGCTTGAAGAAGAGAAGAAAAATAGAATCAGTAGGTTGAATGAACTTAGAAGAATAATTATCCCTAAGTTGGACGCCATGCATGAGGCCTTAAGTGATGCTCAAACTATAGCCAGAACAAATGATCCGACAAATCTAAAAAAGGCAGAAGCCTATGCATTCCTGTTGAGTGGTCACATCGCAATTTTGGACAGAATGAAGCAAAGTTGGGTGACAGAATTTGTCCAGTTGAAGACATCTTTTGCAGATATCCTTCAGTTTATGTAAAGTATAGCATGTTTAAATACTTATGCGGCAAAGTATAGAAGTGTTTTTGAGAAATTGTTTTTTGTGTGGACCCCACCCTTTGCCATTGATGTCAAAGGGGGGGTGAGGAGCAGTGAAAAATGAGGAAGCCAACTAAGGGGGGGCTCCAAAAATCCAGAAAATGTACATAAAAATAGAGCATCAGCCAAGGGGGAGTATAGTGTGACACTTAGTCATTTTTCACTAAGTGTTGCCATCAATGCCAAAGGGGGAGATTGTTGGCAAGAGACTCTATATGGACTCATGAATGTTGTCATTGATGGAAAAAAAGGTTATCCCACACATCCGCATGACATGATGAGTCTTTACCGGAAGTCAGATTGAAGAAGTGTTGAGGTCCGATAAGCAAGAACAGAGCAGTTAGTAAGGTTCGACAGAAAGGTCTAGATCTCTCAAAAGAAGTATCTCAGTGAAGTACAGATTTGGGGAAGTCAAGAGGAGTACCTTGACTAATAGAATCCAAGGATTTAGACTCCGGTGTTGAAAGGATGAAAAAATATGAATACTTGAGTGTCGGGTTCTTGATTGGCAGTGTGGATAGAGGAAGAACTGACTGACAAAACATTAGACATTATTCCGGATGTGTTACTGATGATGGTAAAGGTTCTCAAGGCATAAGTTAAGATTGACCGACATGATTGATGACTTCTACAAGTATATCCTTGATCTGCATTACTTGGTATGCAAGGATTCAGCTGACAGATCAGAGTTTGAGGAAAATATTGATTATTCCGGATGCCACTAGAAAGGTGATGAAATCACTTGTGCAGATATATATACAAGATGGATTTAGATGTGAATTCATGTGTGGTGTAATGTGTAGTGCAAAGAAAAGAAGAAGAACAGTGTGAAAGTAGAAAGGAAGGTCTGGTATGTGAAAAGATAGTAGCACAAAAGAAGAGATGAAGTGCAGCAGGTCAGTTTATTGAGCCTAACCGGAACTGAACTCTAGCATAGGTGGATGCTTCTCATCAGTTCAAGGATCTTGTTATTCTTCTTACAACTTGTAGATAGTGAGTCTCTTGTAGGCAGTGAGCCTCTTGTGAGCAGTGTGCTCAGGCAGTGAGCCCTAATTGGCCAGTGCCATTTTGTATTTCTATTCTTCTAATAGAGAATACAATCTTGGGTTAATCACCCCATGGTTTTCTCCCTTAATACAGTTTCCACATCAAAAATATTGTGTCATGTGTATTTCCATTTCATGGTTATGTTTGCTTATTTGAATTGATGCTGCATTAATCATTAAGAAAGTTCAGAAAGCTGAAATAATTAAGATAATTGATTCACCCCCCCCTCTCAGTTATCAACACTAACATCATTGGAAAGATTTTGGCAAGGACCCCATCCTAAGGGAGTTCCCTTACTGCTATAGTGTAAGTCTTTATATGAGAATTTAGATCTCTTTCTCCCTTGAACTTTGGAAGTTTAGGAAGGGGACGTGGCAACATTACATTTCTTATAGTGTGGTCAAGTGGCTTTTTCAAGTACTCGAGGTACATTCCTATAAAATCACTTTGTGATTGTGGGGTTGATAACATTAACCCCATAGGTGGATTTTGATATCCAAGTGTTGCAATTTGATTTGTTTGGATGTTTTGTTTATTTTGTATAACTTGATTCCCATTTGGGAAAATGTCATTACTCCCATTTCACAAGTAGAATTTCAAGTAGTGGGGATTGTGAGATACCACTTGGTCTTTCTCTACTTTATTACTGTCATGAGACCTTACTCTCTTGTCTTGAATAGATCAATCCTCTTTAAGAGTCCTAATTATTTGAACTGGTGTTACAATAAGGTCTACATGCATTGCACTTCTTTGTGTCTCATCATTTCTTAGAGTTTCACCTCATGTGTTTTTCATTTGTACTCATTGGTCTTCTTAAAGAGCGACTCACAAAGCCTCTTGAGCATCCTTGGCTTCTTGCAAATGTCTCTCCAAGCATCTTACCTCATCATCTAGATCGGTATTTTGATTACTTGTTGAAGATTAGTCTACTTGATGAATCTCCGGTCTCACTTGTACCCTTCATGCTCTAGGTTGAATTATTGTATTTTGTTCCCATGTAGGATTGTTGAATGTTAATGAATGCCTAGGTTCTCTTTTGTCGCCTTTATAATCTAAGTCTTCATAACCGTAGAAATTTGAGATGGGTTCCATTGGGTCAGGAGGCACATACCTATCAAAAGAGGGAGTTTCAAGTTCCCTTGAAGGGATATTCCCTAGGTTCAGTTCTAGTTCCAACATATTTAGGGGTGCCATAGACACCTCAGAATAAATGGAACAAACAAAGTGAAAGATAAAGAAGATAGATGAAATGAGCCCAAAAATGGAAATGAATGTGAAAATGACCATGACTGTGATGGAAATGTGAAAATGACGTGTGAAGTGAAATTTGGATCATTTAATGGGAGCGCAAAAAGTTCTACCAAAAAGGTTTTTCTCTTCACATCAAGTTCACCAAAATATGTATGCTTTGAAACATGACATAGGCACAATCAAGGATGAGTCAGCTCTAATACAACACATGGATCCTCTCCTTGCTTTTGGAGACCTCCAAGTCACTCTCACTCTTGTGGTAGAAGCCAATTGAGTGGAGGTGAGACCTAGGGTTGTGCTATTCACTTGGGAGAAAGACCTCATGAAGAGCAGTCAACCTCATTAGGGGCCTATTGTTGTTTTGGATTTGTCTTATTCTTTCTATGGCAGTTGTTATTGAGATGACTATACATGACCTGAAGGGTCACTTGTGGTTTACTCCTATTAGGTTTTATGAGATTCAAACACCTAGATGGATCTTGATTTGCTTCATTTATGTCTCTGGCATGTTGTAATTATTGTCATATTTTTTCCAGCCAAAATATTCTAGTTTTCCCTCCTATTAAAAAGATCTGATCAGAGAAAGCCTAAATAGAAGGAGGCAAAATGTAAAATCCTTCAAATTTCAATGATTTCTCTTCCAAAAATCCCCAAAATTTATTGTGGAGAATCCTTACATAAAACCTAGAAAAACCCAAAAAAATATAGGTTCTTGCCTTACTTTTTGGGACCCTTTTGGCCTTTATTGGCAAAACATTCAGGTTCCCAAACTTATAGAAAACTAAAATTTGGCCAAGGTATGTAAGAGTGTTTTCTCCCTTTGGTCTGAAAATTTCATATTTTATGAACTCTTCCAGAGTTCACTTTTTCACAGGTTCATCGATTCGATGATTCGCCGACAACAGGCAGGGAGAGCGAGCTTCATCAAAATGGCTAAGGCATGAGGGAATAGGTCTGCCTTTATCGGTAAAATGCTAAAGGTTGGAACTTTCCATAAGTTCAAGAATTCACCAATTCATTGACTGGGTGATTCCTCAATAAAGGGAAGGCAAAGGGGTGAAAGCTCAAAATCGGTTAAGTAAAGAAGGAGCAATTGTTTACCTTGTCAGCAAAGTGATGGTTTGACAAACCTTAGGTTCACTGATTGGTAGGTTTACTGATTGGCAACTTTACTGATAGCATGAAGAGAAGAGCCACGACGTGGATGAAATTTCCTAAGGCACTAAAAGAGAAAATTTGGCTAAGTAAAGACAAGGGAAGCCTTGCCTTATCAGCAATGTTTGAAAAGTTCAAACTCTTCTCTGAGTTCAAATATCCATATGTTCGTTGATAGGTGATTTTGCTAACAAGGCAAAGAGAAGGAAAATTCGCTGATGGAATGATTTGGCTAAGGCAAAAGACATCGGCAAAGTAGGTTTTTTTGACAAAGTGAACTTTTGCTGACAAAGAGGCCCAGTTCAATGATTGAGGAATTCACCGATAAGGTGGAAAGTGGCTAAGGAAAGATGAAGTCAGCTAGTTGACGAAGTTAAGAACCAAGCAAAAGCTCATTTTTCTTGTGGTTTGTCGAGTGGTGATTTTCTCAATAAGGAAAGGAACAAGACATATAGCCGATAAGGAAGCAAAAAGCAAGAAAGGTTCAAAACAAAGGAACTTCACTGATAGTGAGGAAAATGCTAAGGTGATGGTTTGGAAAAATAAGATTTTGTTGATAGGAGAAGGATAGTTTACCATATGGATAATTTTCTGATAAGGTAAAATAGTGCCAAGGATATAAAA
Source organism: Cunninghamia lanceolata (assembly GCA_027924645.1). Taxonomy (NCBI): domain Eukaryota; kingdom Viridiplantae; phylum Streptophyta; class Pinopsida; order Cupressales; family Cupressaceae; genus Cunninghamia; species Cunninghamia lanceolata. The sequence goes on along the minus strand of BSBN01000472.1, from coordinate 14,123,528 downwards.
GATGAAGACAGGGCTTGGTTTGTGAAACACACAATTTGCTAATAGGGTGAAATAGAGATAGGATAGTTGCAAAGGCAAGGATGGGGATGAAAATGGAACATGATGGTTCTGAGGCTGCCGTCCATAGTAAATTCAGAGGCACCATGAGAGAGAAAAGGTACAACACATTGAAGTGTTGTAAAATCTTGCCCTCCCTAAAATTGCGTCATTTTCTCAGGGAGGTACGCAACATTCAAAGCTTTACAAGCTAAGGCCAAATGAGGGTAGTTGAAACACTAAACTCTTCAATGTTGGGGTACAGGTGAAGCTATAGGGTAGATTTGCAGAGACAAAATAGGACTTCTAGCCTTCCCTCTTTAATATACTTGACACCCATTCATGCAAACGATCTTCTTCTGCAAGTCATAGGCTTGTCAGAAGTATGGCAGCCATTCTAAGGGGCATGGGTTCTATCCCAAATTTGCAAGTTTATGAGCCAACAATTAAATGAAGCTGTTGACCTATTTTACCTCTGCCCAGAGTTAAACAGTTCACCTTGCATTTTCTTTGAAAATCCTTTAGAAATGACCATACAAGGTGTAAGTCTTCCAAGTACTCATGCATGCCTAGTTAAAAAATCCCAAGCTCTTGCTTAAAGATTCCCTGCAAGAAACCCAGAAAAACCCAGAAATATTTTAGCCTCAAGTATTTTCTATCGCTGGGATTTCTCATATTTTATAGCTTGTATTTGTATGTACATTTGCATATACATTCGCCTTTGTACATACAAAGGAATATGCAAAGGGTATATACAAGGCGGAATGTACATTGGCGAGCTTGCAAAATTTCCATTGGCCTTTGAAAATGGTGAAAAAAATGAGTTGTATGCATTTTTCAATGATTATCGGGCCTGCATATACATTGGGGAATCTTTTGTAGATCCCTGGAATATTCTGCAAATGTATATCAAGATTGATGTATATTGGTTTGTATGTTTGCACATACAACACAATATACAATAAAAACATACAAGGCCAACTTAGATACATGTGCTACAGTGGAATACATGTCGCCAACATACATTCACAATATACAAAGACAAAGATGCATTTGCTACAGTGTCTTGTATTTTTTTTGCTTTGTATGTTTTAACATGCATTCACCGATATACAAAATAAATGCAACTAGTGGGGCCCACGCATATACAAAGAAGATTGCATGTCTTCTACATACATACAGGTGCATCTGCTACAGTGGAATATACATTCGGCCTTGCATGTTTCTTTGTATATTTCGCTTGTATGTTTTGCACATACAAGTGAAACATATAGAGAAGCATGCAAGGCCGAACGTGCAAAAGTTAGGGCTTGCAACATACAAAGCCGATAAAAAAAGGTTTATATACAAGCTGGACCTGATTGCATTTTTAACTTGTTTTATAAAGTCTTCGGGTCCGCCTTGTATATGGGCGATTGTATATTGCGATATACAAGTCAGAGATACAAGGGTTGTATGCAAGGCGGACTTGAATCGAAGATCAAATTCAACATTTCAGGTCTCAGGTCCGCCTTGTATATGTATAAGTGTTTTGTATATTTGAACATGCAGGAAATATACAAAGAAAGGATGCAAGCCAGATTTCAAATGGATATACATTTTGGTTGAATGCAGCGATTGAGTCCGCAGTTGCATGTATATTGAATTGTATGTTTGCATATACAAGCTAATATGCAAGGGATCATATACAAGGGTCATCGCCCAGACAGAATGCATCGGCAGCTCAGTTTATAGTCATTCTGACTGCTGATAAGTAGATACAGTTTTCAGTGATGGATTCAGGACCAACCCAATGACTGATCAGGCGATGCCACATAGCAGGGGGCGGCAGATGCAAACATACAAAGACAAATTCAAATGCATATTCTACAAAGTTTTCAAAGGGGCATTTTAGTGCCAAAAGCAGAGCATATACCAAGGAAATTTCGGCATGACTTTATGCATCGGCGGCTCGACTGAAGGTCATTCCGACAGCCCGATGCAACCCGATACAAGGTGCTTTGCACATACAAATGTAATTTTTAGAGGGCAATATACACACAGGTGCAAAGTGATATATACAGGCGGTTGACCAAAACTTTGACCACCTGTATCTCCTCCATCCTAGCGAATTTTGAGATGTTGTAAAAGGCAAACATGCTTGTTTTTGTCTCCTCTTTCATTTGGTGGTCTTTTGGGGGTTTTCTTCTACTTTCAAATTTTATATCTAGTGTTGCATGCCATGGATGACTAGGTGTTTTAGCAACGACTTTGAGTAGATGAAGATATTCTTGGGGCATTCATTGCTACACCAAGATGAAGCAGCTCGCATTGATGATCAGAAATATCTTTCCACCATCCTCTTTCAGATATTTTCATCTTTTCTACTGCAGATCGATGAGTAAGCTGCCTGCATTAAAGGCTCAAAATATCTTGTATCCGCCCAATGCCAGATTTTGACACCATGACTGATGCAGCTGGACTGGCATTAAGGTAGATATTTTCTAAGACAGCTCATAGAGCAATTTTTGTAGCTACCCTAGGTTAGTTTTGGAATGCTATTTATATGCATTCGTATGTTGTAAATAAGGTTGGAAATTTTTTGGCATCCTGATCTTTCTGTTTCCAAACAGAGTTTTCATATACTGTAACCTTGCCTCTCCGTCAAATATATGCAAGTTATTTTTACCTCTTTACTGATTTTTCTAGTTTTGTGTGAATATGCATATGGTTTGTCTGTGAATGTTGTATTCCTCTCAATCATATTGCTTCTCGCCTTTGCTAGAGTCATCTAACCTATGTATGCCTACTTGCCATATTCTGATTGTGTTGTACATCCTTCAGTTCTGTGGAAGTTTCTTTAAATCTGTCTGGTGTATCACCCTTTTATGTTTTCAAGCTTTTATTCATTTTCATTACAAGCATTCTCTCTCCATTTTCCCCCAAAATTTAGTAGTTTCAAGTGATAGCTAGACAAGGAAGCTGGCCTTCTCCAAAGGTTTGATCTCATTTAGCAAAGTCCCACACTTAGAGATCAATCCCATGTTATTCCAGTTTGCAGAGCTTTAACAACTTCATGCAAGGGTGCAAAACTAGGTGATAACAGAAGCGTGGGCCTATCCTGGGTCAATTGACTAGCTCTAGCACCACTATTGTAGAGCTCAAACTTATTATAAATACATCAGAATGCAAGGTATTTCTGTTATCTATTCTTCTAGGCTATTGCAGGTTAGAGTGTTCTTGTGATCAGACCTCTATAATATAGTTGCATGAGCCAGTTGGATTTGATGTATTGTGCTAAACTCAAAGCCTTTGATGTCTCCAATTTACTAGTTCATCCATGAATGTAACTGATTATTCTGTGTCTAATTTCTCTGCATAATTATTCTCTCCTTTGTAATAGATATTTGGCCTTTGTAATCAATACAAACTGATATTTTGCCTCCTTCATTATTCTTGCACTGTGTCTATTTGATTGATGTGAGTTATGTATTGTGGGTAAAATGGTCCCTTTCATACCTTCACTTGTCTTCCCTGACCTCTGTATGAATTGTTATGAATTTGAGTGAGTTCTTTTTAGTTTTGAAATTATTACTATGTTGAGTTAGTTGTAGCTGAACATCCCTAATCTGGTGCATCACCTCTTTCATTTCAGCAATCCTTCTTACCCTTTTCCCCTGCAAGCATTAGCACTAGATTTAGTTCAATTCTCTTAGCCTTAAGCTCAGAAAGAGGAACTGGCCTTCTTTGGAGGTCTAATCTCATCTGCAAGATCCCACACATTGATATTAGTCCCATTGTGTCATTAAAGTGTTTGAACAAGCTTCAAACATGGTGTAATTTCACATGACAATAGTTTATGGCATGCCTGGTGGGACTAGTTTAATGAGCTCTATCTTCCATTGAAGAAGTGTGTTCTTCAGTGCATTTTTCCATTTAGGGAAGACTTCACAAGCATCATGGTGACTCTGTTGAACAAATCCACTAGTACAACGAGTTCAAATGCTTAAAAATTCATCAAGGATCAGGACTTTAGTGATTTTATTGATCTTTTCTAGCTTTCAAAAGCATCTTCAATCACTTGGTGACTCTTTCTTGGTATGTATCTAGTTTCTCTCTAGTTACAGACCTGTTTTGCTCTAATTCTGACATTTTTATGATTATCTAACATTTTGATGCTATAAAATGTCAAATTTTTATGGAAATCATGGATATTCCCATCCCCCTAATCAAAATGTAGGATATTGGCCCCCATATTAGGAATATCAGGCCCAAAATACTCCTAATTTTATGCCATATAGCCTTGCTACAATAGGCCCTTGACATCCTCATGATGCTTGCCTCCCCCCACCCTTGCTCAGTCTTCTTGTCTACCTAATAATGCCTATTATCAACCCCAAGAAGACTACCTTAATCTACTAGAGCTTAGGGAACATTTAAATGACATTAAAAGAAATATGGCGTACAATCCGCTACAGGGAACATTTAATTTTAACATAAAAAATGAAGGTGATGTGATGGAGATACTCCGAGGGTTCTAGTAGGAGTGGGATGAAATTCAAGGAGTGATGGAGTATAACAGACAACAAGAGGAGCTTGCTTATCAGGCTTATCTTTAGTAGCAGTAGATGGTTGTAGAGGAAAAAGCTTATCAGGAGCAAGTTAGAGTGCATCTTGCAGCCTTATCTGAGGAGCAGTTAAATAAAATGATTGATGACGTAGAAAGGTAGGAGGCACAATTAGCCCCTTCCATTCCTAGTTTTAGGTAGCCTCTCCCTATTACACAAATCCATCCTGTAGTAGAAATAACACCCAAATTCAAGATCCCAAGCTTCAGGCAAGATGACTCCTTTAGGCCTCTAAAACCACTTTCTAGTTTTAAAATTCCAAGTTTCAGAGGCCCCCAATCTTCACGAGACCCTGTTCCTATACAAGTCATCCTATCACTCATTAGGAACAACGCTCTTAGGAAGCCCTTCTAGCCCCCATTCCATGTCATCCCTCTTGTCCTGTCACTAGCCCAAAAGTGGAGGATAGGCCAATTTTTTGGTGGGATACTGGGTTCTATGAGCCACAAAAAGAATTATTTGAGGCTGTTGTGAAGCAACCAACTAGTTGTGAACCCTCACATGCCAGTGAAATACAAATTTCAAACTTACTACAAGAAGAAGTTAAGCCCAATTTGGTAGAACAGTAGTGTGTTGAGCATAATAGGGTTAGTGCTGAGTCAGGTGTAGGGTCGAGTCCCTTGGATTTTGGCTCATTTGAAGATTTTTCCCATTCTTTTAACAAGAGAAATGAAAGCAAAATGCAAGGAAAGCATGGAGAAGAGATCTAGTTATAGAGGCAACTCAAGCAAGATCTAGTAGGGCTATAGCCAAAGCATAGGGGTGATATGAAGGAGACTGCTCAAATTGTTGCAAAGATGGAAGACACCACTATACTTGATGAACTGCCTAGTTACATTGAAGAAAATGATGAGGACAAACAGATGCCAATAGTTCTAGAGTAGCGTGGGGACATTGAAACTAATGATAAGTTGCTAGGATGTGAGGCCGAGCATGACAGTGAGGTTCCAGATCATAAAGAGGAGCAAACATGCTACTCTATCCTAAAAAGTGCTGAGGTTGTTGATGTAGATCTATTTGTGGAGCTCCCATCTTTCATAGAAGATAACGATGTAGAGATTGAACATATCAGCTACTTGGTGGAGGAGATTTCTCCATTGAGCATGTGCAGGGCCCATTTTTTTTAGCCTAATTTGGAAAATCATAAGCATCTTGTTCATAAGGTGGAGGTAGTCATATTTCCACTTGAATCACAAAAGCCAGAGCATTCAGACTAGCAACATCAAGAGAAAGAATTAGAGTAGAGGCATGAGATCAACTCTATTGATTTGCATGTCATTTCAAGGGGATGCCCTATAAGGCATTTGGCCCAGTTGGAGATAGACTATGAAAAGTCACCACTTGTCATGCTCACTCTTGAGCATGAAGTTGAGCATCCAAATAAGTCAGATCAGCCCACTTATCCACTTCCAGATGGCTGCATTTTCAATTAGTTTAGGTGGGTAAGTGAGTTTGTTCCCATTCTTGGGGAGGTGTTTTGCCATTTTATTGTATGCCCATCCCTTCCCCACCTCCTCTTAACTATCCATAAGCATGCAAAGCACTGTAAATTATTGAGAAAGGGTAGTTATTTTGGAAAACTAGTTAATGGCTTTGTTTAATGTCAGTTCTAGTTGGTTAGTTTAGGTTTAGTTTAGTTTTACTTATGTTATAGGTTTCCCTTCCTCCAAATGTTTTTGCATAGGCAGCTTTCTCATTAGGAGATTGTCTTGCCTTGTTTTTTTTTTCTTATTTTTGGGAGGCATTTCCAGTTTTGTTTGGTCATGAGACTTTTTTCTTTTGACCCTATGCCCAATGGACTATATAAGGTAGTTGGATCCCTATGTTTAGCAAGAAAATGCCCCTACAAAGTCACCAAAGTGTTGTCATATTTTGCCTAGCCAAAATATTTAAGTTTCCCTCCTTCTATCAGAAAGAGAGAAAGCTTAAATAGAAGGAGGCAAAATGTAAAATCCTTCAAATTTCAATGATTTCTCTACAAAAATCCCCAAAAATTCCAGTGGAGAATCCTTACAGAAAACCCAGAAAACCCTAGAAAAATCTAGGTTCTTACCTTAGGTTTTGGGACCCTTTTGGCCTTTATCAACAAAAAGTTTAGGTTACTGAACTTATAGAAAACCAAATTTTGGCTAAGGCGTGGAAGAGTGTTTTCTCCCTTTGGTCAGAAAATTTCATATTTTATGAACTCTTCTAGAGTTTACTTTTTCACAAGTTCACCAATTTGGCGATTCACTGACAACAGGCAGGGAGCGCAAGCTTCATCAAAATGGCTAAGGCATGAGGGAATAGGTATGCCTTTATCAACAAATGCTAAAGGTTGGAACTTTCCATAAGTTCAAGAATTCACTGGTTTGTTGACTAGGTGATTCCCTAATAAAGGGAGGCAAAGGGGTGAAAGCTCAAAATTAGCTAAGTAAAGAAGGAGCAATTGTTTGCCTTGTCGGCAAAGTGATGGTTCAACAAACCTTAGGTTCACTGATCAGCAAGTTCACCAATCGGCAACTTTTCCAATAGCATGAAGAGAAGAATCATGGTGTGGATGAAATTTCCAAAGGCACTAAAAGAAAAATTTGGCTAAGGCAAGACAAGGGAAGCCTTGCCTTATCGGCAATGTTCAAAAAGTTCAAACTCTTCTCCAAGTTCAAACATTTGTAGGTTCACTAATAGGTGATTTTGTGAACAAGGTAAAGAGAAGGAAAATTCACTAATGGAATGATTTGGCTAAGGCAAAAGACATCGGCAAAGTAGGTGGTTTGACAAAGTGAACTTTTGCCAACAAAGAGGCCTAGTTCAAAGATTGAGGAATTCTTCGATAAGGCAAAAAATGGCTAAGGAAAGATGAAGTTGGTCAGTCAACAAAGTTGAGAACCAAGTAAAAGTTTGGTTTTCTTATGGTTTTCTGATTGGCAATTTTGCCAATAAGGTAAGGAACAAGGCATATAGCCAATAAGGAAGCAAAAAGCAAGCAAGGTTCAAAACAAAGGAACTTTCCCTGGATGGCATTGCCAGCACCTTCAACCTACCTAGTGCAGGAGCACCCCTACAAGACAGGATATAGGTTCATTGTCCGCATGACAGGACATTAGTCTATTTTTAGCATGTTTGACTTCATGATGTAATAAGGTCCATTGGACCAATGCATATGTATTAGATCAGCCTAGGAGAGTGTGCAGGTAGTTAGAGCTCGTGATCAGGTTGTCTGAGCTGTCCTCTCCCAGCCGCTTGGAAGCTCCCAGCCGCTGGGAATCGAGTTGGTAGTACTCGTAGGATATTGCTATAAATAACTCAGATCAGTTAGGGTTTGATATGATATCATATCATATATCAGAGTAGTAGTTGTGTTATGTTGTACTGGTGATTGAGTGAGATCCAGAGATTAGTCCAGACATTGTGAAACATTGTTGTTTGATAGTATTGCAGAAACAGGACATTTGTGTTTCATCTAAATAAGATCTCATCAATTGCATTATCTGGTTTATCAGCTGTTTATGTTTTGATTTCTGTTCTGATTACAGGTTAATGGATACTTTCAACCCTTCCACCGGTTGATTATGTGAATCGGTGGAATGGTCATGCATGTTAGTTTAGGTTGCATTTTAATTTTCTGCTTATGCATTTCATTGTGTGGGAGATCGATTGGTAGCATGCTGTGAATCAACCTAGCATCCTCATGTGCTAGGATTTAGGAAGATAAACTGTTAAGTTTTGATCTGAAGGTGATCCGGCCAGATCGTCATATTTTCTGTGTGAAATTGTGCGGTTCTGTGAGTTTGCATGCAGCTGACGGATATACAGGGATCTGCATGTGCTTTTCCAGACGGAGTGAATCGTATCGTCATCTACGAGTATATCACTATCCGGATCGGGTTATGAAGCTGACGAAGACTGTATGTTTCAAGTGCATTAGGATGATATAGGTTGGATATATACTTAGTGTGTATATCATCATCAGGATCATCTTTCGTCCGCATGTTGCTATCGCATGCAGAAGTGAAAGTTCATTTTTTTTGGCTAAGGACCGGAAAGGTCATCATTAGGATATTGAAAAGATCACTGGATATTCATTATCATGTTGCGGAGGATATAAGTGTCTCATATCCTGTTGACATCGTCATCGGGTGCAAGTGACGTCATCGTCATCAGGATATTGCGAATATCACCCTATGCAAGTTTATCCTGCTGTCACTAAGTGTTTTGGCATCGGCGTAAGTCATCGGCATAAAGTTGAATAACATCATCAGGATGTTTCGATATGACTGGATAAGTCATATCTTGATGCTGTTGTTTGAGTAGTCAGATATCGGGGTGACGTAAGCATTGAAGGAAAGGTGCTTGAAGTTGTCGTCATCAGGACATATAGGAGGGACCAGATATTTTATATCCTGCTGATGAAGATGATGCTGAACATCATGATGATGAAGATAGAGTTTGGCGGTAAGATGAACAGTGAACATCAGGAGGATGTTTGCGCTTGTCGAATATGATGATGCTGCTGACAGGCGAAAGGCGAAAGGTGATAAGGAAGTGAGTAGTAGTTAGCAGGAGGATATTTCATGCCTCTTCGAAATATGATGATGCTGTCTGTGTTAGCAAGAAATGTGATGATGATGATGCTGGTTGTGTTAATGACTCCTCCTTCCCATTTGTAAGCTTCTGTTGCATTTCCTCTGCATCATAGTGGTATCAGAGCAAAGGAAGGATCTTCTGGAAAAGATCAGAATATAGCAGGATGTCAGGTGACGAAGGAACATCTGAGATGCCAGCAAGGATGACCAACGTTGAGTTGGCAGTTCTGGTGAAGAAACAGATTGCAGAGAGCAAGGCCGTGAAGGCTCAGAATCAAGAATTGAAGGATGAGTTAGAGAAGTTGAGGAGCAGAGTAGGTTCTGGTAGAGAAGAAGATAGGGAAGAAGAAGAGATCCCTAGTTGGAACAAGGAGGTCGTTCCTGCAGACCAGAGACCACTGTTGAACGCCCTCAAGGCCATGGAGAGGAGAACCATGGATGTGAAACTGGATTTGCCAGTGTTTACAGGAAAGATGGAACATGATTCAGTGATGGAGTGGATAGACTCCTTGAACAATTTCTTTGAAACAGAGGAGATACCAGAACAACAGAGGGTGAAAATAGCCCAGTCAAAAATGAAAGAAGCTACCTTGACATGGTGGAATTTCGTCCAAGATGATAGAGTACAGGAAGGAAAGCGTAGAGTCACTACATGGAAGAAAATGATGGCATTAGTAAAGGAATCTTATGTCCCATTGGATTACAATATCCAATTACACAAGAGGAAGCAAAACCTGAAGCAGAAGGAGCTAGATGTCAGCTCATATACAGAAGAATTCATGAAACTTTGTATGAAAACAAAGGTAAAGGAAAGTGAAGAAGAGAAGGTAGCCAGATACCTTAATGTATTAAGGTTCAACATTCAGGAAGATTTAAGTCTGCATAATCCAGATACAGTTCAGAAATGCTTTCAGTTGGCATTGAAAGTGGAAGAGAAGTTAAAGAGAAAACAAGAACAACACAATAGAGGAAGAGGAAGACAACAAAGGGGTGGAAGAGGTCCTTTTAGAGGTAGAGGACATGGACATGGATATCATGGAGAATCCAGTCATGACAATAGTAAAGGAAACAATAGTCAGAACCAGGGGGAAAACTATAGTCAGCAAGGAAACTTCAGAGGTAGAAGACCTTTCAGAGGAAGATCCCAGGGCAGAGGATCCATCAGATGTTATAACTATAACAAAGAAGGCCATATAGCCAGCAGATGTCCAGAAAAGGCCACAAGCTCAACAGGAGAAAGGAGAACAAATCTGATCCAAGAACCTGATAATCAAAGTATGACAGGCTCTAATGCTTTTCAGAGTGTGAATGCTCCTGATAATTGCGGATACCCAGAAAGTGGAGAGTCTCTAATGATGAGAAGAACAGTGACTACCATGAAGGTACCTGACAAAGAATCCCCTCAAAGAAAGTCTCTTTTTAGGACTATTTGCAAAGCAGGAGGTAAGGCATGTAAAGTTTTGATTGATTCTGGTTATACTGAAAATTTTGTGTCTGAAGAAATGGTGACAAAGCTTAAGCTTAGGAGATTGCCTCACCCATCCCCATATAAAGTCTCATGGCTTACCCAAGGTCAGCAGACAACTATAGAAGAGCAAGCTTGGGTAGAATTTCAGATTGGAGCATATAAGGATAAGTTGTTGTTTGACATTACCACGATGGATGCTTGCAATCTTTTATTTGGTAGACCATGGCAGTATGATTTGAAGGCACAACATGATGGTGTTAGAAACACCTATACAATCACTAAAGATGGTAAGGATATAAAGTTACTACCATTGACGGAGAAGGAGGAGAAATCTAAAGGAAAAGAGGTGAAGGTAATGCTAATGGAAGGTAAACAGTTCATGAAAGAAGTAGCAGCAGAAGGTGCAGTTGCATATGCCCTAATCCCATGTATGAGGGTGAATAAAGAACAGCAGCAAGAAGTCAAGGAAGAGAAAAAGCAAAGGTTCATAGACCCAGCTATCCAAGAGCTATTGGATAAGTACAAAGGTATCATCTCAGAGGGAATACCAAGATCCCTACCACCTGTCAGAGATATTAGTCACCGCATAGACTTAATTCCAGGGTCAACACTTCCAAACAAAGCAGCCTATAAGCTAACTCCAGAACAGAATGCAGAAGTAGCCAGACAAATTGAAGAATTATTAGATTCAGGTCTGATTGGGAAAAGTTTAAGTCCATGTGCAGTACCAGCTGTACTAGCACCAAAGAAGGAAGGTACTTGGAGGCTTTGCACAGATTCCAGAGCTATTAACAAGATCACAATCAGGTATAGGTTTCCAATCCCTAGGATAGAGGATTTACTTGACTGTTTGGGAGGTGCTAAGTATTTTACAAAAATAGATCTAAAGAGTGGATATCATTAGATCAGGATTAGGCCAGGAGATGAATGGAAAACAGCATTCAAAACTAATGAAGGGTTATATGAGTGGAAGGTTATGCCTTTTGGTTTATCTAATGCACCTAGTACTTTTATGAGGTTGATGAATGAGGTTTTGAAAGAGTTCATTGGTAAGTTTGTCATAGTATATCTAGATGACATTCTGATTTTCAGCAACACAAAAGAAGAACATCTCAGACACATCGATTTGGTTCTTAAGAGGTTACATGAAGAGCAGCTGATGATAAATTTAGACAAATGTTTGTTCATGCAAGAGGAGATCACATATTTGGGTTTTGTCATTTCACAAAGAAAGTTACAAATGGATAAGGAGAAGGTAAGTGCCATATTGTCTTGGCCAACCCCAAAGACTATGAATGATGTCAGAAGTTTCCATGGGTTAGCAACCTTCTACAGGCAGTTTATAAGAGGGTTTAGTCATATTTGTGCACCCATGCTTGATACCATCAAAGGAGGACAGAAGTGCAGATTTGTTTGGACTCAAAGAGCAGATGATTCTTTTGAAACATTGAAGAAGAAGGTGGCACAGCAGCCAGTCCTTGCACTTCCAGACTTTAACAAAATCTTTCAGGTGGAATGTGATGCCAGTCACATGGCCATTGGAGCAGTACTCAGCCAAGAAGGTAGACCTATTGCATTTTTCAGTGAGAAGCTCAATGATGCTAAAAAGAGGTATTCATCATATGATTTGGAAATGTATGCTTTAATCCAGTCACTCAAGAAATGGAGGCATTACTTGATGCCAAAGGAATTCATAGTATTCACAGATAACCAGGCTCTGAGTTTCATAAACAGCCAGGAAAAGTTGAACCACAGACACATGAAATGGGTAGAAACCTTACAAGCGTTTACTTTTACATTGAAGCATAAGAAAGGAGTCAAGAATAAAGTTGCAGATGCTTTGAGCAGGAGAGTTCTAACAGTCAACCAGATTCAGTTAGAAAGTGTTGGCATTGATTCACTAAAGACCATGTATGAGATTGATGAAGATTTTGGGGAGATATATCATGTATGTACTTCTTTTGGAGAGAAATATCATGCTGACTTCTCTGAATTTTTGATTCAGGATGGATTGTTGTTCAAAGGTGGACAGTTCTGTATTCCAAGGTGTTCTATGAGGTTAAACATCATTAAGGAGAAACATCATTAAGGAGAAACATTGTGGAGCTATGGCAGGTCATTTTGGTCTAGATAAGACTCTTGATCTTGTCCGAAGACATTACTTTTGGCCTAAGTTACAATCATATGTCAGAAAGTTTGTAGAGACATGTGTGATATGTCAGAAAGCTAAAGGCAGGTCGACTAATGCAGGTTTATATCAGCCCTTACCCATTCCTTCCAGACCATGGGAAAGCATAAGTATGGATTTTGTCTTGGGTTTACCAAGGACAAGGAAAGGGTTTGACAGTGTTTTTGTTGTAGTGGATAGATTCAGCAAAATGGCACATTTCTTGCCATGTAAAACCACTGCTGATGCTTCATACATTGCAGATTTGTTTTTCAGGGAGATTGTCAGGATCCATGGATTGCCATTGAGCATAGTGTCAGATAGGGATGTGAAGTTTATTGGTCACTTCTGGAGAACTCTTTGGAAGAAACTTGGAACAAATTTGTCTTTTTCCTCTGCATATCATCCTCAAACGGATGGACAGACTGAAGTAGTGAACCGTTCCTTAGGAAATTTGCTTAGATGTTTGACAAAACAACATGGAGAAAAGTGGGATAATATTCTATCTCAAGCTGAATTTTCCTATAATGATACTGTCAATAGGAGCACAGGGAAATCACCTTTTCAGATAGTTTATGGTATGCATCCAAGAGGAATTTTGGAATTGCGAGATCTACCTACAGTAGATCTTGTTAGTGCAGAAGGAGAAGCTTTTGCAGAAGCCATCAAAGAGGTTCATGATCAAGTCAAGACCCACCTGCAGCAAACCACCTTGAAGTATAAGGAATATGCTGATAAAAAGAAGAAGGATGTACAGTTTGATGTTGGAGATTTGGCATGGGTTCATTTGAAGAAGGACAGACTTCCTAAGGGAAAATATACTAAACTTATGCAGAGAAAAGTTGGATCATGTCAGATCTTGCACAAGCATGGACAGAATGCTTATGAGATACAACTCCCTCCTGATCTTGGTTTGTCCCCTATATTCAATGTATGTGATTTCACTCCATACAAGTCTTATCCAGATGCAGATCAGGAACTCCTACAGGATACAGTCCATGATAACATTCCCAAGCATGATCCTCCACAGTTGCAGAAGGTTTTGGACACCAGAGTGGTCAAACAGACCCGGAACAAACAGTACTTGGAGTATCTAGTCTCTTGAAAGGGAAAACCTAATTCTAAAGCAGTCTGGATGACTGAAGAGCAGATCCAGAAACATGGTGCAGATCTTCATACTCTCATCTCAAGTGGACTTGAGATTTCTTCTTCTAGGGAGTATGGTGTAGGAGCACCCCTACAAGACAGGATATAGGTTCATTGTCCGCATGACAGGACATTAGTCTATTTTTAGCATGTTTGACTTCATGATGTAATAAGGTCCATTGGACCAATGCATATGTATTAGATCAGCCTAGGAGAGTGTGCAGGTAGTTAGAGCTCGTGATCAGGTTGTCTGAGCTGTCCTCTCCCAGCCGCTTGGAAGCTCCCAGCCACTGGGAATCGAGTTGGTAGTACTCGTAGGATATTGCTATAAATAACTCAGATCAGTTAGGGTTTGATATGATATCATATCATATATCAGAGTAGTAGTTGTGTTATGTTGTACTGGTGATTGAGTGAGATCCAGAGATCAGTCCAGACATTGTGAAACATTGTTGTTTGATAGTATTGCAGAAACAGGACATTTGTGTTTCATCTAAATAAGATCTCATCAATTGCATTATCTGGTTTATCAGCTGTTTATGTTTTGATTTCTGTTCTGATTACAGGTTAATGGATACTTTCAACCCTTCCACCGGTTGATTCTGTGAATCGGTGGAATGGTCATGCATGTTAGTTTAGGTTGCATTTTAATTTTCTGCTTATGCATTTCATTGTGTGGGAGATCGATTGGTAGCATGCTGTGAATCAACCTAGCATCCTCATGTGCTAGGATTTAGGAAGATAAACTGTTAAGTTTTGATCTGAAGGTGATCCGGCCCGATTGTCATATTTTCTGTGTGAAATTGTGCGGTTCTGTGAGTTTGCATGCAGTTGACGGATATACAGGGATCTGCATGTGCTTTTCCAGACGGAGTGAATCGTATCGTCATCTACGAGTATATCACTATCCGGATCGGGTTATGAAGCTGACGAAGACTGTATGTTTCAAGTGCATCAAGATGATATAGGTTGGATATATACTCAGTGTGTATATCATCATCAGGATCATCTTTCGTCCGCATGTTGCTATCGCATGCAGAAGTGAAAGTTCATTTTTTTTGGCTAAGGACCGGAAAGGTCATCATCAGGATATTGAAAAGATCACCGGATATTCATTATCATGTTGCGGAGGATATAAGTGTCTCATATCCTGTTGACATCGTCATCGGGTGCAAGTGACGTCATTGTCATCAGGATATTGCGAATATCACCCTATGCAAGTTTATCCTGCTGTCGCTAAGTGTTTTGGCATTGGCGTAAGTCATCGGCATAAAGTTGAGTAACATCATCAGGATGTTTCGATATGACCGGATAAGTCATATCCTGATGCTGTTGTTTGAGTAGTCGGATATCGGGGTGACGTAAGCATTGAAGGAAAGGTGCTTGAAGTTGTCGTCATCAGGATATATAGGAGGGACTAGATATTTTATATCCTGCTGATGAAGATGATGCTGGACATCATGATGATGAAGATAGAGTTTGGCGGTAAGATGAATAGTAAACATCAGGAGGATGTTTGCGCTTGTCGAATATGATGATGCTGCTGACAAGCAAAAGGCGAAAGGTGATAAGGAAGTGAATAGTAGTTAGCAGGAGGATATTTCATGCCTCTTCGAAATATGATGATGATGTCTGTGTTAGCAAGAAATGTGATGATGATGATGCTGGTTGTGTTAATGACTCCTCCTTCCCATTTGTAAGCTTCTGTTGCGTTTCCTCTGCATCACTACCCATGTAGCCATAGATGAACAAGTTCAAGAAGGATATGTTCACTTCAGAGTATACGGTAGGGGAGGGCATGACCAAGAAAGTCATGTCACATCCTAGTTGGCTCATAATACTAAGGAAGTATCCAAGATGCCTAAGAACCTTTATAGAAATGACTTCTGTGATGAAGTCAAATACATGATCAACATGCTAAGTAGGATGTTGGTCTTGAATGATTCAAGGATGTTTTAGCCCTAGATGTTTGTCCCCATCCAGATGGTCAAAGAAAACCTAGGAATGTTGCATTGGGTGTAGGATATCAGTGACACCATTCACATGAACACAATCACATTTAAGAAGAAAAGGTCATTCTTCATGACCTCGTACGCGGTGTATTCCTATACAATTAGGTCCTAGTTCAGTGGATTGGAGAAGGTAGGTGAATTGGGCAATTATCCAGGAGAAAGATTGGTATACCAATGCTACCCACAACTGGAGTCAAAAAAATCATATTTTCATTATAGAAGGGTCAATGATGCCTTCTACATGTGGTTGGTCCGTATGATAGAAGGAGACTGAACTAAGAGGCTATCTATAAATGCAAGATCTATAATAGACACACATAGGAGTTGGTTTATCCAATTCCCCACATTTACATATATGGGGATGGAGGGATTTAATAGACATCCCTATATGTTTCCAAGATACCCAATGGACAACATGGTCCTAATGGAAATGGCAAGTCAAATAGTGGAGCCTTATGAGGCTTACCAGGCAAAGGAGAATAGAGGAAATATAGATTTCCCAATTAAGATAGGTTGATACTGACGTCAAGCTTTGGTCCAAGTAAAGTCCTATGAAAGAGAAATTTAGTTATACAACCTGCAACCATTCTACTTGAAAAGGAGGTTTGAGCTCATAATAGAATGGAGAAATATGTTGACAAGAAGTATCAACATGAACCCAATGTTGAAGATTACTGGGTTGACTGTATGGATGAGTAGGAGGTGAGAAAGAGAAAATCCCAGAGGCTAACACTGAAGAAGATGAGGACATTGGAGACCCATTAAGTACCTCCTTGGGTAAAGGATGATGATCAAGTTGTCCTGCATCCTAGTTACAACAACAACAAAATATATAATGAGACCCTGCCAGAACCAGATTGGTCACAACCAGAGGAGACATCCATTAATGTCAAAACTAGACCAATCTTGGGTGTGAGCCAAACATGGTTAAATATGTACATCTAGGCACTGAAGGAAAAAGGGGTAGTTCTCACCTACTCCAACAAGAAAGGGAAGAGGAAGTTCATCTAGAGGGATGACAATTATGATGACTTATTAGTTACCATGAGGAGAGTGCAGGAAGCCAAGCTAGCTAACGCAAGATCATACTCCTAGGAAACAATAGAAAGGGTTAGCATTGCATCCATTACTCCTCCCCTATAGGACAACCTTTCAGGGCAACACCAATAACATTCATTATCCAACCATCACAGGTGCAAATGCCTAGAGCAGCTGAAGTAGCCTAGCACAGTACCCAAGATACATCAAATCAAGAACTCCAACCTACAATTTAGATGAGGGGGAACTACAAAAGGGAAAGGGTAAAGAAAAGAAGAAAACATCAACATCCATCCCTACAACATCATCTCAAGAATCCCTAGAGCCGGAACAATTATAAGAAGTCCCTTTCAGTTCATGAGAGGATATTGAATAACAAAAAGAAGAGAGGAGATAAGGATATATCCAGGTCAAGCAGAAAAAGGCCAAGGAATTGAAGAAATAACATGAAATTAGACCTCAACATGTCTCATTGATAGAGGTGGTTGACCTAAATGATGACAAGGTGATAGACAACATGTATGTCAACACTATTCTATAGATAACATCAGCTCCATCTGTATCTCTAGGATCTACATTAGTTGACCAGTAAGTTGCAGAAGGGAATGTGGACTTCACAACAGGACATTCTACATCCAGATGTGCCACAAGAAAAGGACATCCAAGTAGAAGTCCCACATCATGAGGATATACAATTTGATACTGAACGTCCAAATAAGCCACAGGATAGGAATGTGGATATTCCTCAGGAACAAGCCAAGGTCCTATAGGAGGATAGCCATATGGAATAGGATGTTGGAAAAGGGCCTGTGAAAGGTAAACATCTAGTTGAATGAGTGGGACCACAACAGGAGCTGGTGTAAGGAGAGTAGGGTATTCCTAAGATAGAGAAAGGAGCACCTTTGGCTAAAGACCCCAATGTCAACATGCCACCTATAAATGAGACACATATAGAGCAGGGGCACATAGGTCAAAATCAAGATCAAAGTGAAGAGTTGCACCAAGAGCAACAAGAAGAGATCATGGAGGAAGATGTTCACATTGAACCTCCTCAGCAGTAGGCAACCCTATGGATACTAGCATTCCAAGATGGTTGGCAACAAAGGTACAAGATCCTCATCCAATACAATTTGTTCATCTTGATTTCAAGAGAATTTTTACAAAGGAAGCAATAAGGCTAAAAAGGAAGGCCAAAATTATGTCCTCCATAAGGAGAGATCCATCTGGATCCCAGATCACCCAATAAGCCACTTAATTAGTCCAAAAGGACAAGGGTGAGATGACGATGGTTGATTACCATGTCCAAACCATCAATCTAGGGCATACCTCTAGGGAGTAGGAAATTGAAGAGCTCCGAGGTAATGTTGACATAGCTACAGCTCAGATGGTAAAAGACAAAAAGAGAAAAATAGAATTAAAGGGACAAATTGTCCAACTATAGAAATTCATCAAGGGGGTAGTAACACCTGGACAACAAGAAGTGGCAGACACACCCTCCAGTCTAGTCCTAGTTACTCAAGATTAGGTGATCGAATTGGATAAAATGAAACATGTTGTAGGGGTCATGGAGGGGTGGTTTAGGGCATTCATGATGGATTGTGAGGGCATAATAAAGGTTTTTGTATCTAATTGGGATGCCACTGCTTCCATGAGGGAGAAGATCACTGAATTATAGGAGGATGCCATGAAGAGGATTGAGGAGAATGATCAAATAAAGAATATACTAAAGTCTATTCAGGATATGAAAGGCATCATATTGCTGAAGGAGGGAATAGCCACCAATAAGACCCTCCCTCTAGTTCTTGCATTGAACAATAAGCTCAATTTTGAAAAGGAATTATTGAATGCATGTCAACATGAAGCTGAGAAGATAAACATGAAGCTACATGATATGCTGATGGAAGAAGTAGAAATCCTGGACAAGCTAGTTGGACAGCTGCCTAGCAATCAAAATAAGTATAACCAGGATGAGGCTTTAGGGCAATTTAAGAACAATTTTATCCACATATGGATGGATCTTGTAGCTAACTTCTTTAAGGGAACAATTAATGAGGTTATGGACAAGTACTCTAAATTCAAGAAGTACAAGGGGAAGATCAAAGTAAGGGCTGACAAGTTGGAAGGTATCCGGAACCATCTGGATGCCCAATTTTTTGCCAAGGTCAACACACAAGTGTATGATAGGGGTGAGATTGTCAAATCATCCATTTTGTTTAGTGCCTACAAAACTAAGGTATCTGGAGAGGCCTTTGTGGCGGATGACATTGGTACAGATACAAAGTGAGGTTGGCCATGTATTCTTTGATTCTTTAATTCTTTAATTCTTTATTCTAGATTGTCTAAACATGACGTCCATATGATGATATCGAGATGAAGACACTTCCCAATGGACTAGACAGGATATCCTGATGTAGTTAAAGGCCAATTTTCCAGATGAGGATATCCAGGTGAAGATGTATCTTGACCCATATGCCACATAGGTGGAACATCCATACTGCAAGAGACTATGCGCAGAGCAGATCTTGCTAATTTTCTAATTGGAAGTATGGGAGATACCAACATCCTTTGGAGGAATATTCCTTGATGACAACTATCATCCACTCCGAATGCCAAATGGCATTCAAGTGCCACAAATTCTCGACCATTGATTTTGAAATATAATCTGATTTGTTCATTTGTATTTGATTTTGGATCCTTGTTCTATAAAAGGCATTTGAATCATTGTAGATAAAGGAGATTGAATTATTGAAACTTATGATGCATTAGTGTTAGATTGTGTAGCTTATTGTATCCCTCAAGGTACCTTTTGATTTAGTAATAAAATTTGTATATGTTGCTTAGAATGATGGATCGAAGACCATTGGTCATTCCTACATTGTAAATCTTAAGTGATCATACATTGATGAACATTAATGAAATGTCAAATTGATGCATCCTCTTGGAGTGTGTTTGAATGTTATCATGTTGTTCTCAATTTCCATTGAAGATTTGCATCTCTTATATGTAGCTATGGAACTCTTGGTGAAGTATAAGTAGATTTCTCTTTGATTTATGAATTTTTCAAGATGTATGTGTGCAATTGCTAAGAATTTAGCTTTCTTAGGAACTCTGTTCTCTCAAACCTTATATTTTGTCTTTTATTTCCAAAATTATCTCAAATAAGTGCAAATAATGTCAAATCCTAAGGAAGTAACTATACACTTTGGTAAATATTCTAGTTTAAAGACAATCTTTAAGTGATTTCCAAAGAATTGATCAAAGTTTAGTAAAATAGAGATAGTTTTAGAAGAACTGATCAAAGTTATCTTAGATACATAAGAATTTTCTTAAAGTTTATCTTTTAATGAAGAAATCTAACAAGATATATGCAGAATAAGTGTAGATCGTGCAAGATAATAGTGATGTTTGTTGAAATATGTTTGGATCAAGAACAATAAATGCAGCATTAGTAAGTCCCTGTGTGAAAAACAACAATACAACGACCCTGAGTGACAACAAGCATGTCAAGATCTAACTATTGGAGCCTTGGGCTAATAAATTCTTCCTATATTTATTATCTTTCAAGAGAGATAGGGAATTTTGTTGTAGAAAAATATATATGTGCCTGATTGTGAGTAAAATAATCATCAACAGAAGTGGCCCTAGAAGGAGGGCCATACTTTGCATTTAAAGATAGTTTGTCTTTAAAGATCCTACTCCAAACAACCTATAGTGAGTGGATAAGTCCTAAACTTCATAAATTTAGTATCCTAATCAAAAAATCCTTTAGTATTGGGAAATATCCCTGTCTTTGCTCCGTTTGGACGTGATCACAAAGAAATCCTGTCATAAATTTCAAAGTTTAACTAGACCTCACAAACCAGGTCATTGGCCAACATCAAGATCAAGATCCAACAATCCCTTAAACAAATTTCCTAATGGATGAAGAAGCAATATCTCAATTGGTGCACAACCAAGAAATCTTGCTTGTACTTCTCTGATCATACCTTTATAGGTCCCGATGGCCTTTAAAGTCGAATCCCCTATCAGATTCATAGCATATCATGATATGACAAATAATCTAGATAAATTATGTCTGAAATATTAGTTACATCAAGATGTAGATGATCATCTTAGAACCTTTAAGGAATATTTCTTCAGAGCAAGAATTCAACATGAAGATGTGGTATGTAGACTATTCCACTATATTCTCAAAGAGGAAGCATATGGATGGTACATCAACCTTCCAAAAAATTCTATCACGACTTGGGTAATGAAGGAACAAGCTTTTTTGGCTAGATTTAGAGTTCTTGTTGATGCAGTAACAATGTATCATAGATTTGCAAAAATCCAAAGATCTAAAGGGGAATTCATCACAACCTTCAATGATCATTTCCAAAAGGCTTATTCAAGATTGATAGATCCTTACAACATTGTTGAACTTGCAGCCTTGTTATTATACTATTCAGTTCTAGATCCTTTGACTACAATGTTTGTGAGGAAAAATCCTCAAGTGATGAATTTGTCTAGTGCTTATGCTGAAGAAGTGAAAGTAAACACTAAGATGAAGCAAGTAGGATAGAGCATTGGAAATCTTGTTGTTTCAAATCAAATGCAACAAATCAATGAAGCTCTGACTAATCACACTCCTATGATGAATCCTTTACCTACCTTTTCCACCAAGCAACATGTATCAGCCTCAAGGAAAAAATTAGTCCTTAGTGTTACATCCTGGACCTACATTTTCTAAAGTGCATCCAAATGGAAATTATTAGGATATTTGGAAAGAATTTGCATAACTATTTGGTAGACTCAGGGGCATCAACAAATGTCATACCTTTAGTGATATGCTAGACTTTAGGATCGTCTCCCACTAAATCTTACAATAAGGTCACACAACTAGATAAAATAGAAGTAAATGTCATAGAAGAGTTGATTCATATCCACATGCAGCTTCTAATCCTAGAGTGCAACATTTTATAGACATCTAGGTTGTGGATATTCTAGATACATATGGAATGTTACTAAGCCAAGACTGGTCTAAAACACTAAATGGATACATGGCTACCAATTTATCTCACATGTGGCTACCCCAGAGAGGAATTATGAACCAGATCCAGATAGACATTGAACCCCGCATGAAACACATGATTACTGAATATAATTAGAATAATGAAGTATTATACACATAAATGGAACAAGGAGTATATCACTTCAAAACTCTAGATGCCCACATAGAAGAATTCTTAATGTAAAACCATGTGACAGATGGAAGCAAAGCCCAAGTTATACTAGAAACTAATATCCTGATAGAATTTGATCAAGAATGCTTAGATGAAGATGAAAGTCATCTACATAATTATGAAAAGTATGCTTCCAAAGAAGCATGAATGTGTAAAAAACAAGAAATATCTTTTAGAAGAATCCTCCTGGAAGGATGGTGTATAATTCATAAGGCTATACATTCAAAGATAACATGTGCCATGTGTTTAGATGTGATCTGAAAGAAAGAAATAAAGTTACCACTTGAAATCCATGATACGAATGTGGGTGAACATGTGATCGAGGCAACTAAATGAAACAAAAGAGAATAAAGGAGATTGTCTAGTTGGCTTACATCATTTGGTGTTGCAACAAAAAGTGAACTAACTAAATATTTCTAACCAATCAAATATTCCTGATCAACTAGATATTCCTGGCCAACTAGACATCCATGTCCAACCAGATGTTCAACTTGATTATAAAAGTCTAGATACAGTTGGAATTTCAGATGAAAAGGGACAAGGTCAATCCATACATGTTACAAATACCAACCTAAAGCATTCAGAGATTATTAAAAAGAAGAAATTTTAGAAAGATAGAACTTCCAAAGGATAACAAATTCAAGGATCAAGCATGGACATTGAAATTTGATGGATCTAAATCCAAGAAAGGAGTCATAGTTGGAATTGAGTTGGTCAATCCCTAAGGTAAACCATTCTTAGCTACTTATAGATTACAATTCCATTGTATGAATAAGATCATAGAATATGAAGCATTGATCCATGGAATATTGATGGCCTTAAAGAAGAAAGTAAAAATCCTCAAAGTTTTTGGAGATTCTGAGTTGATTGTTTTGCAAGTCAGAAAATAATACACATGCAATTACAAGAAGCTATCCAATTATAGGCACAAAGTATGGGATCTCCTTGAGATCTTTGACGCATTCAACATCACCGATGTCCCAAGGAAATTTAATCACAGAGCAGATGCATTGGCTACTACAGCCAACATGTTAGAACCACTGACATTGTTTGGTTTAAAGAAATTCTATGTGGAATTGGTGCCAATTCCATTCATACTAGATAATATCATTAACTTCCATGTATTTGATGATCACAAACATATTTTGGATTTTATTACTAAAAATGATGTTTTTAATGCCCAAGTGATAGATGACCAGAAGAGGGAAGAACTTGAATGGAATGAAGAAGACATCATTGACCTAAAGGATAACAGAATTCCTAAGGGATGATTGAGTTAGAAAGGTTATTTGATCTAGACCATATGTTAAAATAGAAAGATCTCCCCAAGACCAAAGGAGGCATGTATGAACCTTTCAGTATGAGTAAAATAGACAAATCCAAGAAAGTCTTAATTAGAAAGATTTGCACTCCAAAAGAAAGAGAAAGCATAGGTAAAGCCTTGAAAGATTATTAGCATGGACCTATGATGACTTTAAAGTGTATTACACGTCCATCATGTTAGGTCTCAAAAATGCAGGTTTTTACACCTTAAGAGGTTGCCAAGCTCTCTTCACACATTTGGCTAATAGGCACAAGGATAATACCTTCTTCACTTTAGGTTCTGCTAGACCTAGGTGGGTATACCTTTCACAACTAATGTAGATTTCTAATATCCTTCACGATGGAAAATAGGTGTGAAGTAGCTAAAAGATAACTATTCTTACTCCTAATGTTAAGGTCTTAGATATGAATGCTTGAATAAAACTATATAGAATTTCTAGAATGAATTTGGAATGACCAGTGCCTACCCTATTGGGCTATTGGAGTTAGTGGATGGGTTAATGGAAACAGATGTATATGATAGGTAGGTCTATTTAGCAGCTTAACTCTATCCTGTTGGGCACATGAAATGTTTACACCTTATGCAAATGTGCAGGTCTGTAAGTTACTATACTCTTCTTAATAATCCCAGTGATATTCTCCCATATTACCGTGAACAACTAAAAGGACGTTTTAATTTGGGCAAGAAGAAAACCTAACCAAAATTGTTTCATTGAAAGGGTTTTAACTCCTAGCAAAGACCAATGAACTTAACAACTTGGATGGAATTAAATCAACTTCTTATAGAAACCAATCAATTGGGACACACTGAATCAATAAATGTGGCCAGATAAATTAAATATATCCTTAATATAATAATTTAAATAACATGAGAAAACCACTCTGGAGACATCACAGTGGCATATAAGCATGAATATCAACACAAGTGAACACAGAAATAGATCACTGTTTAAGAATTTTCTGCCCCATTATATTGCTTCAAAATATGTACATTAATTATAGAAGCATCTAAAATATGGAAAATGGATGAGTGGAATAGATGAACCTATCTACTACTACTGATAATTCTCCTAACCTACTACTCCTGCTCATGTCTACTTCTCCATGATTGATCATATATACTTTTGTACTTTAGGGTTGTAACCCTTTATCTTCATCCGGTGCAACTTTTGGCTTGTCACGAAGGATAATAATGTGGTTTTAAATGCTTTATGAACATTAGCCTTTTGTCCTTCAAAAATTTAATTATCTTTCTTCATTTGGTGAACAATTTGGTTAATAATAAAGTATTGATTTCTTCCGGTAATCTCACTTTCATAATTTTCTTGTATGTAATTTTACCCGTAAAGCATCCTTTGGATGGTAATAACTAACCACCCTAAAAATTTCTTTCTTACTAAATTCTCACAATAAAAATGTTTTACTCATCAGGAAAACATTTTGCAGTTGTATTATTGGAATAATACCCCTCATTAGGGTTTGTCAATAGTGTGTCTTCATTCTGTGTATATCCCATTCTTTATTAATTTTTTTCAACATTAATCTTCTTGACCTCCCTTTATATTTTTGCAAAATAATTATTATTATTTCTCTTTTACTCGCAATATACATATTCATATTTACCCTTGTTGGAAATACTCTACCCTTAGTTGTATGCACTCCCACATGATGGAAATATTTTTTAGGTAAAGTAATTACCCTCACTTCTATTGGAAATCAAATTCATAGAATTTGTCATTTCACATATTTACTTTTCAATAGTTCCTCCTCATCGGAGTAACACATATAATCAGACAGAGTTGAAGAATTAACTCCGATAGTATATCTTTTGCTAAAACTGGTCCATTAGTATGACACTTGAGATCGGTTTGATTCACAAATTTCACTCTGACTTTATTTCTTTTGCCAATGAGTTTTGTTGCTTGGTTTTTTAGGGTTTCTTACATCCCAAAGCTAGGATCCGACACAACTGCGAGGATCCTGGTGAAAGTTATGGATTTTGGTTTTACACCTGCCATATGCATTTGTTTGAGAGTATATAAAGCATTATCAACATCTCCATTATGTGTATGCCCTACAGTCATTACAATCCACATGATAACATTTCTTCAAGGTAGATTGTTACAGAGTTTAGGTGCCTCGTCCATGCTTCCACATTTTATATACACCCTACCAGAGCATTTGCAATAGCAACATTTGAGGAAAAATTTGTTTTGGATTATGCTTTGATCTGAAGTTTCATTCTGGTGCTTACAGGAAGGATGCTAGCAAATGTTGTGAAATCTGGTTTTACACTTGCAATTTGCATTTGTGAGATCACAAATAGGTCACACATTTTGTCTAGGCCTCCACATTCTGCAAGCATGTCTATTAGAGTATTTCAAACTATAATATGTGCCAAAATTTCCAATCCTTGATGGGTGCCACTAGTGGATGAGCTTGGATAAGATTGTGGAATTTTTGTAAAGGCCTGTGTAATGGTTGAATGATGCGCCATTTTTGTGATATATGCCTAATAAAATACATTGTGCCATTTTTGCAAAATGTGGCACTACATTTGATATTGTTGTCATTCTATATTTGTAGATAGGGAAAATCTTTGATGCTATATCACATTTGATATTATTATGCCATGTTTGTTTGTTGTTCTAAATATTTCTATATTGGTTCATTGCTGTGCTCATCCACATAAAGTTATAATTCTTCTTGTATGTGGCTTGTGCCAATATACATATGCTTGTGTTGGATTTATTTGAAACTTAATGTGTTTGCACTTGGCACCCTACAGGCCTAATCTCATTAAGGTTGTGCCTCTCTCATATGCATATTGGATTTCATCTGGGTTGTCAATGCCAACATGATTAAATCTGCATCTAATCCATATAAACTATGCCTTGTATTTGGATTAAATTGAGGAAGATTTTTTTGGAGACGTACATAAGACATTACTTTGTATTATCCTTCACCAAGAACATTTGCATCAGAAAGCACAACCTTTGTATTTTTCCATCCAGAGTCCTATTTTAGCCTTAGATGTATGTAGTACTAAAGAGCAATAGATAGTGTTTCCATAAATTTTGTCCCAGGGGTACTCACATTTGAGTCATTGGCTTTTGACTTCTTTATTGAGGCCAAAACTTTACCTTCAGCCTCAAACTCTTTTCTCAAACTTTCTTCTACTGCAGCTGCTTTGTTTCCATATATTTTATAAAGTTAGACTTTATAAAATAATGATATATTTAGGGTTTTAAAATCTGTCCTAAATTTATTTTAAAACATACAAAATGTTTTAAAAATTTTGTCATTTAAACTTTAGAACTTAGGGAAAATTTTCAATTTCGGTTGGAGGGCAAATAGATTAATTTCATTGTGGGCACACAGAACATCCTGGAGCCATGAAAATTTGTAGGGGACTGCAATCAATTATTTCAGAAGTGGGTTTCCGACAGATTTTGAGCAGCTCGCCAAATTGGGGTACCTCCTTTGTAAACCGACCCTGTTGGAGCATGTAGCGGGAAAAGTGAAGTTTAAATTAATGCACCAAATGAGCTCAGAATTTGACGAAATCAAAATTAGAAATATTTGAGGCCAAAACATCAACTAGCTCACCCTCATAATTTCAAAATTTTTAACTTTTTTGGAGTGCCAAATCTAGCCCAAGAGTAGTTAGAAAATAATTAAAATGCATATCAAAACTCCTCCGATGACCATATGATCCAAAATTTTATTGTAAAAAATGGATCAGAAAAACTCATTCTGAGGTGCGAGATATCCAATCTCAAAGTAGCTCATTCAAACTCTTTCTGCAATTGCTCCTACCAAAAACCAACTTGGGCACACCAAGTCACCTCCTTGAAAAAATATCAAATCTCCTCCTGGGAAGCTACCATTTGAAACACTTGTTCATTTAGATCCATTGAGCAGGTGTACAAGAGGGATTTCCATTAATTTTTTTGCTTCACAAGATATTCAAGGTCAAATTTGACCTCTCTGAAACATGCAGGTGTTAAAACATGACAAAGTGCATTTGCTTTTGGCATTGAAAAAATACCAAATCTAATCCTGGGGTTCTAAAATTGGAGTAGGTAGCATATGAATATGGGGAGAATGCAGAGAACCAATCAATTTTCCATGAAGATCATTCAATTTCTAGATATTGGCCTCCCAAATAACCTTCTTGAAAACTGCACCTATCAAAACCTGATTAGAGCTCACCAACTTGCAATTTTGAAAAGCCATCAAATCTCTTCCTGGGAAGTTGTAACTGGAGGATTTAGTTCATTTAGGCTTGATGAGCACATGTGAAATATATTTTTTCACCAATCATCTTTGATCACAAGACATTGAGGGTTAAAGTTGACCTCTCTGTAAATGCAATTTGTGAAATCAGGTAAATTGCATTTGCTTTTAGATTTGAAAAAATAGAAAATGATGTGTTGGGATTCTAAGAACTAGCATGAAAGTACATTATCATGAAGAGAATTTAAAACACTAATTGGTTTTCCATGATAATCTTCCAATTGATAAATATTTGCCTCTAAAGTTGACCTCCTAGGCAAATTTCACACTGTGCAGGCAGCAAACTTGACAGAACCTCTGAACTTGGTACTTCAAAATCCAATCAAATCTCATCATAGGAAGGTGAAATCAGACATGAACACTCACATATGACAGATAAACATGTTTGCAAAGTGATTTTTCATAAAACTGAGCAAGTTTCAAAATATGGTTCTCCAAAGTAGGCTCCTCAGACATGTTCTTCAGGTGTATTTTTGAGTACTGAAATCGATTTTCACACATGGAAGCCTAAATTTTTTACAAAAATTGGTATGAAATTTTAGGTTCCAACACATCGTCATGCTCATGATTCCCCTAAAGCTAGGAGTAAAGCCATTCAAGCATAAACAGAGGCCCGTCAATGCACTTCTGGAGCTAATAATTTTTGAAGAAGTCAAGAAATTGTTAGCTACCAGAATAATATTTCTAGTAAGGCACTCAACATGGGTGGCCAATTTAGTGTTAGTCCAGAAGAAAATTGGAGATATCAGGTTATGTGTAGATTTTTGGAACTTGAACAAAACATTCGATAAAGATAATTATCCTCTACCATCACTAGATGAAGTACTGCAGATGGTTAATGGAGCTAAATTGTTGTTTTTCCTGGATGATTTTTTTGGCTACAACTAAGTTATGGTAGACAAGATAGACAGACTAAAGACTTCTTTCACCACCAAATGGGGGATCTATGCATACTGGTGCAGGACTAAATTTAGGGGTCTTATCAGACTACCGAATTAAGCAGCAAATACAAAACAATAATACAAACACCACACCACCACAAAATGAATCTATTATTAGCAGCAGCAAAAATTATAATAGGATTACAAATGCATTACACAATCTCTATCTATGAAAATTTCCCCAACATCTCTTTCCTCCAAGAAATCAAACCACAACAAAATCTCCCTCAACCAATGAACCAACAATCGAACAATCAAACCATCAATCTGGATCAAGCCATTGTATTTATGGCACTCAGCTCAAAATAGTTCAACCACCCCAAATCGTTATACAACTGAACAAACTCTTAGGACAGAACAAACTTCCATCATCAAACTCCTTCGTAAACATATTCTAATCGCCATTGTATATTCATCAATTTAGAAATATTCGAGCTCTAGGTAGTCATCAGCAAAATACTCTTTCCGCAAACCATGGAGCCTTTTATTGGAAGAACCAAACTTTACAAAACTTACACATTATTGGCAAATGTTTGGTTTTCTAAACTTTAGTTATAAATGCCTATCAACAAAAAATTGTTTTCCTGAACTTGAGCAT
This sequence comes from Cunninghamia lanceolata, assembly GCA_027924645.1. Classification (NCBI taxonomy): domain Eukaryota; kingdom Viridiplantae; phylum Streptophyta; class Pinopsida; order Cupressales; family Cupressaceae; genus Cunninghamia; species Cunninghamia lanceolata. Next base: position 14,094,106 of record BSBN01000472.1, on the reverse strand, counting down.
ATCCCTTCATTATCGGCAAAGTGACGAATTCCCAAACCAATTCCTTGTCCATACAATCCCTTTATTCACCATGCCCTTTGTCGATAAACTCTAGCTTTCCTGAACCTAGTCGGCAAATTGACAACTTTTGGAAGTCCCGAACTGGTTTGAGTGTATGAAATTTTGCTAAGTGATCCACTCCTATCGACAAAGTTGAACTTTTTGAAACTTGGAATTGGTCAACAAGTGACTTCAACCTTATCATAAAATTTGGGAAAACATGAACTCCATTCTTAAGCCTTTATCGACAAATGGCTTATCAGCGAAACTAAGGTTTCACAAACCACCAAAGCCTTTAGGTTTCACTCAACTCCTTCTATCGGTGAGTTGCACCTTCCACAAACCTTGATCAACAAATCAGAAAATGTTGGAAGTCACAAACTAGTTAGAAAATACAACAGTTTGCTAACTAAGTGATGTGCAAGAACAACTCCTCCTTCAATCAAAAATTTCATTTCTCCACAAACCAAAGGGTTTTGATTCCAACTTGGCAAGGCTTGTCGGTGAAATAGACCATCAGTGAACTTATGAGTTCACAAACTCCAGATATTGCCAATAGGTTCTAAAACTTGAAGCTTTGTTGATCAAGATTTGTTTTAACACTGGGAGACAACTACGAAGTCTTTGAAAAGTGAACTTGGTATAATGGCCTGTCGACAAATTCGCCCATTGGTGAACTGAGCCGTCAGCGAACTAAAAAGTTCGTGAATGTAGGATTTTTCCAACTGGCTATAACTTAGCTAAATTGTATCTAGTCTACACCAAAATTAAACTGAAGATACCCATTTAGGTCTTCTACAAGAGGATGTCCTGAAATTAAACAAATAAAACTAGATTGCTCTTGAAACACAAAAACCAACTTTACAAGGAAAATAAAGCCAAAAACAACTTAGGAAATAAAACATATTTTTGGTGACATGGGATTGTCAGTGAACTTGGATGCTCCTGCATCAGACATGTTGGGTAAGAGAAATGTTTCTTGAGGCTGTAACTCAAGAACATTTTGGTAGATCTAGAATAGAAATCCCATACTTAGCCAATTCATAAGCTTTCATCCAAGAGGCTTCATCAGTTGGTTTACCCTTCCACCGAACAAGATACTCCATGTATTCTTTGCCTCTTGTTCATTTAGCCACACGAGAGTTAATCACTTGACCAACCTGTTCAAACTATTTTTTAGGTAACTTATCTATCCATTCACATTTATCCTAAACATCTGAATTGAATTTAGCTAATGTGTGTGACTCCCCTTCATAATAGTGATAAAACTTTGCCACATTAAAAATGGCCAAAATATCTACACTTGGTGGAAGTTCTATTTTGTAAGAATTGTTTGAAAACTTACGCAAGTCCTTACAAGGTCCAATCTTGTTTCATTTTAGTTTATTGTATGTTCCCTGTGGGAACCTCTCCTTCTGCAAGAGTGCCAAAACCAATTCTCCAACCTAAAACTCTTGTTCTCTCCTATGAATATCAACACACTCCTTGTATTTGGTGGCACTATTCTCCAAATCTTATTTCACCTGTTTATGCAAATCATGGACATATTCTAAAAAATCTTCAGCTACAACACTCTTAGGAGTCAAATCAGCACTATCTCACAATTCATCTACCCCTCTCAGACTATAACCATACACAATGTGAAAAAGGACTTTTCCCTACACTCCTATTGACTAAATTGTTATAGGGAAATTCTGCCTAAGCCAAACCCAAGTCCCACTAGTTAGGCTTATTTCCTACTAAACATCTCAACAAATTTCCCAGATTTATATTTACAACTTCCATTTGACCATCACTCTAAGGATGGTATGTTGAACTGAAACCCAACCGTGTACCCATCTTCTTCCAGAAGGTATGCCAAAAATAACCAACAAATTTCACATCCCAATCTGAAACTATGCTCTTAGGCAAACCATGTAATCTAACTACCTCCTTTAAAAATACTATAGTAATGTGGGAAGCATCATTACTCTTTTGACATGGAATAAAATGAACCATTTTAGAAAATCTGTCAACAACAACAAAGATAGAATCATTACCTCTCTATGTTCAAGGCAATCCCAAAACAAAATCCATACTTATGTGCTCCCATAGTCTCTCTGGTATAGGCAATGGTTGATATAAACCAGTATTCTACCTGATTCCTTTAGCATATTGACAAACTCTGCAACCTTGTACCAACTTCACATCTGTAGCCATAACAAGCTAGAAATAACATTCACTCAATTGTGCCAATGTTTTTTCAACACCAAAGTGTCCACCTAAACCACCACTATGCTTTTCTTTCAGTAAATTATCCCTCATTGACCCTTGAGGTATACACAACTTCTTCCCTTTGAACAACAAACCTTTCTGAATAAAATATTCCAACCAGTATATTCTATCTGTCTCTACTAAATTCATACAAGCAACCCATACTTCCTTGAAATCAACATCATCCTTATACAATTCTCTCATGGAATCAAAACCAACTACACTCACCCACACTTCATTCAACAACAGACATCTCCTACTTAATGCTTCAGCTACCCTATTAGATTTTCCACTTATATGTTTCAAAACAATAGAATAACTTTGTAGAAATTTAACCCATTCTATGTGTCTCTGATTCAACTTACCTTGGCTATTTTGAACTGCAAAACATGATGATTAGTATACAATACAAATTCCTTTGGTAGAAAATAATGTCTCCACTTCTTAAGTGCCTATACAATCGCATAGAATTCTTGATCACACACATAATATGTTTTCTTTGATTCATTCAACTTCTCACTGAAGTATGCAATTGGTTTCCCCTCTTGACTAAGGACACCTCCAATCATTGTTCCACTTGCATCACAATCTACTTTAAAAACCTTCCCAAAATCAGGGAGTGCCAAAACTGGATGTTTATTTACTTTACTCTTCAAAATGTTGAAACTCTTCTCAGCTATTGTTGTCCACACAAAATCCTTCCTATTTCCCTTCATTATCTCAGTAATAGGTGCACAAATCCCACCAAAATTTTGAATGAACTTCCTATAGAAGCTCACCAAGCCATGAGAACTTTTGGCTTCAAATATGCTACGAGGTGAAGGCCAATCCACAATTGTCTTGACCTTCTCTGGATCCATCTTCAAACCATCACCAGAAACTACAAATCCCTAATAAACTAACTCTCTCTTCATGAAGCTACACTTCTTCAAATTAACTAACAATGTCTCTTCTCTCAGCCTCTACAATATTTCCTTAACATGCAACAAATGTTCTTCCTTTGTCTTACTAAAAATCAAAATATCATCAAGATATACAATAACAAACTTACCAAGAAATGGCTTCAACACTTCATTCATCAATCTCATGAAAGTGTTGGGAGCATTCGATAACCCAAAAGGCATCACTAACTACTCGTACAATCCTGTCTTTTGTCTTGAAGGTTGTCTTCCATTTGTCCCCTTCTCTAATTCTAATCTAATGATACACACTCTTCAAATCAATCTTTGTAAAGTATTTTTCTCCACTTAGGAAATCCATCATATCATCCATCCATGGCAATGGGAATCTATATTTGATTGTTATTTTGTTAATGGCCCTTGAATCTGTGCACATGCACCATTCTCCATCCTTCTTTGGTGTTAACACTGCTGGTATTGCACATGGACTGAGACTTTCCCTGATCAATCCCTTATCCAACAGTTCTTGAACTTGCCTATTTATCTCCTCATTCTCCATAAGTGTCATCCTATATGGTGCCTTGTTTGGTAAACTTGCACCAGGTATCAAATCCATGCAGTGACTAGTATTCCTCACAGGTGGCAATCCATCCAATAACTCCATCATTATATTCAAGTATTCTTCTAGCATCTCTTGAATTTCTATGGGTGGCTCTTCTTGTTTTTCAATTGTCATCAATACTTCAGGCTTAGGAATAAGAGCAAAACATGACCCTCCTTTCTTCAATTCTTTCAAGAATTTCTTTCCAGAAATCAAACAAACTCTAGGGTTACTTTCTACTTCATCTCCCTTCTCCTTCATAGGATTCAAAGTATACTCTTTCCCATCCTTCAATATCCTATATGTCTTTGTTATGCTATCATGAACAGCTTGTCTATTAAACTTCCATGATCTACCTAGCAAAATATGACATGCATCCATCGGCATTATATCACACAAAATTTCATCCTTATAACTATCAATTTGAAAGTTAACTAAGCATTGTTCACTTACCACCAATTGATGCTCTTTTTGCAACCATTTTTCTTTCAAGTACTCTGCTGGATTTGAGGGCACTCAAACACCCTGTGTCCAATTTCTCCACATTGAAGACAAGTCCACCAAATCCTCTTCCCCTGCCTCTGCTAAAATATCCTTTGCCTCTAAAATAATCACCTCTTCCTCTTGAGGAATCTCCTCTTCCTTTTCTTTCCTGGGTATTAGTTTGTGATGAACTAGCCTCTCCTTGTTTATTCTGGTATCCTCTTCTGCCACTAGACTAGCCTCTTCCACATAAAAATTTACCCCTACCTCTAGAATTATTTTGATTTTTGGCAAGCCTATCTTAAGCCTTCAGGGCATATTGGTAGGCTTCCTCAACACTTTTGATTCACACCATACTTAATTCATCTTGAATAGAGTAGAGCAATCCATTGATATATCTAGAAACCTTCTCAGCATCATCATCAATATGACCAACCCAAATATTTATTCTATAAAACTCCTCAGTATATTCTTGTACACTCTTCTCCTTCTACTTCAAATTCTACAATTTCTTAAACAAACTAATTTGATAGTCTGTAGGTAAAAAATTGGCCTTCAATTTGGTTACCATTATTTCCCAGGTTTGAATTTTCTCCTTTCCCTTTCTCTGTCATTCTATCTAAACATGTTCCCACCATAAGAAAGCATGACACTTCAACCTTGTGTAGGAAAACTTCACTTTCTTAGGGTCTTCAATCGATTCAAAATCAAAATATTTGTCTATCTCTAATATCCAGTCAATTAATTCTTCTGGATTTAAACTATAATTGTAACTAGGAGGATCTAAATGAGGCTTACTACTTATTTTGGACATTGTCCTCAAAAATTACCTTTCTAGTTCATCTCCTTCATTTGCATCATCTTCTCTCACTTCAACTTCTTCTTCATCCTCACTAACATATTTAACATATACTTCTCTGTGCTGCACCATTTTGATAGCATCTAACCATGTAGTTAATCCTCTCAATATTTCTACAATCGCCATATCTCCTCGTGGTCCTCTTCTACCACATCCTCTCTGTGTCATGTCTTCCTTAGATTCTCTGCAATTGTAGGTCTACACTCACTCTCCTTACCCAAAACAAAATATTAGAATATCTTCTTTAACATGCCCACAATCTCCTCAGAAAACCTTCTCTGATACCACTTGGTGCAGGACTAAATTCAGGGGTCTTTTTAGACTACCAAATTAAGCAACGAATAAAAAACAATAATACAAACACCACACCACCACAAAATGAATCTATTATTAGCAGCAACAAAAATGATTACAGGAGGACAAATGCATTACACAATTATCAAGATACATCAATCTTTGTCTATAGAAACTTCGCAATATCTCTTTCCTCCAAGAGATCAAACCAGGACAAAATCTCCCTCAACCAATGAACAACCAATCGAACAATGAAACCATTGATCTGGACCAAACCATTATATTTATGGAAATCGACTCAAAATAGTTCAACCATCCCAAATCATTATACAACTGAGCAAACTATTAGAACAAAACAAACCTCCATCATCAAACCCCTTTGTAAAAATATTCCAATTGCCATTATATATTCATCAGTTTAGACATATTCAAGCTCTACACAGTCATCCGCAAAATACTCTTTTCGCGAACCATGGATCCTTTTATCGGTAAAACCAAACATTACAAAAATTACACATTATCGACAAATGTTTTGTTTTCTGAACTTTAGTTATAAATGCCTATCAACAAAAATGTGTTTTCCCAAATTTGAGCATATCCATTCATTATCGACAAAGTGATGATTTCCTTAACCAATTCCTTATCCATACAATCCCTTTATTCACCATGCCCTTTTTGAAATTAAGGAACACTGAGAGGGGAGGTGAATCAGTGTTCTACAATACTTATTATTATGTTCCTTTATCAATTTACCACATACATTCAAAAGAAAGAAGCATGAACTTAAGAATAGAAACAACAAGATCATCACACATGAACACCCAGATTTTTATGTGGAAACCCGGGTAAGGGAAAAACCAAGGTGGGGGTTAACCCACAAGATTTTATACTTTGTTAAAAGTATTACAAATGGGAAGGCACATGGCTTCGGGCACACTGCCCAGAGCTCACTGCTCAAAGGAGGTTCACTACCTACAAGATCAATTACAAAGAGTTCACTGGAATACTTGAACTGAAGAATAGCATCTAACAATTGAAGATTATAGTTCCAGTTAGGCTCAATATACTGACTTCACACACTTCGTCTCACTGCCCCGTTTCACTGTTCTACAATGATCTGAAGCTTAGATCTCTTTGCTTCGCACTTGATACTCCCACACTTCACACTTATCACCTCATATTTGCACAACCACACCTCAAAATTCTCAAACCCATCAATCATATATATCTGCAACATGAAATTTCATCAACTGTAGTCAGCCTCAAGAAAACTTAGAAACTTTTTCAAGATCACTATTTTGTCAGTTGAATCAATGTACAAACATCAATGTGGACCAAAACCTATGTATTCAAGTCACCACTCATGTCGGCCAATACCATTGGATCTCATAAATTACTCAACCAACCACTTCTCTTAATCCGCACAAGGATCAAACACCAAATTGGCATGTTCTTCACCAGACTGAACTGTCTAACCAAAACCCGATACTCAGATGCTTGTAACTTTCAATCCCTTCATCATCAGAGGCTAAAAATTTGGATTGAGGTAGCCCTGACATCCCTTAACATTCCTCAGATCCGCAGCACAATATGATTACCTGTGGAGAAATGTGGACCAAAATGCTAAACCCAATCATATGCTCTGTCCCTGTCTATCCAAACTTAGACAAATTTGTAATCTAACTTTCGGTATGATCAAATGATACAATGTGGATGTGTAAGATAGATTCAGTTGCCATTAATGACAACACCTGACATGCCTAGCAGTGTCTCTTGCCAACAATCTCCCCCTTTGGCATTGATGGCAACACTTAGTGAAAAATGACTGTGTTAGAATAGCTCCCCCTTACTATGTACACTTGTGATTTCCAATGCTCCCCCTTCAATGAATTCCTCATTTTTCACTACTTTCTACTCTGCCTTTGACATCAATGGCAAAGGCTAAGATCTACATACCAAAATTCATGCAAAAACTCTATGTACATGGGTGTATATATACAAATAATCCTTATGTCTTGTCTACATGAACTTAAACACATCACCAAAAATGTTTTTCAATAGTGCCAATTCATTTTCCCAACTTTTCTTCATGCTATCTAAAACCAAAATATGACCACTGAATAAAAATACCTATGGCTCTGCCTTCTGTAGATCAGTGGGATCACTTGTCAGAGCAGCAGCTTGAGCTTCTATCAATTCATTGAACATTGTTTCTAACTTACGGGAAATAAATCCCCGGAGTTCACAGATCCTTGCCACAATGTTTTCTTTTTCTTTCACCAATTTATTTGTTTCATTAATCAAGCTAATTACTTGACATTCTTGACTCGCTACAGATACTGTCAAAGGATCAAAGTATTAAGATACATTTGACAATTTTTACTTGGACTCTTTTATTTTCTCCTCAATATCCTCTACAACTTTTGGCCAAGATAAACAAAATTTGTACACATCTCCTCCTTTAGTGAGGGCATTTTGAATACTCTTTACACTAGCATCCAACATAATTCTCTCATTCTCAATCATTCCTTTCAGTTCACTAAATCTTTTATCATTAAATTCATTCCAGACTTTGACTTCTGCTGACTTTTTAAAAGACTTAAAGTGAGTACTTACAAAATTTATTAAGCTCTTCAATTGACCGAAAGGAGAATCAGATGAATCCTTCTAAAAAGTTGGCATAATCTTTTCCAAGATGCTAGAAGCAAGACCAAGCAACTCACTGTCCTCAATGTGAGATTTTAGGATCTCCTTTCTTGCCTTTTCTTGTGCAAATGATGCTAACTTCATCATTTGAATAGGGGAAAGAGTATCCAAACTGATAGGCCCTTGAATTTGATCTGGTTCATCAAATTCAATCTTATCTTTCTCAAAAAAATTCTTCACTGCATCTGAAGTGTCTCTTGTCGTGCATGCAGTTCCATCTTTCTTCTCCTGAGATTCACAATTCAAATCCTTGCCGATATCATCATCAAGATTATCTTTCTTTTGTTCTTCAACACTCTTATCCGCTTCTTCTTTTTGATCTTCCTTGTCCTTAACTTCTTCTTTCTGCTCTTTATTCTTCTCAGAATCACCTTAAGTAAAAGCATTTATTTTGATATTCATCTCTACATTTTCTTCACCAGATTGGTCCGAAGGAGTTTGAGTATCCTCTACACAATCAACATTATCTTCCTTCACCATCTCTTCATCTCCTTTATTTAATATTTCCTCTTACAAAACAGAGAAATCATCTGCCTTAGCTTGTTGTTCATTTTTATTCAACTCTTCATCATTCAGAATGGATGTATCATTAGCATCAACAGGTTCTTCAGTGACCACATAAAACTTATTCTTGTCCAGGGCTCTCTTCAGAATTTGTTCTATTTCTTTGACCACTTCATCAATGTCTTCAAGCATTAGCTTATTCATCCTAATTTTGCTTCTAAATTCATCTTTAACTTCTTTGAAAATTTTATTTGCTTCCTTCCTAAAGATTACCGGACACAAACTAGACAACACATGTTCTCTTAGCTCCAAATCCTTTGCTTTAGTAGCTTCTTTTCTTATCTCCAAAATGTCACTTAGACTCTTAGGGATTTCTGACAAAATTTCCACAAGTGCTCTGTTGAATGTATTCAAGTACTTAACAGTGGAATCCTCCAAAATTTTCTTGTTGGCATCATTAACATTGTCATAATATTTTGTTATGGGCTTCAAATTCCCATGAACAGTTACTGCATTCACAATATCTTCAACTGACAAGGTGGATTTTTCAACATGAGTCTCAGTCTTTTATCTTTTGCTCACCTCTACACTTTTGGAGGGCTTGTCTTTGGCAACCCTTGATGCTTGTACTTTCTTTGACTTTATTTCTTTCACTGCTTCATCTCATTTTGTCTCCTCGTCATCTTTTAGGCTCACATACATTCTAGAGGCTTTTGTCTTCTTTCTCTTTCCTTCTTTATAGGATGGTTTATCTTCTGGTTTCTCTGTACTAGCAGACTTTGAGTGACCAGAGGTAGCAACAAAACTTCTTGTTCTTCTTTGTTGGCTAGGGGAGGCTTCCGGAGCACAGGGTTGTTCATTGTTTGGATTTTCTTCTTCAACTTGCTCAGCTCTCTTCTTGGCTTCTCTCACAGCTTCTTTGGTTATTCCAATACTTTTTGCATACATTTCAACTTGCCTTTGGACCTTTTTCTTAGTTTCAGGTCTCCAGAGCTCAACATGCAGTTTCAAATTAAGTTCACCATATGTACCAAATCTCTCAACTGAGGTATCTTTTGGTTTTCTCAGAAGGTGTTGAGAATACATTTCTAGTATTTTTTCGTCAACTTCATACCCCATGGGCATGATCCATACAGTCCCTGGTTCAATTGTTTCCACCAAGCATTGATCTGTTTCCACCATGAAACAAATTGTATCCTTGTACTTTTCCACCATAGACTTAGGGATTCTTTCCCTTGATTGCATCATATTCTAAAAATTCTTGAATTATCCCCAAAGAGTAGTCCTTTGGGCATTGGAGTCACCAATATTGTGCAAGTGCTCTCTTATTTGTATGGCAACAAGCTTATCACTGGTCCAATATAGGCTTTTCATCCTGGGCAACTCATTCATGAAATAAAAGAACAAGCACAAGACCAACATACCATACTTTAATGTATTCTTCTTATCCTTCTTGATCTTGTTTAGATTCTCCATTAGCTAGTTTTGTTGTAGCTCACACAAATCATAGTCAGAATTTTCTTTTACCATCTGATAAGCAGCATAAATGGCTATACTGGACACTGAGTTTTCCCTGCTGGAGTGGTATATCTTATACCCAATTACCATAGATGCAAATTTGACATCCAAACCAATTATAACATTTACTGGCATTGCCCTCTTATCAAACTTTGAGTCGGTAGCTTCAATTATAGTCTGATTCTTCACTGATTTTAGCATTGATCGTCTACCGGATGAGTTCAATCCTATTATGGGCTTGATGGCATCCTTAGTGATCTTAAAGGGTTTCATCAACCACATAAATTTAGCATGCATCCAACTCAGTACATACCGAACCCACTCATCCTCATCAAAGGATGGGAACCCTATAACCTGAATGAAATGTTTGTCTTCTAGCACCTTATACTTAGGTTTAAGATCATAAATCTCATCCCTCAGGTGATTCTTAAACAAATCCAATAACTTCAAATTCCCAAACTCATCTCCGCTAGCATGAATGTAAGCCCTAATATCTTCTACATGCAACACACCATGCAGAACATTAGAAAGGGCACCTAACGGATCGACCTCTATAGATATGTGTGGATGCTTTTTGAATTTAGGTCAGAGCCTTTTGGTGATGTCAACAACCAATGGAGTAGCCATATCCAGAGAATGCAAATTTAGAGAGCTTTATAGAGAATACCTTATTTTGCCAATTAGGGTTTTTGCTTGGATATCTTCTTCACACTTCAGTCGCTTGGAAATATTCTTTCCTTCCTTCTTTCTTCTTGGATGCAAAGTGATTCTGAAGTCACTTAGGTTTCTTTTTAACCTCTGCACACCTATTTTTTGATGTAATAAATGCTTTTTCCCTAACTCTTCCAGATACCCTATTTCTTGATACAGTTTCTCATAGATTGCTCTACAAGTTGCCACATCAACCTCTTTTCTTTCAAAAATTCTTTCAGATGATCTACAATAGGCCACTCTATATTCTCTCATCATGCCAGATTCAAGCACCCACTTACTGGTAGGGGGAATTAGATTTTGAATGTAGCTCCCCCTGAGCCAAAGCTCCTATTTCAATTCCTAGAGGAATTACCAGCACCGGATTTTGGTACGGACCCATCACCATTATTCATTACACCTTTCTTCACCCATGTGTTGTTCATTTCATTCTAGATCTTATTCACATCTACTTTGCCCTTGCCTTTATCTTATCTTTGCACATTCTGGTTTTGTTTACTAGACCTTTTCTATCATCATTCCTGCTTTTGTAGAATCTTACAATATGACCAAATCTATTGCAATTAAAGAATACAAGATTTCTTTCCTCATTTACTTGATTTCCTCTTGATCTACAATGATTAGCCATGTGTCCAAAGCTATTGCATGCAAAACATTTTCCATTGAAAGAATTGACATTTCCTTTGTTGTTAGAGTTATTCATCATCATACTTTTGCATTCATTGAATCTATAACCATACCTTTTACAATTGAAGCATTGACTGAAGAAAGATGGACCACTTTGATTCACTCTACTTCTGCACTGAGTAGCTCTATGACCAAATTTATTGCAATTGAAACAATTTCCATTGAAGGATGGATACCTTTGAGCATTAGGTTGTCTGACTGGAGATCTTCTAGGTCTGTTTCTCTAATTCCTTGATTTAGAATTTCTTTGACTAGATCTAGAGCTTTCACCTTTCTCATATCCCAAACCATGCTTATCATCTGCCTTCTTCTGACTATCAAGTAGCACCTCAAGTTTAGCTGAGCTTATCTTAAACTTCTCTTTGTATTCATTTGCAACTTCTAAGTCATGCTTAAGAATGACAATTTGCCTTTCAAGTTGTTCCTCATTAGACCTAGTTTCTTGTAGAGCAGACTCTAGATGGCCAATTATTCTGTCCAATCTACAACACTCTTCTATTCTTTCTTTCAGAGACTGATTTAGGTTTTCTTCAGTCTTCTTCCTTTCCTTGATTTCCTTGGTTAGCCTCATCACCCCAGATTCCATCTCATGTTTTAGGACAATAATTTCTTTTTCCATCTTCTCACATTCCTTTTTCTTCTCCTTTAGAGCCTCATCCATGCCATTGTCTTCCTTTTGATTTGCTAACTGCTAAAGTAGCTCCTTCCTCTTTTCCATAGATTTGCTCAATTTCCCTTTTAAAGTCTAAATGAAATTCTTAGCATCTTTAAGGTTCTCTTGCAGTTCTTTGACTTCTACTCTGGACTGATCAAGATCTTCTAAAGCAACTTGAAGTTGTTCTTTGATGCCATCAGAATACCTGAATGAACCCATTGCAACACCTTCCCAGATCTTCCTCAAGCTATTAACTTCTTCCAAGGAATCTAGCTCTGATACCAATTGTTGAAATTAAGGAACACTGAGAGGGGGGTGAATCCATGTTCTGCAAAACTTATTATTATGTTACTTTATCAATTTACCACATACATTCAAAAGAAAGAAGCATGAACTTAAGAACAACAACAACAAGATCATCACACATGAACACCGAGATTTTTACGTGGAAACCCAGTTAAGGGGAAAACCACAGTGGAGGTTAACCCACAAGATTTTATACTCTGTTAAAAGTATTACAAATGGGAAGGCACATGCCTTTGGACACATTGCCCAGAGTTCACTACTCAAAGGAGGTTCACTACCTACAAGATCAATTAAAAAGAGTTCACTAAAATACTTGAACTGAAGAATAGAATCTAACAATGCAAGATTACAGTTCCAATTAGGCTCAATATACTGACTTCACACACTTCATCTCTCACTGCCCTGTTTCATTGTTCTACCATGATCTGGAGCTTAGATCTCTTTTCTTTGCACTTGATACTCCCACACTTCACACTTATCACCTCATATTCACACAACCATACCTCAAAATGCTCAAACCCATTGATCATATATATCTGCAACATGAAATCTCATCAACTACAGTCGGCCTCAATAAAACTTAGAAACTTTTTCAAGATCACTATTTTGTCAGCTGAATCCATGCACAAACATCAATGTGGACCAAAACCTATGTATTCAAGTCACCACTCATGTCGGCCAATACCATTGGATCTCATAAATTACTCAACCAACCACTTCTCTTAATCCACACAAGGATCAAACACCAAGTCAGCTTGTTCTTCACCGGACTGAATTGTCTAACCAAAACTTGATACTCAGATGCTTGTAACTTTCAATCCCTTCATCACCGGAGGCTAAAAATTTGGATTTAGGTAGCCCTAACATCCCTTAACATTCCCTCAAATCTGTAGCACAATATGATTACTTGTGGAGAAATGCGGACCAAAATGCTAAACCTTGTCATATGCTCTATTCCTGTCTATCCAAACTTAGACAAATATTCAATTTAACTTCCAGTATGATCAAATGATACAATGTGGATGTGTAAGATAGATTTAGTTACCATCCATGACAACACCTGACATGCCTAGCAGTGTCTCTTGCCAACAACCCTTTGTCGGAAAAATCTAGCTTTCCCAAACCCAATCGGCAAATCAACAATTTTTGGACGTCTCGAACTAGTTTGAGAGCGTGAAAGTTTGCTAAGTGATCCACTCCTATCAAAAAAGTTTAACTTTTCAAAACTTGGAATTGGTCAATAGTTGACTTCAACCTTATTAGAAAATTTGGGAAAACATGAACTCCATTCTTAACCCTTTATCGACAAATGAATTATCGATGAAACTAAGGTTTCACAAACTACCAAATCCCTTAACTTTCACTCAACTCCTTCTATCGGTGAGTTGCAATTTCCATGGACCTTGATCGGCAAATCGACAAATGTTGGAAGCCACAAACTAGTTAGAAAATACAACAATTTGTCAACCAAGCGATGTGCAAGCACAACTCCTTCTCCTTCAATCAACAATTTTATTTCTCCACAAACCAAAGGGTTTTGATTCCAACTTGGCAAGGCTTGTTAGCAAAATAGACCATCGGCAAACTTATGAGTTCCTGAACTTAGGATATTGCTGATAGGTTCTAAAACTTAAACCTTTATCGATCGAGATTTCTTTCAACACTGGGAGACAACTATGAAGTCTTTGAAAAGTAAACTTGGTATAATGGCCTATTGATGAAGTCACCCATTGATGAACTGAGCCATCGGCAAACTAAAAAGTTTGCAAACTCAAGGCTTTTTTGACTGGCTATATCTTAGCCAATTTTTGTCCAATCTGCACCAAAATTAAACTGGAGATACTCATTTGGGTCTTATACAAGATTATGTCCTAAAATTGACCAAATAAATCCAAATTGCTCCTGAAAAAAAAACAACTTTACAAGGAAAACAAAGCCAAAAACAAATTAGGAAATAAAACATATTTTTGGTGATAGGATTGCCAGTGAACCTGAATGCTCCTACATCACATACCAAAGGATGTCATTTGGCCTGATCAACGTGGGTGCAACTTTCCAACACACCATGGATATAGCCTTCAGAGGACTAGTTGGAAGATACATAATTATTTACATGGATGATCTGACTGTATTATCCAAAAATAAAGCAGATCATATAATGGACCTGGGGAAAGTATTGCAGAGATGCAAACAATATGGCATTTTCACTAATCCAAAGAAGTGCATATTTGGAGTCACCACAAGGAAATTATTGGGACATGTCATATCAGAGAATGGCATATCCATTGACCCTAATCGAGTAAGCACCATCATGAAACTCCAATTACCAGGGAGTAAGAAAGAACTAAAATCTTACTTTGGTAAGATCAATTTTGTTGGGAAGTTCATAACTAGATTTGCAGAAGTAGTAAGGCCACTAATTTCCATGTTGAAGAAGGGTGCCAAAATAGAGTGGACTCTTGAAGCCAAAGCAACATTTGAAGATATCAAGAAGGCTATTGATGACGCACCAGTTCTAAACAGTCTTGATAACACTAAATTATTCTACATTTATTCATTTGCCTCTAGCCATACATGCACGGTAATATTAACCCAAAGGAGTGAGCCAAAAGAAGAGAAGCCTATTTCTTTCATGAGAAACCCATTCAAGGATGCTGAATTGAGATATCTAGATGTCAAAAGGTAAGATTTAGCTCTAGTTAAAGCAGTAAATAAGTTTAGGAATTACATCTTGAGAAGTCATGTGATCGGTGTTGCACCTAACTTAGCAGTCAAGTTGTTGTTAATGCAAAATGAACCGAGGGAGAGGAGAGACAAATGGATAACTAATCTACAATAATATGACATGAATATCATCCCCATGAAGCTAGTTCAAGGACAAGCTTTGATGCAGATGATAGTTGAGATAGATCCTGGACTAACAAGTCAATAGTATGTGGTAGATATAGTTCTAAAGGATAATTGGTATGCCAACATAGCTCATTATCTAGTTATAGGAAAATGTCCACCGCAGCTTTGGCATCACAAAGAAGAGATCTAAGTCTCAAAGCACAAAGTTATATGATAAAAGGAGGAATCCTCTTCAAAATAAATCATGAAGTTATTTACTTAAGATGTCTCAACCGTACAGAAGCAGACAATGTGCTACATGAACTCCATGATAAATTTAGAACAACTCATGGATCACATTTGGCCACAATGCACAAAGTCCTAAGAGTTGGGTATTACTAGCCTACTATATTCAAAGACATCAAAACACATCAAACATTGTCATACATGCCAAACCATAGCAAATAGAGAAAGATATGTCACCCAACCGTTGCAACCTTTGATGGAATTTCACTTGTTTGCGCAATGGGGATTGGATTTAATTGGGATGATTAACCTGCCCTCGTCATCTGGACACAGATATGTCCTAACCATCACTGATTACTATACCAAATGGATGAAGGCAACATGCAGTAAATTATGCACCTCAGAAGTGGTAATCAAATTCCTTGAAGATAATATCATCACTAGATTTGGAGTCCCTTTCTACTTGGTATGTGACAATGGCCCTGCATTTGCTTCTTTATTGTTTTCAAATTGGGTATTTGAATATGGTATAATTTTGAAATTCTCATCTAACTATTATCCTCAAGGTAATGGTTTAGAAAAATCTACCAACAAGAACTTATTAAATATTATTAAGAAATTGGTAGAGAAAAACCCTAGGGAATGGAATACCTTACTGAAATATACCTTATGGGTAGATAGAACGAGAGTAAAAGCAACTTTGGGAAACACCCCTTATCAACTAGTGTAAGAAATAGACCCTATTCTACCAATAAATATGAAAATCCCAACCTGACAATTCATTCAAGACTACCTAGGTCTAGAAGATTAAATGGAAGTCAGATTACTACAACTTCCGCACCTAGAAGAAAAAAGAGATAGATCCATTGACCATTTCTCAAAACATCGAGCTATAGTCAAATGACAGTTTGATAAAAGAGCCAAAATCAAAACATTTAAAATATCAGATCTTGTCCTATCTTGGGACAAGACACGTGATAAGAAAGGAGATCATGGAAAATTTGACAAACTATGGATTGGTCTCTTTAAAAATTTTGAGATACTAGGAGACAGTACATACAGGTTAAAAACCTTGACAGGTGAAGATGTTCTTTTACCAGTCAACGATCAATTCTTGAAACATTACTTTTAAGCTCAGTAGTTTTTCGTAGGAACCTTGTATATATTGTACATTTGTATAGTTGTGTGGTTTTGTTGTTTGTTTCTTTTCTTGTTGTCATTGTAGTCACTATTTTGCTAGAAACAAAATAGGGCAAACTACAACCTTAGAAAATAGTGGAATTTCTTGAATTTAGGAAATGACTAAATTTTCTTGCATAAGTTGTAATGTTTTGTGAATAGAGTTTGTCTAATTTATCCTTTGAGAGTATTATTCACCAACAATGACGTGGAACATTCAAGGAATCATAAAATATCCACTCTTAAAATTCTTTCATTTTTCTAGTTCAGTACAGTTAATTCAGTCAGTAGCAGTTTCAGTATTTTGGTTTGCATTCTATCATGGTTTCATTTCAGATCTTGTAAAGATGGACTTAGCATCTAGACACCTTCATGCACATCATATCCAAAATTCAGATCATTTGGATCAAGTACCAAAAAGATATTGCTATCAGAAGATTGATTATTTTCTCATAATAGAGCATCCTAATAGTCTTAGACAAACAGCTAAAGGAGAAGACTTGAAGAGCACTTCCACAACTTGTGGAGCTAAATGACACATCATTCAATGTTGTTTGGGACCTAGATAACCTTCCCTAGG
This sequence comes from Cunninghamia lanceolata, assembly GCA_027924645.1. NCBI lineage: Eukaryota > Viridiplantae > Streptophyta > Pinopsida > Cupressales > Cupressaceae > Cunninghamia > Cunninghamia lanceolata. Next base: position 14,076,757 of record BSBN01000472.1, on the reverse strand, counting down.
ATTTGCACCTTATTTCATTCAATTAAGGAGGAATTCCATATGATTAGGTCTGACCTATCCGTGTAGACACATTACATCTCTTTCATTGAAGTTTGTAGCCATCCTTGGCTGATGCAGAGGATTCCTATGATCTGGAGATGAGATATAATCATGTAATAGATTCTTAGGAAAGTAGTCAATCATATAGAGATAGATAGATAATTTGAGTTCTTTGAGAAGGTGCTTCAAAGCTATATCTTGTGCATACACTATAATTGGAGAATCAGGCCTGTGAGCCCTAATTGTAAGCCCGCATATTGTTGGCATGTTTGTATTTTGAATCTATGATATAGTGAATGACTAAATCTACATTTGTGTCCTATCTTTGAGTTGTTTCCATTGTGTTTACTCTTGTTGTATGGTCTGAACTGTTCACCTAGAGGATCCTCCTAACCGTGACTGTACCAAAAATTATCTAGGTCATCCAAGTAACTCTACTGGGGCTATAGATGCTTGACTAACAATAGAGCAATATTTGGGGGAATTATAGAGATAACCTTGCTGAAGCTATGGATGGTAGACTAGAAGCAAGGATCTATCCAAGATTTGGCTTAAAACATTAAACCAAACTATGGAGCTTAATGAAAATGAATACTACTTTCTTACTTTTCCAAGGAAAGGGAATAAATCAATTGCACACATTTAAATTCCTTTGGAAAACTCATTCACATTGTTGAATACACTCTTCCTTAACTTTAGAGAAAACTTACATTCAATGAAAGTTAGAAATTCTATGGTTAAATCTTCATTTATTTCCTAAATTATTAAAATTTAGTTGTTTTATTTGGTTGCAAGTTGTTGTGTAGTCTCACAACATGCCCCATTTTGCTCCTAGCAAAATAAGGGCCCCAACTTTTGTGGTCGTTGTTTGTTTTGTTTTGGTTATATTATGGCAATATAGGTAAAAGATGTGGAAAACAAGAAATTAACACACCTAATCATAACTACCCCTTGGTAAGATATTAGGGTGAAAGAGCACTAAATTTGAACCTAAGTTGTCTTTGAAGCTCTAGGAAATTCGTTCAAATTCAAAAGTTATGCCCAACTAGATTTGTTGATCTAACCAGACATTTAACCTAATCAGACATCCAATGTCTAGATCTAGAACCTAATGCAAATTTTGTATTATGTACCTATCCTATGTAAGTTATTAGATGGATGGAGATCAAAACATAGGTGGAGTCACCTTTGGAATTTTTTGAAAATACATTGAAATACACAAGTTTTTCCAACTATATGTTTTGGTCAACCAAATATTTTAGTCAAACTAGATATCTAGACTCAACTAGATCATTAAAATGTAAATATCCACATCTAGATAGGCTTAGCGATCCACAACCTGATCTAGATTCCAATAACTACAAATGGAGTGTTGACTAGTCAAACCTGACATTAGCCTCTTATCTGGATATGCCTATCTGAACCCAATCTTCAAAATCATAGCGAGCCACATCCAAATAGAATAAACATCCACATCCAGATAACTCCCATAGTCAAACATCTAGTCAATGCTAGGTCCTAACATCGATACATGATAGGACATGGCAAAAAGAAATCAAAGTTCAAAATTTTAAATTAGTTGTGCATGATGTGCTCCCACTAGTTAACATAAATGCATATCTACCACCCCAGAGTGTTTAATGCACTTTCCCTAATTAGATCTTTTGCCCATTAAAAACAAAAATCGTCCTCATTTTTACTATTACAAAACAATTAAAGAGAAATTTTTACAAAGTGATTAAAAGAGAAAAATTTGTAGAGTGATTAAGGAATTAAATAGAGCATACAACTAACTTGCAGAGTGACCTGCAAGGCGATCTTGAAACAAATATTGTTAACTAGACATCGTGATCGTGACAGTTGAGAGATCTACATATGGTATATATGCATAGGACCATATAAAAGGTGAAAATACATGACGACCTAGTATGTACCAAGGCCCTAATCTTAGTTATGTTTGTAAGTAAAGCTGATTTCAAATGATAATTGTTAAAGATAACTAGATCTATTTTACTAGGCATAGTAGATCCCTGATTATTAATTTTAAATGCACCAGAACCTAGTTTAATGAGAAAGAGGAATGTATATAAATCCCAGATAATCAACTAGGGTAAATTTCATTTTATCTAGATTTATTGTAGGTAAAATAGAAAAAAAACAACTAAAGTGTTGGGAATTAAGGTGTATCAACCTTGCAATTCCTAGCATTTAATATTTAATTGTATATTTATTTATTTTCCTATGTTGTATTTAAGTTTTCACATCCTATTTTGTCATTTAGTGTGAGATGGCATAGTGAGATGTCATTCCACTTGTAATGTGACTTGGATGGACAAGTCAACTCATGAGAATGTAGGCATCTCATTTGAGGTGGCACTAATAAGCCATGTGTCGGCATCTTGTGGCTTGTGTAAGAGGTTATGATGTATGACAAAATCTATGACATGTAAGAGCCAAAAATAGAGATTCCTATGATAGGTGAAGACAAGTGTCATAAAGCATCTTTGCATGTGAGGAAGGCATCTTTGGGTTCCCAAGTTTGACTATGACATGTTGTAAGAGGAATACACTATTATTAGTTAGTTATGATAGACTCTCTTACAGCTATAAGTGTTGAACAAACTAAGATACTGAGAGGGGGGATGAATCAGTATCTAAACAACTTCAAGTCCACTGGAGCAGATTAAAACTTAAGTATTATATCATTAATATAAACATGAAAATCAACACAATACACATCAACACATGACACCAGATATACATGAAAAACCCAAGAAGGGAAAAACCATAGTGAGGATTAACTCACAATATATGAAGCTCAAAATTATAACTTTGTTTTAGGGCTACAACCCAAGGAAGCTACTACTCCCTACTGACTTTATTTTAGGGATACAACCCAAGGAAGCTACTACTCCTTGAAGACTTTATTTTAGGGTCACTCCCAAGGAAGCTACAACTCCTTGTAGACCTTGTTTTAGGGCTACAACCCAAGGAAGCATCTAGTCCTTGAACTGAGAATGAACTTAGAGATGATTATTATATGACAGTCCTTCTACTATCTAAAAAATTGACATTGAAGCACACACCTTTGATTATTATAATTCTGCTTCTTCTGATGATTGGATCAATTAGGCACACTCTTCACTTCCCTCCTATCACAAAAATGTCTTCAAGATGAATCAAGACAACCTCTAATACTTCTACTCTTTCTCCTTCAGTCACACATCACAATGCATATGATATTCATGCTCTTCACTTTGTCATATTTTCATCTTCAAAGTCATACCTTACCTAGACCAACTAGGTTTACAATATATACATGACATTACATTGATTTTCATTAGAAGTTGGCCAAAGATTACAACATGAAACATGCATAGGGTAAGCCTTATCATGAACAACATGCTACTCCAGAAGGAAACACATGCCTTGCAGATTCCAATACATACTTAGTCGGGTCCTAAACATCATTCATATCATCATTCTTCAAGAAATAACATCCGCACATCACACCTATTTGAAATAGGTTGCCCTTAAGTAAGAACACATGAAGCTTGTGGCACAACTGTACACATAGAAGATTAAACATTACTTGTGGTACACCAAATCAGTAGATACTTTACAAAAGAATGCAATGAACCTCTCTGAACATGTTCACAAAGTTTTATTAACAAATCTTCACATCCAGAAGAGTGTGAAGTGTTCTAACAAGTCTTCATCACCATTTTACTCTGCCAAAACATAGACTAGAACTCTATCACACATAAATTTTATTACTAAAAGGTATACAAACTTTATTTCTTGGATATAACATTTTCACATCATACTGAAATTAGATACTAAACCATAGGATCATACTTGCAAATGTGGAGGAATGCAGAGTAATTTCCCAATAAGTCTCCTAGATAGATTTATGTGGTAGAAGTCTTCATCGCTTTCTGGAGATCAAAACCTACTTGTGTTCTTGTGACAATTCATGTAGACATAGAAACATACATGTTTTAGTGCTTTTAATTCCCATATTGATACATCTTCTTAATGCTTCTAATTCCCATCTTAATGTCTTCTTTATGCTTCTAATTCCCATCTTAATATGTTTCCTTGATGCTTCTAATTCCCATCTTAATATAACTTCATACTCAACTCTACAATTTTCCAAGGCATGACATCCAACCATGAACTTCAGTAACCACCTTACATTCAACATGACATCCAAACATGAACTTCAGTAACCACATTACTCAACATCACATCCAACCATGAACTTTAGTAATCAAATTGCATTCAACATGACATCCAACCATGAACTTCAGTAACCACATTTTATTCAACATGAAGTAACCATATTACATTCAACATGACATCCAACCATGAACTTCAGCAACCATATCACATCAACAATGTATTAAGCAATCCAAACTAAGTGTTGACATCAATGACAACTACATCACAGCCTTAGGTATCATATGTGCAACAATATCCCCCTTTGGAATTGATGGAAAAACATACCTAAACATTCTTCCCCTTTGACATCAAGGACAAAAGGTAACAATCTCTTCTTTTTCAGTTTTCCTTGTCAGTAATAACTACTACCTACTCCCCTTGAGAGGTAGCCACCATAAGTCCAAGAAAAATAATATAGCATGAGCTCCCCCTGGAAAGATGCACCACTATGCATCTAGCAAGAAGGAGGGGCAATTACCCCTAACCTCTGCTGGAGATCCTCAAAAGTGTCCTTTGCAAGAGCCTTTGTGAAAATATATGTAATTTGATCCTTTGTTGGAACATATTCCACCCTTACTTCCTTATCTGTAACCTTCTCTCTCCAAAAGTGATACCTGATTGCTATATGCTTGGTTCTAGAATGCATCACTTGATTCTTGGAAATATTGATAGCACTTGTATTATCACACAAAATAGGATTAGGCTCATCATACAATACCTTGATATCCTTCAGGGTTTGTTTCATCCACAATACTTGTGTACAACATGATGATGTTGCAATATACTCTACCTTACTAGTTGATAATGACACTGAATCTTGCTTCTTGATCTGCCATGAAACCAATTTGCTTCCTAAAAAGAAAGCACCACCACTTGTACTTCTTCTATCATCAACACAACTAGCCCAAACAGCATTAGTGTAGGCACTTAGATCAAAGTCATTACCTCTTGGATACCATAAGCCATAATTTGGACTTCCCTTCAAGTATCTGAATAGTCTTTTCATTGCCTTCTCACGTGTTTTCTTGGGATTAGCTTGATATCTAGCAACCACACATATTGTATGCATGATATTAGGTCTATAAGTAATCAAGTACAACAATCCTCCAATCATAGATCTATTGGAAGTCTGATCAACCTCCAGAGACTCATCCTCCTTGCTCAAGTGACATTTAGTAACCATGGGAGTACTCACTGAGTTAGAGTCCTCTATACCAAATTTATTCAACATCTCTTTTACATACTTAGCTTGAGAAATGAAGATACCATCATCTAGTTGAACAATTTGAAGTCCAAGGAAGAAAAACATCTCACCAATCATAGATATCTCAAACTCTTTTTGCATCTCCTCTACAAACCTCTTACACATATCATCATCTCCACCAAAGATGATGTCATCAACATACAGTGCAACTATCAATATCATATCTCCTTCTTCCTTGATGTAAATATTTCTATCTATAGTACCTTTCTTAAAGCCTTGCTAAAGTAAGTACTTATCCAACCTAGCATACCATGCTCTAGGTCCTTGCTTGAGACCATACAAAGATTTCTTTAGTCTACACACCATGTTCGGATCTTCTAATATCTGAAAACAATTTGGTTGCTCAATGTAGACTTCCTCCTCTAGATCACCATTCAAAAACATTGACTTGGAATCCATCTGATAAACCTTAAAGTTCTTGTGAGTAGCTAGAGCAAGAAACATCTTGATTGCTTCTATCCTAGTTACTGGAGGATAGGTCTCCTCAAAGTCAATGCCTTCAACTTGTTAACATCCTTTACACACCAATCTTGCTTTGTTCCTTACAACTTCATCTTCTTCATTCATCTTGTTTTGGAGCACCCACTTTGTTCCTATAACATTCTTGTTGGTTGGTCTGGGAACTAATTTCCATGTCCGATTCTTCTTAATCTAATTCAATTTTTCTTCCATTGCCTTTATCCATTCATCATCTTTACTAGCATTAGAAAAAATTTTGGGTTCTACCTTTGATAATAGACACAATTTTACTTGCTCATATGCTTTTGTAAGACTTTGCTTGGTCAACACACCTTTATCCTTGTCCCCAATGATTTGATCTGCTAAATGATTCTTCTGAACATACTTTGTATGACTCTTGGGTATCTGCACTGGTTCTTGCTCCTTTTCTTCCTTCTATTTTTCTTCTTCTTTTTCAGTGCATGGAAAAATATCAGATCTGAAGTCCTCTAGTTCTTGTGACATATGATACAAATCTTAATCTACTTTGACATTTGTGCTTTCAATCATCTTCCCCAATCTCTTGTTGTAGTATCTATAGGCCTTACTTCTAGTTGAGTAACCAAGAAAGATCCCTTCATCACTTCTTGAATCAAACTTTCCTAGGTCTTCTTCATCTCTTCTAATATAGCATTTGTTGGCAAAGATCCTAAAGTATTTGACAGTAGGAGGTCTTCCATACCATAGCTCATAAGGGGTTTTAGTGCTATTAACCCTCAACTATACTTTGTTAGTCAAATAGACAGCAATGTGAACTACTTCCTTCCAGTACATGTCAAGCATATTTGCATCCTTCAATATTGCCCTAGCCATCTTTTGCAAAGTCCTATTCTTCCTTTCCACTGCCCCATTTTGCTAAGGGGTCCTAGGAGTTGACAGATGGCTCCTAATACCATGATCTTCATAAAACTTATCAAATTCATTTGAAGTAAAGTCACCTCCTCTATCAGACCTCAAGTACTTGATCTTAGCATCCATTTCATTCTCAACTATAGCTTTAAAAATCTTGAACCAGTCAAAGGCTTTTGATTTTTCTCTTAAGACAGTAACCCAGGTCATTCTAAAATAATCATTAATAAGCAACATGAAATACCTTTCACCTTGTTGACTCTTTACACTTGTAGGGCCACATAGGTCAATATGAATTAGCTCCAATGGCATTGTTGAAGAGTAATCCTTTCTCTTGAAACTTTTCTTTGTCTTCTTTCCTATTTGACATTCCTTGCACAATGTGTTTTTAGGCTTGGTTATCTTGGGAATATCTCTCACCACATGAATAGAGTTGATCTTTACCATATTATCAAAGTTGATGTGTCCCATTCTCTTGTGCCACAACCAACACTCACTGGATTGAGCCAATAAGCATGTTTTTCCATTTACATCCTTCATATGATAGATGTCACCATATGACTTGATGCCTTCATTTTGGGCCCTGCCTTCCTAATTTCACAACGTTTGGCATGAAAGGTAAGGTTGTATCCTTTACTACACATCTAATTGACACTAAGAAGATTGTTCTTTAGCCCTTTGACATAGAGAACATCCTCAATCTTGTTCTTCCCATCAATAGTTATAGCACCATTTCCACAGATTTGTGTTGACTCATCACCACCAAATTTAATAGCTCCACCATTCCACTTCTCAAGCCCATAAACTTCTCCTTGTCACTAGTCATATGATTGGAGAAACCACTATCAATTACCCAAGCCTTGGATTCTTCTTTTTCATGAAAGGTAGTCCATACAACCATTGATCTATCATTGTTTTGGTTAGCTTGCAAGGTATCCATCTTTACACATTTTTCAATATCATCCCTTTTATTACCAATATTCAAGGCCATGAAAAGTGTTTCATCATTTGAATCATCATGATCCTCATCTTCTAAATAACAACTGCTCTCTATGGAATACAGGCTTCTTTTGAACTTGTCTTTCTTGTTACCACCCTTTAATTCTTTAAAAGGACATTTATAAGAAAAATGACCAATCTTTCCACAATTGAAACATTTGAAAGGTAACTTACCTCTATATTTGTCTGTGCCTTTCTTTAGGGTTCTTACAAAGTTCTCTTCTACTTCATCAAGGTCATCATCTTGATCAGTTGTTTCATCTCCTGTACTTGCTTTGAATATAGTCTCCTTCTTTAGAGCACATTTGTCAAATTCTCTCATTTCAAAGGTTGTGAGAGAGCCAAACAATTGATCTAATGTATATATATCCAAATCCTAAGTCTCCTAAATAGTAGATACCTTATGACTATAAGATTTGGGAAGAGTTCTCAATACCTTCTTCACAATTTCATCTTCTTTCACTTCACCACCAAGAACCGTGATGTCATTAACTATTTCATCCACTTAGATCATATAAATGGCAATGTCTTCATCTTCTATCATTCTCAGGGTTTCAAATTTTCTCTTGAAGATTTGCATCTTGGCTTGCTTCACTTTTCTATCTCCTTCATAAATGCTTTCAAGTTTTACCCAGACATCCTTAGTAGATTTGTAACTCATTACCTTTAGAAGTTTTGTATTTTTCAGTCCACTCATGATAGTGCTCTTTTCCTTGGCATTATTATCATACAACCTAATCTCATCAGCATTTGTAGGCTTAGAACCAGGAGTAATGTAATCCTTCACAATAGCTTGCCATACACAAAACCCTAGAGAAGATAGATAGTTTTCCATCCTTAGCTTCCAAAAGGAATAATTTGTTCCATCAAGCATAGGTACCTTGTGAGATCCATTAGGAGCCATCCCAGACCTTCCTCAAGTGGTTAAGTTGCTTTTGAGTAACTTGGCTCTAATACTAGTTGTTGAACACACCAAGATACTGAGAGAGGGGGTGAATCAATATATAAACAACTTCAAGTCCTCCAGAGTAGATTAAAACTTAAGTATCACAACATTAATATAAACATGAAAGATCAACACAATACACATCAACACATGGCACCAAATATACGTGGAAAACCCAAGAAGGGAAAAACCACAGTGAGGATTAACTCACAATAGATGAAGCTCAAAATTACAACTTCGTTTTAGGGCTACAGCCTAAGGAAGCTACTAATCCCTACTGACTTTGTTTTAGGACTACAACCCAAGGAAGCTACTACTCCCTGAAGACTTTGCTTTAGGATCACTCCCAAGAAAGCTACAACTCCCTGCAGACTTTGTTTTAGGGGTACAACCCAAGGAAGCAATTACTCCCTGAACTGAGAATGAACTCACAGATGATTATAGTATGATAGTCCTATTGTTTGAAAAACTGACATTGAAGCACACACCTTTGATGATTGCAATTATGCTTCTTCTAAAGATTGGATCAATTAAGCACACTCTTCACTTCCCTCCTATGACAAAAATGTCTTCAAGATGAATCAAGACAACTAATACTTCTTCTGTTTCTCTTGTAGTCACACATCACAATGCATATGATATTCATGCTCTTCACTCTATCATATTTTCATCTTCACAATCATACCTTACCTAGATCAACTAGGTTTACAATATATACATGAAATTACATTGATTTCATTACAAGTCAGCCAATACAACAAGAATATTACATTTTACAAGTTGGCCAGAGATTACAACATGAAACATGCATAGGGCAAGCCCTATCATGAAAAACATGCTACTCTAGAAGGAAACACATGCCTTGCAGATCCCAATACATGCTTAGTCTAGTTGATGCAGAGCACGTAGTGAAGTGATGAAAATAGGTCAAAATGAGGAACTATTGCTGTGGTTGAACCTTTGAACCGCATGAACCATTGAACCTTCAACTATCGGTTCAATATACTCCCATCGCCTAGATTTAAATGTTGTCGGTAACTATCAATTGAACCGTTGAACCTCTTGAACCCATTTATGCCTCGTTGAACCAGCGGATCAAATGGACCTTAGTATCTCATTGAACCTGCTGAACTCGTTGAACCATTGAACCTTTGAAATGGTTCAACCGTTGGTTCAATGATCAATAACACCTACTACTATTGGCCAACCTAGAATTCCTTCGGCCGATGCACCACTTACTCTGATGAACCAACGAACCTGTTGAACCTTTGAACCTTTGAACTGGTTCAACCATAGGTTCAACCAAATGCTTTCCGCCGTCTCAAAGATTCTTTCGAAGGTTCTTCTCACACCGATACTTCCAACTTCAAACATGCATTGTTTAACCTCTTCTCACCAGTCACTCATTGTATCTCCACTCGTTTTGACCGCTACAGTCGGTTGTCGCTTGTATTGAATGTCACTCGCATACAATTGTGATCTACACACAGGTTTTCCTCAACATACAATTACAGGATATACACAAAATGTATATTCACCTATAATTGTAATATACACAGGAAATATATCTCCAGTGAAACAATGCCAAATCTTATGTCAAGAACATCCTCTACAACCAAACTCGTAGTCTTTAATCTGTTGAATCCTAGCACATAGAGATGCTAGGCTCTCTACTGCGACAACTCTTCCAGAGATTGGATCCTCTGTTCCATTCCACCAGAAACACGAAGAAAAAGAAAATAAAATAGAAAACTATGTTAGGGTCCATTCCGCTGATTTCAAAGAAATTCACCAGTGGAATGGTCTCAATCTTGCATCTTTGACAACAAAAAACTAGATTATACATAGAACACTTCGATACAGAAAATAAACACAGAACAATTCGGCACATAGGAAATTTACATAGAACACAGAACTTGTAAACACAACTGACAGAATTTATATTTCTTCAATCAAACTTTTTCCTCTTCCCTTCTCCTCTTCAAAAAATGTGTTTATATCTCTCCTCATTCAGTTCCAATCAAAACACTAGAAGTTGGAGTCATTACAACTTCCAACCGGAATACCAAAACTTTAACTAATCACAAGACACATGTTTGGCATACGACATGACTTAAACACATCAACAAGACACCTAAACATAACACACTTGATTTAAACATCCACATACCCCAATTGCCCAAGATGTTCAAATTAGCTTATCAGGATGCCAAATTTGTAACAATGGTTCACATGATGGGGTTTTCATTACAAACATGAAATCACAACACAAGTCCTATAGGACAACATGAACAAACATAGGAATGCATAAAATATGATAACATATTAATACCTTAGTCTTCTCCCTTAGATGCATATTTGTCTTGTTAAAGGGGTGCCCCTGCACCATACTCCCCTGGGGAAGAAATCTCAAGCCCACTTGAGATGAGAGTCTGAAGGTCTGCACCATGGTTTGTGATCTGATCTTTAGTCATCCAAACTACCTCTGAGTCAGGTTTCTCCTGCCACGCCACCAAGTACTCCATATACTCTTTGTTCCTTGTTTTCTTTGTCACTCTTGAGTCTAAGATCTTTTTCAATTTTGGTGGATAATGCTTAGGAATATCATCATCTGCTGTACTCTGCAATGGTTCTTGTTCTACATCTGCATTATGCTTGTATGGAGTTAAATCACATACATTGAATATGGGTGAGAATCCAAGATCAGGAGTGAGTTGGATCTCATAAGCATTTTGCCCACACTTCTTCAAAATCTGACATGGTCCAATCTTCCTCTGCATGAGCTTGGTATGTTTAACTTTTGGGAGCCTCTCCTTCTTCAAATTAACCCACACCAAATCTCCAACATCAAATTGTACATCTTTCTTCTTCTTATCAGCATATGCTTTGTACTTCAATGTAGTTTGTTGGAGTTAGGTTTTGACTTGATCATGTACCTCTTTAATGGATGATGCAAAAGCTTCTCCATCTGCACTAATAGACTCTCCTATAGGAAGATCTCTTAATTCCAAAATACCCCTTGGATGAATGCCATACACCACCTGGAAAGGTGACTTCCCTATACTCCTATTGATGGTGTCATTGTAGGAGAATTCTGCTTGTGGTAGGATGTTATCCCACTTCTCTCCATGCTGCCTTGTGAAACACCTTTGCAGATTTCCCAATGAATGGTTAACCACTTCAGTCTAACCATCTATTTGAGGATGGTAGGTTGATGAGAAGGATAAGTTGGTTCCAAGCTTCCTCCAAAGAGTCCTCCAAACGTGGCCAATAAATTTCACATCTCTATCTGACACTATGCTCAATGGCAATCCATGTATTCTCACTATCTCTTTGAAAAATAGATCTGCAACATATGAAGCATCACAAGTGGTTTTGCATGGCAAGAAGTGTGCCATTTTACTAAATCTATCTACTACAACAAAAGCACTGTCATATCCCTTCCTTGTCCTAGGCAAACCTAATACAAAGTCTATGCTTATGCTCTCCCATGGCCTAGAAGGAATGGGTAGTGGCTAATACAAGCCTGCATTAGTTGATCTCCCTTTTGCTTTCTGGCATATTACACATGCCTCCACAAATCTCCTCACATCTGACTGTAATTTGGGCCAATAGTAATGCCTCTTCACCAAATCAAGAGTTTTATCTGGACCAAAATGTCCTGCCATGGCCTCACAATGCTTCTCCCTAATGATATTCAGCCTCATAGAACACTGTGGAATGCACAACTGTCCACCTTTGAAAAGTAATCCATCTTGGATCAGAAATTTAGAGAACTCAACATGATATTTGTCACCAAAGGAAGTACATACCTTGTAGATCTCTCCAAAGTCTCCATCAGCATCATACATGGCCTTCAAAGAGTCAATGCCAACACTCTCCAATTGGATCTGATTTATGGTTAGAGCCGTCCTGCTCAAAGCATTTGCTACCTTGTTCTTGACACCTTTCTTGTGCTTGAGTGTGAAGGTGAAAGCTTGCAAAGTCTCCACCCACTTCATATGCCTATGGTTCGGGTTTTCTTGACTATGTATGAAACTAAGGGCCTGATTATCTGTGAATACTATGAATTATTTGGGCATCAAGTAAAGCCTCCACTTTTTGAGTGACTGTACTAGAGCATACATCTGCAAATCATATGATGAGTACCTTTTCTTTGCATCATTTAGTTTCTCACTGAAAAATGCAATAGGCCTACCTTCTTGACTGAGTACTGCCCCAATTGCCATGTGGCTTGCATCACATTCTACTTGGAAAATCTTGTTGAAGTTAGGAAGTGTAAGGATTGGCTGCTCTGCCACCTTCTTCTTCAATGTTTCAAATGAATCATTTGCCTCCTTTGTCCAAGTGAACCTACACTTCTCTCCTCCTTTTATGGTGTCAAGCATGGGTGCACAAACATGACTAAACCCCTTTATAAACTTCCTATAGAAGGTTGCTAACCCATGGAAACTTCTAACTTCATTCATGGTTCTAGGAGTTGGCCAAGACAATATAGCACTTACCTTCTCTTGATCCATTTTCAGTCTTCCCTGTGAGATGACAAAACCCAAATATATGATCTCCTCCTATATGAACAAACACTTCTCTAGGTTGATCATTAGCTGCTCTTCATGTAACCTTTTGAGGACCAAGTCTATATGTTTGAGGTGCTCTTCCCTTGTATTACTGAAAATCAGGATGCCATCTAGGTATACTATGAAAAATTTGCCTATGAATTCCCTCAAAACCCCATTCGTCAACTTCATAAAGGTACTAGGGGCATTGGACAAACCAAAAGTATGACCTTCCACTCATATAACCCCTCATTTGTTTTAAATGCAGTTTTCCATTCATCTCCTGGCCTAATCCTAATTTGATGATAGCCACTCTTTAGATCTATTTTTCTAAAATATTTTGCACCCCCCAAGCAATCAAGCAAATCTTCTATTCTAGGGATTGGGAACCTATACCTGATTGTTATTTTGTTGATAGCCCTTGAATCAGTACAAAGTCTCCAAGTGCCTTCCTTCTTTGGTGCTACGACAACCGGTATTGCACATGGGCTTAAACTCTTGCCAATTAGGCCTGTCTCCAACAATTCCTCAATCTACCTTGCTACCTCTACATTCTATTTTGGGGTAAGCTTGTATGTTGCCTTGTTTGGAAGTGTAGATCCTAGGATCAGATCTATGTAATGGCTGATGTCCCTTATAGGTGGTAGGGATCTTGGCATTCCATTAGCGATGATGCCTTTGTACTTGTCTAATAGCTCTTGGACAGTCAGATCTATGAACCTTTGCCTCTTCTCTCCCTTGACTTCCTGCTGCTGTTCCTTGTTTGCTTTCAGGCATGGAATTAGAGCATATGCAACTGCATCTTCTTCCACTATCTCTTTCATGAATTGTTTGCCTTCTACCATCATCACCTTAACTTCTTTCCCCTTTGATTCCTCCTCATTCTCCATCAATGGTAGCAACTCTATCACCTTACCATCCTTGGTGATTGAATATGTGTTCCTAACTCCATCATGGTGTGCTTTCAAGTCATATTGTCATAGTCTTCCAAATAGGAGATGGCAAGCATCCATCTTGGTAATGTTAAAGAATAATCTGTCCTTGTATGTTCCAATTTGAAATTCTACCCAAGCCTGCTCTTCCACAACTATCTGCTGACCTTGGGTGAGCCATGAGACCTTGTATGGGCATCGATGTGGTAATCTTCTAAGCTTAAGCTTTTCTATCATTTCAATGGACACAAAATTTCCAGTGGATCTGGAGTCAATCAGAACTTTACATAGCTTTCCTCCTGCCTTGCAAGTAGTTCTGAAGAGAGACTTCCTTTGTGGGGGTTCTTTGTCAAGCACCTTCATGGTGGTGATTGCTCTCCTCATCATCAAAGCTTCTCCTTTCTTAGGATATCCATAACTGTCAGGAGCATTCACACTTTGAAAAGTGTTTGAGCTTGTTACACTTTGACAATCAAACTCTTGGATCAGATTTGTCCTCCTTTCTCCCATTGAACTTGTTGTCTTTTCTGGACATCTACTGGCTATGTGGCCTTCTTGATTGCAATTGTAACATCTGAGAGGTCATCTGCCTTGAGATCTCCCTCTAAATGGTGGTCTTCTACTCCTAAAATTTCCTCTTTGATTATAACTTCCCCCTTGAGTTTGACTGTTGTCTCCTTTGTTGTTCTCTTGATTGTATTCACCTTGGTGTCCAAATCCATTTCCTCTACCTCTAAAAGGACTTCTTCCCCCTCTTTGTTGTCTCCCTCTTCCTCTACTGTTCTGCTCTTGTCTTCTCTTTAATTTCTCTTCCACCTTGAGTGCCAATTGGTAGCACTTTTGGACTGTATCTTGGTTATGCAGATTTAAATCTTCTTGGATGGCAAACCTCAATCCATTGAGGTACCTTGCCACCTTCTCATCCTCACCTTCCTTTACCTTTGCCTTGACACATGGCTTCATGAACTCTTCAGTGTATGTACTGACATCTAACTCCTTCTGCTTCAAATTTTGTTTCCTCTTCTGTAATTGGATGTTGTAATTCAATGAAACATACGCTTCCTTCACTAAAGCCATCATCTTCTTCCAAGTAGCAACTCTATTCTTTCCCTCTTTCCCCCTGTCATCTTGGATGAATGTCCACCAAGTTAGTGCAGCCCCTTTCATTTTGGATTGGGCCATCTTCACCCTTTGGTGTTATGGTATCTCCTCGGTCTCAAAGAAATTATTCAAGGAGTCAATCCACTCCATCACTGAATCAGGATCCATTTTGCCTGTAAACATAGGCAGGTCTAGTTTCATATCCATGGTCCTTCTCTCCATGGATTTGAGGGCATTTAGTAAGGGTCTCTGGTCTACAGGAACCTCCATCTCTTCGTGCCTAGGGATCATCTATTCATCCCCATCTTCTTCATCACCAAAATCTTCTTCTCCCTTCTCTACTTTTTCCCTCAACTTCTCTAACTCATTTGTCAAGGCCTGATTCTGAGCCCGAACTACTTTGCTCTCTACCAATTGTTTCTTCACTAGAACAACCAACTCATCATTGGTCATCTTCGCTAGGTACTCTTGTGACCCCTCTTTGTTTGACATCTTGTCTTCTTCTTCTACCCAAAGGATACTCCTTTGCTCTGATACCACTTGATGCAGAGCACATAGCGAAGTGATGAAAACAAATCAAAATGCTAAACTATTTCTGTGGTTGAACCTTTGAACCACATGAACCATTGAACCTTCAACTATCAGTTCATTATACTCCCATCGCCCAGATTTAAATGTTGTCGGTAACTATCAATTGAACCATTGAACCTCTTGAACCCATTTGCACCTTGTTGGACTGGCAGATCAAATGGACCTTAGTATCTTGTTGAACCCACTGAACTCATTGAACCATTAAACCTTTGAACCGGTTCAATCATTGGTTCAATGATCGATAACACCTACTACTATCGGCCAACCTAGAATTCCTTCAACTGATGCACCACTTACTCTGATGAACCAATGAACCTATTGAACCTTTGAACCGGTTCAACCAAATGCTTTCCGCTGTCTCAAAGATTCTTTTGAAGGTTCTTCTCACACCGATACTTCCAACTTTGAACATGCATTGTTTAACCTCTTATCACTGGTCACTCATTGTATCTCCACCCATTTTGACCGCTACAGTCGGTCGTCACTTGTATCGAATGTCACTCGCATACAACTATGATCTACACATAGGTTTTCTTTAACATACAATTGTAGGATATACACAAAATGTATATTCGCCTACAATTGCGATATACACAGGAAATATATCTCCAGTGAAACAATGCCAAATCTTATGTCGAGAACATCCTCTACAACCAAACTCATAGTCTTTAATCTGTTGAACCCTAGCACATAGAGATGCTAGGCTCTCTACTGCGACAACTCTTCCAGAGATTGGATCCTCTATTCCATTCTGCCAGAAACACGAACAAAAGGAAAATAAAATAGAAAACTATGTACAGGGTCCATTCCACTAATTTCAAAGAAATCCACCAGTGGAATGATCTCAATCTTGCATCTTCGACAACAAAAAACTAGATTATACACAGAACACTTCAATATAGAAAATATACGTAGAACAATTCGGCACACAGGAAATTTACATAGAACACAGAACTTGTAAACACAACTGACAAAATTTCTATTTCTTCAATCAAACTTTTTACTCTACCCTTCTCTTCAAAAAATGTGTTTATATCTCTCCTCATTCAGTTCCAACCGAAACACCAGAAGTTGGAGTTGTTACAGCTTCCAACCGGAATACCAAAACTCTAACTAATCACACGACACATGTTTGGCATATGACATGACTTAAACACATCAACAAGACACCTAAACATAACACACTTGATTTAAACATCCACATACCCCAATTACCCAAGATGTTCAAATTAGCTTATCATGATGCCAAATTTGTAACACTGGTTCACATGATGGGGTTTTTATTACAAGCATGAAATCACAACACAAGTCCTACAGGACAACACGAACAAACATAGAAATGCATAAAATATGATAACATATTAATACCTTAGTCTTCTCCCTTAGATGCATATTTGTCTTGTTAAAGGGGTGCCCCTACACCACCGGTCCTAAACATCATTCACAACATCATTCTTCAAGGAATAACATCTACATGTCACACCTATTTGAAATAGGTCACCCTTAAGTAAGAACACATGAAGCTTGTGGCACAACTGTACACATAGAAGATTAAACATTACTTGCGATACACCAAATCACTAGATGCTTTACAAAAGTATGCAATGAGCCTCTCTAAACATGTTCACAAAGTTTTATTGACAAATATTCACATCTGGAAGAGTGTAGAGTATTCTAACAAGTCTTCATCACCATTTTACTTTGCTAGAACATAGATTAGAACTCTATCACACATAAACTTAATTACTGGAGGTATACAAACTTTATTTCTTGGATATAACATCTTCACAACATACTAAACATAGATACTAAACCACAGGATCATATCTCCAAAAGTGAAGGAATGCAGAGCAATTTCCTAAGAAGTCTCCCAGACAACTTTCTGTGGCAGAAGTCTTCATCACTTTCCAAAGATCAAAACCTACTTGTGTTCTTGTGACAATTCATGCAGACATAGAAACATACATTTTAGTGCTTCTAATTCCCATATTAATATGTCTTCTTGATGCTTCTAATTCTCATCTTAATATGTCTTGCCGATGCTTCTAAATCCCTTCTTAACTTGTTTTCTTGATGCTTCTAATTCCCATCTTAATATAACTTCATACTCAACTCTGCATTGATTGAGGCATGACATCCAACCATGAACTTCAGTAACCACATTACATTCAACATGACATCTAATAATGAAATTCAATAACCACATTCCATTCAACATGACATCCAACCATGAATTTTAGTAACCACGTTGCATTCAACATGACATCCGACCATTAACTTTAGTAACCACATTATATTCAACATGAAGTAACCATATTACATTCAACATGACATCCAACCATGAACTTTAGCAACCATATCGCATCAACACTCTATCAAGTAGTCCAAACTAAGTGTTGACATCAATAACAACCACATAACAACCTTAGGTATCATATGTGCAATAGTAAGTGTTGCCATGTATTATGGATTCTATGACAACCTTTAAGATGTGTAAGAGTATTTGTCATAGTCTATTCTTGGTTGGAGCACTCCATCTTGGGAAAGTCAAAATTACAGGTTATGATGGATGTAAGGAGGTTGTATGCATGTTGAACAAGTGTCCTAAGGTGTTGGAAATTGACCATGATGCCAAGTTGGATGCCCACCTCTAGAAGCTTCACATGTTGGCCTTGAAACTCAATAAATACATGTGCTTGGCGCATTAGATGTATGGTTCATTTGTAGGTACCAAAATGCTATCCAAATTTCTCTAGAATTGACATCTTGGGAACTCCTAAAGGAACTTGCATTGCAAGTGTATTGTAATCAATATTTGATTTGTTAATACATTGTACAGGTTTTGGCCTATGGGGTTTTTCACCCAAAAGGGTTTTCCCCATGTATATCATGTGTCTTTGTTCTTGTATTTGATGTTTGATTAATCTCTCTCTTAATGTACAACACATATTTGTAACTGTAAAGGATTTAAAAATTTGCATAACTCTCCCCTCATTAGTTTGGTGTAGGAAGCTATTATGCATACCTTGCTTCCTTTCATAAAGGATTTAGAAGAGGAATTCAAGTCAACCTGATATACCACCAAAATATGGCCAAGGTTTGGCATCATCTCAGATACCAACATGGGGCATGTGGACCTGGGAATGTTTGAATAGAAAATTATGGCTCCTAATGCAAGTTTGGTTGCACAAAATATCTTGAGCAATAGGTTATATAGGGAAGCTAGTTTCCTAGTCTCAATTTAAGGGTAGGAGCTAGTTATCCATTGTATCTTGAATTATGACATCCAAAGTCGAAGGGTAGTCAATCAAGGCAGGGTATATGGTGACCTTTCCCCAGATAGCATTGCCAACACCTTCAGCCTACCCATGCAGCCATAGAAGAACAAGTTCGAGAAGGATAGGTTCATTGTAGAGTATGCAGTAGGAGAGGATGCAACCAGGAAAATCATGTTCACACCCTAGTTGGCTCATACGCCTAAGGCAATTTGCAAGATGCCTAAGAACCTTTATAGAAATGACTTATGTGATGAAGTCAAATACATGATCAACGTGCTAAGTAGGATGTTGGGCTTGAAAGAGTCAGGGACATTTCGGCCCTAGATATTCATCCCCATCTGGATGGTCAAAGAAAACCTAGGAATGCTACATTGGGCGCAGGTTACAAGTGACAACATTCAAATGCAGATAATCACATTCAAGAAGAAAAGGTCATTCTTCATGACCTCATACATGGTGTATTCCTATGCAATCTGGTCCCAGTTTAGTGGATTGGAGAAGGTAGGCAAATTGGGCAATTAGCCAGGAGAAATCTTGGTATACCAATACTACCCACAACTAGAGTGGAAAAAATCCTATTTGCATTATAGAAGGGTCAATGACACCTTCTACATGTGGTTGGTCCATATGATAGAAGGAGACTAAGCCAAGATGATATCTACAAATGCAACAACTATAATAGACGCACATGGGAGTTGGTTTATCCAATTCCCCACATTTACATAAATCACGATGGAGGGATTTATTGGGCATCCTCATATGTTGCAGAGATACCCAATAGACAACATGGTCCTAATGGAAATGGCAACGTAGATAGTGGAGCCTTATGAGGCTTACCAGGAAAAGAACAATAGAGGGAATATAGATTTACCAATTAACATAGGTTGGTATCGATGTCAGGTTTTGGTCCAACCAAAATGCTGTGAAACATAAATTTAGTTATATAACCTACAACCATTCTACTTGAAAAGGAAGTTTGACCCCTATAATAGAATGGAGAAATATGTTAACACAAAGGATCAACATGAACCCCATGTTGAAGATTATTGGGTTGACTGTATGGATGAGAAGGAGGTGAGAAAGAGAAAATACTAGAGGCTGACATTGAAGCAGATGAGGACATTGGAGACCCATGATGTACCTCCTCAAGTAAAGGAGCATGATTAGGTTATCCTACATCCTAGTTACACAGCAACAAAATATATAATGAGACCCTACCAGATCCAAACTAGTCACAACCAAAGGAGACATCTGTTAATGTCATAACTAAACCAATTCTGGATGTGATCCAAACATGGTTAAATATGTACATCCAGGCATTGAAGGCAAAAGGGGTAGTTGTCACCTACCCCAACAAGAAAGGGAAGAGGAAGTGTCGAACTCCATTACTAACCAATACATTAATGCAGAAAGAACATGTACACTACTCAATAGACCAACAAATCATATATCAAGCAACCTACTAGTTATATAATGTGTTACATTTACATTGTCAAACTAGGGAATCATAATCTTCTTGGATGATTCCTATACTATGTGTACAGTTAAGGATTCCTAAGTTTTAGTCTAGAGGCTGTGTAAAGGGAATCATCTACCTAAAGGAAACACAATTCAATTACAAAGACGTACAATATTCTAAGTAAGCAGGAATGATAGAAAATAACTAAGTTCATTCAACACAGTAGTAATCAAATGATCCTATGGAACTTTTAAATAAAAGAACAACAAACAATTGGTTCAGTCGGTGATCACCTTGACTCAATAAGACTTATAGCATAAATTACCAAAGCCTAACTATTTCTCATTACTCATTACAACATACATCAATCACACAGAGATAAACATACAATTGTAAACTAAACATATAAACAAAGTGGAGAGATACAGTACCTCAAGTGGCCTGCTTGAGTAACCCTGATCCCAAGAAATCTATCTGAATCTCTACTATATCTTTGTAATCATTGACATAACTCAAAACATATATTCTTTTATTGAATGCTGAAGGATTTAGAAGAGGATTTCAAGTCAACCCAATATACCACCAAAATATGGCTATTGGCATCATCTCAAATATCAACATGGGGCATGTGGACCTGGTAATGTTTGAATAGAAAATCATGGCTCCTAATGCAAGTTTGGTTGCACAGAATATCTTGAGCAATAGGTTATATAGGGAAGCTAGTTTCCTGGTCTCAATTTAGGGGCAAGAGCTAGTTATCCATTGTATCTTGAATTACGACATCCATAGCCGAAGGGTAGTTAATCAAGGTAGGGTATATGGTGACCTTTCCCTAGATAGCATTGCCAACACCTTCAGCCTACCCATGCAGCCATAGATAACCAAGTTTGAGAAGGATAGGTTCACTATAGAGTATGCGGTAGGAGAGGATGCGGCCAGGAAAATCATGTTCACATTCTAGTTGGCTCATATGCCTAAGGCAATTTACAAGATGCCTAAGAACCTTTATAGAAATGACTTATGTGATGAAGTCAAATACATAATCAACGTGCTAAGTGGGATGTTGGGCTTGAAAGAGTTAGGGACATTTCAGCCCTAGATGTTCATCCCCATTTGGATGGTCAAAGAAAACCTAGGAATGCTACATTGGGTGCAGGCTACAAGTGACAACATTCAAATGCAGATAATCACATTCAAGAAGAAAAGGTCATTCTTCATGACCTCATACATGGTGTATTCCTATGCAGTCCGGTCCTAGTTTAGTGGATTGGAGAAGGTGTTGTTATATGGAGCCTAATCAGACTCGGAGGTTATATTTACCCCACTTTTATCGGCGCAGTTTCCCCCCAAATTCCTACGGGGTCAAGGGGCAGCGCCCCCAAGACGGGGTCAAGGGGCAGCGCCCCTTGCGGGGTCCAGGGGCAGCGCCCCTGGCGCGTTCCCTGTCGCGATACAGGGCAGGGTCGAGGGGCAGCGCCCCTGTGGGGGCTCGGGGGCAATGCCCCCGAAACCTCACATGGTTTTTTATTATTTTATAATGCACCGGGAGTTAATTTTTTCATTGACCGACATAAGAAAACCCTATTTTGTAACCGATAAAAAGCTTGATAAAAAGCGGCTAAGGGTTAGGGTTTTGATATTGTATTGTAGCATTTTGCAGCGGTATTGAGTTGCAGGGATTGCTGATTGTAATCGGTTTGATTTACTGGATAATAATATTGGACTCTCTGTTTGGTGGATGTAGTCCGAGTTTGGGTGAACCACGTTAAAACTTGTCTCTCGCTATTATTATTTCTGTGTATTTCCATTTCTCTGTTTAATCTTTATTTGCATTTAATTGATATCTTCTGCCAGCTAACCCTAACAAGTGGTATCAGAGCGGGTTGTGTTCGATTATCGTCTGCAGGAAAGTCTCACGGTTGAGTGGGAGCAATGGCGGACGAGGGTAAAACGAAGGTTGATAAATTCAATGGGCAGAACTATCAGTTATGGAAGATGCAGATAGAGGATTACCTCTATCAAAAGGATTTATGGAGGCCGTTGGAAGGAGTAGCCAAGAAACCGGCAACAATGTCTGATGAGGATTGGAATCTTCTTGACAGAAAGGCACTGGGAACCATTCAGTTGTGCCTGGCACCGTCGGTGGCATTCAATATAATAGAAGCGAAGACAACAGATGGTCTGATGAAAGCTTTGGCAAAATTGTATGAAAAACCCTCAGCCTCAAATAAGGTATTTCTCATGAATCAGTTGTTTAATTTGAAAATGGTTGAAGGTGGATCTGTGACAGGTCATTTAAATGAATTTAATACGATTGTCAGTCAATTGACTTCTGTAAATGTAAAATTTGATGAAGAAGTTAGAGCTCTCTTGATATTATGTTCATTGCCTGAAAGCTGGGATAGTTTGGTAATGGCGGTTAGTAACTCTGTTTCTGGTTCAAATACCCTAAAATTTGATGATGTTGTTGGTGTTATTCTGAGTGAGGAAATTCATAAGAAAAGCTCAAGTGGATCCAAATCAGGCAGTGTTTTGAACGCAGAAAGTAGGGGCAGATCAAAGGAGAGAGGAAAAGGTTCTGGAGGTCATGGGAAGTCATGAGGAAAATCAAAGGACAAAAGATCCCAAACCAGAGGACAGAAGGATTGCTGGTACTGTGGAAAACCAGGTCATCTGAAGAAAGATTGCTGGTCTCGGAAGAACAAAGAAGGAGACAAACAAGAAGGCAATAAGGAAGCAAATGTGGTAAGCAATAAGTCTGAAGATGATGCTTTGATTCTTTCCCTAGATAATGCTGATGATTCATGGGTTTTAGATTCAGGGGCCTCATTTCATGCAACGCCCCATAGAAGTTATTTTCTTGATTATGTCCAAGGGGATTTTGGGCTGGTTTATTTGGGAGATAACGAACCCTGTCAGATTGTTGGAAAGGGAAGAATCAAAATTAAGTTGCAGAATGGGAATCATTGGCTACTACAAGAGGTAAGGCATGTTCCAAGGCTCAGTAGGAATTTAATTTCAGCAGGGCAGCTAACTGAACAAGGTTGCACTGTTACATTTACTGATAAAAATTGGAAGGTTTCAAAAGGTGCCTTAGTAGTAGCAAAAGGTGTGAAAGTAGGCACCTTATATCTTTGTACAGGTCATACTGTTCCTTCTACTTTAGCTGTTACAGAGAAAAAACAAACAGGTTCAGGAACAGTTGCTGCAGGTTTGCAGGAAGAGACTGAAAAAGTTGCTGCAGGTTCTGAGAAAACACTGTGGCATAACAGACTTGGGCATATGAGTGAAAAAGGTATGCAGGTACTTCATTCTATGAAAGTTTTACCAGGTCTGAAATGTATTAATATGGATTTCTGTGAAAGTTGTGTGTATGGAAAACAAAAGAGAGTCAGTTTTCTCAAGGATGGGAAGCAAAAGAAAAATGAAAAATTGGAGCTTGTGCATACAGATGTATGGGGACCAGCTCAGGTATCTTCTCTCGGTGGCTCTCGGTATTATGTTACATTCATAGATGATGCAACTAGGAAGGTCTGGATTTATTTTCTTAGACAGAAATCTGATGTATTTGAAACATTTAAGAAATGGAGAAGCTTGGTTGAGAATGAGACGAGTAAAAGATTAAAATGTCTCAGATCTGATAATGGCGATGAGTATTGCAGCAAATAATTTGAAGATTATTGTTCCTTTAATGGAATTCGTAGGCAGAAAACAGTTCCAGGGACTCCACAGGAAAATGAAGTGGCTGAACACATGAATAGGACAATAATGGAGCGTGCAAGGACCATGAGATTGCATGTTGGGCTGCCTTTAAACATGTGGGTAGAGGCTGTCAACACTGCTGTATATTTAATTAACAGAGGTCCTTCAGTTCCTTTGGGCTGTGGTATTCCAGAAGAAGCATGGACAGGCAAGAAGGTGAGTTATTCTTTTCTGAAAACCTTCGGCTGTGAAGCATTTGCACATATAGATTCTGAACATAGAACCAAGCTGGATGCAAAATCAAAAAGGTGTACCTTTGTTGGATATGGCATTGATGAATTTGGTTATAGGCTTTGGGATTTTGAAAATCAGAAAATTGTGAGAAACAGGGATGTTATATTCAATGAGAAGGTGTTGTACAAAGATCAGTTGCAGCAGCATGAGAAGAAAGAAAAGGATTATGTAGTGCTAGATGATACTCCAAATAGTGATGTTCCAGTGGTTCCTCATGCTCCACAACAACAACTAGAAATACCACAAACTCCAGTGAATGTTAGACGGTCCACAAGGATAAGTAGACCTCCTGAAAGGTTTTCTCCCTCTTTGTATTCTATTTTGTTAACAGATGCTGGTGAACCCAAAGGGTATGATGAAGCTATGCAGGTGGATACACAGGTTCAGTGGGAGCTTGCAATGAAAGAAGAAATGGACTCCTTGCTGAAAAATCAGACTTGGGAATTATGTACGTTACCTATAGGTAAAAAGGCTTTACCAAATAAATGGGTTTACAGGCTGAAAGAGGAAGATGGAGGTAAGAAAAGATTTAAGGCCAGGTTAGTTGTAAAAGGATTTACACAGAAAAAGGGCATTGATTTTGATGAGATATTTGCGGGGGTTTGGGGGCAGCGCCCCCAAGATGGGGTTAAGGGGCAGCGCCCCTTGCGGGGTCCAGGGGCAGCGCCCCTGGCGCGTTCCCTGTCGCGATACAGGGCGGGGTCGAGGGGCAGCGCCCTCGTGGGGGCTCGAGGGCAATGCCCTCGAAACCTCACATGGTTTTTTATTATTTTATAATGCACTGGGAGTTAATTTTTTCATTGACTGACATAAGAAAACCCTATTTTGTAACCGACAAAAAGCTTGATAAAAAGCGGCTAAGGGTTAGGGTTTTGATATTGTATTGTAGCATTTTGCAGCGGTATTGAGTTGCAGGGATTGCTGATTGTAATCGGTTTGATTTACTGGATAATAATATTGGACTCTCTGTTTGGTGGATGTAGCCCGAGTTTGGGTGAACCATGTTAAAACTTGTCTCTCGCTATTATTATTTCTATGTATTTCCATTTCTCTGTTTAATCTTTATTTGCATTTAATTGATATCTTCTGCCGGCTAACCCTAACAAAAGGGAGGAAAATTGGGCAATCAGCAAGGAGAAAGCTTGGTATACCAATACTACCCACAACTAGAGTGGAAACAATCCTATTTGCATTATAGAAGGGTCAATGACACCTTCTACATGTGGCTAGTCCATATGATAGAAGGAGACTGAGCCAAGAGGCTATCTACAAATGCAACAACTATAATAGATGCACATGGGAGTTGGTTTATCCAATTCCCCACATTTACATATATCATGATGGAGGGATTTACTGGACATCCCTATATGTTGCAGAGATACCCAACAAACAACATGGTCCTAATGGAAATGGCAAGGTAGATAGCCTTATGAGGCTTACTAGGCAAAGAACAATAGAGGGAATATAGATTTCCCAATAAACATAGCTTGGTATCGATGTTAGGCTTTGGTCCAAGCAAAGTCCTGTGAAATAGAAATTCAGTTATATAACCTACAACCATTCTACTTGAAAAGGAGGTTTGACCCCTATAATAGAATGGAGAAATATGTTAACAAGAAGTATCAGCATGAACCCCATGTTGAAGATTACTGGGCTGACTATATGGATGAGAAGGAGGTGAGAAAGAAAATACAAGAGGCTAACATTGAAGAAGATGAGGACATTGGAGACCCATGATGTACCTCCTCAAGTAAAGGAGGATGATCAGGTTATCCTACATCCTAGTTACATAGCAACAAAATATATAATGAGACCCTACCAGATCCAAACTAGTCACAACCAAAGGAGACATCCATTAATGTCATAACTAAACCAATTCTAGATGCAATCCAAACATGGTTAAATATGTACATCCAGGCATTGAAGGCAAAAGGGGTAGATGTCACCTACCCCAACAAGAAAGGGAAGAGGAAGTGTCGAACTCCATTATTAACCAATACATTGATGTAGAAAGAACATGCACACTACTCAACAGACCAACAAATCGTATATCAAGCAACCTACTAGTTATATAATGTGTTACATTTACATTGTCAAACTAGGAAATCATAATCTTCTTGGCTGATGCAGGTATACTATGTGTATAGTTAAAGATTCCTGAGTTTTAGTCTAGAGGTTGTGTAAAGGGAATCATCTACCTAAAGGAAACACAATTCAATTACAAAGATTGACAATATTCTAAGTAAGCAGGAATGATAGAAAATAACTAAGTTCATTCAAGACAGTAGTAATCAAATGATCCTATGTAACTTTTAAATAAAAGAACAACTAACAGTTGGTTCAGTCGATGATCACCTTGACTCAATAAGACTTATAACATAAATTACCAAAGCCTAACTATTTCTCATTACTCATTACATCATACATCAATCACACATAGATAAACATACAATTGTAAACTGAACATATAAACAAAGTGGAGAGACATAGTGCCTCAAGTGGCCTACTTGAGTAACCTTGATCCCAATAAATCTATCTAAATCTCCACTGTATCTTTGTAATCATTGACATAACTCAAAACATATATTCTTTTATTGAATACTGAAGCGAAAGATAAAACAACAAAATCTGATACTATATCTCTATCTATCCAAATGAAGCAAAATCTAATCCCTATATATGAAATTAGCATTGTCTATATGAATAAAATGACTGAACAATAAATGCTATAACCACCCATTATCCAACAACATAGAAAAATGACTTTAATACAAAGAAAACTAGAAATAGGAAACTAAACTGACATGAAGGCAACATAGATGATATAGTCCTACTGTAACTCTATCTCTCTAGTATTCATGAAGAACAATCAAGACTAGAAACAACACATGGAGCATCATCTAGATTCCTCCATTATTTAAGACTGCACCATTTATTGAAGAATAACCATCACAGAGTCATGGATGACTCATCCCAATCAATTTAGGATCTTCTTCACTTGGTTGCAAGTACCTGTATCATCTATTGTGGATATCAGCATCTCATTTGGTTGCGGATTGTCTAGTGATCTTCATGATATGAAGCCACGCTCTTGCTGCATGAGGAGTTAGTACATCACATGGTATCTATGCATTGCGATTACTAAAATCAACATAAAGTATTAACATATTTCATGAGCAATCAACCATTCACACATAATTATTTAACAACATATTATATACCATCTTCATGCTTCAATGTCTAAAGGATAATCATAGACATAATTGGTGCATATAGAAGTCTTGAAATGTCTTAGGAAATAGGTACTTAAAACAAGAAAAATAAGACAAAACATGGCCTCATCAAGAAGTTCGTCCAGATGGATGATAATTATGATGACTTCCTAGTTACCAAGAGGAGATTGCAGGAAGCCAAGATGGTTGAGGTAGGATCATCCTACTAGGAAACAACAGAAGGGGTTAGCATTACATCCATTACTCCTCCCCCTGCAGGACAACCTTTTAGGGCAATACCAATAACATTAATTGTCCAACCATCATAGGTATGAATGCTTAGAGCAGCTGAAGTAGCCCAACCTAGTACCCAAGATATTCTAGATGAAGAAATCCAAACTACAAGTCAGATAAGGGGGACACTAAAAAAGGGAAAGGGTAAAGCAAAGAAGTAAGCATCAACATCCATCCTTACAACACCATCTCAAGAATCCCTAGAGATAGAAGAATTAGGTGAAGTCCCTCTTAGTTCACGAGAGGATATTGAACAACAAAAAGAAGAGAGGAGACAAGGATATATCCAGGTCAAGAAAGAAAAGGCCGAGGAATTAGAGAAACAATAGGCAAATGGACCTCAACATGCCTCATTGACAGAGGTGGTTGACCTGACTGATGACGAGGTGACAGACATCATAGATGTCAACACTATTCTAGAGATAACATCAGCTCCATCTACAGCTGTAGGCTCCACATTAGTTGACCATCAAGTTATAGAAGGAAATGTGGACACTTCATAGTAGGACATGCTACATCTGGATGTGCCAAAAAAAAAGGACATCCAAGTAGAAGTCCCACATCATGAGGATATGCAAGTTGATACTGAACATCCAGATAAGCCACAGGATGAGCATGCAGATATTCCTCAAGAACAAGCCAAGGTCCCAGAGGAGGATATCCATATGGAATAGGATGTTGGAAAAGGGCCTGAGAAAGGTAAACATATGGTTGAATGGGTGGGACCACAACAGGAGCCGGTGCAAGGAGAACATGGTATTCCTGAGATAGAGAAAGGAGCACATCTGGTTAAAGAACTTGATATCAACATGCCACCTATAAATGAGACACATACGGAGCAGGGGCACAAAGGTTCAGATCAAGATCAAAGTAAAGAGTTGAACCAAGAGCAACAAGAAGAGCTCTTGGAGGAAGATGTTCACATTGAACCTCCTTAGCAATAGGTAGCCTAGGTGGATACTAGCATTCTAAGCTAGTTGGCAATGAAGGTATATGATTCTCATCCAGTCTAGTTTGTTCTTCTTGATTTCAAGAGCATTTTTGCAGAGCAAGCAATAAGGCCAAAAAGGAAGGCCAAAATTATGTCCTCCATAAGGAGAGATGCATCCAAATCCCAGATCACCCAATTAACCACTCCATCAGTCTAAAAGGACAAGGGTGATATGACAATGACATATTACCATGTCCAAACCATCATTCTAGGACATACCACTAGGGAGCAGGAAATTGAAGAGCTCCAAAGTAATGTTGACATAGCTGCAGCCCGGATGGTAAAAGACAAAAAAAGAAAAAGGGAATTAAAGGGATAAATTGTTCAATTTCAGAAATTCATCAAGGGGCTAGTCACACCTAGACAACAAGAAGTGGTAGACAACAAGAAGTGGTAGGTATACCCTCCAATCTAGTCCTAGTTACTCAAGATTAGGTGACCGAATTGGATAAAAAGAAACATATTGTAGGCATCATTGAGGGGTGGTTTAGGGCATTCATGATGGATAGTGAGGACATAATAAAGGATGTTTTAGCCAATTGGGATGCCACTGCATCCATGAGGGAGAAGATCGACAAATTCCAAGAGGATTCCGTGAAGAGGATTGAGGAGAATGGTCAAATAAAGAATAGACTCAAGTCTATTGAGGATATGAATGGCAACATATTGTTGAAGGAGGGAATAGCCACCGATAAGACCCTCCCTCTAGTTCCTGCATGGAACAATGAGCTCAATTTTGAAAAGGAATTATTAAAGGCATGTCGGCATGAAGTTGAGAAGATAAAAATGAAGCTACATGATATGGTGATGGAGGAAGTAGAAATTCTAGACAAGTTGGTTGGACAACTGCCTAGCGATTGAAATAAGTATAACTGAAATGAGGCTTTAGGGAAATTAAGAATAGTTTTGTCCACATCTAGAAGGATCCTGCAACTAACTTCTCTAAGGGAACAATGAATGAGGTTATGGACAAGTACTCTAAAGTCAAGGAGTGCAAGGGGAAGATCAAAGTAAGGGTTGACTGGTTAGCAGGTATCTAGAACCATTTGGAGGCCCAATTTTTTGCTAAGGTCAAGGCACAGGTGTATGATAGGGGTGAGATTGTCAAATCATCCATTTTTTTTAGTGCGTACAAAACTAAGGTATCTGGAGAGGCCTTTGTGGCGGATGACATTGGTACAGATATAGAGTGAGGTTGGCCATGTATTCTTTAATTCCTTAATTCTTTATTCTTGATTGTCTAGACAAGATGTCTAGATGATGATATCTAGATTAAGACACATCTCAATGGACCAGATAGGATATCCTGATACAATTAAAGGTTGATTGTCATCTCAATGGACCCGATAGGATATCCTGATACAATTAAAGGTTGATTGTCTGGATGAGGACATCTAGGTGAAGATGTAGCTTGACCCTATGCCACATAGGTGGAACATCCAGATTGCAAGAGACTATGTGCGGAGTCAGATCCTACTAATCTACTAATTGGAAGTATTGAAGATGTTGAAACCCTTTGGAGGAATATTCCTTGATAACAACTGTCATCCACTCTGAATGCCAACTAGCATTCACATGCCACAAATTCCTGACTGTTGATTTTGAAATATAATCTAATCTGTTCATTTTGTAACTAATTCTAGATCCTTGTTCTATAAAGGGCATCTAAATCATTGTAGATAAAGGAGATTGAATTGTTGAAACTTATGATGCAAAAGTGTCACATTATGTAACTTTTTGTATCCCTCAAGGTTCTTTCTCATTTAGTAAGAACATTTGTATATGTTGCTCAGATTGATGAATCAAAGACCACTGGTCATTCCTACATTGTAAATCTTAAGTGATCATACATTAATGAATAGTAATGAAATGTCAAATTGTTGCATCCTCTTGGAGTGCATTTGAATGTTATCATGTTGTTCTCAATTTCCGTTGAAGAATTTGCATCTCTTATACGTAGCTGTGGAGCTCAGGTGGTGAAGTATAAGTAGATTTATCTTTGATTTATGAATTTGACAAGATGTATGTGTGCAATTGCTAATAATTTAGCTTTCTTAGGAACTCTTTTCTCTCAAACCTTATCTTTTGTCTTTTATTTCCAAATCTCAAATAAGTGCAAATAATGTCAAATCATAACGAAGTAACTATAAATAATGGTAAATATGCTAGTTTAAAGACAATCTTTAAGTGATTTCCAAAGAATTGATCAAAGTTTAGTAAAATAGAGATAGTTTCAGAAGAATTGATCAAAGTTATCTTAAATACACAAGAATTTTCTTAACATTTATCTTTAATGAAGAAATATAACAAGATATATGCAGAATAAGTGTAGATCATGTAGGATAATAGTTATATTTGCATAAATCTATTTGGATCAAGAACAATAAATGCAGCATTAGTACGTCCCCGTGTGAAAAATAGCAATACAACGAACTTGAGTGACAACAAGTGTGTCAAGACCTAACTATTAGAGCATTGGGCTAAAAAATTCTTCCTAGATTTGTTATGTTTCAAGAGAGATAGGGGTTTTTGTTGTAGAGAAATCTATCTGTGTCCGATTGTGAGTAAAACAATCATCAACAGGTAGATTCATGAATCTCTTCACATACTGTTTTTCTATCCTTAACCATTTTAGGTTTCATCACAAGATTTATTTTCCCTTTTTTCTTTTGTCATCCCTAGAAGTCATTGTGAAGGAGTTCATGTGGGGGTAGGTAATTACCTATCCCATGCTAGGATGATTTTCTTGATTATAAACCATTGGAATTAGACCCACCCCAAGATTAAGGCTAGCATGTCTATGAACAATGGAAAAGCATTAAGGTGGAATCTTCTTTTGAAATAAAAGAGGATAGCTTTGTGGAAATGGGTTTGAGTAGTAGCCTGGAGGAGATAGAGGAGTCTGTGGACCTGCCAAAGGACCAAAATGATGTCGAACCGAGTTATGAGGAAATAGGGGAAGATGCAAAAAAGGAGCAAAGTAATAAAAATGGTAAGGATAAAGATTGGGGGGAGCTAGTGGCAAGGGCCAATTTCCTTGAAATCCCTAACCCTTGTACACATCCTTATAATGAGAACATGGTTAATCCTTGTGACAAAAAATTCCTAGATAGTGCCATTAGCATTATCAACCAATTAGTGGAACAATCTTCTGGTCTTGTCCAAGAAACTAAAATCCACCACCAATTGTCTAAATGTTTTTTCATGGAAATAAACTACCTTAACATCAAAGTGGCCATGTTGGCTCAAAAGTACAAGGGTAAAATTCTGGTGCTCGAGGAGGAGGATAAATTGGTTCTTCAATACTAGAATGCGATGAGGGAGATCCTCATCCTCAATACCAAGAAGGACAAACAAAATGCTAGGTTGTAGGCACTAAAGATGGAGATCAAGGAGACAAAAGAAAACATAAAAAAGATAGGGAGTGTGGAGAGCATGAAATAAGGGACCAAGGAAGGAGCTCAAGACTACTGAAAAGGTAACATATACAACATAGGGCAACACTAGTAAAAGAAAAAAATGTAAAGGTGAGTGTAGTCTTGAAGAGGGATTCCTCTTCATGGAATTGGAAGCAACTGAAATTCTATACAAGTTGTAATCTGGCCTAGCTTTGGTTGGTGTGGTGGGGTGTGTTGTTCTTGGCTGGTCTCTTTGTCTCTTTCTAGTTGTTTTGTTATTTGTCCATAGTTTGGCCTAGTTACCAAGGTTGTAGCTGTGTTATTGTCTCTCTATAGCCCATTGATTGTGTTCTTGCTGTAATTTTTGTTGTGTACAAAGTTTATGGTCTCTTCAAAACCAAATTATCTTAATAAAAAAACATACTAATTAAAATAAACCATATTATCTATTTTTAAACTAATATCGTTTCCCTTCTTACAATGTAGACTCAAATTAGTGGGCATCATACATTCTATCCAAAAACACTCTACCTAAATATCATCCATTTCAATGGTCAAACAGTCAATAGCAATTTTACAACTCATTCACAACAAAAAGTGGTAAAAAATTATACTAGTTTTATTGGCTAAAATTAACTTTTAACTCTTGAAATAGATGATATTTAAGAATAACCATCCAAAAGTATTTGAACCCTTCACCATTCATCTGAAGCCCATGGATTACTCAGAGACTTAAGAGACTAATCTTACAGGCAAATGCATTCTTAAACCAGTATCATTTCCCTTCCTGCAATGTAGCCTCAATTAGCCAGTATTGTGAGATATTATCCAAAACTATTTGGACCCTTTATCACGTTCCCAATGAGAAAAAGAGCATTTTAGACGATATCTATCACCCTTCATCCGAAACACGTTATTAAAAACAGCTGCTAAAAAAGAGGGGATTACTCAGAGACCAATCTTACAGGCATATGAACTCGAAAAAAAACAGAAAACAATGAACTTACCAATGGTATTGCAGCAATCAGCCGTCCGTTTATTAACAAGCATTCACATCTTTAGTTTGCCATCATTTAATTCTTTCTACTCTTATATTAAAAGGCTAAAGTGTAGAAATTACCGTTCCCATATATGCTTATAGCAGTATAGATGACCTGAGCGTTCAGAACAGAATCATAGCTC
Source organism: Cunninghamia lanceolata (assembly GCA_027924645.1). Lineage (NCBI taxonomy): Eukaryota > Viridiplantae > Streptophyta > Pinopsida > Cupressales > Cupressaceae > Cunninghamia > Cunninghamia lanceolata. Next base: position 14,042,948 of record BSBN01000472.1, on the reverse strand, counting down.
GACTTGTATACAAAATAAACACATGAATCCATATTGATTTCATCCCTCTTTATTTATTTTCTAGGGTGCGAAATTGAAGTGGGTAAACAGTGAAACAAAAGATGGGACAGTTAAGCAGAAAAAACAAAACAGTATGCAACCGTGAGAAACAAAACTAGATCTTGATTTCTAAATCATGAAACTTGGAAGAAGCAGGATTTGCGAAGAAGGTGGGAGTTTCATTTCCGGCCATAATCACCACCACTTTCTGCTCGATGTCTTCTACTGAGATTTCTGCTAACTCATCTGAAGCAATGTTTGGGTCAGTTTGCTCTTTCCAGTAAGAGCGAGCAAGAACAACAACTGCAAAGGCAATGAGCACCACCATTGCTGTGAAGCCGCCAAAGAGAAAAGGAACAGGCCAACGCCACTCTGAGTGCTCGCCATTGGCACAAGCTTTTGCATCATCAGTACTCTTGTTATACATATTCAAAACTCTCAACAAAGCTCTGCACAAATTTCATTTACCAGCTGCTGAGACCTTGATCACAATAGCTGATTCATGTAAATGATCTGCCTTTGTTATTGTATTGAGTCCTTAACTGGGCAACATTTTTCTCAGGATTTGTTACAGCAAGAAACAATTGCCAAAAACTGGTAGGTTTGATTATGATTTATTGTAGATTTATGAAGCAAGGAGGGTGAGGAGGAGAGAGAAGGGTGAGATGGAAAGTGAGTTAGATTCTCAAGCAAGAGGAAACAATAACTAAAGACAAATTGATCTGTGGTTCAATCTTTCATCCCAGCTTTTGTTGACAGTGAACCAACAATAACATCAATGTAAAATGTCCATTTTCTACAGTGCTTCACTATTTGCATCGCATCTTGGGCCAATTGGTTGTCTCCACTGCACTTTACACTTTGTGGTCGTGGCAAACCAATCAAGTCAAACAAGACCTATGCATTGGCTAATGTGTCTCCTTGAGAAAAAAATTATTGTTTTTGCCATATGGTTCATTAAAATTTATTGTTAATATGTGTAGTATGTTTTATAATTAAACCCTAAATTAATTGAATGAGTTCATGCTTAATCTAGTCCAGGCTTATTAACATAGATTAAAGAGCTGTTTTATTTTGTCCTGGGGCTGATTGTGTATAGGGATTAGGACCCCTTTTTCTTACCTACCTAATTAAAAATTTAGATTAAGGAGCTGTATAAATTGAGATAGAAATGTGGTGAAATGATTGAAACTGTTTAGGGTTTAAATAGAATTTGAAGTAATGTTGATTTTGAATGCTAAGATATTTTCACAAAGATTTAAAAATCAATATTTAAAATTAAATTACTAAATAGAGATATGTGATGACAAAATTCTGAGCTTTGTGGATGCTAGGAAGGTTCAAAGAAGTGAGTTTTGTCCAACTAAAGTGATTTTTTCTTTGTTTGGCAATTTTGTCCAATAAAAAAATTCAAATACATAGAGCATATTCACCACTAATTTTACCTACATTTGAGAAATTGTGCTAAAAGACATTGTTGGAGCATGCTATGTATAGAGGCAAGTGCACTTGACTTCCTTGATGACAATTAGGCAATGAGATCGATTTAAGAAGAGTGAAATAGATATTAGAATGCTAAATGCTAAGTAAACTCCAATTGACACAAACTAACACTTATGGCAACTGAATTTGTGATTTAAGTGATTGAATATGTGAATGTAAGATGCTACTTGATCAAATTAGTCCATTTTTAAACTCACCTAGGATGACATCCTTAAATACACAACCCAAGACACACAATTTAAAACTATTTATATACATTGTGATAGACAACAACTATATCCCATGATTGTCAGTATTCAAAGGGAGAAAATCAAAATTTTAAACTAGAGGATGGGATTACACTTGTAGTTTCTTCTAAGGGACATAGTCATATGTGTGACATAGTTTAAGGAGGTAGAAGTCAATGAAACTAGGCTAGCGAAGTTACAAGACGAATGATTTAGCTTAATAGAGTTATTTATTTAGCTTTAGGGTTAGTTGATCCATCAAAAGAGCTAAATTGGGTGCTAAAATCATGCATTAATGACATCCAAATTAAGTGGTATAAAACATAGAGGTAAAAGCATGAAGTAATTACTTTTATCCTCTATAGTATGAAATTGTATCTTACACTACAATTATCTTTAATATATATGATTTGGTAATGATTATAATATAGATGCATAGAAAGAAAATAAGATGCTTATATAATATTATTCTACTATAGAATTTTAAATATAATTAAAATTGTTGTGTAGTAAAATGTTTACCCTTGTTAATCAAGACCTATTTTAACACCTTTTTAAACATTAAACAATTAAATCATGATCCTGATGAATAAACCTGACAAAATAAAGTTAGGACTGGTCTAAGCCCACTTAATTGGACACTCTCTAGAGTTTGTGGAGCTAAAGGACCATGGCACCTAACGCCTTGGTCACGGATGTTAGCCCCAACCCTATTTTGGTGGTGTTGGCTTAGAACACCTCCTTAACTTTCACATGTCAGTCCAATTTGGTTTTATTCATTGTTGATGAGAGGGAATGCATATATAAGCAAGATAGTTTATTCTTTTGAACATCTAAGAAAATCTAGGCACACTTGCACTCTCTCTTCTTCTATCTCATGCTCTCTATTCTTTTCTAAAGCTCTCTATGGTGGATTATTACTGTTGCACTAACTTCTTGTAGGTCTTGTGAAGATCTCTCTAGTTATTTGAGGCTACATCAACTTCTTGAGTCAAGTTGTGATGCCACATCAAGCAAGCTAGGGTTTCCATGCTCATGGTGACTCCTTTCCTTTATGCTTTGTTATAACATTCTATTCTACTTCATATTTGCCTCTTCCCTCTTAGGGAATGCTCTCTTTATCTCATCATTGTTATTGTGGAGGTGGAAACACCATTCATAGAGCTTGACTTAGGAAAGCTCTTAAATAACACCAACCATATTTCCTTCTTTCTTGTGTATAGGTCACATCCAAAGGAATCTGAAGATAATAAGTTACAAGAGATAGGGAAACACATAGGTGGAGGCACTTAGATCCAAAAATCTTGCAAAACCCTAATTAGGGTCTAGGATGCCTAGTACCCAGGTATCCTCCTTGTATGCATGACCAAACTCTTCTAGAATCAGATTCTATTATCTCTATTTAGCTCCTCCCTACCACTTCTTTCTAGGTTTTCGATGGTTTTAGGTCTGTAACTCTTGATCTCTCTATTTTAGCCCTAGAAACCCTAGATTTGGTAATTAGTCATAAGATCTCTCTCCTTGGTAACAAAGGGACCAATCAAGAGACCTCTGATCTCTCCTTTGAGGATTGTAGCTAAGTATTGGGTTTCCTTGATTCGTGTTCCAATGTTATGTGGAGAAGGATTGATTTAGGGTGATGTACATGTTAGCGTGGTGTTGGCATTTCATTGTCATGGATGTGAACAATGTCTAGAGAAGTACATTGGAGATTGTCTACACAGGTTGTCATTCATATCAACCATGTTTGAAGATTGATGGTACATATTGTATTGATGTCATGCACAAGAAGAAGTGTTACCCTTAAACACAAGTATTGTATAGATGCTATAGAAGAAGACTATTATATATGCTCTCCCTTGCATTTTCAAGTTGTTGGGACATGTCCAATATACTTCAGAATATATACTTAGTGTATTTTTATAAGAGTTTTTGGTTAATTTGGATCTATATTTTACTCTGCACATTATTACTATTGAAGATATGACCTTGTGGATTTGAGGATAGGTAGATAATAGTATTATGAATGTATGTTTCAAATTTCATATCATTTGAACTTGTGGAAGACTATTTTTGGTTTAGCAGTTTGGAAAACAGGGCTTTAGTGCTTAAACAATCATAAAAGAGAATGTATTTTTCTCCGCATTTCTTCGCAATTGTAGATAAATCTTTGTGTTTTGGATAAAAGGTGTATATAGGTGTAGATTATATGTTATATCTGAGTATCAAGTGTTTTAGATCTCCACAAAATGTTTTTGTACTATTGAAAGGTAGAACAATGTGTCCAGCCTAGTATAAAGGAACACTTTCTCAAATCTCTACCAATGGTTGTTGCATGAAGTTTTGGTAATACTTTTAAGGACTATAATGATTATATCCTGCTCTGCATAATGATATTTGCACTCCTTCTCTACCACATAGCTCTTTGAAGGCCAACTGAGATTGTTAATCACACATTTCTTCTAAAGTTATTTTTGGTGCCGACCTAATTGAGGCTTTATATTTTTATCGAGGATATATATAGAAGAAAAGGGTCATTTCTGAAATGTATGGAAAAGTAGAGATGAATATAAAGCATGAAATGTACAAAGTCAGTATAATGGAGTAATGGTGCAGAAAAGGAGTACTACAATAACAACATAAATTAGATCCTTCTTTGCAAGTAGTTCATATCTATGTTTTCATTGTAATTTTCATGTATCTTGCTATTAAACAGTGAGTCTCTTCAGCAGGTCTTTGTATCTTTCTCTATGGTTGTAGCCCTAATTTGCAAGTCAACAAGGAGTAGCAACTTCCTTGGGTTGTAGCCCTAAAACAAAGTCGTAAATCTTTATAACAGTGAGCATTATATATTGTGAACTAACACTCACTATGGTTTTTCCCATTTTGAATTTTCCACATAAAAATAATGGTGTTATTGTTGCAAGTATGTGCCTAATTAGTGTTTTCATTGATGTCAACATATCTATGTTGCCATTGGTGTCAACTGTGCTCTTATTTTGTTGAGGATATTGAGAAAATAATCTCCTCTAGTGATAACAAATGTGTTGCAGTAGAAACAATACATTACATGTAGAAGAACAGTCCAAAAGAATGCTCCACATTTCCTGTAGAATAAATATCTTTGTCTACGGATTGGAAGTTATTTAGAAGCATGTCTGAAGATGTTATATTCTAAGTTTGAGCCTCTGGTATGAAGAATTGAGTGAGTTATGTTCACCAGAGTAAAAACAACTTTTTCTGTGTGTTTGGTAGTGACAGGGAGAAAGTGTTTTGCTCTGCATTCCTCTGCATTGAAGTATTTTGGTCTATATGGAAGTAAGTTTGTGATGATGCTAAGTGCCTTCAACTACAATGGTTTGTGATTTGGTGATCCACAAGCTATCTTTCACTTATGACAGTGGTGGACAGTGTTGTTCTTGTGCTTCGGTTTGAAGTATCTTACTGATAGAGTGGGTAGAGATCATGCAGTTGTTCCTAGTGATTATAATGTGCTTGTGGATGTCTCCTGATCATGCTGGACTACATTCGGATTGGTCCACAAGGTGTAATTTAGATCATGCATGAAGTGTGTTCTTGAATACTTGTGTTAATATTAGTCTTGGCTGACCTGGTTGAATCCATCATATGTGGAGATGCATCAAAGATTGTGATAGCATGTTGTAGCATGGAAGATTGTGTTTGAGTCCCATCTAAGGTATGGCATGATCTGTATACATTCTTAAATCTTTTCCTTGGCTAAATTTGTATTAGGTCCATACCTATTTTATGTATGTCTGTAATGTCGACCTTGATGATCATTCCAAGGTTGATGAAGTATACAAATATTTGTAATTAAGTCGTGAAAATGTATCAAGTACAAAGATGCGAAGATAGAAGTGAAGTAAAGTAGCAAAGCAGAGCAGAGGTGTTTTGTGCTTTAATGGAACCAAACCTTGACATGGAGTAGATGTTGTTATCTTAGTTCAAGCCTTTGGCAGTGAGCCACCCTTGGCAGTGAGCCATCCATAGGCAGTGAGCCTTTCTTTGCAGTGAGCAATTTGGGCAGTGAGCCCTGTAGGAAGTGAGCCTCTATTTTTTGGTATTGATATAACTTATATATTTCTGTGGGCTAACACCCACTGTGATTTTTCCCTTTTAGGGTTTTCCACGTAAAAATCTGGTGTCTCTTGTGTTGTTTATGCTTTTGTGTTGAGCTTCTCATTTGATGCTTTCATGGTTAATCTGAATATAAGTAATTGATAAGTTAATGATCATATTTGGTTAAAATTTTTAGGACAACTGATTCATCCCCCCTCTTAGTTGTCCGATGCAGTTCAACAATTGGTATAAGAGCCAAGTTCCTCTGAAAAAAGCCTAACAACTTGAGGAAGATCCAGGATGTCTTATAAGAAGGAAGCTCTACATTTTGATGGGACAAATTATGCTCTTTGGAAGGTACAAATAAAAAGCCATCTTCTTTGTCTTGGTTATAAAGTATGGAAAGCTACAGAAAAAAAATATACCATGCCTCCAAATGGTTTGATGACTAAAGATGAAATCAAAGAATATGAGGTGGATGTCAAAGCAAAGGATGCTCTGCTAAGTTCCTTAAATGACTCAATATTGACAAAAGTTGTGGACCTTGAAACTGCAAATGAGGTATGGGAGAAACTAAAAAATCTGTATGAAGGAGATGATTTTGTAAAAGAAGCCAAGATACAAAGTTTGAAAGTGAAATATGAGGGTTTGAAGATGAATGAAGATGAAAACATAACAACCTTTATGCAAAGAGTTGATGAACTTTTCACTAGAATAAAAGGTATGGGAGGAACTCTTAGTGATAAGGAAGTTGTAATGAAAATTCTCATATCACTACCAAAGTCATATAGTCACAAGGTACCTGCAATTGAAGAATTCATGACTATGAAAACTATTGACAAAGATCAGTTACATGGAAAGCTTACAGCCTTTGAGATGAGAGAATTTGGTGATGCCTTGCCTAAAGTTGAATCAACTTTTAAAGCTAGTACTTCAACAAAAATCTCCAGAGATGATAAATACAAGGTGGATGATGACTTTGATGAAATTGAAGCTAACTTTGTTGATAGGCTACAAAGAGGCTCTAGTAAGTTCAAAGGTAAATTACCCTTCAAATGTTTCTCTTGTGGTAAAGTAGGTCACTATGCCTCCAGATGTCACATGAGAGCAGACCTAGATTTCCAAAGAAATGCTACTATGTCAGAGATTTTGATGATGAAGGGGTGACTAATTTGATGAATCTGATGATGCTAACACTAGTGCAAATGAATGCCTGTTTATTGCTATTAAAGAAGATCTTGTGTCTACTAATTCTGCTAGTTGTGTGAAGCATGAAAAATGAGTAGAAGAAAGTGCTTTGGCTGTTCAGGTTGAGAAAGATAAGGATGAATGGATTATTGATAGTGGATGCTCACATCACATGACTGGTGAGAAAAGTAAGTTTGTAAGTTTGGAAAAGTATGATGGAGGACTGGTTAGGTTTGGAGATAATGTAGCTGGTAAGATTTGTGGAAAAGGATCTATTTCATTTGATGGAAAGCATAATACTGACAATGTTCTATATGTGAAGGGTTTGAAGCATAATCTTTTGAGTGTTGGTCAGATGTGTGACAAAGGATATGATCTAACATTCAAAGATAATGGGTGCAAGATCATGGAGAGCTCTGGAACTGTGATTGCTACTAGAAAGAAAACAAAAGGTAATATCTATCAATTGAGAGGAACTAACTGAAATCATGAAAAATAAACATGAAGGAAATGATAACAAATGCAAGTCAAACAAATTTAAACCTCACATCGACTCATGATCCATTGATTGGGTTGAGAATGTCGTACCCATGAACATTCTAGCTATACCCACAATATTGATATGTTGATTGCTTGATTCAGCAGCATAACGATAGGATAGGGATTGGTAGATGGAAGATTGGATGAATGCAAGATAGATGGATGAGAGATTGAGAAGAAATTTTGACAGTATGAGGATATTAGAAGAAGATTTTCTTTTTGTAATGGCTCAAGAGAGGCTACATTTATAGAAAAAGGCAAATTTGAATGGATGGTTGTGATTAAGAGTTACTTTGGATGCTATGGATGGTCAAGATCAATTAGGGTTGGATTAGGGTTTCCCACTCAAAGAGGGATTGTAGTCACATGACAAGTGTGCGATGGAGAATAAAAGGGGAATCTAATTCAAATTTGAATTAGTTTGACATGTGAAGGCCTATTAAGTGGGAGAATGTGATGAGAGGTGAGGGAATAATTCAAAATTTTAATTTGAATTATGTGAGACATGTAAAGGGGTATTATTAACTAAACAAATGGGATTTATTTAGTTAATTGGAATGTGATCAAGTGGGATTAATTAAATAAAGTGGGTTTATTTAATCAATCAGGAAGATGATTAAGATGGGATGAACTAGGACCTAGGGATAAATGGGATTAAGTGGGATGAAATTAGATGAACTAGGATGAACTAGGACCTAGGGGACATATACGAGTTCATGTCGACAATGTGTTGTGTAACTAGGACCTAGGGCAAAGACATACAAGGTCATGTGTAAACAAGGCCTATACAATTTTCAATGTCTACATTTGCCCCTCTTTGAGATGATGTTGTGAGATGATAAGATTTAAGTCGAGTAACATCATTTCAAATAAGTTAAGGAAATGAATAGAGGAAAAGGATAGGATGATGATGCCCCCTCAAGAGGATAAGTGGGTTGGACAAACACAGGTAGGCTCTCGAAATGAAATAGAATTGGCCAAGGAAGAAAGACAAGGGAATGGATAGAAGAAATGAATGATAAGTTATGCTGCAATGAAAGTGAGCAACCATGATGTTTGATATAGCGTGAGATGTTATGCACCAAGGGAAAGGACCAAGGTGATGATGTGTCTCATGCCCCAGCGTAATACAACCTTGTCTAGATACAAGATATGAATATTATCTGGGTTGATTCGGATCTAATGCAAATGCAAGATAAAAAGATAACACACAGAAGAAAGCAAGCAAGCATGCACAAATGATACAAAAATAAACAAGGTATTGCCCCTATCAAGCTATAAACCAATGATTAGATTGATTGATGATTGATGATAGTGTTGTCATTGTGGGGAACGATATATCCCTAGATCAACACAAGGATGTGGGAACGATATATCCCCTTGATGCTGATGATTGATTGATTGATTTGGCTTACAACAAGATTAGGATCAAGACCAAGGATGCAATTGGATAACTTGGCAAGATTAATTAACTTGATTGGTATGGATTAATGATGACTTATATTTGGATCATTGCTTGGATTAATTGATAAGGATGAAATGGAAGCAGTGATTTGAAGGAGATTGATTTGATGAAGTGATTGAAGAATTGATTGATGAAATGATGAAGATAGATGATAGAAGAATGATGAATGAAGAAAGAGGAATATCGTCTTGTACATGAATCTAGGCACTTCCTTTGTGCTCCAAACTGCCTACATACCCTGTATCTACATGATCAAGGCACTTAATGATACAGATGAGATGTAGTTATGATTTTGTGTTTTATTGATGGGATGATATGGATTGGATTGATCAAGTTATGGATTGATTGAGATTGATTTGCTTTGATTTGATAGGTTTGATTGGATTTGTTTTGATGGGTGTGATGTGATTTGTTTTAATGATGATTGTTGAATTTGATGATTGGGATTGATTTGATTGGAAGAATATGATTTTGATGATTTGATGTGGAATGGTTTTATTGCTTGGACTTTGTTGGATTTTTAATTTTTTTTGCATTTTTTGACATATTTTGATTTGTTTGTATTTTTTGAAATGTTGGCATTGGATGATCATTTTGATAGCCTTTATGCTAGGTACCAATGACAAGGGGGAAACCAAGTCTAGGTGCAAGGGAATGAATGGGATTGGACAAAAGGATGGACAATAGTGGATGGATGAAAGGATCATGATAAATGGATGGATAAAGGGATGTGCGATAGTGGATAGGATGAAAAACTCACAATGGATGTATGCATAAGGATGTGATCTCCAAAGGCTATGTCGCATAGGAATAACATGCCCCATTCTAGATAGTAGACTTAGGCTTTTTCATGACAATGCTTAGGACAATGGGATGATAGGATGGATTGGATAAGATGGATAAATGGGTAATGACTAGAGGATAATGATAGGATTGGTTGGAAAGGACCATAGGATAATGTCAAGATAAGGTATGTCAAGAGATACCCAAAACATTTGTCAACATTGTGCCCCCAATCTTTATCAAGATCAAAAGAGGAAGGGAGCATGGATGGGTTTGATATGATAGGATTGTGTATGCAATGGATAGGATATGAAAATGACATGTAGGATGAGACAAGGTGCCCCCAAGTGTAAGTGGCATAGAAGATCAACCTACACATGATGCCTATTTGCCAAGTTTTCATCATGGTACTTATCCAAGGCGCCTGTTTACCAAGTTTTCACCGTTGGACGAAGGGATTTCTCTTTACTTTTTTGATTTTTTTTTTTACTTTTTTTATTTCTTTTTGAGGGGGATATTGATGGGTGGGACTCAAGTCTCTAGTTCCCTATAATTATAGTCCCATTAGAGAAGGATGTCATCACAAATAGACCATGTCAAGTGTGCTCATTGATGTTGTTAGGGAGATGGCATGAAAGTGAGATGGATCAGGTAGATAGTGGATTATGATGTGGATTATGTAGGGATCAAAAGTGGACTATGATGTGGATTATAATGGACTTATGAAAAAACATGGACCATAGGAATGTGATGGGGGAGATATGCAGGATAATGAGTGAATGATGGAGTGATGGATGTATGGAAAGGAATCATGACCAACGGATGCACACACCATGTTAAACATGGAAACTTTTGATTAGATGGTGGTGTAGGAAGCAATGGAGATGTTTGCTTAGGAGATGGATGATTTAGGACTTTTGGAACCCACATGGACTTAGTATTTTTCTGACATTTGCTTTTCATGTGAGGTGGAGGAATTTGATATTTTTGAATGGAATGGATGGAAGAGGATGGTTGGGATTTTTGAGAAGTGGACGCCTCATTTGATTTGCTTGATTTTTGCTTAGGTACCCATACCATTTTGCTTTTGGAATTTGCTTTTGGAGGTATGGGTTTGGATGGATTTTTTAATGTACCTTGCTTTGAATTTTTGGATTGATTTCCTAAGGTGTTAGGACCCTTAGGATGTTTGGCTTTATATGTAGAGGCATCCAAATGTTTATTTTTGAATCCCATGGGATGGATGGAATGAGTGGAAGCTTTATGTTTAGACAATGTGTGCATTTGTTGGTCAGGATTAGGAATGTGAGGGAATTTATGGATGATAGGTATGTTAGGTGTTGGAAGTAATGGTGGCAAAGTGGGTGAAGGGATATTAGGAGTTGGAAGGAGTGGAGGTAAAGTGGATGGTGGAAGGTGAATGGTCACATACTTTTGACATTTGTAGGATGAGGGAGGTGGAATGGCAACGTATGTTTTAGGAATATGATAGGGTTTATGATGGAAGGAAGTGGACTTAGGAAGTGTGGAGGAAGTGCCAACATCATTAGATTGTTGACCTTGGGGTGTGTATCCAAGGCCAAATGAGTGAGGAGGGACCTTGATATGGATTGGCTCCAAAATGCCTTGTTCATGTAGGCCTAAACCTTTGCCATGGTAAGTCATGTTTTGGAGCATGCGATTGATTATAGGACTAGGTGTAGTTTGGACACTAGACTTGAGTTGATTATTGGATGGAGAAGGTAAAGTGGATAATGGTTGTTGGTGTTCTAAGGAGGAACACTCATGAATGAATGTGGATAGGCTAAAAGGATATGGAGGATTTGAAATGGGATCAATGGTGGATGTGGAAGGATGATTAGGATCTTGATCATGTTCTTTTAGATCCAAGTTATTTGTTTGATCTTCTATATTGGCTTGGGGGACAAGTGTCTCATCATGACAAGTGGATATTGTGAGATCATGGCTAGGTGGAGAGGTCTCTTTGATTTGAATGAAGGCCATGAAATGGGGTGAATGCTCAAGTAAGTCAACACATACCTCTTGACTTGCTTGAATGGAATTAGAAGGCTCTTTAATAAGCTTGATAGCTTGTAGATCACATGATGGGGTTAGAAGACTAGACAAAGTGTTTAAGGACTCATGAGGAGGCTCAAGGATAGGTGTTTGATGACATGGCAATGTTTTATTCCTTGCTAGTAGCCAATGGATCACATCCTTTGCAAGGGTATGGGTGAGTGGGTAATATAGTGGATGGATGATAATAGTGGATGTTGAAGGCTTAGGGTTAGAATTTGTTGGATGGATAATGGGATTAGGATTTGGGCTAAATGGAAAGATAATGGAATTAGAGGGATTAGTCTTATCCAAGACAATCTTACCACAATCTTCTAGGTTCTTGACCAATTTTTGAAATCAAACACAAGTGGATATGGTATGGCCCCTATACCTATGGTATGGACAACAATGGTTTTCATTATACCCTCTAGGTTTAATCATAAATGGAGAATATGCTTTGAGAGGGTATAGCTCAATCAAATTTGCTTGGACCAATTTCTCTAAAGTTATCTCCATGGAATCTTTTAATGAAGGATTAGTGGAACATGGGGATGAAGGTGATGAAGGGATTGATAAAGGTGTTGGGATGGGACTAGTTGGCTCATGTGTTGGCATATGATTGGATGGGGAAGCTGACTCAAAGGAGGTACTTTCTAGGTTGGTTTCTCCCTTGTCAAAGGATTTTAGGTCTTGCATAAGATGACTTGGACTTTCTTGATTTAAGTACATAGGGCCATTTGGACTTGCTTGCTTTTCTTGTAAGGACATTTGATTTCCATGCAGATAGGTTTGGTGATGAGGTGGAATGATATGATTTATAGGTGAAAGGATTTGTGAGGTGGATTGTTGTGGATATTGGTTGATGTTGAAGGTTTTTTGAGAAAGTAGTTGGGGTATGATGGAAATGGAGTTAGGATCATTGGATGGTAGACTTATGGAAGTACTTGCATTTAGGGTGTTGCTAGGAATAGTGAGGGTGATTTGTGGTATGGATGTGGTGACTATGGGAAAAAGAGGGTTTCTGAGTGTTAACCAGACAGATACACAGGCAGGAAGAAGGCAGAGAGTGGGAGAAGAATGTCAGGCAACGGGATTTTAGGGTTTAGACATTCTAAATTCTTGAAATCGATCACCATGCCCCTTTAAAGACATAAAACCTGACCACTACAACAGACCACTACGATAGATAATACAAAAACTGCAATAGAAATGTATTACCCAGGAAACTAAATGAACCCAAAACAAATTGATACCAACAAAGGACTCACATAGGACATATGGCTTTGTGTGAATCATATGACTCCATATGAATCATATAGCTCTATATGGTACGGCCTGCAAAAATAAAAAAAATTCAATTTTCTGCAAAAATTTCTAGTCATGAAAAATAGGCAAATTTACAGTCAAAATTTATGGAATCAAAGTCTTGATCACAACAATGCAATTTGTTTTTGCTTAGGAGGTCACCTGCAATAGCTCACCCCCAAAACTAGCCAATTTTGACAACCTAGGGTTAGACAAAAAAAGCAAAATTTTGATAACAAAATCTACAAAAAACTCATAATTAGATCCAAGACCAGGCATGCCAAATGAAAATTTGAAAACATCAACATGAAGGAAATGATAACAAATGCAAACTAAATGAATGCAAACCTCATATCGACTCACGATCCATTGATAGGGTTGAGAATACCACACCCGAAGCACTCTAGCTTTACCCAAATAGATGAATGTTGATTGCTCGATTCAGCAGCATAAAATGATATGGAGATTGATAGATGAATGGATGGATGATGATAGATGCAAAATAGATGGATTATGGATTGAGAGGAAAATTCAGCAGAGTAAGGATGCTAGAAGAAGATTCGATACAAATGGCTCAAGAGAGGCTACCTTTATAGAAAAAGGCAAATTTGAATGAACGATTGTGATTGAGAGTTATGTTGGAGGATATGGATGGTCAAGATCGATTAGGGTTGGATTAGGGTTTCCCACTCAAAGGGGGATTGTAGTCACATGACAAGTGTGTGATGGAGAATAAAGGGGAATCTAATTCAAAATATTTGAATTAGATTGACATGTGAAGGCATATTAAGTGGAAGATGGAGACATGCGACATGTGTCACAATGTGATGAGAGGTGAGGGAATAATTCAAATTTTTAATTTGAATTATGTGAGACATGTGAAGGGGAATTATTAAATAAATAAATGGGATTTATTTAGTTAATTGGAATGTGATCGAGTGGGATTAATTAAATAAAGTGAGTTTATTTAATTAATCAGGAAGATGATTAAGATGGGATGAACTAGGACCTAGGGATAAATGGGATTAAGTGGGATGAGGTTAGATGAACTAGGATGAACTAGGACCTAGGGGACATATACAAGTTCATGTCGACAATGTGTTGTGTAACTAGGACCTAGGGCAAAGACATAGAAGGTCATGTGTAAACAAGACCTAGACAATTTTCAGTGTCTACACTAATGATTATTGTTTATTGGCTTAGGCAGATGAAAGTTGGTTGTGGCATAGAAGGATGTGTCATATAAAATTTGATAGTTTGGTAAAGATAAGTTCAAGTCAGGCTGTGAGAGATTTGCCAAAACTTGTGAAACCCTCCAACTCAATCTGTAAGGAATGTCAGTTGGGAAAGCAAACAAGAACAAGCTTCAAGAACAAAGAGCAATTCTCTGTCGGTTTGCTAGATCTAGTGCATACAAATCTTTGTGGTGCTACAAGGGTGAGAAGTCTACAAGGTGATAGGTACTTCATGTTTCTTATTGATGATTATTCTAGAATGACTTGGGTTACTTTTTTTAGAGATAAATTAGAAGCCTAAGAAGTTCAAACCTTTCAAGGAAATGGTTGAAAATGAAATAGATTTGAACATCAAATGCTAAAGGTCTAATAGAGGAGGTGAGTTCACATCAAATGAATTCAACATTTTCTATAAAGAGCATGGGATAAAGAGACAACTGTCTTTACCTACAACTCCTTAGCAGAATGGAGTTGTGGAAAGGAAGAACAGGACAATTTAGGAGGCTACTAGGACAATAATGAAGGAAGAAGGTCTACTAGAAGTCTTTTGGAAAGAAACTATTCACACTGTTGTCTACATTCAAAACAAAGTTCAAGTGAAAGGTAATGGTACTAAAAATCCCTATGAATTATGGTATGGAAGAATTCCCATAGTTAAATATTTCAAAGTATTTGGAAGTAAATGTTATATCAGGAGAGATGAAGATATAGGAAAGTTTGATGTAAGGTGTGATGAAGGAATCTTTCTTGGATACTCTACCAAGAGTAAGGCCTACTGGTGCTACAACAAAAGGCTCAAAAAGATTGTTGAGAGTGCAAATGTGAAGGTAGATGAAGGCAAGGAAAGAATATTAGACCTGATTTGTTATGAACCAGATGAATCTGTGACTATAGTAATTGAATAGAAACACAAGCAAGCAGATAGTCAGGATGAAGAAGAGGCCCCAAAAAGTGTTGTCAAGACTCCCGGTATGTAAGGATCAATCATTCTGAAGATCAAATTATAGGTGACAAGAACAAAGGTATGCTGACAAGAACAAAGGAACAACTATTTCTTTCAAAGATTGAACCAAAAACTATGAATGAAGCATGCAATAATGAGAATTGGGTAAAGGCAATGAAGGAAGAACTATTGCAGATAGAGAAGAATGAAACTTTGGAATTAGTTCCTAGACATACTGACAAAAATGTCATTGGAACTAAATAGGTCTTCAAGAATAAGATGAATGAAAATGGAGTAGTAAGGAATAAAGCTAGACTTGTATGCAAAGGATATTCTCAAATTGAAGGGATAGATTTTGATGAAACCTTTGCCCCAGTATCTCAGATTGAAGCAATCAGAATGTTTTTGGCATTTGTAGCTCACAAAGATTTTAAAGTATATCAGATGGATGTGAAATTTGCCTTCTTGAATGGTGAATTAGAAGAGGACGTTTACATTGGCCAACCGAAGGGGTTCCAATTGTCAAGTCAAGGTGATATGGTATGTAGGTTGAAAAAAGCATTGTATGGACTCAAATAAGCTCCTAGATCCTAGTATGCAAGGTTAGATAGGTATTTATTGCAATTGGGATTTAGTAAAGGTACTATAGATAGCAATCTATACTTCAAAATCAATGATGATCAGATCTTGATTGTTGAGGTCTTTATTGATGACATTATCTTTGGAGGAAATGAAGGAATGTGCATAAGGTTTTTTGGTGAGATGAAAAGTGAATTTGAAATGTCCATGTTTGGTGAAATAAATTTCTTTTTGGGTCTACAAATTAATCAATCAGATAAAGCAATCTTCATATCTCAATCTAAGTATGTGAAAGAGTTGTTGAAGAAGTTTGGGATGGAAGACTCTAAACTAGTATGTACTCCCATGGTGACTAGTTACAAGTTAAGAAAAACTGATGAATCACCCAAGGTTGATTATAAAAAATACAAGTCCATGATTGGAGGATTGCTTTATCTAACTCAAACCAGACTTGATATTATGCATTCAATTTGTCTTGTTGCAAGGTTTCAAGCTGATCCAAGAGAATCACATGTGATGACAGTTAAGAGAATCCTAAGGTATTTGAAAGGTACTCCAGATTATGGCTTATGGTATCCAAAGGACAATGATTTCACTCTCAGTGCTTATACAGATGCAAATTGGGCCAAAGATGTTGATGATAGAAAGAGTACAAGTGGAGGTGCCTTCTCCTTGGGTAATAGATTGGTTTCATGGCTAAGGAAGAAACAAGATTCAATCTCTTTGTCAACTGCAGAAGCAGAGTATATTGCAGCAGCATGTTGTTGTACTCAAGTGTTATGGATGAAGCAGACTTTGAAGGATATAAGAGTTGTTTATGAAGATCTAATTGCAATCTTGTGTGACAATACAAGTTCCATAAATATTTCCAAGAATCCAATGATACACTCAAGAACAAAGAATATATCTATAAGGTATCACTTTTTGAGAGATAAGGTGATAGAGAATGAAGTAAAGTTGGAATATGTGTCCACAAAGGGTCAGATTGCAAACATTTGCACTAAGCCTCTGCCTAAAGATACCTTTGAGTATCTCAGAGAAAATTTAGGGGTCATTACCCCTCCAATCCTAAACTAAGATGCATAGGAATGCATCAATCCAGTGGAGCTCAAGTGTCATTCTTTGATCTAGATTGATGTTTTGAGGGCTACCTCTCAGGGCGTAGCTAGATGTATTGGTAATAGTTCAGTTGGATTATAACAGCAGAATGCAAGTATGTGTCCTTTTCCATTGATGTCAAAGGGGGAGAGAAATCATGTGAAAAACTCAGGGGGAGAAAGAATGCAGATGTGTAAAGAGAAAGGGGAAGAATAGAAATCATGTGAAAAACTTAGGGGGAGAAAGAATGCAGATGTGTAAAGAAAAAGGGGGAGAATCTTGTCTTGATGGTCTTTTTTGTTTTTCACATCATATGTTGCCATCAATGACAAAGGGGGAGATTGTTGCAAGTATGTGCCTAATCGGTATTGTCATTGATGTCAACATATCTATTTTGTCATTGGTGTCAACTGTGCTCTTACTTTGTTGAGGATATTGAGAAAATTAGCCCCTCTGGTGATAACAAATGTGTTGCA
The DNA here is from genome assembly GCA_027924645.1 of Cunninghamia lanceolata. Taxonomy (NCBI): domain Eukaryota; kingdom Viridiplantae; phylum Streptophyta; class Pinopsida; order Cupressales; family Cupressaceae; genus Cunninghamia; species Cunninghamia lanceolata. Next base: position 14,025,429 of record BSBN01000472.1, on the reverse strand, counting down.
GTAGAAATAGTGCATTACATGTAGAAGAACAGTCCAGAAGAATACTCTGTATTTCCTATAGAATAAATATCTTTGTCTACAGATTGGAAGTTATTTAGAAGCCTGTCTAAAGATGTTATATTTCAAGTTTGAGCCTCTGGTATGAAGAATTGAGTGAGTTATGTTCACCAGAGTGAACAACTTTTTCTGTGTGTTTGGTGGTGACAAGGAGAAAGTGTTTTTCTCTGCATTCCTCCACATTGAAGTATTTTGGTTTGTGGTTCTAGAAGTAAGTCTATGATGATGTTAAATGCCTTTAATTGCAATGGTTCATGATTTGGTGGTTCACAAGCTATCTTTCACTTATGACAGTGGTGGAGAGTGTTGTTCTTGTGCTCCGATTTTAGGAATCTTACTAATAGTGTGGGTAGAGATCATGCGCTTGTTCCTAGTGATTATAATGTGCTCATGGATGTCTCCTAATCATGCTCCTACATTCAGGTTGGTCTGCAAGGTGTAATTTAGATCATGCATGACGCATGTTCTTGAATACTTGTGTTAATATCAGTCTTGGCTGACCTGGTTGAATCCATCATATGCGGAGATGCATCAAATATTGTGATAGCATGTTGTAGCATGGAAGATTGTGTTTGAGTCCCAGCTAAGGCAAGGCGTGATCTATATACATTATTACATATTTTCCTTAGCTAAATTTGTATTAGGTCCAAACCTATTTTATGTATGTCTGTAATGCTGCCCTTGATGATCATTCCAAGGTTGATGAAGTGTATAAATATTTTTAATTGAGTCGTGAAAATGCATCCAAGTGTGAAGATGCAAAGATAGATCAAGTGAAGTAAAGTAGAAAAGTAGAGCAGAGGTGTTTTGTGCTTCAATGGAATTGAACCTTGGTATGGAGTAGATGTTGTTATCTCAATTTAACCCTTTGGCAATGAGCCTTCTTTTGGCAGTGAGCCACCTTTGGCAGTGAGCCATCCATAGGTAGTAAGCCTTTCTTTGCAGTGAGCAATTTGGACAGTGAGCCTCTATTTTTTGGTATTGATATAACTTATATATTTTTGTGTGGGCTAACACCCACCATGGTTTTTCCCTTTTAGGGTTTTCCACATAAAAAATTGGTGTCTCCTATGTTATTTATGCTTTTGTGTTGAGCTTCTCATTTGATTCTTTCATGGTTATATCTGAATATAAGTAATCAATAATTTAATGATCATATTTGGTTAAAAGTTTTAGGACAATTGATTCACCCCTCCTCTCAGTTGTCCAGTGCAGTTCAATAGTTATTATGTTGATTAATGTGGTGCATTCTTTACTTTCAGTTCTCTAAGTAGTTTAATTTAATCTGTAAATGAAGTGGTTAATTTTTTTCTATAGACTAATTCACCCACCTCTCAGTCTCTGGATGCATTCAACAATTGGTATTAGAGCCAAGTACCTTTTAGAAGCCTAACAACTGAGGTAGATCTTGCATTTGAACACATGGAACCTAAAGTAGTGCCTAATGATATATTTACTCTAGAACTAGATCTAGAGTCAATGGAACCTGAAGGTTGGGACTTAAATCTAGATGAGGTAGACCTTGAAGGAGAACTCTGGTCATCTCTTGATGATTTGGATGAAGCAAAAGAATTGAATATGAAATATGAGGTCATGCTTGAAAATTTAGAGGAGAAAATTGACAAATCGAAGACACAAGATGGAAAATTAAAAGAGGAAATTAGTAAACTAAAATCTCAGATAGAAGAAGAAAAAGGATGTGGGGTTAACCTCAAGAAGGTAGAAGAAGTGATCTCTGATTTGAAAGTCAAAATTGAAGAAGACAAGACAATTGAAAATTGCTTGAATGCCAAGCTCACTGAGAAAGCAAATGAATGTTCAAAACCTGAGGAAGAAGTTGTCACTCTGAGAAAAGATCTAGAAAAAGCAAAAGAACAAATTGACAAGGGGCTAAAACTAAAAGGAGGTTCTATAATTCTTGATGAATTGATTAACTCTCAAAATCTATCAAAAGAAAAATCTAGTCTTGGTTTTGAAAAAGGGAAAAGTCCTATAACCAGTACATCTGTAAACTTATATGATAATTTTAAATTAGAAGGAAAATATGAAATAAAGGAAGAAAAAGCTTGCACTAAAAATCCTAAGAAGAATGCCTTTGGAGATGCAAAAGATGGATTCACTCTTGTCTAGAGACAAAGAATATTTAGAGGTCCTCCACCTGCAAGACAACCTAATTTCTATGCTTGTAATAAGATTGGTCACAAGGATGTTGAATGTAGGAGCAAGATGAATCAGAATTCATTTAGGCCTCCAAGGTATAATGCGGTGAACTCTCATTCATTTCATGGTTATTTTTTTTTCCTACAATAAATATGGGCATAAGGCTACTAACTGTAGATCTAAGGAAAGAACAAACAACAACATGAGAAAGAATTCCTTCATATCTCTCAAGTATAATGCTAGATTCTCTCATTTCTTTTATGGATACTGCTTTGTATGCAACAAGTTTGGTCACAGGGCTATTGATTGACAATCCAAGGCAAAGTACAATAATTATGGGAAGAAAAATATTGGTGCATCACCAAAATACAATGAAGTGTGCTACAAGTGTAATGGTTTTGGACACAGAAAATTTTTGCAAAAATAGTTTCAAGAAACCATCTGATTAGCATCAGGAGGTGACCAAAAAAAATTCAAATAGGTGTGGAGAAAGAAACTAGAGAAGAATCATGACATAAGGTTGGAAGACATACTTCTTCTCCCTAGGGAAAAAGATTTTATTGTTGATTAAAAAGAAATAGCATTGGGCAGGGAGAGAAATTCAGTGTATATTAGCTTAATCTCATGATCTTTTCAGGCATCTCTTAACAAAAGTAGGTCATATATAATGATTGACATGGAACCCACTAGGGAGGACACATGCAAGGTAATGAATTTTCATATCCCTAAAACTCCAGAGAAAAATCATTCAATGCAACAGACTGTGGAATAATTTAGGGTTTCATTGGTAGAGCATCTACCAAAAAAGAAGTAGATTTATGACAAAAAGTTAGATCTATTTATGTGATTATCATATGATTCGACCTCATTCTACATTTGAAGATTTTAAAGATCTTTACCAAGGAGAAAAGGTACACTTGAAGTGTTTGGTATCTTAGAGTAGAAAAGTGTAAAAGCAACACCCTAGCAACCAATTTTAGAGGTATTCTTCATACCACTTAACCCTAATTCATTTTATCATGGTTGTTTATGATGGTTGCCCCTTTTACCCCTCAATTGATCAATATTGTTGATGAACCCTGACCAAAATTTAATAAGCAACCATACAAGGCAACAGAAGTTGATAGAAATAGAGCATTATCTAATTTTCCTGCATCTGTGGTATATACAAAAGATATTAGGATATATATTCATGCAAAATTGGAAGAGATAGACCATGTCAAGTTTGAATCCCTAAGGTATAAATTGTTGGATGATGATGATATTCATTACAAACTTGAGTATGCTAACATTGAAGCAAAACATTTGGATGTATGGAAAGATTTTCTGGATTTATGTAATGAGCACAACTGAGTTAGGTATATCCTCAATAGAATTCATGTAGCTTGACAAACCATACTGGATAACAAAAGAAGTTATTAGGGTTGTAATAGGGTTATGTTCCACCAGACCCATACCATAGCTAAAATCAATCAAGAATGAAAAAATCACTAAATTGACAAGTGCTAAATTTGACAAGAAGGCTCTAACAATTGATGACATTATTGACCCTGGTGTGAGATATGCAACAATGGGCATTACATACAAGGTGTATTACTCCAACGGAGAGGGATCTACAACTACTACAACCATACACACTGCCTATCAGATGGCTAAGGAGCGTAAGGATCTTGACTTATGTGAATTCATGAAGGATCAATTACTAGAGAATCTAAGAAGAATAAAGGAGACTAGCTACAACTTTAAGTATGGCTCCTTAATCATTTTCCTGGCATTTTATTTCATGAACGAGTTACCTAGATATAAAGGAAAAATATGGCAACAAGATAGATCTGTAGCATAACAGATTAAAGAATACATGAGAAGCTTTGATTCACAAAGTTGTAAAACTATCTTTTGGGGGTTTTTAAAAAAATTGCAAATTGAAATGCACAAAAGGGATAGAATTTCCTTTGATTTGGTTAGAAAATACAAAGATAAAATAACATTTCTTGTGGATAAGGATTTTTGCTACATGTTAGTAGTTGATCCAAGGATTTCATGGATTCCTAAGCTTTCATATGAAGTACCCAGTGAGGAAGTTAAGGCTTATGCAGGGATCTTGCTAAGTCAATCTAAAGACCCCAAAGGTGAGAGATTTGGAACATATGAAGAGATTTTGGAAAAATTATGCAAGAAAAAGGTTGAAAAAGATGTAGAGAAGAATAAAGAAAATTTGTTCAAAAAGGTTGGTATCCCACCATGAGGTTTCACTACTCAGAATGCTATGGAATGTGTTGTGCCACTTACCACTAAGCATTCAACACCAAGAAGGTTAGGTAGATCTACTTCTCAATCTACTGCCAGTTGTCCACAACCTACCTCTTCTACAAGGATAACCTCTACTAGACATACACATGTTTCTGAGATTTAGACACAGATGAAATTCAAGGGTAAACAACAAGAGAAGAAGAAAGAAATTGTTGTAGAGGAGATTGATAGTGATGAAGAAGTAGTAATTTCAAAGAAGCAGAAGAAGGGAGTACAGAAAAAGAAACCAAGGGTCAAGGTGAAGGCCAAAAGGAAGAAGAAACAAGGTGTTGAAGTGGGTGAAGAAGAGGAGCTAGGTACCCCACACAAGAAGAATAAGAAGAGTGCCACCCAAGTACCAACACCTCCTCCTAGAGAACCTATGTCTCTAGATGCAATCTACAATGCCATTATTTGTTTCAATTTTTTTGATGAAACTATGCAACTTCATCTGGGAGCTCCTCCTGAGGTTCAAGCCGCTATTGAAAAGGCAATTGCTATGTATATGATGAGATACAACAAGTCTCTTGATGAAATTTTTCCCAAAGTACTAGAGAGTTTACAGATAGCTCTAAAAAGGGATAGAGAATGAGCTATTGCCCTAGATGAAAGACTCATATAAGAAGCTTTGGATAAACTTGGCACTTCTCTGTCTGAGAAAGAAAATGAAATATTGATTCAAAGGCAAGCCCAAGAGCTCAAAACAAAGCATAGAGTAGATACTCTTATGTAGAATAGAGAAGAAGACATTGGAAATATTACGAAGGAAATAGAGGAAATTACATAGAAGACACTTGAAGAGGTAAGAATAGAGAGAGTGGAGCAACCACATGATTCTCCACCACAATCACCACATCAAGATATTGAATCTTCTTTGCAAAACACTGAACAAGTTGGAGAAGAGAAGGATGAAGAAAATGTGCAAGGCAATGTGAATACTTCTACTAAAGAAAATATTGAGTCTGCTCTGAAGAACAATGTCAAGGAAGGTGAAGAGAAAGGAAAACAAAATGAGCAAATTTCTGAGAAAAATGAACAAGTTTCTAAGAAAATTGACAACACTATGGATAATACTACTCCCCCTTAGGAATGCTCTGAACACCATGCCAAGGACAAAGAAGATGAAGGGGCACATGATGATTATATGCATACTGGTAATGATAAGGACAATTCCCCTCCAGAGAACCCAGAATCACATAATATCATTGATTCATGAGAGGAGCAAGTGAATACAGATGCAAGGATCTCTTCTCATGACCCAGTGGCCTCCCTAGTTGATTCCATTAAACAATTCTTGGCACAAAAAAGATAGATTCAGTTTGTTTCTTCTCAACAATTATTTCAGCTACCTATTCTAGATGGACAAATTAATTTTTCTAGTATTTCTCCTCTGCAGAAGCTTCAACTGGGAAATGTATTCCAAACCACTACTTAAGAAGAAATTTTGTAGTCTCAAGTGGAAGGAAATGAGATTCTAGAAGAAGCAATGAGATCCATTGAAAAACTAATACTGGAATCTAAGAGGGATGCTTCCCTGACTCTTGTTTAATAGATGAAGCAACTATTGGAGTCATTCAACAATCACTCTACGCTTTTGGAGAAAGAAGCTGATAAAAAGGTATTGGAACAAATAAACAATAAGAGATTGATAGATTTATCAGAAAATTGTTTTAGTGCACATAATATATTGGTAGATAGTGTAAAGAGCATTCAAAATGCTCTAGAAGAAGCAAAAGTATTATATCAAGTCTGCCTAACATGGCCTCTAACAACAAAGCATCTAAAAGACCAAATTGATGGCCTTGAGTTGCATATATCCAATATTTCTGCAACATATGAACCATTCAAGGATAAACATGGAGCATTAAGGGATCAAATTAAAAAATCTCATACACTCATTAAGTAGCTTTAGGGTCAAAAGGAGCAGATCAAGGATCAAATAAGTCATCTAAGAGAGACTGTCAGTTTGAGAATGGCAACACTGACAGGAATGCTGACAGAAGCTGATAAGGTACGCCAGATGGCAGTTGCACAATCTTCAATTGAAGAAATAGAAATGTTATATCTACATATCTTTGGGTAGGCACAAATACTTACCTTTGCTAAGAAACATTGGGACTCCATGCTACTACACTTGAAATCCATCTACAAGAACATTCTTCTTTCCAGAAAGTAGAGTTTACTCCCATTTTCTTTTATTTCTTGATGCAATGTACATAAGTAGCAGAATAGAAGATATCAAATTTGTGTACATAGATTCAATTCTAGAATGAAATAAGATACTTCTTAGGGGGAGTATGTAAATATAAGTGATAAGATCAATTTTGAGATAGGGGGAGAATTTTTGTTATATAGTGCACCCTTTCCCCTTGATGTCAAAGGGGGAGAAGTTTTTGGTATTGGCATGTGTTGCCATCAATGACAAAGTGGGATATTGTTGGAATTTGATTGTCATTGATGTCAACAGTGTCTAGAGAAGTACATTGGAGATTGTATACACAGGTTGTCATTGATATCAACTATGTTTGAGGATTGATGGTACATATTGTATTGATGTCATGCACAAGAAGAAGTGTTTCCCTTAGACACAAGTATTGCATAGATGCTATAGAAGAAGACTATTATATATGCTCTCCCTTGCATTTTCAAGTTGTTGGGACATGACCTAGTATACTTCAAAATATATACTTAGTGTATTTTTATAAGAGTTTTTGGTTACTCTAGATCTGTATTTTACTCTGCACTTTACCACTATTGAAGATATGACCTTGCGGATTTGAGGACAAGGAGATAACAATATTGTGAATGTATGTTTCAAATTTTATATCATTTGAAGTTGTGGAAGAGTATTTTTGGTTTAGCAGTTTGGAAAATAGGGCTTCAATGCTTAAATAGACATAAAAGAGAATGTATTTGGCTTTGCATTTATTCACAATTGTAGATAAAGCTTTGTGGTTTGGACATAAGGTGTATATAGATGTCTTACATTTTATATCCGAGTATCAAGTGTTTTGGATCTCAACAAAATGTATTTGCAGTATTGAAAGGTAGAATAGTCTGTCTGACCCAGTATAAAGGAACAGTTTCTCAAATCTCTATCAGCAGTTGTTGCATGAAGTTTTGGTAATACTTTCAAGGACTATAATGATTATGTCTTGCTCTGCATGTTGATATTTTACACTCCTTTACTACATAGCTCTTTGAAGGCCAATCAGGATTGTTAATCACATGTTTCATCTAAAGGTATTTTTGGTGCCAACCTAGTTGAGGCTTTAAATTGTTGCAGAGGATATATATAGAAGAAATAGGGTCATTTGTGAAATGTATGGAAAAGTAGAGATGAATATAAAGCATGAAATGTGAAAATTCAATATAATGGAGTAATGGTGCAGAAAAGGGGGACTGCAACAACATAAATTAGATGCTTCTTTGCAAGTAGTTCATATCTATGTTTTCATTGTAATTTTCAGGTATCTTGCTATCAAACAATGAGTCTCTTCAGTAGGTCTTTGTATCTTGCTCTAAGGTTGTAGCCCTAGTTTGCAATTCAGTGGGGAGTAATAGCTTCCTTGGGTTGTAACCCTAAAATAAAGTTGTAAATCTTTATAACAGTGAGCATTATATATTGTGAGCTAACACTCACCATGGTTTCTCCCATTTTGGGTTTTCCACATAAAAATCTTGGTGTTCCTATGTTGATTTTTGTGGTTCATGCTTTACGTTTAGTTCTCTAAGTAATTTGATTTAATCTATAAATGAAGTAGTTAATTTTTTTGTATAGATTGATTCACCCCCTCTCTGTCTTCTAATGTGTTCAACAAGTAGATCTCATTTTCTACATAACATTTTGGTGAGCTTGACTTATCTTGCACTTTAGCATCCTTCATGCTTTAGATCTAAGTTTTTTTCTACTCTAGATCTGATTTCAATAAATTCATTCATCATTTTACATATTTATATAGCTTAATTGTTGCATTATATATTTGTTAAGGTTTACAAAAACCTTGCATTTATAGAAAACCTAGCTAGTCTTGAACCTAGGATTTGTAGATTGGTGAGTTGTTTCAGATCTTAGTAACATTGTTAGGTTGATTAAACTAATTTAATTTTCTATACCTTATCATTCTTGGTGTTTAGAGAATTCTTGCATCTTTGCATTTGAAATTAGAAAATTAAGCATTTGATGTAGATTTGGAAAAAAAAACATATTTGTCACATTGTCTATATTTCATAAGTTTGCATCATCATAACATGATATACATTTATGATTTTTACATCGGATCTGATTGGTATCACATCATTTAATAATTTCCTAGTGGTATATTTGGCATTTTCACTTATTTATTATTATGTTTTTAAAAAAATTACATTTTTGGAAAACCTAGCTAGTCTTGCACCTAGGATTTATTGAGTACAATCTTATTTCAAATCTTGGTGATGTTGATTAGTTGTAGCACATCAAAATTATCATTTATGTTTAAATTAATTCTTGCATCAAAGAATTTTGGTTTAGAGAACAATCACTTAAGATCTAGGGTTTGATGATAAACCCTAGCTAGTCTTGCCTTTAGTGGTTGTATTTGAAATCTTATTTTCATATCTTTGCTATGTTTAATGTTTGATAAATCTAATTTTAAATTGTTGTAGCTCATCATATTTCTCATATTTTTTTAATTTAGAAAGAAAGAACTTTCATTCTTGTATTTAAATTTTGAAAGCAAAAACATAAACAAAAACTATCTAAATGCAAACATGGCTTTTCTTTTATCATTCTCTAACTTTACTTGAAAGGTTTGTAAAATTAATGTTCCATTCCTTAAATATGGTAAAAATAGAGAATTTCCTATGCCCTTGTATTCCATTGATCCCTCTCCTAATATTCCTCATACTTGTGAAGAGATCTCAAGGCATGAGAGGATGAAATCATTGACAAAATCCATAACATTACTTTACCTTCTCATCTAGAGATGAGACATTAGAGGGATGTTGAGCATACTACTTCTAAATATACCACATCTTCCATAGTACATGATTATTCCATGACTCATCCTATTGGTCTTCTACCTCTAGTTGCATGGTCAAGACCTTGGATATCACTAAGGATGTGAAGACCCTTGATATTCCTCATTTAGTTGCATGTTCAAGTACCTTGGATATCACTAAGGATATGAAGACCTTTTCTCTTGCTCCTTTGGTTGCATGTTCAAGCCCCTTGGACATCACTAAAGATATAATCATCATCAATTTTCTTAACATCACTATACCTTCCCTTCATTCCAATGCTCTCCTTTTGAAAGATGAAGCATTAGTGGATGAAGAGCTTTCTCTCACATTGAATCGCTTAGGGATGGATGTTGTTCAAATAATCAAAAAGATATAATAATGTAAATTCCATCATCATTAATAGACTTATTCCACCCACTAATGGGATTGTCAATAAGTGTATTAATATTCAAAATATTCCAAAATTCATTATGCATGAGGCACCTAATCCACCTCCTTTCTCTAAACCTATGATTACAGTTCGGGGTGTTCCAAAACCATCTCAACCTTCGAGTTACATTCTCAACCATACAAAGCAAATTACTCAAAGGAATCAAGGTGTTCAAAATTTTTTGCAACAACCACATTATCATGTGGTTTCTCACACACACAACACCCATAATAACAAGCAAAGCAAGCAAGAACTGAGTGTGTCCACTTCTCTTCCACCTTCTCAACCTTTACTTCCATAACCTCCTCATCTTCCTCAACATATTGGTAGAGAATACGATCTTATCGAGTAGCTCCGAGCTACTCCAACTAAGATCTTTCTTTGGGATTTAATATAAACATCACCTACATACCACAAAATTCTCCAAGAGGTGCTACAAAAGGTAGTTATTCCACCTTATATTAGACCAAATGATGTAGCATCTCTATTTAGTTGTATTCATGTGATAACAACAGATATCATGTTTCAACAACATGAACTACCTCCAATAGAGGTTCAAAACCAATATGAGCCTCTTATGATATTCGTCATTATTAATAAAATGAGGGTGAGATCCACTATGATTGATGGTGGATTGAAGGTCTTAATGTTTGTGGCATAGACTTGTTACATAAACTCAATATTGATACATCTTTCATCAAACTAGATAAAATCAACATTCGTGACTTTAATAATGTTGGTAAATAATCACTAGGTACAATCATCTTAAATGTTAAGGCTGGACTTGTTCCATTGCCTACCCTTATCCATGTCATTCCTTTAATTCTCTCACATACAATCTTCTTCTTCATAGATTGTGAATTCATGCCATGGGGGCAGTCTCATCTACCCTTCACTGTTCAATAAAGTTTATTTTTGAAAACAAGCTCCATACAATTGAAGTTGATTCGGTTTTAAAAAGTTACTTACAAATGGAAGTGAGACATCAAATTCCTTTAATTAATTTTATTTCTTTAACAAAAACCAAACCACTATCCTTCACTACTAACAATAGTAATGGCCAGGGTAGTGTCAATCCTTCGAATGCATTTTTTGGTGATGATTGGGGTTTGTTAGATTTTACACCCTCCTTTGTGGATGAATATAAAGTCTCACCCTCACACCCAAAAAACTCGAAGGTAAATTAAATTTCTTCAACATAGTATCCTACTCCTAAAAAAATTAAACTCAAAAGTAATAATGATGGAACTTTTTATATTGATGAAGATCTGCTTTCTTCTAAAGAAATGGCGACCATTTGTGATAAAGTATCATCTCAACCTAATGAATCATCTTCTTCTAATGCATGTCTTGGTAATGATGAGGTCCCTTTAGATTTCAATCCCCATGGGCTTGTTAAAAAAAATATGGACCCTCCTCACCATGATAAAAAGAATGATCCTTCTTCATCTTCTTCAACACATGATGACAGTTCTCATTTCAACAAAGATAGTCATATGACCTTTCCTCTTCCTTCATATTTAGATATGTGTTATGGGTGTGGATTCAAAATTATTTCTAAACAAGGATATAATGGAAATGGGTTAGGATGCAAAGAACAAGGAATTAAGGAACTCGTGGAACCAACACCGCACTTGTCTAAAGTAGGTTTAGGTTTTTGACCTTCTCCTATGTTATCCCCACCATGTTCACAACAAAAAGGATTGCTTCCCACTCCACCTATATCTTCTCTTCTATTTCAACAAGAGTGTATGTTGTTGAGCCTACTCAAATACCATTTAATCACTCTTCCTCCTCCAACACACAAAAAGATTCAACACAATAATCATTCAACAACTCATTATTGTGCATATCATCGAACACTTGGTCATTCCACTAAGGAATGCCAATTCTTGGGTGACAAAATTCAATAAATTAGAACAAGGCATGTCTCTAGAACTTTTCACCATGCTTGATGTAGTCCCTAGAGCACATTGTCCTCCATCCATTTTATAATAAGCAAGTTGGGGGAGGACAATTTATTATAGGCCGACTCGTAAGTGTAGTCCCTCCTAATTTTGTGTTATGATTGTATGTAATATTATCCCCATATTGTGATGTTTTGTTGACGGTTAGTTCTCCCTTAGCACCCTTGTTAGCACAAATGTACAAGCAGAAAGAACACATTGTGTCATTCCTCTATGTTTATCTTCATTCTTCTATATGTCATAATTTGCAATTTTCTTAATTTTCTTTTTGGATAATTTAGCATCCTTTCATGTTGATTTAATTTATGTGTACTTTACTTTCATACAATCTTTCTTCTGTTGTCTTCATGTTTATATGGCACCTTATTTCAATGCTCGGCGTCATACCATGACTACACAAGCCATTGTGTATCATTCCTGTTAGCATCACCTTGGTTTTCTCATCCTGGGGGCAACCCCTTATCGTGATGTAGCTTTTGAGAACACATAGATCAATTGGACATGTGCTTTTAGAAAGTGCTCGTGCCTATTTTTATAGGCCTTCCTTATTCTACCTTAAAGGAAGTTTCTCCCTAATGGAGTTAGCAATCACTTTAAGGTGGGGGCATATGTCATGCTATGAGCCTTACTCTCATCTTTCTATCAAAACACTTGTTGATATTTTTTTTACTCCACTCTCTTGGAAAGGATTGTGGCACACTTAGAAACAAGATCTTGGGTCTATCTTGTTGAAGCTCCTCGCATGTTTGGGAGAAGGTTTGGAGCCACCAACTTGAGTTTGGCTACAGTACCTTTGGGTATGGTTGCAATGCCTTCCTATTCTGCAAGGCCTGGTGTATTCCCTTGAGTGGAAACACTTCTCTTAAGATAGATTATTTGTATGATGTGTTTGTATCCTCTTGTTCTTCTCATTTCTAACTAACCCCTTCTTAGCATTCTTCTTATTGCACCTTGGGGAATAATGCATGGTGATTGAGACAAACTTTTAGATTGAGTTATCTTTTATCATGCTAACCCAAGGTCTTCTAGTATGTGCTTCTTGTGATTGTTGTATGATGCATGTATTCTCCTTGTATATTCTTGTCCTCTATGTATTCTTCATGTCTCATGCATTCTTTACGTGTTTTCTCTATGCATTCCTTATGTATTCTTCTTGAATTCTTTGCATGTATTTCATGTGTGTTTCACGTGTATTCTATGTAAACTTTGTGCCTTATGTGTATGATTCGTGTCAAGCATGTATGCTTTGTGTATTGCGTGTATACATTGTGATTTCTCAAGTGTATGCCACGTGTATGTCTTGTCTTGTCATATATTTTCTAAATGCTTCATGTATGTAGAAATTATGCCTTATATCTTATGTGTATGCAATTCATCATAGACTCCTAGAATCCTAAACTTGGGGGCTTCATCACCCCTCAATTTTGGTGACATTCTATGGATTCTGCGTTTGTTGTGAGTGAAATATTTCATCTCCTTACTTTAGTGTGAGTTTGAGTGTAAGATCATACCCACAATAAAGTGGGGGCTAAATGTTATGGAGTAAAATGTTTACCCTCGTTAATCAGGACCTATTCTAACACCTTTTTGAACATGAAACAATTAAATCTCGATCCTGATGAATAAACCCAATAAAATAAAGTTTGAACTAGTCTAAGCCCACTTAATTGGACACTCCCTAGAATTTGTGGGGCTAAAGGACTAGGGTACCTAGCACCCTGGTCCCAAATGTTGGCCCTAAACCTATTTTGTGGTGTCGACTTAAAACACCTCCTTAACTTTCACATGTTGGCCCCATTTGGTTTTATTCATTGTTGGTGAGCAAGAATGCATATATAAGCAAGTTAGTTTATTTATTTGAACATCTAAGCAAATCTAGGCACACTTGCATTCTCTCTTCTTCTCTCTCATGCTTTCTATTCTTCTCTAAAGCTCTCTATGGTGGATTATTATTGTTGCACTAACTTCTTGCAGGTCTTTTGAAGATCTCTCTACTTCATTGAGGCTACATCAACTTCTTGAGTCAAGTTATGATGCCGTATCAAGCAAGCTAGGGTTTCCATGCTCATGGTGACTCCTTTCCTTTATGCTTTGTTATAGAATTCCATTCTACTTAAGATTTTCCTCTACCCTCCTAGGGTATGCTCTCTTTATCTCTCATCATGGCTATTGTGGAGGTGGAAACACCATTCACGGAGCTTGACTTAGGCAAGCTCCTAAATAGTACCAACCATCTTTCCTTCTTTCTTGTGTGTAGGTCACATCTGGAGGAATCTAAAGATGATAAGTTACAAGAGACATGAAGACACATAGGCAAAGGAACTCAGATCCAAAAATCTTGCAAAACCCTAATTAGGGTCTAAGGTGCCTAGATCCTTTGTCCTCCTTGCTCATATGACCAAAATCTTCTGGAATCAGGTTCTATCAGCTTTGTTTAGCTCCTCCCTACCACTATTTTCTGGGTTTTCGATGGTTTCAGATCTGTAACTCCTGATCTCTCTATTTTAGCCCTAGAAACCCTAGATTTAGTAACTAGTCATAAGATCTCTCCTTGGTAACAAAGGGACCAATCAAGAGACCTCTCAACTCTCCTTTGAGGATTGTAGCTAAGTATTGGGTTTCCTTGATTCGTGTTCCAATGTTATGTGGAGAAGGATTGATTTAGGGTGATGTACATGTTAGCCTAGATCTCATTTTCTACATAAAAAAATTAGTAATAAATTAATAGAAAAATGCTTGTGTATTTAGAGTAACTAGAGAGAGAAATGGATGCCTATTTGATTTAGCATGGTAATAGTTCTACTTGGTTGTTGACTAACTAATATGCTATGACAAGGATCTAAAACTGAAGTCTAAATATGAATTAGAAATATGGAAATGAAAATCACTATGTGTAGAAGATCTAGTGCTATTGATAGGGTCACACAATGTAGTTTGATCCAAGTGGTCTAGCCTATTCTTCTACTAATGTGATCTTCATAAATGTGTTAACCAAGTTGTCTTCGACACTAACTTCTAAGTTTTTAGTTTTTCTTATAAGAACAACAAGACTTACTTCAATTCTAAGGGAAGGTCCTAGGCCCTTAGCTTTTCCTAGTATCACTCAAGCCCCTAGAAGAGAATAATGTTAAATAAATAAGCCAATCATGCAATTTAGATAATTTTCTATGAACTAGTGAAGTGATATAGTGCCTAAAATGTGGAACGTAGATTTATATTCATCTAGAATTAAATGATCTGTCATTTATTTCCTTCTACAACTTGATGGATTTTAATGACCTAGGAATGTCCTTAAATACATGTTTATAATCACATAATTTAAAAAAATTGGCCTATATACCAATAAGATAATGCTAATTTTTCAAAAGGGACATCTTTAGAGAGAAAAATGACGAATTTGAATTTGAAGGACTATGTTGCATCATGTAGCCTAGTCCATGAACTAGGATCTCTAATATGGCCTAGTCAAGGGTTTCATATAGATATGAATAGTGCATTCATGGTGAAAAAGGTGATCAAATATAGTTATTGGCTAATGGATTCTTGGTATTGATTACTATAGTTGTGTATATACAATATGTATACAAAGTGGCATAAAAAGGTGTATAAATATTATATAATTCAAAAGATATTACTTTTATTAGAACAAAAATGGATAGTAATAATCTTTAGTTTTTTTATTGATTTATAATGTATTATTATAGATCCTATTTTATCAACTTTAATTGAAGGCAAAGGTGTGCCTCATCATGGCGCTCCCACACCCGATCCAATGACTCCCTACATGGTGCTCCAATAGATCTAATGGAAACAAGGATTCAGTCATTCCTACCTACGCTAATCGTCCTAGCTCACACGGACTCCATTTTTGTGTCTTAGACTATGCTGCAAACAAGAAAAAACTAGCATTTTTAAATGGTTTTCGTGCATCTGGAAAAGAAAAGGGTTTTCCAACTGGATCAACAAAATTTTTTGAAGCCCAAAGCTTCTCTGGTAATACATGGCATTTTAATGACTCCAGATCTAGGAATGCCCACTCTCCATCTTAGAAATATTTGTGGGTTCAATCTATTTCAACAATTTATGTTGGAAATGTATTAGGGGAAGGAAATAAAGGTTCTACAAATGGATCTGATAATGATGGCATTTTGGGTGTTCAAAATAAAGGTGGATTTGGCCACGCCCATTGTCCTAGGTCCTTGATTCAGACATTTGTTATAGGTGGGGTAAATGCAAATGCCACTTTTGAAAACTCAAAGATTTCTAATACTTCCACATCAATTATCCACAACTCAAATGTATGTGAAAAAACTTCTCCAAATACTAGGTCTTTTTCATCTTCTAGCATAGATTTTCTTGCCCCTATTTGTGTGAGAAGATCTGAATGGGGTGACAAGGAGCTACCAAAAGTTTCCCCACCTCGCACCTGTGCAAAGCATTCCCCTATTCTAGAATTTGGGGAAGAAGTGATCGAAGAAGAAATATTTTTTGCTGCACATGGGTTGATAGGCCATTTCAATCATTTTGGGCCAAGTTTAATAGATTTAAAAACTTGGATTTCAAAAAAATGGCAACCTCTTTTAAATAATAATATGGAAATTTATCCTTGTGCACATGGGTTTTTTATTGTAGTTTTTGATTCTACTGAAGATTGGGATGTTATTCTTAACCATTTTTGGATCTGGGATAAAATTTTCTGATGCTTAAACCTCAACATCCCACTTTTAATCCCTCTTTTGAATCTTTCAATGTTTTTCCAGATTGATTTCATATCTCGAATCTATCGCTTCAATTTTGGAGTATTTTTGTCTTCAAGCCATAGGTGATTCCTTGGGAGAATTTTTGACTGTTGATAAGGCAACTACAGATTTTACTCAACAACTTTTTCTTGAATTTTAGTTGATATGGATATTTCCAAAGAGATGTAGAAATGTAAATCAAAGTTGTAGGTTGTATTTGGACCCAACCTTTGGAATATGAAAGGCTCCCATTTTTTTGTAGGTAGTGTTATAATACAGGTCATGTTTCTGCTACTTTCCCTATCAGGAAAAAAATAGTAAATCAAGCTTCTTGGTGGAAAGGTACTCATCTAGTTCAGGCTATAGTTAAAGATGTAATTTCACATACTAGTCTTCCTAAATTTTCACAGCAAGAGAATACTTCTTCTCATCACAAAAAGGAGGATTCCTCCTTGGCCAAATCTGAGGTCAAGATTGTGAATCAATAGAAAATTGAGGTTCAAGAGAATCATGCATCACTTGATGCAGGAGCATCTAGAAGCATTCAAATCAATTGGGGTAGTTAATATTAAGTTGTAGAGTGCTAGGGAGAGTGATATTGGAGATTACCAAATTTTACCCCATTATCACATTAGAGCTTGTGGAGCTGGATTTAGTTTCTATAACATGTCATCTACATCATATCCAAAATTTAGATCATTTATATTCTTTTTCAGAGAGATATCGCTATCAGAAGATTACCTATTTTCACATATTAGAGCAGTCAGTGTTCAATGGAGTCTAATTGGTTTGTGGAGCAATTTCGTGACTTGTAGAGCCTAATGGAACATCATTCAAGGTATTTTAGGACCTAACCAACCTTTGTGGAGATCCACAGGAAGTTCCATTCACCTGCGGGGCAATACCATATGTTTAGTTTTGACCTATCTATGTCTACACGTTTCATACTAGCTGTTACAATTAAGATGACTTGATAATGTTATGAAGGTTTATGGAGGATATACATGAAGGAAAGAGGATGGCTTCAAGGGAAGCAAGAAGATGAATTATTTTGATCTGGAGAAGTAGCAGAATAGAGTAGAAGGCATAGCAGTGAATAGAAGAAGGTATAGAGCAGAGAATTGAGAAGTAAGAAGACATGAAGTTGTGTTGTACGAATCTTTTATAAATGTGGGCTTCTGCCTAGCATCTGAAAAGCCCTAGAGGCATATGTAATGTGATTTGAGATTATAATATAATGAGGAATGAACTTTGAAGGCTAGGTTTTTCCCTTTTAGGGTTTTCCTAGGATATATGGGTAAGTGCAAAAAGATGGGGGGCCAAAAAGTGGCCAAATGGTTTTTAAAAAAAAATAATACATAATGTGAGTGCGTTATAATGCAAGCATGTTATGAACCACTATAAATTAAAAAAAGGCTTGTCATTTCATTTCATTTATGTTTTTCTCCTCTATCCCCATGACTTGCAAACCCTAGGAAGCACGCTCGCATTTTGGAAAAAGCCAATTCAACACCAAAATCTTGCTGATTCATCACCAAAATGCTGCCACGATGTCAAGCACATCAAAGGAGTGAGTTTTATTTGTTTTTTGTTTGAATTTGCTTCTAAATAGGTAGGTTTGAGTTGCTTTTTGATGTATATTTCATTAATTGTAGGAAATGTTAATGCACCTCCTCCTCCTCAAAATCCACAAAATCCTACAAAATAATAACCTCCTCCATTGCACTAAAGTTCTTGTCATGAGACTTCAACCTTTTTTAGATAAAATTATTTCCCCTTCTCAGAAAGGCTTTGTCCTGGGCCATCAAATTCTTGATGCTGTGATCTCCACTCATGAAACTATTCATTCCATGGACAAGAGTAGAATCCCTGGTATGGCTCTTAAGTTAGATATATCTAAATCCTATGATAGGGTCTCATGGACTTTTCTGTTTCAAGTCATTAGGAAGTTTGGCTTTAATGATAAAATCTCTCTTCTCATTCGGAAGGTTGTTTCTTCTGTTAAATTCTTGGTTCTAGTTAATGGGGTCCCTAGGGGTTTTTTCTCTTCCTCAAGAGGACTCCGACATGGGTATCCTCTTTCCCCTTACTTGTTTATCATGATGGTGGAAGCCCTTGGGAGACATATTCAAGATAATATCTCTTCTAAGGATCTATTGGGTATCAAACCTGCTTCCTCCCTTTCCCCTATGTCAGTGCAGCAATTTGTTGATGATACCATTCTTTTTGGCATCTCTTCTGTGATTGAAGCTCAGAGTTGGAAGAATATTTTAAATAACTATGCCAAAGCTTTTGGTCAAAGCATAAATTTTCAAAAGAGTAATGTGTATTTTTTTAATACTCCTAATGATCTCCAGCAAAAAATTATTACTATCTTGGACTGTACTGAAGTTGATCTTCCTGCTATTTACCTTGGCCTCCCCCTTACAGTCAAAGAGGTGTCTCAAGGTTTCTGGAATGGATTATTGGAAAGAACTCAGAGGAAATTGATTGGATGGAAAGGGAAATTACTCAGTAGTGCGGGCAAATTACAGCTTCTTCATGCCTCCCTGCAAGGTATACCTACTTATTTCCTGTCTCTTTTTAAGATACCTAGTTCTTTTGCTGACAAATTGGAACAGATTCAAAGAAAATTTTTATGGACAGGGGTGGAAGACAAACAGAGAATGTCT
Organism: Cunninghamia lanceolata; assembly: GCA_027924645.1. Lineage (NCBI taxonomy): Eukaryota > Viridiplantae > Streptophyta > Pinopsida > Cupressales > Cupressaceae > Cunninghamia > Cunninghamia lanceolata. The sequence goes on along the minus strand of BSBN01000472.1, from coordinate 14,006,111 downwards.
TTGGTCAGCTGGGAAAAAGTGTGTCTTCCTAAATCCCATGGTGGTCTCAATATTAGATCCATCCAAAACATGAATAAAGCCCTCCTTTCCAAAATCAACTGGAACCTTATTCATAACCATAAAGATTGGGGGGAAATCATGCAAGCCAAATATCTTCATGGCACTGATTGTTCCAGCTTTCTCCAATAGGAAGGGTTACCCCAGGGATTTGTTATCTGGAATAAAATGCTGAAATCTAGAAGCCTTCTTAAGCAAGGGGTTAAATGGAAATTGGGAAATAGTATGTCTATTAATTTCTGGAATGATATTTGGATAGAAGATAAGGCTCTTATTACTTAGGGGGATTATGGAGCTATTGCTAGCATTGCTACTCAATTTTTTGGGGATAAATTCTGCAATTACATGGTTAATAATAATGGCAATAGGAGCTAGAAAAACTTATTGGATTGTTGTGCCCATCACCCTGATCATACTCCTAGAGTTTGGGCTGTTCAACATTTGATTCAGGGGGTCAAAATCCCTCTCTTCCCTTGAAAGGATGAGCAGTATTGGTGGCTGGATAAGAATGGATGTTTCTTTGTCAAGTCTGCTTACCATCTATTGGTTCCTGAGGTTCATAGAAAGGAGATATGGAGAAAAGTTTGGAATAATAAAATTTTACCAAAAATCAATATGTTTTGGTGGGCCTCTGTTCATAACAAAATTTTAACCCAAGACAACTTACAGAAGAGAGGGTTTACTTTGGTCAATAGATGCTGTCTGTGCTATGTAAAGGAGGAAACTATTTCTCATCTATTCATACACTGTGATTTTGCCAGGGAAATCTGAAACATAATCTTAAGAAATTTTGGCATTCAATGGGTCTATAATTCTGATATTAAGGAAGTTATTACCAGTTGGTATCCTACCTTTTCTCATCCTTGGCTTATTGAGTTATGTAACCAAACTTTGCCTTATCTGGGTTGGAATTTATGGAAAGAATGTAATCACATAATTTTTAGGGATACTGCTAAAGATGCCTCTCAGGTTCTTCACTCTTTTGTTAAGACTTTAATGGAAAGTATCACTAATGCCCATATCCGTATTGTGGAGAAACCTCTGACTCATGAAGAGGAACAAATTGCGGCTAATTGGAAGATCCTAAATCATATTCCTGTTCATAATAATTCCAAAAGGTTGCAGAGGCTTAACACTAGATGGAGTCCCCCAAAGCCCAACTAGCTAAAACTAAACTTTGATGGGACTTCTAAGGCGGATGGCAAAGCTAGTGGTGGAGGGATTATAAGGGATGACAAAGGGTGGATGGTTGTTGTCTATGCTGGTGGGTTAGGCTATCAAAGTAATAATTATGCTGAAGCAACTGCTCTTCTATGGGGGATTAAATTAGCTATCTCCCTTGGTATTAGAAATCTAAATATTCAGGGGGACTCCAAAATGGTTATTGATGTAGTTAACAATGTGTCGAGTATTAAGCTGAAAGATATTATTATGGATATTTAGATTCTCCTACAGAAGATTCCTAGGGTGGACATCTCTCATATTTATTGAGAGGGTAATGGGGTTGCAGATGCCTATGCCGAACTTGGCCAACAGTATTCAAATTGGCGATGCTGGCACCAAATCGATTGCATCCCTTTCAACATTAGGGATCTTATTCAAAAAGAAGTGATGTGTTAAGGATGAGTCAAATTTATTGGAAAGATAGCTCGCTTCATCAGTTCTATTGGAGGATGCTGACGTGCATCTTGGAGTACGAGATTTTTTGTACTTTCTTGATTATTGTTATTTATACCTTATTATGCCCCTCTGGTAAGGCAAGCGGCTTACTTTCTCATTATAGTGTATGCCGTGAAATTATGACTAAGCATGGGAAGAGTAAGCGTCATCTTTGTAAGGCATTCCTTATTAATGATAATGCATATTGTTTTCTTACCATTATCATTATCCTTGATTAAGGGGTTAATGTTACCCTGCATATGAACTCTGTGGAAATTTGAGGTTTTTGTGATTTGCTCTGTAAGTCCAACATGGGTGGCGATAGAATCCGAACAGAACCCATTTCTTGTTGCAAGTTCAAAGACAACCTGGTGGTCTGGCATTATTGTAAAGAGGGTGGGATCAGTCCCTATTTGGAGCGGCTCAATGGGTATGATGAAAACTTGTCTGAACAGTTCACTAGGTCTTGGCAAAACTGGCGTGTCTCTATGGGGGGAATTGGTTTCAAGATTTCTAAAAGTGTTATTGCTATGGCAACTGGCATGTCAACTCAGGAGATTAAACTGCAAAGGAAAACCAAAATTGTGGACCACTCAAGCTAGAAGCTCTTTCTTGGAGACGGTGAAGAACTCATTCCCTATTAGGGGGATTTGAACGAGCCAAGCCGCCTGAGCCTTGGGACAATGTGTGTTTTCTCCTTATGAAGTATTTCACTCTAGAGGGGTGCTTCACCAGGTTCTATAACTATCATCTTCCCCTTCTGAATCACTTTAGATGCAATGCACATATTAGCTTTCCTTTTTATCTTTTATCTTCCCTTGAGCATTTTGTTCTTAGGGTTAGAGCTAAACTGGCTAAGAAACCTACTAGGAAACCCATCCCCCTTCATCAGGGCCTCATCCTCTATCTTTACAACTTCCATCTTTCCCTAGAGCCTTCTAAGTTAATTCAGACTAATAGTGGGGAAATATCTTCAAACCCTGATGATACTATTGTTGTTGAAGAACCATGCCCTTCCCTTGCTTCTACTGAGATGAAAGAGGTTTCTTTTTCTACTCCTAAGGAGATTCCCATAGGCACTCTAGGTTCTACTATTAGTACAAAGTACAAGAAGAAGAAGACACAAGCTGGTGAAGCTGGCACTTTGGGGGTTGCTATGGGGACCCCTAAAAATCCCTGTAGAACCCCCATGGGACAAGGTAGCAAGTCTCATCCATCTGCAAAGAATATTAAGGAGGGCTTCTCCTCAAGAGTTAGGTGGTCTGTGCGAATTGCTGGAAAACCTGCTCCCAAGGCCAAACTTATTGATTATTCTGAGAGTGCATATGACAAATCCACCCAGGGTGATGAGGCTAAGGATATGGATGTTCAAGAGATCTTTAAGGATGCTGATAGTAAGTAGGAGAATAAAGAGATGGGGGCTACTACTGGGGATGCTGATGATTTTGCAGGAAATGCTAGCAAAGCAGGAAAGATGTTCGTGGAAGAAGCCGATGATGAAACAGAAATCAATGCTAGCTTTGGGTCTAAAATTGCAGTTCTAAGGGGCCACATTGAGAATTTGGAACATAATCTTTCCACTGTTCTTAGGAGTTCTATCTTACTCAATATTTCTGTGCTGTAGAACCTTGGGGCTACTGTTACTGCTGATACTGATGAGAACTCTACAAAATTGGATGACCTTATTAAATCCATGGTTAAGGAGAGAATCTTCCTCCTTAGTTTTTGTTTCTATATTGATGATACTCTGCTACTCTGTATTAACTATCTTAGTCTGTAGTTGTTGTTTATGCTAGGAAAATAGAGTTTGATGTATCTATTTTGAGGCACTTTTGTGCTATTTGCCTTTGTGGCTCTTTTTGCTTTTTGTAAGGGTTTGGCCCCTTGTTTAGCCACCTTATATTATCAAAAACAACCTCCTCCACCCATTCCTTGACATGCCCCTGGAACACAAGAAAATATAATGGGGCAAATTGAAAACAACAAAAAAGAAACTGAATATATAATTGCAAGGTTAAAAGATCCTTCCACTTCAACCTTGCATAGGTCCACGCTTGCTGAATCTCTTGAATCTGTGTTATCAAATGTAAATTCAATTAGCAAGCAAATAACTAGTTGGACGGATAAGAGGAGAGAGTTTAGAGATTATTATGCAGACAAGCTGTCATACCAAGATGTGAAAAAATTACAAATCACAAAATTAGACTTGTGTTCGATTTTTACAAACCCACAAACAAATCAACCTCCACCCATTACATGCAAGAGGTTCCCTATCCATTGGTGCAACAACCAAGCGATAAGGGACAATTTTGGGAAGAGGTGGTGTATGGTTTTTGACCATCCTCCATGCAATAATAATGAGGTCCTGCAATACTTTTTGAGGAAACTCTACTGCGAGTTTGTCCTCAATAAAGTGCCAAACTATTTTGATATGCGAGACTTCCAGGGTAGAGGTGGGGGTTCAGCACAAGATAGACCAGGGGCACATCTTGACCCACAGCGAGTAGTGAGACGAGTGATCAGCAAACCAGACCATGAGCATGTTTCTATCCCTTCCATTGTGAAGGAGAGTGTTGAGGTCGATACACTTCAGTCCATTAGTGCCTTGACCTAGAGCATCATAGAGTATGCCAGTCCTGCAGCATAGAGTGGGTTGGGAGATAGTGTGAGGAGTAGGGTCCCACCCCATGCTTGTCAGGCTTGCAGGTCAGCTTGTGGTTATGACCCCATGGATAGTCAGGACACAGGTGCACATGCTACATCTGCAGCTGAGTAGATGGTGATGATAGATACCCTCCTGAGTGAGACTTTTGGCCTTGATACTCAGGTAAATATTAGCAAGTTTATTGAATTTAATTTATTAAATTTCATTTTTGAAATGCAAGTTTAACTAATTTAAATTGATGATTTTAATGAAATTTCAGGGTCATAGTGTCGATACAGTTTTCAGTGGTTCACCACCTGCATTTTACACTAGATCATCTACTGTCAGGGTATGTAACTAGTAAACAATTATAAATATTACATGTGAATAGCATCATTATATGAATGGTATTCTAATATTTGATTTTGGATGTTGAATAGGTTAATATTGTAGATTTCACGGCAACACCTGCCAGTGGTGGTGGACTTCAAAGCTTTACAGAGGTAATAAAATAAATAGTTTAATGAATGAATTGTACTTACTAAATTTTGTATGTGACTTGTGTGCTTTATTGTGTGTACTTCCATGTTTAGATGAACGTGTGTGTATGTTAGGAGCCATGATTTGCATCACTATTATAGTTTTCATAATTGAATAATGTTGTTTTATTTCTAGATGATGCAGGCTATGGAGACACTTCCCCATGTTCAGAGGGCAATGGAGCATGGTGTGGCCTCTACGATTCATAGCTCCATGGAATTGACAGGGGTATGAGGCAGATTAGTAAATTTTAATTTACATTCATTGTTATAGTTGTCTATTTTTGAAAAATAAAAAGATTATTGATTTGAAGTTTAATTTCTATCTAGATGGTTTCTATAGGACATGACATCACCAGGGCCTATTCCTGATACTAAGGCAAGTGAGGAGACATATTATATGTTAGCAGTAAGTGATTATTTTGTTAAATGTTTCATTTTTTATAACATGTAATTTCTATATATTAATGTCTATACTTTTTATTGTAATAGCTAAAGATGCAGGAAGAACTAAATAGGAGTAGCCCTTGGGTTCATAGTAGACCACCAACATGTGCTTCTCCATTCCCTAGAAGATCAAAGGCTACCCATGATCTATTCTCTTCACCAGCCAGAGGGGAATGACTTTTTATTGTGTTCCTTTGTTGTATGCCTATATGGCTTTTGTGGACATATATTTTGTATTGTATATAGTTGACATTGTATGCCTATATGGCATTCTTGTAAGCCTATATGGATATTTTGTATATATGTTATACTTATATCGATAGATATTGATGTATGCCTATATGGATATTTGGTTAATACAAATCTTTTTTATTGATGACATCCATACTTGCATTATAAATCCACATTTGAAAGGATATTTGTAGATGGCTACTTCAAATATTTAAAGTCCAATTGTATTACATAGGATGTTTGTTGATCCAATAAGCTAGCTATTGTTATTCAAGTATCACCTAAACCTCATTTTGGAACTAAAAGATAAAAGTTGTATTTAAAAAAAAAATGAATCATCATGTTGAACAGAAAATATTAATATTCTTTATGAGTAGCATAGACTGTCAACTATATACAATACAAAAAAATGAATCATCATGTTATTCTTTATGTTTGAGATCCTGAAAATGACTAAGTCTAGTAGCCTAATATCCTAAAACACTAGGATGAATATCCAAGTCATTAGGATGATTGCGCCTTGAGAAAAAGTCATTAAGATGAGTGCCTAAATGAGACTTTCTTAAACATTCAAACATTGAGCAACAAGCATGAAGGGTTAAGGCGCAATTTGTAACTCATAAAGCCTCAAAAGGGCACCCAACTTAGAGAGAGCATTCATTTAAGACAAGGCACCCATTGACACCTGTTCCACCATAAAAGTACACCTAAAGTAGAAGGAGAACAAGCCTCTAGTAAGTGAAGCACACCTATTGACTAAACCACTTCATTATGGCACCCTAGCATGAGGAGGAGTATATAAGTCAATAGGAAATGGTGCCAAGAATGTAAATGAAGGACTAAGTGGAATTTTTAATAAGCATCAATTCACCTTGAGCTTTCAATAAATACATCAAATTGAGCCCCATAAGCCTAGGCACCCTTTGCCTTCAAAAGAACCTTGTATCAACGTCAAGAGTTGGTCATATCGGCATATCGACAAACCTTGGTTAGGCTTCGTCGATAGTGGTCTGTCTTGCCGATGAGTGTGGTTTGAAGTTGAAGACATCGGTGTATCAGAAGATAATCTCATCGGTGCATTGAAAGAGTAGTTGAGAGCTTCACCGATGAAGGGGGTCACACCAATAGTCGAAATCCATCAGTGTATCAGCCCAACAAGATTAGAGTTCACCGATGTTTGGAGTCTCACCAACGGGTGTGGTCTGAAGGTTGTCATTGGTGAGATTGGTGTGTCGGTAGAAGAGTTTTTGAGTGTACCAATGGTATTAAGTCCTACCAATAGGCAAGGGACTTAGAGTCTCATATCAGAGTGATAACGACATCAGTGTGAAAGGATATAAAGTCACCGATAGCGGTCTGTCTGACTAATAAGAGTCAATGATGGGATGTTTGTCAGAAGTGAAATCGAATGGAGTCATGGTGGCATCGGCCTATCGGCTGATGAAATTTTAAGCTCGCTGATGGTATGTTGTCTCACCAATAGTAAGTTCGAAGGTTCAAAAGTTGATAATTCTATGCTTTCACTGTGTGCTCTACATTAGACACTCATCCCTACTATAGTCTAGCATTCTCTAGTTGTGTTCTTCCCTTTGTTTTTGTGAACACCTCTGGAAGTAATGTTGAGTTACTTGTGATGTCCTTATTAACTGGTGTTGTTTTGGATTCATGTGTAGTCCTTGTTTCTTATAGTCTATTGTCTACCTGACTATTTATTGTAACTTATTGAACCACTATGATTTTGAATATTTAGATTTAGAGGGCATTAGACACCAAAACTTCTTGACCTTTAACAACCCAACCTAGAATCAATAGATTTTTGTCCATCCCAACTATTCTAGTCAAGACAAAGCATGTTGATTCTCATTCAATCCAAAGTTCATTAACAGGATTATCTTGTCATAATATTTAGGGAAATGACCACCTAGATGGACAATGATGTGAGCTATCTATAAAGAAACTTGCAAGAAGTATAGGAGGCATAAGAATCCCTCCATGTTGTTTATCAAGTTGAATGATCTATGACACATCATGTATCATTAGAAAATATTCTCGAAGAGAAAGCAAGTGAAAATACTCAAAACAACCCATAACAAGATGGAGAAGTTTAAAGGATGGAGGTTGCAACACTTCCAACCTCATAGCCACACTAGTCCAATGGATCAGGATGCTAAAGGCTAGAGGTGTTGAGAAACCTCTAAAGGACAAAACTATAGAAAGACCAAAAGTTCAAATGAATCCATTCAACACTAGGGTCGAGAAAAACTAGGGGGCAACTCAGTCTTCCCTATCTATTTTTTTTTTTCAAAAAACTAGTAATGACACTTTCCCACATCTTCAACAACCTAGTGGAGCTTATGTGCCACAAAATCATGTGACTCCCATAGTGTATCATCCCATCACTATCCAACCAATCTATCTAGGATATCAAACAAATGTGTAAATGAAAAATCAACTTAGTACACAAGCCCCATCCATGGGTCTCATGTTCATAAGAACTCCAACTTCTGAAGATTCCTTTTCAGGAACCTACTTAGACTATTTAAAAGAACCTCTTGACTTAAAAATTTGTAATATGTTATTATTACATCCCCTCCCAGATGTACCAAAATTCAAAGGGGAAGGGAATCTAGATTCCCACATTAAGGCATATATGATGACTGTAAGAGAGATCTTCCCTTGGGACATAGTTGTGGCTAGGATATTTCCCAAGACCCTTGAAGGAATCATGTTAAATTGGTACTATTACCTTCCAAAGGTCTCTATACATTTCTTCATACAACCCATTGGTGATTTTGTGATACCTTTCAATATGAACAAATTGGTCAAGGCAAGAATTTGAGAGTTCCTAAGTATGAAATAAAATGTTTAGTTATTGGTACATTTTTAGAAGTCGGAGGCAAGTCCTTTACTTGTCAACTAGTGCCCTTAATATGGCCCATAGAGAAATCTATAACCTCTTTTTGCATTTTGTAAATAGGGATACAAGGGAGGAGGTTTAGAAGTTACCTTATAAGTCTTATGAGGAAACTTTAGAAATTGCATTAAGAATTGATCAAGCCACATATAGTAGTGGGTAAAGGGTTTACAGAATAAATGGATGGTTGATGACTTCCCAAGCTAGAGATAATAGTGAAAACAATCCTTCCACCATCAGGATATTGAAAAATAATCATAATGTAATGATATATGCGATAACTGACATACCCCTTGTAAAAAGTGATGATCATAACAAGAATGGTCACTTCAACTTAATGTCCAATAATTTTAATACTATCAAGCAACCACATAATAGTAGATAATCTTATCAAAAGTCAGAGAAATTTCTAAGGACCATAGTGTTATCCCTATGACTTGACACATACTACTTGTTTCATAAAGCAAAGGGACATGATATAAATATTGTTGTTATATGGAGCCTAATCAGACTCGGAGGTTAAATTTACCCAACTTTTATCAGTGTTGTTTCCCCCCAAATATTTTCCTACTAGTTTTGGCGCCTTGAAGTCTAAGTGCATGAAAATCATTATGAGTTGGCAACCTAATCCAATGACTAGATACGGATTCCAAAACCACCTATTGGACCAATAGGATCCTAGGCGCTCACTTCATGCATTATGATTTCTAGGTGCCAGTTTGATGCTCCATCACAAGGAAAGTGTGACCACACTTGCAAGTGTTTTTCTTTAGGATCTAGGTGCCAGTTGAAGGTTGTATTTGCCAAGAAGAGTGCCTAGCAAGAGGAAGTCTTTTGGAGTCTCCAAAACACATCAAACACTTGACTAACTACAAGATAACTTTTTCCCAAGTTAGGTACTTCAAGAGGGAAGTTAAAACATGAAAAAGTGCCAACTTGTCTAGGCACAATCTCAAGCTTGTTGAGGATACACATGGCGCCCAACATTCCTTGGTGATTTCATGAACTTCAAATGCTCAGAATTGTTTGAGGAATGCCCAATGCCCCTTCTTGATGATAGGTACCAAAGAGAGGGTGGAATTACACCTTGATGGCATTAGGCACTATCTAGAGTATGCTACTCCATGGAAATGCGCCTTCTTGCTTAGAGTAATTCAAACACTCCAAGGTCTTCAGTGATCAATTCCCCAACTTATGAAATGTCCTCCTTCATTTTAAAACAAATTGTAATGCTCTAGAGAGATGACTATACCTAGGCATCAATCTGGGTTAGAAATGCCTCCAAAGTGCGCCTTCTCTTTCAGAATGCAAAACAAGGTCCAAAGGTGCTAATAAACTGAAGCACTTTTTTAGAAAAGTCTCAGAGGTTAAGATGTGCCTTGTCTTAATGAGGTGCAACTCTTGGGTAAGAAAGCTTGTAAAGTGCACCTAACTTAGTGAAGAGGTTGATAGCTTCTAAACCCTTCCTGGAACTTACATTGCTTCAACTGAAGATCATCTTGCACCAATACATCACCAAACTTTCAATCACAAGATCAATTCAAACTTAGGTGCTCATTAAGAGTCTTTCCAATGTTGGCACATCTAAGAGGTTGAACTGGCAAGAGATGGTGCCTAGCTTCCTAGACCTTGTTTCAATATGTTTGAGTTCCAAAGTTGACTCAATGGTATCAAGATGGTGCCATAGAGTCTTTGGACTAGTTCCTTGAGTTTCAAAAACATTCTAGCTCCTTGAAAATTCCTCCTACATGCTTGGGTGCCATTTCAAGGTCCTAGAACCATGATGTAGCACCTTATTGCTCTAGTCATGCATTCATGATTGTGCAACTTGAGATTGGCGCCTAGAGTGAATAGGCTTTCATCCTGACTTAATACACTGCCTCCTAATGATTTTTGGGGTAGTAGAAAACCTTTCACCATGGGCAAATGTCTTAGAGATATAAAAAATTGAGAGTGGTTATTGTAGAGGCACTCTACATGATCGTGTTACCTCAAACAAAATGTTTCTAAGTGACACAGTTTTTGAGTAACATCTTGTCAAAGATTTCTACCTTTTTGCACTTTGGACTCTTCAGGGATATCATTGGTACAATGTAGCTCAGACTATTTCAACATGTTTGGGTGAAAAATAGGACCATGCCTAGCATAAATGTACCCATCTAGATGGGTTGGAATAGTCATTTTGGTCACATCAGGAGCAGGACGAAAGTTACACCCCTTTGCAACTTTACACTGCCTCCTTCTGACAATTTTTGGGGTAGCAGAAAACCTTTCACCATGGGCAATTGCCTCAGAGCTATAAAAAATTTAGAGAGGTTATTGTAGAAGCACTCTACATGATCGTGTTTCCTCAGATGGAATGTTTCTAAGTGATACAGTTTTTGAGTAACATCTTGTCAAAGATTGCTACCTTTTTGCACTTTGGGCTCTTCAGGGATATCGTCAGTACAATGTAGCTCAGACTGTTTCGACATGTTTGGGTGAAAAATAGGACCATGCCTAGCGTAAATGTACCCATCCAAATGTGTTGGAATAGTCAGTTTGGTCACATCAGGAGCAAGATGAAAGTTACACCCCTTTGTAACTTTACACTGCCTCCTTTTGACAATTTTTGGGGCAGCAGAAAATCTTTCACCAGAGGCAAATGCCTCAGAGATATAAAAAATTGAGAGAGGTTATTGTAGAGGCACTCTACATGATCGCGTTGCCTTAGATGGAATGTTTCTAAGTGATATATTTTTTGAGTAACATCTCGTCAAAAATTGCTGCCTTTTTGCACTTTAGACTCTTCAAGGATAGCGTCGGTACAATGTACCTCAGACTATTTTGACATGTTTGGGCAAAAAATAGGACCATGCCTAGTGTAAATGTATCCATCCGGATGTGTTGGAATAGTTAGTTTGGTCACATCAGGAGCAGCATGAAAGTTACACCCCTTTGCAACTTTACACTGCCTCCTTCTGACGATTTTTGGGGTAGCAGAAAACCTTTCACCACGGGCAAATTCCTTAGAAATATAAAAAACTGAGAGAGTTTATTGTAGAGGCACTCTACATGATCATGTTGCCTCAGACAGAATGTTTCTAAGTGACACGATTTTCAAGTAACATCTCATCAAAGATTGCTACCTTTTTGCACTTTGGACTCTTCAGGGATATCATCAGTACAATGTAGCTCAGACTGTTTCGACATGTTTGGGTGAAAAATAGGACCATGCCTAGTGTAAATGTATCCATTCGGATGTGTTGGAACAGTCAGTTTGGTCGCATCAGGAGTAGGACACCAAAAATGCATAACATGATGATGTAAAAATGTGTATATGTGTATAAATGCAGTAGGAAATTAAAAAAAGACAAACCTTACAAATTAATGTGCATACTTACAACTCAATGTAACATGACTTTACAAAATCAATGTGAATAATTACAAATTAATCCAATGAACCATCTAGGTCTGGTCTACTCTTTATTGTGTCAAGTATTTCTTCATGGTCAGACTCATGCACCTTCCACAAGATTTTGTTCAAAGGTCTACCCCAATACTTTATCAAATGAACATTGGATGCCACAACAAGGTTTGAGTAATGAAGAATCTTTTGATGCGTGTCAAAGTCGTGAAACAACCAAACATTAACACTCTTATGTGGGTACCTTCTAAGCCATGTTCCAGTAATAACCACTAAGCCTATAGGGTATTCGATATTTTCTCCATCTGTAACAGGGGCCTCCAATTTCTTTTTAGCCTCAACACAACGACATAAGTAATAATTTGTTCCCTCTTCATTATCTTCATATGCAATAACTGCATATACATGCCCTAAATTGATATGTGTAGCAAATTAGATGAAATTAGTCAACATTACAAAAACACTACAAAGTAAGATGACATTACCTAGTTGAACTAGATGAAATTAGATGCATATACGTGCCCTATATTACCTGGTTGAACTAAATCTGATGTGGTCAAAGTCAACTGATGATTGCATCTGTGTTAGTTCTAGTGCCGTCGGGGGTTGATACGTGTCAAGTGGGCTAGGATAACTTAACTAGCATTCGTCAACCCACTCCTTTGACTCACACTCATCCTAGACTTGAATTGTACAGGAAGAACAAATGCATGACATTTGAGCTTCTGAAAGAGTGCATCTCATTTGATGCTATCAGTGTACAATAGTCCTCATATGGTGAAATGTTAGTATCATCTATCAACCAAAAAAATCTACGAACTGAAGACTTACCTTCATTACCTGGACCCATGGAAGCATTACACCACTCAACAATCAATTTTGCATCTGTCAACTTTGCATTGTCTTTATACTTTAACTCTTCTTAAGCTTTGGCTCTTTTGATACATGCTCCTGCACCATCATGGTCCCCCTTTCCATGCCCAGCCTCACAAAAGTTCCACATATGCTGAATACCTGTAAAATTATGCCTCCTACTCAGCCAATAGAAATTCCATGAGTTCTTGAATTGTGACACACAATTATCCAACCATATGATATGCTGACTGAATGATATGCCCCTTCTAGCCAAATCATTGTAGAACACCTGAAAGCAACCTTGCACTAACTCTGTAGAATGCGTGCAATCATCACTAATATAAAAATTATACTCCCTTATGATCTTTCTATCATCCTCTATACTATCATTCACATGAATGAATGTGATGTGCACAAATATAGAAACCTATGTGGAGTTGTAATATTGTGATTGCAACTCACGCTGTGGCTGTAGACTATAGTTCTCTGCAAAGTCAACGAATGAAACAATACTACCAACCAGAAATGTGTCCTTGCATAACTTGAATTGCAAGTCCAACCATCGAGCTCTATGGGCATGTCTTGTATATTCATACACTATGCTGTCACAAATATAGGCATAAACTGATACACTGGAATCTTTTTAATAACCAATTCACACCTCTTTTCTTCTTTACCATCTTTTGTATTGTATGCCACTATTTTATACTTGCCAAACTCTACTAGTTCATTTCCAACTACATGTGTTCTTTCCATATGTTCACATATTAGCAAATATTGCAAGCCACCGCAACGATGACATGTGCCATCCAAGAATAATTTCTTGTAGAATATTTGACTTTCCTCTCTTTCACATAAAATTCTTGATATGAAGTCTCTTGAAGATGTTGGTGGGGCACATATGGCACAACTCTGCAAAACATTGTTAGTATGCATATCTAAACATATAGACCTATAAGCATCAAAATGGTTAGAAAATTCAATATGTAATCTACAACAAGTAGTGTGTGTGTGATTTATCTTGACATAGAAAGGTTTTATCATTTCAAAATATCTTTGACAAATTTTAATTTGAGGATACTTCTCTAGAAATTTACCATAAAACTATGTTTGAGTCTCATTCAAAAAATGCTTTGGATGTGACTCACAGTTCTGACTACCAATTCTCCTTCTTACCACATCCCTTTGATTTGGAGATACCCTTGTGTAATTCTTCCAAAAGTCTTCAATTAGTGATCTCAATGCTTCAACAATTGGTTTATCTTTTCATGGTCGTCTCTCTGAGAATTCCCATAATTCATTGGCATTAGTGTCCTCAATTCTTTGGCATCTTCCAACGGCTCTTGATAAAGTTTTCCTAATAATTATCAATTCTTGACTCATCTTTCTAATGAGATGAGCTTTCCTTGTTTGACTACTTACTATAGTCGATGTAATCACATGCTGTGTTCCATTACTATCTTTTGTGTGTGAGGTGTTACCCACACTCTCATATGCACTCATTAGATTCTTGACAATAGATTTTTCACTTGAAGCCTCTAGTGTTCTCAACCCAAGAATCTTCATTATGGACCCATACTTTATACTTCGCATCATTTTAATGAATAGTTGACATCTTGTAGTCTCATTTAACTTTTCAAAGAACAATCTCCAAATCTTATGAGCATATCCTCTACAAGTGCATTTTGGAATCTTACCTTCCATTGGTTGCAAAATATTCTCATCAATTTCAATCAAATACTTTGGCTTTCTATGCAAAATTCTAGGTGGTGTTAAGTTAGGTAAATTCATCTCAACATTAGGAATTTCATCAATATTTAAATGAGATGGGCTAGATGGCATACCTTCGATCGAAGATGGAATAGATGACATACCTTGAGGTTGAGGTGGGAACGATGGTGTACCTCCTTCATCACATGTGAGTGATGATGTACTCTCAACTTGAGATGTGGTAGATGGTGTCCCTACATGTTGACTTGCGGTAGAGGACGTGTCTCCAACTATGGTATTCAAATCTCTCGTAGCATGAAGTTTTTGCATTCGTTCTCTTTGTGCCACCAATACCATATCTCTTTGTGATGGTTGTGGTTCCTCTTCAATTGGTATGTCTTCATTTATCGTGTCCAATTTCCTCTTCTCACAAAGTTCCCTCATAGCCACTTCTTTCTTTGCATTCTTAGCTTCTATCTCTTCCTGTGTTGGTTTAATTCTTGATCGTTTCCTTGGCATGACGAAGAATTTTTCTGTAGCATGATAAAGAGACCAATATTACTTCCTAAGAAATGAATACAAGATAATAATGGGATTGTATTTTTATTATGTTGTAAGGATTTATTCTTGTATAGTTTGACATCATGGTATGTTAAGGTCTGTTTATTACACATAATTATTAAAGATCCCAAGTGTAGAAAATATACATGGCATCATGTGAGATTGTAGGCTGCTTTCTTGATTGGGAATGTGTCTATTTTAAACATGTATGATAAAGCATGATAAAGTAATTCAATCCAAATTAAGGAAAATGTAAAGAACATGCATGTAAAGACTTGACATACCTAAAAAATGAAGATTCGAAAGGAGAGAGTAGCCAATTATGTAGTGTTTTTTCTTCTTGCATCAAACTCCTCAACAATTTGAGTTTTTCACCACTTGCTTCCTTTTCAATGTTAAATTGAATAATACTCAAATATAATTACTAACAACAATACTATTAACCAATCTATAATGTTAAATTCCTAAACTTGAATCACAATTAACATTGCAACACTACAAAAATTGAAACTTGAATAGATATATATCAAACTTGGTGTGAAAACTATGTTATTTCCTCCTTCTCAAGTTGGCAAAGCAGAAAAGGTGGTGGAAAGATCATGCAAAGGTGGTACAATGTGTCAAATGTGCATGTGAACTTCCCAACAGTATGAACACACTTCTTTTTTGTCAGAGCACGCATAGAATCAGTATGAAAATAGAGCATGTGGGCCTGGATCATGGGGGTCAACACTTTTTTACCATTTCTATAGCAAGGCAAAATGCGAGCGCATTATAACGCGCTCGTGTTTTGTCCTGCTATAGATTGATCACATCTTGTGCATTTCTCTTTCCAAACCTTCCCCTTCAGACTTGAATGACCACAAGGTTTTTGAGGGAGAACTTTTCTTGTTTCCTGCAAGAGCTTGCCAGATGCTCCACCATATGAGAGGCATAACAATGAAGGGGCAAGCCCTCATAATCAAGTTCTTGATAGAAAATACCCATCAAGGAAGAAAGACAAATCTTCTTTGGAAGAAGAAGTTCTAGTTTGTGACAAATCCTTATCCAAGCATAAATAGCACAGGTTCTATCAAGTGATTGCCAATCCACTTCCACAAAGTCTTCTGAAGACTTCCTAATTGATTTCAAAACATCCACACCAAAAAATTGGAGAGCAATCAATATAATCGAACCCATAAATCTACATTTGACGACAGAAACCCTCAACACTATACCTTAAACCATAATCCCTCAACCCTCAACCCTAAACCTTATCCCTAAACCCTAATCCCTCAACCCTCAACCCTAATCCATCATCCCTCAACTCTAATCCCTCATCCCTAAACCCAAAATACTATCCCTATTCCTAAACCCTCAACAGACTCAATACTATACCTTAAACCCTAATCCCTTATCCCTAAACCCTCCAACCCTATCCCTAAACCCCTTACCCTCGAACCTCAACCCTCAACCCTCAACGTCAAACCCTAATCCCTCAACCCTTAACTATGATCCCTTGACCCGTAACCCTATTCCTAAACCCTAAACCCTCAACCCTCAACGTCAAATCCTAATCCCTAGACCCTTCACTCTAATCCTTTAACCCTAAACCCTATCCCTAAACCCTCAACACTATACCTTAAACCCTAATCCCTCAACCGTCAACCTTAAACCTTATCCCTAAACCCTAATCCCTCAACCCTCAACCCAAATCACTCATCCCTCAACTCTAATCCCTCATCCCTAAACCCTAAATGCTATCCCTATTCCTAAACCCTCAATAGACTCAATACTATACCTTAAACCCTAATCCCTTATCCCTAAACCATCCAACTCTATCCCTAATCCTTATACCCTCCACACTCTACTTTAACCCTAATCCCTCGACCCTTGACCCTCGAACCTCAACGCTCAACCCTCAACCCTCAACGTCAAACCCTAATCCCTCAACCCTTAACTCTAATCCCTCAACCCTCAACCCTATCCCTAAACCCTAAACCCTCAAGCCTCAAGCCTCAACCCTCAACGTCAAATCCTAATCCCTCTACCCTTCACTCTAATCCCTCAACCCTAAACCCTATCCCTAAACCCTCAACACTATACCTTAAACCCTAATCCCTCAACCCTCAACCCTAAACCTTATCCCTAAACCCTAAATGCTATCCCTATTCCTAAACCCTCAACAGACTCGATACTATACCTTAAACCCTAATCCCTTATCCCTAATCCTTATACTCTCCACACTCTACTTTAACCCTAATCCCTCGACCCTCAACCCTATCCCTAAACCCTTGACCCTCAACCCTCAACCCTCAACCCTAAACGTTAAACCCTAATCCCTCAACCCTATCCCTAAACCCTAAACCCTAAAGCTTCAAGCCTGAATCCTCAACATCGAATCCTAATCCCTCTACCCTTCACTCTAATCCCTCAACCCTAAGCCCTATCCCTAAAGCCTCAACACTATACCTTAAACCCTAATCCCTCAACCCTCAACCCTAAACCTTATCCCTAAACCCTAATCCCTCAACCCTCAGCCCTAATCTGTCATCCCTCAACTCTAATCCCTCATCCCTAAACCCTAAATGTTATCCCTATTCCTAAACTCTCAATAGAATCGATACTATACCTTAAACCCTAATCCCTTATCCCTAAACCCTCCAACCCTATCCCTAATCCTTATACCCTCCACACTCTACTTTAACCCTAATCCCTCGACCCTCAACCCTATCCCTAAACCCTTGACCCTCGAACCTCAACCCTCAACGTCAAACCCTAATCCCTCAACCCTTAACTCTGATCCCTCGACCCTCAACCCTATCCCTAAACCTTAAACCCTACCTCAAGCCTCAACCCTCAACGTCAAATCCTAATCCCTCTACCCTTCACTCTAATCCCTCAACCCTAATCCCTCATCCCTCAACTCTAATCCCTCATCCTTAAACCCTAAATGCTATCCCTATTCCTAAACCCTCAACAGACTTGATACTATACCTTAAACCCTAATCCCTTATCCCTAAACCCTCCAACCATATCCCTAATCCTTATACCCTCCACACTCTACTTTAACCCTAATCCCTCAACCCTATCACCTAACCCTTGACCCTTGAACTTGAACCCTCAACATCAAACCCTAATCCCTCAACCCTTAACTCTGATCCCTCAACCCTCAACCCTATCCCTAAACCCTAAACCCTAAAACCTCAAGCCTCAACCCTCAACATCAAATCGTAATCCCTCTACCCTTCACTCTAATCCCTCAACCCTAAACCCTCAACACTATACCTTAAAACCTAATCCCTCAACCCTCAACCCTCAACCCTAAACCTTATCCCTAAACCCTAATCCCTCAATCCTCAACCCTAATCCATCATCCCTCAACTCTAATCCCTCATCCCTAAACCCAAAATGCTATCCCTATTCCTAAACCCTCAACAGACTCGATACTATACCTTAAACCCTAAACCCTTATCCCTAAACCCTCCGACCCTATCCCTAATCCTTATACCCTCGACACTCTACTTTAACCCTAATCCCTTGACCCTCAACCCTATCTCTAAACTCTTGACTCTCAAACCTCAACCCTCAACACTTAACTCTGATCCCTCGCCCCTCAACCCTATCCCTAAATCCTAAACCCTAAACCCTCAAGCTTCAACCCTCAACATCAAATCCTAATCCCTCTACCCTTCACTCTAATCCCTCAACCCTAACCCTATCTCTAAACCCTCAACACTATACCTTAAACCCTAATCCCTCAACCCTCAACCCTAAACCTTATCCCTAAACCCTAATCCCTCAACCCTCAACTCTAATCCCTCATCCCTCAACTCTAATCCCTCATCCCTAAACCCTAAATGCTATCCCTATTCCTAAACGCTCAACAAACTCGTTACTATACCTTAAACCCTAATCCCTTATCTCTAAACCCTCCAACCCTATCCGTAATCCTTATACCCTCCACACTCTACTTTAACCCTAATCCCTCAACCCTCAACCCTATCCCTAAACACTTGACCCTTAAACCTCAACCCTCAACCCTCAACGTCAAACCCTAATCCCTCAACCCTTAACTCTGATCCCTCGACCCTCAACCCTATCCCTAAACCCTAAACCCTAAACCCTTATGCCTCAACCCTCAATGTCAAATCCTAATCCCTCTACCCTTCACTCTAATCCCTCAACCCTAAACCCTATCCCTAAACCCTCAACACTATACCTTAAAACCTAATCCCTCAACCCTCAACCCTAAACCTTATCCCTAAACCCTAATCCCTCAAACCTCAACCCTAATCTGTCATCCCTCAACTCTAATCCCTCATCCCTAAACCCTAAATGCTATCCCTATTCCTTAACCCTCAATAGACTCAATACTATACCTTAAACCCTAATCCCTTATCCCTAAACCCTCCAACCCTATCCCTAATCCTTATACCCTCCACACTCTACTTTAACCCTAATCCCGCGACCCTCAACCCTATCCCTAAACCCTTGATCCTCGAACCTCAACCCTCAACCCTCAACGTCAAACCCTAATCCTTCAACCCTTAACTTTGATCCCTCGACCCTCAACCCTATCCCTAAACCCTAAACCCTAAAGCCTCAAGCCTCAAGCCTCAACATCAAATCCTAATCCTTCTACCCTTCACTCTAATCCCTCAACCCTAAACCCTATCCCTAAACCCTCAACACTATACCTTAAACCCTAATCCCTCAACCCTTAACCCTAAACCTTATCCCTAAACCCTAATCCCTCAAACCTCAACCGTAATCCGTCATCCCTCAACTCTAATCCCTCATCCCTAAACCCTAAATGCTATCCCTATTCCTAAATCCTCAACAAACTCGATACTATACCTGAAACCCTAATCCCTTATCCCTAAACCCTCCAACCCTATTACTAATCCTTATACCCTCCACACTCTACTTTAACCCTAATCTCTCAACCCTCAACCTTATCCCTAAACCCTTGACCCTCGAACCTAAACCCTCAACCCTCAACGTCAAACCTTAATCCCTCAAGCCTTAACTCTGATTCCTCAACCCTCAACCTTATCCCTAAACCCTCCAACTCTATCGCTTAACCCTAATTCCTCGACCCTCAACCTTATCTTGAAACCCTTAACCCTCGAACCTCAATGTACTCAACCCTCAACGTCAAACCCTAATCCCTCAACCCTTAACTATGTTCCCTCGACCCTTAACCCTTAAAACTTGAACCCTAAAACCTATCCCTACATGCTCGACACTTGACACTATATCTTAAACCCTAATCCCTTAACCCTCATCCCTAAAGCCTCAACCCTAAATCATTAAACCTTCAACCCTAAACCCTATCTCTAATCCCTCTACCCTTGACACTCTTATTTAACCCTAATCCCTTGACCATTAACCCTATCCCTCAACCTCAACCCTCAATCCTCAACCCTCAACTCTCAACATTAAACCCTAATTCATCAACCCTAAACCCTAATCCCTCAAACCTAAACCCTATCCCTAAACCATCAACCCTCAACACTATACCTTAAACCCTAATCCCTATCCCTCAACCCTTAACCCTTAAAACTTAAACCCTATCCCTACACCCTCAACACTTGACACTATATCTTAAGCCTTAAACCCTCATCCCTAAAGCCTCAACCCTCAATCCTTAAACCTTCAACCCTAAACCCTATACCTAATCCCTCTACCCTCAACACTCTAACCCTAACCTCGACATTAAATGCTAATCCGTCAACCCTAAACCCTATCCCTAAACTCTTAACCCTCAACACTATACCTTAAACCCTAATCCATCAACCCTGAAACCTAATCCCTCAACCCTCAACCCTAAACACTATCAATAAACCCTCAACCCTTGACACTATACCTTAAACCCTATGAGAAAAGCTTTGCGTATGGTACATCCACAGTGAGTAATTAACAATTGAAATCAAAAGGATGATCATTATGAGAAAAGATTTTCATTGGGGTACATCTATGTTTCTTTCTGTCCACCCCACACTTAGGGAAGGTATATTGTTATGAACCAGGCAAATAATCTCCCATTGTTTACTGGCTCTATCCACAAGAACTACTAAACTATACCTTAAACCCTAATCTCTCAACCCTAAACTTTCAACCCTAAACCCTATCCCTAATCCCTCTACCCTCAACACTCTACCTTAAACCTAATCCCTCAAGATCCTAAACTCTAATCGCTTATCCCTAAACTCTAAATCCTATCCCTAAACTCTCAACCCTCAACGTTCAACCTTAATCACTCAATTCTTATCCACCCCTCTCCTCCCCTATCTGGCTCACTCCCATCTCTACCCTCCTTTGCCGTCGACATTATACATACATAAATATAGGCATACATAGATACATAGATACATACATACATACATATAGGCATACATACATACATACATACATACATATAGGCATACATACATACATACATGATTAATAGACTTGAATAGAAAAAAATTTAAGGGGAACATAACGCGACTGCGTTATAACGTGCTCACGTTATGTCAAACATGACAAACAATAGACTTGTGGAAAAGGAAAAATGCAAAGCAAAGCATAATGCGAGTGCATTATAACACGCTTGCGTTATGTCTTGATTTGTGAATCCCAAGCCTTGGGCTTGGGATTTGCATTGGATTTCTAACCCAAAGGTTTGGAGTGCCTTTTGAATAGTCACAGACGTGTTTTTCCATATTCTTCAAAATTTTACATAATTTCGTTCGTGCTAACCCTTAGATTTGCACATGTTTCAAGGTCAAACAAATCGAACACCTGGTAATGTTAGGCTTTCTCTTAGCTATTTGACGATGTGATTTTTTTCACATTTTCACAATGTTAAGCCTTTCATCTTTAATTTCTTTTGTTTGTGTGTCCGTTTTTGGGCAAAAACCACTATTTGGTCTTTTTTTCATTGTAAATTAACTATTCATTGAAATTTCAAAAAAATTACATATTTAGAAACTAGACTCCATTCTACAAATATTAAAAAAAGAAAAAAATGATTTTCAATTAGGTTTCAAAATTTATAGGGGTAGCATGGCCAAAATTCTATTTTTTAGGATGTGTCCACTTTGAAAATTAGTAAAAAATCAAATATTCATAAAAAAATTATCAGAAAAATTAGGCATAAACTACATGCTATTAGCTAATTTCTCACCAAAGTGATTTTAAAAATACCAAAAAAATGTTGACCTTTTGAGGGAGCCACAAAATATGCTATGTTATGTTGTTTTGACAGAAACAACACCAATTTATGTGGCTCCCTCTTTTGAACCCCTTAATCTATGCCATTTTTTAAAAAATAGTAGTTTAGAAAGTAGACTCGAAGCACTACGAACATTGTTTTGGTTGCATCTCCAAATTTTGAGTGTAACTATGCTCAATTTCTCATCCAAGGCCAGTATTTCCTGATTTCAGAAAAAAAGTGGCCACTTAAGACCCCTTTTTGGCCCCCCACCTTTTTGCACTTACCCATATCTTGTGTCATGTGTTTATGAATATCTTATTTCATTCTATTGTTTGCATATTTTCATTGTATCTTTGTTATGAACATGTTAGTTGTTTAAGGCTGCAAGGCTAGATAGTCCTTCATTGGGCCCTCCTGCCTTGACTGCATCAAGTGGTATCAGAGCTGGTTGTGAATTTGTTGGGAAGATAGAAAGTGTTCCCTAGAAGTAACAAGTGTCACCACAAAAGAAAGATCAAGGCAAGGAAGATTCGATAATCTTTTCATGTTAAGTTGTTTATCTAATTTGTTTCAATGGGGAAGATTGGGAAAAGGATGAAGAAAGAAAATGAAAACCTAATAGGTGAAAAGGATATTATGGAAGAAGAATTGTGTGAAATCAAAAGGTGTAATTCAGAATTGATGGAAAGGATAAAAGAACTAGGAGAAGATAAATATGATGCTCTTGAAGAAGAATTGGAAAATGTAAAAAGGAGCAATAAAGAATTGGAAGTAGAGCTAAAGTTGTTTGAGTATGTCAAAGAGTTTTGAAGAATTAGAAGAAGGATTCAATTGGTTTGGGAAGGTGGAAAAGAGAAACAGAGATTTAGAGGAAAATTTGGAAGAGCTAAAAAAGGAAAACAATCTATAGAAGAGTGAAATAGCAGGATTGAAGGAACATGTTAACTAGTTAGAGTAGTCACTTGTAGCATGTAGAAAAGAGAATGAAAGTCTAAGATTGAAGCCTGAAATTTATGATTTTTCTTGTGATACTAATGATTTGTGTGATGCTACAGAATCTTCTTTAGAAAGTGAGATTAAAGATAATAGTGTAACTGAACTTGCAGTTTTTGGTGATGGTATTGGTTTCAAAATCATGCAAAGAATGGGATATGAAGGAAAAGGATTGGAAAAGCATCAACAAGGAATTACAGAGCCTATTGAACTAGTCATGAGATCAAGAAATGAAGGCCTTGGATATGAAAGAGGTAAGGATGTTGTCACAAGTTCAAACAAATCAACTCAAAGAAAAGGTATTCATTGTTCTTATTGTAATAGACATGGACATGAAAAAGAATTATGTTGGGATCTATACCCTTGTAAGTTTTGTGGATTAAGGAATCATTCTGAAAAGATGTGTTGGAATAAAATGAGGAGGAGAAAGCCTATAACAGATTGTATGCAGATGGATTATGGATGGATTGATGGATCAAAATGGAAACATGTTACTGGTATGTTCAGAAGGTTGTATAGATTGAAGTATTCATGTGTTGGAGAGAAAAAAGGATATGGATCAGGGTATAGAGAGAGAAGACCTTATGCGGAGCAAAAGAACAATAATTCATACTACAGAGGGAGAAATGACAAGAGTCATAATTCTTATCACAATGAAGGATACCAAAGGAATGCAAGAGGATTTGCTAGAAGGGGAACATGTTTTCAAGTTTGGAGGTGAAAAGAATCAAGCAATGAATGTCACCAAGAACCTATTACTAGAGAGGTTAATGATGAGGAAACAATAAATAATGTAGAGGCAGTTTATGAAAAGGAAGAGGAACCTTTTGAGTCATCAAATTTGATAGAGAAACCAGAAGAGGGTGAAGCATTGATCTTAAGGAGAGTTGTGTTATAGAACTGAGAAAATAGTGCAAGAGAAAGTTTGTAAGTGTGAAGCATAATAGGGAAGGGAAGTTCTTATTGCAGAGAAAGAGGGAATGACAAGAAATTCTACAAGAAGAGAAAGTTTGTATATCAGAGTAGGGAAAATGTGGATGAAGGAACAGAGAAAAGTATAAGGAAAGTGTATACAAAGAGGAAACTATGAGATTTTGATGAGTGTGGAGGAAATTGTACTAGGGATTAGATAGTGTTGTAGAAAGAATTCAAGAATGTACTAATTGAATCAAGGAAGTCACATGGTTGTATGAGTCTTAATTGGTTGAAGTTGATATTGATTTGAGGTAGTCTATAGGTGCTTGACAACATACCGCTGAACTATGAGGTAGTTGCAACATTGTAGCTAGATTGTTGAACCTAGACCATGGCAAGATGAAGAACTTGAGGTAGCTTGTAGAGAAGACTTGCTCAAACTGTTGATCATTGAGGCAATGCAAGGATTTAAAGTAGACCATCAAACTAGACCACCAAAACATGAAGAACTTGAGATAGCTTATGGAGAAGACTTGCTCAGATCACTGATCATTAAGGCAGTACAAGGCTTGTAAGTAGACCATTGAACTTATCCTAAGGGATCACATTGATTTTGACATAATAAAGACCAAAGTGAAGAGGCTCACTTTTCAATTAACCCCAATAGTCTGATGCAGGAGCATTTGGAAACATTCACATCAATTAGGATAGTCAATATTAAGTTGCAAAGTGCTAGGGAGAGTGATATTGGAGATTACCACATTATCACATTAGAGCTTACAGAGATAGATTT
Organism: Cunninghamia lanceolata; assembly: GCA_027924645.1. Classification (NCBI taxonomy): domain Eukaryota; kingdom Viridiplantae; phylum Streptophyta; class Pinopsida; order Cupressales; family Cupressaceae; genus Cunninghamia; species Cunninghamia lanceolata. Next base: position 13,981,204 of record BSBN01000472.1, on the reverse strand, counting down.
AGTTTCTATAACATGTCATCTACATCATATCAAAAATTTAGATCATTTGAGTTCATTTCCAGAGAGATATCACTATCAGAAGATTACATGTTTTCACAGAGTAGAGCAGTCAATGTTCAGTGAATTTTAATTGGTCCGTGGAGCAATTCTGTGACTTGCGAAGCCTGATGGAACATCATTCAAGGTAGTTTAGGACTTGGATGACCTTCATGGAGATGCGCATGAAGTTTCATTCATCTACAGGGCAATACCACATGTTTAGGTCCAACCTATCTGTGTCTACACATTTCATACTAGCCATTACAATTAGGCTGACTTGATAATGTTATGAAGGTTTGTGGATGATATAAATGAAGGAAAGAGGATGGTTTCAAGGGGGGATGAAGTGTGCAAAGAAAGGAAGAAAGAAGATGAATTGTTTTGATATGGAGAAGTAGTAGAACATAGTAGAAGGCAGAGCAATGAATAGAAGAAGCTATAGAGTAGAGAATTGAGAAGAAGAAGAAGTAAGAAGACATGAAGTTGTGTTGTATGAATCTTTTGTAACCCTGGGTTGTAGCCTAGCATCTAAAAAGCCCTAGAGACATATGTAATGTGATTTGAGATTATAATATAATGAGGAATGAGCTTTGAAGGCTGGGTTTTTCCCTTTTAGGGTTTCCCAAGATATATCTAGTGTCATGTGTTCATGAATATCTCATTTCATTCTATTGTTTGCATATTTCCATTGCATCTCTGTTATGATCATGTTGCTAGTTGTTTAAGGCTACAAGGCTGGACAGTCATTCATTGGACCCTCCTACCTTGACTGCATCATATCTCTAGGAGAAGGAATCCCTCATAGAATGTACCTCTTGATAGGACTTTGGTTCAAGAGGAAAATGAGGATCAAGAGAAAACAACCAATATGTCCTTCAAGACATCATCTAATGAAGTAGGAATTGAGGATGGTTTATGGACCCTTGTTCAAAAATAGAAGAGAGCTCCTTTAGGCCCCCAGTTGCTCTAGCACTCTCTATCTCTTTCTTTGTCTTTTTTAGTCACAACCCTTTTAGAACACTCTATTTCCATATTCTCTATTTTCTCCATCCTTTTGTGGTACCTTTCTTAACATTCTTGTGTTTATTTTTGCTTCTTTTCCTCCATGTTCATTTCCATTACTAATTGAATGTTTTCTATAACTTCTCTTAATCTTTTGTTATCTCCTTTTTCCATGGGTATTTAGGATATGGTATTTCATTAGTCCTTTTATGTATCCCATGGTCATCCTGTGCTTTGAGTGGTCACATCTTTTCAAGGATCTTTTCAAATCCCTCTCTTTCCATTTGTCATCCCCTAGGTGTATGACCCCCTCTCACAATATTAGGACCTAAGAGAATCTTTCACAAATCATGAAATTTTTTTTCCTTTATTTATTGTTCCCCTTAAAAATTCTTTTTATTTTGCAAGTTTCTTATTTTCCAATGATCTGCCTTATTCTTCACTGTTATGCCAGGGTCTTGGCAACGAAACCAAAATGTTGGCAAGTGATCAAGGAGTGATAGATTGAGGTTCTGAGCCCTAGTGTCCTGCATGTAGTCATTATACCTTGGTTATGATAGTGAGAAGAGTTAGATCAATTGTGGTAAGAAATAGCATAGTGTAGTCACTTATAATAACATATAATGCATCATATAGAATTTTAAATAATTAAATAGTCCTTCAAACCCATATATCTTCTTCATATATATATATATATATACATTATGTATGACAATGGCACATCTATAGAATCTTCTCTGTATACATCTTTCTTATACTTTCTTACAATCTATCTTACTTTCTACTACTACTTCTACTATTATCTATACAAAGTATTACATTAGATATGTGTCCCTGGCAAAATAGGTCTATTCCTACTAGGTCTAGTCAACCTTGTGCTTTGCACACCTTTTGCAACTAGTTGTGATAGGTTCTAGTCTTTATGTGCTAGCTACTACCAACTGTTTTTGTATTTGTTTTTGAGAATTTTGAAGATAGAACGTAGGATTGCACTAAGATAATGTTCACACTATCTTGGTATGAATTTATATTTTGCACCAATATTAGTTGTTTTATAATAGTTGCATAGTAAGAGTACATAAAAGTGTTGATTAGGATATAATTTATAATAGGCCACTAGTTAAGGATTGCTATGACCACCATGTCCTAATTTTGGTTTATTCAAAATTATAGATCTTCTTGATGAAATTATTTGAATTCTAATCCTCTTAGATACTTCAAGTTTTCAAGTTTCTTTTGGGTGACTAGTTTCTTAATTTCTTGATTCTTACAGTCATAGTGGTTTTAAATCATTGTTCACCCCTCTTAATTGGATTGAGTATGTTAAGATTCCTAAGTGTGAGTTTTGGTTAGTCATGTTTTGTTTGGATAAATCCATGTACATGAATTAAAATCACGTAAGACTTTGGTTATTTTATTTCCCAAGAAAATTGGCTTAAATTCCATCCTAAATGTCACAATCTGTATTGTTGAGTTAAACTATTTATCACATGTGACTCTTAGCACACCCTTATTTGTTTTGTTTACCTTTTTGTGTGGTGCCCTATTTTTACCAAACCTAATTTACATACCTAGGTTTTTTCTTTAACTAAATTATAGGTTGTCTCCTTGTCATTTAAGACCTAGTTTTTAATTTCATGTTTAAACCCTTATCACATTAGTGCATGAGGTAAATCTTTTGTTTTCTACCATTCTTCCTATGATTTATTTCTAGACCCAATGAAACTTTAATATTGATTTTATTTTATTTTCATGTTTAAAGTCTCCTTTATTTTTTGCTTGGATTCAAATCACATTCAAACTCAATCTTGGATTTAACCTAAATTCACAAAACTTCACATCTAAGGGAACTTCATTCTAATTCTTCAAGATTTTCATTTTTTCCTATAATGTGGATTCTAACCCAATCTAGTTTAGTTTCCTTCACATCTAGGTTTATTTCATTATCAAGTTCATGTCTTAGTATCTTTAGCATGGACCCAATTTCCTTGTTAAACCTCAATTTATATTCATATCATGTTTAGGATTGGCCTCACACACAAATGTGTTACATTCTTCCTTTTGGACTATGAGAGTAAAAATGATGTAATATCATTTTAGGTTCTATACTAACCCTTTTTGGATCCAAGTTCCCCTAGGCATTCTTCCAAGAGCTTGAAACAACAACTCCCTAAGATATTTTCTCTGTTGACTACCCTCCTTGAGGTTTTTTCTCATCATCTAGATATTTTCTAATATGTTTTGTTGACCTTTTCTTCTTAAGAACCACTAGACATTTATATAGGTGGAATGTCTAAATGAACCTAAGAGGTTGCAAGATCATGACACATTTCTATTGATTGGAAATAAAATTAACTTGGGTTTTTGTTAGAATTTGTGTCCCCCAAACCTATTTAAAATACATCAAGTGTTCAATATCTTGCATTTAGATCCATATTGGAGAACTTTAGAACATTTAAGGATATTTTCTTCTTTAATATTTCCTTCGATCTAATATATTAATAAATCAAACTTAACAAGGTTTCACATCTTTTTTTTAAACTGCTATAAAATCTAAAGACAAAGAAAAACTTGGACTTGAATAATTTATGTCATAGTTTAACTAGAGTTCACATATGGTTTCTACTCACATAAGAAAAGGCCCCCAAGAAGCATTTTGAGGCATCATAACCTTAAAGTTATGAGATATTGACATGTGGATCCCCCTTAAGTCCTATCCCTATGAGATTTTGACATGTGTCTTGCTCAACTAAAAGCTTTGAAACCTTTACTAAGGGAAGAAAACAAACTTGATTTGGATAGTTGAACCTTAGTTCATAACATCACATCTAGATTCAGATTGAAGCACTTTCAAACATTTCACTTGATGTTTTCTTCCCTAATATCTCCCTAGATCTAATATATTATTAAATTAGATAAATAACTAGACTTCATATCCATATTTTTCATGTCAATTATATTTACTACCCCAATAAACTCTAAAATATTATATATACTTAGATGTATCTCTATGCAAAGGATTGAAAAATCAAGAAATAGTGGAAAATTTAGAAACATTGTAATATTGTCTTTGCTTAATATTAATCTCTCTTTTTAATTTCAATCCAAGCATTTTTTTTCAAATGAAGTCTGTATAGTTTATATATGTGTGTTTGATTGTCTATTTAGAGTTTCAAACATTTGGTAAATTTTAACCTACATATTTTTTATGGCAATTGTTATCTTTAACTTTGTTGAAAGTACCTTTCAAGATTGTAATATCTTTATCCTCTAGTTGTTTCAAGGTAAACCATGACATAGATAGGTTATAGAAACTCTTTCAAATTGCTTAGAAAGCAAAGAATGCCACACCAAATAAATATGATTTTCTCTCTTTTCTCCTTATCTTACTCATCTTTTGATTTCTTTTAAATCATGGTTACATTAAACTTAGTATCTAGATCTTAGGTAAATGTCTATCTTCAATGTCATTTTGAGCTTTCCATTATGCTAACTTTGATTTTTGTATCAATTGCTAACCATGATGTTCATTTAGAGAGATCCTTTAACCTTATTGCAAAAGTTAAAGTGTATCCTAGTTTAAACACTATTTGGTCCATTTTTAATGTAGAATGATCAAGTATCTTCTTATGGGGTAGTCAATTATAGATTTCTAGTAACCACACAAGACTTCTAAGAAGGAATAATGATGCAGGGGCATCCAGTGGTGTAAGGGCAATCTTGCATCACCCAAAAAGAAGTTAATTCAAAATCAATGTAGTTGTTCTCATTTCTTCCCATAATTAGTGTTTTTGGTTCCATAATATCCAGAATAATAATGTAGGACTTTCAGTTTTTTCAAAACTGCTAAAATAGCGACCTGCCTAATTAGGAAAGTGTACCTGCTATTTTAAGAAAGTTTGCATTTGGGCACATAATGAAGCAAAAACTTCCAGAAAGTTACATAATGGAAATATAAGACCTTTGGCGAAGGAATCAGGCAAAGATCACTTGTGAGCTGAAAGATATTAAAGTTTTTGTTTTTTGAAAAGCCCTTGAAAATTTCTGGAACAAGATATGAGGCACTAAAACTTCTCATAACGTCTCGAAAAGTTAATGGAAATCTATTTACAAATTTTTAACATGATATTTCACATCATGAACTTTCCGGCGCTTAAAACAGTTCGTCAATCAGACACCCAGATCAAAAGTTATGCTTCCCGGAAGTTGACCTACTTTTGGAGGGAGTTACAAAATTTAAAATTTAGCTGGAGGCCGCCAAAAAGTGCTATTTATGACTATTTTGGGAACCCTGGGCAGTAGTAGAGTTAAGCGGGGCCAGTGTAGAGTCAAGAATAGGTGGGAAACAGAAACCCTAGCTGATTTGGGGTTATAGAAGGCTAAAGATTCTAGAGTCTTGAGGTTGGGAAAGCTGTAATGTGTTGCGGCTAGTAAGGGATTGATCCTCTGATTGTAATTGAGTTTCTGTAATGTAATGAGTTGCCCAGTTCAATAAAAGAAAGTTCTATTTGTTGTGTTCAATATTTATTATTTTGTGTTTTGTGATTTGCCCCCTTCATCAAGTGGTATCAGAGTAAGGGTTCCTGAGTGTGTAGACAGATCACCGACCATGAGGCAGTTTGCACCAGGACCTGAGGTTGTGGGTTTGTTGCGGAGACCAAGATGCCTCCACAAAGAAACCATGGTGGGAGGAATGCTTTGACAGAAGAGGGTTTTAGAGCCCTACAAAGGCAAATTGATGCATTGCAAGAGGAGCTACGAAGAGGGTTTGAGCCGAGGATAAGAGAAGAAAGTGAAGATGAAGCTGAAGAAGAGCTATCTGAGGAAGAACAAGAAGCCACTAGAGATGCTGCAGAAGTTAGGTTGTTAAAGGCCATTTTAAAGATCGGAAAGAGGCAGGATCGAAGTTTCTACATATTCTAGAGATTTGAATCCAGAACAGCTTATTGATTGGATCAATGACATGGAGGAGTATTTTGAGTATGAAGATGTGGAGGACCCATATTAGGTTAAGTTTGCAAAAACAAAGTTGAAGGGCCATGCCAATATTTGGTGGAAGGATGTCCAATTAAAGAGGAATAGAAGAGGAAAAGGAAAGATCACTAGATGGGATCGGATGGTGGAGAAACTGAAGAAGCAGTTCATTCCTCTGGACTATGAGATGGAGTTGCTGAAGAAGCTGCAAGGACTGAAGCAAGGTAACAAGTCTGTTAAGGAGTATACATAAGAGTTTTATAAAATTACTATCAGGACAGGGTATACAGAGCCCAACAAGGAGAAGGTAGCCCATTACATTAATGGGTTGAGGCCGAGTATTCAAGAGGAGTTGAGCTTGGTCAGAATGACCACCATAGAAGATGCGTACCAGTTTTCCCTAAAGGTGGAAGAGAAGTTGAATAAAAGATTTGATAGCAAGCAAAGGGGAAGAGGTCAAGGTGGAAGGACTAGTGGAAGACCCTATGGGGGCCGAAATGAAGATGCAAAGAAAAGTGAAGAAGCTGGTACCAGTCAAAATCAGAGAAGTGATAATACCTACCGCCCTCATGACCAGAACAATGGTGAGCAAAGAGGAAGAGGAAGAGGCAGACATGGGCAAGGACCTAGAAGAGGAGGTTTTAGAGGAACCTGTTTCCAATGTGGAGAAGAAGGGCATCGAGCATACGAGTGTCCGCAACATCAAGAAAGGATGAATAGAAGACCTGAAGGTAATGCATGAGTTGCACATGTGGATGAAGATGCACAGTCTGAGCACTCTGAAGATGTAGAAAGGGGAGAAACCCTAGTTGTCAGAAGAAATTTGTTGAATGAGGAGAAAGAACCTAATCAGAGGAAGAGTTTATTCCGTACAAGGTGCAAATGTGAAGGTAAGTGTTGTGATATTATTATTGATAGTGGAAGCATTGATACTCTTGTTTTAGAGGGGATGGTTGACAAGTTGAAGTTGACAAGAAAAAAGCATCCGCACCCATACCGGATTGCATGGTTGCAGAAGGACCATAGAGCTTTGGTCAATGAACAGTGTTTAGTGAAGTTCAAGATTGGTGACTACCATGATGAGGTGCTGTGTGACATCATACCAATGGATGCATGTCATATGTTATTGGGGAGGCCGTGGCAGTATGATAGGAGCACTGTCCATGATGGCTGTGCAAATACATACTCCCTAACAAAGGATGGAGTCCGTCATAAGTTGAAGCCCTTGAAGGAGGTGGAAGAAAAGGTATGTAGTACTGCCAGAATTTGCTTGGTAGATGTTAGAAAGTTTTTGGAGGGTATGAAGCATGAGTGTCATTGCTTTGCATTAATTCCTAAGATCAGTCAAGAGAAATGTGAAGATGTACTAGCAGAAGTCTCAGAAATGTTGGAAGAATTTCAAGATATTGTCTCTAATAATGTACCAAAAGGTTTACCACCAGTGAGGAAGATAAGTCATCAAATAGATTTGATACCAGGAGCTAGTTTACCAAATAAGGCAGCCCACAGAATGACTCCAATAGAGAATGAAGAGTTGAACAGACAAGTTCATGAGCTGTTAAGGAAGAGACTGATAAGGGAGAGCCTAAGTCCATGTGTGGTACCTACAGTACTAGCACCAAAGAAAGATGGAGAGTGGAGGATGTGTACAAATTATTGAGCCATCAACAAGATCACAATCAAGTACAGATTTCCATTGCCGAGAATGGATGACATAATAGATTGTTTGAGTGGAGCCAAGTACTTCATGAAGATTGATCTAAAGAGTGGGTATTACCAGATTCGAATCAGAGAAGGAGATGAATGGAAGACAGCCTTCAAGACAAAGGAGGGTTTGTATGAGTGGTTAGTCATGCCATTTGGGCTAACTAATGCATCGAGCACATTCATGCGGCTCATGAACGAGGTACTAAAAGAATTTCTGGGAAGTTTTGTTATTGTTTATTTGGATGATATTTTGATTTTTAGTAAGACTTGGGATGAGCATCTGATGCATATCAAAAGAGTTCTAGAGAAGCTGAGGGAGGAGAAGTTGCTGATTAATCTGAAGAAATGTAGTTTTGCAAAGAAAGATTTGGTATACCTGGGATTTGTTGTCTCAGAGGAAGGTCTTAAGATGGACCCAGAAAAAGTAAGGGCTATCATTGAATGGCCTACACCAAGGAGTGCAACAGAGGTAAGATCTTTTCATGGTTTGGCAAGTTTTTACAAAAAGTTTATCAGAAATTTTAGTAGCATTTGTGCACCCCTAACTGAGACAATGAGAGGAGATAGAAAAGAGTTTAGATGGACTAAAGGAGCAGACAAGAGCTTTGATACATTGAAGCAGAAAGTTGTAGAACAACCTATTTTGGCACTTCCAGATTTCAATAAGGTATTTAAGGTAGATTGTGATGCTAGTGGTAGTCGTATAGGAGCTGTTTTGAGCCAAGAAGGTAAGCCCATTGCCTACTTTAGTGAGAAGCTTAATGATGCCAAGAAAAAATATTTTGTTTATGATTAGGAATTTTATGCAATAGTTCAAGCTTTGAAGAAATGGAGACATTATTTATTGCCAAAAGAGTTTTTTTTATATACTAATCATCAGGCTTTGCAGTATCTTAATAGTCAAGGGAAGTTGAACCAAAGGCACTTAAAATGGGCTGAGTTTTTGCAGAGTTATACCTTTGTTTTAAAGCACAAGAGTGGGAAGTCCAACAGAGTTGTAGATGCCTTGAGCAGAAGGCAAAATTTGTTGACAGAAATGAAGATAGAGGTTGTTGGGTTTGATGAGCTCAAAAGTTTGTATCCTGAAGATCCAAATTTTGCAGAGGCTTGGAAAGCTTGTCTAAAGCCTGTTACTTTGGATAGGACAAAATGGTTGGATTTCATAATCCAAGATGGCACGTTGTTTAGAGGAAGCCAGTTGTGCATTCTGAGGAGTTCCATGAGAGAGAACCTGATTAAGGAGAAGCATAGTGGAGGATTGGCTGGACACTTTGGTCGAGATAAGACCATTTCTATTGTTGGTGAAAATTATTATTGGCCACAGTTGCAGCAAGATGTGAGGAAGTTTGTGCAGAGTTGCAGAGTATGTCAGATGGCAAAAGGAACAAGTCAGAATACAGGGTTGTATCAACCATTACCTGTACTAGAGAAGCCATGGGATGATATTAGTATGGATTTTGTTCTTGGTTTACCAAGGACACAGAGAGGGCATGATTCTATTTTTGTGGTGGTTGACAGATTCTCAAAAATGGCACATTTTATTCCTTGTAAGAAGACTAATGATGCTATTCATATTGCAGAGTTATTTTTCAGGGAAGTGGTGAGACTACATGGTCTACCAAAAAGCATAGTTTCAGACTGAGATACCAAGTTTGTTGGTTATTTCTGGAGGACATTGTGGAAAAAGTTAAAGATAGACTTGAAGTTCAGTTCTACACACCATCCATAGACTGATGGACAAACTGAAGTGGTGAATAGAAGTTTGGGTAACCTGCTACAATGCTTAGTAGGAGATAAGCCCGAGGGATGGGATTTGATTTTACCACAAGCAGAATTTTCTTACAATAATTCTGTCAATAGGAGTACTGGTAAATCACCATTCCAAATTGTGTATGGGAATAGTCCAAGATATGCTTTAGAGTTAAGGAACCTGGACAAAGGAGAAAAGACAAGTGCTGAAGCTAAAAACTTTGCAGAACACATGAAGAATTTGCATGAAGAGGTGAAAAAGCACATTAATAAGATGAATATTCAGTACAAGGCTAAGGCAGATCAGAAGAGGAGATATAAGGAATTCCAGGTGGGAGATGAAGTCATGGTTCACTTGAGAAAAGAAAGGTTCCCAGTTGGAACATACAATAAATTGAAAATAAACAAATTTAGACCATGCAAAATTTTGAAGAAACATGATTCACGGAAATGCATATGAGGTAGAGCTGCCAAGTGGGATCAATATTTCTCCTATTTTCAACATTGTTGATTTATCAAATATCATGAAGGTGGAACAAAGGATGGACCAACAGAAGTGTAGTGGAGTATTTCGGCATCTACTTCAACAGAGGAGATAGAAGAGATTTTGGATAGCCGTGTGGGAAGGAGCACTCGGAACAAGCAATACACAGAATATCTAGTGAAATGGAAAGGAAGGCCTGTTGAAGATTCCTCTTGGTTGTCTAAGGCAGAGGTTGACCATTTGGGTTTTCCTCACACAAACACCTGAGATGTGACAGGGTCACTTCTCAAATTACCCTGGGTGTCTGATGCAGGAGCATCCAGTGGTGTAAGGGCAATCTTGCATCACCCAAAAAGAAGTAAATTCAAAATCAATGTAGTTGTTCTCATTTCTTCCCATAATTAGTGTTTTGGTTCTATAATATCCAGAATAATAATGTAGGACTTTCAGTTTTTCCAAAACTAGTAAAATAGCGACCTGCCTAATTAGGAAAGTGTACCTACTATTTTTAGAAAGTTTGCATTTGGGCACGTAATGAAGCAAAAACTTCCAGAAAGTTACATAATAGAAATATAAGACCTTTGGCAAAGGAATTAGGCAAAGATCATTTGTGAGATGAAAGATATTAAAGATTTATTTTCCAAAAAGCCCCTGAAAATTTTTGGAATGAGATATGAGGCACTAAAACTTCTCATAACGTCTCAAAAAGTTGACAAAAATCCATTTATAGATTTTCAGCATGATATTTCGTATCACAAGCTTTCTGGTGCTTAAAACAGTTCGTCAATCGGACACCTGGATCAAAAGTTATGCTTCCCAGAAGTTGACCTACTTTTGGAGGGAGTTGCAAAATTCAAAATTTAGCTGGAGGCCACCAAAAAGTGTTATTTATGACTATTTTGGGAACCCTGGGCAGTAGTAGAGTTAAGGGGGGATAGGTGGGAAACAGAAACCCTAGCTGATTTGGGGTTACAGAAGGCTGAAGATTCTAGAGTCTTGAGGTTGGGAAAGCTGTAATGTGTTGTGGCCAGTAAGGGATTGATCCTCTGATTGTCATTGAGCTTCTGTAATGTAATGAGTTGCCCAATTCAATAAAAGAAAGTTCTACTTGTTGTGTTCAATATTTATTATTCTGTGTTTTGTGATTTACCCCCTTCATCAAATAATGAGCATTGGGGAAGCCAAATCGATTTCAGGTGAGCCTTAACCTACTCCCATGTTCATGTATTTAAAGACATGCCAACATGAAATGTAAATTTTGCTTGCATAGGATAAGGGTTGTAGTGAACTTTTAAGAGAAGTAATGTAATTCTAGGCATGGAAACTTTATGGATAAATTTTAATTATAGAAGAAAGTTAAAATATATTTAAAGAAATGAGCCTACAAGGTGTAGACCAAATCATTAAGCTGTTGAAAGACATGGATAATGGTCATAGGTTCGACTCTCCACAGCTTCATTCGCTACATGAGTAAGGGTTGCTCATGTGATCGGAGGTTATAGGGCTATGTTATTAGGACCTCACAAATGGGATCACAACTAGTGTTGATTCTTGTGTGTGTATTTTAAAAAAAGTTATAATTAGTCTACACAAGGGATAAATTGTATGTAAAACCCCACACACACACATCAAGTTTTTTATATAATATATAAAAAATGCTACTAATTTTAATATGTTAATTCTTTATCGTGCTTTACATATATGTTTATGAGTACATGTTAGAGATTGTTTAATAGTGAAAATAGAAGTCAACAGAAAATTGACACAATTTTACAGGTTTAAATTAGAAGTATTTATAATAAACACCATAATACCAAAAAGAATTAGAGGCTTACCACTCTCTTTACACATCACACTCCTCAATGGTCAAATAGTCAAAATCAATTTTATACCTCATCCCCACCAAAAAAATGGTAAATACTTATTCTATTTTTATCGGCCAAAATTTATCTTTGACCATTAAATTAGGAGATATTTAAGAATCCCTAAGACTAACCTTCATAATAATATCGTACAATGTTAAATGAGGTGAGTTTCAGCACCCTTTTCATCACACATTTAAAGTTAAAACTGTCTTATGTTGATTGAGGAAGTTAAATTATGCAGTATCCATACATATACAATGCTTGGCATTCTTACGACTCAATTTGAACTAAGATCCTCCTATAGTAGTCATGACCTTTCCATAGTCTATAGAATTCAAAGAGAAGTGCTTTTGGATTTAACTGTATGTATTTCTTTGCTTCAATGTTTCAGATCACACTCAATGATCCATCATTAGGAAGAGGCTGATCCTCCTATCATTGTATCTATTACCATATTCAGATCCTCATGTGTTTTAACTTATAATACAGCAAATCAAATTTACTTCAATTCAAAAACAAATTAAAACTTAAATTTAACTTGCCAAAGACTTACAAATATATAGTCACTTAGGGTAAATGACTCCAATCCACGTTAAATAACTTATATCCACATCAATTTAGATACAAGATGCCTCTATAATACTGCCAAAGCTGAGACTGAGAATCAAGTGTAGACAGAATTTTTGGTGAGCATAGGAGTTTGATATCTGTCAAGGGTGGATAATAAGATAAAATATTTCAGCGACCAAATTATAATGGGGCCTCATTACTCGATCTACCAGAAAAGACGAATGATAAGATCAGATTTCATTCTGTGAAAATAATGGCAGACCACCTCTAATAACTCTTCTACATTTTTAGAGTGCCACGCGTTCTCTCTCGTCCTTCATGACAGATGGTCTTCTGCCTTTTAGCGGAGCCGGTCGGCCAATATCACTGGCGGTGAGACAAACTGATAAAAAGTTTCACAAATTATTCCTCCCATCTTTTTCTTGCGGTCTACATTCTTCAATTTTGCTTTTGACTGTCTCAGATGAGCAACAATTCCAACAACTTACTCTTTGGCTTTCATGGCTTCAATCATTTGAAGTTTGGACGTTAATGGCCATCAAGCTGTACTGAAATTGTCGATATAAAAGCAATTGGTCTGTATCTGAATGGTATCCGGGATTTTTCAATGTGCTTAATGATGGGTTTTGGCTTTCAGCTTGTTCAGGTGGAAATTGCCAGCTATTGCTTCAAGATAAAACAGAAATCCAGTTACACTGATTTTGTACATTCAGAAATCAAGATCCCTGCAAATGGTCGATATGCATTCTTCAAGAAGTTATATAAAAATCATGATTGAAATGATGGGCTTCCGTTGCTTTGCAATGACAATAACCGCTATACAGACCATTGTGAAAGAGAGGATATTTACTCATTGTATAATCGACCAACGCTCTGAATGTACTTTGATTTGAGGTCAACTCCATTGCTTCAAAATATCTAATAAGATCTTTAGATAGTTACAAGGAGAAACACAATAAATGTTATTCAAATCTATAATATTTGTGATTGTGTTTTGGGTAAATTTGATGGAATAAATATTTATCCTAGAAACCTTCTAAAAAACAGAAAACCTAGATTGTCGCAGTGGCAATTGCCTATTAGATATGTTATGAAGTAAATGGCACATTCAATGAGCTATACAATAATAATATGGATATAATATGTTCTTTGTTCTATTTATTCAAGACCTCAACTATAGATGCAATCTATCCCTTGCTACATTAGTTGTATATATCCTTTGTTTTCCTTATATTTCTAATGTTCCTTTTTTTTCTAACTCTCGTCTCAAAAGTACAACATACAATTGTTCTCCTTAATTCTGAAAGAACAAAATGTGACATATATTACATTTTCAAAAGTACAACATACAATTGTTCTCTTTAATTTTGAAAGAACAAAATGCGACACATATTACATTTTCTTCTAAAATATAGATGAAGAAGATCCAAAGCATGATTACACTCTCCATCCCTCAATCTAGGTAGGTACAAAATACAATTGTCCTCCCATTACCTTTTTACAATTCAATAAAAGAAAATACTTAAGGATTTCTATGCACAAAACATTTCTCCTAGGACTAAGAAGAATTTATAAAGTCATAGGAAATTGAAGTGGCACTTGTTTAGTTCAGATCCCATGTTCTAACACCTATACTATTAATGGATGTTTCTACAAATGTGGTCTTGCCCAAGCTGCTTCTTCAATCATAGTATACTCCTTGTGCTTTTCAGCGCTGTAACATTGTTAAACACCTATCCACAAAAAATTCATATCTTTTACAATAAAGTTTTAAAGATCCACTTGAATCAGAGATTCATTGGTTATTTACTTATTGTTAGATTATTCATTGGTTGTTTACTTATTTTTGGAATTTGATCTTAAAGATAAAGAAAAGATTAATTACAACAATATTTTATTATTATTTATTCCTCCATTTAATATTGATCAACTTATGAATATTAAGAGAAAAAATGTAAAATGTAATTTAAAAGAAGTTTTGATATAGAAGAAGTGAGGTATGATGAACTATGAAATAATTAAATATGTTAACAATAGTATAAAAATGAGAAGAAAAACTAAAAGAAATAGTTCTTAATGAGAAGAAAAACTAAAAGAAATAGTTCTAAGTAGTATTTTTAATCCATAGTGTTCTAAATATGAGCATTTTTTAGATAATTACAAAAAACGTTTTAGTCCTATGGACCTTCAAACATATAGATCTCACCAAACATTAATCAAGTTAAAATGGTTGATTTGTAAAATTTACAAGTAAAATTTGAAAATGAAATTATGTTTAATAAGAAGATAGATGAATTTTATGTTAGAGTAGAAGATATCCTAAACAATATATAAAGGAATGGAGGGACCATTAATAATTAAGTATTATGTGAAAATTTACTTAGATATTTACCATTTAAATTGAATTTAGTAATTATTATAATAAAAGAAAAATAATTTCACAATAGTGATGTTAGATCATTTCATATGCCATTTTTATTTAAAGAAAATATATTGAATAGAATTATGCATAAAATGTATAATATCTAGAGCAAGATTATGCAACAAATGATAATGTTATAGAAGGAATGCAACCATTATTATCCATGAGAAAAAAAGGAATCCATCAAATTATATAGGATGAAGATGAAGAGAATACAAAGGTGAATGTTGTGAAAATTCTAATGTAGGTATAAGGAATATTCAATTTAATTATTATAAAATATTTAATCATTTTGAAAGTGATTGTAGAATCAAGAAAATACACTTTTAGATATGAGAAATATAAATATAATATATTTTTTCTCATCACATAGAAAAATAGTCTACATAAATGTTTGGTTCATTAATTCCAATAGCTTTAATCCTATCAAACATAACAAAGGATTCTTTGTTACAAACATTGACAAAATAGTTTTTTTTTTGCTAAATATATGCATCCTAGGGGGATGCTCCCATTATATTGATTAACCTAGAAATTTAACAGAGTTTAACAAAGTTTTGCATCCAACTTCTATGAAGGAGAAATAACAAAAAACATAAACCATCCTTTGCTTGTTGTACATATACTGCCCTATTTGCAGGCTTACAACCTATACAACAACAATCTATCTGACTACATAATTAAAAAACTATATACATAAACAAAATACTTAAAATGCTGCTATTTATCCTTAATTCTTACTAAATCTTCTACTCCCCATCTATAGCTTTAGCCTCTGGTTGAACAAAGTTGAACCAGTCCCCTACCTCTGCATCCTGTTATTGAAATGGTGAGCACAAATACAGACACAATTAATCAAACCATGATGCACAACAAAATAACATAAAATAATATATTGATGATTTCTTGATGATTTTACATTACATCACAATGGCTTTTTAAAGCCTTACAAATTCCCATGAACCAACTAATAACTTATTTATGAGAATGTAACTCCCACAAACTAACAATTGCTTTATTTACTAACATTTATTTAATATGCATAAACAATGTAATACCATTATTACTATGACTATTATGACAACATTCCCCCCCTTATTACATTGTTCCTGCAATAGTACCAAGGGACCCCCCTAAATGCTAATAAATTCAACAAAGCTGATTACATAATATGAGCACATATTTTATAGAAGATCTTATCCCAAAGAACAAATCCTGAACCAAGCGGGGCTCCATCATCCTGTCTCGTCTACCCTTGGAAAGGCGTAGCTTTGAGCTATGTTCTTGAGATCTTTCTTCTCGAACTCTCAAATTATAGAGTCTTGAATTATTTGACAACAATCCCTAAGAGATACGACATATCTCTATCATTGTCTAGTGACCGCAAAAGGGTATACTTCTCGATCATATACTCTAAATCTCACTAGACAATAATCCATATTGAGCTCAACACCAAATCCCAAACCTGTCTCCAAAATAAAATCTTCACAAAACATACATTCTTCAAATCCATCAGGATCAACAAAGAAAACCAAAAGAACCAAAACCAAAAATGCTTATCATGCAAAGCATCATCTCAAAGTGAGAAGCTAACTTGAGATGATGGAAAATCCTCCATCCTCCGATGCCGCCTGCCTCCAATATGACCCTGTTACACTTTAACCAACTGATGTCTTGGATGAGTCTTTGAAGGCCTTATCAGGAATATAAAAGATGGCCCTGAAAGCATAAGCTATCTTTGACATATGTGCACTCATGATGATAATGTCAATTTGAACCAATGATAGACCCATACACTAATCGACCTTATATCTCCAAGACATTATTAAACCTTCAACAATTTTTACCTTATTACTCCAAATAAAAATAATATCTGAGAATGATTATACCTTCACAAAATAAAATTCACCCATATCTTTCTTATCTCCAAGTAAAAGAATTTATAATTATAAGGAACTTTGCAAGTGTAGAACCATTCACCTCTAACAAGATAAGAGATTTCCTTATATAGCCAAACTTCTCTTGAAATGCATTACTCAACTCTTTTGCAAATAAAAATTTTCAACTTCATTTATAGCAATATATTAATTTATTCTTCCTGACTACAAAACACTTAAAAATGATTTTTCTTATCGAATTTCCAATGCATCAATTGATAATGTAAAATATAGGGTTTATTTTGCAAACCTCTTCCTTCATTCTTCAATACTACACTTCTCATGTTGGAATGAAATTGCACCTTACATGGCTGTGAAACACTAAAAAAATGTCTACACCCCTCTTCTTGCTAATTTTCAAATGCTTTCCTTATGCAAATAAAATCAGTAGAAAATCTTCTTATTTCAAATGCTACCATAAAGGATTTTGGGCAAGCAATGATATTTGCATGTCTTCTCTTCCACACGGGCAATCTTCTTGACTAAACTCCTCTACAGATCTGATACGCCTCTACTTAATATGCATTCCACGTTTCTCAAATGTTTGGCCAATTCTTCTATGTCGGAAAAGGCATTTTATATCTAAAAGATCACAGATTGCCTCTAATTTCATTCTTTAATTCTCCTACATTTTATATCAAAACCCTAATTGGAATGGAAGCCATTTAATATATATATATATAAGAAAGTAGAAGCACTCACTATTGACCGGAGTCTGAATAATGTTGTTAATGAATTTGTATGCAGCATGTCCCTTTTACATAACATTAAACTTAATCCACACTTCACGTTGATGCCTAGGAATTAATATGGAATGGCTTCTTTCAGTTCAAATCAGTCCCTTAAACTTGGTGGCTTTAATGATTGACACAGATCTTCAAAACGTCTTTCAACAACATCTTCAAATGCCTTTCTATGTCTTCAAAACTAGAAGCAACATTCAACTCATAGACACAGACTTTTATATTGCTCTGATACCATATTGAAATGGTGAGCACAAATACAGAGATAATTAATAAAACCATGATGCAGAGCAAAATAACATAAAATAATATATTGATGATTTCTTGATGATTTTACATTACATCACAATGGCTTTTTAAAGCCTTACAAATTCATGTGAACCAACTAATAACTTATTTATGGGAATGTAACTCCCACAAACTAATAAACTAACTATTTCTTTATTTGCTAACATTTATTTAATATGCATAAACAATGTAATACCATTGTTACTATGACTATTATGCCAACACCTATAGCCCCACAACTTATTTGAGGAAGCTTATTGCCTTCTCCACTTTCTGGCACCTATAAAATTCACCACCTTTCCTCTCTGATTGTAGGAATGACACCCATTTAACCATTGATCCATCATGTTTAAATTTTTCAAAATCCTCTAGACGCAAAATCCCGTTGCCATACCTGGCAATTTCCAGCACCTCCTCCAATCCTCCAAGAAGGATTTCTTTTATGAAGGCTCTCGTGATTAATTCAATGTCACCCTTTGTTTCTCAAGTGTCTAAGAGAGTTGCAATGAACATATATGACACATCTGTGTTTACCCTATATCTATGCTTCGACATCAAAAAATTGTCACCCAAAACCCATTGAAAGGCAAGCATCAGAATACCATTCTTGGTTTTGAAAACTAACTGCAATCTTTTCTCTATTACTAAGACATGGAATTCCATTTGATGCTAAAGGCAAGTTAGGCAAATAAGCATATCCATTTCTCTATGAAAATATTGTTCTATTAATGAACACTATCGTTAATCAAGCACAACCAAAATTATAACACTTGCCTTTGCTCGGTCCTCTCAGCCTAGCAAACAATACTGGTCATTAATGCAACATCATAACAAATACCTCAAGCATACAATCTTGGGTGGTAACCATCTCCTCAACTACCGACTAATGATTACTCGGTATGCTCATGCTCAGCCAAATCTACCACTAAAACGGGACATTTCTATTTACCGCCAAGTTGGCTAGGCCATCCGCCTCTCCATTGGCTTCTCTAAAAATCTGGTTTATAGTATAATCTTCCAAATTATTGATAATCTAGGAGCTAAAACTTGATTCAATATCACCTTATATTTCCAAAAATGGATAAATTTTTCCCTGACTGCATTAATGACAGTTAATAGTGAATCGCCTTCAATAGCCAATTTTTGAATGCCTAGATTCTTACAGACCTAAAGACCAATCAATATAGATTTGATTTTCTGCCTTGTTATTAGTAGAATTGTGAAGTCTTTTAGAGACTTTTCCAATAACTTTTGCCTTCCAATTTTTAATGATACCCCTTGCCCCTAAAGGACCTAGGTTGCCTTTCAAGGCCCCGTCGAAATTCAATTTATACCACCCCTTTTCTGGAGGACTCCATTTGGTCTCCTTCCTTGTTGAGAGGGATTTATCTCCCTCATCCCCATTAACAGGGGAAATTTTTAGACACTTCCAATTCTTCTTCATTAGACTATCCCAAGTAGAAAATGTTTTCTCTTTTGGAGGGGATTCATTTCTACTATTAACAAGCTCTACAATAGCAATTTCCAAATTGTTTTCAAAAGAAGCCATTGTCAAAATTTCCAATTTCTTGAAAAATTCTTCTATTTCTCTCTTTCCATATTTCCCAAACTACAAAAGGACTAATAATCCACAAACTATGAAAAGAACCACACCTCTTTATCCTTGGCCAGGCATTAAATAAAGAAAAAATATCTTTGGTAATTTTCCCACTCAACCTAGTTTAGCACAAAGCCAAACCCAACATTTTTTAGCAAATTGACATTCCAAAAATAAATGTTCTACTATTTCTTTAGAAGCCTCAAGCATAAAGAGAACCTTGAAGGACCTTTAAACCCTAGTTTTTTTAATTTCTCTATTGTCAAAATTTTCTTTTATAAAGATGCCGAAGTAAAAACCCCTGCCTTAGGAAGATAGTTTATTCCAACAAATATCTACAGGAATATCTGAAACCCCTGAACAACCAACTGCCACCTTATAACCATCATTTGTTGACTAATCCCCTGACCTTGAACAATTCCATCTGATACAATCTTCGTCTTTCGATAACCTAATTTTTCTATCTACTAAGATTCTTTCCAAATCACTAACTTTAGTCTCCAAAACCTCTTCTAATTCCACTTTTTTCCAATCTCATCTTGCACTATGATAACCAAATAATTTAGTCAAAAACCTTCCCCATCTAGCTATTAAAATTTGTTTAATGTTATTGAAATTGCTTATCTTATCTATGATAGGGAAACCTCCCCAAGAATCTTCCCATAAAAGAGCTTTCCTACCATTTCTCACTTCCCAAGTTATGTGATCTATTATGATAGGTCTGCATTCTAACAAAAAGTTCCAAAGACCTGAACCTTTCATTGGGTTTTGAATCATTAGAATCCTCTCCCTATCTTCTAAACCTAAATATTTGTTTTGCAAGATCTTAACCCATTTCAATTTTGATTTAGAATAGATATTCCAAATGAGTTTCACTCGAGTCAGAAGTTTTAGAAGTGACATAAAAAAATATGAATAGCTAAGATCACTACTTTTAACATAACAATTCTGTTGGACCAAGATAACCACCTTCCCTTCTACAAAGACATCTTGGTTGAGAATTTTTCTAACAGAGGATCCCAAAGTTTTGATATATAACATCCTTGAAAGAGAGCGAAGCCTAAATACTTACTTGGGAGTAAGCCTTTTTTGAAATCCATGATCTTGAGTATTTCCTTCTATTTTTGAACTCTGTGAAGAAGAAATAAAATTATGATTTATTAGCATTGACCTCCTGACCCGATGCCCTAGCATATACATCCAAAACATTTTTAATCACCACCACTTCCCTTCTCTTCGCCTCTCCAAAAAAAAAAGTGTCATTAATGAATTACTGATGAGTAACCATAGAAATGTTTCTGTACACTAAAATTCCTACCCATTTTCCTAAAGAGGCTTCAAAACTAATTGATCTCCCTAATGCTTTTGCCATTAAAATGAACAAGAATGGATAAATGGGGTCTCCCTACCTAAGACCCCTTGAAGCTTAAAAAAACCATGAATACTACCATTTATTATCACTGAAAATCTGGAACTGAAAATCAAATTAATCCAACCAATATCAAAGCCAAACCCTTCAAGAATTTTCATCAAGATGCACCAATCAAATCTATCATATGCCTTTTTGATATCTAATTTTATCCGCATACTACTATTGTTGTTCAAACTAACAGTATGCATTAGTTCTTTGACTACAACAGCTCCATCCAAAATTGATCTGCCAGGCACAAATCCACTTTGTTCTTTAGCAATAATCTCTAGAAGAATGATTTTTAGCCTATTTACTACTGCCTTAGAGAAAATTTTGTATATTGTGTTACATAGAGATATAGGTCTATAATCTTCAAAGGAAAGAGTCAGATCTCTCTTTTGGATTAGAACTATAAAAATATTGTTTAATTCTTTAATCAATTTTCCTTTATTTCTTGACTCTTCTACTGCATCCACTACATCTTTACCAATTATTTGCTAGCATGTTTGGAAAAAACTCAGCATAGGGAATCCATTGGGTCCTAGGGCTTTATCTAGATAAAGTTGCATGATTGCCAATTTAATTTCTTCTACTGAAAATTCCTCATCAACATTTTGTTCTGCTCTTCTTTCACCAGTTTTGGAATGTTTTTGAGCAATTGAGTTTGAAAAGGAATATCTAATCCCTCTTGATTATTCAACAAATTCTTAAATAAGTTTACTACATCATCCTTTATAAACTCCTCTTTATCTATTATAGAACCATCTTCCTTTTTTATTCTTGATTCTTTTGACTTTAACTGAATTATGAATTTTTTTTAAATCTTTGTCTCCTTCCTTGAGCCAAACTTCCCTTGACTTCTATCTCCAAAAAATTTCTTCCCTTGACAGGATCTTTGAATATTCACTTAGCAACTCTTTCTCTTTATTGAAACTATTTACATCCATAGTTCTAGAAAAAACTTCCTCATTCAATTCTTCCAGTTCTTTTTCTAACCTCTTTTTTTCATCAAAGATATCCTTAAAAGTTCCTTTGTTCCATTTATTTAGATTTTCTTTGACATGTCTTAG
Source organism: Cunninghamia lanceolata (assembly GCA_027924645.1). Lineage (NCBI taxonomy): Eukaryota > Viridiplantae > Streptophyta > Pinopsida > Cupressales > Cupressaceae > Cunninghamia > Cunninghamia lanceolata. The sequence goes on along the minus strand of BSBN01000472.1, from coordinate 13,959,346 downwards.
TTTACAATGCAAAGAAAACATCTTAGACCCTTTTATCTCCTCTTTCCACCATTCTTCAATTTTAACAAGAAAATGAGAAACTCTAAACCACATATTTTCAAACTTGAAAGGGCTCCTAATAGGTTTTTGATCTTCCAAGATATCTAATTGAATAGGAAAATGGTCTAATCCTGACCAGGGGATCAAGCTTCTCACACAATTATACTAGAAATTTCCCAAATCTCTTTTCCATAGAAATCTATCTAATTTCTTTGCAATGTTAATGAAACCCAAACGTCATTTGGTCCAAGTAAATTTCTCATTCTTCATTACAATTTCAAACAAACTATTCCTTCTCACAAAGTCTGTAAAATCTAATTAGGATTGAGATTTATTCTTCACCCCTCCTAGTTTATCCTCATCAGCCAAAATATCATTAAATTCACCCCCTAATTTTAAGGGGATATTTGTAAAGGAATCTATTAAGATTTCTAATTCTATCCACACTCTCTTCTTCAATGTTGCTAAATTTGGCCCATATATATTTATCACTATGAATTGACAACTAAAATTAAGAAGAGAAACTCTGCTTACCATCCAATGTTTTGAACTACAAAGTAAGTCTAGAGCAACATTCTCCAGGAACCAAAAAGTAGCAATCCCACCTAAAGCTCCATCTGATATTACAAAATCACCATTCCATATTTTCAATTTTCTTGAATCGTGAATATATATGCTCTTGATATATCCATCTGTCACTTAACCAAGCACTTTTTTTAAGGGGTGTTGAGACCCCTAACGTTCCAAGATTGTATCCTCATGGATCATTGGGAAGGGGAACTCCCTTCCCAGATCTTGGCATCATATTTATTTTCATTTGACCCTTAGCATCTCCTTTGTTTATCAATTTTTCTTTGTTAGTCTTTCTCCCCTTTCTTTTAGAGTCTCCAATATCTAGCTTATCCTTCTTACTCTTTGTTTGACTTATACTTGATAGATCCATATTCAAAGAATCTTTCTCCTATGAAAAGTTCCATTTTTTTTCTTCTAGTACCTTTTTAGAAGCAAAAAAATCTTGCATACAATATGTGTTTACCAATGGTTTTGTATTAGTTTCTATTTCTACAAACTTCCTTACTTCTTGATTTTTTGTTTCTATATTTGAGTGCTTTCTCATGTTCTCTTATGCAAGATCAAACAATTCCAATGCTAATTCAAATGTGCTTTTATTTTTTGTGATATCCTTCTCTACTTCTTTGGGATCTTCAAAATCTTTTTCTTTGAATTCTTCCCCTGATTCTTTATATTGTTCTTCCAGGATAGACTCTTTTATTTCTTCTTCTTCCTCCACATCTTGATTAACTCTATCTGAATCCTCAACCTCTTTCTCTATTTCCACTCTATCAATTTTCTTTGTTCTTTCCTCTAGGAAAAGTAAAGATGGACCTTCAATCTCTATTGTTTGTTCCCATTCACCATTCTCTAAAATTATTTCAATTTTGTTTGGAATGATTGCAACCAAATTTATATTAACACAAATCCTGGCATATATGTCGAAAAATCCTTTAGCACTAGATTCATCCACTTTAATGAAAGCCCCTAAACAATTGCCAATCTCCTTCAAAACATCTTCCTCCCAATATTATTCAGCGAGAAGATTATATAATCTAACTCACATTGGTGTTATTTGAATATTATGATTCAAATGATCAAAATTAGGTTCCCATTCTTTAATTTATATGCCCAACCCATCCATGATCCAAGGGCCTCCCTGTAGGATGCATTCTTTTTTCTCCTTCAAATCAAAAAATGCTAAAAAGAAACCTTTGGACAAATTTCTAACAATCACTTATTCTCCCCATTTTAATTTACACCATTTTCTAATTCTTGCCCAAACTAGCCATAAATTGGCCCATTTTATTATAAAGGCTTTTTATTTTAGGATTTGAATAGAAGAGTCATTAGATTTAGAGTGTGATTGTTTCAAAATTTTCTAGGATTTTTCTCCCTTAATGGTATTCTATTAACTACTGAAACAAAGTTAGGGATTTTATCCTCTTTATTCTTTTCTATCTCCATTTCTATAAAATGCTTTTGAAAGAAAAAAACTTCCTTATCCTTTTCCTCTCTAAGTTGTCCTCTTTGTTTGTTTTGCTCCCAATCTGCTTGTCTTTTCAGCTACCAGTTAGGGCTTTCTCCCTTCCTCAACCCATGGATTTTTTAATTTCTATTGAGGCCTCTCTAGACCCTTTCAATTTATTTTCCTTGCCTTTCATAATCTTCTATGAATCTACCTAAAGTTCCTACATCTCCATTTCTGCTACTTCCTACTCCTTCCTTGAAAGGCCAATGGTCTCTTCTCCTCAACGACATCTATAATTTAATTATTTTATTAATCTATTAACATTGACAAAATAGTTAAAACTAAAGGAAGCTTAGAGATGATAGGTTACATGAAGGTTTTGTGAAGGGAACTATTTTTTACACACCAAGTATGGAGAGTTAAAAATATTTAAGATAGTTTTTTGGTTTAGCTTAAGAAAACAATTCAATTCAAGTACAAATTAAGTTCAAGTGTAATTTATTTAGCAAGAGAATCATTATAATTTCTTTGATAATGGATCATTTTAAACACTATAAAAAAGATGGTAGATGTTAGAAATGAAGATAAACAACTATCAATGAAAAACTTATTACAACTGTAACTGTGCAGAACCAAAATGGAGATAGTACAAAATCACCATAAAGATTTATAATGTAGTAGAAGATCATGTTGGATTAGGTCCAGACAACTAAGAGGGGGGTGAATCAGTTGTCATACATTCTTGATCTTTTTATTTCTTTTACAACTTAAAAATAGTTAATGAAATAAACAATCATCACATAAGCAGAAATGAAATAACACATTTGACACCAAGATTTTTGGTGTGGAAACCTAGTTAAGGGAAAAACCATGGTGGGGGTTAACCCACAAGAATTTAATACCCTGTTAAAAGTATTGATACAAAATGGGAATGCACATGCATTCGGGATCACTGCCTAGAGCTCACTTCTCAAATGAAGGTTCACTGCCTACGACAATATTACAAATGAAAGATAGAGATATGAACTAATGATAGCATCTACTTATGTAGAAAATTTAGTTCCGATTGAGTGTAAAAACTGATCTTACACACTTCATCTTAGCTTTGTTCTTCTCACTATTCTTCTCTTGTTCGCACCTAAGATTTCTTCTCTATTCACATCCACTTGCCTTCCCACTTTTTAACTTCATAAATGACCAAATTTATTGCCTATATATATTCACAACAAGATCTATAATCATTCTATCAGTTAGCTTTCAATAATACTTAGAACACCTAAGAATGCTTAGCCTTGTCAACTAGATCAATGCATAACTTGGAGTGCGGACCAAAACCTACTCTTGCAAATCATTACTCATGTTAGCCACAGTTACTGAATGACACCATTTGTCCAACAAGAAAATTCCATTCATCCAGAAACAAGATCTTCTACAAGGTCTACCCGTTCTTTTGTTTGCTCTGTCAGACTGGAACCTGATACACAGATGCTAATAACATTTGATTCCTTCATCACTAGATGACAAAATTATAGATTTAGAGTGTATTTTCTATGTTGTCAACAACCTTAGATCCGTACCATACCATGCCTTTCCACCAGAGAGATCCAAACCAAAATACTAGACTCTACTATATACTCTGTTTCAGGCTCCTAGACGTAGATAGATTATTGTTCTGACTTCCAGTATTATCAGATACTACACTACAGAGGTGTGGGACAATCTTAGTTTCCATCAATGACAACTCCTATCAATGCTATACAGTGTCTCTTTCCAACAATCTCCCCCTTTGGCATTGATGGCAACACTTAGTGAAAAATGACTAAGTGTCTTAGAGCAACTCCCCCTTTGTCTGTGCATTTGTGCTCTTCACTTATTTTGATTCTCCCTCTTTTCTGAACTCCTCATTTTTCACTGTCCTTCACTCCCCCTTTGAAATCAATGGAAAAGGGTGGGGTCCGCAAGTCAAAATTCTAAAAAAAAGAGTCTATTTATATTGTTGCGTAAGTACAACAATTCATCAAGTCTTGTTCACATGAACTTGAGAATGTCTGCAAAACTAGTTTTTAATTGCACAAGTTTAGAGGCCCAAGAGTTCTTCATTCCATCTAAGAGTGAGATGTGCCCACTGAGAAAAATGCATATGCTTTTGCCTTAGCCAGATCCAGAGGATCACTTGTCTGGAGTGCATTCTGGGCTTCGGATAAGGCATTGTGCATGGCTTCCAACTTGGGGGCAATCAATCCCCGGAGTTCACACATCATCTTCATAGTATTGATTTTCTCTTTTTCAAGTCTCTTTATTTCATTTGTTAGGCTAATGATTTGACAATCCTAACTTATAGGAGAGGCATTTAGAGAATCAAAATTTTGAGATAGAACTGATATTTTCTATTCTTGTTCATTTATCTTCATCTCAACATCCTTATTGACTTTAGTCCATGATAGACAAAATTTATATATATCTCTTCCATCACTTAGAGTATTCTGAATTCTCTTTATGCTAATGCCCAATACCACTCTATCACTCCTTATTAGATTCTTAACTTGATTAAATTTCTTATTCAAAAATTCTTTCTGAACCTTTGCCTCCACAGACTTTTCAAAAGACTCAAAATGTGAGTCAACTGAAGTTACAATATTTTTCAAATGGCCGGAGGGGGAATCATTTTGATTTTTCTGATAAGTTGGCATTAATTTCTCTAACACTCCGGTTGCTAACCCTAGTAGCTCATTGTCCTCTAAGTGAGATTTCATCATCTTTTCTCTAGCTTTTACTTGAGTGAAGGATGCTATTTTCATCAATTGAAATGGAGAGAGCACATCTGGATTGGTTAGTCCTTGGAGTAGTTTAGGCTCATCAAGCTCAATCACTTCCTTTTCGAGAGAAGCTTTCATTGCATCTGCAGTGTCTCTTGTTGCATTTACTAAATCATCTTTTTGATCATCTGATTTAGGTACTTTAGGTGTTTCAACATTTGCACCATCTTCTTTTGCTTTGTCTTCCTTTCCTTTTTCCTTCACTTTCTCTGCATTAATCTTCTCTGTGTTTTCTTCTAAGAGACTCATTTCTGTTTGCTCACCACTTGCTACTTGATCTAGAGGGTTCTGAGTGGTAGCAATATTCTCTTTCTTCTCAGACTGATCAGGTGGAGGAGATATCATTTCATCAATTATTCTATTTATCATCTCTATGTCTTCCTGATTGACTTTTTCCTCTTTCTAAATTTCTCCAATATTTAGATTTGATGAATCAAGTTCTAGAGGATCTAGAGTGATACTTTAATCATTGATTCTCTTGTCAGTTTTTTCTTCTGGAGCAACAGTATTGTCTTCTTGTCTTCTTCATCTTGCTTTTCTGAGATAATGTAGTACTTATTTTTGTCTACATGCTTTCTCAGAAATTCCTCTGTTTCCTTTGCAATTTCTTTAGTTTCACCAAGCATTAGCTTGTTCATCCAGAATTTGCTTCTGAATTTATCTTTGACTTCATTGAGGATTTTATCTGCTTCTTTTCTAGTTATTACAGGGCACAAAGAGGAGAGAACATACTCTCTGAGTTCTATATCTTTTTCTTTGGCTGCATATTTCCTCATTTCCATTACCTTCCTCAAACTTTTAGGAAGTTCTTGCAGGATTTCCAACAAAGCTCTATTGAAATTATTTAGATATATGAAAATGGCATCTTCTAAAGTTTTCTTATTAGCTTGATCAAGACTATCATAGTAAATTCTGATAGGTTTTAAGTTTCCATGAACATTGATTGTTTTTACGATTTCAACGATAGTCATAGCAACCTTACCGGATACTAGCCTTTTACTGGCCCTCATGGTTTTGAATGGTTGATCTTCATAAATTTTTGAAGTTTTGACCTTTTTGGATCTTATCTCTTTCACTTCTTCATCTAATTCAATCTCCTCATCATCTTGTGTGCTCTTGAGGATTCTTGTTACCTTGGTTTTCTTCCTTTTCCCTCCTTCACCAGATGGAGTGGCTTCCAGCTTCTTAGTGTGAGTGGTCTTGAGAGGTTCAGCAAGAGTTACACAGCTCCTTATCTTTTTTGGGGCTTCCAGGGGAATTTTAGATTCACTTTTTGCCTGCTTGGTGTTCTTCTTTATCTTTTCAATCCTTTGTCTGTTTTCTTTCATTGCTTCTTTTGTAATCCCAATGCTTTCTACATACATCTCTACTTTCTTGTGTACCTTTCTTTTATTTTCTAGCTATCTAAGTTCCACATGCAGCTTTAGGCTTAGTTCCTTATATGTTCCAAACTTTTCAATAGAGGTGTCTTTAGGTTTGCTCAGGAGATATTGAGCATACATGTCCAGAATTTCCTCATCCACTTCATAGCCCATGGACATTATCCACACTATCCTTAGTTCTACAGCTTCCATCAAACATTTATCTGTGTCTACCATGAAACATATTTCATTTTCATACTTTTCAACAACTGAACTAGGAATTCTTTCCCTTGCATGCATCAAATTCTGGAAGTTCTTGAAGTAACCCCAAATAGCATTCTTTTGTGTCTAGGAATCTCCAAGACTGCGAAGAAGATCCCTAATTTGCCATGCCACTAGTCTGTCAGATGTCCATTATATACTTGGAACTCCCAGAACCTCATTCATGAAGTATAAAAATATACATATCACCAGGGAACCATACTTGAAGTAATTTTTCTTATCCTTTTTTATTTTGTTCAGGTTTTCTACTAGTTGGCTTTGTACAAGCTCACATAAGTCATAATCCACATTTTCCTTTATCATCTGATATGAGGCATAAATAGTTGTTCTAGAGACTGAGTTCTCCCTATTGGAGTGGTAGATCTTATACCCAACTACCATCGAAGCAAACTTGACATCCAGATCAGTGATGTCATTGATAGTCATAGCTCTTTTGTCAAATTTTGCTCTAGTTACATCAGTTATTGTTTGATTTTTCATAGCCTTAAGCATGGGTTGCCCACCAGTTGCATTCAGTCTAGTCTCAATTCAGATTATATCTTTTCTAATCTTGAATGGCTTCAACAACCACATAAAATCATCATGTATTTGAATCATTACATACCTTACCCATTCTCTTTCATCAAAGGATGGAACTTCAATAAATTGTATGAAGTGTTTGTTTTCTAGGGTTTTATATTCCAACTTCAATTGGTGATTGTCATCCTTCAAGTGGTTTTCAAATAAATCTAGTAATCTCAAATTTCTAAATTCCTCTATATTGCAATGAATGTAAGCCCTAATTTCTTCAACATGTAAAACCCGTACAAAACTCTAGAAAATGCACCTAATGGCTCAACCTCTACAGATTTGAATGGATGCTTCTTGAACTTGGGGTGAGGTCTTTTAGTAACATCTACCACTAGAGGAGTAGCCATTTGCAAAAAATTGAAAACTCAAAAAGATTTTGCAGAAAATAGAAAATACCTTACCACGCAGATTGGGGTTTTTGCTTGGAAATCCTTTTCTTGCTTCTGAATTTTGAGAATTCTCAGTCTACGCTTGTCCACTTCTTTCTTTTTGATGCAAAGTGTTTAAAATGAGGAGTGAATGACCCTTTTAAGCTTCACATCACCTAATTTGCCTTTGTAATAAATGCTCTGCCCTAGCACATCCGATTGCCCTATTTTTTATTAACCCTTCATGTATTGTTTTGCATATTACCATATCCATCTCTTTACTTCTAGAAATTCTTCCATATGATCTAAAGACAATTTAAGATCTCTTTTCTTACTGTGCCAAAATTGGGCACTAACTTACTGGCTGGGGGAATTTGATTTGTAAGGTTGCTCCCCCTAAGCCAAGATTTCCAACTTAATTCTCAGAGGAATTATCAGCACCAGATTGCGGTACAGATCCATTGTTGTCATTCATAATGGTTTTCCTTACCCATATCTTGTTTGATTCATCCTGAGTCTCATTCGTATCAATTTTTTATTTGCCTTTGTCTTGTCTTTGTTCATCTAGTTTTCTATTTACCGGACCTCTTCTTCCATAGTCTTTACTTTTGTAGAATCTTGCAATATTACTAGACTGATTGTAGTTGAAGCATACAACATTTCTTTTCTAATTTTCTCTTGATCTACACTAATTAGCCATATGTCCAAACCCATTGCGAGCAAAGCAGTAACCATTGAAAGAATTGCTAATTCTTCTATTATTGAAATTATTCATTGTCATACTTCTGCATTCATTTGATCTATGGCCATACCTGTTACACTTGAAGCATTGAACAAAGAAGATGGACCATTTCAATTTACTCTATTTCTACACTGAGTAGCTCTATGACCAAATTTGTTGCAGTTGAAGCAATTTCCATTAAATGATGGGTATTTTTGAGCATTTGGCTATCTTACCAAAGGTTTTCTAGGTCTGATTCTCCCATTCTTAAGTTGAGGATTTTTTTGTCCAGATCTGGAGCTCTCACCTTTCTCATATCCAAGACCATGCTTGTCATCAGCCCTTTTCTAGCCTTCAAGTAGTGCTTCAAGTTTAGCTGAACTTATCTTGAAATTCTCCTTGTATTCATTTGCAATATTGAGGTCATGTCTGAGAATGACTATTTGCCTTTCAAGTTCTCTCTCATTGTCTCTACTTTCTTGTAGATCAGACTCTAGATGGCTAGCTATTCCATCCAATCTGTAACATTCTTCAGATCTTTCTTTTAGTTTGTGTTTCAGATCTTCTTCAATCTTCTTTCTATCTTCACTTTCTTTGGTTTGCCTTATCACCTCAGATTTAATTTCAATTTTTAGAACAATGACTTCTTTTGAGAGATTTTCACATTCTTTTGTTTTTTTCTTTCGAAGCTTCATTCAAATTATTTTCTTCAGGTAAACTAGATAGCTGCAAAAGTAGCTCCTCTTTTCTTTGGAAAGATTTATTTAATTTATCTTCTAACATTTCAATGGTGTCTTCAGCATCTTTAAGTTCACCTTTCAGATTACTAATTTCTATTCTAGATTGAGCAAGTTCTTCTAGGGCTGATTGAAGATCTCTTAGTGAACCCATTGAACCTTCTTCCAAGATCTTTTTCTTAAGTTGTTAGGCTTCTCTAAGGATCCTAGCTCTGATACCAATTGTTAGATTAGGTCCAAACAACTAAGAGGGGGGGTGAATCAATTGTCATACATTCTTGATCTTTTTATTTCTTTTACAACTTAAAAATAATTAATGAAATAAATAGTCATCACATAAGAAGAAATGAAATAACACATTTGACACCAAGATTTTTGATGTGGAAACCTAGTTAAGTGAAAAACCATGGTGGGGGTTAACCCACAAGAATTTAATACCCTGTTGAAAGTATTGATACAAAAATGGGAATGCACATGCATTCAGGCTCACTGCTTAAATGAAGGCTCATTGCCTAAGACAATATTACAAATGAAAGACAGAGATATGAACTGATGATAGCATTTACTTATGCATAAATTTCAGTTCCAATTGAGTGCAAAAACTAATCTTACACACTTCGTTTTAGCTTTGTTCTTCTCACTGTTATTCCCTTGTTCGCACCTTAGATTTCTTCTCTATTCACATCCACTTCCCTTTGCACTTTTTAACTTCATAAATGACCAAATTTATCGACTATATATATTTGCAACAAGATCTATAATCATTCTATTAGTTGGCTTCCAACAGTACTTAGAACATTTAAGAATGCTTAGCCTTGTCAGCTAGATCTATGCATAACTTGGAGTGCAGACCAAAACTAACACTTGCAAATCATTACTCATGTTAGCCAAAGTTATTGAATGCCACCATTTGTCCAACACGAAAATTCCATTCATCCGGAAACAAGATCTTCTGCAAGGTCTACCCATTCCTCTTCTCTCCGCTCTGTCAGACTAGAACCTGATACACAAATGCTAATAAAATTTGATTCCTTCATCACAAGATGACAAAATTTTGGATTTAGAGTGTATTTGCTATGTTGTCAACAACCTTAGATCCACAGCATACCATGCCTCTCCACCAGAGAGATCCAGACCAAAATACTAGACTCTGCTATATACTCTATTTTAGGCTCTTAGACTTAGATTATTGTTCTAACTTTCAGTATGATCAAATACTGCACTACGAAGGTGTGGGACAATCTTAGTTGTCATCAATGACAACTCCTAGAAATGCTATGCAATGTCTCTTGCCAACAAATCAAACCCATAACACAGTGTTTATGTGGAGAAACCCTTTCAAGAAAAAACTTCACACAAGAAGAGATGCACCAGTATGTATTAACTTCAATCGAGTTTACAATACAACCCTATCAATCTTCTCTTTTGTCTTCAATCCAATAGCGCTTATTTTTCCACTCTCAACTCTTTAATACAACATAGCCATAATACAATCTCCTCATAAAGGGGTTTCCTTCTAGGGTAAGAAAAGGCAACATAACCTCTATCATTGGATCTATGACCTAATGACAAACGGTCTAGATTTACAATGGTAATTTATATATAAGATGTGGCTTCTGAGGGTGTTGGCCCTAGACCCCCTACCAAGGGGATGAGCCCCTAAAACCTCGTCAGGGGGTACCCCCCTTGCACCCCTGGATAACCTACATTCGTCAAGTACCAAGATCAAACATGCAATTGAAATAAGATTTCTACTTGGTGAATACTTCTTCCCATGTATGGAAATTTATAAACAATATTTGGAGTAACCAACTGCATAAGATTTACAAGGTTGTGGCACCTTAATCCTAAGAGTTAGTGGTAATAGTTTTTATGAATAAATTAAAATATTTTTAATAGAGATAAATTTATAAAACTCAAACCTATTAAAACTAATAAATTACAAAATAAATGGTTGTAACATATGTGCTAGGTCCTTTATGTTTCAAAGGGATTGATTTTGTTATATAAGAAGAAGTTGATTAAAATATTTCCTATAGTTATAATAAAAGATATCATTTTATTTAGTTGTGCATTGTGAAAGAATCACATCTAAAATACTTTTGAGTTGTAAAAACATAGCAAGTTTCACAATTATTATATTTCTCATAGGTATTTGTAGTTCTACGTAGACACCAATTATTAAATTTTTAATATAAAATTTTAAAATAATTATTGTAATAAAAATGTTTTACTTCTTGAGAAATATGAGTAAAGAACTTGGGTATTTGGTGAATGCCATTGTTTTAGAAGAAATCTAAGGTGGCTATTCTAATAAATCCTCAAGGATAGCTTGTGGGTTTGAGTAAATTTAATAGTAATTTAATATATACTATGCCATGCCAACTATGTATGCTAAAATCTAGAACAAAAAATCAGTAAATGTATATAAACAAAACCTTATTTTAAACCATAGTATGCCTCTGATAGAGTAAAGATTATGTAAAATGAATAGAAAAAGGACATTAAATATTCTCACCAACACCTCCTTGATATCTTGGATGTGCTCAATAATGTTGTTGTTAAGAAATGGAATGTGGATGCTCAAAAACAATGTAGCATGACCTTGCTTTTCTTCCACCTTCATGCTTCATAAATGCTTAGGAGATGAGGGTTTTATAGATGTTTACATTTGATATTTGGATTGTGGTGGTGCCTACTTAGGGTTAGGGTTTTGAGTCAGAACATCTGTAGGCATTTTCATTCAAACCCTAAAAATTCTAAATCCCAAGGTCTTGCGCTTTATCTTTTAATTTTGCGTTGACCTCCTGTAGCAGGTTCCTAGTCATTTAAGTTGTAACCTAAGCCTTTTAGCTCGTTGAGTGACCAGCCCCCTTTGCCTTGTTACCTCCTTTTCCCATCGTTAAAGTCATATCGCCAAGACAATGCGCATTGACAGCCAAGCTAGGGGTCCTTCCGATGGCCGATAAGATACAAAGTGGTCTTCAGTGAGACTTCGCTCGTCGGTAGCTCTGTTCATGCTCTTTCTGATGAACCGATACATCTACACAACAAAAGATACGATGGCTTGTCGTCGAGACTTTGCCTGTCGGCGGCCAGGTCTGATGTCTCTCTGATGGCTGATAGGATATATGCAATTTGATCCATCAATGTGATAATATGTATCGATGTGCTATGGAAGTCTCCTTACGATGTGTTGGGTCATTCCGCCGATCGGCGAGATAAGTCTTCATTAGCGTACTGTGGATATGTCGCTCCAACGGTTTGGGTCAAACCGATGAAGGTTGGTATTAGCCTGACTAGAGACATTGGTGTGCCTGAAAGATGTCACTCTGACACTTGGGGTCACTCCGATAAGGTCTTGGCATCGGCGAGAGATGGATTGATAGACCATTAGTAGGTGGATCACTAGTCGTGTCAGGGAAAAGAGTGCGACATTAGGTATACCAGTGGTTTGGTATATAAAGTGATCAAAGGATCACTGCAGGATGAATGTGGGATAATTAGATCACACGAATATGAAAAGTCAAAGGGGATAATGTGCCTATGTGGCATGATTTCATTAGTTGATGACTTGTCAGCATGATTTGAGGCCATTGATCTTGGTGATGAGGAGGAGGAAATTGATGACCTTGTTTCAAAATTTTGAAGGAAGGATTTCTTTGTATCTGCAACTACATTTCAGGTGGGAAAAGGTCCTGAGCCCATGAACCTTTGTTGTATTCCTAGCCACAGGTAGGTAGGCCATCAATGGTAGGTTTGCAAGAGGTATGGGTCAAGGAATTAACGGGCCAACTACCATCTTAAAGGAGAAAAATCTTCAGGCGGCTACACATCTCCTGAGTTCAACTGCTCCTTCCCTTTTCTTCTCCCTGGTGCATTCAATATTCTTGGTGCCATTCCAATGGTGCAGTGTATCCAATGGCATTTTGAAAATGACCTTGTAATTAATGCTGAGTACACATTCTTGCTGTATAAGTGGACTGTGTTACTCAATTTTTGGTTGTTGAAGACTCGGCAAAATTTTGGTGAAGTAATAAGATATAGTTTTGCTGGTGGCTTTGTTTTGTGCCTTGTGAGTTTATGAATCATATGTTGAATGTTTTATGCATAGTTTATTGGTTTCATGTTGTTTTTATATGAGAAATGCATCATTGCATGTGTTCAGTTGTTTGTCTCCAAGTAGTGGGCATCTTTTTTTTTTAATCTAAATAGCTAAGGGTTATTTGGGATTTAGGAACATGGATTTTCTGTGTTGAATGTTTAATCTCTTATCTTTGTTTAAGGAGAAAATTAAATATTTTAGGCTAAGCATTAGGAAAAATATGCTGCAACAGGGATATCATTAAGTATGAGTGACTAAATACTCAGTCTTGGGAAGTATCTGTAAGGCAAACGCTAAAAATTTCCCCTTGAAACCTAGTTATTGATTCAAGTTTATGGTAATCATTCACATGTGTATGTCTATTGATTCCAAGCCCTACCAGTCTGGTCTTGTATTGAGGTTACAACCCAAGGTCCCAGTCTTGCATCCAAACACAAAATACAAATCCAAACTTCAAATATAAACCTTTAGGACATTATTAGTAGTGTGATAGGTGAAAAGTCAGGTTTAGAAGATCAGACATAGTCATGAAACCCTAACCCTACCATCATCAAGGAATCTAATCTAAATGAAATCAAAGAATAATGCAATTCAAGCATAACATCACCTAGACCGTGTGATTCCTTGTTTAAGAGATGTGGACTGCTTCTTCAACAATGAACAATTGCAAAGCTGAAAGCTACCATGATAGATGATAAAAGCTCAATTGGATGCTCAAATGCTCAAGATGCTCAAGATGATAATGTAGGTGCTATATGATTGCTGGATGTCTCATATGGAGTGAGAGGGTGTTTATATAGGACTCAACCAAGATCAATCGACGGTGGAGATTCAGAGGCTATGTGAATGGCTAGGATTGAAAGATACTAAATTTAGGTCCCATTAGTTGTGCATGTGAAGGATATGAATGCAAGTTGTATAACAACACATGATTGACTGGACAAGTGTTGGAATATGATAAAAGATGAGTGTTTAATTGAAATAAAATATTTGAATTAGTTGTGATATGAGTTGGATATTAATTAAATAAATAATATTTATTTAATTAATTGGGTAGAGGAATAGGATGTGATGTGGAAATTAATTAAATAAATAAAATTTATTTAATTAATTGGGATGAGGATAGGATATGATTGGAATATAATGTGGAATTAATTAAATAAATAAAAATTTATTTAATTAATTAGCTAAGTAGGATGAGGATGGGATTGAAAGGGATTTTAATTAAATAAATAAAATTTATTTAATTAATTGGCTTAATGGGATAATGATTTAACAAGGTGTTGCTAGACATGGACAAATTTGGGTGTCTACATTTTGCCCCTCTTTGATACAATGTTCGATAGAGCGTTGTGTCAAAGAAGATACGATATGCGTTCGATAAACAAGTTATGCCCCAATGTAACTAGCAGGTGATGCCCCCTCGAGAGGTAAGCCAGGCTAACCAGGAAGGGCTGGGTTGCCTCGCGATAGAAGAAAAAGGCTAAAAAGAAGGCAGACACGAAGAAAATGGGGGTTGGGTGGAAGAAAATAGGCTGTGGCATAGAAGAATTAGGTTTGAGAAGGGCTATAAGTAGGTTCTGCAATCGCAAATAGGCTCATTTGTGCTCATTTGTGCTCAGAAACTAGAGAAATCTAGAGCTCCTGAGAGTGAGGGTTTCAAAGCTATCAGGATGGTTATTCCACGCAGGGATCATCGTGCAGAGCGAGTGAGGACACATGGGCGACTAGAGGGAGCAGGCGTACCGGTATGTTTCAAAACTTTTCCCACAAGCGTGTAATTAATAGCCTAAAAGCATCATTAATGCACACACGTCACCAAAAGCGACTAGGTTAGGAAATAGTAGTTTTAGGTCGCTTATGTAGGAAAACACGGCGCATACAGTAGTATAGCTCACTTATGGGTGTGGGGTAGTCACATGTGCAAAAAGTAGTCACATCATGTCAATGGGAAAATATCGGCTGAAATGAGCATATGAATCAAAAACACTCACTTATGGGAAAATAGCTATCGCATAGAGTAGTTTGGCTCGCTTATGAATAGAAATGGCTCGCATAAGGTGAATAGTGCGCATCTAAGGCTAGAATGGGCACAGATTGTTATTTGGCTCGCTTACGGAGATAAACTAGGCACATATAGAATAGGGCTCGCTTCTAGGAGAAAAGTGAGCGCATATAGGATAGAACGTGCATATGACATAGGGATTAGCGCATGTAGAAGTTTAGGTAGCTTATAGACAAAACAGGTGCGCATGTGCAAAAGAGCTCGCATGTGGGCAAAATAGAAGCGCATAAGGAAAAGCTAGTCGCTAGTGAGCTAGGAAGAAGTGCATGTGGTAAAGTGCAATGCTTATGGTAGGTGTAAGGTAGAATAGAAAATAGATAAGCAGATTTTGATATGGATGACTAACGGAATGGACTGACAAGGGTAAACAGATGATGCAGGATGTACTACCGCCATTACTATCACGAGAGCCACATCTGAGAGATTTGTAGTTGGTGAGACGATTAGATGCAGAGGAGCAACTGGTGCTAGAGGTCCTTGGCTTGGAGCATGTATCACGATTAGAGCCAGTGCAGGCACATCAGGGGCTGATGACAGCGATGGTGGAGCGATGGATGAGCGAGCACAGTTCATTCTTGTTACTGACAAGAGAGGTGACCATCACCTTAGAGGATGTGTTCCAGATTTTGAGGATTCTGATAGATGGGGAGCGTGTGGATTATGATTCGGATATGGGTCCAGCGGCATTCAGGAGATTATTTGGGACACCAGACATTAGAGCAGAGGGTTCAGAGATTTCGATGGTGAGGATGGAGGAGCTCTGTGATAGGTTACAGCGGGTAGTAGTGGCTATCATTAGATGGCTAGTGGGTGATAGGAGAGCTAGAGGTTTTCCCGTAGGATGGGGGACAGTGATGGAGGGCATGTTTTCATATGGCACAAGATATGCATGGGCAGAGTGTGTGTTGGGACAGCTCTATCATTATTTGCATGATTGCGCTTATATGTTTGGAGCGAGTATGTCAGCAGGAGTGATAGTGTTACATGTATGGGCATATGAGCACATTCCAATTACGAGACTAGAGGGATGGGTGGCTAGAGTAGCAAGAGAGCCCTTTGCACGGATGTATAGAAGGCTCTGACATATCGACAGCACCGAGGTGTGGTATACTGGCAGAGGAGATTGGATGAGGTGGATAGATTTGTATGGAGCCCATGGCTAGGATGTGAGCACTGGGATGAGGAGGATGCAGAGCTTGTCTATGCTAGCTAGGTGAGATACATTTTTGGACGTGGCATGTATATTATAGAGCGCTATTTGCTAGAGAGCTTTGAGACAGTTCGGGGAGGCACAAGCAGTACCAGTAGGTGATGCTATTTTTGGGAGGACGAGATAGGAGGTGTTTGATTGGGGTCCAGAGGTTGTGGTTGAGACAGTTTTGGTAGAGAGAGATGGATTACAGCTAGTAGCATGGAAGTGGGGACAGGGTCCTGCAGATCCAGGCACATTACCAGAGTATGATGTACACTGGGCGACAGCTAGGCTGACTCAATTGACACAAGATGGGGAGATTGGAGAGATTGGGATGTAGAGACCGGTTCGGAGGAGACGATGACAGGCTCCACTAGTACAGGCTATTGTGCCAGCCGCACCAGGGATACAGATGCCAGAGCAGGGGCCAGGTCAGTCTGCTATACTAGCACAGCCTCAGGGGTAGATTTTAGCAGGTGATGATGTTGGTATTCAGCAGCTATGGAGACGGATTAGAGAGGAGAGGAGATGGAGGCAGCGAGCACAGATGAGGCTGAGGAGGGTGGAGATAGATAGGCATCAGGCAGTGATTAGTCTGCGACATGCGAGAGCATAGGCACAGACATATCAGGCTCAGCTACAGTTGAGAGCACAGGGGGGAGATGGACAGGATGACGGTGCTCTAGCTAGAGTGACTGGAGAGAGAGATGCGGCTAGACAGCATGAGCAGATGATGAGATTAGAGAGAGACACTGCGATACAGTAGGTACAAGCGATGAGAGCAGAGAGGGATGGTCTGCGAGTTGAGAGAGATAGTATGCAAGCTGAGAGAGATAGGGCAGTGCAGCAGCTGTAGGGGATGACCGGTGAGCGAGACAGAGTAGTGGCTACATTGGGGACTGATGGAGCTACGATGTACTTAGCTACACAGTTGATAGAGGTACAGGTAGAGCTTCGGAGAGTGCAGGGTGAGGCTGAGTATTAACGAGGCTTGTACTATGGAGCTGTGCCGGCAGAGTAGAGGCAGCCTAGTTTCAAGAGTAGGTCAAGGGCTTCGAGTTCACGGAGGTCAGGGGGATCTCGATCAATAGCCTCAGTGATGGGGCCACCGAGAGATGGAGGACCAGGTACAGGACCTAGTGGTGGTGGTGGTCAGGGCGAGGGAGCTGCCAGTAGTCACTAGGGCTACTTTTGTTTATATTGTATCATGATGAGACCTAGAGCCGATTTTGTACATTCAGTCCTTCAGGGCTTAGCTTGTATTGTAGACACTTGTATTTTGACACACATGTATATATATATGGCAATTTTGGCGCTCTATATGATGTTGTAATGGTTATTATGTTGATATTATGATGGCTATGCATGTTGTGTGTATATTGTTATGGATTATATATGGATGTTTATGCAAATGTTAATGAATGGAAAATGTGTGAATATGTAAATGGTAATGATATGGATAGACTTATGCATATAGATAGATGGTAATGAAAAGATATATGATGGACTTATGTATGTCTAACACACTTGTTTTGCAGGAGTGGGAATATGGACAAAAGATGATGGAAATGATTGATCTTGGTTGAGTATGATGGAATGAATGGATAGGATGAATAGATAGGATGATAATGGGCAGCTTTCAAGTAATTGCTCAGAATGAAAAGAAATGCAGTCCTTATGTTTGATATAGCATATGGATGTTATGCACTAGGGTATAAGAGACCAAGGTGTCGAGATATCCAATGCGCAACTAGCGTGTTACAATCTTGTCTGAACACATGAGGTCAAGATGTTGAGCCAACATGCACAAGCTATGAATAATAGCTAGTGTTGGACTTTGACGCTACAAGCAATGGTTTGAGCTTATCTCCACTACACATAATGATAGCTTGCTGGTTATATGTATGGAGTTAGTCTTAACATAGAATAGTCTCAAATGCATAAGAGACTGTTTAGCTTCTCAGATGCTAGAGATATTGATATGTAAGATGCTAATCTCAACATGTACAAGATACCAATACACATAGGAAGAGAATAAGATCATCCCGCAAACACGGCATACGAAAGCTATATGACCATGCCCCAGTCCTTACTTCATCGCAACATACCAAGATATAAATAGATCAAGGCAGTCTTGATTAGGCATAGGAAAGGGACAAAAGATAAATCAAAAGATAAAACAAAAGATACTGTCATCATGTTCTCTTGCCAAATGTTGGGTGCTCTTGGATGGATCAAGCTGGCGCCTTGTTAAGAGGAAAGCTACATCCTGTTGAAGGCTAAAGTTGTTGATAAACTGCTATAGCAAATGTTGGCTTAAGGCATCCAGACAAATAGCTTCTAGCTTATTCTTGATTGGTTAAAGTGCTTGAGCTTTCAATATACACATGGTTTGCTTCCTGTTTGAGCTAATCAAAGAAGAAGAAGACGGATAAGGAAAGAAGATGAAGAAGATGGGGTTGATCATCTGTGCTTGAGTACTGGAAACTTCCTTCATATTCTAGACTACCTACATACCCTATATCCATGGGATCAAAGCACATTTACGATGAAGATGAGACATGATGAATATGTAGTTTTGGGTTTTATTGATGATGTAAGTGATGAAAGATAGAAGAATGTGAGCTAAAAGATTGAAGGATGTTTAGAAGAAAGATGAAAGATGACTGATGAGAGGGGCTATCATCTTAGCCTGAATCAGAGTGCTTCCTTCGCATCTCAGATTACCTACACACCCTGTATCCACGGGATCAAGGCGTCAACGATAGAGCTGGATGTAGTTCTTATTGATGTCACTAATTGGTTGGATGTTTGATCAAGCAATGTTTATTGCGATTGTTGGATGAATGTGGATAGATTGCGAAGATATGGGTCCTGGTTGCAAGTTGTTAGGTCACATTTGTCGTTGGATATATGCCATGGCTGAAGTTGATAAGGTTTGTTGTGTTGTAAGCTAAGTTGTTTGATGTGTTATGAGCTAGAGATAGCAGTATCCACTTCCAAATAAGACTCAACAAATGCCCCTAGTGCGGGATGAGGTTTATTATGCAGAAGCGACAATGCGGAAAGGATGTGGCCAAGATGCTAAGGTGCCAAAAGATATAGGTATCGCGACAATGTCTCAAATATGATAGCTAGCATTGGCAAAGACGAAGATGAAGACAAAAGGCTATGTATGGCATTGCGAGGTGGATTGTGATTATGGACTATACAAGATGAAATGGGGAAATGTGATCAAATGAACTGAGCAGATGAGGGACGCTGGTCACTACACATAGTGCCTATTTGCTGAGTTTTCACTATGGTACTTATCCAAGGCGTCTATTTACCATGTTTTCACCAAAGGACAGATTATTTATCTCATGTTTTTTTTTTGTTTTGTTTAGGGATAGCTGAGATTCATGGATAAAATTTCTTGAGATGAACACTGTTGACTGGTTCATCTAAGGGAATGCCTTCAGGTGTTGACAGAGTGTAGGCACCCGATCCATAGACTGCTGTGATAATGAAAGGACCAAGCCAATTTGGTTCAAACTTGCCCTGTTTCTCTCGATGTTGTTGATTCCTTTGATTTTCTTTAAGGACAAGGTCGCCAACTTGAAATCTGCGTTCTCTGATCTTTTTGTTGTAGCTATGGCATAGCCAATTTTGGTAGACTTGAAGATGGTTCAATGCTATAAGACGACGTTCATGTAATAGCTTAAGATCATGGAGTCTGGATACTCGATATTCTTCATCTGAGAGAGTATGTTGCAGGGATATGTGCAAAGAGGGGATCTCAACCTCGATAGGTAAAATAGCTTTAGTGCCATATACGAGAGCATAGGGTGTGGCTCTAGTAGGAGTTCTGATGCTTGTTCTATATGCCCATAATGCAGGATGCAGTTGTAGATGCCAATCTCGACCAGCTTCATTAACAGTCTTTTTAAGGATCTTGATGATTGTTTTATTAGAAGCTTCAGCTTGACCATTGCTTTGAGGATAATAATGCGTAGAGAATCTATGTTGAATATGGAACTTGTTGCAAAGATCTCTAACCTCTTGATTCTTGAAAGGGCAACCATTGTCTATGACAATAGCTTGAGGAACTCCATAATGGAAAATAATATAATGTAAGATGAATTTGGGTATTTGTTTACCTATGATATAGGTCATTGGTATGGCTTCTACCCACTTCGTGAAATACTCAGTGGCAGTAATAATAAACTTATGACCGTTGGATGAAGTAGGATGGATTTTACCTACGAGATCAAGTCCCCATTGCGAAAAAGGCCATGGAGTGACAATAGGCTGAAGTTCATGTGCTGGTGCATGTATTAGATCTCCATGTTTCTGACATTGTAGACATCGCTTTGCAAATTGCTGGGCATCTTTTTCCATAGTTGGCCAATAGTAGCCTTCTCGTAGAAATTTCTTAACAAGGCCAGGGCCAGCAGAATGCTAACCGCAGACACCTTCATGCACTTCACGTAAGGCCGTTTTTGCTTCCTCAGAATCAAGACATTTAAGAAGGATACCATCAAGACTCCGGCGATAAAGGGTGTCTCCTAAGATAGTGTAACGAGAGGCTCGACGGATAAAGGTTTTGCACTGGGTGTTGGATAGTTGAAATGGAAAGGTTTGATTACAGAGATACTCGTATATATCCTTGTACCACAACAAGTTGGGACCAACAATTTCACATATGAGCTCAAACTGTGGAACTTCAAACGCTGGGATCAAAAGCTGTTTGACCAAGAACTCACATTTATGGGTATTAGATGGCATGTCTAAAAGAGATCCAATCATAGCCATGGCATCTGCTACTCTGTTTTGTAGTCTTGGAATTTGCTCAAAGGTAATATCCTCAAAATATTTCTTGAAATCGTCCACCATTAGCTTGTATGGAAGAAGCTTTTCATCTTTTGTTTGATATTCATCTAGAACCTGTTTGATAACCAGTTGAGAATCACCAAAAACTTGTAACTGTTTGATAGCCCATTGTACTGCCATGCGCAAGCCTGTGATTAAAGCTTCATACTCTGCTCTGTTGTTGGTACATGGGAATGCTATTCTGTATGATTTAGGTATACAATCTCCTTGAGGAGTAACGAACAAGATGCCTACTCCAGATCCATGTTGTGTGTATGATCCATCAAAATATAGCTACCATCGTGTTGGAGAATTTAAATTAAACAATCCTTCATCAGGGAATTCTGGATACATTGGCTGAATGTCTGTGATGGGTGCTGCAGCTAATTGATCAGCAATAACTTGTGCTTTGATAGCTTTGCGGTTCACATATTGTATGTCAAATTCACTTAAGATCATAACCCATTTTGCCAATCTCCCTGTGAGAAGTGCTTTTGAAAGGAGATACTTGAGGGGATCCACATTAGAGATGAGCTTTGTTGTTTGGTTCAACATATAGTGTCACAACTTTTGAGAAGCAAACACTAATGCTAAACAAGCTTTTTCCATGAATGAGTAATTGAGTTCATATCCCACAAGGGTTTTGCTAATGTAGTAGATGGCTTGTTCTTTTCCTGAATCATCATGTTGAGCTAGAAGGGCACCCAATGCTACGGTTGTTGATGATATATAGAGCAGTAATGGACGATCAGATATCAGAGGTACTAACACAGGAGGTGTTGCCAAGTATTCCTTTATCTTATCAAAAGCCTGTTGACACTTTTCATCCCACTTAAAAGGTTCACCCTTATGAAGAAGATGCTGAAAAGGATGACATTTATCTGCTAGTTGTGAGATAAATCTGCGGATAGATTGTAGCCTACCTTGTAGACTGCGGAGCTGTTTAAGATTTGTTGGTGGAGGCATTTCTATGATGGCTTTTACCTTAGCTGGGTCCACTTCTATCCCTCGTCGAGACACAATATATCCCAGCAGTTTTCCTGATGTTACGCCAAATACACACTTCTTTGGATTTAGTCTGACTTGGTATTTTTCTAATCGATCAAAGATTTGTGCCAATACTTGTAGATGTCCTTCTCTTGTCTTAGATTTTCCCAGGATGTCATCAACATAGTCTTCCATGATAGTATGGAAAAGGTCATGAAAAATAACTGTCATGGCTCGTTGATAGGTGGCTCTAGTGTTTTTGAGACCAAAAGGCATTACAACCCAGCAATATGTGCCCCATGGACAAATAAAAGATGTTTTATCTTGATCTTCCTCTGCTATTCTGATTTGATTATAACCTAAAAATCCATCCATCAAAGATAGCATTTCATGTCCTGCTGTAAGATCTACAATGTTGTCTATGCTTGGTAGTGGGAAATCGTCCTTAGGACATGCTTTGTTAAGATCTCTAAAGTCTGTGCAGCAACGAACACGTCCATCTAGTTTTGCTACAGGTACCAAATTTGAAATCCATTCTGGATAATCAATAGGCCTTATGAATTTTGCTTCTAACAATTTCTGAATTTCTGCTTTGACCAATAAGGAAACTTGTGGATGCATTTTGCACAATTTTTGTTTGACAGGCTTTGCATTAGGAAATACTGCTAAATGATGTACCACAAGTGAAGGATCCAGACCTGGCATGTCTGCATAAGTCCATGCAAAATTTATAGCTCTTCTCATAAAAAATGCTATGAAGTTGCTTTGTTCTTGCTCTGATAGTGATGCTACCAAAAAAGTGATCTTCGGATTCTGCTTTGTTCCCAAGTTCATGTCTTGTGATTTTTCAACTAGCACAGTTGATTTCTCATGGTAATCAATGGCAACATGAAGATCAAATCCCTCATCCTCAGGCGCCTCAGAGAGGTTTTCACCTTCGGATACGTCCTTTATTTTTACTTTTTCACGGTCAAGAGGCACCTTTTGGTTTTCACCTAGTGACCTATTTTGTTGAATTTTGTTTATTTCACTTTTGCGACTAAAGGATTTGATACTTCTGCCAAAATATGCTAGTTTAGGTAAATCCATAATGAAACCTGCTTTATGATCACCTAGTGGAATACCTTGTCTCAAACCCATGAATTCTGCAATGGCTTTGTCATTTTCAAATGTATCTAATATTGGTGCCCCCTATTGGTCCCAATCGATGAGGTCAGGATATACGAGTGAAAGGCGAATGGAGGAATCCTGATGGCTAGAAGAGGCTACAAAGAACATGAATATGGAGTGTTCTTGAAAAAGGTCGGTGATATGAAGGGAGGAGTCATCGATAGTATCCGAATTAGAAGTCTCTCCTACTGAAGAAGGTCCAACGTCAGTATTGGAAATACACTTAATGTCTTTGGGTCGCGGTACCTCCAGTTGGTAACCAAGGCCTTGCTTATTAAACTTCTTAGACATGATAATGGGCTCAGTAGGTCCTTGTTCCTGTGATCCCAAGCCGCCATGTCCTTTATAGCCCATGTTCTTTATGATACGAAACCCATTGTTGTATCGCTCTACTTCAAGTTGGACTTGGTCATTTTCATCAAAGAATATCCAAGAGTTTATATCATCAATGTCTTCATTATCCAAGAGTCCACCCTTAATGAACACTGTAGGGGGAGCTTTGATAACAATGGAGGATGAAGTTGGCTTGGATGTAGAGGGCTTACCATGGGATTTAGGAGATAATGGAAGGGTACCAACACAACACGATTCTTGTAATTTGTATTCACCAGGGCCATGTTCGGTATATTTGATATGGAGGTTGGAACTAGATGAGGGCTTGAGGAGGTCTGATGGGTTTACATAGGATGAAGATGGATATGCCTCGGTGTTGATGGGAATGCGATTTGCACTTTGATATTTAGCTTGAAAGGCACAACAAAACTCAAATGGATTGGGATCAGCTTGAATGGTAACCTCAACACCCTTATGTGGAAATTTAAGGCATTGGTGGTATGTAGAGGGAACTGCTTTAAGGGTATGGATCCAAGGGCGACCAAGGATGATGTTGTAAGGAAGATCAATATCAAGGACTTGACAGCGGGTTTCTGTAATGACCGGCCCAACTTGAATAGGCAATAAGATAATCCCTTCGGTATCTCTTTCAGCATCATCATATGCTCTGATGGTAATAACCTTGGAGGCGTCAACATCTTTCTCAGAATATCCCAATTGCTTGATAAGTTTCAAAGAACATATATTAAGACCAGCTCCCCCATCTATCAAGA
Organism: Cunninghamia lanceolata; assembly: GCA_027924645.1. Lineage (NCBI taxonomy): Eukaryota > Viridiplantae > Streptophyta > Pinopsida > Cupressales > Cupressaceae > Cunninghamia > Cunninghamia lanceolata. The sequence goes on along the minus strand of BSBN01000472.1, from coordinate 13,934,953 downwards.
CTCGTTTGATATGGCGTTGTTTAACAAATACTTCAATATGGAGGGCTTCGTTATGTGAAGGATGAATGGAAGGTTGAAGATCTTTATCAGAAAAGGTTAAGTGACAAGGAGCTACAATGCTAGCGACCATAGATTGGAATTGCGTGATATTAATATTAGTAGGCACCAAAGACTCTTGTAAGGCTTTATCAAGGATAGCTTTATGTGCGGGGGATATGCGGAGCAGCTCAAGAATAGATATGTGCGTGGGTGTTTTGCCGAGGTGATCCAAGAGGTTATAGTCAGAGAGAGGTCGAGGAGGATGTGGAGGTGCTCCTTGAATAGTAACTTGACCTCTTCGCGTGGTTATGGCACAATCAGGTGCTCTCCCTTGGACGGTAATGGTAGAAATGTGAGCATGGTCAATGTGGCCAATGGTAGACGATTCATAGTTATACTAAATAGCATTTCCAGCATGAAGGGTATTTGTCTGATCATGAGATGGAAGTGGATTCTTGAAAGTCTCTAGATCATAGTTTGATGTTGATTGTTGGGCAGGTTGAGCCGTTGAAGGTGTGACGTTGATTAAACCTTGATCAATGCAATCTTGGATAACATGTTTTAAGCGCATACAACCATTTGTTTTGTGTCCTTTAACTTGATGGTAATCACAATACTCATTTTCTTTGTACCAAGGAGCTCGAAAGAGTGGTTCACCATTTGGTGGTGCATCAGGTAGAATAATATCTCCTACTTGAAGTATCTTTTGAAAAACAACTTCCATGGGTTCCACTAATGGTGTAAATTGTCGGCGTGGATTGGAAGTTTGGCATTGGTTTCTTCATTGTGGAAAAGGTTGTGTTGGTGTAGAAGCTGCTTGAATGTTGATGGGAGATCTCATAGTTTGAATATTCTTTGCGTCTACAATACCATCATTTACAACATTCTTGTTCTTGTTCTAAAAGTGAGACTTATCGTTGGAATTTTGGGGAGAATCTTTGTTGTCGCGAAAGATCTTGATAGTTCCCTTGGCAATGAGAGCTCATTCAATAATAACTCCTTTGGAAACTAGTTCATCAAAGGTGCTAGCACTTTGCAATTGTAGTTGGAATGACAGCTCAGGATGAAGATTTTGAACAAAGATGTCAAGCTATTGTTTCTCAGGTATTTCCCATGATAGTTTGCTAGCCATATTACGCCATCGTTGGGTAAAGGAAGAAAAGGCTTCGCCATGGTGTTGTTTGTTGTTGACAAGGTCATTCATGTTTACCTCATGTTCAATGTTGAAGGCAAAATGTGATCAAAATTTATTTGCCAATTCTGCAAAAGATTTAATGCCTGAGGGTAAATGAGAAAACCATTCGAGAGCTTGTCCTGCTAAGCTTCGAGGAAATAGTCTCAAAAGATACGTATTGTCATAAGAGACATCAAGACATGCCACAAAGAATGCTCGAAGATGATCTTCCGGATTTCCTTTCCCTTTATACTTATCAAATTGTGGGATTTCAAAATGTGGCAGAAAAGGTATCATATTAAGAGACTTGTCAAATGGACAGGTGCATATGTTTTCGAGAGAGAAAGGTTTCTTGCCTTGTCCTACCCTTTCATCAATCATCTATTGAACATCTGCTGAAGATAATTACCATTGTTGCAAAGGGGATGGAGTATGGTATGAGATATATTGTGGTTGCAGTTGTGGGATATATGGAGTTGTGACTATTTGTTGCAGTTGTGTAGCCACAATGTATGTCAAAGGATTGGTATGTGACACGTATGTGTTGGAAGATTGTTGTCCTTGAGACACAAGCGGCAATTGGGTGTGCATCACAGAGGAAGTGGATAGCGGATTGACAGTAGTGAATGGTTGGGAAGTTGGAATTGAATTCATGACATGGTAAGTGACGGAGGAATTGGTAGATATGACAGAAGGATAAACATTTGGATTTGTATTTTGGATAATATGGGGATTGGTATGTGTCATGTGTTGGGTGATAATAGGGAAGCCTTGGGTAGCATAAGATGGATTGATGGTGTGTGAAGGATTGGAAGAATATGACGGCATGGATGTAAGTTGATCAACATGAGTGATCTTATTGTTCGGATTGGCTTGAGAAATGGGGGGATCACTCATGTCAATGAGACTAACATTGGGATTATATGATAGCATGGAGGGATGAGTAGTTGGTGTATGGGATATGGTATTCGTATGAGATGTAGTAGATTGTAATGGGTGTGAAGCATGGACAACAGGTGTTGATGGAGTAGTTTGAGAGGTTTGCACACTATGAGACATGGGAATAACTTGTGATGCTTGAAACGTTTGCGCTTGAGTTACATGGATAGCTTGTGTTACTTGAGGCATGGAAACAGTCATGGTAGGAGGAGAGATGTGTTGAGGAACATGGAAAGGTGGAATGTTGAGATTTTGTGACATGAGAGGGAGCACATTGGTTGGCACTAACAATGGTTCTAAAGTATGCTTCGATCGTGGTGGCTCAAATGAAGCAACAATAGGTAATGAGGACGATGCTTGCGATATGACAGGAGATGATGTGACTATAGTAGATGGTCCTTTCGCAACAATAGCGATAGTGTCGGGATCTTTCTCTCTAATAGCGGATATGTCAAAGTCCTTTGGTAGTTTAGCACCCATGCGAGCAAGTTGGAGAAAGCAACGATTAGGCTTAGATATCATGAGTTTCTCAACTTGGTCCCATACATGGGTATCTTGAAATTCTGATGAGTCATCTTGAAATTGTTCTTCGAAAGTTTCCAAGGATGGTGTAGGTTGTATTCGTTGTGAAGATGACTCGCCAATAGTGTATCCTTGAGGTATCAAAATATGAGGAGGCATACCAGTTGTGAATTGAGTAGCGTCCTTAAGAGGTGTTGATTTGAATGGTTGCATCTCAGCTTGCAATTTGGCTTCCATTTTAGCTCTCAATTTGGCTTCTATTTTGGCTCGATATTGACTCCTAGTTTGAGGCATGATGTTGATGATGAAGTTAAGCTTGTAAAAGTTTTGAGACCCAAAAGATGATAGTTGGCTAGTTGGTTGATTGGTTGCTGGTTTTGGGTTGTTGGTTTTGCTAATTCGCTTAATTGTTTTGTTTTGGTTGAGTTGCTGTTGGTTTTCCCTAGAGGATAGCTCAAACACTCAAGGGAAAGCTTGTTTGCTAAAGTTGAAGCTAAAGCTGAAGGATGACGTTGGCTGAAGCTAAAGCTGAAGGATGATATTTGCTGATTGAAATGATTGGGTTGATGTCTGATTTGCTGGTTGGGGTCTAAAAAAGATGGAAAGCTCATGAGTTGTGATTGATTGATAAGCTCAAAAACAGGAGACAAAGTCCAGGTATTTGCCGTTGATCAAAGAGAAGTCTGAAAGCTGATGTTTAAAACTTAAGCAAGCTGGATCTGTGGCTAATTTAGCTAAGGCACTAAGATTTGCAGGTATTTTAGCTACAGGTGACTGATGATAGCTCAAATGCGATTCAAAGGATGCCAAAGGCGATCAATGATAGCTTAAATGCGATATGGTTTAGTTTAGACAGTAAATCACAGTACTAACCAGAAGCGAATGCTTTTTTAAAGGTGACAACTATTGGTTTGAAAGCAGTTTTCTGTTGATCAAAGGTGACTCAGATTTTCCTAAAGGCGACAGTCTGTTGTTCAGAGGCAATTTTGTTCAGACAGAAGGCAACTAACTGCGGCTTAAAGGCGATTCTGTTCAGACAACATGCGATCAACTATGGTTTAAATGTGATTTTGTTTAGGTAATATGCGATCAGTTGTGGTTTAGATGCGATGCAATTCAGACTATATGCGGGTAGCTGTTGTTTAAAGATGACATAGTTCAGGCCAAAAGTGGCTCTCTATAGTTCAAAAGTGATTTCTGTTATCTGTGTGTGGGCAGTTTAGGTTCAAAAGCGACTGTGTTTGTCAAAAGGATGTCTGATTTGTAGTTTTTCAGCAAGAAAACAGTGATAATAGTCACTCACACTCACAACAAGCACAAACTGATACAACCTAGGCTAGGAAAGGACTATATCTGTTGAATCCCCTGGCCATGCTTATTCAAAGCGGATAGCTTTAGGATCTTGGTAGCACCGGCTCCCCTCCACGGCACTCACTTCTCACGCATACCAAGTTCCAGGCTTCCTGTAAGGCTTATCCCCACACCAAACCTTAGGATTGTTCCTGCTATCTCTACTAAGAACCACGTGAATCAGGGCTGCTTCAAAGGTCCCACCTTTTGCATCAACAGATAGAAGGTTTTTGGCTACTACACAAAGTTGCTAATAAGGGCATCCATTCGGGTGGCTATACATGCGGCAGCGCTACTCTCCATTATGGAGTCTCCCAGCCTGCAAGGGTTGCGCCTTGGAGGGTTTTGGGGGAGGTTGGCTGTCGATATAACGCAACAACACCCGTTGTTTGTGGCTTTCGAGACAAACACCTTTCTTATATAGTGGTTCGGAAGGACTTGGCTTTAGCCCGTTACCGCTTGGGTCGTATCCCTTCTCACACCGGGAAGGCAGGCCACCTCTAAAGATAATGACAAGTTCTCATACACCCAAGATCCATTTGATAGGCAAGGAGAGAGGATACTTTTGTCATTAAATTTGGGTTACAATCAAGCACATGCAGGCAATCAAAAAAAGATAAATCAAGCACGGAGCAAACAATGATTCATTTTAAGCACCAAGCCCAAATGTTCCTAATTTAGTGATAAACCACAAATCTTGGACCAATCGAACCTACAACAGATATGTCAGTAGTTTGATAACCTCCTTTTCTTGGACAAATCGATAAGATGCTACACAAATACCCAATTAGTAGCCAAGAAATAACACTGCAAATGAAACATATTTAAAAGCAACAGAATTTTACTAGATGCGGTTCACTGCTAATTGAAAGTGATCTTTGTTTTGCCACAGGCGAGGTACTGCAGATCATATGCGACATGAAAAATTTAGTATGCAGCTCATGTTAGCTTATAAGCAATGCGGATAAACAAGAAGTGACCAATTACAGCCTAAACGCGATTTGTATCTACAAAATGACAGTCGAAACACAAAAACCCTAGTCTGCACAGGCGAGCACTGTCAATTCATAAGCGACACATTTCAGTTTAAAAGTGACTACTGTCTGTTCATAAGCAATGCGCATCAGTTTAGACACGACCACTGTCCATTCAGAAGTGATGGATATAAGATAAAAAGCGATGACTGTTATTTCAAAAGTAATCTAAATGAATGTAGAAGCGATCACTGTTAGGTCATAAGCGATCAATACAGTTTAAAACTGACAACTATAGCGAAAACACACAGGTAAGTTCTATTAACACAAAGGTGATGCAAATCATACCAGAGACGACGACTGTCGGTATAAAGGTGATCCAGAGAGCAGTAAAAGCGGCTGATTCCAGCGTAAAAGTAACACAAAGATACAGAAAGCGGTAGATTTTTGCTCAAAAGCGACTGGAATTTGCCGTAAGCACCTGCAAAATCTGATCTTCAAAGAAACAACTCCAGAAATGAAGTTAATCAAGGACGTGAGTCCCACCGGGCGTGCCAAAACGTGATAGGTGAAAAGTCAAGTTTAGAAGATCAGACATAGTCATGAAACCCTAACCCTACCATCATCAAGGAATCTAATCTAAATGAAATCAAAGAATAATGCAATTCAAGCATAACTTCACCTAGACCATGCAATTCCTTGTTTAAGAGATGTGGACTGCTTCTTTAACAATGAACAATTGCAAAGCTGAAAGCTGCCATGATAGATGATAAAAGCTCAATTGGATGCTCAAATGCTCAAGATGCTCAAGATGATAATGTAGGTGCTATATGATTGCTGGATGTCTCATATGGAGTGAGAGGGTGTTTATATAGGACTCAACCAAGATCAATCAACGGTGGAGATTCAGAGGCTATGTGAATGGCTAGGATTGAAAGATACTAAATTTAGGTCCCATTAGTTGTGCATGTGAAGGATATGAATGAAAGTTGTATAACAACACATGATTGACTGGACAAGTGTTGGAATATGATAAAAGATGAGTGTTTAATTGAAATAAAATATTTGAATTAGTTGTGATATGAGTTGGATATTAATTAAATAAATAATATTTATTTAATTAATTGGGTAGAGGAATAGGATGTGATGTGGAAATTAATTAAATAAATAAAATTTATTTAATTATTTGGGATGAGGATAGGATATGATTGGAATATAGTGTGGAATTAATTAAATAAATAAAAATTTATTTAATTAATTAGCTAAGTAGGATGAGGATGGGATTGAAAGGGATTTTAATTAAATAAATAAAATTTATTTAATTAATTGGCTTAATGGGATAATGATTTAACAAGGTGTTGCTAGACATGGACAAATTTGGGTGTCTACAAGTAGTTTTAGGATCAAAATCCTCTATCTCACAACTGAGCATAGGCCCAAAGCTAGCCCCTTTGCACTTATTTCATAGTTTTGGTCTCCATAAGAGAGGATTTATCTACTTTGTGTCAACATCCCAGTAAGTTCACATGCATATTTTGCAGATGTTGAATAGGGAATACCCCCCTTGGTTTTGTAGAGCCTAAAGAAGGAGAGAAGATATTTATAGGGTCTATCTCCTATACTGTTGGCCCTTGGCTTGGAAATCCTATTGATCAATGATGGCTACCTTGTAGGTATAACTGGGGAGCATCCAGTTTGGGAAAAAACCCAACAGATTTGGTGACTCCATTGGGGAATACTTTGTGTGAGAACCCTGGTTTAAAGAATTCAGGAATAAAGAATTGTCCCTAATCTCAGGAGTAGCTTGTCAAGCCGAGCAAAATGTTGAGACTCAGGGTAAGAAATAAGCCTTGTGTGTTGATGAGGATGAGGTTCCTGAAGTCTATCTGGGGGTGACAATGAGAAAATGCCCTTCACAGGTTGAACCATTTTATGTCTCCCTTGTTATCAATGGAAAAGTAATCAAGAATTGTATGCTTGACTCAGGAGCATCAACAAATATTATGCCTCTGGCTATCATGCAACAAGATGGATTGAAAATAGATAAGGCATGTGGAAAATGCTATGCAATGGATGCTAGGGAGGTACCAGTCATAGGAATCATGAAGGATGTGGATTTTATGCTAGCAGCATATCTAAAAAAGACTTACAGAATGAACATAATAGTAGTTGACATAAAGCCACAGTATGGTATGTTGTTGTCAAGAAGATGGGTAACATTGGTTGGAGGAAGTATGCAATTAGATTTATCATATGCCATGATCCCAATGAATGGTAGAGATGTCAAACTGGTCAGAGAAGAGAGGGCACCAGAAACAGTTGAAGATCAAGATTCAGAAGAGCATATCTATTTTGTGGATATTGACTATGAGAATTTTAGAATTGTTTCAGATGATCGAGGAAGTGAAGAGAGATTTTTGCATTCAAGAAACTGACCAACAGGGTCTCTAGACTATGTATTTTGATGGAGCTTGTTCAAATGAAGGTTCTGGTGCTGGAGTTGTGTTTTTGTCTCCAGCAGGTAAGCTTCTGAAATTCTCTTTCCTGTTAAAGTTTGCTTGCACAAATAATATTTTAGAATATGAAGCTCTGCTACTAGGATTAAATGTTGCTTTGAAGCATGGGATCAAGATGCTAAAAGTGTTTGGAGATTCAGAATTAATTGTCTCCCAGGTGAGAGACAAATATGCTTCAAAAAATAAAAGGTTAAAACAGTATAAGCATGTTGTATGGGATACAATTGAATTATTTGATGTTTTTTCAATAAATTGGATAGAAAGATCAAAGAATGTCATGGCAGATTTTTTAGCTAATGTGGCCATAAGGCTAGATGATGTCACTCTATCTGATGTTAAAAATGTTGAAGTTAAAATGAGACCTGCAGTACCAGATAATATATGTAGTTGGAAAGTGTTTGATGATGATAGAAATTTGTTGAAGTTCCTACACTGCATAGATGAATATGAGAACCAGGAGATTGATTTTCAAAACTTTGTAGAAGTTGTGAATGGAAAAGAAACTCTTTTGGGAAAAGAAGTAATTCAACTTAAAACAAATAAAATCCCTAGAGGGCTAGTTGCTTTAGAAAGAGCATTTGACAATAGAGACTAGTTTGTTACAAAGTCATCTTCTACAAATAGGGATGACTTGGAGGAGATAAACTTGGGGACACACCATGTCCCCAAAAGGGTATATATTGGCAAACAGCTCAAGCCACACATCAAGAGTATGTTGATTGCATTATTGAAAAAAAAAGCATGCCTTTGCATGGTCATATGAGGACCTAAAAGCTTATAGAGGAGACTTATTCCAGCATGAGATTCCTTTGAAGCCTAGAGCTAAACCATTTAGATAGAAACAAAGACCTATTAACCCAACTTTGGCTCCAAAAATGCAAGAAGAGCTTGTAAAGCTTAGGAAGGCTAGAATAATTGTGCCTATTAGACACTCAACTTAGGTGTCCAATCTTGTCCCAGTTAGAAAGAAAAATGGAGATATAAGACTTTGTGTGGACTTCAGAAATTTGAAAGTATCTTCTTTAAAGGATAATTATCCACTGCCTAACATGGAGGCTATGTTGAAGAAGGTAACTAGTTGTGAGATTTTATCCATGATGGATGGATTTTTAGGATATAATCAGGTGAAGGTAAAAGAATCTGAACAATACAAGACTGCCTTCACCACTCCATGGGGGACTTATGTATATGTAACTGGTTGTGAGATTTTAGAGGGCTATGGATATTGCTTTTGCAGGATTGATTGACTCAATTTTGGCTATATATCAGGATGATTTAACTACTTATTTAAAAAAGGAGGAGCAACATTGCATGCATTTAGAACAAATTGTTATTAGGGCATTGGAATATGGCATTTCACTTAACCCAAAGAAATGTACTTTTGGGGTAGTAGAAGGAAAATTATTGGGACACATTGTTTCCAAGGATGGAGTCAGGATTGATCCTGAAAGGGTTGCTGCAATTGACAGAATTCAAATTCCTAAAATAGTGAAAGGCATCCAGTCTTTCTTTGGGCAGATTAACTTTGTTAGAAGATTTATTCCCAACTTTGTAGAGATTACAAAGGATATTTCTAAAATGTTGAAGAAGGGTACAATTATCAAATGTGAAAGTGAAGCAACTAGATCATTTCAAAACATCAAGGAGGCTATAAAGATGGCTCCTATGTTGAGATCTCTTGATTTTTCTAAGCCACTCCATTTGTTCTCATTTGCCTCTTTTCACACTATTGCTGCATGTTTATTATAGAAAAATGAAGATGGTTTTGAGCAACCTATTGCTTTCTTTAGCATGTCGTTGTAGGCAGTTGAATTGAAATATGATATCATGGAAAAATAGGCATACGCATTGGTTAGGGCAGTCAAAAGCTTCACGACATACTTAGTAGGATATTAGATAGTTGCATATGTGCCCCATGCAGCAGTTAAGGACATTTTCACTCAACAAGAAGTGACAGGAAGGAGATGTAGGTGGATTAACAAGTTACAAGAGTTCAACATTGAGATACAAATTACAAAATTGGTAAGGGGACAAGGTTTGGCTAAGATGATGGTGCAATCAAATTTAGAGGCATGCCAAGTAAATGTAGTTCAAGATGAAGTTCTTAACATGTCAGAATTTGGATGGTACAAGGATATTATGTATTATTTGCAGAATTTGAATTGTCCTCCCCATCTCAGTGATAGTCAAAAAAGGACCTTAAAGTTACATGCTACCAAATACATCATTATTCAAGGAGAATTATATTGGAAGAATCCTGATGGTGTACTACTTAGGTGTGTGGATGAAAATCAAGCTATGGATATTTTAAGTGACATGCATAAAGGATTGTGCGGTGGACACTACACTGCCAAGACAATAGCTCACAAAACTCTTAGAGCAAGGTATTGGTGGCCGACCCTTTTCTTAGATGCACAAAGGACGGTAAGAAATTGTGATCCCTATCAAAGGTTCTTAGGAAAACTTAAGTATGAAAGTGTATTACCCATTAAAACTGTAATTGTGGAAGCTCCATTTCAAAAATGGGAAATTGATTTTATAGGGGAAATTTTAGAAAGATCGGGTGGAGGACATAGTTGGATTTTGGTTGCTACTGACTATTTTACTAAATGGATTGAAGCCATTCCAACTAAAAAATCTACAAGCAGGGTGGTGATGGATTTCATTTTGGAACACATTATTATCAGACTTGGAGTGCTAGTCAAAGTGGTCATAGACAATGCCATGTGTTTCAGATTTGGTGAGTTTGTTGATTTTTGTAACAACTATGGGATTGATTTGTCATATACATCACCATATCATCCACAAGGAAATGGTCATGTAGAATCAAGTAACAGAAGCCTCATGAAAATCATCAAAAGGATGGTAGACAAGAATAAAAGGACATGGGATTCAAAGCTAAAGATGGCACTATGGGCTGATCGGACAACAATGAAGAAAGCAATTGGAAGGTCACCTTTTGAGCTAGTGCATGGTGCACCAGCTAAGTTACCTATGAATAATCTATTGCTAGTTTATAGATTCATACAAGAAAATGATGAAGAGATTGAGGACTCAACGAATGAAAGGATAAATCAACTGGTTGCATTGGATGAAATTAGAAGAGAAGCACAGAAGACAAATATCAAGAAACAACAAAAGGTGAAATATTTGTTTGATAAAAAGAGCTATAGAAAGGAAGTTTTAGATAAGTGACTTGGTCCTTGTTTGGAATGCAAAGAGCCAAGATAAGGGCAAGATGGTAAATTTGAGTCCTTATGGATGGGCCCATATCAAATCAATAATACTCATGGAGAAAATTCCTACTTTCTCCAAGCCCTAAATGGTGAACTACTGGAATTGCTAGAGCACAGTAAATTCCTTAAGCCTTATTTCTCATGAATGAATATCTTGTGTGCACATTGTAAATTAGGTGTAAATGGTCTATACATTCCTTGTGTGGTCAGGGTTTTCCCATTTTTGCGTTTTGCCTGGTCTGTCTTGAGGTGGTTTTGTTCTTGCTGCAGCCTTGCACCTACACGTCCCTAGTCGAAGCCAATGGTGGTGCCTACTTATGGTTAGGGTTTCAAACTAGAACATTTGTATGCCTTTTCATTCAAACCCTAAAAATTCTAAGTCCCAAGGTCTTGCACTTTATCTTTTAATTTTGTGTTGACCTCCTGTAGAGGGTTCCCAATCATTTAAGTTGTAACCTAAGCCTTTAGCTCGATGAGTGACCGACCTCTTTGCCTTGTTACCTCCTTTTCCCATCGCTAAAGTCATATCGCCAAGACAATGCACATCGGTAGCCAAGCTAGGGGTCCTTCCAATGGCTGATAAGATACAAAGTGGTCTTTGGTGAGACTTTGCTCATCGGCGGCTCTGTTCATGCTCCTTCTGATGGACCGATACATCTACACAGTAAAAGACACGATGGCTCGTCACCGAGACTTTACCTATTGGGGGCTAGGTCCAATGTCTCTTTGATGGCCGATAGGATATATGCAAGTTGATCCATTGGTGTGATAATATGTATCAGCATGCTATAGAAGTCTCCTTCCGATGCGTTGGGTCATTCTGTCGATCAGCAAGATAAGTCTTCATTAGCGTGCTATGGATATGTCACTCCGATGGTCTAGGTCACACCAACGAAGGTTGGTATCAGCCTAACTAGCGACATTAGCGTGCCTGAAGGATGTCGCTCTGATACTTGGGGTCACTCCGATAAGGTCTTGGCATCGACGGGAGATGCAGCGACAGACCATTAGCGAGTGGATCACTGGTCGCATTAGGGAAAAGTGTGTAATGTTAGGTATACCAGTGGTCTGGTATATAAAGTGGTCAAAGGATCACTGCAGGATGAATGTGGGATAATTAGATCTCATGAATATGAAAAGTCAAAGGGGATAATACACCTGCGTGGCATGATTTCATTGGTTGATGAAGTGTCAGCGTGATTTGAGGCCATTGATCTTGGCGATGAGGAGGAGGAAATCGACAGCCTTATTTCAAAATTTTGAAGGAAGGATTTCTTTGTATCTGCAGTTGCATTCTAGGTGGGAAAAGTTCCTGAGCACACAAACCATTGTTGCATTCCCAGCCATGGGTAGGTAGGCCATCAATAGCAGGTTTGCAAGAGGTATGGGTTGAGGAATTAACGGGCCAACTACCATCTTAAAGGAGAAAATCTTTAGGCGGCTGCACGTCTCCCGAGTTCAACTGCTCCTTCCCTTTTCTTCTCCTTGGTGCATTTAATGTTCTTGGCGCCATTTCGATGGTGCAGTGTGTCCAATGGCATTTTGAAAATGACCTTGTAATTAATGTTGAGTACACATTCTTGTTGTATAAGTGGACTGTGTTACTCAATTTTTGGTTGTTGAAGACTCGGCAAAATTTTGGTGAAGTAATAAGATACAGTTTTGCTAGTGGCTCTGTTTGGTGCCTTGTGAGTTTATGAATCATATGTTGAATGTTTTATGCATAGTTTACTAGTTTCATGTTGTTTTTATATGAGAAATGCATCATTGCATGTGTTCAGTTGTTTGTCTCCAAGTAGTGGGCATCTTTTCTGTTGAATATAAATAGCTAAGGGTTATTTGGGATTCAGGAACATGGATTTTCTATGTTGAATGTTTAATCTCTTATCTTTGTTCAAGGAGCAAATTAAATATTTTAGGTTAAGCATTAGGAAAAATATGCTGCAACAGGGATACCATTAAGTATGAATGACTAAATACTCAGTCTTGGGAAGTATCTGTAAGGCAGACACTAATAATTTTCCCTTGAAACCTAGTTATTGATTCAAGTTTATGGTAATCATTCACATGCGTATGTCTATTGACTCCAAGCCCTACGATAGGCACCAGTCTAGTCTTGTATTGAGGTTACAACCCAAGGTCCTAGTCTTGCATCCAAATATAAAATACAAATCCAAACTTCAAATATAAACCTTTAGGACATTAGAAGTAGTTTTAGGATCAAAATTCTCTATCTCACAACTGAGCATAGGCCCAAAGCTAGCCCCTTTGCACTTATTTCAAAGTTTTGGTCTCCATAAGAGGGGATTTATCTGCTTTGTGTCAACATCCCAGTAAGTTCACATGCATATTTTGTGGATGTTGAATAGGGAATACCCCCTTGGTTCTGTAGAGCCTAAAGAAGGAGAGGAGATATTTATAGTGTCTATCTCTTGTACTGTTGGCCCCTGGCCTGGAAAAACTATTGATCAATGATGGCTACCTTGTAGGTATAACTGGGGAGCATCCAGTTTGGGTAAAAACCTAATAGATTGGATGGCAGAGATGGATTGGCTCTTAGGGGAAGCTAATTATGAAGGGTTGAGATTGATCCATTTGCACATGGAAGGAAGATTCTCACAAGTGGAGGCTTGGGATAGGTGCAAATGAATATGAGAAGGATTGAGGAAGATGAAGGGTGGACATCAAAATGTGCTTTTTGGATCCTTGGTGCAAGTTGACTTTATTTATTTTTAAATAAAGTGGTGGAGGAGTGTGCAAGATTAGCACCATCCTTATATGAATGGCTAGGATTAAAAGATGAATAAAAGGAAGTGGATAGTGTATATTTGAAATTAGTTTAACTTTTCAATTTTAGTGGAGAAGGATTTTATTTAAGTTTAAATAAAGTGGTGGAGAAATGTGCAAGATTAATTTGTTAAACTTGGTTTATTTAACTAATTGAAATGATGAGGGGGGATTTGAATTTGACTTAATAAATATTATGTATTTATTTGATCGATGGTAGAATGTTTTTTATTATGGTAAGCTCCAAACAATGGTGTAGATCCCTTAAACAAAATGCCACATGGGTAGCAAAACAGGCTAACAGGCCACCAATAGCAGAACAAAAGTACACTAAACAATACCATAACCAAAAACTAATAGAAAAACAAAATAAGAAACTACGTGAGGAGCTTATTCAAGTCCTCCATGAGGAGCCCAAGCAATTCATCTTTTCTAGAAGAGGTCTTCCCATAGCCATGTTTGCCACCTTGAATGTCCTGTAGGACCACCAAAGAAGTAGTCGCCAAGTGAGTAACTTTGGAACACACAGTAGCCATAACCCTCATCTTATCTTTGAGAGTATTCATTCTCTCCTTCATCTGTGCCACTTCCCCTTTAACTAGACTGCAACTTTCACATTTGTCCTAGCTAGCAACATCCTTAACTAGCAAGTCAATATCATTCTAATTAGAATTGGCTTTAGCATCCTCCTCCTTAGTATCATAAAAAAGAATTGTTCAACTCCTCAAAAAGACTGGCTCCCTCCTAGAAATTAGGCTGCTCTGGAGTAATCTTAACCTCCTTGATATTTTAATCTCTTCTTCAAGGTCCGAGGCTAATGAGTAGTCCACAATCTTTACCACCAGGGTTTTAGCACCAGCTAGCCTACTAGAGTGACAAATGTTGGGTCTACTAGCAGGAGTACCAACATTGGTCTTCTCCTTGAGAGCTTTATCCTTCCCCTTCAAAACCTCCTCTTCACCCTTCACTTGATTGTCACCCTTGTGATTGTCATTAGGGGAGAGATCATTAGCCTCCTCCTTAGAATTCGTGCTCTTGAATTCTTGTTCCTGCTAGGCTTCTCAGTCACAAACAACCCACCTTTGTCCCTATCCCATTTTCTATCTCCAGAATGTGTGGGGCTTTTTTTGAGATCGCAAAGGCCCTCGATGGCTACCTTTTGGGAAGATTGGCCATGGGACCCAGTAGACACAACACCAGCTAGGGAGGGTAAATCAGAAGGGCCCACTAGGGAAGAATCCTTTCTCTTACCACCCAGGGAGGCTTTAGCAATTTTCTTTTTATTAGGCCAGGGGGATGGGGTCACAACAGTAAGAACCTTAGGGTTCAAGGGGACCCAGGAGGGGTGAGAGCACACTTAACAGGGGGTCTATTGGCCTTTTCTTTAGGAGGGCTACCCTTAAACTTAACTATTAGTGGGAAATTAGCATCAAATTGGTCATCCTGAACCTCTTCAACCAAGCAAGCCCTAATAGGTTTGGGAGGACACAACACAATGTGAAAATGATACAAGAAAAAAATTAAACCTTGATGTAAGGGCACAACAATGCTGCTAGGGTTATTGGCATGGGTAGTTTTCACCACTTTAGTGGAAGACTTAAGAGAGGTCAATAGGTAAAATGAGATGTTGATGAGGATTTTATGCTAGAAATGATTTAAAAGGGCAAAATGGTAGTGATAAAAGCATCTGAAATGACCCTCAAGGGTCACGTATTTCATTAGGAGGAAACATACCTTATCCTAGGGAGGACTTAGGCTATCATGTTCAAATCCACCTTGTAGCCAAATAGGTTTCTCACCCTCCTTGAAAAACTAGTTCATACTTTCTTGGAATTACACCTTGGTTCACTTCTTCAGATGTTTCTCATCACAAGTTAAACCTGTGGCTTGAGCAATAATGTCTTTGCTAACCTCAAATTGGATCCCTCCCACCCGAACAATCCTCAAGTTGTCCCAAGTAATGGAAAATTACACTGAGAGATTCTTGCCATAATCATTGAGACACTCCAAGTATAAAGTGAGACCACCTTTGTAGAAAATGCTCCAGAGAAGAGTATCAACCTTAAACTCAGCACATGAGGTAGGCTATGTTCTCACCTTGTCACCTCCCATGGTTATTCTATTTGAAGCCCTCGACAGAAGAATGCACTATAAAAGCAAAAACAACCATAGGCCTATAAAGATACTAGAGATCTTTCTAGCATCATAAGTGTGAAAGGAGTCCTTGCATTTATTAAATATACTTTGATGGCTTCTCATAACACTCAGCCTAGCCTTACCACTGTCTCTCCTTTCCATATCATTTTTTACTATAATTATGAGAATTGTGTGGGAGGTCATTAGGGGTGTGCACTGCTGAATTTTGAAATAGTCCCATAGTCCACCTTGGCAAAAACCATGTGAACCTACTGATCTGGGCCCTAGTGATGTGGCATTCCTCTCTTAAGCAAGGAATCCAACATCATCTTTCTACTCATGATATTGACCACCTGCTGCACCACTAAAAAGTCCCTTTTCATCATATTTTATGTCATAAGAATATATATCAAAATATATTCTCTATACTGAGGAAGCCTCTTGAACACAATCATTGAAAGATCAAGTTTGAGCCACCAAACAAAGGTAGTCTCTAATGCTTCTAGGGAGGTTGTTAGGGTTCCTCCAACATCTCTTGGGCAATATAGTTATTCTTATATTAGCCACAGCATCCGCTATATTATTACCTTCCCTATAGACATGTCTAAAATCAATAGTATCAGAACCTAGAAGGAGATGTTTGATGTCTTAGATGATATCAACAATTAGCCAACCAACCCTAGCTTTCTCTTACACTACATCAAAGATTAGTTTTGAGTCTCCTTCAATTAGGAGGTTTTTTACTCCAATGGATAGGGAAACTTTAACCCCCCATAGGAGTACCATAGCCTCAGCCACATTGTTGGAATTGTGTCTCAGTCCCGGAACATAAGTAGTCAAAAGATCCCCTTTAGTCGATCTTAGGACCCCACCACCACTAGCGAGTCTAGGGTTCCCTTTAGTAGCTCCATCAAAATTAAGCTTCATCTATCCTTTTGTGGGGGGAAGCCACTTAGTGTTTCTTTAATTTTATCTTCTTGGAGTTGTCCACATTGCATATGTGGAGTGGGATACCCCATTTATTAATAATATTGGTTTCAGTCTTATTAGGGTGTGTCTTTGTAGCTTTCAAAGTGTTTTTAGAGATATGTTTTCTGCTAGAAGTTTAGAGAAAAACAAAACACTTCCTTGGTAGATTTAGCAGTATCCCTGAACAACCTATTGTTACATTCCTTCCATAGGCCCCACGTCAAAATAGGGGAATTCAAAGCCAAAGTTCTTTACAAATAGGGTGAGATAAAGGATTGAACCAACACTTAATAAAGGAGGGAAGATCTTGATTCATACTCCAGGAGATGCCTAGGTTTTGCAAATTCAAACCCCAAACTTCCCAAGAGAACTCATAATGTAGCAGCAAGTGAGAGACAGACTCCTCCTTCATACAAAGAGCATATCTATTGGGAATTTGGAAGCCTCTAATTTTTAGATTGTCCATAGTTATAATCCTATTATGCATCACTAACCACCAGAAGTGGTTCACCTTAGGGATAAGAATGTGGTTCCAGACCTTACCCTAGAAGCTAGAATCCTTAGTGTATTCCAAAAGAAAGTTGTAACCAGACTTAATAGAGAATGATCCCACCTTATCTTTAGCCCACAAAAGTTGATCCTTGGAAGGGAATATAGGAATTCTACATCTTTAAAGAATTTGTTGTAGATCATCAGCAATTTGCATTAGCTCCATTTGCCCCTAAAAATAGTGTGATGGTTGTTTCTAACACCCACTCCTTGGTAGAATATAGTCAACAGTGAGGGGCCCAAAGAAGTTGGTAGCTTGAGT